>CM067081.1:186759509-188244509 GCA_034008185.1 Gorsachius magnificus
CACACAAGATCTGCCTTTGGTTAAATGAGAAAGAGAACTCTCAAACTATGATATTTAGTAGTGCGCACTATGTTTAGTTCATATTCTCTTCTTTGTTAGACCTAAGTTCTGCAAAGTCCTTAGACTATAAATTACTTAGTCAGCCAGTAGTTGTCAGCACTCAACAATTACCTGTAGAATACTTTTTGATCTGTAAGTCCTTAGAAAATCATACTACTTAATCATGCTAATTACAAATGCAAAACAAAAATCTAGCACATATATTAGTGTGTTATTTTTCTCTATTAAAAACATAGAAGTGACATATATTGGAAAATCATTAGGAATGATTTATCTTCAAAGCTAACTTGTTACTATATGATAATGGTTTTGCTATTTTCAAACCTAATAAGGGGTGTGATATAATTTATCAAGCTAAACATTCCCAAAACACTGCTGTAGAAAACAGCTGTGGGTGGTATATTTACTGATTCTTGAAAGACGGAATTATCTTAGCCAAAAATATATTAGAAGTCTTTTATTATGAGCTGTTCCTGTGACTCTTAAGTGACCTATTATTTAATTTTGATTGCTTGTGAACTAAAGACAGGGAGGCTAAACTAAATCTCCAATATGTGTACTTTCTAAGAAGCTAGTTGGACATTGGGTATGCCGATAAGAAGCTCCCATTTAAACAAATGCCCACTTTCGCTCTGGTGTGAAAAAACAGACCTATATTTCATTCAGTGAAAACATGAAATGTGAACATTTTTATTCCCCAAATATGGAACAATAGTGTGAAAACTTGTGTAAGTTGCTAAGGGATTCCCTTGTCCCTTCCCCTCTGCCCTGGTTTTGGCTGGGATAGAGTTAATTTTCTTCACAGAAGCTAGCATAGTGCTGTGCTTTGGATTCAGTGCTAGAAGAATGTTGATAACACGCTGATGTTTTTAGTTGTTGCCAAGTAGTGCTCAGGCACTCAAGGACTTTTTGAACTTCTCCTGCTCGGCCAGGTGCATAACAAGCTGGGAGTACAGCACAGCTAGGACCCAAACTGTCCAAAGAGCTATTCCATACCATATAACGTCATGCTCGGGGGGGGGGGTGTTAGTCGGTTGGGTCGGTCAGTTGGTTGCGGGCAGAGTGGTCGCAGCTCGGGCTGTGTGATCGCGGCTCACGGGGAGTGATCGCTGCTCGGGATGGGCTGGGCATCGGTCAGCGGGTGGTGAGCAATTGCATTGTGCATCACTTGGTTTATATATTCTGTATATTTTCTTACCATTATTATTATTATTAATATTATTATTATTGTTGTTGTTATTCTTCTCTCTTATTAAACTGTCTCTATCTCAACCCACGGGTCTTACTTTTTTTTTTTCCTTTTTCTCTGATTCTCTCCCCCATCCCACTGAGGGAGGGAGGGGAGTGAGCGAGCGGCTGCGTGGTGCTTAGTTGCCAGCCGGGTTAAACCACGACAGTCCTATTTTGGCGCCCAACGTGGGGCTCGAAGGGTTGAGATAACGACAGATCTGAACATTTTTTAAATGAATTTGTGATAAGCATTTCTTATATTAGTCTAATAGTCGCTGATCGCAATGTTGTTTTATTTGCTCTCAGAGTTGTTGTCCTTGTTCATGGAGTTCTTTTATATATCACCTTACCTGCTGTATGCACTCCCTGTGCTGCTGGTTGTCACTTTTCGCAAGTGGATTAAAGCTACTGTTCTGCTGTACTGTGTAATACTGGCTTATGCTATGATAAAACTATTGGTCATCAGATTAAGCTCATATTTTTACTCAGTATTGCTGTCACCTCTGTATTTTGGGAACCATCTATTGGGAATTATGAATAATTATACATTTTACTTTTTATCTTCGGAGAGCCAGCCTTTGGGGGAGTCACCTTACTCCATCTTCCCCTTCTTCTCTGAGCTAATTAAAACAGTTCTTGAGAATGTTGAATATCCTTGGGATGTTCCAACTAGCATGGCCCTGTTGCTAGGTCTCCTGAATATAGTTCAGCTTTTACTCAGGGTTAGACTCCCACGTAAATTATATACCATCCAAAGATCGACTCCTGCAGCAGGCCCTGCAGCTACTCCAACCTCAGTGACACCCACTGTAGCTCCTCCAACTGTGGACACAGGCACTGCAGCTACTCCAACCCCCCTCCACCTAGGCACAGGCACCGCTGCTACTCCAACCCCCAGGCACCGCAGCTACTCCAACCCCTGCAACCTCACTGTAGCTACTCAAACCCCAGCAGCAGGCATTGCAGCTGAGACAGGGAGCGAACCTGTGCCGGTATCAGTTGCCCCAAGAAGAAATCTTGGAAGCGAAAGTCAACTTGTTTAGAAAGGGAGGATGAATCAGGGCCATCACAAAAGGAGGAGGAAGAGGAAGAGCTCATAAATGAGACAGAAACTACACGGTCTCTATCCTTGGGTGAGCTGCGAGATATGAGAAAAGATTTCAGCCGTCGTGCAGGAGAGCATCTTGTCACCTGGTTGCTCCGATGCTGGGATAATGGGGCCAGTAGCCTGGAACTGGAGGGTAAAGAAGCCAAACAGCTGGGATCCCTTTCTAGGGAAGGCGGCATTGACAAAGCGATTGGAAAAGGGACACAAGTCCTCAGCCTCTGGAGGCGACTACTGTCAGCCATGAAGGAAAGATATTCCTTCAAGGAAGATGTCATACATCTCCCAGGCAAATGGACCACCGTGGAGAAAGGCATCCAGTACCTGAGGGAATTGGCTGTCCTGGAGGTGATTTATAGTGACCTGGACAATGACCAGTTGCCTAAAGATCCAGATAGTGTCCAGTGCACACGACCCATGTGGCGGAAGTTGTTACGGAGTGCACCAACATCATATGCCAACACATGGGCAATAATGAGCTGGGAAGATGGATGGGGACCAACAGTGGATGAAATGGCTAGCCAGCTCTGGGAATACGAAGAAAGTGTCTCTTCTTCCCTCGTCTCTGCTGTGGATAAACTGTCCCAAAAGGTTGAACGACTTGAAAAGCGTATACCCTACACCTCTCCTGTACAGACCAGTATCTCAGCCATTAGAAGTAAGCGCCCTTCTGCTCAAGGAAAAGAATATCGAGGGTACACACCACGGGGCACTCTATGGTTTTACCTGCGTGACCATGGAGAGGACATGAGGAAATGGGACGGAAAACCTACCTCGACCCTAGAGGCACAAGTACGCGAGTTGCAAAGAAAAACAAGCACAAAAGGGGGCTCTTCCAAGAAACTTGTTGCTCCAATTTTCAAAGACGGGGTAGATCGTCGTTTTTTCAGACAGAATAGAAGAGCTGATCTTAATTCTGATTGTGATGAAGGAACTTCTGACTCATATACACAAACCATGAGCAACAGTGATCAGAATTAGAGGGGCCCTGCCTCCAGCCAGGTGGAGGAAAGGGACAACCGGGTTTACTGGACTGTGTGGATTCGATGGCCTGGCACGTCAGACCCACAGAAGTATAGAGCTCTAGTAGACACCGGTGCACAGTGTACTCTAATGCCATCAAGCCATATAGGGGCAGAATCCATTTGTATTTCTGGAGTGACAGGGGGATCTCAAGAGCTGACTGTATTGGAGGCTGAAGTGAGCCTAACCGGGAATGAGTGGCAAAAGCACCGCATTGTGACTGGGCCAGATGCTCCGTGCATCCTGGGCATAGACTACCTCAGGAGAGGGTATTTCAAGGACCCAAAAGGGTACCGGTGGGCTTTCGGTATAGCTGCATTGGAGGCAGAAGAAATTAAGCAGCTGTCTACCTTGCCTGGTCTCTCAAAGGACCCTTCGGTTGTGGGGTTGCTGAGTGTTGAAGAACAACAAGTGCCGATTGCCACCACAACAGTGCACAGGCGGCAATATCGCACCAACCGAGACTCCCTGATTCCCATCCATAAGCTGATTCGTCGACTGGAGAGCAAAGGAGTGATCAGCAAGACTCGCTCACCCTTTAACAGTCCCATATGGCCAGTGAGAAAGTCTGATGGAGAGTGGAGACTGACAGTAGACTATCGTGGCCTGAATGAAGTGAGCCTGAGTGAGCCTGAGTGAACCTGAGTGAGCGAGCGGCTGCGTGGTGCTTAGTTGCCAGCCGGGTTAAACCACGACACCCTCCATGAGACTAAAACATTCAGCATTGTACTCTTCTCCTTATCCAAAACTATAAATGCTATAAATAAAGATTTGTTAAAATATGAGCCACCTTTTTCACACAGAAATTTTTGTTAGCTCAGGATTTCTGCTTACCATATCACTAGTTTCTCAGGATTTCTCAGTTTCTCAGGCTCCTGCTGAGACTAAAAACGTACCTTCTGGTGACGATTTTGAAAAGACATATACAAGAAAGCTGAGTCTGGACAAATGACTGCATGAAGTTTAATACAGAATATAGCCTGTTAACCAGAAGGGGCTTTGGGAAAAGAGAGCGCTTACAAATGAGGTGTCATACTCAGAAAAGTTTTGCTGATCTCTGTATGAGAAGGAAGAGGATGAATATTTCTAAGGAAAATAGGAAAAAAAAAATCCTGTAGATGTTATATTTATGCAGAATTGGATGTCAGTTAAGGTCAAAACTTTTTTTTTTTTTATAGTTGGAATATAACTACCTGTGAATTCTCTCTTTGTATTGTATCTTCTGCCTTGGATTGTATCCTCCATTAAAATCATCTTGTAGTATGATCTCCACTTTGGATTATGCTTTAGAGATAAGTGATATCCTGGATAAGAATAAATTGATTACTTTAAAAATCACACTCGACAAGAATTATGGATGGTCTTCAAAATTGCTGAAATCTGTAACAGACTTGTTACATGTAATGCATTTAGTATAGATAAAAACCTTTTTAATATTATTAAAACCAAATATTCCTGGGAATAGTGGCAAATCATGAGCTATCTTAACTTTCCAAATACCTGTGAAGCTGAAGATACAATATTATTTGGAACCTACATCCAGAGCTGGGCGGGGATGTGACAGAAATCACACAGAAGCATTGTGGTGATTATTCATGTTAAAATGGTGTCAGGATTAAGCAATAAATTAACCAAAAAATAATGAGAAAAATACTCTGTTCAAAAAAGAAAGTAATGCTTTAAAGGTCAAAAAGTATTCAAGTATGATAAGAGTTGCCAGAAGTCAAGCAGAGCTAGATCCAGAAGAGGAAATTAGCCCAGAACAGACCGGGGGTATGCAGTGGTTGAGCTTTCCCCTTTCCGTACTTTTAAAAAGTAGAGGTCTGCAGCAAATAACTGGCATTTACAATTTGATAGCTTCCAAATTAAACAAGGAATTTTTTGTTTGTTTGGGGGGCTTGGGCACTTTTTTTCAAGTTTCTTGATGAGATCCTCCTCCTCCTCTGCTCTCTGGGTTACAAGTGTTTGGGTGGAGATGGCATGTAAGAAATAAAAATAAATGGCTCAGCTTCAAGTAGTAAGGCTTTGAGACTAGGATTTTAATATCTACGAAGTAATGTGTATATATGCAATGCCCTGAAAGGGAGCTATGGTGCTCAGGACTTTGGGTACATTGGCATATCCTACAGGATACGTTCTGCCTGCTAATTCCCACTCTCCTCAGTTCCTTTCCTACACACAGAACTGATGTGGTGATGAATGTTAGTACAGTTTTCTTCTCGAACCAGGCCTTTATTTCCAATGCTTTGGAGATCCAAGCATGGCATGCCAGTGCAGGGGCTGCCAGGATCTGGGTGGCAAGTGCCATGGGCACCATGCCAGAGAGCCCAGTCCCTCACATACCCTAAGATTTTTGTTTTAAATTCTCCCTATTATTTCCTGTTCAGCCATTTCTATAATGAAAGTTGGAAGATAACATAACATGACATAAAAGATGAAATTGGGAGTAATAGATCACCATAAAATGATATCTGAAAACCAAGACATGAAATGGTCTGAAAAATCAAAATTATGGAAACAATGGCTTTCAGTATATAAGGAAGTCTTTTTTAAGAGCTATAAAATATCAAACTTTCACATCTTGTCAAACTTCACAAAGTCTGGAGTTGTTTCAAAGCTCCATTTAGCTTCCATGCATTTTTCCCTTTTATTTCCTTTTCCATCATTTTTGATTACCAAGATTTGATGAATTGTTATCACAAAAACATAAGAACTGGCCACTTGAATCAACTTGCTTTTCTGTCAAGAATGTCTCAGCAGTAGCTTTCATTCCTTCTTTGAAAGATTTCTCTTCAAGTCAGATGGAAAGCATTATTTTATAAAGAAGTACCTTACTGCTTTATAGCTCAATTTTCCAATGCTTCTGGAGGGAGACAGAAAGACTTAGGAGTTGAAGGCACTTGGCACCCTCCAGGAGGCACTCTGCATGGCAGAGGATTGAATCATTAGATACGGTACTTTTTATAGCGCGCATACAAAAAAATATTGGCTTTGAGCTCTGTTTTGTGCATCTGTACAATGTTCCACTTTCTGGAAATACTTTTACAAGGGTTGTACTTGCTATACTGCAATCAAGGGTTGTGGGGATGATTTTTAACCCACTTCTGTAAACATTATAGAAGACCTATCATTGCAAAATACAGTATTAAATACAGCTTCTTTAGGTGGTTTCACAAGGATAGGTTTTATTCTTTTATCTGTCGAGAAGCCTCTATCTGAGGTAGAGTGAATATTGCTTATTTGTTTATGTGTTTTCCAATGCATCTGTAAAGTTTGTTACTATTATTAGAATGCGGATCAGAAGAACAGAGAGCAGAAATGCACTCAGGTCGGCTGCAATACTGGCATATAGGTAAAGTAACAAGGCAAAGTCAGGTGAAATTAAAGAGGGTGGTGAATGAAGTGTGAGCAGGTGGGAAAGTTACATCAAGACCAGCTGAGATGCTAGGAAAGGAAATTAGTGAAATTAGTGAAAAAAAGAGTTTCAGAGACTAAGAACAAAGAGGAAAGAGGTGCTTTCTAAGGAGAGCAATTACAGAAAACCTGTTAGGGGCATTACACCATCTTAGGTAGACTGCAGTAGGTAATGGCTGAAGATAAAAGAAGACAAGTGAGAGCCAAGGGAGCAGTGGGCCAGAAAGCCTGGACCATAGGAGCAGGGAGAACCTGGGGAGGGAAAGAAAGGATGACTCAGGTGGGGAAATCCACAAAAAGACTCAGGCACTTTTCCAGCAATGCTTACATGCTACCAGGCAACCCACGCACGCTTAGTCTAACTGTTCAGGAATTCAGTGCCCATAAGCATCTCAGTGTTGCTTGCAGCATCCTTTACCTGCCAATTTATATTTCCCAGACACATGCAGCATTGGTGCCTATGGGACACTGGCAGCTTTATTCTCTGGTATGAAACCTAAACTTATCATGTTAGGAACCTCAATTTTTAGTATCGTGATGCCATTGGACAAGAAAGGAAGAAGGGCTGTCATAAGTAAGAACATGGTGAGGGAGATTTGAAATGTGTGGAAGAGAAGACACAGAAAATTGTTTACTGAAAGAAACCAAAATAAAAGAAACCACTAGGGGAAATAAAAAACAAAAACAACCCAAACCCAAGAGAGAATAAAAGTGATTGAATAGAGAAGTGAATTAAACTATGCAGCCAAAATGCTACCAAAAAGACCACAGGGATTTATATACCACATAAGCTAGTTCAGAGTTTTTATTCAATTAAAAATGTTAGAGTATTTTTTTCATTCCATTTTGTAATAAAAAATAGAAATTTTGAACTGTCATATAGGAGGGGTATTTTAAAATGTATTTTGAGGGGTAAAATCCAAATGGTTTTAGCAGAAAACTGGAATATTTAATGTTGATTTAAGAATCCCTTTCAAAATAGATTGTGAAATGACTGCATTTAAAACCACTGCAGCTTCATTTTAATTTCTTCAAAATAATGCTTTTACAACAACTTTATCTTAATACTGTTTTGTTTCCATTTCATATGTTTCTTGTTTTAAAAAAGTTGTATTTGCATTGTTTCTATTTTCTTTTTTTTTTTATTCATCTTTTTTAATATTCAGTTTATCTTAGTTTTTTTTGAAAGTGTTTCTTTGTTGTTCTTACAATGAAATATACTGAAAAAGAAAATTAGATGAACACTCAGGATCTTTACAAAAATAACAAAGCTTACAGTCATTTTAAATTATTAATATAAAGTGAGATAGCCAGGGAATTTAGGCTTCTTTTTTGTTACTTCTTTTCTTCAGCTTCCCATTTCCTGGGGAACACGTGAAGATACTACACCATGGCTGAGGCAAACTGGATGCGCCTGAGAAGTGGAGATACTCAAGAGTGAACAGTGCAAGAGCAGCTATTTTAGTATGTCAGATGGAATAGCAGCCTAAATTCAGAAGGGTAAAGGGAATTGCTTCACCTTGCTTAGAGCAAGTGTGCGCAGGTGCACCACTGGGTGTGTCTGGAAGTTATGACGTATGTCAGACTTGGTAATATATATTGTGGAAACCAAAAGACATGCAGTCAAGGAGGCTACAATGCAGAATCTCTATTACTATGTTTCTTAGCTGTTGAACTGCCAAGCAGAGGTTTTTAAAACTTTTTCTTTTCTCTCTCATTGTATCATGAATTGTTCTCATTAAGGTTTCATGGCCTGAAAGCTGTAGAAATCCATTTATTCTTCTATAAATCCCATAAATAATATTGGCTCAGAATATAACACTATAAATCAAGAGAGATTTCCTAAGTTGAAAATAGTATAAAGGGCTATGAATTTTTACCATCCCAGATATTTCATCATTTATTCATATTACATCAAGTTACAGCTGCAATTATACATTATATAAAAGCAGCAGGACCATTTGGGAGAAGAAAAACAAACACAAAATACAATTGGAATAGACCTACTGAATAGCTACACTTTAGGTGAGCAAAAATCAGAAAGGAAAGTTTCCATGCATCATCAATAATTCTTCATTCTCAGCTCTTACCTGGGACTCTGTAAACACTGGAGAAAAAACTTGTGAAGATAATTCAGTCTTCTTTCACCCTTTGAATTTTTTTCTTCTTTTACTGTGCTCTAATTCACAAATGAAGAATTCAGTGTAATAAATTAAACAGAAGACCATATTCAAACATATAACCTCTTCTTAAAACAAATGAGGTAATTCAGTTGGGTTAATTTGTTTCATAAATTTGATTTTTTGGCAATATAACAAAATACATGAAACACTGCATTCAATTGGATTATGCTTCACTGATCAATTAAGTGACTATAACTCAATAATAACATGACAGAATAAAGACAAATATTGAAAAGTGATGAGCTTTTAGTTTGCCAATTTCATGAGGCAAAATGAAAATTCATATGACAGAGAACATAGTTTATATTAGACAAAATTGCCTTTTTTGAATTGTCAGTTTAATATAGGGAGGTAAAGACACTTAAAGATATCTTTTTAATGTGTCTTAAAGATTGATTTGAGCTGGAGAGATCAATAAAAGGGAAAGTCTCAATATATGATATCCCACAAGCACATACATAGTACCATAATCTCACTATATCTGGTAATGGTCAAAACCCTAATGGCACTACTGTGACTATTGTCCATTTCTTAAAGAATTACTTTTAGCAGAATAATTGCTCCTCTCTGTTGTCAAGTTCATGAGCTCCATTGTGACAAATATATGAACTTACTCTCCTACCTTTATACTGGAACACTATGGAGATGACAGGACTTTCAAAACTGTAATGTTGATCAGCAGGAAATATCGATATGCTCACAGCACTGCTTTGGTTTTTCATACCTTCCTGATTTTTCAGAGTCACTTCACCTCTCAGAATCTTTAGTCTGTAATATTGGGTGAAAATCTCTAAGAAATAGGTTTTTGTTGTTGTTGTTGTTTTTGTTTTGTTTTGTTTTGTTTTTATTTCAGTTCCTGGCACTATCACTTCTTTTTACAGATAACATTGAAGCATGTTTTTCAAAACTATTCCTAGCTTTTCTTATTTCTGGAAATTAAGGTGAAAAAGCCGGAGTCAAACACTTCTGAACTTTTTAAAAAAGATGGCGTTTTTACTTCATTATTTGAAATGGTTAAATATTTGATGATTTTTTTTCCTAAGTACCCATGAAATTACTACTTCTTAAAGGCTCTTATGACCAATAACTGTTAATAGAGACTACCCACATCTCCTCAACAAACAAAACAGGGCTGGTGGATATCAGTTTGTACAAATTGTTTGGTCCAAACTATATAACCCTCTAATCAATGACAAATTCTCTATGGAACTTTAGTTATAAATCATACCTCACCAAACAGGGAGCATATTTTTTCAGAAAGTTTTTTGTTTGGGTTTTTTTTTTTTTTTTCTTCTGGTAACCTCGTGATTCAGAAAGATGACAAGGAAATATGAATTCCAAATTAACCATATGATAACAAAACGCCAGAAGTCACACATCACCACAGCATGTAAATGTAAGTGCCTACATCTTTTTGTTTCAGTTCCATCATCATAAATGCTTATTTTCCTATTCTTTTCAACTCAGTAGATCAGAATATCAAAGACTGATATTTTCAAACTTGCATTTGACATTTCCCACCGGGTGAAGTTTATTCCTTCTATTTACTGGTGTCGACCAGGTTTCAGTCTCATGCTGAGCAGATGCTTTACTAATGCGTTGCACAGTGGTTAATCAAATATTTATGCAGCACATGAAGGAAATATACTTACATTTCACTGCAGACAATTGAATATGTTCTATAGCATTTCCCCAGTGAACAGAGTCACTTCCAAACACTTTCAATTATTCATGTCCTAATTTGCAAATATTGCAAGGAGTTCTTATCTGGCAATGTATGCTAGTCCTGTAGCTGAGGAGAAAGAATGAAATAATTCATTCCATGTATAGCAGATGTATGATGAAGAATGATTCTGTTCTCTCAATATTACGTGTTCAATGCCAGCTCCTGACTAATTTAGAAATCAATGTTAATCCATAAACATATGTAATTTTTCTTTCCTTCATTACAGCTGAAACATTCTGATACTTTGTATGCTCTTGTGTTTTGAAATGCATGGGTGGTTTAATCCTAAATAAGATGAAAGATCTTGGGAAAGTAATATTTCAAAAAAACAATGCATGCAATATCTTGCCTCTGCCCTCTAAAATGTGGATAAAAGCATTTTGAAGAATTTGAACTTGATGGATAGGAAAACCAAGGTCCTGCTTTGGCAGACTCCTTGTTCAGGTAGTCCTTGCCCATACAAACAGTTTCATTTAAATTTTGCTGGATTAGGCATTAATACATAATGTACACTTTATTACTTTTCAGTCGCGTTCTTTTTATTGTGACAGGCAGAATGCTTGATTTGATTCCTAGGTAATGCATTAAACATTAATTAGAATTCTATACATAATTAAGATAAATGTGTGGTTAACTGATACAGAGTATTATGTGTATAAGCAATATATATATAAATAAAAAGGAAGAAATATTACATGGGAAAGAAAGTAAAGACAAAATTACAAAGATTAAAAATGCTGCATAAAAATAAGTTTAAGAACTATGTTGCATATAAAGTATAGCATCAACAAAGGTTCATGAAAGCAGTTATAAAATACATCTGTGGCAGTAAACTACATCCAGTGCCAAAAGAGCCTTCAGATTATAACTAACAATTGAACATTATTTTAATTAATATATATTAAACTACCATAGCATTAATATTACAGTTAAAAAGTCACATTTCATAGAATGGGTGATCTTAGTCATCCACCCAGAGGGCAATAAGTGATGGACTAAAGCTATAGTAGAGTTTTTAATAAACAGCTAGGCTTAGCTCCCTGCTTCAAAGATTTATATTCATTAAACATACATTATTACATAGAGAGGTTTAAATTAGAAATTTTTTTCTTTTTTTTTCTAAAAAAAGATGAATTATCTTCAAGCATACATACTGTTAGAATGTAAAAAAAAAGAACAACATTTCTGATTCATTAAGGTTTATGTGAAAATTTTGTCAATTCTGATTGGGATGACCTTGATTTCAGAAATTATATTTTTCTGTAGGCTTTTGAGACAACCATTTTTTACTCCTTTTTGATGGGGGGAATTATTTCATGCAAACCCACTATCAATTATTACCATTTTCTTTGACAATATTGTGAGGAATTTTTCAGGAAAATATTAAGAACTGCAAAAGACACTCCTTATTTTCAATTTAATCCAGTAATTGCATTTGCTCAGTGCAGAACAAATGTAAGAGATTCTTCAAACAGTGCAACAGTGTTACAAAGACCTGAGTAGCCAAGGGACTCATATCTGCTCTGTTGCTTTCATTTTGACTCATGCACTTCCTTGTTCTTTGTAATCGCTCTTCTTTTCCTATGGTGGTGCGAAATTTTGGTTCAAATGAAGTGCACTGTATAACTCCTGTAATTCTCAATAGAGAAGAAATTTTTCTGACTCAGAAATTTGTTCTATCCTCTTGCTTTCACTTTTCCACTTGCTCATTGGTGTTTTTCTCTGTTGCCTTATTGAGGATTCCGTTATGAACCAACTCCTGGCTTCACTGCTCCCTTGAGTACCATGTTCCACCGTGTGCTGATGCTTGATTCTCTATATAACCACCCTACAAATTATTTTAGCAAATGCTTAGTAGTTCCTGGAAAAGGTAAAGTTGAGGCCTTCTTTCCATGCCAATTCTTCATACCTTCCTCTCCAACTTCACTTCAGTTAGTCCTTAATATGGAGTTGAAGTGTCCCCATACTATGGGATAATTCTTTTGCAAGTTAGAGATAAACCAGGCAAGTAACTCTGATGTTGTTACAAGACATTGGAGACTATTATAAATTTTTCTTACATATTTTCACTGGCCAGTTTAGGTTACTTGTTTAGTAAATGGCATAAATACAGAAAAAAATCCAGGTATGAAAATTAAGCCTACACTGTTATTGACAATTTCCAAGAGATTTTGTTCCCTCTCACCCCTTCCCCAGCATTTAAGAATTCAACATCTAAGGACATTCTGCTGCAGTACAAAAATATGACAAGTCAAACATTTCAGTTTCTAGGAATTTCCAGCTATAAGAATGGCTTTAGAAAAGACAAAGCCATGTCCTTTAGAAGTCTTTCCAAATCAGCCATTCTTGAGAAGTCTCTACTTGTTTAGAAAGACTAAACTGTGGACACACTTTAGTCAGAACTTATGTTAGAGTCAACTGGGCCAGATTCTTGTGGAGACTTGAGGAGCCATAGAGTAGAGAGCTGTCAGGTGATAAGCTTATAGAATAAGCATGATGTTAAACCACATAAAGAACAGTGTAGCTAACCACCTAGTTGCTGAAAAAAATGGTATGGATGTTTCCTGTACCTACTTCTAGTTCTGTGAAGAACTCTCTAACAATTTCTTTTGATCAAGTGTTATAACATGGATTTTCAGCTGATGGGAGGGCAAACATTGATCCCAGCACATTTTATACTTGGTATTCAAAGAGAAGGATGCTTTCTGGCACTTAGATCGCCCTTTTATCCTGGAAACAAATATACTTTTGCTGTCTGAGTTCTTCAGCCTAGTGTTGTACACACCACAGGAGGCCATAGACTATATATGGTTGCCTCCCAGTGCACAAATTAATTATCTGGGCTTTGTTTATTCAGCTTGTGATGATGCTAAAGCAGTTTAGTGGGTAGACAATTTAACTTTTTGTTCTGACTTTTGGCCCTAATCATTTAAACGTGGAAAATATATCCAAGCAACATTTTTTTAAAGATGTATATGTGTTTAAGAAAATCATTTCAGGAATCAACCTAGCCACAACATCACAGGATGCATAGATTTTATTCTTATATAGTGACTGAAGTGTGGCTTTATCCCAAGCTGGAGGACACACGCTCCCTTAAAAGCGACTGCATTAGCTGATGGGCTTCCTGGATGCAACTGCTCAGTGCTTACTGGTTCCAGAATGCTGTTTGCATTCAAGAGATCCTGACATTAGGTGAGATATTGTATTTCCATCTTTTAATATCACCTGATTTATTTTTATGGGAGTGGATTAGGGAAAGATGTCACAAATATTCTGCCATTAGCAGAGAGGAGGAGGTGTTGCTGAGAGACAAGAGTGCAGATGGATCAGGAACCTCTCCAACCGGGTAGCTGGAACTGGTGAACAAGGTGGTGTCACAGCCCCAGCTCTTTCAGGTGCACAGCAAGACAAGTTTCCTTGCACTGTGAGTAACGAGCCTGTTAGTCATTCAAAATGAAGGGGCAACACTTGTGAAAACTACAGGCCTCTTTAAATAATTAAATGTACTGCAGTGAAATATGCCAGGATTCTAGCAGCAGAGTCCAAATGATTTGTAGGTAAATTAATGCATGAGGACCAACTTGAATTCATGAGGCGTAAATTAATTTCAGAGTCTATAATGAAAGGTTTTGTTTGAATCTAAATTGCCAATGATATAGAGGACTGAGTGTTTGCAAATTTTTTCAAGACAAAAAGTGTTTAACAAAACTGGAAAGAATATTGAAAGAAATGTTAAACCTTTGGAGAGGTTTAGGTAATTTTGTGGAAAATTTTCTTTCTTCTGCCTCCAAAACCAAGAACTAGTATCTGTGAGGAGGTATTATGCAGTTTTTCATGGTTAGTATGTATTGATATGTATGTGCAAAATGGGGATGTTTCCTTCTTTTTTTTTTTTACAATTGTAAATTTAAAAGTTTCCTTACAGATTGTGGGCATTCCTTGCAGCAAACTGGCAACATTCCTAACACTGATGGGTTTACTGCACATTTATTCAATAAAAAACTAAATATAAATTTTGAGCTATGTTGCTCATTTGGAAACTGAACACAGGTATCTCAACCAATGCATCTTTAGAGAAAAATAAGTTTTGAGTTAAACAACTGGAGATATGAAATACAAATTTACAATTTAATTGGTCTCATATCAATGGTAGATAATGACACTGCCTACTAGACCAAAATATCTGTACTGCAAGCATGGACTAAATAAATAAATAAATAAATAAATAAATAAATAACTTGGGTCTTCCTATGACTTTCCTGTGGTAGTCGTCATATATTAAAACCATCCTTCGAATTTTCTTGTTTTCACTTTGTACAGTGACATACACACAAACACTTCTGTCAGCACAGTTAGTAATAATGCATAATTAAAATAAAATCCTCTGGGATTTGTATATAACACTGTTATTTATAGCTTTTTTTCCCTTCAGTTTCAGTGTCATAAAATATACACACTCTCCCAACACTACCCTTGACCTATGAACCCTCTTCAGGAAATAGTAGTCTTGATCTAATGAACTCTTTATGTTGCTATTCTGTTTTCACAGAATTTCTGATTGACAAATGGATTTTTTTTGGTGACACTTTGAAAATAATTTTTTTAGTGGAATGTAGCTAATTTATACTGCTTGTTTCTTTTGTAATTTTTCTGATTAGCTGTTAGTGTTGTGTTTGGCAAATGCTCGTGATTGTGTGAGACAGAAGTTCTCTCAGGCTCTCAGCCTACAACACTGTAGACCCTTACTCATATCATGACCAAATATTATTTGGATAGACCTTCCCATTACACCTCAGAGAAGTAAAGAAAGCTTTTTAAAGGATTAAGGGGTCATATCTGATTTGACTGGTGTATGGAAGCCCAGTTAGCACATCCATGATGTTTCTAATCGACAATTCAGTATTTCTTCAACCAAATGTCAGTACTTCCTTGACGTATTCTGACCTTTTGCCTATTTTTTTTTTTCCCCAATCCTTTCAGCTGTACCTATGTAGGCCATGGCATGCAAAGTTCCCCCAGCCCAGGTTCATTTTTCTTGATATGTGTCTGCTGCCTGCTCTGATTTCTGCCACAGCAAACTGTCTGAAGAGATGTATTCTCCCATTTGTGCCATCCAGAATGGGGCCAGTTTTGTTTTCCTCAGTAATAGCTCTTCTGTCCCTGACCGCTATCATTATGGGCTTGGGAATCTGGGAGCCCTTTGTGCTTCCACTTCTGTATGTCCCAACCATGTTCTGGCTTCAGTCTTGGAGTGAGATTGAGCAATGCATCAGGGCCACTCCTCCCTTTCCCAGCAAACTTCTTCCTCAGTGAACATGTTTCCCTGGAGATTAAATCTGGCATGAGGGAAAGATGATGTTTTCCAAAAAGGACCATATTTACATAAGAAAAGGATGGGGATCCTGGTGCATGCAGCGCAGCCCAGCAGGTAAGAAGTTAACATATTCACAAATAGCAGTTCATCACAACTTTGAAGTATTTATTTGGAATTAATACAGCCTTTACCTGATTTCTAACTTTGATCCACCTCTGCAAAGGTCTGATTTCTTCCTGAATAATGGCAGTGACAAAATTTACAATGAAACAGGTAATGAAAATAAACTTCTCTCTGATGTGATTTTTTTAATGATTGTATTGTTCTGATCTTGTGTGGCTCCAGTGATCTTTCTGCAGCATCTTCTGACAACTTTGCAATATTCTCAGCAGTCCAAGCCAAAGATACAACTGGGCCATATAAATTTGGGCTTTGAATCCTTGGTTCCAGGTAGCTAAACCTCTGTGGAGGGGGAAAGGCTACAGGGAGAAGGGGTTACAGTAAGCTTGTAGCCACTTACATAACAAAATGAGATCTTCTATGAATTTGGATTCAAATCCCACTAAAGATGGCTCCATCTTGGTCTGTGAAATAATAAATTTGGAAGCATGGTGAATAAGATACACCTGTCTCTTTTAGATTCCCTTCTTCTGGGGAAAGTCTTGGACTATTAGCACTAATAAACTCATTTTGGTCTTCTGAAGAGTCTCTTAGTTACTTTATGTATTTTACAATGAAGGAGTGAAGTTGTCTGGAATGTCACTTATCTGAAATGAGATTGACTGATTTCCAGGAAAATAAGATTTCTTGTTTAGTATCGTGGAAGTCAACCTGGTTTCTTACAGTGGTGGAGTTCTCCTGTGTAACTACCCATGTAAAAGCAAATATTGCTCATGATTCATGTTTGGCTTTGCAATCAAATGATCTGACAGTTTTCTGCAGGAAGATTAAAATCCACGTTACTGACCCCTGCTGTCTGCCTGCCCCTCCAACAGAGGTTGTAGGGACTTCTGATCCTCCTGTGTGCCAGCCCCATTCAGCCTGGTTCACAACTGAATTAAATACCTCTCCCAGGAGTGGATGGGGGAAGCTGGCCTCTATCAGAGGGGCTGGGGGTGGAAAAGGTCCCACCATTCAATTTTAAATTGCCTCTGCAAATCTGTCAGAGGTCCGATTTAAATTCTTTATCCCATACCCCTCCAATATCTCTTGCCTCAGAGAATTAATGCGATAGGCCTCTGAAAGCAATTCATTAATGATTGAAAAGTCTCTAGAGGGCAGAAGTTGAAAGGCTGAATTTTTTTATGTGTATAGTGAAGAAGTCAAGGTAAATAATACACATTTTTAGAGACAACTGTACAGTACATTACTATTAGATTTTATTCACTTTGGAAAAGAAATGCCTTTCTTCATAAAAAATTATAGTATAAAAATATTAGTTGTTACTCTTTCTGAATTTTGAGGTATGTTTCTCTTTTTGTTTGAAAAACATTCTTCACCTCCTTGCAAAATATTTTTCAAATATCAAAAGCTTTTTATTAAACATAAATAGTGAGTATTTGAATGAGGAAGAGGACCAGAGAGATGTAATCTGTAGCACAGCATAGATCTCATTCTCAGAATGTTGGCAAAGCATTGCTACTCTTTGTGTGTGTGCAGGCACGTGCATAAATCATTTGCTCAGGTGAAAAGCTTATATTAGCAGCAGTTGTGCCGACTCGCATAGCAAGGAAAATCAAAAGCTGACACAAAATGGCAAATATATTGCTTCATAAAAGGTCACTTCGAAAATTTCTGACAGTCTGGAACATTAGAAGGTCAAAAATCAACAGCACATTGTCCTGTTTGGTTAGGCTGTGCTACTACACTCTCTCTATGGAGTCTTACTACCTAAAATAATTGCATGCTCTTTTGAAGTCAGACAACCATTCAAAGATCGTATTTCCTATTTTAGTAAGAAATGAATCAAGTGTAGTGAACAGCTTATTTTATTCCAGCAGTTCTTTTAACATGCAAATAGTAGTCTTCCAATGAACACACTTCTGTTTATGCCATTAAAGATAATGTAGGAATAATTGATAATTGTCCGGTTTAGGAACTGTGTACCCAAAGCTTGCCTGTATTTCCACCTATGTAATAATAAAAGATCTAATAAAAGATTTTTTTTCTAACTTTCCTCATATTTCTTCCCTGTGTCTAAAGCAGCAACAGAATCTGCTGATTACTGATTTATCTATCTCCCTACCCTCTCATTTATTAATTTCAGCCATACAATGCTGTGGTTTTTTTCATAATTGTCTTGTTTTGGAAAGCCTTAAAATATTTTATAAGAAAACACACTGAAGAACAGATAGACTGGGAAAAGTCTTGTGGATCACTGCTGAAAGAGAAGAAGATATAGAATATCTTTCCCCAGATTGCCCCAATACTTTATAAATAAAAAAACCCCTCTCCTCCACAAAACATAGAGGTTCCTAGAAAGCACTTTCATTTTCACTCCCAGTTTCAAAAGCTGCTCTTGACAACTCTTTAAAGTAAGAATTTCTTGGAATCTATTTTCTCATCCTTATGTTACCAGCCCATCCCTTTTCACAATATGCAGACTCTGTACCTCACAGAGAGCTCTATCAATGCATCCTACTGTGTCCACAAAGACACTGTGAGATCCATGTTCAAAAGGATGTCAGTGTTAAAGGACCCACAGGTCATGATCCTGGCCCAACCTTAAAACAGGTTTTATCAGCATCATGACATCACACAGTACATGGAATTACATTAGTGAGGATGATTGAAAGCTCTGCCATGAGTCCAACTCTATTTCTTAACATTTGAGAAATATGTGCATCTGGAATAGAGTTGCAAAATAATAAATGGAGAAAGAGTATTTTCTGCAAAAGGGGCATGAATGTTACTCCAACCATTTAAAAGCAAAATATATTGAATTTGTGTGAATCTCTGAACAGTTTTCCTTTGTAGGGCATATCATAATAAAGCATTCCTCAGCTCCGAATAAGTTTGTGGAGATATCTTAAAGTAACCTGTACATATAGTAACTGAAGCAATTTACAGTTATTGAGAGTTACATTTTGGAGCTAAAGAGGAAATGTTTTACTTCTTTTCTACAAGCAGGACTATTTAGAAAACAGAAACACATTCTTAAGCTATAAAACCAATGAGACCTCTAAAGACATCATTTAGCTGTGGAAACTCTGATACAGTCACTGGGAGTCAGAAAATCTTGGCTTGATTCTCTACTACTAAGTCATCTTACTTTACAGCTAACCAGAGGAAAAATATTTGAAAAAAAGTTGTTGGGTTTTTAAGAAAAAAAAACTTTTAATGTAATTTTGGTTATTAACATTCCCTTCTTAAAAAATGGAATCTAGTTTTAAAGAAAATTAAAGATTTGCCACGCTAGTAGGCTAGGTATGGTAACTGACTATTGTATGTTCTACTCTAATCTGTAACCATGACATCTAAAAAGTCATCTGCTGGGATGGAAACCCCTCAGTGGTCTGGATCTTTTTCCAACCTCCACAGTGTTTGTTTTTGTCTGAAAAGATAGGGACGCAGTCACTGTGTTTAACATTGCACTTGATGTAGTAGTAGAAAGTTGTCTCAGATTCAGGTCATTGTTTTAGCCAAACTTTGAATACAGTAAACAAATTCCTGGTTTTATAAAAGGAGATTTTATTCTTTCAGAATAAGCCAGAGTTCTCATCAGTTTTGCTTTGTGATTTGTTCTTTCTGAGGAGAATTAATTAAAATGTTGAAATAAATAAATCCTAGCTCTTCTCTTGAGGCTTTCTCTTTTTGGCATTTGAATCACTAACCTCTCTGTTGCTATAGACTTAAAATAAAATCCAAACCTTTTATTTCTGAAGAGAAAGTTTATGCAGAAAACTAATTCTAACCTATTCTGACTCCTGTGACAATAGTCCCGTCTCTATGCAAGCAGAACGGTCTGCCAGGAAATTTCTCAGATGTCAAGAGTCGAAGTATAAATATTAGTGAATGTAAGTTTTCTGTAGACAAGAAAGCTCAGAATAATTTTGTGACCTTTCAATTAAGTCATGCATAATATGTGTCTTTGCTCTTATCCTCAGTTTCTTTTTTGGCTTCTGTGTATAAGCCAAAAACTTGGAAGGCATCTAGCATAGGAAAAGATGATATGAAGGATAATGTAAAAATTTGGTTTATGCTACTTCATAGAACTAAAGCTTACTACAAGTTATGGCTGTGGCTTATATCTACAAGCAGGTTCTCACCTGTTTGAATATACCTGCTAGCACCTACTGGGCATTTTTAAAGGCTTTTGCTCTTTGCTGCTGATGGGAAAAGGCCTGTCATGTTCTTTTGTTAAAAGTAATGATGGACCTGTTCTAAGTTATACATAAAATATGTACAGTAATAAAAAAAAAATCCCTTAGGTAATATTCTATAATATTCTGTAATATTACCATTTCCCATAAATAAAGACTGTAGTAAATTGGACATCAGAGGTAGGAGATATTGTACTTAACTCTAGAGGTCTACAATGCAGGGTTTTATACCCAAGCTGTGCTCCTTTCACAGTCAGTGGAGAGGATGGAGCATTTTTGAAGAGTGATTCATCAGACCTCTTTTAGCCATCCACCTTAGGGTGAGAGTCATTGTGCCCTGAAAGTGGGTATTTCTCTCTAGCTATCAAGGGAGTGTAGGATGACTCTTTCAGTGTAGATGATTAACAGCAATAGGTGCCTGCATTTCTCAGATGAATCCCATATAAAACTGTGTGGGATCTCATGCATCCATTAGTTGAAAGACTTTGGCTAAGGTGGGAGCGCACAGTGCTTTCCCAAGTATAAAACCACCTACAGGCAGCTGTGGCTTACTATAAAGAAAGTGCACCTCAGAATATTTTACTCTCTGACTACACAGATGTCAAGATGTAAGGCACTGGAGCTGGATCACATCTAGACTGTTTCTTAACCCTGGTCCACACACCTACATTTCCTGCTGGAGGATGGATGTAGCAGCAGTCCACATCATTAAGGCAGCCAGATGAAATTCAGTTACCTACAATTTAAATTGCCTTAGCAATATAATTATTGGGACAGATAGGGTAACCACATAACATTGCCACAAAGGCTGCTGATCCCACAAGATAGCCATGCCAGAATGTGTCCCCCATGTAAAACAGGGCAGTTTTTGTCCTGGCTGAGAGTCCCCCATACCCAGATCTTCTCTGAATGTCATCTCAGGCTGGAGCCTTAATGTTGACTCGCATCCACAGAGTGTGCATGCAACCAAAGTATTTATAATGAAGTGCATACTCAGATCTGTCATAAGAAGGATGATGTTTTCAATCTACTTGGCTTAGAGTCAAAAGAATTGGCAAGACCCTTCCAATTTTCATCCCTTTAACTGCTGTTACTCTTGCATAGACTATAGCCTTTAGAAACTATCTATTTCAAAGCATCTTTTTAACAGTCCTTTTAATAGCTTTAAGATCAAATTTTCCTCAAATCCACACATATTGCCTATATGAGAGCAAACTTATAACTTAGCTCAGGTCACTTCAGTAAAAGCAATAACTTATTGTATGCAAAATGTGTAATGCCTTTTTCACCTTGGTTTTCTGTTAATAGTGCTCATTAGTATTTTAAAATGCTAATCATTACGCACTTTTATTCTTTTATTATTCAGAAGAATCTGCATGAATTTTCTGAAACATTTGCAAAAAATTCACCCCTAGACTGAAAAAAAGTTTAGGAATTTTCAGACCCAAAGTTGATTTCATAAGCTTAATAGAATACAAAGACCAGAAGTTACAATGAAAATTTTAACTATACTGTTAGTACTAAGAAAAAACTATAATAAAAATGAAGAATACATGCACATAAATTTACTTGTCACCTTACTCATCAGTGGAATAAATCTGTGCTTAGACATCAGAAAAAGGTATACAAGAAGCACCATATCATGGGATATGCCTATGAATGACACTTATTGACCATCTGTTACAGAGATCTGCTAGTGTTTATCTGGTGTTCTAAGTGCTATAATTCAAAACAAATCTCTGTATGCTACTAAGCATGGGTTAATTTTCTCCAGTGGAAAGAATTTTACTCTTTAATAAACATGAGAAATTCCTGTTGGCTTCATTGAGAGTTGGACAAACTTGCAGGATTTAATCTTTTTGTTCATTTTAGAAGAGAAGCATAGAGCAAATCATACAAATGTTTTCCCAATGCTAGCAATTTAAAGGTACTTTCTATGTAATCATGGGGTTCTCCTAAGGCTACATTGCCATCTTTACCTTCAAATTAATCTCTTCCAAACAGTATGTGTTCTGAATACCCGTCTTCCCAGTGTGTTTGATATATCACAGTGTGTCTGTTATCTTAACAAGATTAGAGGGACACCTTGCACATTCCCTATAGGTTTTCTACTTTTCTTAGCAACGCTTTTTTCTGGAAGTAGTTATTCATTCACTTGGAACTAGAGAAATTTATAACACATTTTTTCCCTGTGAGAGTGGAATACCAGTTCCTGGCAGATTCAGCACTCTTTACATGAAGAAGTGCAAGGCTCCCTTGTGCAGGGTCAGGGAAGTGTTTAAATACTCAATTAATTTAATAGCTTTATTGTCATATAAAAATGCACAACAAGGTACTCCAGCATAACCAAGTTAAATAAAACAGGGATGGTTTTGGCAACAAAAACAACTAATGAACTGCATTCAGATGCAACTTTTCTTCCAGTTAGTGGGAGGATGCCTGAAGATGTCTGACTTTGCCTCAGCTTCTAAATATTTCATTTTAGTGCCGAGTTTCATTCCATGACGCCAGGAAAAAGAGTCTGAATTTTTAAATATTTTTGATTTAACTAGGCACTGAGCACATTAAGCTCAAACATTCACCCAAGGTTTTCAGGCTTACGATGTAGGCCAGAAAAGTTGGTGTAAGAGAGAAGAGGACCAAGCAGGTATCTGTGTCACAGAGACCTACTGTTTGTTTTTTTCACTGAAGCAGATGTGCAGAGCAATGAGACAGACCGTGTAACTTCAGGTACCTTTTACACGCTGGGATCAGTGCATCCACAGCCACATCATCCTGGAGTTCCAAATGAACAGCACAGATCTAGCAAAAAGTAGTTTTCATAAGTCTACCACTCAGACATGATAATAACTAACTAAAGAAGAATAATTTTTTTAATAACTACATGTAAGAAAGGAGACTGATTTGTGTTTTGCATCAGGAGGTGCTGCTTCATTATGATCCCAGTAAAAAAGACAATCGGACTCTGCAAATACAGTTT
This sequence comes from Gorsachius magnificus, assembly GCA_034008185.1. NCBI lineage: Eukaryota > Metazoa > Chordata > Aves > Pelecaniformes > Ardeidae > Gorsachius > Gorsachius magnificus. The sequence goes on from CM067081.1 coordinate 186,782,870, forward strand.
AAAATGCTCCTATGTTGCGTAGAAATTAAAATGCGTCCAGGTAGTTTACTAGTATCGCTACAGAATAAAACTCCCTTTCAGATACCAAACTAGATACTAGCTCTGCATTTCAGGAGATCAAGGGAAATATTTGAATTGTATGCTGAAGCAAGAAACCTGTAAGTGTTGCTCAAGCGAGTGACCATTATCAGTCTCTCTTTCTTCCAGCTGTAGGACCCATACACATGGTTCCACAGCATCACAAAATTTGGAAGGTAAAAGAATAGTTTGGAGTCAGGACAATAAAGTCTTTCCTGACTGTTACAGAGCAGAGGGAAATGAAGAGAGATCTAAGTCACAATTACCTTCCTTCCTAGAACAAATTGAGAAAAGAAAGCATATTAACTTCTTGGTTGCTTCTTGTTAAGGTCTTCCATTCCAAATTATAGGTGTACTCCCACTCTTATCGAGATTTATGAGAATTTTGATTTATTAAATGAACTGAGACAGGTACTTCTCTGTAGTTTGACAGCAGTCCCATCTTTTTCCTCATTGCCAGGCTAACTTCGTTCAACATACAAGCTGTTGACATTTGAAATGCAAGCCACAGAATAGTACTTGTTTACAGTATTGTTTCTGATTAACAAGAGCCTTTCATTTCCCATTCCCATTACCTTTAGCAGCTGAGGAGAGAATACCCTGAATGTTCAATCTTATGACCATATTCTAGGTGTTTATAGATTTCACTTCCAGGTGAGAAAAGTGTTTCTCAACAGAATTCCTGAGACTCCTTTAACATAATGAAATCATTCATATGAGATCTCAAACATTTGAAGATACTAAGTAAACATACATTTTTGGGAGGGTGAATAAAGAAAATAACATTTTTTTTCATGATAATGTGCAAAAGCATGGTGTCCTTTATCTGTGAATTACCTGTCTTTTCTGTCAGACTATTTCCTATTTTCAGCAGTATTTGTAAATCCAATCATAGGGTGGCTTCAAAAGATTAGACTCTTAATTTTTTATACATATAGATTTGTATTCTCATACATATAGATCTTTCTAGATATTTTCTGAGGAGCAACCTTCTGGTACACCATGAATAAGAACACTCTGAGAGGAAAACTTAGAGCTCTGAAGAAACACAGCAGATTGTCATTGCAGGACTGAGGAGCTTTCACCTGGCCGCTCTCTGTGTGTAGTTCAAGGTGATCTTCCTTGTATTTCTGATGGACCAATGTGCAAATCTGTCAGTGATGTCGGCTGTTATAATGTCAGCCTTTTGAATTTTCTGTGGAAAATACATAGTGAGTTGAGGCTTCCAAAGGAATTCCCCAAAGAAAAACAGAAGATATCTTCATGTCAGTTTTAGTCATTTAGATACGTGAGCTAACTACAATCAGAGTTTCCCCATTTACCTGAAAGATGTTGGGGATTTCATGTCAGGGGTTCTTCCCTTATCCATTACTGTACAATTAGACGGAATCAGATTAAAATTAGCTATTACCTTCAATTGTTCCACATTCAGTACTTCAACATCCAGTCCTTCGACATCTTGTCTATTTTGCCAGGAATTCTCAAGTGACATGAATTCAGCATGAACACTGTTTCCCAAGATGTTGTGAGAAAAAGAAATCCTGCAGGGATTTTCTGGTAAGTCAGTGTAATATTTTGAAAATCTGTGAAGGAAACATGAAATGGGATTAAAGACAGAAGATAAAAATAGAGAAAGGCAAGGACAAAATAGAAGGCTAAGGAAATGTAGGACATGAACAAAAGAGTAGATTGAGATATAGCACAGCAGAACTGCAGACAAGCAAAGATTAAGCAAACTACAGGCAGAAAGCAGAGGATGTCCAGTCATGAGATTATAGAAAAGCAAGAATTGCACAAAAGGAGCACCAGAAGTTGAAAATAAGGATGATGTTCTGATTCATTTGAGATCAACGTCAAAACTTCTGTTGACAACAAATTAGGCTATAAATGCATAGAAATTAAAAGTATACATACACATGTACATATATACATACATATACATATATATATGTTAAACAGGCACATGTATAAACATATATATATCCACATGTATATATTCATATGTGGCAGGGAAAACTGGAAAAAAATTATACACATTTTTACAGCATAGTTATAAAAATGTTGCAATTGTATGGAGAAAAACCTGAACATACTGAAAAATAGCTTAATTGGGTAGGAAAACAGTCTGGTAAAACCAGCATATGTGGATTTACATTTGTAATCCAGAAGCAGTGTGGAAAAATGTCTTTGAAAAGACCTCGAGTAGAGACAATATTCTATATTTTTAGAATCAGTATTCCAGTTTTAAAACATGATTCAGCACCTTCAAAGTAGAAAGCCCACACTTTATGATTAACAGATTACTCTTGATCTGGTCATCAATGTTCTAAATTTTCAAGTTTGAATAAAGGTTCACTTGCTTTTGCGTGGATGTTTTATCAAATGAAGATAAGAAAGTTAATTTTCTCTCAAGAGCTGCTGTACCTAGTCAGATGACTTGTCCTGAAATGGAGACACACAAAAAATATCATTTGTAGAAAATCTGCTTGAGAGGGTATGTTGAGAAACTTGCAAAGACTTCTTAGGAAGATGCCATAGTTTAACCCCAGACAGCAACTAAACCCCACACAGCCTCTCGCTCACTCCCTCCCAGGTGGGATGGGGGAGAGAATCAAAAGAGTAAGGGTGAGAAAACTCATGGCTGAGATAAAGACAGGTTAATAGGTAAAGTAAAAGTTGCACATGCAAGCAAAGCAAAGCAAGGATTTAATTCACTACTTCCCATGGGCAGGCAGGTGTCAGCCATCTCCAGGAAAGCAGGGCTCCGTCATGCATCACAAAAGGCCATAACTCCAAACATGACCCCCTTCCTTCTTCTTTCCCCAGCTTTACATTTTGAGCATGATGTCATATGGTGTGGGATATCCCTTTGGTCAGTTGGGGTCAGCTGTCTTGGCTGTGCCCCCTCCCAGCTTCTTGTGCACCCCCAGCCCACTCGCTGGTGGGGTGGGGTGAGGAGCAGAAAAGGCCTTGACTCTGTGTAAGCACTGCTCAACAGGAATGAAAATATCTGTGTGTTATCAGCACTGTTTTCAGCATAAATCCAAAACATAGCCCCATACTAGATACTGTGAAGAAAATTAACTCTATTCCAGCCAAAACCAGCACAGGATGAGAGGGATCTCTGCATGAGTGTGTCTGGCAAACAGATTACCATAAACTTGACTGTGTTGTAGTCCTGGAGTGCTGCCTTGCAGAGCTTGTCTGTGGGAGGCTGTCAGGCACTTCTGCAGGGCTTTCACCTTCGCTCACCTCATGGGTGCCAAAGCAGCCTTCTTGTCAGTGTTCCTTTCAGATCTGCACACCCATGGTCTGTCTGCAGGGCAAAATATTTGGCAGTGGAGAGCTACGCAGCCTATTGAACAACCTATCTTAAAAAGAAATGACTCCACGTTACACTTAACAATGAAATCAAAAATCCTGTCAAGCATGATCCAGTGTAGTTAGGACAGCGTCTATGGGCAGTATCTCCCTTGGGATGTAGTTCTGCTAGAAAATTATGCACTCTGCATGTACATGATGAAGCATTTGTTCATAGATGTTCCATATTCAGAAGACACCAGAAGAGAGCTCTGGTCAACATTGTCATTTCATTGCGCTGCAAAGGAATTGTACAAGGAACAAAAAAGAAGTGTCATTCTGCCAGTACAAACAATTACTTTAGCGTGTTTTGCAGCAAGTCATTCAGGTATAACAGTGTTTGAAATCTACAAAAAAAACCCCAAACTTATATAAACATTGATAGACAGAGTTTGTTGGAAAGCACTGAGTGCAAACAAAAACAAAAACAAAACAAAAAAAGAAGCCAAAAGCAAACCAATTTGATCTAGTCACATAAGCTATTGCAGACTGCTGATTTTGTTTTCCTTTATTGCAGTTCCCAATGTTTTTCCATCCTACTGAGATGGCTGTTATGTTGTGTACACTTCAGAGAGAAATGATAGAAGAGATTTTTTTTTTTTTTTCCTGTTTGAGAAATAAAGCTTTGTTGTTTTTGTGTGCTGCATTACTGGGTAGGAGTAGAAACAGACAGCAAAACAAATGTATCATATGTATAGCCAGACTGAAATGTACTGCAGCAGGACTGAGTCTAGACTAATATGCTATACTATCTGCGAGGGAAAAAAAACACACTGAAGACATCAGGCTAGTTTTCTAAAAAATACTTTTAAAAGCTACAATGTCCTGAAGTTTCCACTTAGCGTTTGTCCTTCATATTCTTGCTATTTGAAGTTCACTTGAAATAGTTTTAATGATTGTGTTATATCCTTGCTTTTTGTACATAAAACACACAGGGGTTTTGCGCACAATGCATAATACAACATAGGCTTACCTTAAAGTTCCATTTTGTGTCAAGGGAGTAAAAATAATAGTTAAAGACCAAAACATATACACTCATAATCACCCTTGGAAGTCTTGCGCCAGCCAAAATTGTGTTCTGATATTTGAAATATCGGTATCTTATTGACAAGTTTATTTCAATGCATGCTTATGATGTGTATTCCTCTTTACATTGCACATGTTTGCATGGAACCTTCCACTTGCAAAAATAATTCATAATCAGCAGACTTACTTTCAGTATTCCAGGGTGAAATCAAATATCTATACAGTGTCTCTCTCAAATGAAAGCAGATAAGTAAAAGAAAGTAAATAAAAGTAAAAGAAAAGGAAATTGAAACAATTTGAAAAGATTGGTGATGTTAACAATTCAGGTGCTTGGGCTCTTTATTTCAAGTAATTTAATGAATGAAACATTCTGATAGCAAACTGCTCACAAACTAAAAACGATTTTTAAAAATGTGCATTTATTTTCAAACTCAAAAGATAGGTGTTACCAGAATATCTATACTATAGATGAAGTGCCTGCTTATTAACTGTAATCATAGACAAGGATAAAGGATGCATTGTCCTTGGTTCTGAATATTTATGCCCATGTGCCACCAGACAAATTTTCTAAAACCTTCTTCTCTCTTTTTGTTTTTTGCCCAAAAAACAATGTGGCCATGGATATTTTGGGGTACAGTTTTGTTTCTGCACCAGTTTGAGGGAAAGTGCCTGGTTATTTGAGTACTTAACCGTCTGGTTGGTGCCTAAAACTGAAATCAAAATGGGAGTGATTGCATATGCAGTTTACCAAGCAGAAGAAGGCGGGTAGCTGAAGCTGTTCTCACAGTTGTGATAACTGATATTTTTATCTGTTTGAATCATAGAACACCATAATAAATTCTACCTTCTTGCTACTAAAGGGCATACAGCAAAAAGATAATGGAGTTGGCAATGGAGTTAGGAACATCAAATGGAAGCTGTCACATGGAAAAATCAGCTAAACATTGCATTATTTTGCATTTTCAAATGCCAGTAAAATGTAACCACATGGAAAACGTCTATTTTGTTATACTACATTTTTTCTACTTCTTGCAGGTGAAAGAGAAGAAAACAAAACCAAGCCCAAACGGGGCAAAAAGGTTGGTTTTGTTGTTCATCTGCTACAGCAACCAGAATAAGTAGTATCTGTGGCTTCAAATTTACAGAACAAGTTTTGCTTGGAATTAAACTGGTAGCTCCTTAAAGACAGATCTTCTTTTTGTTTAGTATTGAACACTGATGGGACTGAGCCAACTGGAGTGCACAAGGCTGACGTTTGTGTGATTGAGCTGATCAGAGTAAGCAGGAAGCAATCTGAAGAAAGAAACAAGTATACTACAAAACGTAAAAAAGTGTAAACACCTGGTGCTCAACAACCAACATCATTTAGACTCCAGACCATAGCAACTTTCACCCAGGATGTAAGCCTTTTTCAAATACAAGGCAAAAATATACTTCCTAAAAAGCTTTGTTGATCAAAGCAATGTCTTCAAAGGCCTCGCAGGCACATTGGTAAAAGGATGCCTGATTCCACCTAAAGTGTCCACAAGTCTCTCTGGTAGCCACTAAAACATTTCCATTTAAAAGTAAAGCTACTTGAGTAATAATTAAAGAATAATATCAATGATGTTAATTATATATTTTTCCCCTAAAAATTATTTGGAGCTGTGGGTTTTGGTGGGTTTGGGTCTGGGCTTTTTTTAATCATGTCATACTGGATTTTTTGTTACTTGTTGGAATACCTGAAAATACAGTAAAGTAAAACAAACCTATTGCTTAGAATTTTTTCCTTCCTGGACTCACCCAGCTGTTACACCAGTAAAAGTGTGGCTTTGTGACGACAGAAGGACAGGAGCCCTGATTCGCTCCTCTTGCTCATTCAGGCCTGCCGAGAAGTTGTAGCACTTTACGTCACATAGCTAAATGACAAACAGGGAATTGTATTCTGTCATAATAACAGCACTTTGTATCAACCAAATGCTTGTAGGGTCTAAGGCTAAGACTAATAGCAGGGCATGTTATGACATCTGAGTTTTTCTCCCGGCTTTTAAAAGCAATGGATACAAATCAGAACTTCAGAAAAATAATATTACAGACAGACAGCAGCAGTTAAGTGCTGGAGTGGATCCCATAAATAAAACAGTGTTCTTAGTTAATAATGAGCTTGCACTTCAGTGCTTTGCTGGATCAAAGACCTCATGAATGATGAGATCACAGACAGTGATTGGTAAAAGCCTAATTAGTCAAGCTTGAAAACCATGTACCTTGTCCACATAAGAGTAAAATTAGGGACAAGTGAAAAAAGCAGGCTGTGATTATTCTGAAGGCCTTGAAAATTTTGTAATTGGTGTTCAGGGAAATCTGGAAAAGGCTATTACTGAGTCAGTGTAAAAAGCTTGAAGAAACCAGCTATGCCAGAAAGACTGTGTTTACTTTCACCTAACTTTCTTGGGACAAAGATGATGAGAAATGCCTTGATCTGCAATAAACTGAGGAGAAAGTGGGATTTGTAGTAAACTAGTAAAGTATATCTTAAAGGTCATCATGTTGTAAAATATTTCATTCAGGAAGCACAAGAAAAGAAGTATATTGCAACAGAATGTGAGTTTATAACTATGTATACCTGTGTAAGCCTTAACTAGGTCAGAAAAAGATGAATTAAATACTCATTGAACTGAATGATACTTCTGACATTTTTCTGCACTACTATTAATTATTACTGTGAACTGTGTATAAGGTATGATACTCAATACTCAAAATTTGCGTTGTTAAGTAGTCTTTGCTTTACCTTTGATCCCTATCAAAACCAAAAGTTTTAGCATTCTGCCAGGATAATTTATAAAAGTAAAAAGATAAATGACTGCAGGAAAGAAGATAAAAATATTAGTGTAGAGTGTTAACTGGTATTTCTGGACAACGTAGTCTCTCATACGAAAAGCCAAAATAATGTGGGAGTTACAGAAATTGAATGCTGCTTTGATTCCCTGACGAACATTGTAATATAGCAAGAGAAAGCCCAAGAGCTTTGTTCTCAAAAAACAAACAAACAAAAAAACCCCAACCCGAAAAACTTAAAATGAGTTTACTGATATGGAAAGCTATAAGATGTTAAAAAAGTAGTAAAAATCTTGTATACATTACTATTATTGTTTGTTTTGCAAGGGAACTCTTGCCTTAGTCTCTATAACCCTACCCCTGGAGTCATATAGCCTTCCTGCACAATGACTGACAGTTGTTTTGAAATATTTCAAGTTTTGTGATTATTATTATGGTTCACAGTGTGGGTTTTTTCCCTCATGCAACACAGTGAATTATACTGCCTGTCATTTGCTGTGTGTGTTTATTCCCTACATACTATTATTATTATCTGTGCTATTTTCACACATCTGTGCAGCAGACAGAAACTGCCTCAAAACTACTGTTAATGTCTTCAGGTTACTGGCTTCAAATCATCTATACCTTTGACTAAGCTATCATTTTATACCCACTACCCTATCTAACTGTACTTGAACATTAGAACTTTAGAAAATGTTAGCTATGAATATCAAACTCTAAAGCCTTTAAGTGCTTGTTCACCTTTCCTACTAATAAAATATTACCTTAAGGATTATTCAGTATTGTGGACAGAAATCACTAATTCATAATTAAAAAATGTGTTAAATTAAACTGATAATTTACAAGGCAAAGCTCAATAAATTTTACATCTTTGTGAGAGGCAACTGTGTAGAAGAGTCAAATAGCCTATAGAAGTAATTTTAAAATATATGTGGATAGGAGGTCAAGTGGTATGTGGATGATTTCTGTGGATTATCAACAGTGCATTTGGAAACAAAAGGCTGTTCTTGCCCTAAGGCACTGACAGGCAAATTCAAATAGAACAGCTGATACACACCCAGCTATGTGTGCCAAAATGAACTGGATATAAAATCTAAACATTTCCCAGAATACAGTTTGAAATTAATGAATGGCTCCAGTCACTTACTGAGTCAAGCGATACAAGATTTTTGTTTAGATCTTGTAAAATATTTTTGAACAATATAAACTTGTCTTTAAATCATTGCATAAGTTAAATACTCAAAGTACATTTACATAAGCTATGAAAGAATGCAAACATTCATACAACTGCTATAGTAAGATAATAATAAAATAGCATAAATTGAGGTCTTTGAATTACAGTGAAACTAAAGATGCCTTTGGAGGCACTAGGCACATTTTATTAAAATATCAGAATCAACAGAGGAGAATCAATACCATATATTGTGTGATATTTAGGTTGCCAGTCACAGATCAAAGGATTGAGCTTATTATGGATATATGCAGATGTCTATATATATCTCCTATCTATATCTGTACATACACAAAAATATGAATTTTTAAAAAAAGCCAAATCCATCCCCAAACCCAAATGACTGCCGATGATAACAAAAAAGTCATCAGTATAAACCACAAGAAATGGTTGTAAAATATTGACAAGTTTGATCATAAAAATATGATTCACATATTTTGAGTGGCAATGTATAAATAATTGGTCAATTCTTATGAAATGATGAGTACCAGATTATATAAAATATTCATTTAATGTGGTTTAACCTGGTCTATTGCGCTTTATTATTCTACTGAGCACCATCTTTTAACTTATATTCATCAAACAGCAAACTTTTAAAAACCATAATCTAGCTAAAGTGGTTTTCTTATCATGTAACAGATTTTCCCAGTAACTAGCTAAATTTTATCATCTTTTTAAATTTATGATCTGACTCATAAGTACTCATCTTAACATATTTGTGCTGTCTTACCCAAAGCACATTAGACTATGTTTAAAAAAAAAAGGGAATTTTAATCACATTTGCTATTCTTTAGTCAATTCAGTGTCTAAATATTCATTAAGGGGAAAAAAAATAATGCAAAAAGGAAAAATAAAACTGAATGTAAGGTCAGATTTAAGATCTCTACACATAATAGAAATTCTAAGTTACAGCAAACAAGCTCTATGATTATTAGAAAACACTGATATGAGCCTGGAAACCATCTTGACTATCAAGGGATATATGTTTCATTTTCAACATGTGATTTTTATTATAAATATTTAATGAAAATATTATTAAAATATTCCGTTAATGAAATAAACTGATGCAAGTACCACCAAAAGGCAGCTTACTTCATATTCACTAAAGGAAATAAAAACATTTATCTTCAGTATTGTATCAGTCTTTAGAGAGCTTTCATACTTTACACTTTTCAGGACTATTTAAAGCATCATTATTATGAGTTCTCATGACTTTTATGCTGAATAGGATGATAGAATTAGCAGAGAAAGAAAACCCCATGTATACCTAGGAAAAGAAAAGCCTGATTTATCTTTATTCAGATTCACCAGAACCTACTATAAATATTAACTTTTCCAGTATTTAAAAGAACATAAACAGTGTTTGCAGCCGTCATAGAAGACTGAGCAGTCATGCTTTCTAATGACCATCGTGTTGTGACCTAGAATAAAAAGAGAAAAATGAGATCGCAGATGATCACTGAGTCCAGATCCCTTCCCAGCTTTGCCTAGATCATTCAAGCCTAATCTTTGCCTAAAGAAGTGTTTTAGCAATGTGTGTTGACAGAGATATAGAAGGAAAACTAGTAAAAGGAAATTTATCATCAGTCACTAGAAATGAATATTTTAAAAGCTCTATGCTGAGTAAGCTGTTCTTAAAACTGAGATAGGAAGGACTGCATAACATCTCTCTCCCAACATTTATTGAACCTTTGCTTAGAAGATTTCTTTTAACACCTGGTTTAAAATCTAGCAGCAAATTAACCTTATTTTCTCAATACTCTTCCCTACATTGGCAAAGTGGACAACCTTTAAGATACCGTTCTTCTTGCTGACTTCAAGACTCCTTCCATTTGTTCTGCATCTTCTTTAAAGGACAGTTGTCAGGATCCAGGATGCCAGCTCAGGTAGTTTCACTACCAAGCAGTAATATCTGTATTTCGCATTCAACATCCCAGCATTATATTTTAGAAGGACACTTTTTTTTAGTGTCCTATTCACTTTATGATCTGCTCTAGTGTCAGATTCTTTCCTGCCATACCAGCCATACTTGCTACCCAGCTAGTGATCTTACATTTGTGTCAGCTAGTGGATTTCTGTTTCCTAAGTCTAGGTTTGTCTTTTCTTTTATATAATTTTAGTGAATTTTGGACTGTGCATGCTCTTAGAACCATTTTCAGTTTCATGCGGGTCTTCAGCAGTCCTTAAAATACTTTCCATCTCACAGTTTTCTGCAAGACATGTGTCACACTTCTGTCAGGTACCGTTGGAATGTAGCTAATATCTAGTGTTTTCTAATGAAACAAAATGCAAATAGGACTGCTAGTTCCTACTTGGAAGCTTGAGGAGTTAAATTATATACCCAGATTACATAATATACAAAAATTAATAGACAATATATACTCATAAAAGATACTCATGTACTCATAATCAATGAGCCTAGAGACTGAAAGCAAACAGAATACTATTTCATAGCATATAGGTATAGGAAGGAGGGAATTCCAAAAATACTAATAGTTATTCCTTGTACCTTTGGTGTGGGGAGAGTGTGTTCTTTTCCTTCATGTGGATGAAGCCTCATGCATTTAGCATGAATCTGTAGCAACATTGCTTACTCTAGTGCCATTCTGTTTACCACAATAATGTCCTGTTAATGAAGAAGTTTCTCATCTTCTAAGCAGATGCCTATAAATGCAAAACTAAACTTTGTGTTACAGCACCTTATAGAAATGTAAGCAAACTTACAGTAGATTCACTCAGTTATCTTTCAGGACCTCCTTAGAATAAGCCCACAGACACCCAGTTGTCTGTAGACCAGTTTAGTATTTATGTCTCTGTTGTCTTATTCTTATGTTACAGTTATGAATGGTATTAATCACAACTAGCTTTATTTATCTAAAATGCAGGTTTCTGAACTAGTCATCTAGGGTCTTCTTACTGAAGAGGAAGAGATACAGGCATCTCCAGTAAGAATTTAATCTGTGTTACCCAACTTTGTTCCAAAAAGCATTTTTGTACCTTGCACAACTAGACAGAGTGAAGGGCCCCATGGAAATTTTCTCTTTCTCATCAACCATAAGGAAGGTTAACGATGATTCTCTTAGATCACTTGCTTAAATTATGTCTAAGATACATGTTTCAATTGCATTTAGGCAGCTAAAGTCAGTTAGGTTTCTTCTGCCCTTAAGTGTAAGCATATAGTTGGGCACACAGTGATTCTTCCACCTTCCACAGTTATGCAGGTGAGCCATCCTGATATAGCAAATATATGATATCTCAAAAATTGTTACTCCTTTTAGCCAATGTGCCACAGAATAAGCAAGAGGGAAATTATGTCGGAAAGTAATATCTGATAAAAATGTTTCCTTTTATTTCACTGTGAAAAAATGAGTGACAAAAGCTTTGGGGAAAAGCGTAGGCATTTCTCATGGAATTGGTATGATATATTTATACAACTGTGGTGTCTTGGTGTCAGCTGCAGAGAGCATTCCTGGGGTTCCAGGGCTTAGGGCTGGTCTGCGAGGACAGACCTCTCTGATGCTGCTGACCCCCGTTAGACATTTTTTCATCAAGTAATAAATAATGTTTGGGTTTGATTCATCCTTTTCTCTCATCTTCACAATGATAAGATCCATGATAATGTCTGAATCACAACGAAAAGGAGGAATTGCCATCTCATCTTTAATTTGGGTTCTGTGATGAACCACGCATTCTTTTTGCTTGTGCTTCTGTGGAGCTCATAATTTTCTGTCTCTTATCTCTGTAGCTGATTAATCATTCTTACTTTGCACTTGTGCTCTTTAAACTGCATTATCTTTTTATAATTAGTCTTATCCAAAATTAAAGAATATAAACTATTTTATATTCTAAGCCTATTTAGGGAAAATGCTGAACTGGTGGAAGACAACTAACATGTCAGCTCACATACAAACACTTGCTCTGAATAAGCCAGTTGACAAGTTCGTAAATCACTATGGCTATTTTCCATCTGTTTATGTATTTAAAGACCAATGATGCCTTTCCAACAAAACTGCATGACTAATTCATAAATACCAGACCAGTAATCTGTTTTAGGGATTTGTTTAAATCTCAGTGGTAGAAGTTTAACCAAATTAGCATGTTCTCCCCAACCCAAACTGGAAAAAAATGTTTGTGACAAATACAACTGAACCACAGCAACATACTATGCAAAGTCCGAGTATGTTTTCCTAAACACATTACTCAACAATACCATCTATTATTGACACATTTTGACTTTGGAATGAGCAATCATGTATTTTGAACACAAAAGCAGAAGTCACTTGTATGACTAAGAACTTTCTGAAAAAAATCCTTGATTAAATTGAGATGATGAATGTATGCGGATTGCCAGAGATGAATCCTGCTCATTTTGTTGAGAAATCACTTATTTTTCTTTTACAGTCTGTATGTTACTATGGACCCAGTTCATCACATAATCCATTCCTGCTTTCTACAATTATAGAACACCAGTGTTACAGTTTGCCTGCCTGATAAAGAAAGATTATTTTTAAAATAGGAAACCAGAATGAAATACAATGGTAACTACCAGCCCACAATGAATGTTTTACTACTATGACTAGGTATATAGAAATTGGAAATTTATTAGTGCCTTCTGTTCCAGACTCTCACAGTGCTTTACAAATATGGCACAACTTCGTCAGTGTGACACCACTGAAGCACAGCCACCCCAGAGTGGAGTGTAGCAGCTATTTTGCTCCCACTTGACAGCTGTTGGTTATTATGACCTGCTTCTTTTCTACAGTTATTTTTCTGGAAAGTATATGAGGGAGAAATCCACCCACCAGGAGATAGGCAGAGACCATCTGCTATGACTAATTTCACATTTATTCCAGGCAGCAGTTGTACCAAAATCCCAGAAATGAAAACCCAGTTGCTGTTATAACTTGAGCCAGTTGATGTAAAATGAAGCAATATGTTCAGTATCTTTCCATGTTATTATCCTTGAATACAGATCTCCACTAAGATCATAAAGATTTTTGAATGCCTTTCCAAATTCAAGCCAAAGTCCTTTGAAATCTTTAGATTTTTTAGTCATATAACACACGGTCTTACTTCCCCAGTAACTTAAGTCTACTTAAGCTTAGAAATCTGATTAGAGAAATCTTTGTAGTATCCTAACATAGACAAAGTTAAATGGGAACATGTGATCTGTGGTCAGAAAGAATAGATTATTTTATCTTTAGGTACCTAACTGAAGTACCTATCTTATATTAATAAAATAGTCACTTTCAATTTCTGCTGTAGACAATGGAAAGAGATAGATACTCCATGGGAAAAAAAAAATATTCTCTGAAGACATATCTCTCTCTCTCTCCCTTTCTCACTTTCCTGATTACAGAAGCAGCATAGTGTGACTATGCTCTTAAACTATATTCTAGCTGGTATATAAGCTTATGATCTAAACCTATGGAGACCCAGACTGCTTAGCTCAGTGTTCTGTGTTGACTTAAATGGGTTTACATGGGTCTGCTTATCTGGATGAAGATCCTGTGACCCTCAGGATGAAATCTTGTTCTTTGGAAGAGACTGAGACTTATTCCATTAAATTCTCTAGACTCAGAATTTTATGTTTTTTTCTATAAAACCAGATGGGTATACTTAAAATAACTTCCCCTCAGAAACGCACTTTTGCTGCTGTATGTTGCATAAAGTCTTAGTGTCTTAGTTTCCTTCTTACTCATGCTAGTTTACCCATCCTTAATTACCATCAAGCTGTAAGAGAAATTTAAAAAATTTCCATGCTGATCTCATTAATTTTCTTGTTGATCTCATTAATTTTTCAAAGTTTCTCTTCTTTGAGGCAGTACATCTTTGCATGTATGTAAGAGAAAGCATTTTGAAGACGTGATCTGAATCTTACACGGCAAATTGAAAATTGATCTATCTGCTATCCAACACATTTTACATGAAGTAAATCAATTAGAGCCAAACCATAATCCATTCTAAATGCAGTAACTCAGCAGCTCAGATAATACATGACCAAATCAATCAGAATAAGACAAAAACGTAAGTCAGGTTGGAAAGTTCAGAAAAAATGGATTAGCAAATGATCATGTTAAGAAAGGAATGAAAGAAAGGAACAACCTTTACCATACTTTTCCAACTATAGACATTCTATTAAAGTAAAAACCAGGATAGCAATAAACACACACACACACACACACACACACACACACACACACTTAATAGAATTAGTGGGTTTTTGGTTTTTGTTTTTTGGTTGGTTTTTTTAGCTAACTGGGCCAGCCTTTTCTAAGTTACATTTTAACTTCAGGCTTGGAGTTCCATTGCATTAATGCCGCTCCCCAAACCACAAAATTCACTCAGCAACTGGAAGGCAACAGAAAACAGGGGGAAACTATATGGAAAATGGATGAGGATCAAGTAGGTTTACATTCACATCTCCCAAGCTAGGCTTGAAATCATTCACCCATGCATTATACAGGTCTTAAAGACAAGAAGTCAGCAGCACGTGTCACAAAATGTTTTGGCTTTCTGCCCTTCTGCAGCCAATTTTTATGCTGTCCTATAGTTAGAGTTGGGCCTGGAAGGCAGAACAAGATCAATTCCTACTTGATAAAGCAGCAGCAAGTTTTAGGTACAAATTCTAACTTAGGATATTTCTGGGAAAGGACTTTTCAAGTTATTTGAGAAGGGTGACACTTAGGTTCATCTGGGTTACCAGCACAGATAGAGAACACTAAATTATCTTGATTCCTGCAGCAAGTACCTGGTATGCCAGCAGAAAGGAATCTTTAAGTTTGTGCATGTTTTGTGCCTTCAGTTTCCTTTGCTGACCAGTGGAAACAAATCTGACATATCCTAATGCTTTAATTTGTCTGCCCTTAGAGTAACCTTAGGATTTGTTCAAGAGCAGAACTACTTAAGAAAATTCTATGAGAAAGAGAAAGTTTTTCCAGAAGAAATCTAGCAACACCTCATCAAAGACCTACTCACTTTAAATGTTTAGAATCTGCCAGTGAAAAGTAATGGAAGTGAAGTTAGACAATGTTGCATTTTATGAATGAAAATTATGTTAAATATTTATTTCCAATATCCCAACTGTCTAAAACAATAACAATAATAATAGTAGTAGTAGTAGTAATTAATAATAATAATAATAATAATAATAATAATAATAATAATAAATCAACCTAACCCAGGTCCTTTTTTGACATAAATTGAAAAAAATCTATTAATTGTAGTGAAGCAAAAAATTTTCAAGAGGTTACTAAGCTGATGTCCCGACCATAACATTGTAATAGCTCTGAAAACAAGGTCTTCTGTTCTGCATAAGCCTTGACTGATCACACTTTTGTACTGCTGGTAGCTTGCCTCAATTTTAACGGGAGCATTAACAGGTCTTAGAATTCATAGCAGTGTCTGTCTTTTCTGACAGAGGACTGGGAGATCATTTCTAGATAGAGTAAGATGAGTCTCCCTGATAGCAACAGTTCTCTTGAAACCAAGACAAAGAATTTAAAATGAGCAAACTTACTTATGAGGTGGTATGTATGTTGACTTTAGAGCTTGAGAGGTGCAGAAAGAGGATGTTTATATCAAGCTTTATATGATATCTGACAGTGAATCTCTTTCATACATATGAAAAGTGAGTGGGATTTTATTAACATTAACCCTCAAAGTCTGTTGATAGACTAATAGAAGGAAGCAGTCCTATGGACCCCATAAGCACGAGAAAGAAGATATGGCTGACAGAGGAAGGACAACTTGCAAGCTAAAGCGAATTGTACCTCCAAAGGACACATTAAATGAAGGTCATTAAATCTAAGAATATTCCTTAATCATCCATTAAATTTCACATTATTCTTCTTCACTATAATAAGAAAGTACTGAGCTGACTAATTGTGCATGCAGGGTGAGCAATAATACTAAGAGTTATTCCAAACACTTTCTGGAGGCATAATTTAAAGAAGGAAAAATTCCCACATAAAATCCTTAGAAGCAATTGATCCTAGTCTGACTTCAACTGTGGTAAAAATATTACAGATTTGAATGTCCAATGAATGTGGAAAATAGGTAGATAAACCATAAATAATTCTTAATAATGTTAATATGCATCTAACACTACTAATACACCCCATATTTTGGGGGGGAAGAGACAAAATTCTTTCAGACCAAGTTTCCTTTTAATGCTACAAACAGGAAAACCTGAAAGACGTAAGAAACTACAAATGAAAAATAATATAGCCGGTCATTCAACATATGATTGCAGGAAGCAACTTCAGAATATCACTTTAATAAAATATTACATTCTACCTTAAACTAGCCAGATTTTCAAGAGCATTACTCCTCACGGGAATCTAGTCCAGGAACTTGCTTTCCTGATGTTTAAAAAACTTCCCAACATGGAAAAACTTTCTGATCCTGGCCAGCATATATCCATTTTATTTAACTGCTTTTCCCTCCCCTCTTTGATTCTTTCCTCTTTCTTCTAGTTATATCCTTAGGACTTTGGTTTGTTTAGTACAGAAAAAAAAAACCTTTAAAAGTCTTCTCTTAATGCCTCTCTATTACCTGGATTATATGTCTGTTTTATTTTGCAACTCTCTGTTTGAGTTCATTTTTTTAACATAGATGACCAAGACTTTACAAGATAGTGTAGGTAAAACTCTCTAAATAGTGTTTTGTCTAATAGCGCACATTTTCTTACATAAACCATGTAAAATCACATCTACTTTTTCATAAGCCCATCATACTGTCAGTTTTTAATAACACAGGAATCTGCTATGTCCAACATTTCTATTTCTAAGTCATTGAGAACTGATAAATTTACGGTTAACGGTGGAAAACCTTATTATTAGTCCTTCTTCATAGGGCTTCATGCTTCAGTTAAATTCCATGTCATTTCTATTACTGTAGTCCTCAGGATCATCATATACTTTCTGCATGATATGCCAATTCTCCTGTATATTTACTTGCCTCTTAACTTTGTGTCATAAACAATTTTCATCAAGGCTTTATTTTCTTGCCAAATTCATTAATGAAAAATTAAAGATCCGTTGCTGGACTAGTCCTTGAGAAACTCTGCTACTAATCTTCCTCTAGTCTGATAGTTTCCTTTTATCACTATTTTAGTGATTTCTCTTTCTCTCTGCATGTCTTTTACTAATCTCATGTGCTCCACCCTAACAAATAATTTCTCACAGAGAATCAGGTCACTTGTTCTTTGAAATCCCAACAAATTTACAGTATTTTTTTTTCTGTAAATTCTATCATTTTAACAAATAAAACTGTAAGATTAGTCTAGCACGACATACTGTCACTCATATATTGTTGGATTATATTTTCATTTACCCTCATGCATCAGGTTTTCATTTAAAATATTCTTTTAAATCTTTAATTCTGTTGGTGAAAAATGGGTCAATTTTGTAGTTGCCTGGATCACATTTTTTCTTCTTGTCTCATAGAGGTACTCTTCTAAATATTGTCCAATGGTGTGATATCATTACAGTATACAAAAGAACATATTCATGCCATACTTTCTGGTTGAATGACTTCAGAGACTGTGGTTACCTAGTATCTGGCTAGAGTATATTAAGTACCTGAAGTTTTAGTTTCACTTTGGCTTGAGCAGTCTAACGACTGCTGTCACATATTTAGCCCCATACTCAACCTCCTTTCCTAAAACAGAGACAAAGGATTTGTCCAGTATTAGTCACATTTAGATTATCTTTAGTCATGATCCCATATTCACTATACCAGCCTTATCTTCTTTCTTCTCTTTACTCGTACTAGTGAAGAAATATGGAGATTTTATTTTCTCAAATGGTCTGCCATTTTACAGATTTACAGATAACATTTCTGATCTCTTTTCCATGCTTCCTGATATAGATTTCTTTTTTCAATGACCAGTTCTTTAAAACACTCTTTACCTCCTACATCTTTTGCAAGTAATTTTTTATATCTTAAGGGGTTTATAGACTCTTCTCCTTTCTATAGCCTTCTATGTATTTTGTCTCCCTACTGGTATACATGTATCTTTCACACACAAAAACCTCAGAAAATAGGTCTCCACCTGGGGTCTTAAGTCCAGCTGACTTCAGTAACTATGTTCCTTAATTTTTCTAAGTTTGAGATACAAATTCTTAATTTCAGAATGAGTTTTTGCTTATAGTTCTAAGTTAAACCATGATAGTTGGATGCAAATTTGACTTTCTACAACTGTATTTTATATAATCCTTACTATTTACCAAATATAGCATGGAAAATAAATAGCATTGCATCTTGCAGGTACCGGATGTATGTGGGGCACATCTTTATCCATCATATTTCATCTTCAAAGTATGTGCAGTAAATTAATCTGTATAACTATTATACTATACTATATTTACTATTATGTTTGGAATCTTGTTTATGAACAATGAGGAAACAGGAATTACTGTTAGCATTACTGAAATCTTAACAGTCTAATTGAAGAATTGTTATTAGAGAAAAAGAAAGAAAAAGTCTAGCAGAGCAGTTTCAATAATAAAAACTAATAACAATAATAACAGTGTGATTAAAATTGTTATGCACACTTAGTTTCTACCCCTTTTTCTGATGTTATGTGCACCATTCCCCTGCTCACCTGGGTCCTGTCGTGGTTTAACCCAGCTGGCAACTAAGCACCGTGCAGCCGCTCGCTCACTCCCCCCCCTCCCTCAGTGGGATGGGAGAGAGAATCGGGAAGGAAAAAAAAAAGGGTAGAGCCGTGGGCTGAGATAAAGACAGTTTAATAAGGGAAAATAATAATAATAGTAACAGTGAGAATGGTAACAGAATATACAGAATATACAAAACGAACGATGTACAATGCAATTGCTCACCACCCACCAACCGATGCCCAGCCCGTCCCGAGCAGCGATCACTACCCCAGCCGCCATCACTCTCCCTGAGCTGCGATCGCTCTCCCCACAACCGACCAACTAACTGCCCCCGGGCATGATGTTATATGGTATGGAATAGCTCTTTGGTCAGTTTGGGTTAGCTGTCCTAGCTGTGTTCCCTCCTAGCTTGTTTTGCACCTGGCCGAGCAGGAAAAGCTCAAAAAGACCTTGAGTAGTCTGAGCAACTTGGCAACTTGGCAACAACTAAAAACATCAGTGTGTTATCAACATCCTTGTAGTACTAAATCCAAAACACAGCACTATGCTAGCTTCTATGAAGAAAATTAACTCTATCCCAGCCGAAACCAGGACATATGGTCACTAGTTTATATTGGAGTCTTAAAACCATGCTGGCACCGTACTTAGGAAAAGAAAAAGTAAACAATAACCCTAGCCACCTGCCAACTAGAAAAGTAGCTGCCAAAGCTAAACCAAGTAAAGTAAATCTGTAAGCAGGTCAGGAGCAATTCAGAGGGAGCAAACCCAAAAATCTTGGCCCTGAGGCCTTGCAAACCCAGTATTTAGACTGTGACCTGTCATGGCAGTACGGCATTACAGGGCTACAAGGTTACATTTATGAAAACTGCTATAATTAATAGAAGTGTAAAAAAAATAACCAGGACTCCTCACTTCCTTGTCTCAGTTTAAGTATTTAAATCATATAGAATGAATCCAGGTCTTCTGAATGCCAATCTGCATTTCTCAAAGAGCTGGCATTCACCTTCTGTTTTGTTTTGGTTTTTGTTTTGGTTTGTTTTTTTTTTCCCCTGAAACCAGCCTCCTAGGTGTATTGCAAGAAAAAATGAACAAATAATAAACGAAATTTGCCAGACTATGATAATGGTGGCATCCTCAATCCCCCAAATAAAATCTATTTTATTTTTAAAGATAAGATTTTAAGACAAAACTATGTATTAAATTGAAGGCTGTGATTTGATTTTAATTTTCTTCTACAGGGTTTGAAGTAGAAAAGGCAATTTGGAACTCTTTTTTCAATCTGAGATCTTAAGTTACTGGTTTTTATTAAAGGTTACTTTGTTGCATGTAAGTTAATTTAATCAATTAATCATGTCTAAGCATATCCAACTTAGTAAAACACTTTTGATAGAGTTATGATCTATTTAAATAGCATAATCTAAATTTCATTAAATGTTTAGCCCTCATTAATTTCTAATTTTCAGGTTTCGGATGCTTTTTCACGGTGCTGACATTTTAGAATCGTACTTATCATCACATGCTTCCTGAACAGGCACACAGTACAAAACCAAATATATCCTTGTTGAGATATTGTGCCATTTAGAATTCTTTGAAAATGACTGGAAAAGTTTATTCCTTCCATTTAGTCTGATTTTCTGTTTGGTTGAGATAATTCTTTGGGGGACATATCTGAATTTTTGCATATTTACTTTCAATGTTTATTTTGCACACAAACATACTTATATTCAAATATTTGAACATAATAAACATTGCAGGAAAACACAGTTTTTCAGAAAGAGCCAAAGTATTAAGTATTAAAATTAATTTTCCTGAAAGCTGGAGTGCATGTGTAGACAAATATTTTAGCATCTCCACATCTGCCAGCCTCTTAAATGGTCTGGTCCTTTAGGATCTGAAGAAATCTTTAACAGATACAGCCTGCTGGGGAAAGAAATGTGTGAGCAGAGAAACTTGGAATGGATAAGAGGCAGTTTCTATGTGGTTCATTCAAGTAAATCTTTTATACATACTGTAGGAAGGCTGATAAGTGTGGAACAGTTGTGTATTTCTTGTGCTTTCTTCTAACAGTCTTGTTTGCTTTTTCAGTTTTAGATTTAGCAGTTATGTATATTCCGATCTATGTAATGCTTGGATTTTTTTTTTTTTCCAGAATTTGTGGTATAAAGGCATATATTAACACTGGTACCCTCAAGCCTTGTTTATGGGCAAAGAGGAAGCACATCTTATGTAGAAATAAAACCAAGAATTTATTGTTAATGTAACCGAAATCTTAATATCTAATTGTTACAGAAAAAGAAGAAGAATGCAGTTAAAATTCTTTTACACACACATGTAGGTACTAGCCCTTTCCCTGGTGTTATGCTCAACCTTTCCAGGCTGCCCTGGCCCCTAAGGTCCCTGTCTTCATGGCCAGCTGCTGTGGTGACAGGCATGTCAGCACCTGGCATACCTCAGTGGGAGGAATATGATGTTGACGTTGATTCTTCCTTACTCTGCGATCCACTTGCTGTCACTTTTCCATGTGTGCTAACGCCCTTTTACACCTTTGCTCTTTCTTCACCAGTCTGCAGCTCTAGGTAACATCTTAATTTACTTTCCTTTTACTTGTGTGAGATATTATTTCTTTCCCTTCTTTGCTATCCCTAAAATCACTTTTGACCAGCTGCAGGCCTGCATTTCTCTAACTTTCTGGAGGTGAGCTGCTTCTAGATGTCTGCAGTGCAAAGCTGGGACCCCATCACTTGTCACCCCAGGCCTGTAGTCCTCTGCACCGCATCCTATGTCTCTGCTTCTCAAGGCCTCTGCTGTCCTACCAGCCCTGTATTTCTCCACACTGTCATCATGTTAAGAGTCATAAATACCTCATTCTGCCTATAATAACTGCTAGTTCCTGTCAGATATCTAAAACTAGCACTGTACCACACAGAGATAAACAATAGTAAAACAAATTAGCCATAGACACCTGACCAATTAGAGAAATTAGTCTCAGCTAAACCAAGTTACAGGTCAAGAAATTTTCAGACAGAGCAAGCCTGACAAACCTCAGTCCCAAGGGCTTCCCAGCTTTGTACAGTGCTGATGGCCTGTTTCTAGCAATGGCCATACTGTGTTTGGGCTACATGGTTACATCCCGTTTCAGTAAGGCATTCATTAATGGTACTTAGCATCTTGTTTTAACATTCTCAGAAAGCTGAACCAAACTATGCACAGTTTTTCTTTCCATTTCATTATGAAACCATTTAGATCAACATAAAATCATATTAGATGCAAATCCTAAGTTGCTGGCACAAGCCAGCTGAAGTGTTAAAAAATAATTCTAATCACATTGACAGATGGCAGCACTTCCCATGCACGTTAGTGGATGGAAGTGAAAGAGAAAAAAATGAATTTGGCACCCAGACCTTATGTATCTACCTATTTAGCATATTACCTTCAACATTTCCCACTGCATTCCTCAGTCTGATCAATAGGTGGTCATCAAATTGTATCTGGTACAACACACATCTGCAAAATTCCCATCCGACTCTGGCTCACCAGAGAGATGACTCCCCCTGTCCTGTATCTGTGCTTCCTGGCTTTTCAGCTGCACTCCCTCTCCAAACTGTTCCACTTCGCGGATAAAGATGATACTCTGCACTTGCTGCAGATGGGCTGGGACGTATCTGGGTCCACTGGTGTGTAGATAGCTCTCCTATATTAAAAGCAATTCCTATTTCACCTTCCTAAGGAAAAAAAATCTTGTTTCAGACTCCTGTTGAAGATTGTTTGGGTTTTTTTCCAAAAGCATTTGAATACCATTTACTGTAGACTAAAAAATTCTGCCTTGATCATATGAGATCACAGAATTAAATATTGCTTAAAAACTCTCATGTAATCAAACCAACATTTGGATGCCAGTAGTAGAAACAAAAATGTGAGCAATAAGCACGTGGATTTTCATCTCTCAAGTGCCAAATATTCCCTCCCTTCCCCTGTCTGTCTTTTGTTTATCATCTGTTTGGTGTTTCAGGTTCAGTTTGGTTGTATTGGAACACAGCCCATTGTTCAAGGCTCCACAAGAGGACCTTACAAAATGTTATGGGAGTTAGGAGCATCTGGCTGGTTTGGCTGAAACTCCCTAACAAGCTTAGTTACTGTGGGAGCTAAAATAAAATGAGAAGCTGAAGCAAAAGATAATGTTAATGAGAAAAGTTCTTGGCTTTTGTATAAGGAAAACGAAAATACAGCCAATTTCATACCTTTGCAAGTTTACAAAACAAAATGTTAAAATGTCTCAGCAAATAAGAAACAGTTACTGTATATATCACCAAAGTCACTGAGAACTACCAATGAAAATATACATTTTTTAAACCCAAGATTTTCTTACAATAGTGCAGAGCTATGCTTGGTTTGCCCTTTCTTTACATAAAGTGTAACATTTTCTATTTCATAAGTATTTTTACCTTAATTTTAGCTTTTCAGATTCTGAAGTTTTAAGTAAGAAGCCTATGAATAAATGGCCATGGTATTGCTAGGTATTGGTAGTAGGTATTGGTAGATGGCTCCGTTTCAAGCCCACAGTGGACTTTTTGCTACACTGTGGTGATCTCTGTGTATGTTTACACAACAATTTTTCAGTCTGGGGGAAGGCAGATAAGGGTGCCAGAAACTTTCTGCTGTTGTCACACTCCAGGCAAAATGTGTCTTTGCTGAGAGGGCTCCTTCCTCTTCCTTCTTTCTGTCCTTTCAGCTGTGGCCTGAAGTGCAGTCCTGTCTGGCTACAGTAAGCAAGGTTACCTTTGAGGCTTGCAAATGTGGAATTAGCCTGTGATGTTACCTGAGACACACAGTCTTTCCTGTAAAATTCGTATCAGTCATTGGTGTGAAGATACTGTCCAAGTTACAAATCAAAATCAGTTAAAGGCCCAAGGAAACTGGTTATTAGGATTTTTATTCTAGCTTTCTTGTAACAAAAATGAATTGTGAAGAGAAATTATTGTAATTTTAATGACAGGCTTGTTGGGAATTTTAGAAGATGAAATTTTCACACAATATCTACAGTATTTTTCACCCATGAGTTCACTATGTGCCTTGACTTTGCTCACTTTGATTCAGGGAACTGAATAGTTTTTATTCATCATTTCAGGGATTTCCATCTCCCTGAAATATCTCATTGTTAGAGATGAAGGAAGGTAGTTAAAACAAAAGATGAAAATATAGCAGTGTCACTTGAAATCTGATTTGAATTTGCATTAGTCCTGTAACCTGTCAGCACTCCGAACAACAGCATAAACCTGTATCCAGCAGGATCAACGATAGCATAAGTGTACAAACAAGAAAGAAGACTGCTGCATCATATGTGCATCTACCCATAGGTTTCATCCAGGTACTCTACAGATCATGATTTATACCTTAAGCCATGAATTTTAATATATCCCTTCCATATTATTAATGGGAACTTTAAATACTGATTTTACCTGATCTCCTTTGAATCTAAACTCTTGATCTCAGCCACTGTACAACTATTTTACTGTTCAGTTAAATGGTGTGAGGTGTCTGACTTGTGCAATAAAGCTGTGAAGAGAAAAATTGAATTTGCCTTGCTCTTAAGGTATATGAATCATGGAGCCTCACCTGGAATAGCCTCTAGGATGTGGCAGGACAACAGTCATAGGCATGTGTACCAGAGAAGAGAGATAAAGCTTTCTTCAGGGAATGCAAGAACGGATGTTCCTGAGCTAACTCTGTATTTCTATTCATATTCTATTATAGCATTTATTATAGTGTTTAAAACACTTTTCATGCATTCTTTTACTTGTCTCTTTTCTAAAGGTAAAAAAAACCAAACCCCAGGCTTGCTACAGACACTTATAGGAAAGCTTTTTTGTGGCTTTGTCACCCTTCTCAGAACCATTTATTTCATACAGACACATTTCTGATGAGTACTCAGGGCATAATTGCAATGCAAATGAGGCAGTGCTGTTGATCTCTGATAGCATGATAATACTTCATTCCTACACAACTTTGTTTGCATTTTTCCTACCAGTTGCACATTGAGCAGAAGTGAGATTTCTGCATTTTCCCGGATCCCTTTTGAAAAATGACAGATAATATCACTTTCTAAAGCATACAAGCCCTTTATTTTTTCCCCTGCGGTGAGAGATACTTAGAATTCATTGATACTAAATCTCATTGTTATCCTGCTATCTTTGCACATCTCTTATGTAGATCTTTAAAACTCCCCAGTTGTCCCTGGTTCCAGACTAATCCAAGTCGCAATCATTGCTCTGCAAGTGTCTCTGTTTCTTTAA
Source organism: Gorsachius magnificus (assembly GCA_034008185.1). NCBI lineage: Eukaryota > Metazoa > Chordata > Aves > Pelecaniformes > Ardeidae > Gorsachius > Gorsachius magnificus. The sequence goes on from CM067081.1 coordinate 186,808,294, forward strand.
TCACTTCCCTTTTAAGATATTTAATAAATATACAGAACAACAAGTCCCTTATTGAAGAACTTACTAACATACTTTTGGTAGCTTTTTGCCTTGAGGAAAATCAAATATTAACCCAATTTTTTGTTGTCTGCCTCCTAGGCAAGTTTGCTTCCTGCTTTATTACATCTTACAGGGTTCAGGGAGGGTGCAGTAGGTTAGAAGCCGACAAAACTGTCAGCTGGTTCTCCGTTATTCTGGACTTCTTAGTGCAAGAGATTTGTAAGGTGTTTTTTCCCTACAGAGCTGCAAACAGCCTACAGAAATATGGAATTGTCACCAGTGGGTGAGCCTCAGTGTGGTCTGGTTTGACTGGCCTCTGAGGGAGCAGAGCGACTAACGCTGTAATCAGCTGCCTTCCATCCGGATGAGGACAAGGACCACTGATGTAGGTCACACAGAGAACACAGAACTTAATCACTGCTCTGCCTTGGAAACACAGTTTAACTCTTAGCTGTGACTTTATGGGCACTTGAAACAATCTCTAAGAAGAAATGCCAAACACTTTAATTAGTGTTTTATTCAGCCAGGCTATCACCTCCTTAGATCTCTGCTCTTTTCCAGCTTTTCTCAGACTCTGCATGCTTTTCTGAAGGAAACAAAGCTGCAACTTGACTAGAACATGAATTTAACCCTGGACTGTTGCTTACAGCAAAAGACCTTTGTCATGTTATCTGTAACTAAAAACTGTGGGAGGTGGGGGTGAATCCAGCCTCTGTTCAATCAGTGGCTCTTGTGGCAATAAAATAATATGAAAGGCCCCAAAAATTGTCAAGTAATAAACACCAAAAGTGGATTCAAACATGGTGACATCTTACCAGATGATTTCACCTTTAGATTAATTTCATGGAACAGTTGCTGTAGGAAGGAATAATATCAGCCTAGTCTAGTCAAAACTTTAACTGATGCGATTTATAGTCATAGCCCTCCTGACAGAGTGAGTGAAGAGAAAGGAAAACTCAGAAGTGAGAAGTGCTTTATGCAGCCTTTTCTGAGTGTTCTCTACATCCAAGAATCAGTCCTCTGATCTCACCAGCAACCAGGTGCTGAAACTGGACAGCCTGAATAGGATCACAAACCATTGAAAAATTCCTGTTGTCACATATCACAATGAAATGGAATGACAGTTTTCCTGGTGACTTTTATAAGTAAAGGAACATGTTCCTTTACTGTCAGTAGGAAGGAGACTGTATTCACACAGAGTATATGTACATTGTCATGTATTCTACTCCCAGTTCTGCATTTGCATCTTGTCCCTCTGCCTCCACCCCACCATCAGCACTCTCTACATGTTTGGGCACATTTGGATTTTGCTTTGGTGCTTTCCAGCTGTCTTCTTGAACGAGGAAACTCACATGCAGTAAAGAGGCTAATAACATCCCAGCTCTACACCTGCATGGATAATATGTAGGTGTAGTATAACCTGTATAAAGGTTGGTAATATGGATATAACTCTGCCAGACCTCACTCCGTTTTATTTGCCTGGAGTTTTTCAAAGCTGTATAGCAAGCTATGAACTTTCTTCAGCAGTGATGTCATGCTTAGTCCTGGCCAGGTTACTGTGAAAGGCCATAGCTTGTGATCTGTGAAACAGCCTTCTCATTCCCTGGTTAAATCCAGATCTGTCGTATCAGGTTTTTTAGATGCTCATACACACATAGCTACCTATATAGCCAATCTGAGATAACTCATGTCCTTTTGAACATTTGCAAAGAACATACAAATTGTTATTTAGTATTCAGGATACTTTCTGTGCATTCACTGTACAGGAATAAATAACAGGTGTCATTCCAACTATGAACTAGTATTGATTCAAATGAAGAAAGCTGAGGGTGGTTTATTGCAGGCCTTGGATCAGAAATTACTTTTTCCACACTTCCCTGTATTTTGGGGATCTTGACAGCCAGGCAGTCTCTAAAAGTCCATGGCTGGGGGTAAGCAGGGCTTGCTAAAGCCCGGACCACGTGGTCACTGGTTTGCCATATACAACAGGTAGCCACATTGTCTCTGTCTCCCTGCAAACTCTAGAGGCATCACTGAGACTTTCTGCCCAGATGCTGTCCATAGCACATGGGTGGGGGCTGTGGGAATGGTTATCTAGCAGACTATCAAATAGACACTTGTGTTGCTGGAAGCAGTAAAGGGAAAGACAGAGGGGTCAAATGCCATACGGCTTCTAAGCACATAAGCCTGTTTAAAAATTATCTAGAACAGTGAACAGTCTCTGCCAGCATTCAAGTGTCAAGAGTGAAAAGAATATTCCAGAAACACCTCTTATCCTATCCCTCCTTTTGACAAAGTCATCCACCCCATCCTTAGCAGAATGAAGGGGCTGCCAAGCTTCCAAACATGACAAATGTGCTTTGTTTATTAATAAACAACATTTGTGCAGCCAGGCATTTCCTGCAGAGCAATGAGGGACTGAAAAAATTGGGTCACTACTGGAACCACCATAAGGTTGTAACACCCACCATAACCTCACTGTACTACACTTTCCATGTGACCTAGACATTCATAACTTTCCACATATGACTCATGATCACCACTCTTCTGCCACAGCACTTACAGCAAGTGGTGCAATAGCAGCATCTAGATACACTCTGAATTCAGATGCACTGTGGAATTCTATGAACAATAATTTTGGCAAAAATGCATTCATTGTGCTTATGTCATCTGATACTGGTAAGACAAGCCTGCTCTTATTCTCCACAAGACGAATCTCCTCTGCTGATTCTTCTTATCCTCAATCTTCTCAAACCATAGGTTCACAAGAGCTCATTACAATACTGCAGCCACCCACTTCCAGGAAATTCACTCAAGAACAGTTCTCACCACTTTCTGACAAGTTCTTTGGCTCAAAAATCATGCAAGGGAGCAGTGAAAGAGTGAGATTTGCATGTATCAGTTTTTATCATTATAAGGAATGAGTTTTAATAATTCAATAATTTGGATTATGAGTCTTATTATCAGTGCAACTATATTAATAGTAATTCATTTATTAGACTATCAAGACCTTAACTGGACTAAAAATAAATTATTGGCTTCATATATAAGGTGTGTTTCTGTAGTCCAGCTAAATTGCATGCCATGTTTGCTCTGGACCCCATTCCTGTGGACTGACTGTTAAAACACAGATTCAACAACTCATGGAGAATACAGGTATCTTAGGCTGTAATTTTCAGTGCAACCACTAGCTCCTTGCCTTCTGCAGATTGCCCCGAGTATATCTACATTGTGTAAGACACAGAGAATTCTGAAACATCCTCATCACACCCTTGGCAAAGTCCTTCTAGGACATAGAATCATAGAATGTTTTGGGTTGGAAGGGACCCCTAGAGGTCATCTAGTCCAAGCCCCCTGCAGTGAGCTTTATTTATACCATTGAACCACTCCATTACCTAACACGGAAACTCTTATTAAACTGTTACATTCAGTACGCAGACTGAACTTGTTGCACTAGCAATTGAGACAGGGTGAATGCCGCGGGGCTGAAAGGAGGGAAGGCAGAGCAGACACAAACACTCTGTATCATCAGAAGGGTACCCATTGTTTTCACATTCGGCTTTGAAAACAGTGTGTTGCAGTAATCCAGATGAACACATTCCCCTAGTCCCAACATAAAGCACAATAAACAATTACTTTCAAAGGAATTCAAGTTTCAAAAGTGAAAGGAGAAAGAGACTCTACATCATCTACTAATGACTACTGTTAGGGATTTTACTTTACTCAGACAATTGGCTGATGGATGGCATTATACAGCTCTCAGCATTCTAAAGGGGATTCAGCAGAGGGTTATTTCTTAGAATAGCGGTTTATTGTGGAGAAAAAGTCCTTAAAATGGAGACAGAAGGCAGACTTTTAATCAGAGCACTAATGTGGGCTGTCTGTGATGAAGCTCTTATCGTTCCACCACAAGCAGTGTATGGCACTCAAAGACAGATTCTGTACAACGGTAATAGAGGCTTTTAAATTTTTCATTTCAACATAGGGAATATTTGTTGCTTCACAAAACATTACCAGAAAGGAAAATAACTGGGAAGACGTTTCCTTTTTTTTTTTTTTTTTTTGACACTGGAGCCTGTGGTTATTGCTTACTAAAAGCAAATCCAGTAGTTCAGACCCAATTAATTTAAGTTCTGTCTGCAAGAAGCCTTCTAATTAGTGACAGTTTCATTGTTCCAATGACATGGATATATCCTGTAATGGAAAATAATAACATGAAATTAAAGTGACTGATCTGGTAGGTGGGCTAGTCCCATAATGGACTTTGAATATCAAGACAAAAAAATGCAGATAAGCAGGGGTCAGGTCAAGGGAAGCATAGCCGCCTATGGCCGATACTCAAATGCCGAACAGCTCTGCCTGAAGCATAGGGCTAGAAGGTTTTCACTGACACTTTCTGAATTACATTCATCACATTAAGAAAGAGACTATTGTAGCTTTAATGCAGAATGAAATTATTTGTAGCTATTAAAACAAGATGCCAGAAAATTGAGTTTTGCCATAGCAGGTACTTCAGCTGCAGTCTTCTGTTTGCTCTCAGATGGAGGGAAATCTTTTATTGTCATGGCCTTTTTGGTACTCCAAAACACTACGGAAGTCCAAGGGATTCCAAGCTGGGCTTCACATAATTTAATAGTCGGTGACCTTTACTGAAATTCATGTTACAGAGTAAGTATTTAAGCTGTTGGTTCATTTTTTATTACTATCACATTAGGGCTTCAAGCTATTCTACACACAGGTGCTGATTTTGGCTAGGCAGCGGAAAAGCTGAATGATGCTTGGGTTTTATTTATTCATTCATACATTTTGTTTCAGTTAAATGGAAAAAAATGCAATATTTGTGATTAACTGAAGAATTCTGCTTGTATTGTTCTGACAGCTTGCAAAACAATTTCATATAGCTCTTGAATATACGGAAGAATACTGAATCCAGCTGAACTCCAAGGGTGACATTGTCAATTCTCTGCAAAACTGAAAAGGGGTCCAAGTATTTTGCATGTAGTAACATGCCAGTCAGGACTGTTATTTCATGCAAGTAGAAGTGCACAGGGCAACAAAAGTAGGATCTAATGCACTGATATATAACAAAATTAATTACCCTCACAAAATATCCTTGATAATATAGACTTGCATACAGTAAAGAAAAATATAATGCAATAGGCTTATTTATCTTGCAAGAAGAAAGTTATTACTTTTAGTAACAGCGTTTAATTTCATCTAAAAAGAAAGAAACATGAAAATGAGGATTTAGTTGCATAACTGCAAGCTTCCTGATTACTTACAGGCAGAATGCATCACTGTAAAGCTATGATTTTTGTTCATGCCAAAAATTGAAAAAAAAAAGCATAAGATAAAATTGGGGAACCTGAGGTTGAATTTTTTCAAAGTCATTAATGTTCTTTAAAGAATAATAAACAACATTGTTTCATATGAAATTGCAAAACAGTTTCTAATGCTGGCATCTTGACAAGTTTTACAAATAGTAAATACTCTTAAACGCGTTAAAGATATTGGAAGTGTTCAGAAAGGCAGAGCTTTTGCATAACACTAATTTCCTCTGTATTCACTGTCATAACAATGAAAAAGAAATTGCTTGAAAACATTGCCACAATATAAGAAATATTCAAATGTTTACATAGAATGTTTCCATTCAGTCTAAACTTGTTTTTAATATTACTCTATTTCAAGAACTAGAGAAAGTTGTTTGAATTTTAATGCAAACAGAAGCAATCTATGAGTGTATCTAGACTCTCTTTGGCTTTAATTTTTATTTCAGATTTTACGCTTTGAATGACTACTTTGTCTTACATGTGAAGTGGAAATTTATGTGTATCTTTTCTGTTTAATTGCCATTCCCTCCTGCTAGGATAATAAATCATTTGAGAAGGTGAAGAGCATAATTACAATGGTCTGTGTCATCATATAAATATTCCAAGAAGCAGTGCTGCACATTTATATCGGTATTAATAACAAGATCACATGACAAGGATGTGCCTACTAGAAAAAAAGTAGAACAGAGAGATATAGAGTAGTTCATATACAAATCACATACTTTGAACCGTGCTAGTTCTAAGCTTCTAGTGTAGTAAAAGATCTGGTTAATCATCTTTCCTAGTCATATAAAATCACAGGGTTTCTGTATCTGAGGGTCACTAGCTTCTTCAGGATTTCCAAGTGATAGAAGAGCCTGGGAAATATTGCTTTTTGAGTATGAAGGACAACAAAATAATTTTGTGGGGTAAAAGATAAAGACCGAACACAGGCAAATATTGAGCACTGACACTAAAACATGCTGTAATTCTCCCTTCTCATCTTTCAAGTGACCTACTCACTGGACTACCACCTTCCACTCCCATCCCTGATGGTTTATGCTCTTTGCTGATGACCTTCCTAAACATACCACTTCCCTTTTACTTCCATCATTCATTCTATTTGGAGCAACTGTTTATTACCCACATTCACCTACAGTGTCATACTCTTGGTTGTCTCTGCTGAGATCACGGTTAGATTTCTCCCCAGCCCACCAGGCAGCAGCCAGCATTTCTCCTGTGCCCCCTCCTCTTCTTGCCTTGCTTCGCTTCCTTGCCCATCTCACCTTCTCAATACCTTGTTCCTTGTAAACCACGACATCCTTCCACCACTGGAACTCTTTTCCCCCCGCCTTGAGCTCATTTTTTTTTTTCTGTATTCTCAACACCTCAATCTCTAATCTCTTTCTTTTCTTGTTTTTTCTCTCGGTCTGCTTTTTTACTCCATAAGAGTTTACATTTTTTCTAGTAACTGGGTTGATTCCTTTTAATTCAATGTATTCTCCACTTTTAGAGAAATCTTTTCTTGGCAGCTTTGCCCCTCCTCCCCACAGGCAGCATGTTCCAAATCCCACTGTATTTTTCATAGCTGGGTTTTCATTTCTCTGGTCTGTATTAACAGCCTCAAAAAATGGATTAAATTCCCTTCAGACATTCTTATCTATCTTACACTCAGACTTTAACCTGACTCCAAAAATGCTTTGAGACCACAGAGGTTTTGGTAAACAACTCTGTTAGTTATCTTACTGGGTATGCTGGACTACTAGATCGGAAGAGCAGGTCTTTTTTCTCCCAGTGTATAACTCAATACTTCTCTACACAGGTGCAATATATTAATTGAAGCTAATATGTAATAATAATAAAATTAACTTTGTGCTGAGACAATACATCAAAAATCTCTGTTAGTATTTTTTTTGTCATGGACAATTAACAGTATGGGAATGCAAGGAGATATAATGTACAATTTTATCCCTTTAAGACTTTGATTAAATACAGAGGAAGAAAAGATAATTATGTAAAAGAATGTATTTCCAATGGTGGTGAGGATAAAACTAGGAAGTAACGGGATAAAAATAAGCCAACGTGGCCAATAAGTACACGTTTCATTGTGCTCTTCGCAAGCAAGATTTGCACGCTTGCATTCAACAATTAAGGCTTGGTTTGCACTGGAACAGGAGATTACTTAATTAACACAGCAATGAGTGATTGATATGAACTGCAGAAATCTCTACTACCTTCCACCATAAAAGTTAATAATTCATCTCTACAAAAGTACCCCAGTAACGTAATAACAAGTACACAAATATAAACTAAGGGTAGCATTTCCAAATAGAACATCCTCCTTACATATGGCATGACTGAATTAAACTATGGACAAATTTTTTTTAAAAAAATCACTTATTTATGTGGACACTAGTCTCCCTAGGTAAAAAGCAGGAGACACCTGACTTGAGTTGTTTAAAATTAGATTAGGCAAAGTCATGGTAAACACTGTCGGGAAAAAATAGCAAGAGAAATGACTATATGTGTGTGTATGTAGTTATATGTGTGTATGTATGCACCCATTCATGCATGAATGTGGGTTTATATTTCCTATTTTAAGTATTTCCATTCATATATATATATATATATATATGTATCTCCCATTTATAATTTCCATGCTATTTCTAAAGCTGTTCAAAACAGATAAAGTTCCAGATTTTTTTTTTTTGGTGATATGGTAAAATGTAATACAGTTTAACATAGCCTTGCTGGCAGACAGAAAATTATCAAAACTTTGTGACTTCTGTCATTTAGTCACAGTAGAGATTTTTATTATAGAATCTTTCAGAATAACAGGAGAAATAAAGATTGACAATAACCTGAGAGACACTAAAGAAAATGAACTAATTAAAAGTTCTGCAAAGAAATGAAAGAAATTATTATCCCAAATTTATAACTTTTTGTCATTTTTAAACATTTTTTTATCATCTGGATCTTAAATCATATTTTATTCCTTTGCTGGTTGGGTTTTTTTTTTTTTGGGGGGGGGGTTGTTTTGGTGGTGTTGGGTTTTTTTTAATTATCGTTTATCACTGTCTGCAACAGTGGCTTGTGCATTAGGCACTTGCTACATTTTAAATTCCAGCCACATGCTCTTGCATTTCTAAGTACATGAGTCTGATGATTCTGCCACTGGGAAATGTTTAGTTTCATTAAAAAAAAATCAATTAGGTGAGCCTTGTACTTAAGGGGAACTTCTGTCAGATCCTTTGACTTGGAGGAGTTGGATCACAAAATGCCTTCCAGCTTTCTGTATGACACCTTGACTAGACTTTTATTCTATCATCTCTCACTAATAATCAACTCAATTTATACTTTATGAGTACAAATAGTGGAATTGATACTTTTATTACAACTGGCAGCATGTAGGAGAGCTACTGCATCAATTTTATTAAGAAACAGATAAATTTTAAAAGTTTTCAGTTTTGGGGACCTCTTTAAGATATCATGTAGTGCTTGAAGATCTTTATTATAGATCCATCATTAGTGGCTCTTCTCTTCTTTGACACTTAGAATACATACACACTATGATAAACCATCTCTTCTTTCTTCACACTACTACTTCATAACATTCTGATGTCTAACCATCCAGCTGTGCTGTGGTCATACATCTTATGTAGTGTAACCTTTTATTTACTGACATTACTTAAGTTTCCATAATACTTGCCTAGATCCTCTAACATGCCGTTTAAAATATTATCTTAAACCATCTGCCCACATTATTTTTGTGATCAAATCCCCCTACGCAGTCTTGCTCCCTTACAAACTCCATTTTAGCCAGAGGAGCCAGCAGAGACATGTCTTCATCTGCAATTTTTATTATACTGCATAGATGTTGTACTTTCACCCATCCCCACTTTTCAGAAAGAGTAGTTTCACAAACTTGATGGAGTATAGCCAGTTTTCCTTTTCATTCATTTTCATTTACAGTGATTATTACAAAAAACAACCCATATCACATATCTCCTTCCTAACACTGAATTTAGAGAACAAAATGAGACCAACAAAAGCAAAAGAAACACAAACGTTGTGCGTTGCCACTCCCCTCTGGCTCCCACAGAACCTTCCGTATTTTCTGAGTTTGTTTCTTGATTGTCTTTCTATTCATTTCCTGTACAGTGAGAACAGTACCACCAATTAACCATGAATTCTGGGCATGCTTACCTATACTATGGACTTTAGAAACATGACGTTCTTCTAGCTAGACTTCCATTAGCTTTTTTGGAAGGGAAGAGACAGGACAAGTAGCATTACATTTTTTCTTAAGGTACTGATTATTCTATATTTATGTACTAGGTTATCTGCTGTTTGGGTTTCCTTGTTTTCTTTTCTAAAAGCAAGAAAAATATTAATAACCCACAACAGTATTTGAAATGGCCACTGTGATGCTTTCTGTCTCCCAGACAGAATGATAGTGAGTTAGGAAATACAGCAATGATATATTATTTTATGGTACTCTTATCTCCACTAATTCTGCCATAGCAGGTAGATTTATGTCCCTATCCATCTAGAATTATGGAATTAAAAATACATACATATCAAGTACAATAATGCCTCTTCTCACTAGTTAGGTAAAAGACTGTACAGTCAGTATGGCAAGGCTATTAGAAACTTGAAGGGATGTATGGTCCTCCATATATTCCTGCAGGCATGATGACATTGTAAAATTGTTACCTGTTTATTGTGGCTCAAGTTAAGTGACCCAGCATCCAACATTCAGCAAAGTTAAGGGTAGTTGTACTTTACATAGTGATATTCTCTGCTGAAATGCTCTAATAGTAGGCATGCTTGCTAACAAGATGTAACTTCCCTGTGTAGCTAATTAAAAAGTGGGAGTTAAGGACAACAACAAAAGCTTTTGCTATTAACTCTTTTGTCTTTATTGTACATCTATGTTTTCTAATCTTCTGGAAGGAGACACTAAAATGAAAAAGAAAAAAAGATTATTTTGAAGTCAGGCATCTGTGTACTGTGCCTAGAGTTTAATGAAAAAAAGTTCTCATTCATGTTCCCTCCTCCCACTTTACAAAGTATCCTTGACATAGCTTACCTATTAAGATTTCAGCTTTACTGAACTGTATCAGAGCTTAACAGACACATGGGACTTTACCATGTCTGGACAGAAACAACTGTTTGGCTGTCTCCAAAGAGAAAGGGAGAGAGTTCAGAGAGTTGGGGTTGCTTTGTGAGAGCTGGGGTTGTTCAGCCTGGAGAAGAGAAGGCTCTGGGGAGACCCGATTGGGGCTTTTCAGTACTTAAAGAGGATTTATAAGAAATATGGGAACAGACTTTTTTAATAAGAACTGTAGTGATAAGACAAGGGGAATTGGTTTTAAAATAAAAGAGGGTAGATTAAAATTAGATATAAAGAAGATTTTCTTTTTATGATGAGGATGGAGAAACACTGGAACAGGTTACCCAGGGAGGTGGTAGATACCCCATCCCTGGAAACATTCAAGGTCAGGTTGGACGGGGCTCTGAACAACCTGGTCTAGTTGAAGATGCCCCTGCTTAATACAGGGGGCTTGGACTAGATGAGGTTTAAAGGTCCCTTCCAATATAAAACATTCTATGATTCAATGATTCTAAGACTAAAACTTAGTTACTTCAAATTTATGAGTTTCTGAGGTAGCTTTGTACTGAAGTGAGTCATACAGAGGCTACCTGAGACCTTTCCAGCAGGGGAATTTCTGAGCTGTCCTGTGTCTGAGACTGTTGCCAAACATGAGGAAGTTATAGGCTTTCACACTACATCTCTGATGGGGGAAATTCTATTCATCCTGGGCAGAAAAAAGGTGATAGATTACCTCTTTTGGCTGTGGCTGTCTTGAAGAGAAGGGATGTGTTCTTCATTTGCCCATGTTAGAAGCCTGGGGGGAAACAGGGATTCAGTCTGAAACCTACCACATATAAGCAATGTAGAACATGATTCAGGTAGATAAACACAGGCATCTGGTATCACTTGAGATGCCCTGTGGTTTCCTGCCTGGCATGAATCTGATGTCTATGTTCAAACAGCACAGACTGATATCATAGAATCATAGAATGTTTTGGGTTGGAAGGGACCTTTAGAAGTCATCTAGTCCAACCCCCCTGCAGTGAGCAAGGACATCTTTAACCAGATCAGGTTGCTCAGAGCCCCGTCTATGGAGAAAGGCATGGGTAATATAATCTAGCTCTAGTGCTATCTTCAAGTTACATGGAACAAGGTAACAGAATAACTGAGAAGAGTAGAGAATAAGAAATCATGTTCCTCCCATTGTTTGGAGCTTCCAGGGTCTCTCCCCCACCCTCCCCACCACTTTGTTCAGATTAGAGCCACTTCTGCAATTCCCAAAAAGCAATTCTGGATGGAATGACTAAAATATAATACCAAAATATATATCAGCTTTTATGCTATGCAACATATAACAATATGATGTTGTATTTTATGCAATAAATTGCAATGGGAAGATCAGAAAAAAGCAAACATGACCATAAGGGTCAGTTGCAGACAAAGCATGTCACAGGTTGCTGAGTTGCACTGTGAAGATGCTACCGTACTGACTAGCATGAGCTTCCTTTAAAATATCTTGAGTTCAGGGACCAGTCATTGTATAAGGTGTGGGCTTCATGAAGAATCCTCTGCCTCTCACTTTCCTCTTGTGGAATATATAGCTTTAAATCATAAAATGTTATTTCATTATCACTGGTTCCTATCAACATGCTTACTATTTCTCATGCCATACACAAACCCAGAAACTCAGCTTTTGTTATTTCTGTTCTACATTTGTATTGACTTAATCAGAAAACATACAAATGCAGAAAGTATATAAGAAATAATGAAATAGCAGAACCCTAGCTGGACTTCAGTCCCAAGAGCTTGGTCCTGAAAATATTTTATTCCACTCCAAAAAAGAACTACTGTGTTAATCCCCCTGGAATGCAGCATTTATTACTTACCTGGCAGGTGTGAAGCATTGCATGCTAAACGGATTATCTCCTCCTCCTTCTCTCCACCTCCTGCTTTGTTCAGGCAAAGCAGAAGAGGAGAGGGAGGAGATAATCCTCTTCAAATGGAGCATTTATTACCTTAGATGTGGGCATGAAGTGCTGCTTGCTGAGGGGAGTTAGCATGGGAGAGTCTGCTTATACAAGTGTTAAACCCCATTGTAAAGAAACTAAAGCTTCATGCTAATCTGACTGCTGCTTTCTTGAGAAAGTTCAGGACTTTTTACTGTTCCTTACAATAGTTAGAATTCCCAATATTCAAGCCACATCCTTATTATTGGATAAGTGGTACCGGGAGTTTTGGATAAAGGATACAATCAGTTACAGTGGTTGTAAAGCAAAGTTGTGAGGTTTTTTTGTTGGTTTTTCCTTGGGCTTTTTTAATTTGCATTTCCTTACTCTTTTTTTTTTTTTTCTTTTTTATGCTTTCAGATTTAGATCTGCCAAAGAGATCTGTCTAACTGTTGGTAGAGATTTGGTTTGGATGGATTTGCTCATTTCAAGAGCCTCAATTCTTCTTTCTGTTTCACAGACAACTGCCTTTGTGAGCAATTCTCCATGTTGTGTTTGTGACATTTCTGAGCATATTCCTGTTATCAAGTCCATTTGTTTAGAAGAGCAGGATGAAAAACAGGCTCAGCCCTAAAGATAAAAAGTAAAACCTTAACAAAAAATTGAAAAGAAGTGTTTTGTTTCTCTAAAAGAGAATTTTCTGCAGAGGCCTTATGATTTAGTATTTTAAAATATATTACACAGCCATAAAACAACTGCACTGTAGGCACACAGAGTGAACCTCATACTTTTGGTTCTCAGAGTGTAGCCAAGTTACCATCTCATACATTCAGACAGACTTCATCAAATTCATGGCATGCATTAACCAACCAAAGTTTGTGGCATTCATGGCTGCTTAGAAAATGACAGAACTTCCCAACTTTTTTCTGTTTTCTACAGAATATCAGAAGCTTTGGCTTATTGCATCCAAAGCAGCGAAGAAATGAAAGAGAGAATGAGCCAGGAAATAAATACTGAAGCCTAAGTCTGTCAGCAGATGTGCTCTTCTAGAAGAGCTTAACTCTTACAGCTGTTTTTCATACTCCTGTTTTAGGTGAGTTTAAATAGAATCATAGAATTATAGAATCGTTTGGTTCGAAAAGACCTTTAAGATCATTGAGTCCAACCATGCCTGTCCACTACTAAACTATGTCTCTAAGCACCTCATCTATCTGCCTTTTAAATACCTCCAGCGATGGGGACTCGACCAGTTTCCTGGGCAGCCCATTCCAGTGCCAATATAATAGTGCAAATAATACTCTTTTCTGTCTACAGCTTCTTTAGCAGTTTATTACACCCAACCCAGGTGCAGCTGATTGCTACAGATCTGTTGGAGGAATTTCTTCTGTGGTGAGTCCCTCCTTCATTTCAGTCAAAATCAGGTGTATCACTGCTGGGCCATGACAATCTGAGTCATCCTGAATCAGCCTCGCTTACTCCCTTACTCTGGATCCCACCATGCAGTTCTCTCCACCCTGGTGTCAGCACTGGTGCTAACTCTGTGCTCATTTGGAACCCATATGGTTTGACTAAACTTAAAAACATAGGAAAATGGTGAGCACCAACACAAAGGACTGAAACCACCCATGTGGCCATAAGGCAAGAGACAGAAAAGGACCCTAGTGGCTCCAATTTTAGTTGGTCTTCTTTTGTATTTGACTTAGGCCCATTTTGCTGGAATGGGTCAGGGAGCAGTCAGTGGAGTCTTAGCCAACAGATTAGCAGTTCAGCAATTTCCTGCAGGAACAGAGCACTAAAGCAGTCAAGGGAAGGGGTTACTGGCTGTAGAAATGGTAACCTCTGGAACTGGGAGAGAAGCGCAGCAAGCCTGCCCACATTCTTGGAGCAGACAGAATAACAATTATGACAAGACCAAAGGCTGTGGTTTGCAATTATAGTATTTATATCAAGACATAGGGAATATAGAGAAAAGTGATTGGTACAAGTAGGCAAGAAAGTATTCTAACAAAAATTGTTCCTTGAAGCAAAGAGGTTGATAATTCTGTGGAATCAATTTTGGGCAACATAACTCTGGCTGTTTCTTTGCAGCCTTATGCAATTTCACCGAGTCCCTGAAATTTCATACAAGGTATTTGGTGCATCTGTATTGCCAGAAGAATTCTTTAAGGAAGAAGATATCATTTGGCATGTTCTCATGCAAATTGAGCTGCCGGAGCAGGTTTGCCAATTAGGAAACCTGTACAGAGTCTGATATATACTTAACCTACACTTCATTACAGAAAGCTTTAAGGACAATGTCCCAGCATGTCTACTCCTATTTTTAACTGTCATTCAGATGTATAAAATGCAAACAGCACAGCGGGTGTTTCCAAAGTAAGAAGAAACAAAGAAAAAGAAACTTGCCACACAGACAATATTTCCTTGTACTTATGCCAGCTGGCAATGTAGATTCTTGGTTAGGCTGACGTTGATTAAATCACTCTCTTGTGCAGAACCTCTGATATTTTGTACTTTCTGTATCTCTCTTAACTGTGTGAAAACTTTTGTGTGTGACTTGCTTCTATTATTCTTCCAAGAGAATTTCTAATTCATTTACAGTACTACCAGATTTCAGGATTCATGTAGAAGTTCAGTAACTATGCTTGCCTTTATTTTCAGTCATTGATGACGTGCTACAGAAGAGAATTGAGGATAAATAGCATGCCTAGTACTGAAGTGCCTAAAACATCCACTTTGTTCCCATAATGCTGTAACTTTCTCTCAGAGCAGTCTTTTTATTCAGTTCTGAGAAAAAAAACCCTCCAAGGTAATTTAGTGTTTGCACCTATTTTTTTTACACAATACAGAATGTTGTCGAGGAAAATATTTATCCAAAGCATGCCTCTTTGAAAAAACAGAACATTGCGTGGTTAATGCAAAAATGGGTTAGGACATATGCAATTGCATTAATAATGTGAATGCACATCTAGATTTTCTGTACAGGGAATTAAACTCTGTGTTTTGCTGAGTCATAGGATCTGCTTAAATGACAAAGTGATTCAGTGATGACAGGATATTGTTTGATTTCTGGGTTTTTTTTAATTCAAAGGGCTGAGTATTGTACTTGTTAATACTGGGTAACTGAACAGCCAAGGCTCATTATGTTTTCAGTAGGTATTTTGTGAATCCAGATATTTCATTAGTGTATTATTTGCTGTTTTTTCACTCACTATTCTGCTAATAAATTTGTCAGGCAGTAAAGGAACAGAAATACCATAAGATCAGTTGAACTGAACAGCCAATGTAAACAATCTGTCATCTCTGTATAACACATTCAGAGCATTCAGGAAATGGTTATGAATTCTAAATACGTTCACCACCAATCTGCATGCCTCATAAATGTTTCTCAAATTAATGAAAAACCAACATTTGTCAAATTTCTCTTTGATGAATATTATTCAGTTTGTATTTGATTCTTTTCCAGCCTGTAATTTTTTTCTTGCCTGTCAAGAGAAAAGGAAATCGCAATAGGATCTGAAACAAATAATTGAAGATGCAAGAAGGATCTTATTATATAACTGTATTTAACAACAGTGTTGGTAGGTCATTTTTTCTTCATTTGCAGGTGATACATGATGTCTGTATGGACCAAAAAAGCTTTTATCTGGTGTTTTCACAATTCAGTGTTCCAAGTACCTTCTGAAAAACAGAGTGACTTACACTGGTGCTATACAGACTTTAGTGACTCCTAGGCATGCAAGATTTTTTAAGAAATCCAGTATAGTTATCAGATTGCTGGTGTGTAGTTTGCACCGAGCTCATTTACTTCTAAATAAGCTGTCTTTTTTGTTTTTCTGACATAAAAAATCGCCTTAGATAGCAACAAGATAAGTCTTCTCTGAGTCTTCCTAATGAGATCACCAGCACAACTTTAGCACCCTGGACACTATTACTCCTCTGTTACAATCAGTTTCCAGTATTGTGCGATCCACCATAGTTTGCAGAAGATTCTGGTAAAGGAAAGACTTAGGTGTGATTGACTGTATGATGTGGTTGGTATATGCTATGGGAAATGGGTGTGAAACAGGGTGATGAGAATGCAAAGTTATGAAGTGAAGAGTTATTTTTTCCCCCTCCTTTCTACCTATTTTCCTTGCTTATTGGTACCTATTTTCTGTTGAAAAAGAAAAATATGGAGGAGAGAGATGGACAGATAATCTTAATCAATTACCAGAGTGAAGACGGTTTCCTTCTGTTCAGTTTAAAAGATTAGCCTGTAATTTGCAGGTGTATTACAAAAGAGTGGCCAATAGAATTTTTTCACAAAAAATACATAAAAAAGCAAATATTCTACAGTATTTTTCAGAATATTTCCACAGAAAAAAAAAGTGTTTTAAAAGACCAGTATGTTTGGCTTGATTTCTCAGCAGCTGACACATCTCTCATACAAAATATTCAATCAATAATCATCCAGCATGCATTTGGTGCTCATTCTATATAATTGTTCTTTATTATTATTTCAGCACGGAAAAAGCTTCCCCTGAGTTTCATGGCAGAGGGTTTTATTCTGTTTCTAAGTGTATTTATGCATGCTGAAAGTTAGCTAAAAGAAAAGCAAGTCCTTAGTCATCCTGGTGCCACAGCAGCATCCGCAAAGAAAAGGAATGGGCTGCAACTGAATTGCTGCAGTGGAAAGCAGCTGAACAGAACTAGAATGGACACTTTATGGAAGCTGGAGCTTTCATATATTCATCCATAAAAGTATCACAGTACAAAATGCACCTAGAGAGATGTAAAATAAAAAAGTGTCTGCTCATGCCCTCAATGACCCAATGGGCAATATGTTTTCTTTACCTCTTTCAGTATATAAAAACACAGTAATTTTTAGTACAGCCATACTCAGCTATCCATCACATTCATGACAAGTGTGACAGTTAGCAATTCAATAGCAGCAAAGCAATTTTTCCTGTAACGATCAACATAAGAGGGCAGGGGGAGGGGGAAGATGGGGGGAGGGGGGAGGTTGCAGGGCGCTGAGAAATACACCCAATCTAAACCCACAAGTTTCTATGGTTTAAAGAACAGAGAGGAAGGAACAGAGCTATCAGGATCACCCAACAGAGGAGATGTTGGCCTTTTGGCATCTGGCTTTTCAATACTGTCCTGTTTCAGCTGGGATAGAGTTAATTTTCTTCCTAGTAGCTGGAAGAGTGCTGTGGTTTGGATTTAGGATGAGAAGAATGTTGATAACAGACTGATAGTTTAGGTGTTGCTAAGTTGTAATTATACTAAGTCAAGGACTTTTCAGCTTCCCCTGCTCTGCCAGGGGCACAAGAAGCTGGGAGGGGGCACAGCCAGGACAGCTGACCCAAACTGGCCACAGGGCTATTCCAGGCCATATGGTGTCATGCTCAGCACATAAGCTGGGGGGAGTTGGCTGGTGGGCAGCGATCGCTGCTTTGGGCAGGCTGGGCATTGTTCAGAGGGTGGTGAGCAATTGCATCATATATCACTTGCTATTTATATCATTATTATTATTATTATTATTATTATTACTACTACTACTACTACTACTATTACTATTATTTTACTTCATTTTATTTCAATTATTAAACTGTTCTTATCTCAACCCACAAGTTTTCTTACTTTTACTCTTCTGATTCTTTCCCCCATCCCAGGGTGCGGGAGTGAGTGAGCAGCTGTGTGGTGCTTAGCTGCTGGCTAGGGTTAATCACGACAGACACGGGCCACTGTTAGAAGTATATCAGCTGCTTTGTCTATAAAAACTGAACACTCCATGTAAATCTTTTTACTTACACATTCTTACAGCCTGTCTCTGCACTGTCATCATCTTCCTCAGATAAATCAAGGCCAATCAAATCAACTAAGGGTGAAGGATAGAAAAATGGGATAAGGATGGTTATCAGAGCTGAGTGTTTAACTGTTGGCAGTGGAAATCAAATGTGATACCTAGAAAAGCAACAAATTTGATAAACTGAATTATGTTGTGACCTGAAACTGATGAAGGCAAGTGATTGAAGCTAACCTAGAATATATGTTGGCACAAATTGCCTGATTTTTATAGTACATATTAAAGAAAGTAGCAGCAGTTTGTTTTTTTTCAGCTCTGGAATGATAGGCTTGTGTACCAGGAGAACTATATGCAAATGTGAAATATTAAATGTTTCTTATTAAGAAAATAGTTATGTAAGGAAGATGTCCTTCAAACATCTTCATAACTAGAACTCATGAACGATCCCTTTATATCAAAGCCTATTTCTGAAATTAGAAGAAAGGAATGTGTAATATGAAGAATGATCCAGAATGGTCCAAGTGAAGAGCTGAGAAACGGAAATAAAAGCAAGAAATTAAACTGTATATACCTGTTGACATTTTGCAAGCCAACTTGTAATCACAGAACGATTTGTTGTAGCCTACTCCACTTGCTCCAGAAGACCCACTCTTATACCCAGGTAAGAGGAGTAGTAGGAACAGGAGACATTTTCCTGCAGCACCACACAGGAACAGGCTATTTGTACTTATTAGCCAGCCCTTAAGAATGGTTCTGACCTTGACAGCCAGTATTTACTAGTAAGAAGGTTGTCCCACTTTACATCAAACTGTACAAGCTTAGATAGGGAGAAAGTGTTTCTAGGAAGAATAATTTCAAGGCATTAACAATTAAGAAAAATCATAATTACCATTCTTTCAGTGTATATGGAGAATTGAATCTTAATAATGGTTCCAGTGCTTTCATTTTTTTCTTTGTCAGTTCTAGCAAAGTAAGAAATTCTTGGATTAATACTAATATTCCCAGACCAAAATTTACCTGAGGAGTTTTCTAGAGGAGTGGGAATATAATTACCTGCTATCTGGGTGATATTTTCCTTCTGCCTAACATGTTTAGCTAATCCTAATTATAAATTCTTTTGAGAAAAGTAGTATGTACATTGGATAATATCAAGTTATTTACTGAATCTCTGGGCATAATGTTTTAATTTTGTAACCAAGAACTGAATACCACCTAGCCCACATACAGGAAGAAATCATTTGAATAGCTGTATATTCTTACAATGTACTATTAGATCCCACATGTATAAATAATTGCACCAGTGACTTTGTCATTTCCCAACTAATTACAGAAAGCTAAGTCAACTCCTTCTTCAGGAAAGCCACACTTAGAGAATGTTTACAAATAAATGACAGGTTCGGACACAACCATTTCCTGTCCTTTCTCCATCTGCTGGTGTTAGCTTTTGGCCTGCTGTTGGCAAGGAAGCTTATGCAATACTCTTCTTAGGAAATGGTGGGAGAATGGATGGGACAGAGAGTGCAGGAGAAACCTGAGCACCTTGCAGATGCTGATTCACAGTCATACAGGTACATGCCTATGCACATCCACACGTTCACAGTGATAAGAACAGGGGTGTACTGCATGCATCGTTCTTCTGTAGTAGGGCAGGGGGTTGGACTAGAT
This sequence comes from Gorsachius magnificus, assembly GCA_034008185.1. Lineage (NCBI taxonomy): Eukaryota > Metazoa > Chordata > Aves > Pelecaniformes > Ardeidae > Gorsachius > Gorsachius magnificus. The sequence goes on from CM067081.1 coordinate 186,828,142, forward strand.
GACCTTTAAAGGTCCCTTTCAACACAAACCATTCTATGATTCCATGACTTTATCATTCTGTGCAAGGAACAGCTGTAAGACACAGTGAGGACTATCTGACCAGGCAAGTCACAAGCCTCTCACGGACAGCACTGGTTAACCACTATTCTGGATAGTGCTATTTACCACTGCATCTGCCATAGGTAAGGACAAGGGAGTAACATCACCATCATCAGGAAATTCATTCAGTCTGCCAGGGGAGGTTGTGCACAGGGCTACATCTATCCAGTCAGCAACTGCTCTAAAGTCTGTTCAGAGCTTCCTATAACATAGTGTTTACACGCAAGATTTCTTTAGACTTTCAGAGAAGTGATGGAAATAATGCTTGATTGACTCTTCTGTGTGTCTCCCACAAATTTATGAACACTGGTTTAACTGTGATTAATTTCATCTCTTCACAAATTAGTTACCCAGGAAGGTAAAGTATTTCTTTGTTAGGCAGAATTAAGGAATCTTCTACATCTGCCTTATGTTTAAGTTGGTCACGCTTCTTCTGAAGAGGAACATAAGGCCTGAAGATTTAGGCTTTGGCCACGCTATCTATCTAAACAGCCATACCTGGCTGAGAGTAATCCATAATCAGTATGTGAACTTATATCATCAAAACTGAAGTGGGAAGTGAATAGCCTTCTTATTTTTTAATGCTTTTGATCCCTCTTCCATTCTTTGTAGTATGAATGATTTAAGTAGGTAACAGTGGCCAGCATAACATTAATTAGCTCAGAAGAAATGATGAGCAGTCTTTCCCTTTTCCTTTTTGATTAGGAAACAACTTTCTGTATCCCTGAATCAGCATTGTTAAAAAAGAAAAAAAAAAAAAAGAAAAAGTTATTTATTTCTACTTGGAAAAAATTAAAATGTTTAAGAATTTTGTGAAAACATTTGAATGCAGAACTGTGACCCTCTGTTCAATGTCATACAGGATAATTGTAGAGAGGGAGTATTTATCCGACTAACTGAATGCCTTAGAGGTTTTCTCATATATTATTTCCCTTCCTTTTTTGCAAAACCAAGTTTTGATGGAAATCAGAAGCAGGTCTGTGAAAGAAAGGAAGTGCCAAATTATATCAGTCATAAATAAAAAGAATAATAAGCCCATAAATTTTATACATTTATGTATATAAATTTAGCTGAAGATTTGGAAAACCGGTTAAAAAAATTAAGGTCATTAAGTTTTCTCATAACAATTTCTGCAGTTCCAAATGGTTCTCAAAAATTCTTTGGATTGAGAAGTAGAGAACTAGATTTTTTTTTTAATTTCTAAAGAAAAACAGAAACAAGCAGGTCCAAGATTCCCAGTTATCCTGTCCCTTTTCTGAAAGAAAATGAAAAACAAACCGAAAAGAAAAATAAAACAAACCCCTAAATTAAAATTAAAAGTGCATACAGAAAAATGTGATAGATATAACTGAAATGAACATAGGACTTCCAAAAGAAGAGAGGGCAAAAATTCAATTCCTCCATGAAAACACAGTAACATAGGCAAAGTTAGGTGTTCCACAGCTTAGAAGATTCTGATTTCAGGTCTCATTAAAGTGCTCTCAAATGAGAGGTCAGAGGTAACCTTAAGTTGATATGAGTGACTATCCCTCCTGCCCGCAAGCTGAAGAAATGAAAGTAGAACAAACCGATGAGCAAGAGATGAATGCTCTGTAATAATTACATATGAGTTTTCATTTACAAATATCTGATGAATGAAGATACAAAAAGAAAAGTTTATTTTGATAAACTGATGATCATTTTGATAAAATGATTTTGAATGGGAGTTTCCATGAAAACTGGTAACAGCTATTGAATGGCATCATTGAACATGATAAAGAAGCAAAGAATATCTCTACCATATAAAGCTGCATTTTAGAAGTTGACCAGGACACTGAAACTCAGCATTCCTGATGTTATCAAAAGTTTTTTTAGAACTTAAAATCAATACACTTAGTCAAAATATAAGAGAATGATATAAGCTGGTCCTAATGTGTCTAAAATACACTAGATGAACCCCATGTTAAAAGTATTTATTTTTCCCTCTTGTCTATTAAGGGAGCCTCTGGTGATTTACTGAGCCTGATATATCTGTATCATAAGATGTTAAAGCAGGTGAGACGAATGTCACCCTTACTGTTTAATTGCATCCCAGGTACAATGCAAACCCCAGAGAACAAATAGTTTGATTTAATCCTATGTCAGAAAAAGAAAGTCACCTACTGAATTATAAAGAGCACTTCCCTGAAACATCTGCATGCTCTTTCAAAGAGTGTCATTCAAATACTGGCCAGGTCTCACCCTTGCCCATTTACAAAGTCTGACAGATATATTGCAGCTTCAGAAAGAATTCCCTTTCCCCTATAGTCACATTCAGACTTATCGGGAAAAAAATTTCTACCGCTTAAAGGTTTGTACAAGATTATACCACTGTTTAGTGCTCTTCATCAAGAACCAATGTGGAAGTTTCCAAAAATTCCTCCAAAATATCCCTTATATTTTTAAAAAGTTGTGATTTTAGTTTGCCTTGAAACTTCTCAGATTTTCTTTAAATGTTGTAGGGGATCCAGTCAATGTGAAATCTTCAGTTGTATTGTCAACCAATATTCAAACCAAGCTATTTTCTAAGTCAGGAAGAAAAGGCAAAACTTATTTCAAACCAAGCCTTTGAAGATCCATATAAAACCCTGTGCAGAAATGAGACAACCTCAGGCAGCAAGGCAATTAGATACAAACAGCATTTTTACAATATTACTGCGCTTCTTCCAGAGACTATGAAATCTGATGTTCAGTAGCTATTATTTTTCTGGTTTAGTTGCAGTTTCTATCTCTTTCCTAACATAAAGATCATAAGTGAGGACCACTAATGGGGCAGCGCAGAAATGGCTTTGAACTTGTTTAGTGTCCATCTCCCTGTGGCCTCTGTTTTTTTGGCAGAATAGGCCAGAGTAATACCAAGTAATTTTATTAGCCACCTCCTTTAAATTGAATAAAATAAAATTATCACAAGAGGTGGAAATACCACCCTGTTCAAAAATCTATGGAGTGCTATTATCAGGGGTGTATCAGATATATTACCAGAGTCCAAAGCAAAATAATAGAACCATATACAAGAAAGCCCCTAGATGGTTTTACAGCAGCTTTTGTCTGGTTCTCCTAGAGGCAAAGAAGCAGTATGTCGCCACAAATTTCAACACTTGTTTGTACTGGTTCAGCTAACTGCTGAAATAAAAGAAAGGTCAAAGATTCCAAGAAAAATATGCATTTTTTACTGATTTACTGTTAAGCCACCACGTATTAGTGAATTAATTAATTGAATTTGCATGATTAAATTATGTCCAAAAGAAAGTCCGTAGTCATGTCCCTCTTTGTATAAACTAGTAAATAGTTCTATCTGTTCTGTGGAGCACTTTGTTCTTATCCCTGTTGTGCCCACGAAATACTAAACATCCCATTGTGAATAACATGTTAAACATAAAGGTGATTAGCAAATTGTGATACATGTACTAAGGGATGCCTAAATTAGTTGAAAATTAATAAAATTAATGAGGTTTTCTAGAACCCGCTACAGTACCATGCATATATCTGAGATTTGTACTGAGTGGTAGATTTTATACTGAGTCTACATTATTCTTGTGCTTATCAGTATAACTTTGTCTGTACACAGAGCTGATATACACACTTTAATTGTTCATTGTTCCACAGCTTGTTACCTAGTTGTTATCTTATGCCATAATGATTGTTGTGAATGTCTTGGATCACCTCTGTATTCTTGTTCATTGGCAAAAGAAACTAAATATACATCTTTTGTTCATTCTTCACATTTGATATTGTGGCAGCTGCAGCCTCTGTGTTGAGTGGCTCTGTCAATTTTCAGACAGGTATAATAAGAACCTGACTGGATAAATAAAGACATACATTTCAGCTGGAGCTAGTCTCTGATCAGGGAATATGCTATGAAAATACTTGAAAATCTCCACCTTCTGAAGAAGAAATCAAATGCATCTTTCAAAGCTGTTGGGATAAAAAAGCAGGGATTAGGAAAACAACAGGCAGAAGATAGAATTTATGAAAAATTAATAAGTATATTTATTTCAAATTATAATGAGTATGGGAAATAAAATTGGGGCTGATAATATATCTGGCAGCCTTGCAGCAGTGCTTCATAAATACAAACATTTTCATAATTTCTGAAATATTTCAGAAAATTGCAAAAGAAATATTTTTCAAAACAGTTACATAGCCCATATCTAGGACACATACATACATGCATGTCTATTTTCTTTTGACTTTAGTGGGTCTACACAGTAGGGAACACTGATTAATTCTATACAAGTTAATTCAATTTGCATCTTACAGTGCAAACTCTGGGTTATAGACAGATGTTGTTATTTTCACTTGGTTGTATTTACTATACAGAGAAAGCTACAGGTCCCATATTTATAGAGGGGTTAAACTATGTTGTAAGTTGTATATCATTAAATTGGTAAAAAAAAAAAATATGTTGCTAAACACACTGGACAGAATGGTTACACGGCAATATAAAGAAGTGTAAACATCTGTACTGCCTGATGCTTACCTTAATGTTGCCTAAATCCAAACTCATAAGCTTTAACTGAACCGACAGATGGGGCCTTAACACTTAACTTTTCTATTTAACATACAGAAGACTGAGTGATATTGGTGAACTTTGAACTCTAAAGAGAAGTACATAGCTCATGGAGCTAAAAAACTCATTTAGTCCATCTTTTGAATAGTTAGTCAAGAGACAAGCTTTTATTAGTTGTGCCTTGTTAATAAAGTTTAGTATATTTGTGATTTCCTGAATGTTGCTATAGTATACAGAAATAATCAATACAAGCAGTGTCAGGATACTCCTTGAAATATCTGTGATACTGGCATTTTGCCTTCTTTTGTTTTCTAGACTTTTTGTTATATCCCCCTATGTGTACTTTTTCCACAGCCAAGGCTGACCCATTTAAGTGTTAAAGCTGTGCACCGTTTCTGGAGGGTGTTGCAGATGGACATTTTGCTCACTCTTTTCCTGACCTATTGGAAGTTTAGGTTTTGAATCCTTCTAGTAGGTGATCTGCAAGAGGTCTGCTTGTCTACTAAGAGAAGTGATATGTTCGTCTAATTCTGAAGGTATATCATGATGTTGCAGTTCCTCTGTTTAAATCCTACCTTTAACCTTTGGAAAGATAGTTGCATTTTGCTAGTATACTCCTCAATTTTTCAAATTTTTCTATTTGGTTACTAATAAAAATAAAGGGTTAGGAAAGCAATTTCTGTCATTTTACTATAAAACTGGATTACATTGAATTTTGTTACTCAATTATTTGAGGGATCTGTAAAGGTCTTACAGGGAAAATTGCATTTATGGCTTCTCAGGGACTGTTGCTGAGTACTGAGAAGTAGAATAGCAATATATCTATGCTATTAGATGTGCAAGAGAAAACATTGCCTAAGCTGTTTCCCTTTAATATCTTGACGTTATAAAGCTACTCTGCATTGCTGTTCCTTCATGATACCACTGCAGTAAAAGGACAATATTGATTAGGCTGAGTATGCAAGGAAGACTACAAAGAGGAAATGTACCCATCAAATTTTCTATAACTCCTTGGGAAAGTAGATGGCCTTTGTAATGTTGAATGTACCCATTTTCTTTCTAGCCATTATTCTGTGCCTTTGCAGAACTAGACTTTGCAATTGATAGAACCGTCTCCTTAAAGATGCAACTTTCATGTTTAGACAAACTGCTGGTGTACTGCAACTTAATAGAACCTACGATCTTGATTGTCTATCTGATGTAACCATGGAAGCAAAAAATTTCATGGAAAAGAGATAAGTTCTGTGTTTTCAATTCCTCTGTAAAAGCTATTTTAAGGAACTGAGAAACAAAACAGAAAAAAAAAAAACCCAACAACAATGAGCAAACTGCTCACAGATTATTTTTAATCTATATTTAATGTAATCATACTGTAATCAGCTGCCATTCCTGCTCTATGTGGGCTAGGAATATTTTTCCTTCTTGTATTTCTATTGAAGTCTTCCCTGAAGTAGTTATATTGAAGTGAACCACAAGTTGACTCAACGAGAAGTGACGAGAGAGTCATGAAGCATCTAATCAGAAAGGTAGGATCTAGGGAACACAAGTTTTTGCTTTGATATCTCTGGTTGAGGTGTAATAAATAATCAATAACCTTCTGCAAGGATAAAAAAAAATGCTTTTGCAGTAAATGGTCTTCCTTTTTATTTAATCTCATCTTAAACATTTTTGAGTTGAGGTTTTCCAATAAGTACTGAGGGGAGTGCCTATGCACTGTCATATACTTGGGTTGGATTGAGTGTTTTGTTTAAATATCAGATACGTGTATATGATGCTCTCCTTAGAGTTAGCATGTCACTGAACGAGTCATTGAGCAAATGTACAGGTATACACTATGCTCTCAATTTAGGTAAATAAATCTCTGAAGGAAATGAAGATTGTTAGGAGTTTTATATACAATGAAATGTAAGTTTTATTTCCTTGTGATTTTCTTTAGACATATAAACATATCTGTGGAAGGTACTTAAGCAGGTAAGTAACCTTAAGCTTATGAGTGACATCTTTTATTTCAGTTGGGATTTCTCTTCTACAATCCTGTAAATGACATTTTCTCAACTTAGCTCCCAGCCTAACCATTAAAAAATATATAGATGTGATAGAAGACTGGGGAATTCCAAGGCAGTGAAAAGAGGAAGTATTTACTTTCTGTTTTAATTTGGGCAATGCATGTTTGGTGAAAAAGGCAAAAAAGAACATTCAACACTTGTAGGAGAAACAAACAAAGAGGTTTGTCAAGGCTGGACAAGTGCCGAGAAGAAAAGAAAGTCTGACAACAATGTAATAGCCAGACTGTTTCATATGTACACAGCAAACTCCTATGGGAGTCTGATATTTGAGGACCCGATTTCAAAGCCTTTAAGTGGAATGATTGAGAGATAGTATGATGAGCAACTGATTTATGGGAAGTAAACCATATATGGCTTGACTTCTTTCCACAACCACATACAGAACATACCCTCTTGTTTATTTACTCCATAAAGTCTTGTTCATGCACACAATAAAGCCATGGATTAGCAAACTGGCCAATACTGAAAAAGAAACATTATGAGACACAAGAATCAAACTTTGTAGAATAGAGAACATAAATAAATCCTTTCATGTGTATGGGATGCCCTTGTAAAACTAGCAAATGTATACCACAAGCTAGTCCTGTAATTTCCATGTTTTCAACTTTAAAGTGTAATTAGCAACATTTCCAAGTATGTGTAGATCCCTCTAGAATAAATATGGGATACTTTATAAAAAAAAAAAAGGAATCATTGGTTTATTTTCATATACCAAACAACTTTTTTGCATATGGATCACATTTCTGCATTGCTTTGCTTCTGGAAAGGTGAAAATAATTTCCTTTGCACGTGACAATTTTCACAGTAGAAGCTTTCTGTAATTGCTGACTTTGGCTCCAGCATGGAAAGCACAAAAATACAGGCCTTACTAGCACTACAAAGATAACAAGTATCTGTATTCAGAAATGGAATCAAACAGGAAAGCAAGTCATCCTTTTATTAATCTCCTAGATATCAAATGACTGTAATATACATTTCATGTTTGCAAGCATTTAATTTACATGACCTTCAAAATAAAGCACACTTCTTGCTTCAGAAATGCTACATTTTCATTTTTGAGGTTGACAGGTCTCAGAGCAGGTAACATTTATGTTTGGAATTGCCATCTTATAAGTCTACAATCAACTTCACAAAATAGCCATGCAGGAACTAGAAATCTGAGCTCTGGTTTTCAGTGATTATAGATGTATTCTTAAATACATGAAGTTTGCTATAGGCTCCAAAGAAAGTTCCATGATTTGCTTTTCTAAAGAAATTCTTCAATAGACTAGCAAACCTTTAAAAGAAATATTAATCTGTAGAACCTGTGAAATTCAAAGTTTAAGAATGTGACTTCATCTTAAAATAAATTCTGTATTCACCCATGTCTTATCTCTGTAGCCAGAAGACCTCTATACCACAGTTTGCCGATGAACATTTTTATCCATGTTTTAAGTAGTTCTGAAACTCAAATAGTAACTCATAGTCCTCATTAGCTGGCAAATACCCTTTAAATTGGATTTGTATGGCCCACAGACTAAATTTATAGATGGACGCTGTACAAAATGCTGTGTCATTTATAACTTGGTTATTAGTTTATACAAAATACATACATGATTATTTTAAAACAGAAGAAAACATGATCTTCAAAAAGCTGAAAAGATAGATGTGACATGAATTTGTGTTTATTTTTAAAAAATTTTTTAACAATAAAAAATTTCTTGAAAAAATAGAAAAATAATATTGAAGATTTCTAAAACAATGTCTCAGTTGTCCATTTTTCAGGATTTTGACATTTGACAGAACTTATGAATATGTATAAACTCATTTTTACCTTTAGCAGTTTATAAGAAATTCATGAGTTAATTGGCAGCTTTTGGTTAAAGAAGACTGTGCTAAATAGATAAATGTTCTAGTCAGTAATCATTGTGTTAACAAAGAAATTCTATCTCTTGACTGCTTACAGTAGTTATTTACTTACATTACCATTGTCTTATTTTAAAAAGTGATATTTGCAGGTAACCACAGGCATTTCCCCAGCCCATGAAACTTCTGTTTCTATCAGCGATCTGTGTGAATGAAGGAAATCTCAAAGTCTTTTTAGGAAAAAAATGCCTATATTTAAATACAGTTAAAAGCTTCCTCTGTGGTATCCAGAGTATCAGGGGAGAAAATATAAAATCGTTTTCCAGTCACTCTGGTTTGTTCTTTATCAGGACTATTTTTCCTGGGGCCAAATTGCTGAACCACCTGTAACAGCCTGACTTTAGATAAGAGAGACCAGCTTTCCCTGTTGTGAACATCAGGGATTGAAGATGATGGTGTGCTTAGGCTACAGGTAGACAGCACAGCGGAGCACAGCCCTAATTCTGGGTTAGGGCACAAGATGTGCCTCCTCATCTAGACTCTTCCAACACTACTCCCTGGCAATTAAAAGCTTAGGAGCCTGCAAATCTCATGAAACCTTTCTGCATACTTCATTTGACCCCTCTGGGAAGAAACCCAGGTGGACTCATCTACCATAGAAGAGTTAACTGATGTGTTTTGGCAGGCAGCACAGGATCATAGAATTGTTTATGTTGGAAAAGACCTTTAAGATCATCGAGTCCAACCGTTAACCTAGCTCTGCCAAGTTCACCACTAAACTATAGAATCATAGAATAGTTTGGGTTGGAAGAGACTTTTAAATGTCACCTAGTCCAGCCCACCTGTATTAAGCAGGGACATCTTCAACTAGACCAGGTTGATCAGAGCCCGCTCCAACCTGAGCTTGAATGTTTCCAGGGATGGGACATCTACCACCTCTTTGGGCAACCTGTTCTGGTGTTTCACTACTCTCATGATAAAAAATATCTTCCTTTTGTCTCTTCTGAATCTACCCACTTTCAGTTTAAAACCATTACCCCTTGTCCTGTCACAACAAGCCCCGCTAAAAAGTTTCATAGAATCATAGAAACATAGAATCATAGAATGTTTTGGGTTGGAAGGGACCCCTAGAGGTCATCTAGTCCAACCCCCCTGCAGTGAGCAGGGACACCACTAACTAGATCAGGTTGCTCAGAGCCCCATCCAACCTGGCCTTGAATGTTCCCAGGGATGGGGCCTCCACCACCTCTCTGGGCAACCTGTTCCAGTGTTTTACCACCCTCATTGTAAAGAATTTCTTCCTTATATCCAGTCCAGTTTGCCCCCATCTTTCATATAAACCCCCTTTCAGTATCAAAAGGCTGCAATAAGGTCTGCATGGAGCCTTCTCTACTCCAGGCTGAACAACCCCAACTCTTTCAGCCTTTCCTCATAGGATAGGTATTCCAGCCCTCTGATCATTTTTGTGGCCCTCCTCCAGATCTGCTCCAACAGGTCCCTGTCTTTCCTGTACTAGGAGGCCAGAGCTAGATGCAGTACTCCAGGTGGGGTCCCACCAGACTAGAGGGACAGAATGGCCACCCTCAACCTGCTAGCCATGCTTCTTTTGATGCAGCCATGTCCCTAAGCACCACATCTACACGTGTTTCAAATACCTCCAGGGATGGGGACTCAACCACTTCCCTGGGCAGCCTGTTCCAGTGCTTGACAACCCTTTCAGTCAAGAATTTTTTCCTAAAATCTAATCTAAACCTCCCCTGGTGCAACTTGAGGCCATTTTGTCTTGTCCTATTGCTTGTTACTTGGGAGAAGAGACCAACACCCACCTCACTACAACCTCCTTTCGCGTAGTTGGAGGGAGTGATAAAGTCTCCTCTGAGCTTACTTTTCACCATGCTAAACAACCCCAGTTCACTCAGCCGCTCCTCAGAAGACTTGTGCTCCAGACCCCTCACCAGCTTCGTTGCCCTTCTTTGGACATGCTCCAGTGCCTCAATGTCTTTCCTGCAGTGAGGAGACCAAAACTGAACACAGTATTGGAGGTGTGGCCTCACCAGTGTGGAGTAAAGGGACACAATCACTTCCCTACTCCTGCTGGCCACACCATTGTATTTCCAGCAGATGTCTGGTAAGTTGAAGGCCCCCACAAGAACAAGGGCTAGCAACTGTGAGACTTCTCCCAGCTGCTTATAGAATAATTCATCTGCCTCTTCATCTTGGTTGGGTGGTCTGTAACAGATTCCCACCATGATATCTGCCTCGTTGGCCTTTCCCTTGGTTCTTACCCATAAACACACAACCCTATCATCACCATCATTAAGTTCTAGTCAATCAAAACTCTCCCTAACAGACAGGGCTACCCCACCACCTCTCCTTCTTTACCTATGACTTCTGAAGAGTTTATAGCCATCCATTGCAGCACTCCAGTTGTATGAGTCATCTCACCATGTTTCTGTGATGGCAACTCTATCATAGTTTTCCTGCTACACAGTGGCTTCCAGCTCCTCCTGTTTGTTGTCCAAGCTGCGTGCATTGGTGTAAATGCACTTCAGTTGGTCTATTGGTCCCATCACGTTTTGGGGGGGAGAAGCCCTAATTCCTATGTGACCGTTCTCAGGTGTTTCCATGGTTTCTAACACATGCATAACCCTTGCATCTTTGCTGCCATATGGATCTCCATCCCTACCTCCAGTGAGACAGCAGACCAAAGGAGCTTGCTAGCACACCATCCCTCAAACACTGGTGGTCTGCCCCCAGGCTTATCTCTAGCGAGCCTGGATTTATCCCTTTTCACCTTCATTGTTGCAACTTCATCACTGCCTATCTGAAACATCAATAATGGATAGTAATCTGTGGGCTGTACCTGGGTAGGAAGCTCTCTCGTCACATCTTTAACCCGGGCCCCAGAGAGGCAGCAGACATCCCTAACAAGTGGGTGTGGTCTGCATATTGGGTCTTCTATTCCCTTCAGAAGGGAGTCTCTATGACAATAACGTGTCCTTTTTTCTTTATGGAAGCATTTGGTTCAAGGTGTAGGGCGACTTAACCTTGGCAACACCTCCAACCTAGACGAACTATTGTCCTCAACATTCACTTCCTCTTGCAGAGCCTAATACCTATTATGCAAGGGCTCCTGGGAAGGTGGGGTAGTCACGGAGGAGAGGCACCTGCTGCACTGGGCAGGAACTTGTTGCCATTGCCCCCTATCTGTTATCTCACTGCATTCAGCCATGAGGAGAGAGGATAGGGAATCCTCCGTATCATGTGTCCTGTCTGCCTGTTGGGCCTGTCTCAGGGGAGGTCGGGTGTGATTCCAGTAGTCTATATCTCTCTTGGACTCCCTGATACTCCTTAACCTACTCACCTCCTCCTGGAGCTCTGTCACTAAGCGGAGGAGTTCCTCTGCCTGGGAACGCCTCCCACAGGTGCAGAAATGATTCAGAAGCTGCAGTAAAAGCAATGGCAATGCAGTATCTCTGAGTAGCAAGCACATTCAGGCTGCTGATTAAACTGGTATTAATGGCCCTCTATTTTGTCAAGTCATGCAAAGCAGCCAGTATGGTCACAGTTTTGAACTTACTAAAATTAAGACTAGGGTAGGATTTAAGAACTCTTTCCTCAGGCAGGTTCAACTGTGTGCTTAGATATACTTCATCTGGAACAACATACCCTTCGTCTATTTAGAGACTTTATAGCTGCTATTCAAGAACTGTAATTTATTGACAAAGCGTGCTGATCCATAAATTGATTTTTGCAATGATAAAAAGTTTTTCTTGAGATATAACAAAGAAAGTACTTACAAACTTCTAGCCTGTAACCAGTTGTCTGGGTTTTCCTATGAATGTTTTGACAGGTACAATATTGTGCCTGTAGTGATACAACATTTTCAATAAATGCATAATTTTTTAGACAGTGCAAACTTGGTTTTTTTCCTTCTCTAGCCATCATATAAAAAGAATTCTTGTTTAGAAACCCATAACTCAGTATGTTCAATTAAAATAACACAGAAAAATTATTTTTATTGTTTTGATACCTTGACATGCTGTATTCCTTAGTTATTTAAAGCTTGATAACAAGTTAGAAGATTCAGTAACACAAAGACAAGCATTGACAAGTAAAACAAATGCTTTCCACACTGCCAACATTTCAGAACTCTGAAATGCCCACAGGAGCTCCTTTGTCCCCCATTTTTTCAAGGACTTGCATATTTCTATATCGTGCTTTAAATACCATGGTAAATGAGACACACTGAAGGTCAGAAAGAACTTAGTTCCAGGTCTAAACCTTACTATGCAACCATGTAGATCTGACTGATATTTTTTTCAGGAAACACTGTTGTCAAGTCTGTCAGCGTTTCACAGGAATAAAAATGACAACATACTTTTCTATTATATGTTCCATGCATTAGGTGGAGGTTGGGACAGTCTTTTTATTTTTCTTTTTTTTTTTTTTTTTCTTTTTTTCTTTTTCTTTTTCTTTTTCTTTTTCTTTTTTTTTCCTTTTTCTTTTTCTTTTTCTTTTTCTTTTTTTTTTCTTTTTCTTTTTCTTTTTCTTTTCCTTTTTTCCTTTTTCTTTTTTTTGTTATTATCTTGTTATATCAAGAGCTTTCTATTTCTAGACAGATCTCCCATAATACCACAAATATCCTTCAGGGAGTATGACATGGGGTTTTACTTGATCTCCATTTTTTTGTCTGATATTTTGTGTCATTGGCAAGACTATCACTGTCCCAGTTTATTTCCACTATTAAGGTGCTCAGGCCTAAACCTTGTCAGCTGAGTCCTTATCCAATTATCAAGGCTTGAGGGGTTTTTTTTGAATGTTAGTAATTTATCTCACTGGGACAGTTCTTCCAAACTGCAAATCTTTGTATAAATTTGACTCTTACTGAGTTGCATTATCTCCAGCTTTGCTGACTGTCAAACTGAGAAAATATTTAGTAAGTTTGAGAGAAAACAGACTGTTTTCTTCAGGGTTTTAAGCTATTTCCCATGACTCTTACCACTAATTGATCCTCTCATGTATGCATTATGGTATTACAGTTTCTACAATGGAATTGCATGAAGGAACTAGGAGATATTTTTCATGATTTTGAAGAGGAAGCTGCTGATTTCCACCAATTTTGGGGGGCGAGTTCAGAAACTTATTTCTATTATGCATTGCATTATTTTTTTCATTACCTGTCACTTCAAGTTCTACCTGTTGTCTACTCCTCCAATGTAATGAGCTGTTCTTTTATCTGATATACATATTTTTATTAATGCCTGTAAATTACAAATATTCAAGTATATAAATATAAAGAAATTAAAGTTGTAAAACATGTATTAAAAAATTCATTTTAGAAGTACCAGAGCTATCACTGCAGGTAAGGAAAAATTCACTTACTGAAAATATTTGACCGGGGATAATTGACAAATATTTTATTCTGTATCAAATAACTGAGTGAAAATAAAAAAAAAAAACATGCCATGAAGTTCATAAACACTTGATTCAAATACATCTTTACTCCTCTCTTTCCTTGTTATCAAAAACCCAGTAACAGTAACATTTATACTATATAATGTTTAGATTACTTCCAGTGTGTCAAACTCTTTTTCATGCATTATTTTATTTATCTGAAGGTTGTTCTGCACTGGGGTGGGGAGAGAGAGAGAGATGGTGCATCCTGGATCTGAATAAGAAAAGACAAAAAAAATGGCTTAATGAAATAATTGTTGTAATAAGGTAGAATAAAAAGACTAATATAGATAACAAGTAAATCTTACATCTCTTCAGATGCCAGGAACCCTGCTTTCCATGCAGCATTGGACTGACCCCAGATGGACCTTCCCATGGCAAACCTATCCATGGAGGAAAGCTCCTCTTTTTTGATTATTTGAGTTATTACAAGATTTTCTTACAAGAAAACAACTCTATTAATAAATTCTACTGTCAAACAAAAACAATGCTCACCCAAGAACTTCTTGCTGCACTGTTACTAAGGCAAGGCAACACAGGGGGCGTAAATGCTGGTACCAAGTGGGAGATGCTTTCAGGCTTCTCCATTACAGTGAGCTGGGTGAGTCCATCCTGCAGCCAAAGATTTGTGAAGCACAAGCCAGCCTGAAGGCCACACAGCACAATGTACAGTTGTCTCCTGGTCAGAGTCACTGCAACCCACCCCTTCATCCACATACAATTTACCTTTCCAAAGATATTCCAATTGCAGATTACGTAAATAACAGTGTGCTGGTTTGGGTTGGGATAGATTTAATTTTCTTTACAGTATGAAGCTATGCTTTCGATTTGTGTTGGAAACAGTGTTGATAGTAAGGGGATGTTTTTATTACTGCTGAGCAGGGCTTACACTGAGCCAAGGCCTTTTCTGCTTCTCACCCCACCCCACCAGCGAGCGGGGTGGGGGTGCACAAGAAGCTGGGAGGGGACACAGCTGAGATAGCTGACCCCAACTGACCAAAGGGATATTCCACACAACATGGCATCATGCTCAGCAATAAAAGCTGTGGGGAAGAAGAAGGAAGGGGAGGACATTCAGAGCTATGGTGTTTGTCTTCACAAATAACCCTTGCACATGCTGGAACCCTGCTTTCCTGGAGATGGCTGAACACCTGCCTGCCCATGGGAAGCAGTGAATGAATTCCTTATTTTCCTTTGCTTGCATGCACAGCTTTTGCTTTACCTATTAAACTGTTTTTGTCTCAGTCATGAGTTTTCTCACTTTTATTCTTCCAATTCTTTCTCCCATCCCACCTGGGAAGGAGTGAGAGAGTGGCTATGTGGGGCTTAGTTTCTGGCTGGGGTTAAACCACAACAGTCCTTTTTAGCACCCTATGTGGGGCTCAAAGGGTTTGAGATAACAACAGATTTGATTGGAATGTGCTAGATCGAATTTATAGCTGTTATTGTTGTTTAGCTATTAATTGGCAGGCTCCTATGCTTGCCATGGGGCTTTTTGCCTTACTGTGCAGTAGAGTCCAGTGCTTGTCAGTGGCTGCTTTTGCTTTTGTTGCTTGCTGTACTGCTGATCATCTGACTCTGCTGTGCTAATTTTGACAGCAGCCATGGCGATGCGCCTGGGCTGGCAGATGGCCAAGGCATCGCTGCTGTTTCTGTACTGCTGTACTGGACAGGCTGGAACTCCAGTGTGAGCTCAAGCTGAAGGGACAGTGACCTGTGGATGAGTTCACGTGGGAGCAGGACACACCAAAGCATCTGTGGCTGTGAATAGGTCCACACCAGAG
This sequence comes from Gorsachius magnificus, assembly GCA_034008185.1. Classification (NCBI taxonomy): domain Eukaryota; kingdom Metazoa; phylum Chordata; class Aves; order Pelecaniformes; family Ardeidae; genus Gorsachius; species Gorsachius magnificus. Next base: position 186,843,921 of record CM067081.1, read on the forward strand.
CAGGTACACCTCGAAGCATCTGTGGCCGTGGTTATGTCTGTGCTGCAAGCACATGAAGTTGTGCTGGAGCACCTCAAAGTGTGGCTATGGATAAGCCCACAACAGGTACACCCCTGGTCGGACTGCAGCAATGGGTGAGGCCATGTTGGTGCAGGTTTACTTCCAAAGGGTCTCTGGCTGTGGGTAAGGTAACGCTGGAGCAGGTCTATCTCTGAAGGCATTGCAGACCATGGATAAGGCCATGCTGGAGCAGATGCACCTCAAAGCCACTGTGGCTGAGGATGAGTCTGTGCCACAACAGGTACCCCGGGGTTTATAGATAAGGCTCCACTTGGAGCAGGTACACCCCTAAGGGACTGCAGTCGTGGATAAGTCCAGAGTAGGGGCAAGGGGAAGAGTTCATTGCAATGTTAAACCCAAAGCCCAAAGGGACCAGTGGTGGAGACTGTAATGGAAATACCTTTAAATTGTTGTAACCCATGATTTGTGTTGAATGTTAGAGGAATTACTATAGCAGGAACCACCTGAACCTGTGGAGGAAAAGCCTTACAAGAAGTAGTGCAAATGCAGCAGTGATCCAACCTGAGCTGGCTTTGGTGCCCAATAACCATGCAATACACGACCTCTTCTGTCCTGAGTGACCACCATAAGAGACGGCGCCTGAAGTCATGGACTACTTGAACTCAGTGGAAATTTTGTGGACATTTGTGGACTTTTTATGGACATTTCACAGAAGTACTTCATAGAGTGAGGGAATGATATCTGTGTATTGTATCACAGGATGGAAAGGGTGGTGGTGGTTGATGTGGATGTATTGGATAGTGTGGGACCTAAGCGTGATGTAAATGGTATGGAATAAGGGGTTTCTCAAGCTCTATGTACAAGATTGAATAGATCACACGTGGCCTGTTCAAGGTCACTAACTCCATGAATACAAGGTCTTCTGCAAGGCTCCAAATATCCTGGTGCAGTCTGATCTTTATCTCAGACCAGCTTTAAAAAAAAAAAAAAGTTACACTGGTTTTACTTACTGTTTATATGTTACAGGACAAGAGCCAAATTATTACTATAGATTTACTGTAAATAGAATGGATGTTATGACTAATAAGAGCTCATTTAATTATAATTCTAGTAAGGTGAGAGGCTCCGTGCTGCAGTTCTTTGTCAGAGAACTTCTTACTGAAATTAGTGGTACAAATGAACCCGGAGAACACTAATTAGAAATTATTCAGCATCTTAAGAGGGGTACTTCAAGTTTATATTCAATCGTAAATCTGAAATTAAAATATTTACAGCATAGAATTTTGTTATGGGACTACAGACCACTGAATTTTCTTCATACTCTTGTCATTTAATTTTATTTTGTCCTTCTTGTAAATCACTTCTGATCTCTTGGTTTATCCTCTCCACAGCCATTTTCTTGATCCCTTCCATACCTTGTAAACAGGATGCTCTGCTCAAGTCACAACTTTGCAACATTCACTGTCCTCTACAAGTTTTAGCAGCTTTGAACCAGCCCACCAAATACATGCATTTGAGTGACACCAACACAAAAATGTCATTTAAGTTTGCTTATAGTGGGTTAAATCAGTTCCAGTATACAATGTTGTGGTGCTGTAAAATCACCAAGCTCTGTAGTTTTGTATACAAAAACAAGTCCAAGTGGAAGCAAATTGTCAAGACAGTGGAAGAGTAACTAAACCCAAAAGACTAAGCTTCCAAGTACCTTCTTTTTTAAATAAGTCAAACAAGAAATCTAGAGAAATTATGGTTATAACATTAATGGTTAAGAGTAGCAATAGCTGCCATAGATGTCACCTCCCTCTGCTCCTTCTTCAGCCGTAGAAGCATATGGAGCCAGGAGCTGTGCAAGCAGATAATGGAAATTGTATATCTAGGCTGTGCCTAGTATTGGAGTAAGCAATGACAAAGTGAGCACTGACAAGGTAGGGTATTTACCGCCTTGGCTTTTGGTAATGTGCGAGAAAAATATTCTTCATGATGGAATAGATCAATCTCAAAATACCAAAACAAATCAGGGAAACTGTGATGTTACAAGAAATTATAAGTCTATCTTCCCTTCTTAATTTCAGTCATGTAAATTTGAAGCTTCTCCACCAAGGACAGTGGAATAACAGTCGCTGTGACTGGGAAAGAAATCTGGATCCCTATTCTATGCCCCAGACTTTGTAAAATTAAAATGCTCAAAAAGCTAGAATGTATGGTGGAAAAGTCACAGAGAGTGTTAGTAGTTATATGCCTTCTGAAATATTCCTTCAAAGGTATCCAACAATATGTTAATTGCTTTCCTATGCAAACCTATAATTCTATCTTTTCTATGAATTAAATATCAAAGTGTAAATGCAGTACTTAAAAGCATTCTACTCTGACTCTTAAATTATTTTTTAGAAACCATAGATTGTAAATGATTTTAATCCAAATTCCACTGATATAAAACTATTAATTATATGACTACAGGAATTCTGAATGATGGGTACTTGATGAAGATGATGTACACAGGTACTTATAAAAGTAAGGAAAGTGTGTATGTGGGAGGAATGGAAAATGTTCTTGAGACCTTGATAAAAAAAATCAGCTGACCATTCAGTCTCCAAAATTGTCTAATTTCACAGAATATATAAGGAACACCAGGTATGTAAAGCACATTACGGTTTTGGCTCTGTAAAAATTTCAATTTACCAGTAAGTTAGCCTGTCTTTTTAGAATTAGGTTTTTTATATGTTTCAATGATCCACTATGTATCCTCCAGTAATATTACAAAGTATACTGAGAAATTAAAGAAGGAAAGTAAGAAAGAAGAAAAATAGGAAAATAGATAAAAAAGTTAAAATAGCAGATGATGAAGAAGTGATAAGAGATTACTTTGGATAAATAAATATAAAGAAGTTACATTAGCAAAAGACAGGAAATAGTAGATGCAAAATGTCAAGATATATACAGAGTTTTCAATTTCATTTGATTATTTTTAAGTCAAATGTCTTTCTCCTCCCAAATCTAGGGGAGGTTTGTGAAACCAGAAGAGAAGCAAATGCAGTCCAGAGGCAGCTGTAACTCTGTGGCTACATTTATGCCTGTAAACTAAGGCATGCCAGGGTCCGTCCTTTTATCCTGAACCCAACTGGCATAGTTTTGTCAAGTCTATCCTATTAAACTTCCTTATTCCCTGGAAGAGGCTGGTCTATTGAGGAATAGTTGCTAGTTCATGCAAAGCCCCAGTTCATGCCTCAACATTTTTTGGGCAAATACTCCTTGTCCCAGGCACAAACCAGCACATAGTACTTAATCCACAATATAACAAGACAGTTGAGCTGTAGGTCCTGAGCCTGGGCCCTAGCCCTTTTTAACTTACTTATATAGATATAGCTCCTGTCTTTAATCATGAAATCCTCTGCAAAATACACTTTACCTTACCGAACCTTATTTCACCTGTGGCTGATTTTAATTTTAGAATAATTTCTTTAATTTCTGCCTTGTTATAATGTTCCTGAAAAGTTTCATGATAACTGGAATTAACCACACACACATGACATTTGACACCCTAAAATCCAGACTCATGCCTCAGTTTTCTATTTTTATTGACATATGCTAAGATGACAGAAAATTATTTATAAAAAATAGGGGAACAGTGAAGAGTAACATTAACTGTGAAAATAGTTGTAACAAACCTGTAGTGAAAAAGGAGTGACAAAAGGCTAAGTAACTTAAAAATCTCAATGTGTGTAAACATAGATAATATTTTAGCAAAGGTACAAGTTAAAATCCTGACAATGCAGACAACAGGTTGCGTGCTTCTTTCTTATCTGTAATCTGCAGATGCTTTCTCTAGAAATCCTGTATTCTCTTAGATATTTTTTTTATTTTGAAGTCACCAACCAAAATATAGCCAGACTTCATACATGAAGAGTTATCAATATCAGAAACAGACCCAGAACAAAAGGTCATTAAGGTCCAGCACACAGCTTTCAGCAAGATTGTTTTTACTCTTCGTGTGTTTTGATATTTATCTTCAGATAGCAACGAGATTTTTGTTTAACTGAAAACACACCACTCAAATTGAAACCACCAATATGCTTAATTTCTCATGTTGCACAAACAGCTAATAATATAGAAAGCCACAGTAAGCCATTATCATTGTTCTTGTTTTTACTCTTGATATGCGGATTGCTATATTTGTAAGTATGAAGGAATCTCCACCAATCAATGAATTATTTAATTACTTGAGTACTAAAAAGTTGTTTGTGAACAACTGAAGATGAATTGTGTATGAGCTCTGTATTCTTCATACACAGGCTGTGATCCCAGGACCACAATAAAATGCACCTCTATGAGCAATCCACAGAAGTGAATCAGAGTCTGAGCATTGCAAAGCTCTAGTCAGGGTGATTCCGAGTAGCAGAATTGGACCTGCTGTTGGGCAGGTAGGAAAAAAGACTGATGCGGTTTTAGCAGCAGGTCTTTCTGAGTCTCATAATCTTGAAAGCAGTAAGGGAAAGTAGAGCGAGGGCAAAAGGTACTAACAGTGCCCGTCTTTGTTACCAGGCTCTCACTATTAACAATCACACATTACACACATTAAACTAAACCTTTTTTTTGAAAATCAAGGGACTGCCAATTTCTTAGAGGAATAATTCATAATGAAAGATTTTAAAAGGAGGAGTGGGAAGTTTTAAAAGGAGTTTAATGAAAATGAAGAATCACACAGTTACTTCTAATTTTGATTCTGATATAAGGAAGGTTCAAAGAAAAAACACCTTTTTTAAATGGAAATTCCTTTGCTGTCATTCAGGCTTCGCAATTACCTTTTTATTATATCAGAGGAAAGTGAGACTGGACTGAGATTTTGGGGCAGAATGGGGAAGATCCACATAATTTGTGCAACATCTACTGCTGGAGGTTGTATGTAAGCTTGCTCAGCCTATCTGACTAACTTTCTCTGTGCATGTTTCTCAGCTTTCTGTCATTTTCTTCAATGAGGTCTCCTTGCTTCTCTTCCCTCTTTCTCCTCTGCATAACACAGCATACTGAATTTTTGCAGCGGCTTTATGAATAAGTTTAAAACATCCATTGACTTGGTTTAATCATTTAATAAAGATCTTTCTAAACTTTAAAATGGAACTGAATAAAAATGCCGCCATACGAATCACAAGGCTGCCCATGCAGCTGGATAACTCTGCCCACTGCAATAACAAGCACGAAGTCCATAAGCAAGTATTTTTCACCATTTCAGTTTTTCATCACAGCTGATCATTGCCCATGCACTGTTTCCTCTGTAATACCCACATCTTCTGCAAAGGAAATCTGCAGCGCTAGTTAACATACTGTACGTAAGGTTATATAGGGGACAAACAGAGCTATAGCAGTTCATAGGCTGTGGCAGGGTCAGTAATGGTTGTTAGATGTCCACAAAACAGGTGTGAATTCCTTCATCCAAAAGATTTCTTTTAGAAGCCCTCTTATGTAAATCTTTGCTTTTTTTGAAGATAAGTAGCTTTACTCTCTTAGTCGTTCAGAGTGTTGTTTCTTCTAAGAAATTTTCACCTAAAGAAGACTGTTGAAGGGCAACTAGAAATATTTCAAGTAGGTTTTTGTTATCTAAAATATGAACTTCTGTTAGTAAGTCTGTGTTTCTATTTAATGGACATTTCCATCATGAGCAAGAGTTTATATATAGAAGAAATAGGGTTGGCATATTTTAATGATTATATTTATTTCAATATGACACTATTATACCAATCTAAATCTCTCTCCTATATGTATGTTAGAACACAGACAATTTCACACCTGTGTTTTAATGAAAAATAGTATCTGATTTTTACATCCTAAGCATTTCAAAATGGCAATGTGACCTTTCCTGTAATGCAGTTTCAGTAAAACAATCACTTTTTAAAGCACCTTGTTATTGAATCCTTGGAGAAAGCAACTCCCATCTAAATGGTAGTAAAAGGATACTATATTTTTTTCTGCCAAGACATTTGGTATCTTGGAATAATGTTAATTTCATTGTAGACCAAGAAAACATTCAATTATAGCACTACTAAATAAATGAGATGAAAACCAAGTAATAGCTATTAAATGTTTTTCAAGGTTATAAATTACAGAGGGTTTCTATTAAAAATGATATTGGACTAAAGGTATACTTCACACCATGCTAAGGTTTTTAACATGTTTTTAACCACAATGACATTAATAATTTTTTCAAGAGATTCAGAAAAATAGAGAAATGAGCTTTTATAATGCAAATGAAAAACCATTTATCGACATCTTAGTGCTAAATTCACATTACTTGAAATACTTATTCAGTGTATTGAAACATTTATTCAATGAATATGTAAATTTGAGAAAAAATATTAATCTCTTTCTGACTTGAGCTTTTGTGAAATCACAAAATACTGTATTGTCCTTACCTATAAATCCTTTGCCTCAGTGCCCAGCCTGAACCTTTCAATTATTTCACCCTCTGAATGTTCATCTTAGATAGACAACACATCTTTAAAATTTCACATTTTTCCCTCATCTTCTATTTTCCTCCAGCTTTAGATGAACATATAAAATAATGATTTGAATAGATTATCTTGATATGCATTTTTTAAATGAATGCATATTATTCAATTTCTGTTGTAGTTAGTATATCAAAACAACATGGCACATTAGGAGGTATGTTGTTTTCATGGTATAATCAAATCCCAAAGGTTTTGTGAGGCAAAATCACAGCTGTTATGCAAGAAGGGGAAAAAGGGAAAACCCAACAATTTCTCAGCATTGAACTATTACCTAAGGACGCTAACATGGAGGAAATGAAAGAATAATGTTTATTCCTGTGTTCTGGAAATCATAAATTTGAATATTTAGAATATGTATTGATTAACATTCTAGGATAAGCTATGAAATTTGCATGCATTTATCTGAGAAATCAATGAGAAATCATTTTAATCTTAAGCAGTTGTAGAAGTTGACTGAACGGCATTGTTAAAATGCTAAAAAACTAAGACCAACATCACACACAGGATTTCTTGCAGTTTTAGCTTTGTAGCTCTACAAATGATTCACATAATAAAGTTGTGATCATTTTTGATGCTAATATTCACTGCGTTATTAATCTTGTTTCTGAAAAGCCTATGTGCTCAGTTAGTGATAAAATTCCCTCGATCCTTGGGGAGGAAATATCTATTCAAATTTGGCTGAACTCACGTTAATATTACTATTCTTCTATGGCAAGCATGATTTTTCAGTATGTTTCTGCGCAAGGAAAAGCTGTCTTTCAATTCTCTATTTAGGGATTTGGATTTGCTATTAATATAGCTACAACCACAATTCAGCACCATGCATCTGTAACTATGACTGAATACAAGAAATTCACACAATGGGATCACTCCTTACCCTTTGCTCTCTGCCTCCTGACAAGCAGACTCATAAGGGTTATTCTTTGGGACACCATTCATCTCCACAAAGTTTCTTAATAATATTCTTCTTCAACATTCACCCTTCCATTCTTACACTGTTACCTGGACTGATTCATTAAGATCTGAAGGAAACTAGTGAGCCACTGGGTCAAGTAAAGGAGAAAAGTGAGCTTTTACATTATGGCCCAACAATAGCCCCTGCTGGGCCTGGGACCAGACCACAATGCCATCCACTGATTTCCTTCTACAACCTGTGTAAGCTTAAAGGATGTCACACATTTCTTATGGTCCTCCCCATTTTAGATACTAGGAATTATCTCACTGCATGGCAGAAGCTGTCATAGAAAGCCTTTAAGTTACACTGATCAGAAATCTTACTTGTTTCAGGCCTGATAGAAGATAGAACGGCATTTGTTATAACCCTTTCCTCTCAGAAATTAATAGGTTAGGCAGAACTGGGTTTAGCCCTGGAAATCACACTTGTTTCTGTCAAAATTTCCTTCTTCCATGGGTGGGAAGGGGATGTAAGCAGTACACTGCAGTTTACAGAAAATTTTGACTGTGAATCTAATTCAGCAGCAATCCTCCTGTCATGATCCTTACTTCAGTGCGCTGCATTGCACTTTCAGACTGCTGTCTGCCTCTTGCTAAGCAGATAAAGATCTTTAAAAATATTTGGGACTCTGTTCTTTTTGATAAGTTGCTGTAGGATTAACTGTCCTGAAAATTGGCTACCTTGCAGTGGCAACCTCCCATGGAACATACAAAACCACAGAAGTGCAAAGCTCCTTTTGGAGTATTTTTTTTTTTAAATATTTTTTCTATTTTTTTTATTTGGAGACCAATACAAGAAAGGTCTTTCAAGTTACAGCATATACAGTCCTGTGGCATCTCCTTAGCCACACAATAAGTAAAAGGCCTCTCCCTGCTCATATGGAGCAGGGAGAGATGTGAACTCTACTGCTGCAACAGGCAATATGTTAACTCTGACAAAAATATGCACAGCTGCCCCTCTTGGGTCCTTTTGCCTCTGACACAAAGACAAAAAACCACAGCACAGCTTCTAAGTACTACTGGGGAAATATATGATGCATTGTGGAAAGTGTTGCTTTTGGAATAAGAAGTGAGGGACTCAGGATTTCTTGTGCTTTTTGTTCTACATTGTCATCTATATACATTTTTTTTGTATAAATAATTACATTAGTGCAGTGTAACTCTGAGAAATAATAGCTACAGTCTAATGAGCTGACTGCCAGAGAGTTGCATTATAGTGTTTTTCAAAAAAGAAGAGAAACAATAATTACATTGAAGAAGCTCTGTATAGCTAATAAAAGAGTTGACTTGATAATTACTGTTACTCTGTCTATGTTAGAACAGGACTGTCCTTTCTCCACAGCTTTTCAGTATAATCATATAGGGACATGCTTATGTCATTTTTATGATTAATATTTTCCTGCTTTGAAAGATACACTGGACACAGTTAATTGTAAGTGTCACCAATGACACATTTTGCACAACATGAGGGAGGGACTGAAGGCTGCTTATTGATGCCTCTGACCTGAATGGTGAACGGCTGCACAATTTGTTCATTGTGAGGGTTACTGTCTCTTTGACAACTCAGTGAGACTTGCTGGGGTTCTCCTCCAGAAATGGACACAGGTTTCATACTTAAAGAAGGTTTCACCACATAGTCAGGATGGCAACGGAATAATCTGCAATGTCCATTTACCCCAAGGTTATTTCAGATTAATCTGACATCTATCTTTTAAGACAATTGACTAAAATCAGCAAAACAAAAGCATTTAACCCAGAGTCTCTGAATGGAAGTAGGCATGTGAGTTCTGTACGTAGTGAAGAAGGAGATCACATGCATGTCTTTAAGGAATGAGGGAAAAGAGGATGTCTGAGCCAAACTACTAAATGGGGATTATCTGAAATCTTGCCTTTCTCATTGATATAGTCACTTCGTTTCTTAACTAAAAACTATGTGAAACTGGTCTGTAGCCCACAGTTTCTCCTCAAACTTTGACACCAAACTAACTCCTGTGGATGAGGACATCAGTGAAGGGTAGTAAACACCTTTTGAATAATAACCTGGTGTTTGTAGACCTGGCCCGGGAGGTCCTGGTCAAGAGATCATTTATGCCATCTAAGTTCATATCAGTGTAAGGCAGCAAGTAACAGTAGCCTCTGGAGCCTTTGACTCCTCCTCTTCCAGCTATCTCACTACACTGGTTTGGGGAGTTTTGTTTTGTTTTGGTTTTCTCTGGATATCTGAAAGCAGCCCTCCTGGGAATTTGCAGTAGCAAGGGTGAAGGCACTAAACATGGTAAAAAATTTAGATGTTATCATTACAGATGCACTAAACGAGGCAGGGAGCGGCTTTCTGAACTCCTTTGTTAAGAACTGGGTACCTGTGTCTCACCTGCTAAGAAGTTTATGCTTCAGACTCCTTGTCACAGTATTCTCAAATTTTGGCTAGCTTTTATTCATGTACTCTGAACACCTCTTACTCCAAACTGTTGTAACACCTAGTTTCTACTGAAGGCTAGCTCTGCCCCACTTGCATTGCTGTCATGTTTGCATAAAGAAAAATATTTTTCTGCAATTACATCAGACATGAATTCCAGTGTATAACATATCACTTATGTCACACCACAAAATAGATACTGTCTTCCTAGTCAGCAAAGATAACTTTATTCATTGGAGGTAAATGCTTTATTTCCAGTCAAATACTGAGTCTTTTAGCATGGTTCAGTCCTATTCAGTGAGTGATTCTTTTGTAGTCAAGTAGCTATTAGTCCTAGATGAGTCCACACAACAGCTAGGGCTGTTTCAGACACAGCTATATATAACAGACATTGAAGCTGTGGCAGACAGCACAGAAGTTCCAACTTGCATTGAATGAGCAGAATAACTTCTCAGGTTGGAAAGCAGCAGAAAGCTCCTAAGGGGGTATTTTTCCATGACAGAAATTGAGAGAAGGGCAGGTAAGTTATGATTCTGTTTATGGAAAGACCAGTTAAAGAATGGCTCTTGTCTGAAGGCCTGGAATTGAGACTGTGGGTTATGCCAGTCATCCTGGGAATCAGCTGATTTTGAAAGTTTGCTATCAGAATGAAACTGATTACTTTCAATAAAAGTGAGAGTAGGTGTAGCTATAAGGGGTATATTCTTTTTTCTTTTTAAATCTCTTTTCCTTTCCTAAACTTCTATTTTGAACATAAAAAGGTCATTTTACTTTTATCCTGGAGGTTTTCTAGGAATTAAAAATTATCTCAGGTTCTCCGCATTTCCTTAGGGATACAATTTCTCAGGCAATGATGAATTCCTAAAGGGAGTATGTCTCTCTCTGAGCTAAGCACTCAACAGAAAGTGAGGCTCCTCAGTGGGAGCACCTGCCCACAGAGCTGGAGAGGCTTCTGCGGGGCCAGTAACATGACTAGAAGGGGAATGCTCCCAGTAGCAGGTAGCTCTTTGGTTCAGATCCAGTGAGAAAATGTAAGCCCTGAGGGGTTTCCTCAGAGCTGTGGTATTCCTTTTATTAACTTGGACCTAACTTCACAAATACAGTCTAAAAACAATAAATCAGGAATCTGGACATGTATTTTCTTGTATTAATATGAATTCATATTTGAATTGTTCACTTTGTAGTGTGTCTGATTTGCATATTTTGTTTTCACTAAAGACCCCTCTCTTTTACTTGGAATAGAATGATTGCCATTACTTGATTTCACCTGATACTATTTCTTTTATTTCCTAGCATATTATAATTATCTAAAATGAAGTTTATTGTTTATTTTGGGGTTTTTTTTGTCTAGTATAAAAGGTGATAGTTAATGCTTACACTATCTGCTTATAACAGTATAACTGTAATGGATTTCTATGGCCCTATACCATGGGCTGAGGATCTGGCCCCTTTTTTACCATATTCTTGTTGACAATAATTAAGCTGTGAGCCAAAATACTGATCCTAGCATGGCTGGGAAAGCCTCTGGACAATGATTCTGGAAATACACCAATCTCCATGTGGTCATATAAAATGACATATATGTATAATGGTTTGGGCTGGGATACAGTTAATTTTCTTTGTAGTAGCTTGTATGGTGCTATATTTTGGATCTGTGATGAAAACAGTATTGGTAACACAGGGATACTTTAGTTACTTCTAAACGGAGCTTACACAACATCAAGGCCTTTTCTGCTTTCCACCCCACCCACCAGTGAGTAGGCTTGGGGTGCACAAGAAGCTGGGAGGGGACACAGCTGAGACAGCTGACCCCAACTGACCAAAGGGCTATCCCACACATTATGATATCAAGCTCAGCAATAAAAGCTGTGGGGAAGAAAGAAGAAGGAGGGACATTCGGAGTGATGGCATTTGTCTTCCCAAGTAACCGTTACGCATGATGGATCCCTGCTTTCCTGGAGATGGCTGAACCCCTGCCTGCCCATGGAATGAAGTGAATGAATTCCTTGTTTTGTTTTGCTTGCACACACATGGCTCTTGCTTTACCTATTAAGGTGTCTTTATCTCAAACCACAAGTTTTCTCACTTTTACCCTTCTGATTCTCTCCCCCATCCCCCTTGGTGGGGAGTGAATGAGCAGCTACGTGGGGCTTAGTAGCCAGCTGGGGTTAAACCATGACAATATGTCAACATTGTCTTTTGTGTACCATGCTCTCACTCATGTTTTGTTTATATAGACTTTGCAGAAGTCTAGAAGCTTACCCAACAGCAGGAAAAATGAATAAAAGGTTTTCCAAACAATACGAGAGGACACAAGATATTTCTAAAAAGCAAAATACAGGTTTGTGTAGAGGTAGATAAAATACATAGTCTCAAGCCTCAATTGACTCTCTTCACTAGGAAGGTTAGTGCTTAGGAATGTTAGACTGCGGTGATTTTTCTAAATGGTGGTACTGCTGTGAATTAGGAATAAAGTCTTGTAACAAGATGATGTGCTTTTGGTGACTTTCTTTTCCATAATCAGGGGATGAAGTAGTAGTGTATTTATGGCTGGGGAGAGGACATTTACTACTATACTCATAAATATGTTTACAGTGGTGCCTTTTTCAAAAGTTTCTCAGTTATAATCCCCAATAGAATGATGTTATATTGCGTAACTATGTATATGCTACGTAAGTTCAATTTCTCCATCCCCTTTCGTATTCTCCTTTGAAATGTTGCTACATAGCCCTTTGCACGTAGTATCTCCAGTGTTACTGTAATTACTTTTCATGTTGTCAGCAAGATAAGCAGATCAGAGTCAATGTTTTCCCTTTCCTTCTTCCTTATATTGGACACCGGTGTTGCTTTTTGGGATCAGGTGGAAAATGCACTGCACTGCATGTAGAGCTGCCATGAGAAAATTGCTTTTCTTTTACCTTCATTGGTATTTTTCTACCCTCACAATTTAGGAACAGAAAAAGAATTGTGATTCTGAGCTATGTTTTTCTCCTTCTGTGGTAATACCCTTCACTCAAGGCTTTGGCTAAATGCCAGCATATAGCCCACAGTATATTGATATATTAGCTGGGTTTCCCTTAATTTTATTTTTAATCAAGCAACGTATATTTCTGTCCTCTTCTGACCTACTTTCTTTCAGTTACTGCAGCTATATCAAAGAAGTCACCTTTCCCTTCCTCTATATTATCCTGGTAAAAATAATGTTTTTCTTCTTTATTGTGAATGTGGATAGAATATAACTGGTCCTGTTTCCTTGCTCTTGGAGAAATATTGACTTTATTTTGGTCTTTGTGTCATTTACTGGCCAATAATATTGAAACAAACCACCTAACTAAAGAATCCCCAACAGACTGACTTCAAAAAGATGTCTAAAAGAATAAAGATTAAAGACTGATATGGAATATAGATATATTAAAAGCAAAAACATGTCCCCTTCTACCTCCAAAAAAATGAACTAAAAGATGCAAACAAAGCCCTAAACCCCATTTCTTATTGTGCATGCTAATGTTCTATTAGTAATACTATTCTGAAAGATCATTAGCAGTATTTCTTAAAAGCTTTTTTTACAATAAACAGAGATGACACCTGGAAAGATGATATTTGGAGTCAGAAGGATCACAGACCTCTAAGTCAGTTGTGCCCTGTCTTGACCTGACATAATCTAAAACTACAACTTTTCTTCGCTCCAAACACTGCTGCACCAGGGCTCACAGAATATGAACAGCAACTGTGGAACTTGTAAATCAGGTAGATAGACAAGATGAAAGGGATCTCTGCAATACAAAAGGTTAACATAATCTGCAGGTCCAATATTTATTATCCAGTTCAATAAAATTCAGCTTAGAATTCTACTTCTGTTCTCAGCGTTAAGCATAAGAATTAAAAGTAGCGTTCACCTTGAACTTCCACATTAAAATTTCATAGCATAAAATAGATGCAAACAGAACGTGTAGAGTTTCAGATATATTTGGTTACAAGTCTTTCCTTCTCAGGTCTTTTTCCAGAACTTTGTAATAATTTGTTTTCTTCTTCTGCCCTGTCTGGCTTTGTGAATAGATAAGTGAATAAGTAATTTGAGAGAACAAACAAATAGGCACACTGACTGTGAAAATATCTTACACATTTGCAAAGAAATTTAGAAAAAAAGAAAACATGTATTATTGAATGAGCTACTAACAAATATGGGATGTAGAGTTTAGTACATATAGCCTCAAATTTGACAAAAAATTTCAGATACCATGCATAAATCTTGGCATTCTTTTCATGCTATAATACTGACAGACTATTTAATTTCTAATAATATTGCAGTCTGTTATGAACTGCTCACTTGTCTTTACATCTACTAGAAAACAGGAAAGGCTCAGTTCTGGCTTCCTTATTCTTCATTTTAATCAGAGAAAGTATTGGTAGAACAAGCTTATAGTAAATTTGAACAAAAGACCTTATCTGTTACATCAATATTGTATTGATTTTTGGCACACATACACAAACATGACTGTTACTATTATTGTTTTTCTCTATTTTTCTTTATTCTTTGATAGCAAGATATTATGTTTTTGAAGATGGAACAGAGCTTTAAAGGTCATATGTACACCTACATTTTATCAAAGTACAAAAATACTTGAAAACTGTTTGAATACTGTGTTCTTTCCTAAAATAATCCAATATAATTTATGCTTACATTTTTTTTTCTGTATTTTGTATATCTTTGCACATGTTAAAATGACACCAACCATATAAAGTTTCTGTGGATATTGAAAGGTGGTTAGCTGGTACAAATGAAAAGGAGGCAACAACAAAAGACCCCAACAAATACCAACAGAAAAATACAAAAATTTCTCTGAGTTTTTGTATATGGGATAACAAATATTTTGATTGCTATTATTGGACATCTATGACTGTCTTTCCCATTTAATGCCTAGACAAAACAGGGGGAATCAATAAAGCCATTGTGTATGATTGTACTCTGCTAAGATTTTGTACTCTGTGTGGTTTTCCCTACAAAGAAAATGCATGCCCAGACTGTACTTAAGTTGTGTAGGTCTCACCTTGACACAAAGAACAATCATAAAGTGTATGCTTCTCTTCCCAGATTAAAATGGGGAGGATAATTTACATTAGCTAATGAAAGCTCTCGTCTAGATTCATTTGAGTTTACATCAGCCAGATAAAATCCTGACACTTAATTTGAAGCTACACACACAGATTTTTTCTATAGTCATCAAAAAGAGATGTGAATCTTCAGGCAATTGTCCATACCATCATAAGGCAGATATCATGCAAAGTCCTTCAGTAACTTTGGAATATATCATTCAGATTAGATGCTTGCTTTTTAGAAGAATAGATTGAGACAAATACTAACCATCAAAGGCTCATTCAACAAATCTCCTACTTTTATATCTAATTACATGTTTAATGATTTTGCTATATAAAAAACAAGGTAAAAAAAAAAAAGTAGCAGTGGAAGCCAGGAGAATGACATCATCTTTGTACTTACATTATTAAAAATTTGTTTGGCACAGAACTCGCAGCCCCTACTAACATCTGAACCACTTTGGTATCCTGGTGAGAACAGAGAAATATGTGAGACTTGTAGAACAGACTAATGAGGAATCTCAAAAGCATGAATGACTTATACTTATTTCTCCTAGCTGCTATCCATTTATCTCCATCTCTTTACCACTATTTCTATAACACCTTTATTGACACTGAAAGTAGTTTTAAACACTAAAGAAAATATGTAAAACTTTTACTTGGTATTCAAAATATTAAATGAATTAAAATTAGCCACATTTTAAAATTGCTGAAAGAGTAAAACATACTTCTGTGAATAGCAAAATAAATCAAGATGTGTTTCTTATGGCTTTGCAACTTGCAAATAGATTATTTCTATTAAAGTAAAAACTCTAACTAATGCCCTTCCTGCATTTGGAGTGCTATATCTAATGACAAACAGAAATACACTGAGCTTTTCCATCTGGGGGTCATGGGTAATTTCTCTTGATTTTCATCAGGGCATTTGTTTTCACATAGTTTGTATTACCACACAGTGTCTTTGGGATAACAGCCCTATGGCAAAGCATGAATAAAATTGCCTATGGACTAGATAACAATAGACTGAAATAGTTAAATGGATTCCATTATTAAATGGAATCCTGTTAAAATTGCTTTGACTGTATCAGAGCTTAGTGTTTACAGCTACTGACCTTCACACAATCATTCACTATGGCTGATATTGATTTTAGAGACAACTACGTTCAAAAACTCAAGGAAAATGAACACAATTTGATATAACATCAAGGTGGGAGACTAAAGTAGGAAAAAAAAAAACCTTCATATATTAGTTGTGGGTATGGTTGCATCATTAATCAGGGTGCAGAAAAAGAGGATCAATGCAGCTACAACTATATCATATTTTATCTAAGGCACAGTATCCACTGCATTGTTTCAGCTCTTTTATGTCCTCTGACCCCTTTAAATCCATTTGCTCATTGCCCATCCACCCGCATGAATGTTATTGTGAAGCAAACCTCAAAGCACATCCTAACAGATGTGTTAACTCGGAAGTCACATTTCCAATAGTCACACCACAATGTTGTAAGGAAATATCCAAGCTAGGATGCAGCATTCCTTGACAGTTTTCCAGAACATTTGCTAGCCCTGCTTCACTCCATGATTGACAGGAAGGCTGCAGCCAAAAACCAAAAAAAGATTAATAATAGAAAATACACCAGAATACAGTGAGTGACAAATTATTAAAAGAAGGTGTTAGTGAAGTCCCTACACCATGACAAATTCTAAAACTTGACTACAAGTTAATTAAAGCATCATCACTTTTTCTGAACATTGAAAAATCTGCTTGTTAGAAAAGAGGCTAAAAGTAGATGCATCATCAGAAGAATGAGATTTTTTTCACGTGGGGTGCAATTTTAGGCATATGATTTGCATCTTCACAAGCTAGTTGCATCTTGATATGTTCTGTTTTCTCTTAAGTAGTTATCTTTGTACTATTCTTACTGTAGATGTCCTGCCAGTATATATTACTTTGTAAGCACTTCTTTTAAATTAGAACAAAGCTGAATCTGAAGAATTCCTCTCTAGAAAGATAATTGTGCTGTATGGAAAGAAGTGGAGGAGGAAAATGAGGACAAATAAATTGGCATGTCCTGATCTTTGTTTATAAGAACATTTTCCCATCAGCTGTCTGTGGAAATATAATTTCCATTTTGCCTTAAAAATCAGTCAGACAACATTGCTCACACATACTCTTCCTTGTCAAACATTTCACTGATGCCTCATTCTGTAGACAGCTTAATAAAAGGTATTTCACCCTTAGCATGTTGCTGAAGTTGTGTGTGTCATTTTTGTTCCATTTCAGATGACATTTGTGGAAGCAAGAGGCCCAGATACCTTGTAAGTAGCATCACTGTTAGGATTGTTAACTCCTTTCTTGCTGCCTACCTTACAGCACAGAGAAAAAGGACATTGTGCACAATGTTTTCTTTTGTGAAGATAATTTGTGATAGCTGAACAGGTCTTAAAAGCCATCAATAGTTAAATGATATGAAAGTTGCAGATTTTCCTCCTCCTTCTGAGGGTAGCTCAGAGGGCCCCAAAACTCCAATACATGGGAAGAACTTATTAACAAGAGTTGTCATGTTCTTTTACATATGATTTTTTCAACTACCATATATAAGGAAACCTGTATATACATAGTGGTTTATATGTGATTTTGATAAACTGAAGATGAGGATTAGGGATATTTCAGGTGTGGGCTCCCCTGGGCCTGTTTGAGCCCCCGCTCAGTGCTAGACACTGGAGGAGGTGGGGGTCTTGCCCCAGCCACTGGGGTGGAAATGGGGTATGTCCCAAGTGCTGGGAGGAACTGGGGAGCATGAGACAAGTGAGGGCTCTATGCTGGTGGCTGGACAAGGAAGATGGGCCACAGTCCATATGCCAGATGGTGGCAGGGGTCCAAGTGTCCGTATCTTCCCCAAAACTGGTGTGCATTGCGGGGGGGGGGGGGTGTGTGTGTGGTGGTGGTGAAGATATTAGAGGGAGACCTGTGATTATGGGCTGCCTATGAGATGAGTGTGTGAGTCTGTGCATGTTTGTTAGCAAGCACCAAGCTGGACCAGACCGTGAGTAGGGGACTCATGGGGCAAGTAAGAGACCCAGGATTTGGGCAGGTATGTTGGACAGGCAGAAGGGCCATGAATGGAGGCTCCATGAATGTGTTTGTGAATCTAGAGTGTTGTGTGTGTGCCTTCACCAGTGACCTTCAGACCAGCTGAAGACGAGGAGGGCTGTCTGGGCTTATGTTTTAGGTCAGCCCTGTATGTGGGTGTTGCTGAAGGAAGCACTCTCTCTGTGGCTGGCTGTGTATCTGGCACTGTCAGTGTCCTCTGTGTGCATGTGTCTGATATAGATAAACCATTAACCTCACTACCAGTTGAACTTTTAAACAGGAAAGCAGCTGCTGCATCCCTCGTCTGGGGATGGAGACCCCAGGTGCCCCAGGCTGGGCTTCAGCAGCCAGGCAGGAGAAGCCCCTAGCCCCAGAGCTGCTGGAGGAAGCAGCCTTCATCATTAAACACTAATTTTGTGTCAAAGTATGCTAAAAGTTATTCTATTTTTTGTTTTCCAGCAGCAAAAGATATCATGATTCTCTATCTTTAAAAACTAATTATATGTTTAATAGTTTGTATACAATTCCTGGACATTTTTATTATTTTGACCCCTTCATAGATTCTTGGATATTTCATTTTACCATTTCTGAAGTTTCTCATCCCTTCATTCCTACAGTATGCAATAAGATGCTCTTTTGTATACTTTAGCAACATTACTCCTTTTCACCTCATAATCTTCCCTGCTTCTATTATGTCTTTCTATTCTGGGTTCCCTCCTACCTTAAGCATAAATGATTATTCTCTTCCTCCTGAGATCTTGCCTTAATTTCCATGAAATGATATTTTCCTGGTTCTCTTCCTAACTTTTTAACAGATAATTAGGAAGGTATATAGTGGACCTCCTCCTTGAGAAATCTTTACAAATATCTCTAGATATTTTAGAAAACATGAAGTACTTCAATCAACTGTATTCTTTTTCTTTGCCCTTTCTCTTTCCCCTGGGATGCTTATAGAAAATGTGTAAAAACGAGCTATTTTTGCAGTGCAGCTCCATTAAGTATGTGGACGATACCTCTATGTATGCTTGAAACCACGTGGCTCATGCCTGCGGAAGTAAATCCACCTCCCTGCTAAAGAATGATGATACTCAGTAACACTGAAAAAGTCTCTGGATTTTGTAGAAATTACACTTTAAAGACTTTTTAAAGTCAGGGTTTGAAAAAAAATTGAATCCATCCCACTCCTATGAGAAAAATCTCATAGATGTTAGCAAGCAGAATCAGAACACGGAAGTCTGATTCTTGTATCTGGGTTTTTTTTTTCCAGATTCCATACGAGTATCCTTATAACTTTACTGATTTACAATAATAAGACTGTGTTCAAAAATATATTTGAGCCACAGTTTCTGTATTTTCATATGTGGCCATGGTATTTGTATTGTTACCTGCTTGATTTGATTTCATGAGTGTCATTTTTCATTTGCTGAATTTGTTAAACTCTCAGAAGCATCCTTTGAAAAACAAAAGCAAGGAAGTAACGAAAAGGAGCTAATGATAGGAATGATGAGGTATTTTAGAGGAAAGGCTCAGTCATGAGCCTCATTTAGAGCTCTTAACCCATATCAAAAGCCAGCAGTGTCAAG
This sequence comes from Gorsachius magnificus, assembly GCA_034008185.1. Lineage (NCBI taxonomy): Eukaryota > Metazoa > Chordata > Aves > Pelecaniformes > Ardeidae > Gorsachius > Gorsachius magnificus. The sequence continues at coordinate 186,863,583 of CM067081.1, forward strand.
TATACTGCTGTACAGCCTATTCTCACAAGAACTTAAAATTGAAATAGTCAAAAGACAGGATAAAGAGAGAGTGGATTCATTCACAAAGATCCGAATCTTAAAGTTAAAACCTAGGTTTTCTTACCAGGAAAATATAGGCATCTCGGATGACATGAACATCTCTAAATGTAGTATATTGCCCCTACACTCATCCAGGGAATGAGTCCTAGCCCACAGGCCAAGTAACATAGTGTGACCTGGGTCCACAGTGCTTGGAGCTACCTCTGCCTCCAGTGGAGTGGTGCATTAGTAATACCTGGCACCAGTCCCAGGTCTTCTCTAGCTCCCATGTGGTGCTCTGTGGTTCACACACAAAATAACTATTATTTTGTGGACACACACAAAATAACTATTATTTTGCGCTTTTTCTAGTTCAAAGTGTTGTAATAATACATTATGAATTTGCTGAATTGAAGTAACAGAATGGGTTACCTCAATTCCAACCAGTCTTTTACAGTCAGGCTCTTATTACGGCCAACAGGAGCACATCGTGCATGCAGAGGAAGAATTTATTGTTAGTCTAAATAAAGTCTTAATAATCTAACCAAATAATTGTTGTTAGACCAGTTATCGTTATGCTAAGAATTATATTTTAAACAGGTAAGGTGATGTATCTGCTCAAGATTTCCAGAATTCATCCTGCTATTATGGTCACCCTTCCACTGCCCCTCTAGCACTTAAGATCAATGGTTTAAGTCTGGGAGGGAGGGAGGGATATGGCAAGCTTTTGGCATCTCAGGTCCTTCATGGGCATGAGGATGACGTTGCATTGATGGTTTCTTTCTCCCCACACCAGGATCTGCCTTGCATCATTTTTGCTGACATGCTTTGCACTTTATTTATTGGCTTGCAGATTCACAGTACATGCAAATTCACATCTGCATTCACTGTATATAATGTCTTACACATGCTGTATTCTTGTCCTGGTTTTGGCTGGGACAGAGTTAATTTTCTTCCTAGTAGCTGGAAGAGTGCTGTGGTTTGGATTTAGGATGAGAAGAATGTTGATAACAGACTGATGGTTTAGGTGTTGCTGAGCAGTGCTTACACAGTCAGGGACTTTTCAGCTTCCCTGCTCTGCCAGGGGCACAAGAAGCTGGGAGGGGGCACAGCCAGGACAGCTGACCCAAACTAGCCACAGGGCTATTCCAGACCATATGACGTCATGGTCGGGGGGAATTAGTTGGTTGGGGGGAGAGTGATTGCTGCCTGGGACAGGCTGCGCATTGGTCAGTGGGTGGGGAGAAATTGCATTGAGCATCACTTCTTTTTTATATTCTGTATAAACCCTTGGGTTTTACTTTTTTTTTCTTCCAATTCTCTTCCCCCTCCCACTGAGGGATGGGGGGAGTGAGCGAGCGGCTGCGTGGTGTTCAGCTGCCTGCTGTTTTAAACCACAAGACTTGTTTGTTCTCTGTTACATCCAAAACTGGTTTTACTCAGCTCCTGATGTTGCACTCTTTTCTCAACTGCTTAATTGGACAATGGTAAGTATTTCATAGCCCAGGAGCCTCCTGATTTTAGTGGAATTACATCAGATTATTTTTGTTCCTACTTTTATTTTACACATTTGTCTATGTTCAATTTTTCTCTTAATAGACTACTTTAAAAAATGCTTATCAGAGAATGTAGTAGTGTGCTGAGTAACATCTAAATAACTTAAGCCATTTCCTCTTCAGTAGCCTTGATTTTTGAGTACAGTCCATCTCAAAATTAAAAGTGTTCAATAGCAACCCTCAGTTGTCTGAAAACTATATTAACTCATTGGAGCAACCTATTTTGGCAGACGTGCTCATGCAGAAAATAGATAACATAAAATTCAATGACTTTTTCCCACAGCATCAAACAAATTTAAGCCACTCATAACATCAATTTACAGAGAAGTGGCAGACTTATAAATTACTTTATCTTTATTGGTAACATGAAGCAAACATATGGTGGAAGGTATTTGGAAAGACATTTATGCATCCTGTAAAAATGCTATAATAAAGTTCTAAACAGTTTATTCCAGGGTACTTTGTCAATGCTGGTGGGTGTCCCTAACTCTTGGGTCAAGTTCCAAACACCGTTCACTTGTATCAATGGATTTCTCAGTTTTCTGGACTGTTTTTGTGCAGTCTTAATATTTTGTTTAGATGATTTTTTTAATTTTATTTATTTTTTCATTTTTAGTTTTAAAAATTAGGATGGCTGTTATCAGTGACAGTAAAACTTTAAAAGATCACATTCTTAAAAATCCATGAATTGACTAGTTAAAAAGCTTTACATTTTATAGGCTGTTTGCTACCAAATTAGACAAAATAATAATTAGTGCATATCCAGAACATTAAATACATTGCTGAAAGTAAATATGAGCAGAAAAAATCCATTAACCCTTTTTTCAGGGCAACGTATCTTTCCCTTTAACCACTGGTGTTGTAGTCTGTTGTCTATTCTGTGAGCATTGCATGAGTGCTCACTTTGCAGAGCTGTTGCTCACCCCCTCACTGTGGCTATACCTTCACTGTTTAATCTTCGGCCTCTCTCAGGAAGTTTTTCAGCGTTGACACATAAGCTTCTTCTTCAGGAAAATACAGTAAATAACAATCATAATACTGTGTATGAGACAGCAAACAGAACTCAGGAGGTCTTAAGTGTCAGCTCCCATTATAATTAAAGTATCGCAGGCTTCCTTAGCACTGCATTAGCCTTTGTCCTTTCTCCTGAAGTGAGAGATTAGGTGAGGATTCTTGATATTGGTGTGTCCTAAAAGACACATATTTTGGTTTTTAGTATTCTCTTACCTAAATATAACTGCCAGTGATAGTACATTCCTAAACACCAATTCCTAAAAGGATTGTTTTGAAAATCTATAAAAAAGTACACTATAAAAAAAAGACAGACCGTTTTGATGATAATTTTTTTACTGAAGCCCCTAACTATTATAGAGCTATAGAATATCTTTGTGAATGCCTTGATTTAAGACACCTGTTGAAAATATATTGCATAGCTAGATACTGCAGTATAATGTTCACGATATGCATTTCTATATATTATATATTTCTTCACTATATGCACTTTCTATATGCATTTCATATCGAAAACCTTGACCATCTCTGGGTGTTTTTTTCTGTTCTTGTATTGCTTTTTGGGTTGATGTAAGAGTCTGTGCGCATGAACTGTAACTTACCGAAGCAACCTGGCTTCTTTGAAGTTAGTTCACTAGTAGAATATAGCCATTCTACTTCTTTTATTTCAGAATTAGATAACTAAACTAGCCATTACATGGTTTATTTATGAAAACTGGTATTCTGAATCTCTCCTTATGTCCCATTTTGAACTGAGTCTAATTCATGTTGAAAGTTTATGGGACGAAATAATTTTTACATTCCACAGATTCAAAAGTAAAACCACATAACATGGAAACCACCACTGTTTAAATAGAAGCTTATGAAGATCAGTGAAGTCTTTTCATTATTTTTTCCATTTTAACCTGATTTCAGTCACAATCTCCACATCAGCATAAGCTTTAGTGTATTGCATGTTACAATAGCAATTGTTTCCAAAGAACCTTGCAGAAATACAGTTTAACAGTATGGAACTTCAGTACAGATCAAAAAATAAAGACAAAAAAAAGCTTATCTCATGATAGGAACATAAGAACATCAACAACAATATGAGAGCAAAGGTCTGTCTGCTTGATATTTTGTCTGTGCTGTAAGCAATTGTTAAGGGAAAAATGTGAATGGGGTCAGGCTATATGATACTTCCCCTAATGCTCTTCCGGGCTCCACTATATTTGCTTTAGGATTCCTGGTATAGATACGTTTTGTGCAATGTATGTTTCACTTCTTAAAGAAGCAAAGACTTCTTGTTAAACTTCACAGAATCAGTTGAGAGATTTGCCCAGATCACCACCATTGGCATTGTGTGAATGGAGGGATAATAGTTGATTTCACTTCTCAGCTTTTGGAAATCTCTACCTATGTTTTTAATTTCCTGTAGAACTTTAAATTGAAAATTGCCCCCAAACAAGATATTTTCTGTAATTATTTTCTGCCTGAGGCTTAACTGATAAAAACCTGAAATATTTAATTAATGATTACTAATGCTTTTACAAATAAAGCCTACAATATTTGGTCTTTATTTTATGAGTGGGAATGGTGAAGACAGTGGTATAATAAAAAATTCACCTCTTTTCAGACTGTCTTCTCTGCAAGTGCTAGGTGATAGCTTATAGTAATTGCAGTAGAGTAAATGAGAAAATCAATTCAGGTTCAACTGAAATACTTAATTAGCTCACCTGTAGCCCTTTGGCCTACCTTTGATAAATCCCCTCCTAACTGTTTTTGTCCCTTCCTCCTCAAAAACTTTGTCAAAGTCTTGGGCGCTAAAAGAACCTTGCTCTTACTGAATTCTAAGTTGTCACCCTTTATATTAATTTAGTTTGTTTTTTAAGCTTCATTTATGCTTCCAGGCTCCCTTACAAATGCTTTTTGCTTTTCCAAATTCAGTGCATATATCAAAGAAGTGGTAGTATTCTGGAAGTCGATAGGGATTTAAAACATGAGAGTGTCTGTAATTGTATAGGCTTAAAAAAGGAAAACCAAGACTATCTGAATTCTGCAACTTGGAAGTGCAGAAGAACTTCCTGAAAGAGTGGTGTCCATGACACACGAACAAGTTGAGGACGTAGCTGGGTCAAGGAGATCAATGCTGCACAACGACCTGTCATTTACTCTAATGGCTCAAAATTACTTTATTAGAGGTTCAGGTCTCTTCTCATTTTAGTTATACAGTTCCATAAGTCTAACCACTTCTCAGTCTGACCTGACCTACCAACATTTACCAGAAACGGTGCAGAAAATAGCAGCTGCCTGTGGTCTTTATGATGGAAATACTCCTAAGGGTATTACCAGCTTGTCCATTCCCTGAAGTCCTGTTGCAAAAACCAAGAATCGAGGCTGCACTTTCCTTAGCAGCCCATGTGAAGCAGGATAAGATTTGTAAGGCATTTCTGAATAAAATTTCTTCACCTTTTGGAATAAAACACAGAGATATGAAAGGAAAGATGAATAATTTAAGGAAGATACATCTTAAAGATGGAATGTCTTGCCTTAAAAGCCTCTTTGGGTTATTACAGCTGGAAGTCTCATAAATCATCAAAATGAAAAGTGAGGCTGTAAAAGTAAGTACCCAAATCCAAGGAAAGAGAAGTCCTTCTCAATGGAGATATGTGGGGGTTTTAGCAGTGGGCAAATAACCATGACAGAAACTGTTCTGTTTTTACCTCTGTTGAAGTTTTTGCCCTATCCCCTGTTTTTACTTTGATCAACAAGATTTACTCTTCTTCAGCAATTCATTTGAAGAGTGCAGCATAGTAAAAATTGTCATAATAGTTTGATACCCAAAACTACAAAAAAAGACCACACGGCCTTTAAACACATACTATGAAATTAATTTTCTTATATTCTATAGTTTTGAAAAAAATTGAAGAATAGAAACTTTTTGTTGTTGTTTAAACACAAGTACAAGTTAAGTGATACAGAACAAAACAGACTTATTTGAAAGATAACAAAGGAAGCAATATTTGCGATCCTGAAGTAAAAGTATTTGTAGTGTAAATACCATCGATTATAGGTCTATACTGTAGACATAAAGCTGTCTGATGACAAAAAATAAATGTCTTAATTGTAGTTCCATAAAAAACTATTTGTATAATTTTAGTGGTTATTTACCATCTTTGAAGTATTCCTTCTCTGCAAAAGTCAGTCCTCAATCACATTAAAAATAGTAAAGCAGGAGTCTCTGTTTACCTAAGAACATAAAAGCAAGAAGATATAATTTTTTCCAGTGAATATATTAAGGCTGTGGAGTTCATTGTCCAGGATGGTGTTGGGAGACATGAAATGAGAAAGACATGAAAAGAGAAAAGAGGTATTAAAAGCTTATAATGCTACCAAGACTTTCCAGAGCTATAACACATAATATCATACCTGTTTCAGACTTTAAATCAAAGCTAAGTTGAATTAGGACAAAAATTCATGGGGACATATTTTGCCATAGTACCCTACTGGTTTTGGGTGGTGATGGGGGAGGATGTTTTTCAGAGTATTTTCTATTACCCCTCGAAGGACATAAGATATTGAATTAAACAGAGAGAAGATAATCAAGCACAAAATCATTTATTGAAGGTGGTGTAAATTTGAAATAATAATAAACTAAGTTAGATGGTGAAGAGTTCTGCACAATGGCACACTTGCAGATGATGCTAGTAGCCTAGAGTGAAGTCCCACCAGATCTCAGATCACATAGATGTTCCCACAGGCCTTCCCAGCTATAGGAAGTTGTGTTGGGGACCAATTTCATATCACTAAGGTCTGTAAAAAAAAAAAAAAAAAAAAAAAAAAAGTGTTTCTTCCTTTCATGGCTCCAGAGAGAGAAATAAAACCATAAATTTTCCTGGCATGTGTTGTATTGGAGAGAGAAAACCTGAAATATGTTCACAACTCTCTTGTATGTGAGAATTATTGCTAGATCACTCTACCAATTAAATTCCATAAAAAATATTCATATTTAACACGGTTCTGTTCATAAAGTCCATTAACATTATGAGACAAGAATAGACACACATCCAGCCAGGTCTCACAGCCACTAATGTTTAATTAGCTGTTTATTAGATAATCCATCTTTTATGGGATGTTCCCAATATTTAGATTTGACAGGTTATTATTCTAATGGTTAGTAGATTACTTTGGCTATTAAGTTGTTTTAGAATTAAATTTAGGATCTATCGCTAATGGGTTTATATGACAAAGAGGGCAAGATATGAATGTTTAAAGGCTATTAAGCTAGAATGGAAGATTTCTCATTGCTTGAAGTACCCTTTGGATCAGAACTTTGGAAAACAAGTGTATGTTGGTTTCTATAGGCACATGAAAAAATAGGAAACCAAATATATCATGTTTGACATTTTTGAGACATTTTATCAGAAAATATATTATAATCTTACTATGCAGGGAATTGCTCTATTGATAGAATAAACATCACTTTTCAGAAAAGGAGAAAGAAAGAAAAAGGGATTTAAGCAGTATTTCAAGGTGTGTCAGTTTCAAGAAATTAGATGCCAGATGTCCTGTTAGTCTCCTGCTCTTCCCACTACACTGTAGTGCATCTTTTTGTGTTATTATAAACAGTGTTAATCACTGCATACATTTTTCAGTAGAGATAAGGATAACCAGTTACTGTCATATGATGTGACATCTAATAATATGCCCAAATACAACTTTATTAACAAAAAAAATTAGTATATTTTAACAAAGGGAAGAAGATCTCTATGTAGCCCAGTGGGTGACCAGGATGGAAATGTGCCAGTTTCTGTTGTTAATGGAAAACAAAAGAGTGTTTTGGACTACCACTCCTGGCTACTTTTGGTCACCTATGATTCCCATGCTACAGTCATGCAAAACTCTATAAATCAATGATAGCCTTGAGGTGCTTACAAGATCTAAGTCAGATCATCTAGGGCAGATCATCTGCTGGCAGTTTTTCTAAGGAATATATTCCTGCTCATGTTGCAATAGATAAACCAAAGAACAAGGACACTTAATTTAAAAAAACATGTTAAAGGACATCTCTGTTTTCCAGTCCACAAACAAAGAAGCTACATCCTAATAAAAGATCAAATTAAACTTAAAATATCTTTTCTGCATGTTCTCAAAACAAATTTCCTTCTGTTTCTTGAGACTGTTACCAATTCTCTTTCCTAGCTCTGTGTCTCCTAAGCTAAAGGAAAGTCACAATAACCCAATTAGCTATTAACAAGGCCAGTATTGTAAGTGACTGCATTTTGTAGTCAGTTATGACAATGTTAAGCATCATAAACAAAGGAACACACTAACATTGTCCTTGGAAATGGGAAAAAAAGGCAAAAAATGGAATTCATTATCTTTCACCTGGGGCAAGCAATGTTAATGTATCTGTCAATCATTTAAAAACTATGACCACTGAACAGTCTCCCTAGGCAATTTTTTAATTTATATGCAATTATATTACAGATGTACTTTCCATATCTTACATAAATAAGTTGCTAATATCTCCCAACATTTTTAACAAATTGCAGAAAGGATCTTTTATTAATAATTCTGTTATAATTTAATGGCTCTGTCATCAGCTCATAGTTTTTGCTGTATTCCCTTAGGGAACCAATACTGTACAAATTCTAAGTAAATTAGTTTAAATGAAAACAAATTAACAGTGAATCATGCAAACTGACCTTTACCTGTTAGTTGTAATGCAAGTTTGTTAGATGTAAGTCAGTAAATACTGCAGGATAAATAATTAATTTAAGCTTTATTCACTTTAATGTGAAGTAAATTTTAATTCAGCAAAATATCCTGAGTGGATTTCCTTGTATGAATATTATGAGGGGAAAGGAGACATATGAAAGTCAAGGAGCAGAGGAGGAGATGTGCTAGAAAGGGTGGAAGAGATATAGGGCAGAACAAAACTGCCATACACAAGTTCTCACAGGCATATATGATCTTCAGGAGACATGAATGCACACGTCTAAAGCTTCTGTTCATAGACAACCAGTGATTCTATTACAATGACAACACACTGGATTAGCTAGCTACTGCTACTGTCGGGCACCTTGTGACTGCTCTGTCCAAAATGGCATACCCTAAAAATCACAGGCATTTCTGACTTGGAAGACTAGAAGCTGTGGGTCCTGGATGTGGCAGGCAGACCATGTGGCCAAGTACTTGGTTAACTGCCATCCAGTCAATTGTGCTTCTGGATGACAATAACAATTATCAATGGTACATGAAAAACACAGGAGATTTTAGATACTGGGTATATGTCTTTTTGAAAGAAAATAGCCATGTCATGTGAAGGTGGTAAGCATGTTTATAATAGAGGTGGAGAAGCGAAAGGTAGAGACAAATAATTAAAAAAAAGTAAGCCACATTCACTACAGCTTCTTAATATTTTATGACATTATGAGATTCCTGGTGTGGAAGACATGAGCCTGGACTGCAGCAAGCGGGATGAGATGGGGTTTGGCTGGGAACTAGTGCTGAAGCTCAGTAGTTTCGGATGAAAGATTTGAGCGCAGTTAAACAAGTGGGGCTATCTTTTCATGTCCTATCTTACTGTGCAAAGAGGATGAGAGCTTCTCTCTTTATGCTAGATGAGTTAGAAAAACTACCAGTTCTATGGAATATTAGCTTTTGATGTTTTGTGCTTTCATAGTGCTCTGCAAGTCAGAGACCTGATTATGAAGAAGGTCCATAGGTGCTATAATAAATAATAAACAAACAGTAATACCAGAAAGAATGATGATAATATAACATCAAAAAGGTATTTTCTGCTAGGATTTAGGAGAGACTGTAACTTCATATCTGTCAGTAAAGACTGTTTTTCAGAACAAATAACTCCGTTGTAACAAAAGTTTGACTTTGTGACAGGTAAATTTTCTCCTGTGCTACTTGATGTGCTGTTGTGATCTATTAGGATGGCAATTCTGAGTAAATTTATGATGTTCCTGAGAGAACTGATTTGTTATTCAAACACACTTTAAGACTTCCTTTTCTGTGATTTTGGGATTACATGGTGTTCCCCAAAATGTGGTAGGGCATAGTTCTTAAAAAATACATCAGAGAAAGAAGATACTTATTTAATTTTCTAGCCTATGCATTTCGTCTGCTAGTATAGTCAGGATAAGTTTTTTCTTAGTTTGAGTGTCCATACTACTGACATTTCCACTGTTTTTTGGTTTTTTCTTCCTAGGGAGACTTCCATGACGTTTTCATCTTCACCCAATGATGACTTTTCTATTTTTCATCTCGTACTGCCTTTTTTACATTTGATTCATACTCATAACCTCCAAAGGTCTCTTAAGTAAGATCTCTTGCTTATTACAATATACAGCCTTCAACAGAGCACACATCATTTTGCTATTCCCTAAAAATTAGTGCTGATTAATGTGCTCATATTTGCATGTCTAACTATTTATCCATGTATAATTCTAACTAAAGTTTTTCAGAGGTACTGAGAAAACGTCTTTCATTTCCTCTACACTACTTAGCACATCAGACTCAAGGTCCAAGGAAAGGCATTTACCACATTAGACTAAAAGAAAGTGTCTATTTAAATCATCTGCTGCTTAAAAATTGAAAAGTTTTGAGTTCATCCCACCCCAAGACATGAGCATACTTCCCTGTGTGCTCTTTTAGTTGATGACAATGGATAGGCATTTTAACACCAGAAACTTTAAAAATGTCTTGTGTATGTCCAGACCACAACTGTGGCTCTGTGGCTCTGCGGCCTTTTCAGCTAGGCTTCTTTGGACAAAGTAGTACACTGTATTTTCTTTATGCACGTTCATCCACACACATATGCACATGATGTCTACACAATGTATGTAAAAAAGGTACCTTATAAAATCTTGGCTTGGAAAAGTATGTCTGAACAACAGGCATTTAGTCACAATAAGATTGAGAGCTGACCTCTCAAACACAGCAAGTACCTGGCCCTGTTTTGTCCATTATGAAGTTTGTGCTGAGTATAACTTGGACAGTCTGACAGTTGCCTATTCTTAGTCCTTCTAGGATTCATTTAACAGACGGCATTCTTAGTGAAAGGAAATAGGTCCAGGAATTTGCTGATTGACGTGTCAGCTGTCACCCCTCACGTATTATTGGTCACTCACACACACTCATTGTTAGGTGCCCTTGCCTTATTTAACTGTACAAAGTCACAGGACTAAATAATTGAAAGTTTGCTCTGTCGTACTTTTTATGTGCTCCCAGTAAGTGGAAAACTTAATTTCAAAGTTCCTGGGAGCACATAAAAACCAAACAGAATAGATTCCTCCAAACACCTGAATATTTTAATGTTAGGCAGATCAAGTCACCACCTGATTTTTTATCAGCCTAAGACACTGCAGTGAGATACTTTCCAAGACAATTTAGCAAACTATGAGAGATAATACTTACTTTTTCCTCCTCTGTTGTCCACAGGACATTTTCATAAGGTGGACTGTATTAACTTTTGTGCTAACTTTTTCATTCCTCTAACAACTCTGATGTCAACGTTACTGCTCCTGGATTGCAGAATGTCAAACAAGTCTAATACAAATAAAAATCCATCATTAGCAATTCATCTTTACCAACATACTTCACACTGGTCTAAAGTAATGTTAGATGACAGCAGGAAGATATTGAGAATAAAATTAAAAACAATTGGGGTATACAGATGGTGTTTAAAGTCTTGAAACTAAAGAATGTGATTTTATCCCACTCCTTATTCCCTTTCCTTGCTAAGAAACTACTCCTCTCAAAAAATGATGAACTGTATCTACAGCTCTGTTATTTCTCCAAACAATGCAGTCTGTACTTGTGTGAGTTAAATACATTATCGTTAAGCTAAATGCTCTTGCTTTCTAAACTCCTTATTTTCCAACTGGCATGACCATACATTCCCTTAAAATCTATTTATTGTTATTGTTGAAGCCCAAATACAGTCTGAACAAACAATTGAATATCTGTCCCAGTTTTTCAGATAACCTGTCAGACTAAGGTTTAATTAATTTCATGTGATTCACAGCAGCCTTTTTCTACATGAATTCCTAAGCTGGCAAGACAGCTCTCTCAAATACTGGCAGTGTGTGTCAGGGTGCAGGGAGGGCTGGTGGATTCCCATGGGCTGGGTTCTGGGAGTTGCAGGAGCTGCCTGTGGGGCAGGTGGGGACTGATGGCCCCAGAGTGAGTTGAAATGGGTTCCTGGGCTATGGGCAAACGTGGAAGAAAGCTTGGGGAAGGCTCTAGGGAAAGCTGGACCACTAAGGCATAAATAAAAGGTCTGATTTACTGAACTGCTCTTGTCCCACAGTGGCTAGAACACTCACCCCCAAAATGGAAGAAGTAGTGTTACTCTCATTTCTGGTAGCAGAGATTTTAGACTAGTTTCCTAAAAGTACTAGACTGCATTGTGTTTTCAAGTGCAGACTCTCTTACTGATGTAATGCCATCCATAGTACCAGCTGCCATGGATGACCTCTTCTGCCAATGGTTCTTTTCAGTATCATACTGATTTTTCTCCTTGCCAAAGGTAGACAGTGAATTCATCCCACATTTGTTAACAGTTCTGGGAACAAACCCAGTAATTTACATGGATTGATGTTTTCCTTAGGAAGCCCACCAAATCTTAATTCTGTTCTTTTGTTTCTTAACAATGGTATAAAATAGAGACGTATCTTGTACTCAGGTGCCATAATTGAGTTTCAGTACATTTGACTTGAGAAGGCTCAGTAAGCTCTAGTAACTATTTTTAGATTCTCACTGCAAATGAATGGAAGGCAGTGGAAATAACCCTACTGACTGCAATGATCCATGAATCCACTTCTAGAAGGAAAGAAAAAGGTTTATTTTTCTTCTTGTTTTTTCTTAGACACATAAATATGTTAAACATGTTTGAATTATTCATAGATTAATGAGTAAAAAATCAAATTATATAAAGGCATAAATGGAGCTTTTCTGAATATTTGTATGGCTAATATGTATAAGATGAGTATCTTGCTTAGAAAAAAATTCAGGAGGAAATTTGAGCAATTTTTGAACCTTATTAAAGGAGTCTATAAATAGCCTGAATCTTCACTATTTTCTGTTAATTCTTTCTTTGTTTTATTTATTTCTTACAGACAACTTCACTTAGTGACTGAAAATAGTAAAAGAAACATGCTCAAATTAAACAAAAAAATGTTGTTAATTTCTTTTAAGATAATTAAGATAATTTTAAGGTAATTTCCATGTTAACACTACAAAGTTATACAGGAAAATAACTATTGTCTCAATCTGAATTCATATCTACTGGTATAAAACTGCATTAGTACTCTTTTCTGCAATGATCACATTGACTCTGGGTGGGGAGGAATTTGTCCTTTTCTATTTTTGTCAATACAAATATTTCATGAGTTTATGTCAGAAGAATGTAAATGAATGTCAGACAATGAGGGGTTGTGGAAAAAATAAAAACAGTTTTATGGCAGCTTTCATTTTCTTTCAACCTTTCAGTATATTTCCATGTCTCTGTTATTTCATAGAATCATAGAATCATAGAATGGTTTGGGTTGGAAGGGACTCCTTAAAGATCATATAGTTCCAACCCCACAGAGACATCTTTCACTGGATCAGGTTGTTCAATGCCCCATCCAACCTGGCCTTGAACACTTCCAGAAATGAGGCATCCACAGTCTCTCTGGGCAATTTGTTCCAGTGTCTCACCACCCTCATAATAAAAAATGTCTTCCTTATATCTAATCCAGATCTACCCTCTTTTAGTTTCAAAACCATTACCCCTTGTCCTATCATTACAGGCCCTGGTAAAAAGTTTTTCTCCATATTTCTTATAAGCCCCCCTTTAAGTATTTAAAGACCACAATAAAATGTCTCCAGAGCCTTCTCTTCTCCAGGCTGAACAACCCCAATTCTCTCAGCCTCTCTCCATAGAAAAGATGTTCCATCCCTCTGATCATTTTTTTGGCCCTCCTCTGGACCTGCTCTAAAAGGTCCATGTCTTTATTGTGCTGGATGTAGCTTTTGATGTAGCCCAGGCTACATCATTGGCTTTTGGGGCACAGAGCCAGCTGTAAGAGCACATTGCCAGCTCATATCTAATTTTTCATCCACCAGTATCGCCAGGTTCTTCTCTGCAGTGTTGCTCTCAGTCTACTCACCACCCAGTCTGTACTGATACTGGTGATTGCCCTGACCCAAGCGCAGGACGTCACACTTGGCCTTGTTGCATTTCATGAGATTCACATGGGCCCACTCCTCAAGCCTGTCAAGATCCCTCTGGATGGCATCCCTTCCCTCTAGCAAATTAGCTGCATTACTCAGCTTGGTGTCATCCACAGACTTACCGAGGGTACAGTGTCTACATCATTAAAAAAGATATTGAACAGTGCTGGTCCCAGTATGGACTCCTGAGGGACACCATGCGTTACTGATATCCATTTGGACAGAGAGCCATTGACTGCAACTCCCTGGATGTGGTCATCCAGTCAATTCCTTACCCGTTGAATAGTCCATCCATCAGATCTATATCCATCCAATTTAGAGACAAGGATGTTGTGTGAGACTGTGTCAAAGGCCTTACAGAAGTCAAGGAAGGTGACATCAGTTGCTACTCCCTTATCCACTAATGCAGTCACCCCATCATAGAAGGCCACCAGATTAGTCAGGCACAATTTGCCCTTAGTGTAGTCATGTTGATTGTCTCTAATCACCTCCCTGTTATCCATATGCCTTGACATAGCTTCCAGGAGGATCTGTTCCATGATTTTACCGGGCAAAGAGGTGAGGCTCACTGGTTGGTAAATCCCATGGTCATCCTTTTTACCCTATTTAAAAATAAGCATGATGTTTCCTTTTTTACAGTCACTGGGGACTTTTTCTGACTGCCAGGACTTTTAAAATTTGATGGAAAGTGGCTTAGAGACTACATCTACCAGTTCCCAGGACTCTGGAATACATTTCATCAGGTCCCATAGACTTGTGTATATTCAGATTCCTCAGATGGTCTGAAACTCGATCTTCTCTTATGATGGCTAGGACCTCATTCCCCCAGTCCCTGCCTTGAGATTCAGGGACTCAAGAGACGTGGGAAGGGCAATTGACAGTGAAAACTAAGCCAAAAAAGTTGAGCACCTCAGCCTTCTTCATGTCAGTTGTCACCCAGTCAGTCAATCTGCCAGAGAAGATTCTTCTTCCTCTTCTAGACAGGTAGATCCCATCTCTCCCCAGTAATCTGTATTTGTCAAAGAACATCCCATGACCATAGAAGCCAAAGCCCTGGTGACAACACCAGCCACAAAGCCAGGTGCTGATATGCATGATGCATTGACTTCTGCCTACACCTCTGGCTCTGACTGGCAAGACAGAAGATAACGTGGACCCTTGCCTCCTTCACTTGTGCCTCCATGGCACTGAGTCCTGCTTTATATTGCCCATGTTACGCTGCACTGTGTCTTTTGTACCCACATGGAGAAGAAATAGGAGATAGTTGGTTGTGCTTTTTACCAGCTGTGGCAGTCTCCCTGTGACATCCTGGGTCTTGGCTCCTGACAAGCAGCAAATTTCGTTCACTGCATACCAGGCTGGCAGAAGGGTACCTCAGTGCCTCTCAGCAGAGTCACCCACTACTAGCACTCACCTCTTCTTTTGTACCTTTGGTTTCTCCCTGTGACTCTTGCTCATTGGCTTACTCCACTGTCAAGACTTTGTATCTGTTCCTGGTTGGTACATAATGGGGTGATTTCCTAGTGCCATGGGTTACTGGTGCCCAAGACGCCTCATTCTCCAAGGTGCTGTCTGTTCACTGTTGACACTCTTTGTTTGGTAGTACTTGGAGGTCAGTGCCACGGGGCCCTAATATTTCTTCTTGTGATGCCTTGAACACTCTAATTCTTGTTCCCTCTCCCAATACAGAGTAACCTGCTGAATTCCCCCTGCAGGTCCTCCACCCACTGCCTGAGTGACTCCACCACAGCACACCTTGCACAGATGGAGTTCCCACCCTCCTTCACCCAGGAGTGTGGGGCACGGACTTCACAATTCCCCACCATGACAGCAGCTTCCCTGATAGAAAGTTCTTTCTGGGTGGCCACCTGTACTTGTCCCAGGCTAGCCTGGCTATCCCCACATGATAACTTGTGTATTTCACAGGGTATTAACATCAATGCATCTGATAGAAATTAACTTGTTCTATTTTGACTTCAATTGTCAGGACGCTTGAAAATGTCTATTACAAATTGCTTCTGACCTTACAGTAGTCTCTTAAAGTCACGTTGATTCTTGGAGTCTCTGTCCCAGGTACCGATAAATGGAAAGGGTGCTCTTTTCATCAGGAAAAAAAAACCAAAACTATTTTTAAAATAATTGATAAATTATATCAACATTTTTCCCCCGGTAACATGTAGGGACCCTAAACCATGAACTGTGTTAACTAGACTGAGTAAGCACAGAAAAAAAAGACAATTCATAAGCAAACACATGGAAAGTTGAACTTGTACTGTCTGAAATTGGCATATATTTTTACGCACTTCTCAGGACTGAGAGTAATGCTTTTTAATGTGATTTGGTTTTATGTGATGGAGACTTGACCTGGCTCTGTGCCCCCAGGGCAACCATTAGGCAGACAGTAAATCCCAGCCAGCATAAGTTTGGCTACTTTTGCTCTGCAGCTTGTTTTTCTATGTTTTAGTATTAATTCATTTCTTGTAATTAAGTTATTTTCAAGTGAAGGTTGGAGAGGGAGTGCTAATGTGAATTTTGTATGTACTAAAGCATCTGAATCAACATTAAAATGAGGTCACATCTGGGTTCTCACACAAATGAGGTTTGTCTTATTTGACAGTCTTTCTGGCTCTTCTCCACATTCTAGCCTTATTATGAAATGTGTAATATTTTGTGACTGCATTTTTTAATAAAAGCAGGTGCAAAGTGTATGAATCTGCTTGATAGATAAAATTTTACCATTTCTGACCAACAGATGGAAGCTGTTGATTAAAATGGAGTCACTTCTCAATGTTAATTGGACTGAGATCACTGTATAATGGACTTCAGCTTTAAAAAGGCTTCATACTGAAGTAGATTTTGGACACTGCATTTTTCACTACTGTATAATTGAACCTATAAATTGCTGCTTCAAAATGCAGAATATTTCAAAAAAAAAATCTTAAATTTAGTATCTTATACATAAAACTTGTGAGGATAAAACTGGTGTTTGTCACATTTTTCTAAAATTTTGTATGGTTCCTTTCTCATTTTTCTTATGGAGAAATGAGGAGAGGAGATGGAGTCAGCAGAGGACTTTTAGTTTGTATGTACTTTTGTATCCCACCACCGTGCACATCTGAGTTTTTATTTGGTTAAGATATAGGTATCCTTGCCTCTTCAGGAAAATGTTCTGAAGAACCACTTTTAATGAAAAATTATTTATTATGAAAATACTAAACCATGAACTAAGGTTATGAAAAAATATATTCATGATACTATAATTTAAACATGTCAAAAATCTCCATATCTAAGAAGAATTTTTGAGGTGCTGAGGGAACTATAGAATCCAAACTGCTGCTTCTATTTTTTTTTTTTTTTTCTGAAAGAAAATCTTGTATCCTGTCTTTGTAGCATAGAAAATTATGCTCAGGTTTAAGATTTAAAGAAGTTTAAATGCTGCAGATGAAAAAATAATATATGATAATTCATTTACTAGTTCTGCATGGAAAAATTCTCTAACTGAACTTCATTATACCTTCTTCCCTTTCAGAGGAAACAATCCTTAGTGGATGCTAAGGACTGAGCAGCTTGTGGCCTAGCATAATTTTATTAAGGAATATTGTTATGACATTCTGTCCTCAACTAACCTGGAACAGTGCTATTTTTGCTTTAATTACAGTTTCACTTTCTTGACATTGACACTTATAAAATAGGATGAATTACTTTCTTAAGGTAGCTGTCTTGAACATCTGGACAACTGAATGACTAGGCCTACAAAACCTATTACATGTGAAAAATGATCTAAAAGGCCCTCTCACAGATGTTGGGACATAATCCTATTTCTAGATATTTAACTGTGAAGCACAGAGGGAATCTCAGGGAAAATTTATAATGAGGTTAGCTGAATACTTAAATGAAGCTTCTTGCTTACAGTATATTAGTCAGAACTTCAACTAATACAATTGATTTTATTGTACTGTACTTAATGGACCTATGTTGATTTATATCATCTCTGAAGAACAAAGTCTTGAAAAACTAAGATTTATTCTGAATGTGAGGGTAGATAAAGTAGATGAAATGTTCTAGACCATGAAAAATACCTTTGGTACCCAAAAAGAAAGAATTATAAATCAGAAATATTTCAGCTACAAGTCTAAATAGCCTGTATCCAGCCATTAATCTCACCTTAATGTTTCTATTTTTTTTTCTAAACCATACCATGAAAATCAGCAAATCTGGGTATGAGGGAAAAAACAAACAGTTTTATTTTACTGTACAGAATAAGTAATCATAACTGCTACTAAAATGTTAATAGATTATTTCAATCACAGAAATGTGAATATTTTTTCTATATTAACTTAACTGTAAATATTTTAAAATTGCAATTTGGTGAAAAATTACCATGACATTTTTCTCACTCACAGTATTGCGCTTCATGTTATATCAAAACATGTTAAATCATATTTTACTGAGATCCCAGAGAAATGAAAAAAAATCTGGCAATAGAATAACCTTAGTAATCTTTCAGTAATTTTTATGTAGAGCTTCTTATCTGAAAAAGAATGTCATCGAGAGAGAAAGTTAGCTGAGAGAACTGCAAAGCTGAATGGTTCTGAGGTGAAACAGAAAATGAGATGAGGTACTTATCGGATAAAAGGCCTACATTTCTGCTTATAAATGTAGTGCACACCATTTCAAGTATAAATTTGTACAATAAGAATTTAGGGCCTGATTTTTAAGAATGATCAATCTTTTTGTAGACATGCTGTGCAAAGGTATTTTGGCATCACACAAAACCCTTAAACATTTGAACAGAAGTATAGGAAAATTCCCACATCACAACTTTTAGCTCACCCAAGAGACAAGCAACCAGGATTCAGAAACCTTTTCTAATTAATTTTTATATCTATAAAGAACAGTTTGATGTGGAGAAACACTGCCAGTGGAATTACTAATGGTATGATAAGATTGCTCAAATAGATTGTGGAATATAGAGATTCTGAATTAGAGAGTACAAAACCTTGTTCTTTGTTCTTGTGCATTCTGAAGGATTACAAGAACCATTGCCTTGTCCACTTTTGGCCAAATTCTAGCTTGAAAACTTGTCCATAGGTTTATTTTTCTGTATGTATACGTTCATGTGTAAATGTAAACATACTTCCACAGAAATATCCATTTTGTTCAATCAAAAAAAAAAAGTTTCCATGAATCTTGCCTTATTTTCTGAACTAAAATCACCATTAAATCTAGAAAAATTTCTGAAAGAAAAATAAATAAAGGAATGGATGCTGAATCTTTGGACATCCTTCCATTTTTCTTTTTTCTTGCCCTGGTCTCTTTGTAGCTTGAACAACACCTGTAGGGTATGTGCTTACTTCCAGGCAGTTTACACTGATTAAGGTTTGAATGTGTTAAGCAACCTCTTCCACCATTACTCTCGAGACCTAAATTGTTAATGTGGGAAAAAATCAATAATGAAAGTAGTCTGAAATAAGCAGCATAATTGTATTTCATATGAAATTTGATTTACATCTTTGATGAAATAAGAATTTGAGAGGTTTAAACTAGTCATGGATTTTTGTGTGCGTTGAAAATTACATCAAATATTTAAATTGACTGGAACACCTGGGGCTAAATTTACAGAAGGACAGAAGTGTCATGGAACTTAGCAATGCAGCAAGTATTTAACATAGATACAGGGTACTTTATAAAACACTTGGGGACAGTCACATAGAGGAACTAACAGCAGACACAGTGTTGAGTTTATAGTAAAGAAGTGAATCTTTAACAGACATTATAAAAAATGCTAAGTGGAGGACTTTTGCTCAGCCTCTGACACTCTTGTGGATGTACATGACTCACTCTACAGAGCAGAGAGGAAAACATCATCTTGAAGCGAGAGGTGAAGTTCCCAGTTAACAGGAGACATCATCAGGACAATAGGTCAATGCATTAGACTTACTGCAGATGTGCTGCTCAGTTACACTGCGGGCTCAGAACAGTCTCAATTACGTGCCCTGAGTGCACCAGGGAGTTAGGTCTTCAGATGTAGAGTTGCCCTGCAAATAAGATGGATTGAGGAGAAATGGTTTTCTCTGATCAAGATATAAAAATACAAACTCTATTCTTTCTTTAATCATGTGCGTTTCAATAGCTTCATGTTAAGGAACAAGGCAAGGAGAGAGAGGAAAAATGGGGATAACTTCCTTTTCTGGCTGCAAAGATTTGCAATCACATTTCTTCTGTAAATACTTTTATTACTGCACTCTGAGGTATTCTGAATACCTTCCCAAAGATAGCTACACGTTACATGCAATAGTTCAACACTCATTGGACCAGACAATATGAACATGACTTTAGACTACATTTCAGAAAATCATTTGGGAATACTCTGGCTCTACATCTGACCCCTGCTCCATTAAATCCTTCAGATTTACAGGCCTTTGAAATCAGGTATGGGAGTCAGGTTTACCTCTCTTAGGCAAGTGCTCTGTTGACCAGGCTAAACCAATGCATGCTCGTTCTTTGTCCTGTTGAATAAATATACACATACTACCTTGGTTTACTTAAAAAGAGTAAGCTTAAATTGCTTCAGGTGGAGTAAAGAACTGAAAGGAGGTGCCCTACATCCTAAATCATTGTCCTATCCCTTGAGGTGCCAGTTAGTTAAACTTTCTCCTCCCTAAAAAATGACTACCCATTCTTTAATTTTGAATTAAAAAAAGGAATCTTTTAAACCTAACAGAAAGACACTAACAGGGGTGTGAAAATACATTTTTCTTAGCCTTTCTAGTTCCTAGCTTAATGTTCTGAGCTCTGCAATGGCTTTTGTGGCTCCTGTTCCTAAAACTCATTGTGTATTTCATAAAGAAGTTACTGCCTAATCTGGCTGTTGTAAAAGTTAGGTGCTGCAGAACTTTGTGATGTGATGTCTCCATTCCCTTTGTAGGCCTACAAGTAAAATGGAATTATGTGTAAGCAATATCTATCCTAAAGTATCCTAAAGTAGATGGATCTAAAGAGTGACTGAACCAGATGAGAGACATTCTCCAGTTCCTCTCAGAGAGTAAACTAATTCCAGGCTCCCACTTCCTACATGAAATTTTATCTGCTCAGGTTTCGAGTTTATGGGACTTCACTGCCTTTTGCTGTTGTGCTCTGTTGAAGGTCTATTTCTTTTCTTATTTGAATCTATGCACACTTAAAAATTAACCCCACAGTTTTTTACAGTGATGAAGGTTTAATAATAAAGTTATGGAAAAGCAAAGTAGACAAATTTTCATATATTTATATTCAACATAAATCAATTACTAAACTAGCCATGAAATAGACAATTGTGATCTAATTGCCTACTGATTCAGTTAAATGAAAAGTTTAATGATTATAAATCAGTATAAAAGTATAATCAGAATAATTAAAAAAATAATTATGTCACATATTTGCAATTCTAATCTTTTTTAAATGTAGAAAAATTTGGGCAGGAAAACTGAAGGTAAGGGAAAGCTGAAAATAAAGGGGCATATTTAATGACTGAAGGAACTCTTTAAACTAGGTTAAAAGTTGACAGAAGTAAAGAGAGCATGACTCTATAAAATACTAGGGCTTCTTGTGCATTTCATTATGGAGCTGAGCAGGCAGAAGTGAGATCAATTATTTCAATAGACTTTGGATCAGGGCACAGATAATTTTAAAATAAATTATTTGAATGCATTACTCCTGAAATATTTATTTATCATTTATGCATTTTCTGGAGTGGGTAAGAGAACTTAATATGTATGGTTTCTTTAAAGTTTTGGGATAATATATTTGTGAAAAAAAATTTCCATTATTCACATTCCTCTACCAGTACAGCTTGAAATTTATCATACTGACTGCATAAAGTACAGCTGCACAACTTCTCTGACTTCAAGAGTTAGGAAATGAATGACTTAGATTTCTTTGGAAAAAAATAATCCTGAAGTACGCTAGATTTCTACTATGCTTCTGAAAGGAAAAAAATGAAATGGCTTTTTTCATGGGTGAAAATGACAGTGTATGGGAGAGCAAGATTTTACAGAGCAACAATGAAGAAAATATCCTACAGAATATTTTTAAAAGGAAAATAATATAAAATAAGGCTTTTTCAACTTACTGATCACGTTATTTTACTATAATAAAGTATACTTATGGAAAGAAATGGAAGAGCATGCAGGCTACGGGTCAAGATTAGCTCTGTGCACTAGAAACTGTTTATATCCCTAAAATAAGCTGAATGAAGGTTAGAACTACATCAATATAAATTATTTTGAAAAATTATTAGTTTTAATAAGCAAGACCATGAATGGAATATGAGTTGAAATACCCAGAATGATTCTTTTGGCTTCTCTTCTTTTTTTTTTTTTTCTTTTTCTTTTTCTTTTAATTCTAGGCTTTTCAAACTGATCAAGCAACAGGGTTGTTTGATTATAGAAAAATGATTAGCAACCACACAAAGCTCATAAACCCAGTTCAATATCTCTTTGTGAGGATCATTCAGTCACCACAAACCAAAATACTGAAAGCTTCCCATATTTCAAGTCTGGAGAAAAAGTGCAATTCATTGGACTGAAAAAGTTTCTGATAATAGTTTCAAATATGGATCCTTAATAAAAAGTCCACAAAATAATAACAAAAGAGAAATGCAGAGATGAAGTAGTTAATTTTGCATTATCTGTTTCTTCAGTCACCACAAGGTATGATAATAAAATCTTACTTCTGGTATAATCAGGACCTGCCTAAAGCTCTCCTTACCAAAGTATTGGCAGCTTTTGGAGAAACATGTACCTGTCAAGTCTTGTGCTGTAAGTAGGAAAATCACACATTTACCTATTTGCTCTGTATTTTCTATCTATCTTCTTTAGGCAGTTCTCCAGTGTCTCTCATACTTAAGGCTGCTGCCTCTTGGCATAAGTCCTTAGCTATGGAGGGGTTCCAGTGTTGCCTATCAGTGGCATTGGGCATGTCACCATGCATTCAGTATGAAACTCTACATTCAAAGGAAAAGCTAGACAGCATATTCTCTGCCAGCAGTCTAGTGTCCTAGCACAGAGTGTTGTATGACCTAACATACTTCAGTGCATATCGATCCTGTGACCCCTGTATGCGCACACTGTATTGCATTTCTCCCCCCGCCCCCTCATTTGGCCTTATTAGGTGGATGATGTGTGGAATATTATGCACTGGTATTCTCATGTTTTTAACAATCTATGCATAAACAATGCTCTGTTGCACTATGTTTATGATCCTGCATGTTGCTGAAAACTAACAATGTGGTTCTTCCTACTAATTTCTTACATTCAAGATTGCACCTATAAATGTTTTGGCTGTCTTTCTGCCTGTTCTGATAAGGTTTGAATCCTGTCCTTTTTATTCTTTGCAGGTTCTGGTTTGGGGCATGATACGTGACTTTCCTAGCCAGTCACTTTCCATTTATGCTTTATCTCTTCTCACTAAGCCAATATGCTGCACTGAGGTGTTACGCTGGGGTGTGTTATCATATATATGTGTAACCAAATGTGACATAACGCAATGCTAAAGGGCAGCTAGAATTACTCCCATTTCCAGACCTGGAAGTTGTTGTCACTGTGAATATCCATTCATGGAGGATGCTCCTGACCTGCAATAAGTTCCCACTCTCATGTTTATTCCTGTCTTACATAAGGATAAAGAAGTCAGAGAAAAATGGAGTAACATTTTCTCAATGATTATTTTTCTCTTTATGATTCCAAATGCTACTACTCTTTCTACACTTTATATTGATCAGAATCTTCCAACTTAGAAGGAAGTGAACAAAAGTCATGTGGCTGCTGTTTTGCAAATTCCCAAGTGTAAACAGTTATAGTTAAGCACAAAGAAGGAGGAACCAGTCCAGAAGTCTGTACCTAAAAGAGTGAAGACATCCTGTGGAATTTTAAGGCAGTTACAAGGTCTGGACTTCATTTTACCTAAACAATGTGCCTGCCTCTATCCCTTCCACTTTTAGATGAGAGACACATCCTTACGGTGCTTATCACCCTTGTACCTTCTAGAAGTATCTCCTTTCTCTCTGCTTAGCATAGAGAAAACCTAGATGACCTGCTCCAATATGTGCCTCAGATTCAGTTCCATTTCAGCTGCCTTAATGCAAAAAATCTACCTTGTGTCTTTATGCCTCAGTTACCCATCTTTCAAATGAGTATAATATTTATTCTTGACTCCAGAGGGGTGTTAACAGAGCCTAACTGTGGCTGTCTAAATTTCAAAGGCAATGAGATCATGATCTGTAACAGATAAATAATAAGCATGTTAGCATGAAGAAACAGGAGTGCAGAGATATTTTCTAGGTGGGTTAGGAGTCGTAAGAAAGCAGATCTTTTTAGTGAGAAGGAGATATAAGAATGCATGTAGGTACTTTTTCATTCTGCTCATCAATTAGATTGTTAGGGGATTTATTACAATAATTAACCAAGTTTCTTTTTGTTTTATCAAATTTAATAGGGGCATTTTTAACATGCAACCAGAGAGTACTGACAGATATCTGGCAAAAAAAAAAAAAAAAAAAGAAGAGAAATGCTCATTGTCATTCACCTGGCAGAGACATGAGAAAGACCACTCTTTGGTCTTTCTCTCTAAGCATGCACAAAGAACAATCTTTCTTCCTACCATCAAAATTCCTACATAAATCCACATCTTTACATGGGGTGCTAGTAACAGAGAGCATCCTCTCTGCTGGCTGTCAGCATGTGCATTTGAACCCCTCCTCCAAGTGCTTAGATGACACATGGGCAGCAGCTGTCAAGCTGGTGAACACTCATGATTCCACTACAGTTTGTAGGGATAGAAACACTGCAGAGAATTGGTTAAAGGCATTTCTGCAATTCTTGTTGTGTGCAGAACCATATGGACCGGGCAGCATGAATGTGTCTTTCCAAAACAGCCCTGGAAAGCCTGTACTGCTGTTATCTGTGTGTTAACTACATTGTGAATAAATGATGGAAGAGATACTTTTATAGCACTTTTTACAGTGCTTACATAAGCAGTAAGTTCACTAAAAAAGTGTGTTCTCTGAACCACAAGCAGAGGAATGAGAACATGTGTAGCAGATGCCATGATTTCCAAAAAGCCAGTATTATTTCTCACCGCTCTGATGAAAACCCTGCAATAAAATAATCTCTTTCCCAGTTTGTCAGCACATTTATCTGAATAATGGAATCATTAGAGTGAAGTGTAAATTATTGTTTGAGACATGCTTAAATGCATAATGTAATAACTTTTGTCTTTTAACAAGAATATGTGTATATATGCTAAAAGGAACCTTGGGATAGTTTGATAACATTATCTTCTACCTTTCTTAGACAAAACTTCATTAAAAATCATATTGAAAGGATTTTCTCCTTTCCTGTAACATTGGAAGCAAAAGTCACACATACTCCTGTCTGGGACTATGTCAGATTGCTCCAAAAGTTCCACTTTGAAACCTCAAGGCAAATAAACTCCTAACTGAAAAGCTTGGCATTATTCAAAGAGACACTTAGGGCATTCTGACTCACAATGCTAAAGCATCTGTCAGGAAAGGCGCTGTCATTTGCCACCTGATCCAATTCTTTATGACAACAGATGTGAGCTAACTACAAAACCTCAACATCTTTGATACGCTGATCAAATTTCATTAACAAAGCATGAATACTAACAAGATTATAAAATATAGTGCAGTTTATGCTCCACCTATAAGTAAAAGTGTGATTACATTTAATAGGTGAAAGGGCAGGTTAATTGGAGGTAAAAGTTACGTTGTTGCTCATCAGCATATTTAAAGTTTAATTACCATGACTGCATGGCACCAACTGTTTATTAATGTCCAAAATTGTATAGCAGCTGTGGTAGTTAGTACCCCTAAAATAACAGCCCACACACACATCGTAAGGACTATCTAGATCAATTTACTTTTCTGTTTCTGCAGAAGAATTCAAATTTGAATTTTTAATACATGTCAAAAAGAGCTTTACTATAGGATTTATAGAATGTTTCTTAAGGACACAGAATCTCAGGCAGGAAAAACTGAGATTTTCTTCTAAATTATACCAGACTGTATCACCAGGGTTGGTTGAGGAAAAAGAATAAATGCCCAGAAATGCAAAAATGTTTATTCTTTACCTATCCATAGAATGTTTACCTCTATGTTTTTATATCATGCTTTCACTTCTCCAAGCACTAACATGCACTACAACCCCTTCATTTTTAAAATAAACATTTGTAAATCCTTAAAATTACAACACTGAGAAAAAGTTTTTGCAGTACACATATGTGATATATAGCCAAGGTAAAATATTTATTGACATCACCATTGACTGATAAAATCTAATATATGCTTCTGATTCTCGGCAAAATTCTATGAAAAATCTCACATTGCATTCATCCTTTATAAAAATATTAAATTATGAGGTTTTTTTTTTGTTCCAGGTGTTTAACTGTAGTTTAAATGCTTAAGAATTAAAGCCTTTTAAATAAAAGACTTTTCACTTAGTCATTAAAATATTACTACAGGGTATAAAGTGATTTGCTAAACTTTTAAAACAGTATTATGATATATACTTCTGTATTTCTATTACAATATACATAATTACAACTTTCATTATAAACTTCCTTAAAAGTTAACACTGTAATAAATACTGTAGATTAGCTGAGAATAGCTCTTATGTCAACTTTTGTGATATTCTCAAAGTTATGTTGATTAGTTATGCCACAGAGCTGGTATATACTTGATTAATAGCATTAAATTAATGTATCCACCAAAAGTGTGTCTACAAAAATTAACTCTCTTTGAGCATATAATAATTACTTTGTGAGAACAATTGCATATATAATACATACATTGGGAAAAAACCTAAACAAAATACATGCTGTGTCATTTTTCAAATTGCCTTAAAGGAAATGCATCCAGAAAGTGCTAAGTACCAACATGTGGGAATCAGGCAGGTGCTCTAAAGTATCCTAAGGTTTTCTAATAATAATAATTAAAATAATGTGCCTCCTTAAACATTATAAGTAAATCTTGTTTGGTCCTCTTTGCTTAATGTTTCTGTTCCTTAGAACTTTTTAAAATAAAGCCTGAATATTTAGTGGGAACATACAAGCACAAATCCATGATGGAATCAATGTTTTTGAGTGTACATGTCATCATTAAGGCATCTTATTTGCGCTGCATAAATTGTAGGCATAAATAAGAACTAAGTAAATATATCTGCTCAGCCGTGAATGCATAACTTCAAAATCTGATCCCAATCATTCTTTAGCAAAAGTGTTGATTTTTCACAACTTCCTAGTCAGTAAATTGAAAGAACACAAGTTGCAACAAATATAAAGAATGATGACAGCTGCAGAAGCCTGCTCTATAACAGGATTGCCTCTGGCAGACTTCCAGTCAAATATAAAATATTTTATCACTGTTTTGGTAGAATTAATTTAGGGATGTATTTTTCTTAATTCTGTGTTAATCTCACTGATGAATACAGTGATAATTTGTTACTGAGAAATATGAGTTAAACATTATAATTTAACACCCTTGGATATTGTGACATTGCAGAACATAACTAATACATTTTCTAAATAAAGCCATTAAAGATATGATACAAAATAATACAGTATAAGAACAAGCAAGTACTTTTGAGGATACCAGCTATGTAGGTCAACAATGAAGTCTAAGTGACCAGCTCTGTCCAACTGCCATGCAGCAAAGGTGCAACATTTGGGATAAGTCTACCATAACCTTGGTAGTTCAAATGCAACAGCTGCCTGAAAATTTCATGTCTCTGAAGTCTACTTTGTCTTGTTGGTTTTCTTCCTATCCAGTTATTATACTGTTTAGTGACAAAGTACACTGCTAGGAAAGTTTACCTTACAAAGCCTGAATGAATATGGAAGCTACAGTATAGCTATTTCCATCATTTTATCCTTGAATGTGGAATACCAATATCAAGAGTAATCCCAACCTCAGTCTGCAATGCAGTGTTGAAGTGAAACTTTCAGTATCACACCTGTCTTCAGAAAGAAAAAGGTGTCAGGTTTCAGTATCAAACAAAATACCTCATTCTTTTTTTTTTTTTTTTTTTTCCAGGAGAAATGAGAACATATTCCTTTTTTATTTGTATCCAATTAAAATATTGAACTCTTAGCCTGATTTTTAGTACTCCTATTTAACTACAGTTGCCATTGCAGTTTAATTTCCTGATTACCAACTCTCATTTGGTTTCAGGCTACACAAATATCAGACCTTCCTTTCTAATAAAGAAGAAACCCCGTGATGTATATGCACTGAATGGGACTCATCCATGGGAGGATGGGACTCCCACTACTCTTAAATCTCTACTTGCAGCCTCCTCTACTTCAGTTCTATTCTTCTGTACTTTCCCCGAGTTATGTAAAAAGTGTACCATGATCCTAAAATTGTGTAGACCTTCAGCAGCTCTTAATTTTTCTTCAAGATCCTTCCTTCTTGTTGCCTAAGTACACTCAATCTGTCAACATCTGTTTCTGTGTGTGAAGTCCAACACCAGGTGAATTGTTTTCTGCTCAACCTGGGAAAGCATTTCAATTCTTTCAAAGTCCAGTCTAATATCAGCTACAGGTAACACATGACAGGAAGGGCATGTTTAGAGGAGTTTGCTTGTACTGACCTTAGAAATCAGAAGTTGAAAGAGCCTTTAAAATTTTCTAAATATACTTGGTTTTGTTTACATTTCTCTGTTTCTTACTGAACTAAAGTACTAAGGTAATAGCGTTTTCTTAAAAGGGAAAAGCTCAGTGACTTCCTCTTGTGTTAAATACAGACCTTTCACTCTCACAGTCTGGTCCTCACCGACAGGTACAGATGCTCTTATGTCTCATCCAAACTGCATGCAGATATAATTTGAAAAGTTCTTAACTCTTTTTGTCAGAGAGAGTCTCAGCTGACTCTTCATACAGTTTAAAATCATCCAGATAGAGGTATCTCAAAAAAAAAAAAAAAAAAAGCAAACCAGTTTGCACAGTGAAACTGAGACTTTTTTTCCTCAAAGGATGACTAATGCTGAGTCATAAATTATTAAAAGCAGACATGAAGAAGAGTTCTCTTGGAACATTCCTTGATAGTTGAAAAGGGTACCCTGGCTTGAAAAATAATGATATCTGAATAGTGAGATGTCTCTTCCATAGAGCTCTCTGTGACATAGTCACAGAGGTATTTATAAAATGATTCACCTTACAATTCCTTGTTGCTCCCAATTCCCTCTATGCCGATATGAAAATGGAATCCGATCGAAGGTCTTCTTGTAGTTTATGCACATTTTTATAAACTGTCTTTTATCTTTTTTTTTTTAGGAATGAATAGTTGATATAATAAATTGCCAATCAGTCAATTTTTCATTTCTTTTTTCCCAATTCCCTCTATGCCGATATGAAAACGGAATAGTAGGCAACTTTTTTTCAGCACATCAAATATCCATGCATTGTTGGTCATAGATCTCAGCTGACTGAAGTAAGTTGTTTCCATATCTGTGGGACACTTGTAGTAGGCAAATCAATAACAAGTTCAGTGTGCATCTACACTTCCGTTATGCCATGCATATGCAGCAGTAAGTTCTCCCTGTAAAATTTTCTGAAAATGCTAGAATGGAAAATATTGAAACTGAAAACAGTGGAATACACTTATGCTTGATGCTAGCAAGATTTTTGTTTTCTTGAAAGTGCTATTGACCTCCTTCATTATAAAGTTGATGTGCAATATAACCATCTTTAGTGAATCCTCACTGTTGCTGTGGTCAACAGTTGCATCCGTTTCTGTTGACATTCCAGAGACATCTTGCCAATCTTTGATTAAAAATTAAGTGGGGTTTTCTGTTTACCTTCCATTATCAGACCTCTTCATTTGAATTAATTAGCTATTTGCTTGTGCCAGTGATGTCATACAGTGGAAATTGGTGTGGAGCTTGACTGGCTTTCTTTATGTCTTGCATTCTTATTATTTATGATTATTAGTATTTATTGTTCTTGATATTAATCATAATGTTTTCAAAACACTGGCCAGTTGAATCAGGCTAGTGAAACTATGACTATCACATAACTAAGAGGAAAGTGCTTCAGTGAAAAGCTTATGAGTAAGTCAAATCATCTCAGCAAATAGTTGGAACTAATAAATACACCCTGTGTAAATCAATCTGTATATGAAAAGTGAAAAACACAATGCAGAAAGGTACTGAGAGTATGATGTAGAGAAACTATGACAGCTAGGACAGCAAATCCCTCAGCTTAACAAAGATCACTTTTCAGAAGTGTTTCTTGACATTCATCCTAAATTTTACCTCTTCTGAATGGCTCCAGTTTCATTTAGCTATATCATACTTCACTAAATTGAATAATTCCTCTTCTTGGAAGAATTTATTGCCTTCAAGAATAGGACAGACCTTGCAAAGAGCAGCTTGACTCCAGGATGAATTCCTCTGCCCAATACCAGTGAAACTTCAGGCAGTGAAGGGCCCCTAGCATCTCTTACATTAATCCTTTGGTTGGCAGAAACATGCGTTGTAGAAAGGGAACCTTACAACTTCTCAGATCTCTTCTGTTGGCATGGTCTTCAAAGTTTAAGGGTATTCTGTATTTTACAACCAAGTGGTATCGGTAAAGTTGCTGATATAATATCATGGGAACATTCCACACAAAGGGAAAGACTGGTGTTTGGGGATCAGCTAAGTCTATTCAGATTCTAGATCACTGTCTGCACCACTAATTGCTGTATCTCTGTCCTAGTTTTGGCTGGGATAGAGTTAATTTTCTTCCTAGTAGCTGGAAGAGTGCTGTGGTTTGGATTTAGGATGAGAAGAATGTTGATAACTCACTGATGGTTTAGTTGTTGCTGAGCAGTGCTTACACAGTCAGGGACTTTTCAGCTTCCCCTGCTCTGCCAGGGGCACAAGAAGCTGGGAGGGGGCACAGCCAGGACAGCTGACCCAAACTAGCCACAGGGCTATTCCAGACCATAGGACGTCATGCTTAGTATAGAAACTGGGGGGAGTTGGCCAGGGGGGCAGCAATCATTGCTCAGGGATGGGCTGGGCATCAGTCAGTGGGTGGTGAGCGACTGCATTGTGCGTCTCTTGGTTTTTTATTCTATTGTTGTTGTTGTTATTATTATTATTAATTCCTTTTTTGTCCTATTAAACTCTTTATCTCAACCCATGAATTTCACTTTTTTTCCCCCAGTTCTCTCCCCCATCCCACTGGGAAGGGGGGGAATGAGCAAACAGTTGTGTGGTGTTTAGCTGCTTGCTGGGTTAAACGACAACAATCTAATATTTCTTCCCCTGAATTTTGTGCTAAGGGACATGTTTTATATTCTTTGTACATTCATGAAATACTATACCTGGATGTATAAATAGAACAAAAAATATTTTAAAAAAAGAAATTCTTTTAAAAATAACTATTAAGCTAATGAAGTGCTAATGCTAATGAAAGCTAAAATTTCATCATGCATATAGGAGGAATAACTTTACCTTTTCAGGAACAGAAAACTTCTAAAACAGTTATAAGAACCATCCTCGAAAACCATAATCTGTCCCATATTTCTTTCTTTATGTGGTGGGGTTTTTTTTTGTTATGTTTTGTTTTCATACGAGTTATATTTTCATAATAAATTTTAATTGCTTTTTTCAAAAGAAAGAGGGAAGGATGGTGACAGATTATTTTCTCTTAAAACCATGCCTTTTCTTACTAAACTTCTAAATACTTTACAAAACATCTAGAAGTTTTTGAAACATTCTAATATAGCTCGTTTTCTTAAGTCTCATTGCTTACCTATGATTTTTTTCAAGTGTTTTACACTATTGCTATACAAAACAGATTTTTCCTTCTGGCTGAGAATCCATGACCTAAACAGGCATCAGTAGGACAAATATGGGATATATCAGGCTGTTCTACTAAACATTGTCCTTGAGGAATAT
The DNA here is from genome assembly GCA_034008185.1 of Gorsachius magnificus. Taxonomy (NCBI): domain Eukaryota; kingdom Metazoa; phylum Chordata; class Aves; order Pelecaniformes; family Ardeidae; genus Gorsachius; species Gorsachius magnificus. The sequence goes on from CM067081.1 coordinate 186,895,348, forward strand.
GTCTTCTGTTGGACAGACAAAAATGGAAAGAAGAAACTCTGACCATGGCATATTGTGGTCAGTAAATATTTTATAAAAATGATGTAATATCAAAGGAAATTTTTTTTTAAGTCATGATAATTTGAAGGATTTCATCCCTAATGACCTTAAAAAAATAGCACAACACATGCAACTATAAGATCATGTAAAAAAGAAAGTTAGTACTGATGAAAATGCACAGATCAGGGTCATTTACATAAACATAATGAGAAAATAAATGTTTTATTTTTACTTGTAAAAAATTTTCTTAAATTTAAAAATAAAATCATATTTATATTTCAAAAATAAGTAATAAAGTAAGGCTATAATAAAGTGGGAAGTGTCTTTGCAAATGAAATACTTGTTCTTAATGTTCAGATATGTTTCTTTTTTATTCCTCATTGCATACATAGAGCTACAAGAAAATAATATCTTTATGCACTACATCTATATTAAAAAACACAGTGCCAATAATTATGGGAACCAAATTGTTGATGCTTCAGTGGTTAAATATGAATCTGGCCATTTTCTAACAAGAAAAATTACATGGCTATATTTAACTTGTGTTCCCTCTAATAAAAAATGTGGAATTATTTCAAAACAGCTGCAGCATTCACTTAAAAAAGTAAACACTAACACATTTGCCATCTGGTTTAGTGACTTTTTATGATAGTTAAGAGCTGTCATTCTATGGTAACTCCAGATTTACCATCTGAAGTTGACACTACAACTCTGATTAGCTTAACACTTGTTGTCTGTGCTCTAGAATAAGCTGGCCAACATTTCAAAGTCAGTACTGCAGCAGTTATTGAGAAAGAGCTAAAATTAGAGTATGGTCCTGGGCTTGGCAATATACTTTGTGTCTCCTTTTTCTGTCCCTCATTGCTGTAATACAGCTATGTACCACTATAGATAAGAAAAGCATTGCTACAAATATTATCAAAATAATATTAAGCACTGGGCTTAGTGGGCCTTTAAGCTAATTTCACCTCAGTATGAGAAACATTTGCCGTCACATTTGGCCAGTTGGAGGGCAATGAGGCTGGGGAAGAAGCTTGCACCCCTGCATGCATGGGAGTCCTCAAACTGGCAACCTGATATGGCACTGAAAAAGCTGACATAGTGGCCATGCTTTACATTATTAAACTGGGGATTTCTGAAATTAATGCAAATGCATTCCTGTCTGAAATATTGTTTGCTGTTCATATTAAAGATATATATTCACTGAGTTCAATGCTATTAATATAGAGTTCCTGCCTTTCCATTCCCTAAGCATCTTTCATATCTCCTGCTGTGCTCACCGTGTGCCTTATGCTTTTATTTTATACAGTGACTCAATTTCCCAGTATATACAGTAGCTTCTGGGAAACCATTCATAATTAGAACAGTTTAATGCCCATAAAAAATATTTGTAGTTTAAATTATTTGATGTATAATCCTGTTCATTATAAAATTACCTTCTTCATGCATTTTTGACTAACTTTAGTGACAGTTAAAAACACCAAAATATTCATTAAATACATTATGTTATAAACCAGCATGTTACACTGAACTGTACGTTTCTTAGAGTCATGACTGTGGGAAACTGGCTTTAGGTCACCCTGCTTGAGCAGGGGATTTGGACCAGATGACCTCCAGAGGTCCCTTCCAACCCCAACCATTCTGTGATTCCGTGAGTTATAATGAATAGTCTAAGTAAAATCACTTTCTTTTCTTGACTGAATTGTACAACCAGTACATAAAAGAGAAAAAATAACTACATAGTGATATAATCACAAAAATAGTGTTTCAAAGAAAAATATGACATTATCTGCAGTAAATCAGTTTTTGCTTCTACCAGAGATACATTACTTTCACTCATAATCAAAATTACTTTATTAAGCAAGATTTTTCTAGCCACAAAAAAGGACCACAATATAGCAACACTATTTTTGTGTTGGTACTGGGTCCATCTTAATTATTCATATACTTTGAGTCTTTTGTATATTGGGTATTTGTAAAATAATCTACACTTAAGTACCTGACTAACCACTACCAATTTGCGCTATTAATTTTTCTTGTTTCTTTTAACATCCTTCTCAAACATACCATTTGATTTGGTTTTTTTCGTTTCTTTTAGTGCAATATTCCATTTTGGTACCTAATTCAAAATAGTCATGTTGTTATTTCTGTTCTTATTGCTTCTTCCTGATGGAGTATTTCATACAATATTATTTTACATTTCAAATATACAGTAACGATCATTAGTTGCCTTGGTGATGAACGTGTTGTGCACCTGAGGGACAGTTGTGTGCATTTTGCTGATGTATTGATGCAGATTATAATCTGTCAGGAATATTCTATATATCAAACCTTTACTGGAAGAAAATGCCAATAATTAACATTATAAGAATAGTAAAGAAAAAAATATCTTTGAAGTTTCTATTACACATGCATTTTTTTCAAGACAAATTCATTAAAAAGTCCAGTACAGTTTTGCAATAGAAGTCTGCATCTTTGGGTCATCTTAAAGTTTCTTTAACACACCTCAGCAGAAAAGCTCACTGTGAAGATGAAGGCACAAATACATTGATCACAGCAAACAAAGCTGAGATTTACTGCAGAGGTCACAGAGGATGAAAACCCAAATAGTTAGCTATGGTGCTAAAACAGTGTTACAGCTCCTCAGCTAGGAACTGTGGGAAAGACAGCTAACACTTCCATCATTTATATTTCAAAGGAAAATCACTAAGCTATTCTCAGGTCTCTGACAGATAGTCCAGACCTCTCAGCTCCCCTTTCAAAGTGGAGTTGAAATAATCAGATGGTTAAGATTGAGGGAAGAATTTCAGGCACACCCTTCTGCGTAGCGTTTCGGTCTGGATTGGCTGCTTGACATGTGTTTTCAAGTGACTTTTCTGAACTGCTGAACTCTTTCTGTTTGCTGAACAGAAAGACTAGGGAGCTAACTTTCTGCTCTGCATTTTATGTCAGGTCCAAGGTAGTTGAAACATTGTACTGAAACACACACAATTTTTACTATCATAAAATATATTATTTTTATTATCATAAATATTTTCTCAGATCTCAGCTGCTATTTAAAGAACAATAACAGTGCCCTGTAGAGACACACCAGCCTCCCCTCCTCCCCCCACCCCCCATTTCCTTAAGGGTCATATAGTGACCTCCATATTCATATCAGGAAGCAGTAATTTTCATGAGTAGTCTCCATGCAATTTAAGTCCTTGCAGCCTGTCCCTGAAAGATGAGTACAATAACGAAGTCCTAGACTTCTCAACTAGAATTCAGTTAAGCTGCCTTTAAAGCAATTGTCTTGTGACATAACTTCCATACTACAGACACTTTGTTCTCAAGAAACTTTAGATTTTATAGTGCTTTCTCTGATAATACAAAAAGAAATACAATAGATGAAGGTAGTAACTCAGTAAGAAATAAGTGTGAACCAGAAAGCATTGTGTAATTCATTCTCGTGTAACTGGCATGAGATACCTATCGCATGAGCTGAGCGAGCCACTGAGCAGAGCTCTCACCTGAGCTCATCTCTGATTGTATATTCAGGTGGGTCAGGTCAAGTGTGCTCACCAGCATGACTCTGCATGTTTTGTGGCCCTGTTCTGGAAATCCTGCCAATGTCATGTCCAACCAATTTTATCAATTTCTTACATAATTCACAAAATTCTGCTGCATTTTCTTTAAACTCTCATCTCTTGCCCACTGACAGCATGCTCAACCTTTTAATTCTTCTTTAACTTAGGTCTTAGATGAGCAGCTTGATTTCTAACCCTTAAACAACCAGGTGAGTGGCACACCTTAGATTTTTTTGCAATAAATTTAAGACTAACCACTACCACAGAACTGGCAGCATCAGTACTGCCATTCTCTCAGCCTTGTACTCTCTCAGGCAGTAAGGGTTGCAGCTATTTCTGCCAATTTGGGGAGCATTTCTCTATTGTGATGGCATCTTTGTTTACACAAAACCTGTTTTATTACCTTTTTATTTTCCCTGTGTCGTAACATTTCTTTCTCGCATCCTACTGTATATATAAATTAATGCTGAATATTAGTTTATCTTGAATAGTGGAGCAGCTTATATGCAAATTAAACTATAATACTCTTCCTTCAGAAACCCATGCTAGGGGGAACCATAGTCTGCTAATGAGCACTGAGGGACCATTTGTAGCCTCCCAAGAAATTCAGGGCACTCTACTGTTTAAACTTGTGAGTATAATCTTCATAAAGGGTTATGAGCTGTTGCATGTATTGGGGCAAATTAAACCTTAAACCAACCCTTTTAAAATCACTGGAATTACTCTAGGGATGTTTGTAGTCTATTGTGTATGATTTAGGTGATTCCTCACTTAAAGGAAAATTTTACTGTAATTCATTTACATTTAATTGCATTTACAGAACAGACATGCAAAGGGGAAGGGATCTAAGGCCTTTATTCCACTTTTTCTCCTTAGCACATGGTTTAGTGTACAGATCCCCGATATAGCTTGTAACATATTTATATAGTTATTTATATTTTGGTTTTATATAAAATTTTTACAATGGGAAAGTCCTATTCTTAGCAATCTCTTTGTAATTTTAATTGGAAAGCAGCTCATTTTGTCAAAACTTCAGTAAAGAAATCTGCTTTTGGATCCAGGATCCACTTTTGTTGAAGAAAAATGGATAGTGGGGCATCCATTGGAAACACAAGAGAGGTAAGCCAATTTTCCCTGACATATTATAAGAGGTGGTCTTCAGTAAGTGGCTACTGTGAATGTGTGTTCATTGACAAAAATCTTGAATTACTTTTAGGCCACAGAGACCTTATAAGCAAATGATTAGGCCCCCAAGAAAAATAGAAGTTCAAGTTCTTTCTTAACCTACTACAGCACTACCATTTTGCCCTCTTGGATATATTCAGTCAGCCTAGCCATGTGTGAAAGACCTCTGAGCAAAATAATTTTTGAGCTGGAACTGCTTGACCTGGTCCTTAAAATAAGCACCATAAGCTCCACCAAGATAGCCTCTAAAGAGTCCGTTCAGTTTCCTAAATAGGGGCATCTAGTTCTATTTGAGATTCCCCAGGGAACTGGAACTTCTACAGAGTGCCATAGAAAATATAAACCAATTATTTACTGGCTTTCACAGACAACATAGATCTAAAATTTAAGAAGCTCTCAGCCTAAACACTAGTGTGTTCACCAATTCTTCTAAGGCACCTGCAGGGTCTTTGTTGGCCAGGCAGCCATCGGTCAGAAGAGCCTCTGCTGCTCCCTGGGACAGATCTGCAGTGTTGCCAAGTTGCCATTTTCCACCAGCTCTCTTGACAGTGATGGCTTGACACGATAATTTCTAAGTAGGCTGAATATCCTCCCTGTTTCTTTTTTCCTTTAGGATTTTATACCTTCCTGTGTTACATAAGGTATCCACAGTTTGTTTTTAAATAAATTATATTGAGTTATCAGGAATGAACTGCTTTATTGTACAAAAAGACTTGGAACTTCAGCAGATAGCCCAGTTGGCCAAACAGGGAGTTTCTTGAACCGAACCACAAAAAGGGAGCATAAAAAAGATATAATCAAGAAGAGGTAAAGACAGGGGAGGAGCATAAGAGTATGTCTTGGGTATTTAGGGACAAAATCAGTACAAAATTCAGTGGAAGCTGATTGAAGGACAAGAAGGGTAAAAAGAACAGATTGTACAGGTAGGCCAGTTGCAAAAAGTAGTCCAGGAAAAGGAGATAATAACCTAATGAAAGACAATATGGAAAGGCTCAAATATTTGAAAAGACTCAAATATTTGACCCCTTTTTTCCTTGGTTTTCAGAAGCAAGTTGTACTCTCTATTTTTACACTTATATCACAATAATTAAACAAGACTGTAAGGCAATCATCTGGCATGGAGAAAATTGAGGGCAGAACCCCATTTTTCCCTGAATTATTCCCTTCATTGCCTGGAGCAGAGTTTCTGGGTCCCTTTCATGTCCTCAGCTGAGCTAACCACCCCTCTGTCTATTAATTGCCTTTGTTGGCCATGCTCCCACTCAGCAGCTATAGAGGTGTCCAGACAGACGTTGTTAACAGACGAGAGACTGGTACTCTCCAACCAGCAGTCAGTGAAAGACCAAAAGTGCAGACCTTTTTTAAACATGAACCTGCCCAGGAGGAATGAGCTAACAAAAATTTTTAGTTGCGACAACCCCTAGAAGCTGTAAAAAGTAACTGAAAGTTCATTTTTTAATAAAAACAAGAACCAGGAAAAAGAGTAATCAGACAAATAAGTGAATGAGTTCCACAGAAAATTCAGGGTGCACTATGGGGGAGAGATGGGGAGAAAAGCTGTGGAAAAACAAATAAACAGAAAACCCACCCCACAAGAAAACGTCACCTACATAAATAAATACATTAATAAACCACAAAGAAACTGCTGAACACCATCAGGAAAAAAATATCTCCTCTCACCCCCCACTGGATCATATACTGAAAAGCAGGGGAATAAAAATCAGGGAAAGCTGCCCAAAACCCCAGTAACAACCTCTCCTTCCACCAAAAACCTTTTGTTATTTTGCATAGTGTAAGACAAAAATTGGTTTCTTTTTACAATATTTTAAGCTACTTCTTTTACCACGATAGTCCCTATAACATTTCATTGTAAAGAAGAACGGATATCATCTTTGTTCATTGCTTCAAAGGGTATCTCAGCTCTACATCATAAGCAGAGTATCTTTGTATAGCTGACATTCCATTGTTGTACCAAGCACTTATTCTTTTCACTTTTATCTGTGGTAAATAATTGTTCAAGACTGCTATTGACCTTCTGACATTGGTTATGCTTCCTCTAAAATACTAAATCTGCTTCTGAATTCAGTCTCAGTCATTCCAGACCAACTGCCCCCTGCAAGCTCTCATCTTACACCGTTGGTCAACACTGAACAAAGAATCACACTGGGGTTTGCACATACACAAACATCATAAGCCAAAGTGTCAATAGTCAATGGAGTGAGGGTAGGTCATGTAGGCAAACTATCCCTGGGGCTTCCTTATATTTCACATTAAAGGGCTGCCTAGGCTCTTCAAACAAAGCCTGTGATGGATCGTAGGCTGAACTTTGGGTCAGCTGTTTCACTAAAGAGCTGCAACTTCACCTACTGAAGTTTTGGAGATAGGTTTGAAGTTGAAAGACCCAATGATTCTGCAGTTATACACAAGTAAAACTTACACTCAGAACTCAACCTTTCATATATATGCATACAGATATATCAGTATGTATATGTAGAAGTGTATATACATGTCTGTATTTGTAGCTATATATAAAAATAGGTATATACATATATATTTATATATACAGACACACTTTCATCTTTATTGTTCAAGCACTGCAATCACAGCAACATTAGGGACAGTCCTGTTGGTATCTGGGAAGATAATCATGGCTGTGGGCTTAGTGCCATTAGCATGCTTTTATTTAAGAAAATAATAGTCACTTATGTTTCATAAATTTCTGAAAAAAGTGTTCTCTGTATGATTTGTATTCGCTTTTCAGAGTCTTCACTGGAAAACCTGCTTTGTTTTTGTTTAGATTTAGAGTTGCTTGTCCTAGATTTTTCTTTCCTGTATTGTAGCATATTAACTAGATTGTTGACCAAATTGTTTATGAAAAATGTTGGCTTGGGACTGGATGTCTGGCAGAAAGCTCAGTGGTAATTTAATGTAAAGAACAAACACCAATAAGAAAATTAAAGAGAAAAGGCTAAAATGCATGTTGAAGTCTTCTCACTCTTTTTAGAAATCTTGTTAAGGATAAGAATTTTCTACACTTTTATATACTCTAAAATTGTTTATATTCAATGAGAAATATATCTGCATTGTACACAGTTATATTATTGGTATGATGATCTTTTTTTTTTAACTTTTATATCTCAAACTGCCTTTTCTACTCTGTTGTAGTCATTTCAAATTTTCTCTGCCTAAGGCTCTGTTTAGCAAGATTCTAATTCAGAATAAATGCTGAGTGCCACACTGTAACCTTTTTATTTTATAAAATACAGTCATTGACAGTCACATCAGTAGACTTAGAACTTTATAGACATGAATGTACTCTATAGCTTCATCCTCTTTCTTTACCAATGTATTCATATATGCTGCTATGTGTGGTGTTAGCCTTGTTTTCTATTCCATTTACTATTTAGATGAAGATAAAATATATTTCAGGAGTACATAATGTTGTGGTTTAGCTTCACCTGGCAACTAAGCCACACACAGCCACTTGCTCACCCTCCCCACCCTGCTGGGATGGGGGAGAGAATCAGACAAGCAAAAGTAAGAAAACTTGTGGGCTGAGATAAAACAGTTTGATAATTGAAGTATAATAATAATAATAATAACAACAACAACAACAACAGCAACAACAATGTAGTGAAAAGGAAAACAAAAGAGAGAGAGAGAAAGAAAACCGGGGGGGGGGGGGGAGTGACTCACCACCCGTTGATCGATGCCCCACCAGTTCCTGAGCAGCATTTGCTATCCCCTGGGCAACTCCCCCAGTTTCTATACTGAGCATGATGTCGTGGTCTGGAATAGCCCTTTGGCCATTGGTCAGCTGCCCTGGCTGTGCCCCCTCCCAGCTTCTTGTGCCCCTGGCAGAGCAGGGGAAGCTAAAAAGTCCTTGACTTAGTGTAAGCACTGCTCAGCAACAACTAAACCATCAGTCAGTCATCAGCATTCTTCTCATCCTAAATCCAAACCACAGCACTCTTCCAGCTACTAGGAAGAAAATTAACTCTATCCCAGCAGAAACCAGGACACATAACCGTATCCATTTCCATTTTGAACAAATTAATTAGCTTATGTTGCACCTATTAAAGGAACAGTAATAATTGCCCATAGTACCTTTTGTGGTTTTGCAGCACTTAGAGCTGGGACACATTTCACTGCAGAAAACACTACAACAATATTTATGTTTTGTACTGTCAATGTCCTTGGTGAGGAAAATTCTTTTAATACTGCACATTCATAATGACTAAACTGTAAAGCAAGAGGTAAAAAGTCATTTTATATGTGTCGTGGTTTAACCCGGCTGGCAACTAAGCACCACACAGCCGCTCGCTCACTCCCCCCCCCCCCCCCCCCCCCAGTGGGATGGGGGAGAGAATCAGAGAAAAGAAAAAAAAGTAAGACCCGTGGGTTGAGATAGAGACAGTTTAATAAGAGAAAATAATAATAATAATAATAATAATAATGGTAAGAAAATATACAGACTATATAAACCAAGTGATGCACAATGCAATTGCTCACCACTCGCTGACCGATGCCCAGCCCGTCCCGAGCAGCGATCACTCCCCCCGAGCCGCGATCACACAGCCCGAGCTGCGACCACTCTGCCCGCGACCAACCGACCGACTAACCCCCCCGAGCATGACGTTATATGGTATGGAATAGCTCTTTGGACAGTTTGGGTCCTAGCTGTGCTGTACTCCCAGCTTGTTATGCACCTGGCTGAGCTCAAAAAAGTCCTTGAGCAGTCTGAGCACTGCTTGGCAACAACTAAAAACATCAGCGTGTTATCAACATTCTTCTAGCACTAAATCCAAAACACAGCACTATGCTAGCTTCTGTGAAGAAAATTAACTCTATCCCAGCCAAAACCAGGACAATATGTTATTTTTTTAATTTAATTCACCAGTGCAATTCTTAATTATTTAAAGATCTTTTTAACTAACCTGCTTGCAAGAGTCAACTGCTTGTGCAGTGAGTGTTTTTGTGAAAGCAAGAGACCTATCTGCTAATACAGTTCAGCAAAAAACATTCTCATGATTCATATTTCTTCTTAAAAAAAAAAAAGTCTAAAACCGATAAAACTTACGCCCCCGTCAGACTGCCTTTGAGATGTGCCTCACAGGGACATTGCACTTTCTGCTCAGGGGAGAGCAGAGCAGGCACAGTGCATGACAGCCATAATCCAGGTAGTGCAGGACTAACATCTGGGGGAATACAAATTGCCCTCTCTGTGGGACCATGCCTCCACCAGGACCTCTCCTTTCGCTTGGTATTCATTTGCCTCTGCCTGCCACATTGACTCCTGACCTGGGTGCCGCAGCTCTTTGTTTATTCTGTAGGTTGAAGACACAATCTGTTGGCTTGAACACTGGAGTGGGAAGTAACAAGTGGGATGGCTTTCTCCTTTTCTAAATTAAGATGATTTTATTTATGTGTATTCGTACAGAAGAAAAGGGAAGGCAGAAAATTAGGACAGACTTTTCCTTCAACATAATGTCTGAGCGCATTGCATTGGGGTTAGCTCTGTTCCAGGAACAGTGGTAATTATATTTAAGAAGTTTTATAGATAAACAAAGCAGAGCACTTTTTTTTTCTGATGTAAATAATTTTTTATTCATTACATAAGGGAATAAGAAAAATATGCAATGATCAAAATCCCACACTTTGAATAAGAATATTTTATGATGCTTTTTTTGTAAAAAACAAGTAAACATTCAGTTAAAATAATTCAAGTCTATCTGAAAATTAGTATTTAGAAGCTTTTCATCATTAAAACAAGATTTAAGTCATAAGGCAGCTTTAGCTTTATTTCATATTAGTGCTTTCTGAGTAACTTACTGCCCTCTAGGTGATTTTCTTTTTAAAATATAGCTTAAGACCTTCAATATTAGGGCTGATGACACTCCTGCAAAAATCCTGTGATGGTTGTTTTGTACCATTTGTTTTTTTCCTCATTACTGTCAGCTACAGCTATAAAGAAAATAAAGAATTCTTCAAGCTCCAGAGTGGAAAAGTACTACAAAGGGAGAGAGGACCTGCTCTAGTGCAGACTTTTTGAAATGTTTCAGAGAATCATGAGAAAACACATTGTGGTTTAGCTGTGTTAAGTAAAAAGATATTGCATTTTCATTTACTTAACAAAGCTAAAATGCATTCATATATTCTTTCCTGGGATCCCCCACTTTGCAGTGCAAAGTTTAATTTATACTGATTGCTAAAGTATCTTCTAGCTCAGTCTGTACCCACACAATGCAACTACCACCGATATGAAATAAAATCAATGTTCATGAGGATTTCTTTCTCAAAGATTTTTAATTAAATAAGAATAAAATAATCACCAACATTTTTTTGCAATTATTTTTTTGTAATTTTTTGAAGGTGATTTTTTTCTGTTTTTTTTCTGAAGGCATTAGTTTCCCATGCAATATCAGTTGTGACAAGAAATCTTTTTATGCAAAAAATTTCCAGTAAGATCTCCATAATTCTTTACTGGAAAGCATCGAGAAGCGGCTTATTGTGGTTCACTAGGAGGTTTTTGCCAGTTTTGCTCTTTTAAGCAGCAAAAAGAAAACCGCAGACTAGACTATACCAACTTTTTAATTATTGCTTGAGAGGCATTTTTCAATCCCTGAAAAGATGTTTTGTTCCATATAAAGTAAGTAAAACTGGAAGAGTTAACTTCCACAGTATTGAGAGACTTTAATTGCATTAGCTGCTGACAGGAGGATAATATTTTTAAGTAACATAAAATCAGCTCACTGATTGACAGAGCACACATACAATAAAGTAAATGTAAGAAAAATCCAAAGGAGAGGAAGTCATAACATTCAAGCAAGGTAAGAGGAATTTTTTTCTGAATAATCATCAAAAATACAGGCAACTAGAAGGATAAAAACCAAACATATAGCAAAGAAAATACAATTGAACCTATTTTAATGGGATTTTTTTTTTTTTGCCTCTTCATTCTTTTCATTCACAGTAGCGGAGTTATCCCTAAGACTTTCTCCTCGAGGAGAAAAGGAGTAGAATATTTTAGGTTATGTCAGTTTGCCTCGCTTTGCCCTCAGAAGAGGTAATGGGTACTACGTGGCAAATAGCTTGTAATCTTTGTTTCAGAAACAGATTTAGTTTCAATATAGTTCTGAAATACGTGACTTGTGCTCATAAACATACCAGATCCCCAAAAGTATGAGGCTACCTTGAAATCATATAGTGCAGGAATAATTTTGCTTTTCTTGTTTGCCTTCTCTTTTTTCAGCCTCTAAAACTCTGAAACCTGGGAAGATATTTGTAAATGAAAGCAAAACTAAAATGTCATTATGATCACAAATCTGTAGGTCATAAATAAAATGCCAGTTGTTGCCAGAATAATGAAAACTGCAAGAGTTGAAAGTTCTGATTTAAAGCAGCCAAAGGAACAACATATTTTGTCATTTTTAATCAAGAAAAGCTGCCTCATCAAACTGGATGCTTAAGAAAGTTTCCCATTTTTATACACTAATCCAAAGGCTATTTACAGACTACCTCTGCTCAATGAAATGCTGAAGTAGCATTTTCTGTACATAAGACTTAAGTTTACATTCAGGATGATCAACTCAGCAGGCTGAGAGTGGTGCAGGCTGCAACATCTTAGGAATGGCAATATCCATGCTTTTCCTTAGTTTATCTTGCTTTCTGTATGCGCTCCAGCACACAGACCAGAGCTGAATTCATATGAATGGACCTGTGCAGGTAATTTCCCAGGCAACGTAAGAATAGGTTTTTGTTAGGGGAACACTTTCATTGACTGAGGATAATATGATTTGTGTCTCTCCTTTGTCTATCTTGTGGCCCCATTTAATATAACGGACAATGCTATACATTGACATAGTAAAATGGAATATGGAGATTAGATTCATGAACAAGAGCTTAACAGTTTGGTATAGAGAAATGACATTGTACAGTACTGTGAGGAGATGTTGACTCAAGCCATGAATGCTGTGTGGCTGGGTGACTGCAGATGCCCATGCCAATGCATTGAATTTAATGTAGCTTTTCAGCCTCCAATTTTGAAGCCAGCTAAAGTAAGCCCAGTGGAGATAAAAGGGAAGAGTATAGCCTTAAACCAGGGAGAGTATTTCCAATACTTTTATAATAACCAGCTGAACAGAAGATAGTCAGTACAAGCTAGCAGTTGTTTTTTGTGCCAGATGATTCCCTGACCAAGAAAAAGGAAAAGTCTTTACCCCTAGTGTCTGAGGGACTCTGACCCTGAGGAAGTTGTGAAACTTGAAATTTAAAGAGACTAGTCTGTTTATATAACTCCTACTTTTACACATCCTGGCTTAGGTAAATCATACTTCTACCACTTCAGTTGCATTTGGAAAGGGCAAGAATGACTAGGAACTGTAGAAAATGTCTATCCCATTCTCATAAATCAATATAAACAATTTGGTAAAGAGCAAGGATTGGTAGTTTACATTAGGTCACTGGAACCTTGCTGACCTTTTTGGAATTTTAGCAGTTTCAAGAAAACTGTTGGTTAAAATAAAGCAATATTATAGATCGTGCTTGTGTGACACTTCATGGCCATGAATGGAGAACTGGGATTAAAATGGTTTCCATACTGAATCAGCCTTAAAATAAATGGGAACATTTCAACAAATTGATTTGGGGTTGCCAATAATTCTCTGTAGTTCATTCTATTTTTGAAGCTATATGTGTTTGAATAAGACCTTTTCCAGCACAGATTTTGTTCTGACTTTATCCTCCTTGATCCTTCCACACACTGTATTGATTAGCATGGCTTTTTCAGCCTCTGCTTTGCACTGCTGTTTTTGTGCATCTTGTTGCCTTAGCATGTACCTTCAATAGTACTTCAAATTAGTTTATTTATAGGCATTTATACCTTGTAACCAAAAAGTGATCATTTACCTTATGATTAGGTTTGGACATACTGTTCATTGGCTCAAAATAAAACACTGGCATTTTTGTTTCTTAAAAATCTGCATTTCCTTATTTACCATGTTATTTTAAGGTATTTTCAGAAGCTAGTGAATTTTTCTTACATTCTCTTGGTTCACAGAGCCTAGCATTTGGCACAACTGGATGTAAAAGGAAAGCTATTTGCCTTAAGTTGTCAAACAAAACTGTACATGACTTTTTACTCTAAGGATAGTTTACAAATATCTGGGGAAAAATTTTTTGGGTATGTGCTCTTGAAAATTGTTGCTATCTTGGTTGTAGTTTGTCATGTAAGATCCTACTGTTTCTTCTTTCTTAACTATCTTTGACTTCCTTACTTGGCTGGAAGATTCTTGACACCTTTACTTCCAGGTGTGGATATACTTGCTGGGTGTCATACCCAGGGAGTCAGGGAAGATGATAACCCTGTGTACCTCCTATTGTATTCCCTATTGACTGCAGATACAAGCCTCAAAGTTCAAAGAACTTAAATTAACAAGACTTTCACAAAGAGAAAAATAATTTTTCTTATCATTTTAAATGCTTGATGCAAAAAGGAAATAAAGAACAGTTAAGTGGAGCTAAGACATGAAGAGTGAGATTCAGTTTCAGATTAAGATACCCATATTTATCATGTATGTGTTGACATGTGAACAGGGCATCTAATGCTACCACGTACCATTGTGACCGATTGTGCTATGGCAAAAAAGAACATTGTACAACACATAACCAGCAGTCACCTGGGGGATAAGCGGAGGGCAGGCAGAAAGAAGAAAAAAAAGAATTTTTTAAAGTGATTTAATAGAGTCTTTGTCGAGATGAATGCACTCTGTTTTCTCAGGATGGCATGTGAGTGCATTAACCAAGAAACTATCCCGTTTGCTCCTGCATTTTGCTATCTCTTTCATTTACTCATATGCCTCTGTTTCTGCTCCAAATGAAGTATGAGTCAAACAGGTTCATTCCCTTTACAATCCTGATTCACCCCTAGGATAAACTGAGAAATTACTGGACATAGTCGAACAATTAAATAATGAACTCCATACGTAGCATGTACTCATTCAGAGTATGAGAAGGAAGAGATTAAAGGGATGTGGATTAAGATTGTATAACATTAATTCTGGTATTTTGTACATGCTGTATCCTCACTAGTATTTTTTATTTAGTTTGGCTGATTGCAGTTAATCAGTGGAAAAAATACACTGTGAAACAACAGCCTGTAATATTTGAGTAGCAGCAAAATACCCACATGGGGTTAGCACCCCTGCCACTTCAGTTAAATGAGTAGCAACAGCAGCAGGAGGGTGCCACCTACTACACCAGTTGGGCTGTCTTTGTGCTCTACAGGTGGTTGTTGATATAAATAAAGGAAATAAAGGCAGAAATCATTGGGTTTGTTCCAGACTCTCAAATGAATGTGATTTTGTGGACAAAGAACCTCCTGCCTGTTCTCTTCAAGCTTGACACTTTTGTTGTGCCTTTTACTTGTCTAAATATCACCAGGTCTTTTGTATATGACAACTCCTTGGGTGTTTCCTTAGCTTCTTTTCTAGTTATTACATGGTTTTTTTTTTTGCTGTCAGGCTCATTCTACCCCTACAATCTTATTTGTCTTCAGAGCTGTCTTTGAATCTCCATATTTTCCCTGCTCTACTATATTCTGGTCCATTCTCAAATCTTGTTTGGTTGTCACCACTCCTACTTGATTATTGTCAGTCACTGCTCAAACAGATTCCCCATTTACCTTACTCTGTAGAAGGTCCTTGGGGTGACAAAGCCCCATTTACCACTTCCTTAGCCTCTTTTCTACATAGCCCCATCTCCAAGTACTTTTATAACATACCTTTAGTCTTCTCACATGCCCTTTCCAACTGCCATTTTGTCACTGTCTCTCTGCCCTTCAGGTATGGTCTTGTCCCCTCTGTTCTGATTTCCACTTAATGACAGAGTTTATTTTTTGTTATTTGAGTAAAGCAAACCAGTGCCACTCTGCTCCAAATAATAACACTGAAAGACCACAGCAAAAATCACCAAAATATTGCAGTAAGAATAAATCAACATATTTTGCTAAGCCGCCTTCTTTGGAATAGTTGTTTCAGCTGAAACTTTCAGACATAGATAATTTTCAGAGGAAAATTGAAGTCAAAGTTGCACATGTTTGGCAAAGCTATAAGCAAAACAATTTTTTTCTTTTTTTTAAACTAGGTAAAGCAGGCTTACAGGGAGAAGTTATAATTTCTTCCTCACCTGCTCAGTCATAGATTTCCCAGAGGTTCTTTGCCCCCAAAGTGTGGGCATCCTGACCCCAGCTCCATCATCACAATACTGAGAAGTGATGAGTTCCCAGCAGGACACTGCAAAGTCTATTGCACTCCACAGCGCATCATGGCAGATGTGGGAATCTGGAGGAGAAATGACAGTAATGTGGAAAAGGAGACACTGCAGTAGCAGTGTGGTTATGCCTGCACTTGAAGTAGTTGCAGAAAAAAAAGAAAGGATAGGTCTGGATATAATAAAATAAAGCTTGAGTGTTAACAGTATATAACAAATATGAAGGGAATATTTATTTTATGTATTGATTAATCTTTCTCAGCTTAGAGAAGATTGCTATAGTATAGTAATGTCACTGTATAATTTCCCATGGAATCAGTACACAGCGTGATTCTTGGATATATCTCTTCAGTTAAGTTTGTTTTGCAGTTCTTGATTTTATTTTATTTCAGAGGTTTTATTTGAATTTGTTTGTTAGTACCTTATAGTACACTAACAGAGTTATGAGACATTATTTTTCACAAACACTTTTTTCATTAAAGCAGA
The DNA here is from genome assembly GCA_034008185.1 of Gorsachius magnificus. Taxonomy (NCBI): domain Eukaryota; kingdom Metazoa; phylum Chordata; class Aves; order Pelecaniformes; family Ardeidae; genus Gorsachius; species Gorsachius magnificus. The sequence continues at coordinate 186,911,892 of CM067081.1, forward strand.
CTCTTCTTTGTTTCTACAATTTCATTTAATGCTGTACAGTTTCTGTGGTTAAACTGGTAATATAGTAATATCTGTGTATGAATGCTATACAAGAACCAGTTTCTCTCTCCAGAATCCTCATCTGTTATTCATTTTCTTTTTGCAACTGAATGCTTTACTGCTTGTAGGTGGGCCATCTTCTCTGCATCTCAGGTGGACTGGAAAAACCTTCTACTTCTTTTAGCTTAATTTTCCCTTTCCTTTTCAAATAAAACCTGAAAATAACCTTTTCTTCTTTCCTATACTTATGTTTTCATTATCCTGACACTGGACACTGTCATTCTCTTATTACCTCAGGTAAACTGTATGGGTTTTTGGGTTTGGGGTTGGATTGGGGGTTTTTTGGTTAATTTTTTTTCTATGAAACACAAAGAACAAAAAGAAATGGTTACTGTAATAACAATATTAACATTTTAAATCCAATGACCAAAGACTTTTCTTAACAGATGTTCTGCTATACCTGGGATTTTGATTAACTACTCTGGTTTTTTAATTCATCTGCCTCCATATTTCAGAAAAATAATTTGCAGGGTTCTATTGACTCTCCCCACAGTGTCCATGAACACTCTGTCCATGAGAAAATTATTCTCTGCTTGATTTTCAGCTCTGTTTTTGTTTGTCCCTCAGAAGCAAGCTTCATACACAGCAGAATGGCAGATAGAGCATGTGGCAGATAGCTAATGACTCATAATGACAGACTCATAAACAAGCTAATACATGCTAGGGAGGAGGTTTTTTTCTTCCAGAACACCCTACCAGAGGCATGCCCTTCCCTGTCCTTTTTGCTTTGTTGGGCTTATGTGGAGAAAGTAGAGTAAAGATACTTTCACAGTAACTTAGTTTTTGAAACATGTCCTTCACTTTTAAAAGAATATGATACCTGACATATTTGATCAAGAAAACAAAATTGTGCTTTTGAGGTGTGAAGCCTCCCTTCCATCTGGAGTTTTGGTTGGTGGTGGAATAAACCAGCAGGAGAAATGGATCTCAGCCCTGCACAGACATATCTGTGACAACCACAGACTCCCTTTGAATCTCTTTTGGAAGGAAAAGCATAGCTGCAAGAACACCTCACAGCTGTTGCACAAATGTACATTATAGAACGATCTGCAGATAACAAGTCCCACTAATTCACAGACCTATGCATGCACTGAACCAGCACTGCTCTGCGTAGTGGATGGAAGAACTGTTGAATATGTTTGTTTTCCGTGTACTGACTATATTATTGTATATCATGCAGTATTAAATAGTTTGTGGCTCAGCACCAGACAGGAAGGTTGCCTATTTGCTTTGTTGTGCCTGCTGCAATCTGGAGTCCTCAGGAGGAAGAAAAAATTGCACCTCCCTAAAGCATGATCACTTTGGTACGAGCTGAAGAGGCACTGGAAAGACGCACCAGAAGAAAAAGTGTGCCCAACACAGCATCATTAGCAAGAAAGATTTGTTTTCTTTTATTTTCATCTGTCTCCTCAGCAGAATTGACTGTTCTGTCTTTAAAAGCTTGTTTTATTCTTCTGTGTTTGTGTTCTAGTAAAATATAAGTTTAGATATTGAGAACACGATTTTGTTAGTTTTAGTGTGTTCACTTTAATGAAAAGCTGCAGGTATATCCACCTCAAAGCTTTGGCTCATTCAGGGTCCTCTCAAAGAAAGTTGTCTGGGTGCTGAGAGCTGGGAAGCTTTTAATCAGTGATAGAGGGACTTGTTTTTTCTGATAAAGAAAAGTGTTAGATACTGATAACTGGATCGATGGGCTTTCTTGGCATGTTGTTTCCTTCAGTAAAGCTAATATCAGTAGCCGTCATTCAGAGGAACAGATGGAAGCTTGAAGATGACTTTTGCAAATAAAACCCTCACTAAATTAATGACATTGAGACTCAACATTAAGTAACATAAATTCATGAGATTTGAGGTTAAAACATCCATGATCATACAAAAATATAACGTAATAAAGAGACCTAAATGGCACAAAGGATTAATATAACTGTGTCCAAATACCTTTTTATCTCTTTGAACAAGATGTATTATACAATACACAGCCAGCTTTCCAATTCTTTATATGTGGAGTATACAAGGGAGAGCCAGATGCTTTATCATGTTCTTTTGCTGAGAGCCAAAGCTTTACAAAATTAAGCATTCAATGTCATGAAAATAACCTTTGAGCTACTCTTTTTTTTTTTTTTTCCCCTGAATGGAGCAGTTGATCCTGCCTAAATAGTATCAGTTCTGTCTTCCTTCATTGGTGTTCTAACTGCAAATAAAAGGTGCTGAACTTCCTAGCAAAAGCCCTGAAGATCAAAATGTGCTAAGCTAGTGAAAAAAACAATTTGGAGGAATAAGAAAATTAAATCAGGGCTACAGAAAAGGGGAAAGAAAGGATGTGGTTTCTGGCTAAGCATTCAGGAAAGTCAAGTTCATTGAAGATGAAGATGAAAGACAGTAGAGGAAGAGGGAGGAGTTGGTATGGGGGATAGAGGATTTTAACAGAAAATGGGAGAGGAAACAACTGTGCACAGTGCTGTTCAGCAGAGAAGGAATGTGTGGGCAGAAATTAACAGCAGAAAGAGGAGACAAATATCCTAAAACCTCCACACAAAAATTATAATCCAGATGTAGAGCACAAGAAAAAGGGCAAGCTCCGTAAACAACAGCAGCTGAAGAGGCAAGCAAAAGTACCAAAATATTTGGCGGCCACAAGACAGGAAGGAGCAAGACAGAATGTGGTGGTGGTGGGCATGTGATGGCCACTTTTAGAGACATCAAGAGCAAAGAAGGAGAGGAAGGACAGGGACATGGCAATGAGTTTCTGAGTAGTGATGCAAGGGAGAAGGTAATAAGGTGTGTAGATGATATACAGGATGGGGAGAGAAGGGATCGTCACAATTGTGACAGATGTCACCAGAAGTATGAAAAAGATGTCAGACTTATTTATGGAAGAGGAATAGACCTGGGAAAGGAAGAAATTGAAGCTGGAAACAATCCAACATGGAAGGGGCAACAGTCAAGGTAGGCAGTAAGAAGGAAGGAAGGAAGTATAAGGATACAATGCAGAAAAGGGTTGTGGTGAGTGGCAGGTGATATGGGATGGAAAACCAAAGGATATATGTGAAAAGACCTGTGAAAATACAGCTGTAGCCCTTTACCACACAAGCTTCACTATCTCAACCTGCCATGGATGGGGAAAAAGATAACAAGTTGGAGAACAGGTATGTGTGCAGCCAGTGCCCTGCTGCTCTCTGTTACCACTGTCTGGATCCACACAGCTCAGGAGACAAAAAAATTCCATTCCACCATCACTGCTACCAATACCCTTACTCTCAGAGGACATTTCATGGTGGAATGGCCTTATTTGCCTTAGAAAAGCCAATATAGAAGTCAATAAGTACAGTAAGACTTTTTCTGTCAGTGATGGACAGATTTTTTCTTAGTGTCAGTTTGCATTTATAAAAGGAGACATTAAGCCTCTGTCTACTTCTTTTTACGTAAAGAGAAAAATTATGTGCTTGAAAAGGACATCTTAGAACACCACACATTTGAACTCCCATCTGTGTTTTGAAGTAAGTATTTGCAACACTCACTCTTCTACCTTCCCTACCTCTGTCGCTTTCTGCTCCATCATATTAGCATTTTAACAATGTACATTGACATTTTAAAAAAATGCAGCTTTCATGACGCTCCTAAATTTACACAGAGCAGCCAGGGACAGGCATTAAACTGCAGTATGCATTCTCACAGTTCTCTTTCCTATGAAACAGTCTACACTTGCATGGAAAAAGTACAAATCAAAGCCCCAATAAACTGGAAAACCATCACTGGAGATGGTAGCGGCATTCTTTCCCAGCGCTTACTGGATTAGTGTCAGTGTCTGGGTATGTCCGGGTGTACCTGTATAAAAGCCTATATATCATAGCCTCTACTGTATTTTTTAAGAGAAAATTAGCATAGCTCTGGCTTAATATTTTTTACAAATAATCACACTGTGAGACTAAATATCATCTTATATAATCTTGATTACTGTGTAAGATCTAACATCAGAAAAATAAGAACCAAATAACACACCTAAAGGTAAAATATTATTGCTTTATCCTCACTTTATTTAAAACTCCTTTTGCACAGAGGCTCAGGTGAAACAGTGTAGAGTCAAATCCAAATAGCTCATGTTCAGCATGTAGAAGGATCAGAGCCACCCACATTACCCTACTGAAATCCTGAATAAAAATGTTTTGCACCATTAAGCTAAACACACAATATTAAATAAATATAAAGATAGAAGAAAAAATAGACCTGTATAGCTATTCAAATTCTGCCTGCTATTACACTGAAAATCTCAATACTGTCTCTTAGGAAACAGTCCCACACTTTCCCATTTATGAGCATAAAACTGCTTCAGAAAATTGGTTGCTTATTCAGGATTTGGGCTGCTGAGGCAGCAGGGGTTTGTGCACCTGGGGAGGCAGTTCTGTGGGATATTAGTCAAGTCTGTTACTACCTGTGACAACAGCACAATGTGGAGTGAGGCAGGGAGACTGCCTTTTCTATACTTTTGGTGTATGTATCCATACCTCTAGCAAATAGAGATGAGAGGAACCTGCATTCTCCTACAGAATAATAGGATTTGAAAAACATTCAGAACAAAAGCTTCTAAGGAACAGCAAGCTCAGGCTTTGTAGTACTGGTTTCCTTGTGAACATATGCTTATGCTGATGTTCCCTATCTGTATGTATGGGTGAATCACAGAATCACAGAATGGCAAGGGTTGGAAGGGACCTCCGGAGATCATCTAGCCCAACCCCCTAAAGCAGGTTCACCTAGAGCAGGGTGCACAGGACATCGTCCAGGTGGGCTTTGAATATCTCCAGAGAAGAAGATTCCACAACCCCCCCTGGGCAGCCTGTTCCAGTGCTCTGTGACCCTCAAAGTAAAGAAGTTCTTTCTCATATTCAGCTGAAATGTCTTATGTTTCAGTTTGTTCCCATTGCCCCTTGTCCTGTCGCTGGGCACCACTGAGAAGAGTCTGGCTCCATCCTTGTGACATCCACCCTTAAGATATTTGTACATGTTTCTGAGATCCCCTCTCAGTCTTCTCTTTTTCAGGTTAAACAAGCTCAGCTCCCTCAGCCTTTCCTCATAGGAGAGATGCTCCATATATGACCCATACATACAGACTGTTTCAGATATGGAAATATCTGGGTTTCCTTAGTTCAATCTAAGCATGTATTAGCAAGTCCTAAAGAAAATCATATGTGAGTTTGAGCACAGTCACTCTATAAGTATTATTAATGCTATTATCACGAAGTTATACAACTAAAGATGAAAAAAAGCCATACACCCACAAAAGAACAAACCCAAGCCCCTCAGTGAATTCAGACTATCTCCTCAGAAACAATTGAAGACTTTGAATTAAGTCTCAGTAATTGAAACCTGATACTCCTATACCATTTGGGGCAAAACTTCATCTAGTGCAAGGATAAAAGAGCTTATCAGAAAACATGGAAGTTTTCCGTTGGTTTTAATTGTCTTTGGATTGGGTCCAAGGAATGAATTTTTTTGTCCTGGGCTATTGATGTGCAGCTGGTCACAAATGCTAAATTCAGTTAAAAAAGCTATGCCTAAACAAGGATATTGTGGAATGCAGCTGGAAGCCAGGCCTTAAACAGCTCCCTTGTCTGTTTTTTGCTCTGTATCTGCCACTGGCCGTGGTGTGTTAGCTGTTACTCCCTTTCATGTCTTACTATGTTTGTAGAAGGGCTTAAGCAAAATCGGCAGTTCATGGAAAAAATGAGGTTTCAGCATTTGTTTCCATTCTACACTGGAGCAAAAGAATACTGGACCTTTTTAAATTTTTCATGGGAAGAGGGATCAAGTCTATCTCAGAGTAGTTAATAACTTCATAGCTGGGGAATCACTTGTCTTGCTGACTCACAGCTTTCTCTCATACTGAACAGAGATCTAAACCTGCATTTTCTGTAAAGCACTCATCAAATGGCCATTTTCAGTAGATTTTGTTCTTGACCAAATCTCATTTACTCAGTCACTGATAAAGAATCTTAACAACAATAGTTTTCAGAAATTTCTATTTCAATCATCTAATTTAGTTTCTCTTGTATGGAATAAAAAGCACTCTTTCCAGAACTACGCAGATAAAACTTTGCTAGGGGTAAAATGTAAGAAGTATTGTATTAGATAGTTTTCTATTTGTATTTTTGAAGTCCAAGATCTGACCAGTAAAACTCAGAATTTTAATAGTACTCCATACTCCAAGACACTGGGGCTTTGAAAGAATATAAAAAGTCACTTCATATTCTTCATTTGCTCTTCTAATAAAATCTATAGTTGCCTAGCAAGATATTTCAGCTTCAAAATAGTTGCTTGGGTTTTTCATGAACTTTTATACTGATGCAACCTCAATGGCAACTTTCTTGTTGTCTTATGCTTGCTTTCAGCAACCTCCTTCTATTTAGTTTAACTTTCTCTAGTTCACCTAAAGTTTGCCTCAATAAGTTGTTGTTCTAAATTTGCTTCTCACATGCTTTTTAAACTGTTTTCCCAAAAGGATAAATTTCAGGTTCTGAATATTTCTTCTTTGCATATGAACTTGTTAGATAACTCTAATCTTTTCACAGCTTTCATCTCTAACCATGTTTTTCCCTTCTCTTTCTGCTTGTCTCTTTTATCATTATCTTTTCACTGTGAAGGTCTGTCACTCTATACAGTATTCCAGGGGTGCCTTAGCAGTGCTGAAAGCAGATGGCTTCAAACACATCTAATCTCACATTTAGTACTATTCTTTAGATTATTCTTCTTGTCATCACTATATGCTAAACCCCAAAGGACCAAATCCTTAGCTGGTGCAAAGTGGACGCTGAAATGAACGTTGCTTTATGAATTACATTAGCTGTAGCACTATCTCTGTGTTATTGCCATTTTGCTGAATAGAGTTAAGATCGAATATTCATAACTGATGGAAAATGGTATCTAAGTGTATGAGCTCAGTTAATGCAGAATGGTGTCATCAATAATTTTTATCTTCTGAGAGACTGACCCTCAGCTCACAGAAAGTGTGCAATGTAGAGAATTTAGGGCTTTCACATGATCATTCATTGAAGACTTATTCCTGTGAAGTGTCCTGAGTGAAGGGGGCACATGTTGATGGGTCATGTTGAGCAGATGATTAGTAACTCTGATGTACGAAGGTACCTGAAGAAGCTGCAAAACTTCACAGCTTTGCGAATCAGGATAGATAGGATTACAACTCAAAGGCATATTCTGCTCAGTAGGAAGATGACAAAAGAATGAAGTAAAGAATTTTTGCAGCTTTTGTGCCAGAAACTGGCTAAAAAGTGACTGAATTTCCAGAAATTTAAAGCTGCTCCAGAATAAACTATATTTTGTGCTGAGCAAGTCTTTCCCTCTCTACATATTGCGACCTTTCAAAGGGCAGAAGCTAAAAGGAACAAAATTTGAGAACATCTGTTTTTCTCATTACAGCTGCATCACTATCACAAGGCATATTGTGAGTGACACAGACAAGAAATTAATAGTGTGTTTGTACAGCATGGACTTTCACACTCCCACACTCAGTCTCTCTGTCTCTCTCTTATGCCTGATGAGAAAAATCTCTTCAATACATCAGCTATTAAACTTCATAACCATGCAGAAATTGACAGTAAAAATGTCAACGGCATTTTCTTCAGGTACTCTAAACCAAAGGGAAAATAGGAAGGAAAGTAGTCCATGCTTTCTCTGAACTGTTGACATAGTGTAACAAAGAACATTCAAGCAGTGCAGCCAAATGCTTGGTACTGAGAAAAATAAAGCAGGAGTGAGCCTAGGTGCTGACTGGATTTTGCACCTTAGGACTGACAGCTTTCCTATAATATTAATCACTCAACTTGTTGCCTCTTGTATTTGAATAAGTCACTGATAATACTCTGAGAGAAATGTTCAAGTAATACCTTACAAATGTTCCCATAAAGTGTCCAAACTTTTTCAACAGTGAATGCAATGGTTAGAAATAAACTAAATGTTAGAAACTCATAATCTCCAAAAGCCGTAATTCCATGTAAGAGTGAGAATAAACTGAGTTCACTCAGTGTGGAATTGTTATCAATATCATTCTTCTTTCTAGAGGATTTTATTTTTCTCTAAGTCTTTTTAGCTATCAAAGAACTAAAAGCTTCAAACTGGAAATTTGGTAAGCCTTGAATGAAGATGGTTGCATCTAGAGATACATTTCAAACAAAATCCACAAGAACACCACCAGGCTACTTGAAGCAGTCATATTCTGCATCTTTTGAACTCAGTATTCTTGGAACTCTCTTGAATACTCATAAAAATGGAATATCATGGGGAAATTTCAAGTTGTAGGAGCACAGCTACTAGAACTACCATATCATTATTCTACAAAATTTTAGTCTCAGGCTGCTGCAACACTTTGAGACTTTAAGAACATCTGGGTTTTCATAGCAGTAGTGGAGTGTCTGTCCTCCCATTTCCAGTGGATTCTTCAGAGATGGGCCTGAGTGATTAGGCATCCTGTAGAAAAGAAAGAGGATCAGAGAAAGAAAATTTGCCCTCCAGAAGAAGGTGCAATGTACAATCCACAGCATTATGGGTCTGTGGCATGAAGCATGAAGGAACCTGAGGAACTGAGATGGTTCAAGGGAGATAGAAAAGAACTAATGAGCTTGCAGGATATGAATTAGTTTTGTACTCCTGTAATACTTTACACCTAAAGAAATCACAGTGTTCAGAAACATCCATACATGTCCACACATAGAAAACCTGTTAATATATGTTATCTGAGAAATAATTGGATCTGAGCAGGACAGAACTAAAATCACACATTTATCTTAGAAACAAGTATCTGAATATCTTTTAAACCTTAAGGTATTCTTGGTCCCAATATGCTTTCCCCTAGGGATAGGCAATAGTTCACACTTAATTTTGTAAAGTAAATGATAGAGGGGGAGATTATAGCCTAAAACAAGCTTGCGGAACTGTATCTATTTCAAATTTAATTTGTAGTTTTAGAACTGACTTTCACATTCATCAAGTCAGTGAAAAGTGATGATTTTAAGAAGGTATGAATCATGCTCTACATTTAGCTATTCATCTCTCAAACTGTGGACAGAGCCAAAAGATGCTCCCTCTAGTTTGGATAGGATGCCTAACTTTTAGACAAGCTAAAGTTATGTGACATGACTCAAACCCATAGGTGATTTATTTACTCTTGTCTGTAAAGGAAGTTTGAAATTGAGGTCTGTCCCACAGGCATAAAAATTTTTCCTAAACATAAGATCATTTTTCTTCCTAACAGTGTAGGTAAGAATGCTCAAGAAACTTCTATCTCTGGCACTACCTGAAGTTTGAGAGCTTAACCTGAAGTTAGCATCTATGTTACCATAAATGTGGCATAGGATTTTGTGTGGATTTTTTTAAAGACAGAAAAAAGAAAAAAGAAAGATGGAGCTGTACTCCCCAGGATCTGAAGCTTTTCTAGCTTTTGCAGCTCCTTAAGAGGAAGGATCCTTGGGAGATATCCATTGTTTGAAGTTCCTAACAAAGTGTGATGGTAACCCTCCCAAAGCCTTTGTAGAGTAGAGAATTCATGTTATATTTTGCACTACAAAGCAGAGAGAGACCACACACTGTATACTATAGCCTTCCCTGCGATTGCCTCATATATTTTTAGTCTCATGTAACCATACTGTTCATTACGCATTTGCTATACCTGTGAAAAAAAAAAATAATAAAAAAAGTTTCTTGGGTCAATTTCCTTCATGGGAATATACTTGATATAAGTCACTTACGTGCAAGTCCCTTACTTTTGCAGTGTAGCACATTGACTCCAAGGATTTGTGCAAATCTGCAGTAGAGAGAAGCATTCACCACAAATTTAACAACTAGAACAAGGACATGCATTCTGGATAATTAAACAGAGAGTTCTGTACATTTTTGAGGTATGCTCTCTTTCTATGCAGAAATGAAAACCAAGAAATCTTAGTTTGTCTTGCTGGCTATTTTAACTATTTCTTTTTCTACATAGCAATTACTTCTTTTTCTCTCCACTTGTACCTAAAAAATATGGAAAAATGTTTTTCATTACCTTTCTGCAAGAAATTTCTTGCATATACTATGTGCTTAAAATCAATCAGATTATTTTTCCAGAATGGTCCATTGTTAAGCTTATATTAAATTAATCTTCAAAAGCAAATAAATATTTTTTCAGAGACAAGATCTTTAATGATGAAACTCAGAATGTTAAATTAATTTAAACCAGTTATGCTTTTTCAGCTATAACTATTGCAGTCTTTCCTGCTGTATAGCAATTAACAATTGATAAATCTTTCCTGAAGGAAGTTAAATGTCTTTATTTCTATCTTAGAGTTGAGAAGATAAGTCCAAAGATCCACAGCAATTTTTATTCAGTGAGGAAAAGTATTAAAATATTATGGTGCCATGTCCTGGTTTTAATCACTAGGCTATCCCTAAAAAGGCAACAATTATAAGCAGTAATATTAATTCTTCCCCTTGACACACTTTGAAGATGGAAAAAGGGGCCAGATCCAGAATACAGGGGCAATGGAAACATTATGCAAAGGACATCAAGTTACGGGCTTAAGACTCCCCTGGAGAGGGTGGTTCTGTGCAGAGGTAGCTGAGTGTCCAGCTGGCTCTGCCTGTGCTCCTGCGCTCAGATGTGCCAGAACTTACTGGTTTTACCAGCAACACAGCTCATTCTCATCTTGTGGTAGCTGAAATTTTTAAGAGACAAATGTGCTTTCAGCACCTTCAGTTCTAATCCAAAGAGATTGTAATGAATTTTTCACTATATTTTGCAAACTCCAGGGAGGAGGTGGGGAGGTACTGGGAGTTCTTGGAACTCCGACATTACTGATCCTCAGATATTCAGCATATGTCTATAACTCTCCCTTAGCATTTGTACATTCATTTTTTGAACTAGATTTGCCTTAGAGGTAAAAAAGAGAATTCTAAAATACAACGTCTGCCTGAAAGGTCAGTTTAACCCTTTTGCCTCTGCTTAGACTTCAACTTTATGATGAATGAGACTACCTGTTATGGAAAAACAACTCTTTATCAAAACCTGTCATGTGATCACCCAAGTGGATTTGAGTACTAATTGGGTAAGTCCCTTTGCAACCAAATCTATTAGCATTACCTTATTGGTTTGATCCCTGTCATCACCGATACAGGATCTGACTCTCCCTCACAGCTACAGTAAACCAGAAACAATTGTGTTTACATTGTCAAAGTAATTAAACATTAACCCATGTCAATGGAATGAAACAGGCTTTATTTTTTTTAAAGGCCTTTGAGCTTTAAAAATCCCAAACCCTTTTGCTTTGAAAATCATTTGGTTTATTCATTGATTCATAGAATCTTCTTTACATCTTAGAAGTGATTCCAGCACCACTGCAGCATACACTGTGAATGTGCAGCAGTGGATATATTTGTCTCAAATGAGTCATCTTCTTTGCCTCACACTGGCAGAAGGCTGTTCTGTCTTGACTTACTCTGTACTAGGGCTTACTATTTCTCTTGATTCCTCAGTAGGAAAAGATGCATGATAAAAGTGAATCAGACCTACAAGGTCATGTCACCCTGTGGATGGACAATCAGTTGTAGTGGGGTTTTGAGCTGCTTCTGCCCTGGTAGCTTTAATATAGATATACTAAGAAAAAACCCTGCTAGAATTCATTGGATCTTTCCCATTTCTCTCTTCTCAGAAGAAATCTGTATGTCTAAAAAAACCCCATAATCTTTTAGTTCCAGGGAAAAACAAACGTCTCTTTTACACTGACAGCATTCATTAGGAGAAAACCATTAAATCCAGTGTGCTGTGAATGACTTTTCACTGTCCCCTTCTTAAGGATCCTGGTTGTGATCTTTTCTTTCCTCATTAAAATGATATCATCTCCTTTCCTAAGTGTGACCTGTTTCAATCTTGCAAATGTTGCTAGCATTGATCTATTTCTGTCTTGGAGATAATAAGGCTTTTGCATCCAGTCCTGTGAGATTCTGAAAGCATTCTGCAAAGTTTGATCTTCAGCTGGAGTTGAGTGAGTTCTGCCTGTACTGCTATTTCTCCCAAGTGTTTTTTTGTCAATTGTTGCTTTGAGACATTTTCAGTGCTTTTAAGAAGTGCCTTTAGTTTATTGGTACTTTATTCCTAATTATATGACCAAGCTGTATAGCTTTGCTTTTAAAGCACATATATTGACATCCTGTCAGGCAGCACATTGATATTTATACTTAAATTGTTTGGTTTAATGTATGACTTGGCCTTGGCTCCTGTTATCTAGAAGAAATATTGATTCCTTCTGAACCCCATTTTACTCTGCAGTCTTCAGATACAAGCTTGTTAACTGCCCCATATCTTAGATCAACAACTTTGACAGAGTTTGCCTTAGGGGAAAAAGGAGGGTGTTACAATCCCCATGTCTTGAATTTTGTGCCTTTGTAGGTTACAGAAGCCTTGGTGGTGTACTAGCTGTTTCTAAATTGCTGCAAAGATAGCTCAGTTCACTGACTTATGCTGAGTTGTATTAAGAAAAAAACAAAACAACCCTCTCCAATACCTTGGATAACTGCAGTGTGTTTTCTCTTATTGCTCCTGCATTACTAATTGAGGATCATACCTATAATCAAACAATACCAGATCAAGTATTTCAGTCTGTTCTGTCTAAATCAAAGTTATTTCAGGTTTTGCATTACAGTGTCATTCTCTTTCAGCTCCGATGGTTCCCCCAGTAAGATCTGTAAGGGTGTGCAGGTTCTGTTAAGGTGTGCAGGGTCTGTAAAGGATGTAGAAGGTGAAAGTGTCTGCTTTGCTAAGATTATCTCATCGAGGACATTTTCAATGCAAATGCGGATAAGAATTAAAGGGTGGAAGCAACAAAGAAAACGCACAGACACAAAGACCTGACAGACAAACAGAACCAAGAGCAAAACCTCATCAGTCACACTAATTGATGGGCTATCAAGGAACTGCAGGCAACTGAGGATTTGTGGCCAATAAGGATGCAAACTGAGAGCCCAAGATATTGAAGGTGTGAGGGTGGTGTTCAGTGGGACTATGCAAACTGATGAAGGAATGTGCAGGGGAAGGTAATTGGGGAGGAACAAAGGAGGAATAGATAGAAAGGGGGTTTTAAAAGGGCCCATTAAGTGCAAAACAGGACCAGTCAATATGTTTGTCTGACTGAGCCCTGCGCCTGATCACCATAGTCTGTCCTATTTTACTAAATCTTTTAACTCTCTGTGGAATCCAACTCTCTAGTGCCAGCTACAGGGGGAATGGGGGGGATGGGACACACACACCGATGTGAGCAAACTGCATGCCAGCAACTGGAGTCAGACCAGGGGCGTGGGCACCCCTGGCCTGTGGTGTCAGCTACTGGAAAGAGTGGGGTCTTGGTGTCAGCTACTGGAGTGTATGAGGGTCTTGGCCCCAGACACTGAGACAGAGCTAGTGTGTGTCCTGAAAACCACATTGGGAGAATGAGGCTAATAAGGGGTTTAGCACTGGTGGCTGGAGCAGGACCACATGTCACAGCTCATGAGCCTTGTGCCAGCTGTGGGGGAGGAGGTGTCTCTATCTTCCCCAAACTGCGTGTGCATGAGCATGTGTGTGTGTGTGTCATTCACCAACAAACTTCAAGCTGGACTAGCTGGTGAGTAGGTGACCCATGGTTCAGGTAAGAGGGCCTTAACGCAGGGGTGTCAGACCGACCAAGAGGACTTGCCCATACTCAGGGGGCCACAAATGTGCATGTGAACCTAGAGAGTGTCGTGTGTGTGTGTGTGTGCCTTCACTAGTGAACTTCAGTCCTGATCAGCCAAAGAAGAGGAGGGAACTTGTCTGTTTATGTTTATGTTTTATGTGAGTCCTGTACATACATGACATTGAAAGCAGCTCTATGTCTATGTTTGTTTTATGTGAGTCATGTATGTAGGTCCTGTTGGAGGCAGTGCTGTGGCTGTGGCTGTCTGTGTGGCTGGCATCGTTACTGTCCTCTGTGCATGTGTGTGTGTGTGTGTCTGAGATATGTGCTCAGCTTCCATACTGGTTCAGCCTGCAAGTGGGAAAGCAGCAGCCACATCCCTCATCTTGGGCAGAGACATCAGATCCCTGTGTGCCCCAGGCTGGGCTCCAGTGTCTGGTCAGGAGTAGTCCCCAGCCCCAGAGCTGCTGGAAGTGGCAGCCCATCCCTTCATGGGCACAGTACAGGAACAAGGTTTTATTCTTGTGTATTTGTTTAGTAATGAAAAAACTCTCCAACCATTGCTAATGCTGCTGTTAGCAATGAACTGCAGAAGTTTCTTAATTTGTAGACTCGTTTCGCATGTTTGAACTTGCTATTCTAGTGTCATTTTATTATTATATAAAAAACAGATTCTGAAAGCTCAGGTAATATACAAGGTCCTGTAAGTGTACATGCATATTTACATTATTCTGAACAGGTCCATGAATATATATTATACTGTCATAAACTACAAGATATTAGCCAAAGATTGATTATTTTCCATGTTTCCACTCCTGTGATTTTTGGCAGATCCACCTTCTGACTGAATGGGATTGTCGAATGTCAAGGTTGTTAAACCAGTAGCACTATAGAATTGCCAGACTCTTAGCTGTGCTTTAAAAATATACCTGTGTTACATACTCACATTCAAGGATGCATAGGGGTCTTGATTTTTAAGGGGTTTGTCTTGAAGCATTATTATTTTAATGCTTTCTTGGATATGGCAATTTATTTTTTAATACATTGATCCTAGAAAAGCATGATAAGTTCTCTGTAGTTGCCAGGTGATTGTCATTTCAGCGAAGGAGGAAAAAGAATAATAGGCAAATTTTCTCTAAAAATGCCACTTACCAAGAAGATACTGTCTTTGTGTGAAAAGATATCTGTACAGGAGAGGATAAGCATGAAGGTGAAGGACAACTGGAAATCCATGACAGTTATTTCTCTGCTGTCCATTATGTGTTTCTACTCTGTCTTGTTTGTTCTTTGCAAAATTAAATAGCACTTGTTATCTTCTTCAACTAGCATTTTCTACATGAAAGCCTAATTAAAATGTTATTCAAATGAGATGAACATATGAAGATCAGGTTCAGGCCATATATGTCCAGTGATATGTGTACTGTGAAGCACATTTCCAATACAGAAGCAATGAACAAGGGTGAATCATTTCATGGACCAGCATGAGAACACCAAACCAATATTTTAGTTGTATTTATTATACTGTTATGTTTTAGGAAAAAAATAGATAGCTGCTACTAGAGGACAGGATAAACAATTTATACCAAAGCATGCATATTAAAAGTAATGTTCATTTAGGCAAAATTAATTTTACTTGTGAATTAAGAAGTGACACTTTAAAGATTATTTTTTATGATTTTTTTAAAGGTTAAATATTAAGGGTGGGGATTGGGACAGTCCAGTTTGTGGAAAATAACCACTGAACTTTCTTTGTGTAATTAATGGGGACAAAAATATATGTTATAAATACAGTCCTGACCATGGATAATTTGGAGGGAATTCTCTGGTGACTTGGGAAAAATCAGTATTTTCTCTGTCTACACCTTAATTTCAAGAGTCCTGGGAAGAGGCTGGCATCAGAAGGAAAACAGTCTCCCCCATTCTGAAGATATGTGGGAAATTTAAGTTCTGGCAGACCCAGAACTCTCTAGCTAGCAAAGTTAGGCACCTGCAGAGGCAGACAATCCTGGACAGACAGCAGACTGCTTGATGGTGTTGCCAAAGTTCCAGGTTAAGCAAGATTTAGGTCTCCTGGATGCTGTCTTATTTTCCATCACCTTTTTTGCCTTTTTGTTTTGTAGCTGAATTTCATAGATGGTCTTTAGAATTCCTGTTCTGCATTCAAATGTGTAGATACAACATCTACAGAATTTTGAACATATTTAAATAAAAATATACACTTGTTAAATGTCTTCAAGTGCCATGTGCTGTGTCAGTGTGATAATAGTCTTGAATAGTATTGAAAATCGGGAATATATGTTAGAATTTGAAGCAGATAAAGAGTCAGAACATGATAGCAAGGCAGCAAATATATTCTGAATGCTGCCAGGGAAGATTAAGCAGGAAGATTGGGGAAACGAACAGGAGTGGATAAAATAGTATGCTTCTAGATGTGAGAAAAATACTTATGGTGGCAACCTGGTATGTGAGAATATGAGAGAAGCTATTTCTGAAATACCTCTGGGATTATGGACAAAGGGAACATTATCTGAGAAATGTCTTAGCATTATGTTATGATGAAATACAATATTTAAGAGAGGTAAACTAAGCAATTAAGCTCATATAGCTAAGGTTAGAATAGAGTTTCCAGTTTTCCTTTTGGCAAGAAAATCTCAAGAAAATTACTGCTGCTTCATTTCACACAGTTCTGTAAAACCTCTACCTTTAATTTTTATCTCGGTTTGCCAAAAGTATTGTTGTTAAAAGGAAATCTTCCAAAAGAGTTTGCATATACTTTATTTCAAAGCCTATTTTTGTATTATGGGATGAGTTTTATTTGGAAAATAAAATCACTAAGCTTGAAGAACTAGAGCACAATGGCAGAATACTCTACAAAATCTAAGTGCAGATTTACTAGGTCAGCCAAACATGATGGAGCCTTCCCCATTTCTACATTCTGCACAACTCACTTGATTTTGGGGCACATGGTGAGACTGCCGTCATGTACTAAGAGAACTGAATGTATGACTGTGTAAAATCACACTTATTTTCACAACAAGATTTTCATGAGTGAATGCTATGCTTAGTGGAAGGTTTTGTCATAAGGAATGGATTTCAACCATCAGGCTGTGCAAGGACCTTGATTGCTTATTAGCTCTGTAAGTGGAAGGAGAAACCTTGCAGGGAGAACTAACTCAACAACAGCCACATCTGTCACTAGGCCTACTAACTATGCTGTTAATATTGGGCCTGTAGTAGCAAAGTTCTTTCTTCCTTTCTTTAAATTTTGATGGTGGTAGAATAGAATGGAAACTAGAAGACTGGCATACTGGCATCAGTTTAAGACCAGCAGCAGTTTAAAACCCAGTGTACCTGCCATTTCACCAAAGCCTCCAAGGTGAAGGGTTCTGGAGTGAAGGATCATGCTGGGGGACCCTTCCAAAACTGGCAAAACCACAGCAAAATGGCGAAGGCAAAGGCACAGGGAGAGAGAAGGTATCCCAGACCCTGTAGCCAGAACAGGAAAGAGCAGGCTCCTGATAAGCAGTGTCTCTGACTCAGTGTGGATGGGGACAGGAGTGATGGAGGCCAAACCCCCTCACACACAAGAGCAGCCCCAGGGAGCACGAGCAGCCAGGAGCACGGCAAACTGGGTGGGCAAACAGGACATGGCGCGTCAGAAGAGTGTGATGCAGCAGTTTGTGTGGCAGTTCATGCGGGCAGGGAACAGTCCCCCTCCTGGCTCCAAAGAGCAACTCCACTAGTGGTCATCGCCCTCCCAGGAGAGGACCCAGCTATGGTTTCCACTCACCTGAAAGCCATCGCCAGGAGGAATGCGGTGACCCAGTCAGAGCTCCCACACAAACATGCAGCTGTCCAGGTCTCGGGCTGCAGGGAGTGCCTGAGCCTGTCACTTGTACCGGAGGGCAGTAAGGACAACAGCTGTCTCCAGTGTGCTCAGGTGGATGATCTGCTCAGGCTGGTGGCAGAGCTGAAAGAGGAAGTGGAAAGGTTAAGGAGCATTAGGGAGTGTGAGAGGGAGATAGGTCAGTGGAGCCGCACCCTACCACCCCTGAGGCCAAGGCAGCAGATGGAGGCTCCACAGGAAGCAAAGGATCCCCGCCCTCTTGCCACCAAGCAGAAGGAGGGGAGCTAAGAGATGGGAGGGAATGAAAATAGGTCCCTGTTCAGGGCGGCAGGCATATCCCCTCCCACCTCCCTCACCTTCCTGGTTGCCCTTACACAACAGATATGGTGTTCTGGAACTTGAGGGCCAGGCAAATGCTGATGTAGGTGAAGGTCTATCCAGGGGGTTACCTCAGGTGAGTCAGTCAGCCCCATGCTTTATGACTGCCTCGGTTAAGAAAAAAAAAGCAGGGCAATTGTAATAGGCAATTCTCTTCTGAGGGGAACACAGGGCCCAATATGCCTACCAGACCCATCCCACAGAGAAGTCTGCTGCCTCCCTGGGGCCCAGGTTAGAGATGATACTAGGAAACTCCCTGGTCTGGTATGTCCCTCTGATAATCACCCGCTCTTGATTATGCAGGTTGGCAGTGATGAGGTTGTGGACTTCAGCTATCTCAAAGGGGGAAAAGGTTTCTCACTCATGAGTTGGTGGGGCTCATTGAGAGAGCTTTAAACTAGGTTTGAAGGGGGAAAGGTATACAACCAGGCTCACTAGAGAGGAGCCTAGGGGTGGCGTGCCGATGTTGGAGATGTAATCAATAGCCCAGCCTAGGTGCATCTACACCAATGCACGCAGCATGGGCAACAAACAAGAGCAGCTGGAAGCCATTGTGCAGCAGGATAGCTATGACTTAGTTGCCATCACAGAAACATGGTGGGATGACTCCCATGACTGGAGCGCTGCAATGGATGGCTATAAGCTCTTCAGAAGAAATAGGCAAGGAAAGAGATGCAGTGGGGTGGCTCTGTATGTTAGGGAGTATTTAAATTGTATAGACCTCAATGATTGTGATTATAAGGTTGAACGCATATGGGTAAGGATGAAGAGGAAGGCCAATGAGACAGATATCCTGCTGGGAGCCTGTTATAGACCACCCAACCAGGATGAAGAGGTAAATGAAGCATTCTACAAGAGGCTGGCAGAAGTCTCACAATCGCTAGCCCTTGTTCTCATGGGGGACTTAAATTTACTGGATGTCTGCTGGAAATAAAATTCAGCAGAGAAGATACAGTCTAGGAGGTTCCTGCAGTGTGTGGAAGATAACTTCCTGACACAGCTGTTAAGTGAACCTACCAGAGGAGATGCCTTGCTTGACCTGCTGTTTACAAACAGAAGACTGGTGGGAGATGTGGGGGTTGGAGGCCATTTTTGGCTTAGTGACCATGAAATGATAGAGTTCTTGATTCTTGGCAAAGTAAGGAGGGGGTCAATGGGTCAACAAAACTACTATGGATGTCTGGATGGCAGACTTCAGCCTGTCCAGGACACTGGTTGAGAAAGTTCCTTGGGAGGCAGTCCTTAAGGGCAAAACAGTCCAGGAAGGCTGGGCATTCTTCAAGAAGGAAGTCTTAAAGGCACAGAAGCAGGCTGTCCCCATGTGCCATAAGACGAACCGTCGGGAAAGACAACTGACCTGGCTGAACAGGCAGCTTTTGCTGGGACTCAGGAAAAAAAGGAAAGTTTATGACTTTGGAAGAAGGAGCAGGCAACTCAAGGAGAGTACAGGGATCTTGTTAGGTCATGTAGAGAGAAAATTAGAAAGGCAAAAGCAGAACTAGGACTCAACCTGGCCACTGTTGTAAGAGATATCAAAAAATGTTTCTACAAATACATTAGCAACAAAAAGAGATCCAAGGAGAATCTCCATCCTTTACTGGATGTGGGAGGGAACATTGCCACCGAGGATGAAGAAAAGGCTGAGGTACTACTTAATGCCTTCTTTGCCTCAGTCTTTCATAGACAGACCAGTTATCCCCAGGGTAGTCAGCCCCCTGAGCTGGAAGATAGGGACAGATTGCAGAATGAAGCACCCATAATCCACAAAGAAGCAGTTAACGACCTGCTGTGCCACTTGGACGCTTACAAGTATATGGGGCTGGATGGGATCCACCCAAGAGTATTGAGGGAGCTGGCAGAGAAGCTTGCCAAGCCATTCTTCATAATTTATCAGCAGTCTTGGTTAACAGGGGAGGTCCCAGGTGACTAGAGGCTTGCCAATGTGATGCCCATCTGCAAGAAGGGCTGGAAGGAGGATCCATCAAACTACATGCCTGTCAGTCTGGCCTTGGTACCCAGGAAAATTATGGAGTTGTTCATCTTGAATACGCTCACCAGGCATGTGCAGAACCACCAGGGGATCAGGCCCAGTCAGCATGGGTTCACAAAAGGCAGGTCCTGATTGACCAACCTGATCTCCTTCTATGACCAGGTGACCCTCCTGGTGGATGAGGGAAAGGCTGTGGATGTTATCTACCTGGACTTTAGTAAAGCCTTTGACACTGTCATTCTTCTGACGGCTCATGGCTTAGACAGGTGTACTCTTTGCTGGGTAAAAAACTGGCTGGATGGCTTAGCCCAATGAGTTGTGGTATACGCAGTTAAATAGAGTTGGCGGCTGGTCACAAGCAGTGTTCCCCAGGGCTCAGTATTGGGACCAGTCTTGTTCAATATCTTTATCAGTGATCTGGATGAGGGGATTGAGTGCGCCCTCAGCAAGTTTGCAGACAACACCAAGTTGGGTGGGAGTGTTGATCTGCTCAAAGGTAGGGAGGCTCTGCAGAGGGATCTGGACAGGCTTGATTGATGGGCCAAGGCCAATTGTATTAGGTTCAAGACCAAGTACTGGGTCCTGCACCTGGGTAACAAGAACCCCATGCAAATGCTACAGGCCTGGGGAAGAGCAGGTGAAAAGCTGCCTGGCGGAAAATGACCTGGAGGTGCTTGTTGACAGCTGGCTAAACATGATCCAGCAGTGTGCCCAGGTGGCCAGGAAGGCCAACAGCACCCTGGCTTGTATCAGGAATAGTGTGGCCAACAGGAGGAGGGAAGTGATTGTGCCCCTGTACTTGGCATTGGTGAGGCCTCACCTCCAATACCGTGTTCAGTTTTGGACCCTCACTACAAGAAAGACATTGAGGTGCTGGAGTGTGTCCAGAGAAAGGCAATGAAGCCGGTGAAGTGTCTGGAGCACAAGTCTTCTGAGGAGCAGCTGAGGGAACTGGGGTTGTTTAGCCTGGAGAAAAGGAGGCTGAGGGGAGAACTTATCACTCTCTACAACTGCCTGAAAGGAGGTTGTAGCAAGGTAAGGGTTGGTCTCTTCTCCCAAGTAACTAGCTATAGAATGAGAGGAAATGGCCTCAAGTTGCATCATGGAAGGTTTTGACTGGATATTAGAAAAAAATTCTTTAGTGAAAGAGTGGTCAAGCATTGGAACAGGCTGCCCAGAGAGGTGGTGGAGTCACCATCCCTGGAGATGTTCAACACACATGTAGACATGGCACTTTGGGACATGGTTTAGTAGGCAAGGTGGTGTTGGGTTGACAGTTGGACTTGATCTTGAAGGTCTTTTCCCATCTTAATGATTCTATGATTCTATGAATCTGTGATGATGATTCTGAAAATCAGAATATTGAAACAATTCATGGTTCTACATGTCCACGAACTCATGAGATTATCCTCCAATGCATTGCACAGGTGAGTTTGTGAACTGGTAACTAGGTATTGGCATAGAAGAGAGACTTTGCCTCAACAGGCATTAGAAAGAAGCTAAAGCAGTGAATGTAATGCCTTTTGTGGGGATAAATGCATGAATTTATGGCATTCAGATTGTAAACTTTATGCAGTTGAGATACATGCTTAGTATTTTTGCCTGATTTGAAGTGTTTAGGTTATTCATTTCTACTAGCTAAAGGAAGAACATGCATGCTGAGATTTAAAAAAAAAAGTCAGATCTTAATGCTCTTATTCTTAATTTTTTTTTAACATTTATGTTTTTTTGAGTAGCTAACTTGGTGACTTGGGTACAAAAAAAGATACCTGTAAAAATGAGGAGGGGTGGCAGTTCTCTTCTGAATAAATATTTTTTTATTTGTAAACCAGAAATGAAGCATTGCTTGCTGCCCAAAGGAAAGTTTGTAATACTAGAGTACAGAGATGAGAAATACAAGATGATGCACTTGAAGTATCTCTGAAGAAGCAACTAAGTTCAGTTTCTCTACCACAAAAACTTGATGAAAATTCGCTATGAGAAATCGAGGCCTAAATTTCAAATTAAAACTTTGATTTATAGTTTTTATATATCTCTCCTATTTTGCAGCATAAACCTGTAGCTTGATCATTGTTATTGCTACAAACTTAATTTTAAATGATCTTGTTTGAAAAAGAAATTCAGGGTACTGATTTGTTTTTGAATACATGCTTTAATAAAATACAAAGTGAGCAGAGGCGAAACATTAGTTCTAAGGGCAAATTCTATTAGAGTAAAAGTAATAACCAAATTCCTATTGACTTTAGTGATATAGAATCAGCTGTAGTTGACTAAACTGATATGACTTTGTTTTTGTTTTTCAGCTATTGGTAGATTTAGAACAATATTTTCAATCTGTAACTGGAAATAAAAGAAGCATTAGTGACAAAATGCATACAGGATGAGGTGTTAGTCTACATAAGGAAGCTTGTCAACACTGTATATGAAAGCAACGTAGCTCAAGTCATTCTTTCCTCTCTTTTCTTCCACAGGGAGGTACCTAACAGTTTTACACAGGAAAGCATTTCTGACTCACTTGTTTACATTGCAGATAAAGTGGGAAAATACTAAGAAATAAGTTGAGGAATTTACTTTATTTGGAGAACATAATAAAAAGGGAGTTTGAGGGAAAAATACATGTTCTTGTGAAGACTGAAGAGATACAGAGTCCTCCATGGTGCACCAAACATTTGTTGCCATAGGTGCAGGGCAGGCAAAATGTCCTTTGATGGAATGGGAGAACAATGGTATCTGCAAGAATGAACCGTCTTGCTAATGATTGGAGCTGGTAACTGCAGGTGAATTTCTGGTCTCAGTCAAAAACCTACTGATTCAGTTAAGCCAGAATTTCAGCCAGTGGTATTCCACTTAAGTTTTTGCAAATTTTCTTCTCAAACTGTCTCTCAGGCAGAGATACAATCTCAAACATCTAGAATGAGTGATTATATCGGGATGGTCTGTCTTGAGGCTATAAAAATGAAGAAAGATATAACTGTCATTGTATAATCGCCAGTACAGCTACAGACTTTCTGCCGCTGCAGACTCTAGGCTAGGTAGGACAGAAAGGTTTCAATCCCCTGTAAGTTCTTTCTCAGCCCAGCAATTTTTCATGTACAGAGGTCTTGTAGGTGTGTTGCGACCTCATATGATAAGACATATTAGAGTTTTGTATATGTTAACTAAAAAGAAAACTACTCTCTATTATTACACTGTCAACACTTTTCCTCTGAGATTTAGAAGTAACTTTTTGCCACTGTGCTAGCAACTACTCAAATAAGTAGATAAAATTGCTATGAGTTGTTAAAATACTTAAATTTAATTGACAAGACAGATTATCAGTGACAGGAAATATTGTAAATACATAGAAATAGAATGGATTTTTTTATTACTTAACCATACACAGTCGTTTATTTGAGGTATAAAAATGTTTGTAGGACATGTAATGACAATAGCATTTTGAAACAAGGATTTTGAAAAAATAAAAGGTGACATCAAAAGAAGAGAAAGAAAACAATGACTCATATAAAATGTGGAAGAAAGTTTTGAGAAAATGGCAATAAGAAATAAATTGAGAAATATGTTAAAGAGAAGAGATAAGGTGTAGGACTGCTCTGTATTTCACATTTACTGATTGTTTATATGTCAATAAAAGATAGGGTCTTTTTAGGGTCACATTTAGACTCCAGGTGATACTATTTTCCCCCAACCCACAGCTAACGTATAGCATCATATGGCTCACCTGGTGTCTTTAAATGACATAAAAAAAGATTTTTTTGATAGTCATCTTAATTTTTTCCCATAGTCTTAGCCACTTGATCATTCTTTTCAGAGTTTTTAAATTTAATTCAAGGCAACTCTTAAAAGAATGATCGTGTTACTGCCTTTAGCTGAGCATCTTTCATGCCAAATGACATTGAAGTGCTCTCCAAACTGTGCTTATAGTGTTGAAATTACTGTACACTTCAACTTTCTGGAGTTGACTATGGGAATTTCCTCAATGGTTTGGGTAAAGAGGAATACTGCATTTCCCTTGCAACCAGGTACCCTCAGCTTTTCACTAACAGGCAATTTTGGACCTGGGCCAGCCAGGGTGCAATGGTGTGTAGGAAGCCTTCCTGGAAATCATCTCTCAAGCCCTACAGGATGAGCAGGGTAACTTGCTAAAACACTCTGGCTTCTGTGGGCAGAAGACTTTATTGTGTCTGGACATGATGCAGCTGTCCAGGCCAGCTGAATGACTAGGTGCACCTTACTCAGTCATAAGGACTTCGATTTTGAAATTAAGATGGGGGTTGAGTTTGTGCTTCTGATACCACAAAACGACTCACAAGAAGAGAGGAAAAGTGTAACTCTTCAAGCATGTTAGCCACTGTGTTACAAGACAGCCTGTGCCATGAAGAAACTGTGCAAATAAATCCTAACCGTTCGCTCTTCTTTTTCACCAAGATATTTATAGCTGACCTGCAAAACAATTAAAATATGAGCTGACAACATCTGCTGATGACACTAAGATATTCAGTGTAGTATAAATGAGGGGTCACTGTAAAGATTTGTGGAAAGGTCGTGCAAGCAATAAAATGACAGCTACAATTCAGTATAAATAACTGTCATATATGTGAAAAAAACCCTGACTTTACTGCTGTTATGTACACAATGATGGGCGAATCAAATTCTAGGAAAGGTTAGAAAAGGAAAAGGAAACCAGACAAAACTATCACTATGTCACTGTATAAATTAATTGAGGGTTTATACCTTGAACCGTTTGGCTAAATCAAACGGGCATTGGAGAAACAGAAAAGATAAAGAGAAGAGCAGGAAGGACAACTGTAATTAGGGATGAGCAGTCTTCAGTCTGCAGAAGAGAAAATGGAGAGGACCATTGACAGCAGTATTTAGAAACAGAAGGGGTTTGAGGGAATCATCTTCAGCTGCTTGCTGTCTCGTGCAGTAGAGAATGAGGTGCTTCAGTGAAACTAGCTGGTTTCTACACAAATTTCTTCCTATGTAGCTAAGTTGGAATTTCTTTGCCACAAGACGCTGCAGAGGCCAAATGATTACACTTTGTTAAAAAAGAACTGGGTAAATTCATGTGAGAAAAACCCTACCTATAGTTATCAAATACCAGTGAGCCCTCTGTGGCCTGAAGAGCTGCTGAACATTAAATCATGCGAAGTGAAGTGAGTGTTTTGGGGACTTATGACTATAGGATTGCATTGTTCATACTTACTTTTCAAGTATTTGTTATTAGCAAATGTTGGAATAGGTTGACCTTTGATTAGACCCACTATGGTCCTTATTATATTCTTATGTTCAAGCTATTACTTTTATCAACTGGAGATCAAGGTTTTCCAACTAAGTATTTGTTATTAGCAAATGTTGGAATGTTACCTTATTTAATTGGTAAATCATATCAGGAGAAAATAAAGCACTTTCTCCTACCTGAGTTTACAAATATATCCAGTTCTTAAGCATAAATCTCTCATACTCTGGATAGCTGAGGTCTAATTCTACTGGAAAATTTTTTTGCAAGTACTCCCCCTGAATTTCTACAATAATTAAAATATGCATAGATTGGCATATTAAAAAAAGCAAAGTCTACATGTCAGTATGCCTTTAAAATCCTTTCTCTCATGGATGGTTTAATGGTCAGGAATATAGGAAGAATTAAATACATCATGATACAATGAACTAAACATTAAGAAGGCAAAGGACAAATATGTTCTCAGACCAATAGAGCTATTGGGTAATATCCATTTTATGGTGCTGCACGGTAGTTCATCAAATTCTTCTCAAACAAAACTTGTAGTTTCTGCCTAGGAAAAAATTTCTACAACATATTAATCAACTAACACTCAATTATTAAACTACAGTTTAGGATTTTTCCCTCCAAAACTGGATAGACTATTATAATAGTAATGTACATCTTTCATATTTACAAATGATCATCAAATAAAAAAAAAAATGCCTCCAAAATGTTAATACAGATACTGTAAACACCTAAAAATCCTGTGAAAATGCATTTAAACTTTCATAAATGTGTTGGTGCTCCCTTGAAGTGTATGACACTGAATTAGTTGTAGCAATAAATAGCCAAGTACTGAACTAACTTCCACCTCAAAAGATCTTCAGAAGATACTTTCATATTATATTTTTCATCAGGCTCATAAATATGCAGTACATATGTGGCTAGTTATTAATTAAAAATTAGTATTTCTACATCAGCAATACTGAAACCATGTATAAGAGAAAAAGAGAAGAAAAATGTCTTCAGTTGTGGAAATGTAGGCAGCTTCAATTATTCAGTCCAGATTTTGGCCAGGATATTGTATGAGTAGTAACTTTACAATTCTGTTATGGCTCTCATAATACCTAGATACCTAAAAAAAATGGTGTAATTTAGATTTTACTTAGATTTCAGACTAAACATATTTAGTCTATGAACATTAGCCATCATTGCCCAAGTGTTTCTACTTAATGGTCAATCTTCTGTAAAATTGACTTTGCAAAGGCTAAAATGTTTGATTTTATTTGAATAGTATTTGCTTTTGAAGTTGAACAGATGATTTGCCCGACTGCAATATTTTCTTATTTGTTTTAAAAGGTGGAAAAAATGTGGATATTCATCATAAAGGACTATTTCCTTAAGATTTTTTTAAAAAGAACAACAAAAACATTGCTGAAAACATACAAAGATTTGCTTTCCTTTGACCACATTTCAGATAAAAATGTGGAAGTTACAAAGTGAAAGAACATGTCTGGCACATCTTTGTACTATTACTTCATTTCACAGGCAGGTACCTGTTTTTATAAAGGTTTATTTGCTTTATATGGTGAGGTGCTGGCAGCGGGGGCTGCGGGGCGGCCTCTGTGAGGAGAGGCCAGAGCTGCCCTGCGCCGGACACGGCCAGTTCCAGCCGGCTCCAACCGACCCCAGGGCATGGCTAAGCCCTCATTCCAAGATGGTGATGGTTCCTCAGGGACACAAACAAGTAAGGGCAAAAATGCCTGAAAGAGAGGAATAGGGAACAAAAAGGAGCGAGAAAGTCCTGCAGACACCCAGGTCGGTGAAGAAGGAGGGGGAGAAGGAGCTCCAGGTGCCAGAGCAGAGCAGAGATTCCCCTGCAGACCATGGTGAAGATCACAGCGAAGCCGGTTGTCCCTCTGCAGCCCATGGAGGACCATGCAGGAGCAGGATCCTGGCAGGAGCTGTGGCCTGTGCAGGATCCACACTGGAGCAGTCTGTTCCTAAAGGACTGCACGTGGGAGGGACCCACGCTGGAGCAGGGGAACGTGAGGAGGAAGGAGCGAAAAACAAAAAGGGTTGTGGACTGACCACAATCCCCATTCCCCATCCCTCTGTGCTGCTCGGGGTGGGAGAAGGTGGAGGAGTTGGGAATGAAGGAATGAAGTTGAGCCTGGAAAGAGGGGGGCTGTGGGGGAAAGGTTTCTGGTCTTGGTTTGGTTTATTTTGGTTTTAGTTTTTGTATTTTTTTTTTTCTTCTAGTTTTAGATTGCTCATCATCCTACTTTATTTTTAATTGGCAATAAATTAATTTTCCCCAAGTCGAGTCTGTTTTGCCCATGACAGTACTGGTAAGTAATCTCACTGTCTTCGTCTCGACCCACGTGCTTTTCCATTTTATTTTCTCCCCCATTCTGTCAAGGAAGCGGAGTGAAAGAGTGGCTGGATGAGGGTTTGACAGCCAGCTAAGGCTAACCCACCACAAAAGCGTAACCATAAATTGGAAACTTTAGCCTTTATTAAAGCAGGAAGGTATGATTTGCAACGGATTTCTTTACTTCTAGAGAAAATTTAGACAAATGTTGGAGCAAATATAGTTTGATTTTCATTTCACTTTTCATAGGCACATATTAGGTTTTTGCAAGAAACCTGTAGTAAAATACTTTGAGCACTGAGAATGCGTAAGACTGAAATACCATTCTGGAAATAAGTGTGAGAATGCCAAGCTTTCCTGTATTCCCATTGTGTAAGGTGCCCAAGTGAGTTTTTCATTTAATTCTTGCTGTCCTGTGAAGACAGCTAAGAAGAATGTGAGTGTGTGGGTGCGCACTGTATCATAACAGGCCTGATTTATCTAAAACACTCAAGGGAGAGTTATGAGCTTTTGCTCTGCACCTTTTCAAAGAGATTTAATTAAAATGAAATACTACATGGATGCTGAGGCAGGAGCTGGACTTGTCAAGTACACAATTCTGCACATTCAGCAATTAAATGTAGGCAACGGGAACTTTTCTATTACTGAATACATATACATGTATGACTTTCACTGTGCTAGTAAAATAATATAATAATTGTCTGAAGTAGCCTAAATATCATTAAGAATGGTACAACTAGCAGCACAACAGAAAATGAAATATTAAAAATCAACATTTATTTTTGTACTACTAATATTTTCCACATGCAAATATTGGTATAAAGAGCAGACAAGGCAATATAAGCATTATAGTTATTCAAACATGGATTGCAACTAAATTTAGATACTAACAGGAATCTGTAAGATGGATTCTTTATTCATTGTATTAGCAAGTATACAGTAGTTGTGAAGAATGTATTGATTACAAAGCATGTACTTTTATTGCTATGAAATAACATATAGCTGTTTTAAGCATAGTGAGATATTATAATATGTCCCATTGTACCTAATACATTATTTTTTCTATAACAATTATCTTCATTAAATAAGTGACTGGAAATAGAAAGGAAAGGTATCCAGCACTATCTTAAAATGTTCCTTACTGACAGCCATGCAAGATCACCTATGCTTTAATACCATTCCATTCAACAGTCGTGAAATGGTTGAGTGCAAAGTAGCAGTGCTTTAAATAGTAGCAAAATCTATAAATGTAAGGATGAATTGAAAATTAGGCCAAGGAAAAGACTGCTCTGGGAGGTTAGAAAAGAATGATAGGTTTTCCAGTACTAGTGTTTTAAAATCTGACATTTTATTGAATGGCGCTAGTTGCCCTAGTCAAAATGGTGCTCATTCTTGATGTAACTAGTACTAAGTCATCAGGCAGGCCTCCTGCATACAGACAAAATTTACATAGCATTGTTAAACCTGTTAAATGAAATAATGTTTTTTCCCAGAGCTATGAAAAAATGTCAGTTGACAAAACTTATCTCTCAGAATTAGAATCATACCAACCTTTGTTCAGAATCTTAAGAAAGGAATTTAAGCCTGAACTGGACCAGGGACATTATTTATCAAAAATGTAATAAAACCGAGGATGCTTTGGCTCTGTGAGTCTCTCTGTATATTAAAGGAAAGGTATGGGTGTGGCACCTGGAAGTGCATACTCTAAGTTGCTTTAATAGCAGCTACAGCAGCACACAACATGGCATCAAAGAATTCAGCAGATTAAAGAAACACAATACTGTGAACGTGTCCTCTGATTCTTGTGCAAAATGAAGCCTGTGATGCTGCCCCTTCACTGCATTTACCATTCATAACACTATGTTAAAGATGTGCCAAACTACAGGAGGCACCAAACAAGTACAGAAATATTTCTACAAAAAGAAATCAAATTTGTGAAATGTTTCCCATATTTACAGGATGACCAAGAACTGTAGACCATTGCATTTTTATTCTAAAATGTCAAGTTAAATCAGCAGCATATACCTTTAAGCAATTAAACTCTTCAGAGGTAATTAAAAGAATACATTAGTGTAAAACATTCAGTATGAATGCTTTTTCTACAAAGGTATAAATATGCAAAATTTTTCCTCTTGAGGCAAATGATGGGTTTTACAACATTACAAAGGCACTTAGAAAATCCCTTTATAAGTCAGTGAATCAAACCTCCAGTCTTTTTCCAGACAGGTAAATATTTGATGTTCATAGAAACTTTGTTTGGTTAAGTAACATAGGATTGGACCACATTTCATTGACTGTTTCATGCAAAGAGAAGTTAAAGAGGTGTTAAACACTGATGCAAGCTGAAATCACCGAAGACATGACTCTGCAACTGACTGAAGAAATTAGTCTATCTAATCTTAAGTGCAGATCAGCCATTTTATGGATTTAATAGTAATATTAAATTAACAATACGCAAAACAAGTTCAACACTAGTTTGC
The DNA here is from genome assembly GCA_034008185.1 of Gorsachius magnificus. Taxonomy (NCBI): domain Eukaryota; kingdom Metazoa; phylum Chordata; class Aves; order Pelecaniformes; family Ardeidae; genus Gorsachius; species Gorsachius magnificus. The sequence continues at coordinate 186,941,969 of CM067081.1, forward strand.
TGATAATCATGATTCACTTTCAGGTATAGTGAATAACATCTTCCATATTATTTATTGAACTTATTTTACATTTTGTTTTATTGTTGAAAGAATGTTTAATACAGACCTTTTCTGATCTACCACTAGTAGATTAATTTATTCACAGTACAGCACTCAGTTTGTAAATCTTTGTTTTTGTGTCTAGTGATAAATTATTTAGTTCAAGCAAATCATTGACACCATTCATGCTTGAAATCGGGGCATAAACTACATCTAGAGATCTTAGAGAACCATAATAAATCACTATATTATCTGTATAAATCTCCACTAATGATCTGATATGTAGTGATGGCAGGTCATTCATACAGATTAGAAATAAAAACTGAGGCCAGTCAAAGACTCATAAAATCTGTAATCATTATTTAGCGCATCAAAGTCATTACAGATTATAGTATTTTATCCACAAATATTTAAATCACAGCATCACTGCCTAAAATGTAACCATCAAAACAGAAGTAACTTCTCATACAATGAGCCCATATCAGCATTTTTGAGTCTTTATTATTCACATTTATTGCTCATTATTTCTCTGATTAGAAAGAAAATGTTAAATGGATTGTTTAACAATATACTTGTTTGGAAGTTGTTATACCTCTGGACAGGAGTGACTAAAATTGCTGCAGATGATATCTGTAAGAACCAATGAGAAAATGGAAAGCACTGCAAAGCATGAGGCATGGACAAGGAAGTGGGAGGAAAATCAATGGATGAGTCTCTGCTCTGATTTATACCCTTTGTAAACACACTATGCTGGATTTCAGTGCTTATAAATCATTATGTCTCTACTGGAACCAATAGAACAATCCATGTTTGGGCTATCTAAAGCTCTGTCCAACATCTAGAAGTAGAGGGTGTCAAGAACTAATGGACAGAGATGAATTTGGCCCTGTCTGTCTTATTGAAGACCTTGGACATTAATGAAAGTACTGCCTAAACAAAAAATGCCTATGTTTATTTTTGTTCCTTTTAATTGATGACCATGAGTGGATGTAAATGAAAGGCTTTTTTTCTCCCATTTAATATTACCTTACTTGTAAATTCTAGCATAGTCACTTAAAGTAGAAATATAAATTAATTGCTTAATACCATTTGCTCGCAGACTATGCCAATTCTGCTTCAGCAGTCTCCTTCATTCAATATGTACCTGCCAATACATAATGTCACCCCCTTTCTTAAAAATTGTAAGGTTTAAAAATAAAAGAAGAAAACAAGAAGTTATCACTACAGGGTGGCAGCTCAGAGCTGGCATTGTCTCTTTAGGTTCACTGCCATTTTACATCTTTTCTGTTACTTTCCACACAAACAGCTCTCCCACCATAAAGGTTAGAAAGGTTTCTTTTCTTCTTTCTATGTCTCTATGGTGAAAATACGGAGAATAACATGCTTCCAGATTCTGACTGAATAACAATTTGTTCTGGAGAACTGTGATCAAGCTAGAAACTAAAGTGAGGTCAGGATTTTCTTTTCAGGATGTGGTAGTCCACGTAAAGAATGCTGATGCTTTAACACAGTGGCACCCTGACGGAACAGACCTGTACACGAGGTCTGAAGGAGAACCTGTGATTTCTAAGGCAATTCAAATCCAGGGTTCAGAGTTGGCTCTAGGAGCTGAACACACTGAGACATTTTAGGCTAGGTAAAATAACAAAAGAAGTTCATACCCTTAGGTAAAGATACTGAGCCGATCAGGGGGTAGTGTAAAAATCTTCATTTGCAGATTCCTGGCTTCATTTAGTTTTCTTCTTGTGAAACTTAAACAAAAGCCAGTAGGTAACATTTTTTTGCAACAGTAGTGTTTTATGTTCTGCCCCCCACTCCTAGGGACCACTATTTTATCTAGGGCATATTGAAGGCCAAATAAACAAGAAGTGTACATGGGCTGCTCCTGGTTTTGTAGTATTCAGACAAAAGGTCCACCCTGAACTGCACAAGAAGGGAACAGCAAGAGAAAATACAGGTGTTACAGACAGCAAAGGAGTTGTAACGTAAATGCAGCTGGCCAAACCTGACTAATGGCTAAACTAAGGTGACAGCAGCATGAGAAATGGCAGAAATGAAAAACTATGTATAAAGAGAGGCATTACCTTACAGAACTGCTGACCAAGGTGGAATTTTCCAGGGCAACCGCATCATGAATAACAAATAAGTGTAAAAAGTCAGCAAAACCGAGACCCCCGGGGAAAGAGTAAATAGGACTAGCTGGCTTATTTTGGAGGGGATGATGCTGGTAAAGATGAAGAAACTGGACTGTGAAAAGAGCTGTAGAAAGCGTAGTAAATCGTGTGATTGGGGCTGATCAGGGATACACGTCACCCAGCCCAGTGCTTAATCACCACAGTTTGGAGCAGGACACTAGAACCGCTCTTCTGATTCTACTCATGTCTGATTTACCTCCATGACCAGGATGGGTACAGGATGATTTTCCCTGTCATCAGTGAGGGAATATCAGGAGTTATCTTCCTAACATCCGCAAGGGGATGCCTTTTCCTCTCCTTAGCACTCTTAACTGAGTGTCTCATTAAAATGCTTTTTTATTATTCTTTTCTTTCTTTCTTTTTTTTTTTTTTATGACTTGGTGGCTTAAATCATAGAGGTGAAAAATCCTCCACCATTTTCATGCTGCCTTTACTCTGGGGAGGGTGTTCATCTTCAGTGCAAGAGCAGTAATTCAAAGCTTTTAATAAAGAATCATAGAATCATTGTAGTGTTGAGAAAACTAACTCATAGGTTACAGGGTTTCTCTTCCAAAAGTCTATATCTATTTTGCAATGAAAATGGCAGTGATCAATGAGCTGTGTACTCCATTTAAAGCCCTCCCTGATAATTTCTAAACCATGATAGAGCTATTTAAAATATGTTGTACTGTCTTGTCCTTTAATGTAGACCATGTTTACATTTGTTTTTAATAAAGGTATTCTTTATTCTCTGCAATAGGAGAGGATCAAACTCACTCTTTTTGCTCGTGCAGATAAAACCCTATGGTTCAAGCAGAGGAGTTGAAGAGAAAATTCTGGGCAAAAAATAAAGCAAACTGTGTTTTTAAATGATGTATCAAAGGGAATTTAAGTGGTTGAATCCAACAGTTTAACTTGGAATGTCTAAGGCCAATAGTTGAAAGTTATTTTTTTAACCTGTCATTTTAAAATATGCTTGTTCACACTTTGACATATTGTGGCATCTAAAAAAAGCTGGGTATATTTTAGATTAACAGCATGCATCTTTAATTATGCTCTCTTTAGTTAATAGTTTTGAGAATTTTGCTCTATTAAAGAGCCTTAGCCCATCAAAAAGGTTTTCCTGAGCTTCTCTGACTCTACATCATAGCAGACACCAATGTCACACCAGTCCCTAGGGGATTCTCAGATGCATATACCTTAAACTTCCTCCTACAGAGATTTAAAGAATTACTGCTTAGTACTTATGTTCAAGCTTTGTTCTCCATGTAAAATATTCAGCTCTGTACTACTCTGTGTGGCTGTACATCAGTTGATAACCAGCAAGGCTAGGTTTTCAGATTAAATAGTATTAGCTCTGATTAAAAGAAGCAGTATCCGAAAGAAGCAATTCCTGTCAAAGTTAAGCTTCAAATAAACTTCTCTGTATAAATAAGTATTGTTCATACCATGATGATCATGCTTTATTGCTACAGACCTCCATTATCAAGTGATAATACACTCAAAAGCTATTAAAAAAAAAGAGTATTCCTTGTTGCACATCAGACAACAGAGAGGCTCATTTATATTTTCTTAATAGTGCTAGGCACAATAAAGGTCAGAAGTTGCATACAACATGTTTATTCACATCTGCTGTTCTCACCATTTCTTGATATACCCACATACATTCAGAGACTTTAAGAATAGGCTATTTGCTCACCGGGTTCACACATGGAGGTATGGCCAAAATTCACAAGTACCAGGTAGCAGGCTGAGTTTGCTAATTGTAGTTTGACTTTGGGATTTCAGCCTTCAAGAATGACCTTGGCAAGCCAGAATAGATAGGGCATAGGTGATTAGGTTTAGTCTATGATTTGGGGTGTAAGGGATTTCTAAGTTACTCCAATTCAAACACCTGCTGTAAGCAGGCCTAACTTTGAAGCTAGATCAGGCTGCTCAGGGCATTCCTCACTGATTTTTTAAAATTTCCAATGATGCAGATTCTATAATCTTCACAAGAACGTTTTTCTTCAATGCTTATAGTGCTTAAAACAATTAACACTTTTTTTTTCCCCCTAATATCTTGCCAAAAACTCTGTTGCAGCAGTTTGTGACTGTTCCTTTCATCTTTTTCAACATGCAGCTGTGATAAAAGTCTGGCTCCATGTTCTTTACAGACCCTATTAGGCCACTGAAGACAGCAATAAATGCCTCTCTTTTCCTTCTCTTCTCCAGATGAACAAACCCAACTTCCCCAGATTTTCCTTGTATCTTGGTTTTTGAGGGATACCACTTTTAACAGGCCACCAGTTAGACTTACAGCTGTGACTTCTATTCGCAGGTCAAGGCAGATTTTGAATCACCTTTAAGACTGTCCATTCAGTCCATAATTTTCTAATTCAGCTAAAAGGATGCCATGGGAGTTCAAGTATTCTGCCCTCACCCAAAGATCCAGTTGTCATGAAGGGCAGTCATGATGTGCTGATTAGGCAAAATTTTATCCTTGGCACCTCTATGCTGGCTTTTCCCCTTCTTTTCCTTTATGCATCTCGACATGCCTTCCAAGAAGATTAAATTCATAGACTTCTCTGGTACTAGGGTGAGGCTTACCTACCTGCAGTTCCTCCAGCCTTCCTTCTTGCCTTTTGAAGGTGGAAATTAGATTTACTTTTTCCCAGGCACCAGGAACCTCCTCATCAGGGACCTTCCCCCATTACTATCTCTTTTCAAAGGTGATAGAGTGGTGCTGCAATGACATCGGCTGTCCTGGATATTAAACAGCTTCTCCTTCCCTTCCCTTCCCTTCCCTTCCCTTCCCTTCCCTTCCCTTCCCTTCATTTCTAGAGTCTTCTAAAACAGTGAAGAGAAGATTCAGTTTTATACTTAAAAAGATGGAAAGAAGCCATAGAATTTGCCAGCCTAGTTGCTGAAATACAGTTTTTCTATTATCATCACAGATGTTAGACAAAGTTTTCCACAACTGACCTCTTTTAACTCTCTACAGACCAGATGGAAAACTCAAAGGTCAGCTACATAGAAAATAAAGGCATTTGTTTGCTTGTACAAGGTATCTTTGCAGTCTATGTCATCATTAATTGCACCACTATTACCCTAAACAGATGTCTATTTTTATGTGCATATGTTTGAAGACCATAGAAACTATTCTTTCTAAAACACTGACTGCTGATATAATGATTCACTTCTGTCCAAAAATGTGTGCACTATAATGAGCTGCAGAACCAAGGCATGTAGTAGACCTTCATAATTGGATCTCATCTTGATAATTTGGCACACGATGCTAGTAACAAAAAATGTTATCATAACTGTCTAGCTAACTGACAGTCTGGACGACTGGTGAAATGGATGGGTACCGGTGCTAGAATAAATATTGTACATGTCATAGTACGAAAAAAAAAATAGATGATGAGTTTTTTATTGTATCTTGCAGTAACATTTTCATGCTGCACTAATTCTACTGTACTGCATACTGTACAAAATTGCATTTGCCCGGAAAAAAGCAACCACAAATTGTTCCAGCCTGTCCTTAAATGATACCAGGGCAATGGAAAGCAAGATTCAAAACCAGTGTGCAATGTGAGGTATGGTGTCATCCACATATGAAAGCTTTCATATTCATGTAACTTTTCTATTCATATTCTTCATATTCAATTAAAGTCGCTATATTTTTAAACTTACCTTGTAAATTATTAAGCTAACATGTGGAAGACCAACCCTGGCTCTACTGATGTCAATGGAAAAAATTCACTTGGCTTCTTTGCCAATGATTGCGCTTTACATATATCCTAATATGAGATAAATCAGCTGCATACTGTGTTGATAAACAAAGGAAGTATGACCAAGTACAATGAACAGAGGCCACAAGCTCGACGTTTGAAGCTTGCACTTGACATTTTATGTGAGCTGGCAAACACAGGGTTACTTTTTTTGTGGGGAATATATATTCATCAAAGAGATTATAATTCTCCCACTGAAAAATAGTACAACTTTTGTACAATGCAGTATTTCATTTTCTGAGTATTTGATTCTCTGCATATTTCAAATTCTAAGCTTTTTCTCAATGAAGAATGAATCAGTTAGAAGGAAGATATATCCTGCACAGTTTTTTGTCTTTGAGATGTCAAATCTGCAAACATGAATGGTTTGGTGAACTTAGCTTTATGCAGAAAGTAGTCAGTTTATGGATGAACCATAATGTGGAGACACTGCGGAAGTATGGGATTCCCAAGTGGACATGACTGGAGGATGCATGCTCACAGCCTGCCTGCTGGTACTCTCTAAAGGATGACCAAGCCAGTGTAAGTGAAATCAGGTGCTTTGGACCAAATTTCTAGCTCATAGAGCAGGAAAGCCAGTACTTTACTCAGGAGTGAATTATAAGACATGATGGTCCCTTTCTTTTGTAACTCATAGGAGTCTTATAGACCGGGTAGCTGACAAAGAAGAACATAGGGTTGATCACATATCTGTTGCTTTAGTCAAATCCTGCTTCAGTCTTTCATTTTCATTTTTGGCTTCTACTACATAAACTTTGTCTCACTTGCTCCAGGCTATCTGGCAATACCAATGAGATAAACTGTGGGGTTTTGTGTTTATGTCTGTTTTACCACCTCCAACATGCTGCTCTTGCTTCTGTAATGTACAACGGGTTTCTCCCACCTAACATTTTCAAAGTGCTGTGATTACAGTAAGAGAGAGACTATTGCCTCCTGTTCTGGTTGTGAGGTGTTAAGCAGATGATGGAAATTCTTTCCTAAATGATACCATCGGATGTGTAGATGTGAACAGATCTACAGCTGATCTACAACTCAAGTGTAAACAACTTCTATCCCAAAGGGCACTTCTAAATAACTCCTAGTACAGAGGATTCTGACATGGGATACAGCCCTTTGTGGACACAGTGAGCTTATTTTGCAGAACAGAGCTTAACGCATTTTGCAAGGATGGTTAAGGGCTATGTTGTTATCAGCATTTTATTCTGCTGATACTGCAGGTTACTCAACAAAGGGAGACTATCATGCTCTAGTGAAGCCAAAGGCTACTTCTTAGGACACAAGTGTACCTCTGTGGAATAACCAGCAGAATGAAGGCTTTTGACCTTATTCCTGAATAAATTGGCAACTGCTCAGCAAACTTCTCCATACAGAGTGAATACGTACCTTTGTTCTGTTTCATTTCTCACTGATCATAAAGATGAATATATTCTTACACAGCAACAATGTGAGCTTTGCCTGCTCAGGAATGACCTCATAAAAATTAAAGAGGAATCCTTTATATTATGGAAATTTTTAGGATAATATGACCTTTTTAATAGACCACATAGATATCTCTTCAGTCTACAGTTTCACTTCATGTAAGTATAAAATTCTGATGTCTTAAAATTTAGTGTATTGTTTAAAAGGGTAATAATTTCTAATGAATTTCAGTAAATTTTTAAAAAATCAATTATTAACATTTTTAAATATAAAATTGGAATTAACTTTAATTTGAAGCTTATAATTGATATCAGTAAGTAACAGGTTTCTCTAATCTGTCCAAATCTGTTTAGGCACAAAAAAATATTGTTTCCTCTGCTGCTTCTGAGATGGGAACAAGCATTATAAATTCTACAACTTTTAAGAAATTTAGAGAACTAGGATTTCAAGATATATTTTTAGACATAATACAAGACTCCCAAAGTGTGTGTGTACCTTCTGTTAAATCTCTGAGTACAACTTTCAGTTAAGAATTTATATTTTATCTGTTTTCATTTGCAGAAATGGTTGCTATTTCCCTCTTTGTGACAACCTAACTCAATAAGTTGCTTCAGTTAGATGACATTAAACTATAAAATCAGACATTTGAAATCTAATGCATTTCACAGAATGAAATTCCTTTTGCATATTCTGCTTGCCATGATGCAATTTTACGACCAAGAATTGAAGCAAATTCTTTCTTTGTATATTAACATGCACTAATGTACCGTGTCACAAACATCAGCACATGCAAAATCACTAAATAAATAACTAAAGACCGTATTAAGAACTGTTTGCACTTTGTGAAAAAAAGTACTAGTATTTCCTCATTATGAGGATGACTCCAACATTCCTAACTTCATCATACTTAACACAAAACCAGCAATCATGTAATTTTTATTAATGTAATTAAAAGTAATTTCTATAGCTAAATAATATTTTAAGATCCTTACAGCTGGAGAATTTTGAGATGGTTATCTTGTGGGGGCATGCCTGACCATTTCCCTGTATTCACTGTATTCACTGCATTCATCTGACAAATTAAATATCTCCTATAATTCTAAAACTTTTTTGGCAAATGAATAATAATGATCAGTTACTTGTGTCTGCAAGATTAAATTATGGCTCACCTAAAGCTTACTTTTCACTATTACACAGTATATGAACTGAATAATTAACTGGAAACGTATTTATTCTCATTTCCCATTCATTTGTGGATAGATTTATGTCTCTTAAGTTTAGCAGTAGAGTTGTGATCCACAAACAATAACACTTTGTTAATGTTTAAATCATTTTACTGTAGTATACTTTTTGTATTTTCACAGTTCCAATACCACTTCATTACTGCCTTGAAAATCATCAAGCAAAGAATGGACTAATACACTTCCAAGTGGGTTGTGATTAAGAAACTTGGAAACATTTTGAAATTTGCATGTATTTAAGGCATCGGTGACTACAGAGAAAATTATGTCCTTTACATCTAAGTCTCAGTCTAAAAAGATGACCGTTTCAACTCAGAGCGTATATGTTGTTGTCAATACAGAATACTCTAGTCCTGTCAAGATGTATCAGTTCAGCAATAAGCAAATCCTGGAGCATAAGATCACCATTAAGTGATACATGTGAATGTCTATGGGTGACATTGCAGTATGCTGTTCCTCCTTTTTCCGGCACCAGTTGCCTTTTTTTGTATTTTGGTGATTTTTTAGAAATACAAAATGTTTTAGTGATTTTGTTGTCAGAAGCTATGCTAGAATTATTTTAATAGTCCTATCAATTTGCATGCTGTCTTACATATGACAGTCCATTATAAGTAGCTGAGAAACTTCTACTTTGTAAACTACAGCTCATGTTACTTATTTCTATCATTACTGAGCCATGCAAAATGATTTCGCTACTTATTTTAGGAATTTCCTCCTCCTTTGACGACACTATCATCAGAGTCACTGTCAGGGGCACAGTGTCTGTGGGATGCAGTCAACCAACTAAAAGCACACAAATAATATTGCAGGTGAGCCTTGATCGGGATCCTTTTCCTGCTTCCTGTCCTGTGTTTATTGTATTGAAAGGCACTGTATCTTTTTTGGTGTCTCATTAGTATAATGTAAAAATAATATCTGAATATTGAAGGATTGATTGTATGAATTAACTTAGCCCAAATTCTTTAAGACAAATTGAAGCTGTTCTGGAAATATATTTCAAAGGTGTATGTTTATTTCAATGATGGTTAAATTTTTTTATGTGAAAATTTAGAGATATTTGATATATGCCAGTTACATATTTTTATTTTTAAAAGATTTTTCTTGAAATTGAGTGTACAGAACTTGATACAGAAACTGGTAAGAGGAAAATAAGAGCCTTCTCTTTACTAAGAGACCACAGATTTACATGAGAGGATTTGCAGTTTCTGCCTCAGTCATTCCCAGTTCTTTGCTTGGCTAACAAGTTTTCATGCAGAAGTCTCTGTATGATTTGGTAAGTTCCGGGGGAATTTAAGGTTTTATCTATTTCAGATCTCTTTTTAAATTCTCATCAAGTTGCAGTACTAAACTACAAATACAAAGTCCACCTTCCATAATCTCAGAGGATTACAAAATGCAACTGTTGCACAATATAATGGAAGTCTGTGAGAAGGGCAGCTCTCATCCATATACGTGCTGTTGCATCTGGATGAATAGTTCTGGAGAGCTGTGGTAAGTCCTTTCCACCCTGTGTCTGAAGAAGCTGAGGAGATAGTACTGTCTAAAGCCCATCCCTACAGATGTATTTAGCAGGTCTTTCCAATAAAATATATTTGTGTTCATAAAGGCCAAGCTTCCCAGAAGGAGATTACTATAATAATTATTATATTCTACTTTCTTATCTAGGTTTACAGTACAAAATGAGAGGCCTGTTACAACATTGGATTTTAACAGACAAACTCTCAACCACAAAGCTACATCTGTGGTTTTTATTTCAGATATGCTATACAAAACAGTGTTAGGACAACATAAAGAGTTTGTTCTGAACTTTATGATTAGTTTTTATCTAAAGATTAAGACTTGCATTGTAAGATCTGTGGCATTATGAAATGAAATAATCTAAACTTTGACATTCTTGCCCTTAGTTAATGAGTTTTTCAAAAAGATTATCATGTTCAATTTAGAAAGCTTTGGTGGGAGTTGATAATTTTTTGCTCTTCTAAGTTTTACAAACATTTTCAAATTCAACAAAGAGAAGCTATTTCACTCACCTCAATTTAGTAACCTTCAGCAGGCCATGTGACAAAACCTAGAAGTTTTAGTTAAAATGTTGTTCCTCTTTATTTTGACAGCTTCTGAAAAGCATAAAAATATTGTTCCCAGGTAACTGAGCAGCATGCTGGGTTGTTTGGTATAAGCAGGTAGGATTATATGTTGAAATAGAAACAAAAATAAAACAAAAGCAAACTTTTCCTGTAGGCCATGAAGTGTAAGTAGAGCTTCTGTATAGTCACCCCTTCAGTAGCAGCTATTTTTCTTCTGTACAAAACAAATTATGGCTTTTACAGTGACATTTATTTCTCTGCCACCTCTTCCCTGAATATTTCTGTCCTTTTTTTTTGCTCATCCTAAGAAGCCCCATGTCATCATGCTCTGTTATCGTGGGGGGCTGAACTCTCTGTGCAGGTTCAGTTAATCTCCACCACTGTTGGATGACACCATTTTCATCACATTTATGGCACTTCTTTCACACAGGTCAGCTTTGGCTTTTGGTTAATGGCACTTCTTAAATTCCATGAGGATTTTCATGGACTACTGAAATACTGACACTGGATAAGGAAACAAAAAAGGTGCTGGTTGTTTCCAAACATTTTCCATTCATTGATCGCTATGCCAAAATGCTTATAAGATTGCAGGCTCTGTAGAAAACCTGTGATTAAAGGACAAATCAACAATAATCTCAAGAAGCTGAAACCTTTAATTTTCAAATGGCTACTTCTAGAGTCTTGCCAAGAGTCATCTGGAAAGGATAAAGCTAAATATACAGGAAAAAGCAATCTTGGGGGTGTTTTACTGCTAACAGAGAAGATGATGTTGTTTTACTAATCAGACTGAAGATGTGGCAACTTGGGTATCAGCTGGTTTGAAGCTTCACTTGAAAACTGGTTTTTGTTCCTAGAAGTCTCAAGACAGGCAGCACTGTCAGTAAATATCCTTCCATGACAGGAAAAGGTTTTCATAAAATAAGTAAGATTTAACCATAACAAGAAGCAGTTTGGTTAAGTAATCTTAACTTAATTGCTTTTCAGCACTCACATCTATGATGATTCGTAGAGTGAGAAGACAAATATACTAAAACAAAGGCAAAGAGTGAGTCTTCAGAATGGAGCCAGGCCTATTTGCAAAGATCATTAAAACTGGAACAAATTACTAATTTGTGAGGGCTGAAAGGAAAGGGGGATAACATCCTGAAAAGAATGGTTTAACTCCTGTAGGCAGTCTGTTAAAATGGCTAATTTGTTTTCTTGAGTGTAAATGTTATATGTTACTGTTACAAGATCAGTTAATGAGATTGGATAAAAAAAGCCATTTACTTCACTGGTTATTGTTATCTACATATGATTTCTAGAAAATATAGATATCTCAAATGAGGCCTAGAACTGAGTTAAATACAAATGATCATAGGATGTATTTTGGAAAGGAAAGCTGCTTTAACTCTTGCAGGCACAAACACCATTGAAAACATTAAAGAAAGATATGTTCCTATTTTGACTTCAGTGGCTTCAAGTTTAAAAGAAAAAAAAATGAGACTTTCATTTATATTCATCAAATACATTAATATAAACACAAAAATAATAATAAACCTTTGCAACCAGAAATGGAACTGGCAATGTTTAATAACACTATGCATTCTCAAATTTTGTTCATGGCTCAAAATCCCAATTATTTACATGTATGGTCTATTTACACATAAAATTATTTTCTGAAAAAGTAAAATAATTATTTGAGGTAAAATAAAATATTGTTCGCCTGTCACATATAATAACCTGAGTAAAAACAAAATAAAGCAAAAACCCCCAAATCAGTCAGTTCAACTCAACCTGAAATAAAAAATGTCCTTGGTTTCTGTTCAAGTTCTTTCTTCTCCCTCTCCTTCAGTTCCCATACATGCTTCTCTCATCTCTGATGTGGTGATTTCCTCAACAGCAATCATCTGGAAAATGGAGAGGAAACAAAAAAGAAGTAAGCATCAGTGTGAACAGAAGAAAATTAAAATCTGGGAAAAAGGAAAAGCTAAGACAGGGACAACACAGAATCATGAAAATAACCTCTTTTGAAGCTAGAATGCCTTTCAAAAATATTTGACATTATCTTGATGAGTATTTTGCAAGTCATATCAGCAGTGATAAAATTACATTTTATTTTAATATGAATGAACTGCATTCATTAGGAAGCGGCTGGAATCTTGCTTAAAAAGACAGCTCATGAAATTACAGTGTTTCAGTTCTGCTTAAGTCTGCTCAAGGACCTCATTTGGACTCTTCAGTTTTTTAGAAATGCAACCATTATTATTGACAGAGGGGATTTAGGAAGACAGGTTCTATAAATCTTATATGCAAAGACAATAAAATAAGGAAGTGTTTGAATATGAAGATGTTTACTATTTTACCTTTTTTTTGATATTGTAAATATATGCATACACCTTACCTGACTTCTGTTATGATTTTTAAAACAAATACACACTACAAAGCCAAAGAATAAGCAGTTCTAGAAATTTCTGAAGAAAAAAAAAAGTACCAAGCAGCTCATTTTAGCACCATTCCTTTTTCTGAATAATGAGGACCATGATATTGCAAAGGTATCTGTTCAGTTAAAAACCTTGAGTCATATAAAGTACCAGTCATGACCATGATCAGCTCTCACTACCTTATGAAATATATATTTGCAAAAACTTTGTATGACTTACAAGTGAAGATACAGTTCTATTTAAAAAAAATCTATATGTTTTATTTCTTATTTCATAATTTTTTTAACTTTTAAAAGATAATCTTAAAATTTTATACTATTTTAAACATAGTAGCTGTAATTCATATTTCATCTTGCCCTTGGAGCAATCTGGGCTTACTGATATTGATCCAGCAGCTAGATAAAACAAAGAAAAGCCTGTTCTAGAGTTAGAAATGGTACCATTTTTCAGGTCTTTTGACTGTTTCTCAAACTTATAAAAGCTACTTACATACCATGTAACAATATGTATTGTTACGGTGAAAGTGGCTACTATAGTAAATGTTAAGTGTTTCTTTCAAACTCCCAACTTTCATGTCATTATAAAAACACACACAGATATTTTTCATCTCTCTTCAAAGGTAGGAATCAAGGCAGGATCAATAGTTGATGCATTTAGGCATTGTCTGACCTCTCTTTTTTAGGGCTGAGGAGATTTTTAGTTTAGAGTTTTGTCTACTGATAAGAGCATGGAAGGGAAATTGTGAGCAAAAACAGGTCTTTGAAACTTGAAGCAGAACTGCTTCCTGGAAGCTCTACACCTGGCTCAGATTTCTGCTTATAACAAATGCTGTTCCACAGTCATATGTGGAACAAGCTGTGCTGATTTCTTTTCCCAAGAGAGGTACCTATAACAGGTCATGGTCTCTGCTCTGAGAGCAAGACTTTGTAGAGCCATACCACTTCCCCATTTTACTGTGTGCTGTACCTACTGCCCATGTGTACTCAGAAGACATTGTAAGATCAGTTTTTCTCATAAAGTGATTCTCTTAGTGAATTTTGACCAGTGATCTCTGATATTTTCATGCCCTGCTACCTCCAGCTCCTTTTCCTTCTACTTCCACATTCATTGAAAAACAACCACAGTCAAATAGGTTTTACATTATTTGTATTTTTATTCTTTTTATATGAGTTATTTTTACAGGAAGGAATAATACCATCTTAGGGCAACTGACACTGAAAAGATACACAATCATTTGTCATTTTACAAAGAGCTTATTTTGTTAAAAAATCATGATATCGATAATCTGTGTATTCATGGGTTAGCATATATTTTGTTTCCACTAAAATATCTGATTAGAGAAATTAACTAGCATTGGATGGAAAGATCAGTTTTACATAATAATAAAACAAGCTTAATGAAATAGCCTTCTGCAAAGGAATGGGCTATACAGGACTGCGAGTCCAAAACCCCATTCTGCTGAAGTGAAAATAGTGTTCATGTTCTGATCAGTATAAACCAGCACATTGTTTAACTGGCTTATTTTTGTCGTGGTTTAACCCGGCTGGCAACTAAGCACCACACAGCTGCTTGCTCACTCCCCCCCCTCCCTCAGTGGGATGGGGGAGAGAATTGGAAAGAAAATAAAAGGTTAGAGCCGAGGGCTGAGATAAAGACAGTTTAATAAGAGAAAATAATAATAATAGTAATAATAAGAATGATAACAGAATATACAGAATATACAAAACAAATGATGTACAATGCAATTGCTCACCACCCGCTGACCTATGCCCAGCCCGTCCCGAGCCACGATCACTCCCCAAGCCGCGATCACTCTCCCCGCGACCGACTGACAGACTAACCCCCCCCCGAGCATGATGTTTTATGGTATGGAATAGCTCTTTGGACAGTTTGGGTTAGCTGTCCTAGCTGTGCTGTACTCCCAGCTTGTTATGCACCTCGCTGAGCAGGAGAAGCTCAAAAAGTCCTTGAGTAGTCTGAGCACTGCTTGGCAACAACTAAAAACATCAGTGTGTTATCAACATTCTTGTAGTACTAAATCCAAAACACAGCACTGTGCTAGCTACTATGAAGAAAAGTAACTCTATCCGAGCTGAAACCAGGACATTTTATTTTCATTCCTAGACAGATTCTTGCACTTGAACTACATAAATGCCAATGAACTGATGGAATGATTGTCAATGTCTGGATTTGTAGGGTGTGAGCTTCATAAAAGCACAATCAAAGCAGTTTTAGTAATTTGTCCTCCACTGCACCAGCCCAGAGAAGGATCTTCACTTCTTCGAGCTCTGACAGCTCCCAGTTGCAAACATCTGTTCTGAAAAGCTGCAGCACAAACAGAATGGTGAAAGCAGATGTGACAGGTTGTAGGCTTCTTTGAAATGCTTCAGAGGCACTAGAAGAAACAGCAGAGAGGGCCACGGAGCACATAAAACTGGGTATATTAATTTAGGTCAAAGACACAAGTAGCTTGTCTGTATTAGCAGCTAAAAAAATGACAGGAGATCAGATTCAGCATGTACAGTAGTTTTCATGCATAGACAATCCACAACCATGTGTGTCTTGGAGGCTTTCTGAGCCATATGTCACTTCTGTGTGTCATTGGAGTTCTCTTCCTTAAACACATCTAGTCCATTCTTGAACTAGTTTAATCTCTTGGCTTTCCAGAGTGGCAGAGCACTCCAAATCATTACTGCATGTTGTGGGAGGAATCATTACTTTTTATATTTTATTTTAAATTATTTCTGGTAATGTCATTTGATGGCCTCACTTCTTCGTACTTGATTCACTCTTCTACAACCCTTTTGACTTTGTAGACCTGTATCATATCTTCCTTTATTGCTTTTTTTTTTTCCAGATTGAATAGTCCTAGTTTATTTCATTGTTTCTCTGATGCAAGAAGATCCATCCTTGTGATCGATGTAGAGACCTTCTTGAACCTTACCTTTCAACCTGTTGTTATATACCTGTGATAGAGAATCAGAATTTAAGTAACTGTTGAACCATAAATTTATTCAATGACACAGTAATTTTCTATGTTTTGCACTTCATTTGTCTCCTAATAATTCCTGACATACAATTTACATTTCTGTTTTACTCAATTTGCTTTCTCTAGGACCACTTGGAGAAAGGTTGGCAAAGAATAAAGTTGCTTAAAAGATATGGATGAGAAGAGAATGAGGTCTTTCTTGCTTAACAAAGGTATCTTTGATTGGAAGACAGTGAGATGTATAAATTTGGAATTTTTACGTTACCTGGTAGAAAAGGCGCTGGTGGTTCTGAAGACATCAGATTATATTTGAATTTTCAGATTATAGGTTGTTACTATGTTTCATATTTTTGTGGAAATGACAAGTTGCTGCAGCATTTGAATGCAGAAACAAAAAGACTTCTGCATCTGGCTTGACCATGACAGTCTCATGGATCAGTTGTAGATCAGGACCTTTAATGTTTACTTACTAGATACTGATATTGCTTCAGAAGCTATCCCACACTAACAAATTATAATGTAATCTAGACACAATATTGAAAAGCTATTTTATTCTAAGGAGTTCAAGACTTTTGATAACCTAATATTATCTAAACAATATCAGAGCTAAATCAGTAGTAATCCCCTGGGTTAGAAAGGATGCTGCAGTATTGATACCAGGTGTTTTGAAAAATGCCCCAACAACTCATTATAGTGATTAAGCTTCAACTCATATTTACAGGTGGTAAATCCTCCCCTCTCCAGTAAAAAGGGTGCATGAGTTAATAATTGTTTGATGAATAGGTAATAAATGCTCTTTTTTTTTTTTTCCCTAAAACTGTTCAGCCACTGTAAGCAAAATTTAAAACACTGCCCCTGGAACACAGTGGTTTTAGTACTGTTGGTCCTGGAACAGTTGTCTGAAGCTTGCTGTATAGAGCTCTCTCCACTTGTGTTCCTAAGGTAAGTTTCAGCAGATGTCCAAAATAAAATCTGAAAAATGCATGGATTGAGAAATGTGATGCATAAGACAATGCTAAGGCAAGAGTTTAACTAGTTTACCATGATGGTTCTGCTACTGTAGCTTCTGCAGATTTGTAAACTCAACTTAAAACATGATCTGGTAGTAACTAATATCTTAGCCCTGATTGCTGGAGAACGGGTATTATTTAAGGTCTTCTTGTCAGCGTATTACACATCTGTAGAGCCAACAAGACTTGATTACAAGAATTGCCTCTACATAGTTGACCATAGAAATCGAACTTTAAGTGGTACTTAGAAACTCATTCCTTGGGTTTCTGTAGGTACTTAACACCCTATGACTATTTGGGTCAAATAAAATATACACTGCTTTGGAACTCCTCTAATGCAGTACTATATGGCCTCAGTGCATCACTCTGCCTTTGTACACTTGAAATTATCTATTACAAAGGTATGTTGGCAAGAAACAGTAAAAAAAAGAAGTCTCTAAAGGAAGGTTTGCATACTTAAAGGAAGTACTAGAAGATTTTAATCTTCTAAAGATTTAAAGTGTTTCTTAACTTATTGCAAACAAATATGGTTGCACATATATTTATCAAAACATTTTATTATGGCTTCTGCTTAAGTAAACTATTTGGTATATATTGCTTTCATGCTGGTTTTTTTTTTTTTTTTTTGGTGGGGGGGGGATATTAGTCTCAGAATATTAATTTGGAGTTGGATAGGTCAAGAGAGTTTTTTGTCCTAAATTAGGACTTGTATTCTGGGTACTTAGAATTCTTGGAAGGTCAGGCAGCGGGGATGTCTGACATGAGCCTGCCTATGAAATAAGGGATGGTTTTCCATGAGGGCACCAGCTGCTGGGATTTGAGCTGATGATAAATTCATGTGAATGAGCTGCAGTAAATGGATATACCACTGGCTCTCCCTGTGAGCAATCTGACTTGATTAGCTGGAATACTGAAGACAGGAGTCTCGGCTTCTTTTAGAGCCATGCGTGATAGACTTCTCCCAGGTCAATCAGAAGGGCCTTGAGCCTGGTGGGGAGCTTTCAGAAAAATCATCTTTCTATGTGGTAAATTGCTTTTTTTGAGAGAAGTAATTAATAGCAATCACTTCAACAACATCGAAAAATGACTTTTTAAATCTTGATTTGGTTAGAATTATGTTTTATTTAGCATTATGAGGTTGGAAAACCATCTATAATTTGATATGAAAATCAGGGTTCTTCTTTGAGGAGAGGGAGAAATAATAATATTTTCAGACTACAACTTAGCATTTAGCTCCTGCTACTGTTTTGTATCTTGTTGGGCTCTCTGGGAAATTGATATATGAGACAATACTTTAGCATTTCACATTTAAACAAACATCACCTTACAGAACATTCAGGCAATATGCATTTTGTAGGAAGTTTCCCCCTTCCTTATTTCTCAGTCTGCCCTGGGAGAAGATATCAGTGTCTGTTAATAAAATAACCATGCTAAGTAGAACACACAGTTGACACTGCCATCAGATGGGGTTTTTTTATTAGCACTACAGAGGTATACTAGTATAACAGAAATATCTTATAATAAGAGGGGTTATATTACTGAAGTGCTCTAGTTTTCTTTTATCCTAGAGAGAATTTCTTCAGTGTTTGCGATGAACGTAGAGGCAATTGTTTATTCAAGGTCTCATAAACTACATATTGCTGATTCAAACCAAGTAATTTGTGACTTGGATTTCCACAGGGAATTGTTCAGGAGCTTCACTGCCCCATTTTGAGGCATGAAATCAGGGTTATGTACACAGTTTCTAATAGATACTCGTTATCTGGGTCCATAATACTGAGGATTTTTAGGAAGTATCTAGCTCTATAGATAGACCTGTGCTAGTAATCACAGCAACTTTTGGTGTAATCTTTTTACTAGTATTTTCACCGCTATAGCTCAGAAGATTCAGAACAATGGGAATTCAGACCCTTTAGCTATGAAGTAGTGAGCTCAACATGGAATTATTTGGGATTAATACACCTTCTTAATTAGCTCAGCAGAGGATCTATTTTAAACTAGCACACTTTATCAAAAGAAAAGACAAGCTTGTTGGTTATGGTATTAAAAATAGTGTACAGTCTTTAGCTGAGCCTGTTAGTGGCATGAAACAAAACTTCTGCTTTGCAAAAATATTAACCGAACAAGCCTCAAAAACCTGCTATTTGACCTTTTTGGGAGAAAAATAAATTAATACAGTCATTAATCTAAAACAATTAAAATTATTTATCTTAAAGCAACTGCCACTACTTACACTGTTTTGAAAAAAGCTTTGCATAGTTTTGATTAAATTACATTAAGATGCTGGAATTAACAGCTACTAGTATTTGCTGTAAAGTCCAACACTTTGTGAGAGACATTTATTCCCATAGTAGAAGAAGGTTCAACACTGTGTAGCTCTGTAGTAATTGTGCTGTTCCCATTGCTATTAGTGGACCACAACCTTGTACTAGCTTAGCTATTTAAGGCCTAAGGACTTGCCTGACCTTGTCTAGACTTCTCTGGTCTTATTTTAGCTATTCTTAGCTGAAGCAGAAAATTGTGCAATAGTTATATGACTAGAGTTTAACTTGATTTAACTAGCTTTATTGTAGCTTTATACAACTAGATCGTTTTCGCCTGAAGAAATTATACCATATACTGTAAATGTCTAAAACCACCGAAGTTTTGAGTCTAACAACTGCTAGATACAGCTCTCAGAATAGCTATCACAGTTCTCCTCTGAGCAGATGCCTTCAAGTCAACAAATATTTCTCCTGTTCACAGGAATAACTTTGGTTTACAGGACAGTTTGCTAGCAAAGGTGCACAGCTGAAGCTGTTGTGATGGTTGAATTTTGCCAGAGCATATGTGTTCACCAGACATGGTTGATAATGCTTTAAACTGTGACTGTTGCTGAAATGAAATTACAAAACTGCACAGCTGCTGATGTGTCCTGCCAAAAATACTGCAGAGTGGGAACAGTGGGTCTTCTGGGTAGATCTTCTTTCTTTTTCTAATCAATCCCTCCTCTTCCTCACCTGATCTTTCAGTGATTTTTGAAGTGTGTTCTTGAGGCAGCTGCAAGTGGCTAAACATATTGGAATACCCTGATACTGAAGAAAGAAATAGAATACAAGGTTCCTGTGGGAGAAGGGCAGGTGGCAATGGACAAAGCTAGAGTTTACTTTAATAGATTTTCACAGCCATGAAGGACTGAGTGAGAGAGAAGGAAATAATTGCCTTTGCTCTGAGCAGATGGGTTAAATCACATTGCCTTGCTCCCACATTTCTCAGCTAGAAAAACAAAATCCTGGACAGCACTGGTAGTTTTCTAGTGTCAACTCTAGCCAAAGCACACACCAAGGGATATTTGCTGCATGCACAGGAGTGCACTGTGCCCAAAGCAAAATAATATGCATCCCCCCTGCCCCAGGCACACACAGCAGTGAGCCCCTCCTGGTGAGCTCTGAGAGGAAGGACTGGTGATGTAGGACACCTGAGGCAGATTAAATGGCAGAGCAGGAAGGAGATTATAGGTATATTCTGACCTCTTTTCTTACATATTTTTAAAAAAAATACTTATTTTGAACAAGTTTATTTCAGATTTCATGAGATTTCCCTGCACAGCTCTCCCCAAAGCACTGTATGCCAGCCAGTAATCCAGGACTGACACAGATGTGTTGGCAAGCAACTTGAGCTGGTAGACCAGAGGTTCTCATGCAGGCTCCTTCCTCTACCCTTGGACAGCTGTTGCCCACACCAGGCAACCCTATACCACTGCTGCTGCCTGAAAAGCGAACACCTGCCTGCTCTCTAGCCACAGAGTCACCAGCTGTCCCCTCTAGCACTCATTAATTCTTGGTTCTAAAGAAATTGATAAGGAGTGTAAATAAACCAGGTGTAGTACAAGACAGTCCACCAAGTGGTTAGTCTTTTCAATGTCTGAGAACTCCAACTGCAGAGGAAGCTCCTCTATCTTTTAGTCTTCAGGGAGAAAAATGTACTTTACACCCTTCATTCATTTTCTTCCTGACTGTATTCCTTTAAGTGGTATACATCACACCTCTCATTCAGGACAGATTACCTACATCTCTCTGCAGCACAAGGATATAGAGTATTTAGATACCATCACAACTATAACAGGGCTTTAAGGATATTCAGTATCTCACAAAGTATATCACAGGCCAGGTCTGCAAGTCTGCAGAAGACATCTCCTTTGGCAGGAACAACTCACCAATTCTCTGCCCCAGTATGGTCACCAGGCAACAAAACCCTTCTGGACCTGCAGCTGCAACGCTGGGGCTTTTGCACAATTCTCAACCTTATCTTTGGAAACTCCTTATGCTTCTGAATGAGGCCCTTTGATCAAAGCATGCCATGTTTCAAAGCTATCCAGTGCATAGTAGGGCACCCTGGAAGCATTCCTGTATATGGCTATATTGTGATATGCCATTATAAGATATAGAATCACCCAAAACACCTCTTCTTGACACTGGTAAATTTATGGCTATGACTACATGTCCCTTTATGTTCTTTAGGAAGGTGAGCTGTGAAGGTAAAGCAGATTACAGGTTGAACAGGTATCTTCAGCTTTGTTACCAGACAAGTGACTCTGGGAATACATGGCTGGTGGACATTTTGTATAACTTCTACATGCCAAGCATCTCAGAGGACACCATTCTGTTAAGAATATCTGAAGCTGACTTTAAATTGTGACAGCAGATATGAATTAAGCTCTTACTTGTTCTGGCTAGGTCACCTCTGCACATAAGCAGAAGCTCAGAAGCTTTATAAACTGCCCTGAAAGTATTGACTAAAGTGAAATGGGTAGTGGCAGTCAGGAACCTTGACACAGAACTCAAACCTAAGCTGGTAGTTTGGGTATGATCTTACTTGAGGATGTCCTCTTTACACTGTTCTTTAAAAATAATGCTGTTTCCATGATATCAAGCCTTGCTATTCTCATTTGTAAAGTTTTTTTGTAATGCAGAAAGCACATCCCAGTAACTTTAGTTTCCTGAGAACAGGGAGGCAAAGGGCTCATATAGGAATCATAGCTTTAGGATGGTGAATATGATACATGGTCCCAAAGTATGGACCATGGTTTTGAACTTTCTTGTGGTATAGGAAGAAAACCTTTCAAAACCACTGAAACTACTTTTGAAAATGCAGTTTGGTTATGATAGCAACTGGAAAACTCTTAAACTATCAAAGTTTGTTGGGTTTTTTTTCTGATAAGAAATGCATAGAGGTACCCTGGGTGCACTCTGAGTTTGAGTAAAGGATAACAAAAGCATTCCTCTCTCTTCTGGAAAGGAAATAAACTATGTCTATCTGCCACAGAAATAACACAGCTTTAACCTGAGATTTTGGCTGCTTATTTCAGCAGCTGAGTCTCTTTTCCTGTTGCTAGAGTTGTTTCTTGTCTCCTTTCCCATCTATCAATTATAATAACTTCTTGTGCTCCAACATGTTGTCAAATTGCCTAATGCTTTTCTGAGTAGCTGCCCAGTAGATACCTGTTTTGAACATCTTAGATCCTAAAGTTCTCTGAGTCACTCTCAAAATACAGCTGGAGTTGGTAGTCATGCTGTTGTCCTAAATAAAGACATTGAAATAGAGTGCAATCTGAAATATATGTGAGTCAACAAAAGAAGCGAAAGTAAAATTCTCCAGATACTCATACTGCACAGGCTGTATTAGATTACAGGTATGCTGTGAATTACAATATTTGCATGGGTATTGCACTAAATTTTAATGTTCAGCCTTCATAATTTTAAGTGTTCTTTTCTGCCATGCAGCACACCAGTAAAGATAAATATGAAAACACTTTAATTTTATTTGAAAGTGTCATCTTCCTCTTGCTGTGTATGTGGCAATAAACCAGAACTTATTCTGATGGCATTATCAGCCATAAGTATTACAAATTGACACATTTCCTAGTACACTCGGCATTATAATGAACTTTAACATACTGCACATTGACATTCAACCACTATAAAAATACTTTCATTTTGTTGTGCCTTCAGTCATGTAGAAATCTAACAAAGAACAATCTACAGATTTATTTTTTTGAAATGTCAGTTTCTATTCATAAACATCAATAAAAAGTATTTGTTCTAATAGCATTTGGAGGCAACCAAAAAATAAGCCAATCTGTGCTTCAGGATGTTATAATCAAGAAATGATCACTTAAAGAACACACTGAACACCTGGGTTTTTATTAAATATTTGTTTATTTAAGAGATGCTTAAAGTACTTTGAGCCCAACCTCTGTTGTTTCTCAAGATTATAAAAATTGTTCACATTTAAAAAAATCTATTGGATTATTTAGGCTAATTGATATAGCAAGACTTCAAGCAGACCTCATAGTCTTGGTCTTCTCTCCCCTCACCTAATAAAGAGTTCTGTTTCATTGTTCACGATGTCATGGTAAGTTAAGTTTTTATAAACTTTAAAGTGGAAGAAAAGTTTTGAAACAAAACAGAGATTTCTTTGTTCAACCTAAATGTTGGGTTTTATTCTACAGCTAGTTGCCTTGAACTGGTATAGTAACAAGCTGAGCTGTGTAGGGAGTTTATGCCTTAACCACAAGACTTTTTGAAACAGTGGGCTGACAATTACGTCTAAATTTGACACTTACTAAAGTAATAGCTGTTGTTAAATTGAAAGTCATACTTTCTTTTTATTTATTCATTCATCCTCTAAAATAAACTTGAAGTTCAAGCAAGAAAAGGTAAGAGTAACCATTTTACGTTGCCTTCTTCAGAATACTAACAGCTAACAAGTACAATAAAATTCCCTGAAATAGAACAAATTTGCCTTTAAAAATATATTTTAATTACTACTTACAAACAAACGCTGATTTCACAAGCATCTAGAGGGTTATGTCAAGAATATAGATCATAAAATTATTGTTCTAGCTTAATGTACAGTGAGAAACTAAACAAGATGATGTTAACCAGAAGACTGTCCTGTAATGAATTTGTGTAAAGAACCAGGTTTCTGTGGAGGGAGTGGGAATGAAAGTAAGAACTGGGGCAGTAGTTCAGCTGGGTAGGCAGAAAGAACTGTGCTGGTAGAGGGGATGCGGAGGACAGAAACAAAGAAGAATGGGGTCATCACTATGTCTTCTTCAAATTTTCATTCTTTTACTGTCAACAGTTTGTTTCAAAACACCTTTTCTCATGCTGCCGCTTCAAAGGGAGATGCTAACCAGCTACTGCTGTTACCTGTTTCTGCAGTTCAGACAGCAGAAGTTCCTGCAGTAGGTCAGAAGCAAGGAGAATTTTTAGCTATAAAGAGTGCCCCATAGGGGTCTAACCCTTGCAGCATCTAAATGTATAAACAGGACAAGCAGCAGAACCCATGACTCCCAGCTGGCTGTCTTCACTGCAGATACACATACTTTTGCTTGCTTGCCTAGCCCCAGTAGTTTTGCAAATGCTTCTCTCCAAGACACAGAGTAGAATGTACTATGATAACTTCATGATGAAGATAGTCTGCTGGCTTGGGAGACATACAAGTTTGAAATCTCATAAGATGAAGATGACCAAGAGCTGAAGTCTGCCTGTATGCCAAGCTCCTTTATAAATAATAAACAGCACCATTTTCTTTATCACCACTTTCACCACAAAAGGATTCAGTGCTGCTCAACTCCATCCAAGAATATTAGTCTTTTCCTGCTGTCGTGGTTTAACCCCAGCTGGCAACTAAGTACCACACAGCCGTTCGCTCACCCTTCCCTCCCCAGTGGGATGGGGAAAGAATCAGAAGGGAAAAAAAAAGAAAGCTCATTGGTTGAGATAAGAACAGTTTAATAATTGAAACATAATAATAATCATAGTAATAATAATAATAACAACAACAATAATAATATTTGTAGTGAAAAAGAAAACAACAACAAGCAAAATAAAAAAGGAACAAAAGCCAGGAAAAGAGTGATGCAACCACTCACCAGCTGCCAGATGATGCCCAGTTGTGCCCAGCCCATCCCTGAGCAGCAATCGCTGCCCCCCTGGCCAGCTCCCCACAGTTTCTATACTGAGCATGGTGTCATATGGCGTGGAATAGCCCTTTGACCAGTTGGGGTCAGCTGTCCTGGCTGTGCCCCCTCCCAATTTCTTGTGCACCTGACAGAGCAGGGGAAGCTGAAAAGTCCTTGACTGGTGTAAGCACGGCTCAGCAACAACTAAACCATCAGTGAGTTATCAACATTATTCTCATTCTCAATCCAAAACACAGCACTATGCCAGCTGCCAGGAAGAAAATTAACTTTATCCCAGCTGAAACCAGGACACCTGCTTTCAGGACATAAGGCAGAGGAACCTCCATAGGCTGATAGAGCTCCCTCACATTCCTGCTGCAAGCAGGAGGAAAACTGTTCAGACAGATCACCATTTTAAGCCTTTTTTTAATTATTATTATCTTTTATGATCATGAGAGTTTTAACATTCATTTTCTGAGATGCTTAGTTCTTTATCTATTGTGGGGGAAGTCCAGGTTTTAAACCTTGAGTCTAGATTCCTGTGTGAAGTCCCTTCTGGGTTCCTCAGACTGAGGTGTTGCAGTGCATTACTTAGTGCTAAATGCCCAGCAAAGCACCTAAACAGATCACTTTTGAAAAATATTATAATTAAACAACTTTTCATGCTAAAAAGAGCTATGGAAATCTACCACAATAATTTTTAACTTCAGAAAGAAAAACTACACATATATTAATAAATAGTTACAATGCAAGTCAGAAAGAAACTGTAGAGAGTTAATATGTCTAAATTCCTTCAGGCAGGGAGTATAGAAAATTAAAAAACATATGTGAGGTAAAGTCTCTAGAGAATACCTATCTAAAAGGCTAAAAAGAGCTAGTAAACAGCTGAGTATAAGGGATTGTTGTAAATTAAATTGTTGTAAATTGTTGGGTTCAAATGAAGAAAGTAGGAAAAAAGAGGATATATGCTGGTGAGTTAAACATTGCAGGTTTGAAAAAGTGTTTAGGAGTGACTTACTAACAGCATTAAAATTTCTAATAGAGTTTTTTTAAACACAGTGAAGTCAGGAAGACTGCCAAAGAAATGACAAGGCTCTGAAGATGATACAGGTGCTAAAAAAAACACTTGAGGAAGAAATGACCATACAAGAACAGCTAAAAATGTATTGTATTTGTGTTCTCCTAATGCGTCATCATAATGGTTTTCATTTTTTTATGAGGAAACAGTCTAAGGAACTGTCTCAAATTGTAGTGTCAGTAAATGGCTATTCAGATAAACCAATAGAGAGATTAATAAAAAATTGACATGAAGAGATGATATTCAGCCAGGAACTCCTAAGGTAATCACATATGAAATTGCTAACTACCAGCTAAAATCAGAACGATGGAAAGGATCAAATACAACATCAATTTTAAAATAGTCCAGGAAAGAACTAGAAAATGAACTGGTAAATCTGATTTAACCTCAGGCAAACTGTAAAGATTAGAACTGGCAGGGGGGAAAGAAAAGAGAAAAGAGGAGAGAGAGAGAGATGGGAAAGGAGGAAGAATCAATGCAGATTCTATAGAGAACAGTCTTTCCATCCAAAATCAATACAGTACTGAAAAAACGTCAGTGGCTACTCTGGGAACATTCCCAGACAGCGAACTTGATTCTATTCACCAATAAACTGTTAGAATACTCTATGGCAGGCTTTTCACTCATACAAAACTATCACTGTCCTCCTTACAATTTAGGAGCTAATGCAATCCAGAGACCATTCTTGACATGCATCCACCTGATTTGGAGAATATGAAACATAGACTGAGCCCTGCTGGTGAGTTCAAGTGCCAGAGAACAGTTGTAGGCACATTAAATGTGTTGGTACTAATGCATCCTTAGAGTTTGAGGATGATAAAGATCCAATCTCTGGAATGTACCTGCATTTCCAGGGTCTTAATAAGATCTGACATGAAAGGTCCCCAAACAAATGGAACCATCTTGGGGAAATCCAAAAAGGAAAATCTGTACATGGAGATAGTAGGAAGGATGGGAGATGTACTGCTCCTAGCTGTACATACATGATGACAGAATTTAATTTCGATGCAAGTGGTGTAGGAAATATTTGATGTTGTTGGGGATAGTTTAATGGGATAAAAAAAAAATTCCTAGTCCCTGAGAGCAGCTAAGAAAGTAAGAAAGCTGTTTGGTGTTACTGTAAATCATAGAATCATTTAGGTTGGAAAAGACCAACCTAAGATCATTGAGTCCAACCATAGGCCTAACACTGCCAAGTCCGCCACTAAATCATGTCTCTAAGTGCCACACTTAAACATCTTTTAAATACCTCCAGGGACGGGGACTCAGCCACTTCCCTGGGTAGACCGTTCCAGTGCCTGATAACCTTTCAGTGAAGAAATTTTTCCCAATATCCAATCTAAACCTCCCCTGGCACAATTTGATGCCTTATCCCCTCATCCTGTTGCCTGTTACTTGGGACAGGAGACCAACACCCACCTTGCAACAACCTCCTTTCAGGTAGTTGTAGAGGGCGATAAGGTCTCCCCTCAGCCTTCTCCAGGCTAAACAACCCCAGTTCCCTCAGCCGCTCCTCAGAAGACTTGTGCTCCAGACACTTCACTGGCTTCTTTGCCCTTCTTTGGACATGCTCCAGCACCTCAATGTCCTTCTTGTAATGCATATTTCACATCATTACCCTCATCTCACCATATCCATCTGTTCCATGCTCCTCAAGAATTAGCTTTAGATCTTTCAGATATTAATAATGCAACTTAGTCTTTAATGATATGCAACGGAATTTCCTGAAACTATTTCACAGCCAAGAAAATTTGGGCCAATATCCTCTCTACTTATAACTTGTGCCTTCTGAAGACATTGCATAAAGAGCATATTTGGACCATTGTGTTTCTCTCCTCCTGGAGATGACATCTATATTTTACTAGAATTCACTGAATCAAGCTAAGGCACCTACAAACAGCTTTGTAACAACAGCTCTTATAATGAGAATAGGAGCATATTTTTCAGTGATCAAAAATGACAGACCAATTACAGTGAGCCTTAACTGTTATAGGTAAATTACACACAACACATTTTATTATTTCTAAACTAATGGTTGTTATCACGCTGTCCTTTTATTATCTCATGTCTGCTAAACCAGCATTCTTCAGTTGATTAACACCTTCCAACTTTCATACACAACTATAAGATAAAACATAACAGCAGTAACAGCAATTGTACTATAAATGTAAACCTAGTACTAGTAAAAGATGCTAAATTCATTACTTATGCAATATTTCAGTATTAAAAAGAGAGAATCAGAGACTCACTCCATGGTAAAACAAATTACTAGAGCAAATGTTATTTTATTGCTGAGGTAATAATAAATTAACTTAGAAAGTATTTAAACCAATGCCAATAAAAGATTGTTCTCTACAGGAAATTGTGTATTTTTTTCCTGTCCAATTTAAATGACTTAAGGTCTTGAAAGATTTCTTGATTCCCACAGAAACACTTCCAAAACATAGAGGCCTGATCAAACAGCAAGGTAAACTGCATTCCCTAATCAAGTGTAGTTCAACTGGCAATAAGAAAATGTTCACTCCCCATTAAGCCTTAGGTCATTAAGGCTTAGGTCAAAAAGTCCACTGTTAAGTACCTAAATAGCAGGATATCAGAATTAAAGAATAGTTGAGGTTGGAAGGGACCTCTGGACACCATGGAGTCCAACTCACTTGCTCAGGGCAGGATCAACTAGACCAGGTTGGTCAGGTCTGTATTCTCTCAGGTTTTGAATATCTTGATAGATGCAAACTCCACAACCTCTCTGGACAACGTCTTCCAGTGTTTGACTGATTTATTCTTCTGTTCATATGAAATGTTATGGTTTTCAGTTTGTGTCTATTGCTTCTTGTCCTGTCAGTGGGCATCACTGAGAAGAATCTGGCTCCCACTTCTCCATTTCCTCCCATCAACATTGCTAAGATCTGCATACCCCTGCCAGGCCCCTGAACCTTCTCTTCTCCAGAGTCCCAGCTGTCTCAGACTATCCTTGATGAAAGGTGCTTCAGGCCCTTTATCATCTTTGTGGTCCTGCACTGGACTCTCTCCAGTATGTTGATGACTCATTTATGCTGGAGAGCCCAGAACTGGACATGATCATTAGTGCTGAGTGGAGCAGAAGAATCACCTCCCTCAACCCGCTGGCAATGCTTTTCCTGTTGCTGCCCAGGATGCTGTTGCTCCTCTTTGCCGTTCTGGTACACTTCTGGTTCATGGACAAACTGTTGTTCACCAGGACCACTAGATTCTTTTTTGCAAGGCTGCTATGCAGACGGTCAGCCTCCAGAGTTTACCGGTGTATGGATTTATTCCTCTCCAGGTACAGAAATTGGCACTTCCCTTTATTCAACTTCATGAGGTTCCTCTTGGCTCATTTCTTCAGCCTGTTGAGGTCCTTCGAAATGGCAGCACAACCCTTTGGTCTTTCAGCCACTCCTTGTTACTTTGTATCATCTGCAAACTTGCTGAAGGTGAGTAAAAGGGTAGATTTCCAAATAGGAGGAACACAAACTGATTTAGCAAGGACCTGCTGAAACTCTACACTCTTCTCGATTTGTTTTAATGAGGTAGGCATGATTTGAGCAAATCTGTTCTTGGGGGCTTAGATCCTTGGATAACTGTAATCCAAATGATCCATTGCTTAACAAAGATCAGAATATAAATTTAGAATCCTACTAGTACAACTTCATGTGCACAGAGAAATTTCTTTCTCCTGAGTCATAGAATCATAGAATCATTTGGTTGGAAAAGATCTTCAAGATCATCAAGTCCTAAAAGTAAGACTAAGTTTCCCAGACAAATTTTCCTATCTCCCATTTTCAGATGTCCTGTTGTCCAACATGTTGTCATAGGGCTGGCAGATAAGATACACAATATAAGGTACAAAATATCAGTACACTTCTAGAAAGGTAAACAGAAACCAATTGGGACACTCTAACATATCTAAATTAACACTAAATACAAATACACAGGCAATTAAATCCCATTTCAGACATCCACAGTATCTCAGACTCCATGGTAAGTTAGCTGGTATTTTCTCAAATCAGTCTTGAGCTTGGCTTCTGAGCTCTGCTTAACAAGACTGAATGTCAGTCTTCTGTTTTAGAATGGAATCCAAAGGCCTAAGTTTCCTGCAGAAAAGATAAAATGTATTTAGGAATCTCAACATGGTGTTTTATGCTGGTGTCCCTCAGGGGTCCGTACTGGGACCAGTGCTGTTTAATATATTCATCAATGACTTAGACAGCGAGATCAGAATGCACCCTCAGCAAGTTTGCGGACGACACCAAACTGAGTGGTGCAGTTGACACACCAGAAGGACGGGATGTCATCCAGAGAGACCTGGACAGGCTGGAGAGGTGGGCCTGTGTGAACCTCATGAGGTTCAACAAGGCCAAGTGCAAGGTCCTGCACCTGGGTCGGGGTAACCCCCAGTATCAGTACAGGCTGGGGGAAGAAAGGATCGAGAGCAGCCCTGCCGAGAGGGACTTGGGCGTGCTGGTGGATGAAAAGCTGGACATGAGCCGGCAATGTGCAATGGCGGCCCAGAAGGCCAACCGTACCCTGGGCTGCATCAGGAGAAGCGTGGCCAGCAGGTCAAGGGAGGTGATTCTGCCCCTCTACTCCGCTCTGGTGAGACCTCACCTAGAGTACTGCGTCCAGCTCTGGAGCCCTCAGCACAAGAAGGACATGGAACTGTTGGAGCAGGTCCAGAGGAGGGCTACTAAAATGATCCGAGGGCTGGAGCATCTCTGTTATGAGGACAGGCTGAGAGAGTTGGGGTTGTTCAGCCTGGAGAAGAGAAGGCTGCGGGGAGACCTGATTACGGCCTTTCAGTATCTAAAGGGGGCCTATAGGAAAGATGGGGAAAATCTCTTTAGTAGGGCCAGCTGTGACAGGACAAGGGGTAATGGTTTTAAACTGAATCAGGGTAGGTTTAGACTGGATATAAGGAGGAAATTCTTTACAACGAGGGTGGTGAAACACTGGAACAGGTTGCCCAGAGGGGTGGTGGAGGCCCCATCCCTGGGAACATTCAAGGCCAGGTTGGATGGGGGTCTGAGCAACCTGATCTAGTTAGTGGTGTCCCTGCTCACTGCAGGGGGGTTGGACTAGATGACCTCTAGGGGTCCCTTCCAACCCAAAACATTCTATGATTCTATGATTCTATGATGAAACTCTTCAAGGAATACAGTCATCAGCTTGGAGAAAGGGCTCTGGATTCTAATCTCCGAACACCTTTAGGTAAAATGGAGTAGGCAGAAACTAGTTGAGTTTATCAGTTACTGGGTTACAGAGGCATTTTCCCTTCTGTGATTCATCTCTTATCCAGTGAATCCCAAAATCTGTTCTGGAGCCCTGGTGTAAGAGGAAAGTGATAAAATAGGTAAGCATTGAGTGCTCTGAATCAATTTTTTTTATATAGTTGTACACAAGAGTTCCTCCTAGGAAGTTAAACATATAAACTGAACTTCCTTTATCGCAAAAAGGGCATTAAAGCCAAGTCTGCCTCACTCTCTAGATAAGCATATGTAACTTGAAATGAAAGGACTAGGGTTTTCTGAAGGAGAGGACAACCAGGTGTCCATCAAGCCACTCCATCACTCCTCCATCAACACGACAGAGGAAGAAAATATAATTATAAGCTTGTGGGTTGAGATACCAATTACTGTCATGGGAAAAACAGATGGGAAAAACAAACTTGACTTAGGAAAATGAATTTAATTTATTTGTAAACAGAGTAGGATAGTGAGAAGTAAGAACAGAACTAAAACTACCTTCCCCTCACCCTTCCCTTCTTCCCAGGCTCAACTTCATTCCTAAATCTTCTACCTCTTCCCCCTGAGCAGAGCAGGGGGATGGGGAATGAGGGTTGTGGTCAGTTCATAATACTTTGTCTCTTATGCTCCTTCTTCCTCATGCTTTTCCCTCTCTCCAGCATGAGATCTATCCCACAGGATATAGTCCTTCAGGAACAGACTGCTCCATTGTGGTCCCTGTCATGAATACTGATTTGGATCCTACCAAATACACCAATTTGTCATGGATGGAGTGAGGGAGAAGGTAAAATATGCTTTGTTTATATCAATGTTAAATGTGACAGTGGTTTAACAAGATTTGATGACAAGGTACACTTGATTATTTACTGCATAGAGGATGGGGTTAGACAAAACTGTCAGGGAGACCCTCCCATTGAGCCATGAGGTTCAGAAAGGACCCCCTTGCTTTCTAAACTCCTTTCTCTGAGAGGAGTCTGAGTGCAGATGGATCCAATCCTAGTCCCAGCCGTGGTCAACAATTTATGTCTAAAGGATTATACATGCACAATCAATCATTTATATCACTGTCAAGAATATGATTTTTTATATGGCTTTGGTTTAGCAGAAATTTAGGATTTGTTAATATTTTTGAGAGAGATCACAAAATTAGGTTGTGTAATTCTTAACAGCACTTAAGCATCAGCCAATTTAACAGAGTAATTCAATGAAATTTGTTAAAATCGAAAGAACGACTTAGTATAAGCCTCAAGAATTGCAAGGGTCACCCAAATCTTACAGCAGGGTTGCACACACAGATGGGGTTTAAATCAAATCACACACACACACACAGACAAACAGTTCCAAATCAACTCGCACACACACACATGCACAGAGGTTAACCCATGATTAAAATTTCCCTTTTCATGAGTTTTATTAATTACTCATGTTTATGTGCCAGCATTCATTAACAGATGGTCAGTGAACCTCAGGAAATCAGGCCTTTGACTTCTTGTGAATTCATTGGATGATTTTCCAATCTTTACGAAATCTACTCTGACAGGCATCCCAGCTCAGGTGGTAATACTAGGTCACACAGCCTACTGGGGTTCTGGAGACCTTCAAAGGTCTTCCTTTCAGATCACTTTTTGTAGGATCTTGAGATGATTTGCTTTGGTCAGTATTTTCCATTCTAGCTACAAATGGTGTTGAGTCATTCTGGTATACAATTCAGGCAGCAGATGGCCCAGGTGTGACCATGGGGATATCTGGCACCCAGGTCATTGCACTTGAGACCGAGATAACAGCACAATAGGGCTTATCCTGAGATCTCAGAGTGGCCCAGGGAGGCTGCACCACCACAGTCCCCCATGGGCCACAGGTCCTGCCAGAAAATCTGCTCCTGCATGGGTTCGTCTCCATGGGCCACAGTTCCTGCCAAGAGCCTGCTCTGGCATGGGCTCTCCATGGGGTCTCAGCCTCCTTCAGGTGCACCTGTTTTGGTGTGGGGTCCTCCATGGGTTGCAGGGGGACAGCCTGCCTCACCGTGATCTTCACCAGAGGCTGCAGGAGAATCTCTGCTCTGGTGCCTGGAGTACCTCTTCCTCTTCCTTCTTCACTGACCTTGATATCTGCACAGTTGTTTCTCTCACATATTCTCACTTCTGCTACCCAGCTGCTGTGCAAAGTATTTTATACTTTCTTAAATATGTTATCACAGAGGCACTACCAATGTCACCGATGGACTCCGCTTTGGCCAGCAGTGTGTCTGTCTTGGAGCTGGCTGGAACTGGCTCTGTCCAACACAGGGGCAGCTTCTGATGTCTTCTTACAGAAGCCACCCCTGCAACCTGACCTGCTACCAAAACCTTGTAATGTAAACCCAATACACTGTCTATGCAAGTCCCTATGTAGAATTGTGTGCCTGCTTGTATAATAGAGGTCTTAAAACACTCCAGTTAAGAAAATTATTATTTTCATAGTGTGGGTCATATATTTAGCCTAACCCACACCTCCGTCTAATGCCTTTGTAGGAACAGAAATTCAGCTTTTGACATAATGTAGGCCACAAATGTATCTGACCTTACCAAAGTAATAAAATTTTGTTAGCACTGTCAAAGAAATGAATCAAGTGAGATGAGTCCCATGATACAAGCTTGGACATTGTTCATAAATGAATACTTGCCCCTAGGGCAGATTATCTATTGATTGTCACAGGGAAACAAGCCATATTTGAAGAAAAATAAGCTCCAGTGTTCTAGTTTTATACAGGCTATCTCCTCTGTTCATACAGAGCCTGTTCTTCCTCATACCTTGCAGGCTGCAGGATGTGGTCTGTCATATTTATTACACACCTCAACAATAAGAATGTTTTGTCATTAAAGCAAACCATAAAGCAGATGTATGAAGCCCGGAGAGAGAGCAAGCACATTTTACGGTCTTACTATGAACATGTTCTCTGCAAATGAATCAAGCTGGAAAGCCATCTGAATACTGTTCATACTAAGTCTCTAAACCAGCAACATGAAAATGCATCTTATTTTCATTTCAGTTGTAATAGCTTCAGTGTAATTCTGTTAAACTTGCTGTATTTCAGGATAACTAAATTAAGAGTTCATTTACATACATAATTAATGTGTTTATATTTGAATACTGGTCTTGTCACATTATATATTAATGAAATAGTAAGCTAAGGAGCAGCTTAAAGACTTTGCCTGCTGCTCCTTTCAGAGCAAAATAATCACCTTATTAATACTGCGTGTGTATCACGGCCACACACATACTTTGGCTTGAAATTCAGCCCTGGTAGTCTCCAAACCTTGAGGGAAACCATGTTTGAGTGGTAACTATAAGCAAAGTGTCAGGACAATTGCAAATACAAGTGCAGCTGCAAATATGTCTAGTTAAAATGTCTGAAGTTCTAATGTATTTTTTTTTTTTGCTTATGTGGTACATGTCTTCTAGCTATATGCCTTAATAGAATATTTCTGAATTTTACTTGCATGAGGTCAACTGAAGGAATAAACTTCTGTCCTTGAGTTCAAAGTGAATGGGATTTTAAATCTGAATATGGGAGTAGAGGGACTAGCAATATAAAACATTGGGGATAGAACACCTTTTGCCCCAGAAAGGGATATGAAATCCTCAGGCCATTTACCAGTGTCTGGGCTC
This sequence comes from Gorsachius magnificus, assembly GCA_034008185.1. Taxonomy (NCBI): domain Eukaryota; kingdom Metazoa; phylum Chordata; class Aves; order Pelecaniformes; family Ardeidae; genus Gorsachius; species Gorsachius magnificus. The sequence continues at coordinate 186,977,056 of CM067081.1, forward strand.
AGAGAGAAACAAGGCAGGAAGGTGACCAGAACAGATCCAGCTAACACCAGCTGTGCCGTTACTTTGTCAGTGATGTGATGATGACAAAGAAATTACACAGAACTAAATTAAATAGAATTGGTCGGTTCTTGGACATAGCCACTGCTTGTGAAAATAGTTAGGTGTGATTAGTGAGCCCATCAAAGAGGCAATTAAATGAGCCAAATAGAGACTTGACTGGTCATTCACAATCAGGACACCCTCAACAATATTAGAGTCCACACAAATAAAAACCCTCATAAAATCAGAAGCCAAATTACACAACCAGAGAAAACATAAAGCAAAAAATGGCAAAAGTAATTTGTCTTATGTATGGTGATGGAAGTATTAAATGTACTTGGAGAGTTCACTCAGAATGGAAAATAACTGAGGCAGAGGAGGAAGAGGAAGAATTAATGCTCATATTTACAGCCATTTAGGGCTAAAAAGAGCACTGCTTCTGCTTCGGTCATCTCTTGTGGGCTGAAGAATGCCTCTCAAACCTGGGTCAGAGGACCTCTTTAACAATATACACAAGTTTTGCTTTAGAGATTCCAAGCAATATAGAAGGTAAAATCTTCACTGATAAGTAATATCAGCATTAATTATCATCACTACTAGGAATTTTTGTCTTATTTAAAGTTGAATTTTCTAAAATCCTCTTCTGTCTACTGACTTTTTATTCCTTTCTTGGTAATGTCTAAAGCCTTCCTCTTTCCATCTCAACTTTTGCTCTTTATTAAAGCACCCACAGTCTTTGATCCAGTCAATTTCTTCAACTTTTTTTTCTCATAAGTTACTGTAGCAGCTTCCTAAGCTATACAGCCAAAGTCTTCCTTGCAGCTCTCTGGATCATTTTAGAACTACTTTGAATTTTTGCTAATCATTCATTGAGGAATGGATACCATAAGAGTACATGGTATTCCACCAAAAGGCTTACTGACACTGGAGCAAGATAATTTTACTTTAGGCAAATTTTATGGAGTGTTTCACTAAGATTGCATAATGAGACAATCATCTAGCATGATGACTGAAACCTTCTTTGACTCATTCCTTTTCAAGGCTAAACACCCAGTTGTGTAAATACAGACTCTTTTATTTGCTGCCATATACAGCCTAACAGGGCACCTTTTAATAGAAAGGGAAGTAACCATGACTTCAAGAGCTTTAAACACTTTTGTAGCTGTGTTGCACTTCATTATTTATTGAACCTGCAATCTGTTATCTATACATTTGACCATAATGACTTCAGTATCATTGTCTAGATTATTTATAAAAATGATTTATTGAATTTAGTAGAGGGCACTTAACTGGAAGTACTTATGAATAGCTCCCTTGTAACACCTACAGCTTTAGATCCTTCAATAAGTCATTTAAAAGATGTATTATTTATACCCTCCTAATTTCATATACTGTAAGTTTAAATCAAGTGCCATTTTGTGCTAGATGAGATACCCTAGAGATGCTGAAATATTCTACATCACAGTAGTAGCCTTTATTAACCAAACCTATATTGCTTAGAAAATGGACAGCAAATACCTTGGATGATATTTAAACCTTTCAGAACTGGCACAGTAGATGGTAATTTTAGTATCTAAATATTTTTTGGCAGAGCTGCAGATTAATCATATAATGAAATTCCTTGGTCTTTACACCAGGCTATCCCCACTCTTTAATTAATGTTGTTTCTAATATTTCTTCAGTACTGGAAAAGCTTACTAGAGCCTTAATCCTTTGAAATTCTTAATTTTTTTCAAGACACACTAAAATTAAAAAAAAAAAAATTAAAAATTTCCAGACCAAGCTTTTAGGACTTTTGGGAGTACATTGTCTGGGATGACTACATTTTAAAATCATTGTAATGTGGTTGTGTTCCCTCACACTAATTTTTTCAAGGTACAATACTTTGAGGCAGGCTTCTGCAGTCCAGAAGGAAAATGTTCAATATTTTCTGAAGTACCATGTCTTGATTATTTGATCCTCTATGATTTACACTTGGAAAAAAAACTTTAAAAATGCAATGATGTTGATAATCAAACATGAATTGATATGGAACAGTATGGATTCCAGATGTGATGAACTCAGAGGAAAAACCAAACAAACCAGCTTGTTGTCTCATACTGCAAACTTAAATATGGTTCCTTCTTATTCTGCAGCATTAAGAATTATTGGTTTTGAGCTCTAGATTTTTTGGGTCCTTTTTCCAAAAGGCCCAACCTGAAGACTACCTCTTGAAATTATGTCTTGTTTGAATTCAAAGCCCTCTTCTGCCATGATGCTTATCACTGGAGAAAGTAGGACAAGAGAGGGAAGAAGGGAACCAGTGTGGTGATCAAATTGATGGATTTGTCTTTTCAAATTAGCTGTTGCCTTAAGTAGCATAGCTACATAGACTGCACTTCCAGCTCCCTGTTTTTTTTGTTTCAAGCTTATGTGCGTGCATTTCTGACCCCTGCCTGCTTTCCAAGAGGACACAATGTACTGTAATCCAGTTGCTTTTCTCTTGTGAGAGAAGATGCAGGGGAAGACAGGGAGAAAAGTGACTACCAGGGTATCACTTCAGGGAAGAGAGGCAAAACCAAAAGCAGAGCATCCAGTTGCTGCAAGTATGTTCCTTGCTCTGATAACTTCACTTGTGAGCTAGAAATTCAAACAAGTTACTACACCTTAATGAATTGTATGAGCTGCAGCAGTCATCCATGCATGCTCCTATCTTATCCTACTTGTGAAATAAAACATATGAGCTTAGGCTACCCTTATCATGTTTCAAATGTTGTTAAAGGTTGAATTTACACACTATAGTTTATCAGGCCAGGAATATATGCATGATGAATGGATTGAGAGCAATTCAGTCTTTGGATCACATGTCCATACTTTTCGAAAAATAACATTTTAAACAGTAGGAAAATATTCACTACTTCAGAAGCATCTACTCTGTGGATACCTCCATCCTGTACCTAATGTGAATACTTCAGATTTGCTGTGAATGAGCAGGTGTTGTACACATTTGGCATCCATTATATCTTTTGTCTGCAACCTAAACTAAGGCTGCCAGAAATCCCTTTTGCCCTTAAGACAGCAAACATTTTGAGTCCTCTTAGGAAGAACCTGAGGGCACCTTCAAGGAATAATCTCCCGACTATTTTCTTTTTTCCCTACTTGATGTCACTGAAATGGCAAATAGAGTAGCTGAAGGCTACGTACAAATGTTGCCTATGGATTGGGTACACTGCAAATTCCCATTACCATCCAGGAATACCAGCAGGTTTACCCCAGAGCTAGCCTTTGGGGTGATTCAACCAGCCAACAAGGTAGACGGGCAGCTCTGCTGGCCTTGAGGCTACCCTGAGGGCTGCTCTACATATTAACGTAGACACAGCAGCTGGGACTCTGCATGTGATCACTGAAGCAGCCTGTAGTTTCAGAGCTGATGCTTCAGGCTCTTGGCACACCACTTATATCTTGCTAAACAGTCAGTTCACACTTTCAAAGTCTTCAGAAACTGTATACCGACAGGCCTGTTCAGCTGTGAGCTCCAATGGAGATGTGAACATGTTGGGTGCAAGTGAGATGGGATGGATGAATATTTTAAAGAGGGGAAAAAAAATAACTAATACAGTGACAGCAGTAGTTGGTCTCATTTGGATGCAATACATGTAGAAGAAAAGTATGTAATGGATTTAATGGCTTTTTTCTTACTGGATATACTAGTTTATGGACTTATAAATACATCACCATTTGTTGGATAGCACTGGAGAACAAGTTTATCAGCTCATTAAAATCTTGCTGATATAAACCGCAGTTAGTGAAAGAGAAGGCATTGTGTTGTACACCTCATCATTCAGTTAAAGGTTTCTACACATTTGCAATAATTTAAAATGCCACATTGCAGGAGTTTAATTAGTTTAATTTTAGTTCTTGGTGTTCTAGATGGGTTCAGGCTTGGATAGTATTCTGAATACTTAAAATTCTCCTGGAGTTTGTCTCATCACAAGTTGGATGGCATCAGGTTGCTTCTGGAAAGCAAGAAGCAGTAACACTGTTATGCAGAGGCACGTGACAGGGGATTTAAGCAATCACAGAAAAGCAACACCCACACATTTTAAATTAAAAATTCACATTTAGCAAATCTCAAAGCAGGCTCTCCTGAATAGCATTTCCCACTAATCCATTACAAAGAACCATAGAAGTCTATTAGGCTAAATCATTTCCTATATAATTATCTTACTTAAACAAGATTATTGCTTAAAATCCTTGGCAGGTATATAAGATTATAAATACAACCCCCCTTCGAATTCTGCATTAAGGTTTATGAATTTGTGAAGCAAAGAAATTAAATTCTCAGGGCCTATTAGGCCATACAGAACCATAAGACATAAATGAAGGGACAACTGGAAAGCATCAGACCACAACTTTTATATATCTAACTTAACGGGAATGAACATTACCTCCCCTTGCCTCACTTCACAATATTATTTCTATACAAGATGTCACATAGCCTTATTCCAAATAGCTACTATTAATGGCTGGTTTCTTTCAATCTAAACACTGGATTCTGCTTGCTTGTGAATTCTAATTGTTCTCATCTGTGAAGAAAAATGAGTGTTCATAGGAACTTCCTTCAATTTGTGAAGCCTGAAAGTCTTTTCCTCATGAAGATTCATTTACCACTGAATCCTGTTCCTAGTTATGCTAAGGAGGTAGAGATAGCAAGTGATTTTTTTTTCTATTTGTATTCAATTAAAAACTTACATTTGACTTATATTTAACTACTTAGTTGCCATGCTTGTTACAATGTGCACCCATGAGAATATGGCCAAATTTACAGGACATATATGACCTGCACTCAGAATACAAATTACACCATGGGCAAAAGACAGATTTTAACTAGCAGCTTGCATGTATTACATTATTCTCGTGCAGGCTTGGCTGTGTTGCAGCATACATTTGTTCGGAGTTTCTGTTTTTAGCACTTGAAGATCACAGTGTTCCTTCATTATTTACCTAAAATGATGTGAATAGTTCAAGCACGTTTGCACCAATGATAGTATATGTGAAGCTGTAACCCACAAAAATTGATGCCTTTTTGTACCACTGATATTTTCCAAGAGTAAATGCATTTTCTTTCAATCTGAAATGTTTCAGTCAAGGTTTCACTCAAATCAAGTATTCATAGAGGGAAGATTTCAAGGTTTAAATGAATTTAAGCTGTGTTCTCACCTCTGTTCATTTTTTATGGATATTCTGTCAGCTGAGTACACTACTATAAGTGTTTGCTGAAGCAAAAAAGAAATATTTTCTGCAAATGTTAAAGAAAACACATAGAAGGTGATTTCAAAATTAATAATGGCAAATACATGTACAGTAATTTGTGTTCATTGAGTTAGAAAGAGAAACATATAAAACACAAGCTTCTTTTCCAACTAAAGCAGTTTGAACTTCAGCTAGAAAATACTTCCTGTATCTTGGTTATATATAATGGATGTATAGAATTATGTTTAGGTCACTGAATTGTTTGTTAAAAGATGAAGGCTTAATGCCCAATTCACTATATGCTCTCATTTAATCTGATTTCATCATCTTTCCTCAGTCTCAAGTCACTTGATTTCTCCTTCTTGTCTCACTTTACCACACCAGAAAACAGACTAATGTTTACTTTCTCATTTAACTAAAGCTGAGGTTTAAATGACTTCAGATAGAATCTTCTTTTGTTGTGGTTGCAGAAGAATAATGTTTGACTGAGAGCTCTGTAAGACTTGAACTGACTTTCGCTGTTTACTTATATAGCTTCTCACAGCCTGGTGTCCTGAATTTGATAGCATGTGGAAAATGGAAAAGCCAGTGCATTTTCTTGTTTAATTTTCTATGCTTACTGTATGATAACCTACAAACGTAATTGTTTTCTTGGGAAGGTGGAAATCTTGTCTCACTCTTGAGAAACTGAACCAAGATGTCACAGATTAGCACTGTGATAACATCTGGGGCAAATTACTCCTGCTCCTCACACAGGTGGTCCTGGTTTCTAATGAAAGATTCATTTCAACCAAAGTGATATTTTTCCAGTGGAAAACTCACTTTTTTCTCCTCTTTTTTTTTTTTTATTTATTTTTTTTTTAAAGAAAGTTCCATGCAAATCTGTTTGCTCTCTTTGGGACTATTGAAATACAAGTTACAACAATGAAGATATTAATTGGGATTTCTTACGGTGAGTAATTTCAAATATCAAATGCATTCAAAGAGGATTATGATCTGTGAGGAGATCATAAAAAGCAATATATTGTCAGTTAGGTTGCTATATTTAGCTGCAATTAGTAATACCTTTTTCTCCAGAACAAATGTCCAACTGGTATCCTACAGAAAACTAAGGATATATTTCTTTTTCCCAGGGGTATTTTATTCAATTTAAGAGCAGGCTGACTTTTTTAGTACTACAATACCTAGAAAATTCTATTGCTATCAACTGTTAAGTTGACGTTGCCTGCAGTTTGAGTAAGTCTAGTCTTTATTCTGAGAAAAATGCTTGGAGTTACATGTCAGGTTTTTAAGTTCATATGAAATAGACATTTGTCTTTTCTCACTGCCTGCAATAAAGCTGGTATAAATTAATGCCTTTCTAACTGATGAATGCATTTCATTTTTTAATATCTTTGACTCATGTGTCAAGATCTTTCTTCAAAAGGCTGATATCTGTCTTATTGTAACAAAGTGAATATCAAAATGAGAAGAAGAATGAAATTGAAAAGAAGAGGTGAAAGGGACAGTTACATTTTTGAATAAGGAGGTAGATCTTTAAACTATCAGTGCTGTTAAGTTCAGAAAAAAAGTGGTGAGTGGGTAGAAGAGACTTATATGGACTTTTTAGTGCAGTTTGACAGGAAATTAAGCACCTTTATATCTGCTCATCTATCATGCATTCACCTTTATCTCATGACATGTCCTTAGTAAATGGTGACATTTGGAAACAGTTCAATTAAAGTCACTGTGTTCTGCGTAATGCTGCAATCTCTGTGTATGAAATAAATAACAATTAAATTACATAGCATGACTATCACTTCTTCTCAAACAAAGTAGTATCAAAACAATGGGTATGTATAACAAAGTTGAATGAATACTGATAAGTCATTTATTTTGCAATTGTTCTATGGTCAAAGGTCATTGAATCTTACAATTCAAGACTCAAAAAGATTATGTCTGTGTTAGAAAGAAGATTGGGAAGATTAAATTTTCTGTTAGCTGGAATGGGAGCTAAAAGAACAAAATGAATGTGTGCTGTTCTCATAGCTTAATCTCATAGTTAAAGGCAGATTTTTCATTTCTTTATTTTAGTGTTAATTAAGTAAAGTCTATACTAGGGAAAATTGTTCCACAGTCTTTTCCTCCTATTTCCAAAACTGACCTGTGAAATACAATTAGTGCAATGTTGGGGGAGGAGGGAATTTTGAGATATTAGTGTTAGTATGTACATTCTACTCCTCCACCAGATTTCCTCTCCTGTGATATAGGTAAGATGTTGACACCTGTTATACTTGATGAGAAAATACAGAAGACCATTATAAACAGTAGTCTGACTAAGAGAATGAAATGGAAATTAAAACACGAGGCACATCGAACTAAAAGTCCAAGGAGGCACAGCTGTGGAACTTCTGAATCAAAGTATTTTTGTTTTCAGTTCTTTATAAAAGACTTGGAAAGTCTTCCCTGGCGAGGGGGTGTGTCACGATCCACTGTTAGGTTGAACAATTTGGCAGAGGTTAAACCCCCTTGCTTTCCAACTGACCTCAGATAATTCGGGGAGGTTGGGGGCAGCTGGGCTTAACTTCTGATTAACTCCAATGTTTTATCGTGACCAGCTTCCTTTCACATTCTCAGGAACAGAATTAAGACTCAAAACGGAGTCAAGTGCCAAGTCACTTTATTTGGCCAACAACAAATACGCGAGAGAAAAGCAGAGAAAGAGAGGAAAAGTGAGAAAGGGAAAGAAAGGGGGAGAAACAACAGCAATGGAGTGTTGTGATAGGTACCACCATGGGTCTACGTGCAGCCGATGTGGCCCAAGCTGTCCGTGCGGCCTGAGCGGTACGAGCAGCCAGTGCTCCTGATGTATCTTCGAATCTGGTGGGGGGTAGATGTTCCCGGATGGTCCTCCTGGTCTCCACTGTTTTCCCCATTTACAGGGTTATCCTCTTGCATAGTCAATAACTGTTTTGCATACCCAGGCCTCCCCATTGGCAGTGGGGCGCATGCCCAGTACCATCACTAGAGGGTGCTCAAAAATCCCAGAGGGTCTGAGCCCCCTCCCCATTGTCAGTCAGCCCTGGGCCCCGGTGTGGACAGACGTGTCTGCCTTGGTGATTAAACTGTCCCACTCAGTTGTCATGGTGATTAGGCTTCGGTAGTTAAACTTGCCTGCTACCAATGTTGAGACAAGTTTTTAATCTCTTACAGGGTGGGGGGGTAAGAAGAGAAAGAGAAATTTTCTTTAGGATATTAGAAAGAAGTGATGACATTTTCTAACTTGCTTACACTTTAAGTTTGTATGAAAATACATGAATAAGACTTTTTTTGCTTTCTAATGTTCTTCAGGGGGTACATATCAAGATATTTTAGTAAAAGAGGAATCCATACTATAGGATTGCTGGTATATTTATTACAGAATTTGTATAACTTTCTCTGACATGCTTAATTTTTGAAGAAGCTTCTGGCCAGATCAAGAATACTAAATTAAGAGAGATTTTGAACTGAGCTATATATTCAGAGAGGAAGTGTCGTGGTTTAACCCGGCTGGCAACTAAGCACCACGCAGCCGCTCGCTCACTCCCCCTCCCCCCCCCCTCAGTGGGATGGGGGAGAGAATCGGGAAGGGGAAAAAAGGTTAGAGCCGAGGGCTGAGATAAAGACAGTTTAATAAGAGAAAATAATAATAATAGTAATAATGAGAATGATAACAAAATATACAGAATATACAAAACGAATGATGCACAATGCAATTGCTCACCACCCGCCGACCGATGCCCAGCCCGTCCCGAGCAGCGATCAGTACCCGAGCAACCGACCGACCCACCAACCCCCCCGAGCATGACGTTATATGGTATGGAATAGCTCTTTGGACAGTTTGGGTCCTAGCTGTGCTGTACTCCCAGCTTGTTATGCACCTGGCCGAGCAGGAGAAGCTCAAAAAGTCCTTGAGCAGTCTGAGCACTGCTTGGCAACAACTAAAAACATCAGCGTGTTATCAACATTCTTCTAGTACTAAATCCAAAGCACAGCACTATGCTAGCTTCTGTGAAGAAAATTAACTCTATCCCAGCCGAAACCAGGACAGGAAGCAATACTGAAAAGATGATATCTTATTACAGTCTGTAAAACTACTTTTGCAAAGGAAGTTTTAAAAAAAGTTCCAGTTTTATAAGTATCACAGCTTTCTTTTCAACTACAGTCAACTGTTCTCCATTTATGCAGAAGACAGAAATCTGGGTTGTGGATGTAAAGGTGATATTGCAGATTGGTGTATCATGTATAAATGTTCAGTCTTTTGGTTATCCAGTCTTCCCAGAACTCAATACAGATATGTGCAGTAATACTACAGGCATGCCAAGTGTCACATATTAAATGTAAGACTCAAAACACTGGCTCATGACTCACTCCGCCTTTCACAACAAAGAATATACCTTACACATTAATGCAGTTATGCAGCATGCCTACACCTTCTTTCCTAATGGGAATTTGATTGTAGGTACTTCACTGTTTCAATTACTTCAACATGGCACCCCATTGCTTCATGTTATTATTCATAACTTTATGCAAATATACTACAAAATCTGTAACTCAGTTGTGCGTTAGAAATAATGTTTTTACAAAGAATTAAAGCATACTTCTACCCCATGAAACATAAGATTTATACCTGGTTGGTGTGAACGCATGAAAACCACAAATCTCTGAAGAAAGCTAATAACCAGATATGTAGACCAAGACACAGTAAAGTAGACAAATCTCTGCCGATGAGAGAGGGAGAGCGAGTGAGCTGACCATCAGGGTCACACCTCCTCCACTGCAAAACCCATGAGCTGTCCAGTAACATGGACCGACTACATCAATTCAGCAATGGAGTGCATCAAATCCTCAGTGTAAGGGATTACACTCACAAAATCCTGCTATGCTGTCTACATCTTTGTAGCAGATTTAGTAAAAAGTTTGTGTCGTAGTACTTTGTGGCCAGCTTTTGCTCTGGTAGTATGATGATGCCCATTGTTAACAGTTCTTATCAGTGCAGTAAATTATAGGAAATACTAAGTAGAAAATGGACAAGCTTAATTTTTATGGTTTTGTGTATGTTTCCAGTATGGGTTTCTTATTAAGCTGGTTTTGCCATTTATTAAGAAGTTCAATTTAAAATAAACACTGAGTATATTTCCCTGTCTGGCATGTTCCTTCCTTTTTATATCTCTATATACACACCATGGACTGTTTTTCAAGTGTGCTTTTTTTGTGAAGATATGTAAGTTGGGACTGATAGGGTGTTGTTTTGGATAACTGCCCAAAAGGCAGAGAAATGCCAACTTGGGATGCCATAAAAACATGGATGAAGATAATGTAGAGGGTACTTTTTTCACATTTAGCCTAGAGGAAAGTATGTGGAAAATAAACTACAATAAAAATTGTGAGCAGATTTATTACAGGAAAATTAAAAACCATGGGTCTTTTCAATTTTTAATATTAGTGCAACATTCTTCCTCCCTCACTCCTTCTCCTCTTATTCAGTTCTCATAATTTGCAATGGGTTTACAATTAGACTATCGTCAGAGAAAGTGTCATTGCATTTGATCTACAGAGCATCCAGCATGCTTCAGTGCTGTATGAATAACATGGAGGTCTAATTCTGTGCTCAACCTCTTGAGAGGTGTCAGAAGGAGCAGAAAGATGATTTTAAAGTTATTTTTATGCTGCTCAGATTTTGCTTTGACTGAGAAGAGATGATGGGTTCTAACTATTTTTCCTAATGAACTGAATGTCTACAGGTCTGAAAGTTTATGATAAATCTCCTTGCTATGCTCTACAGGAAGGAATGCTATAGAAAGAATTGTGCAAGTACAGTGCTGTTTTTGCACTAGGCAAATCTTCTGCTATGGTGTTAAAACATCTGTACTCCACTGGAATGATTTACATGGGGAAGACTATTAGAGGCCAGGTAGTCCTTTAAAGGCCCAGAAGGACAGCTGTCCCTGTTTGCCAAGACGAATAGGTGCTGGGGATGGAAAAACACATGGGAGCCTGTTTTCCAGCTGGCAGATTTAAAAGGCAGCCACCTCAGAAAGAGGATTCATGCAGAGAGTAGCTTACTAGCTAGAGGACTGAAGAGACTAGTGGCCTGATTTAAAAGATTCTAGAAATTGTTTTCCTTTTCCCTTCTCTAGAGTGGATGGGATTGCTTTCTTTGTTAGCTTGATGGCTAATGAAAGTCATGTGTGACTTCTGTAGCTGAATTTCTCTGGTACTCATATCAGGCTGTGACCAGTGAACAAACACTGCACCACAAAGTTTTGAATCAATATGTTTTAACTCAAAGGAGATTAGTCACAGAGGCTGGTTTTCTTGGTTTGCTACTCTCGCTGAGTTTTCTTTACAGCCAACAGAGAAACAAAGCCTCTTGCAGGCAGGGCTTAGAATATCAAAGTTAGGCTGGCGTAGCCACCCCTGAAGGACTTTTCTTTCTAAAGGAGGTCATTAGATTTCTTGTCACCTTCAACAGAGTATGTCCTTTTCGATACCTTTCTTTCTGTAAGGTCCTCTAACAAAAGTGATGCTAAATATTTTGTCAATATTAAAAGGGTCATTGAAGCAAAATTCTGTATTCTAAGCTTAACCCTTCCAAACTGCTGCCTGTGTCTTTGTGTTCATATTCACAGAAAATCAATTTTGTCAAAAGAAAAATAGAATTTAGACAAAACAACAGCATCCAGTGTAGGATTATGAATATGGAAAGGAGTATATCTATAGTCTATTTTAATATTCCATATAATCCACAAAAGAATGTGGGGGGTTTTAGAGAGGGGGGAGTAGTACTAAAACTGTTAGGTTTATTTCAGTGTCCCAGTGATAACAGAAAACATCAAAACATGTTTTAAAAGAAAAATGTTTTGTTAAATGTCTTGTTTCTTTGTTGGTTCAATCATCTGGATGGATTCAACTATATGAGACTGTTAAATCTTAAAATGAAAGATGAGGTGTGTTTCTTTCAGCTTACAAACATTTGTTATGACCCTTTTTGTAGTAAACATTTCAAAGAAGAAAATATATTATCCCCTCTTTTGTTTTATGTGGCAACGTGAGTAAACTGTTACTTTCTTTAGTAAAAAGGTCTGTACCAAACTTCTCCATTAAAGAACTGTATCTGAATACATGAGCTTCCCTCTTTTCACCCATTTCAATAGGAATCTGGCAGAGACGTTAGTTCGGATGTGAAGTATGTCATTAGAATTGTCTTCTAGCATTTGAACCACAGTTTTCTAAGAGAGAATACTGTCTGAAAGCCATTTTGTTCTGACTGAGCTGTTCTCTTCTCAGACACCATCTGACAGACAGCAAACCCCTTCTGTTCCCTGAATTTGCTTTGGCAATATGCCTTTTGATTTTCTTCCTTCATGGTCACACATATCTGCTGCTTCCTATCTGTGTGGAGCTCAATTATCTCTCATCTCCTTCTCATTCTGTCTGCAAATGATTCTGTCTTTTGATCTTTCCTCCCTGTGCTCTGATTCCTTATTGTCTCCATTATCTCTTTTCTCCACTGGACTTTTGTTATTTATTTTTTTTTATCTTCTTTTTTCTTCTAGTCCTATCACTTCAGTCCAGCAAATTTGCTCTTGTACTGTTACTCTTGTAACTATCTCTTCTTCTGCCATGTATTCATGGTCAATATCTAAGTCCGGAAGTCTGTGCTCTAGATATTTTTTCTGCAGCCTCGTATCCTGTATATCTTTAAATGCCAATGAGTTCCACAACCATTTTTAGCTCCGTCTTTACTTCTTGAATCTTTACTTTGTTAAGCTCTGCCAGATAATACTAAAAATACAAGAAGCTTGTGTGTTGTCTCTGAATAGAAACTCTTGTATCATGCTGATTTTTTTACATCAATTTATTTCTTTTGCTTTTTCTCCCTCCTTAGGTCACTGCCAGTATTGTCTGTGGACATCATCACCTTCCCTTTCTAGGAGATATCTTTGAAGATGAAAGATACCAATTTGAAAAACTATCCTCTGACTCCCTGTTTTAAGTACTTTCTTCACCACTTCACATACCTGCACTGTTATACTAAAGCAGAAATGTTCTTAACTTGGCAAGTAGTCATTTGATAGTCCAAATATGAGCCAATTTCTTTTTATGTGAACAATTTTAATTACTTGTGTTCATATTATTCATCAAAATTACTTTTAATAGTAGCCAGGCATATACTCAGACTTGCTTAATGGAGCTGGTCAAGGCAACAACCAACATATTTTGAATTTGGAAATTAAAGGCACTCAACAGTTTAGGTAAACTTTTTGGATTGAAATATTTATGCAAATTCAAAGTAACTTAAAACCAAAACAAAACAAAGCCCTGAGCTTTTCACTCTTCTTCAGTTAAAGAGTTCTAAGCCAGTACTTTTGACATATTTGAGGTCAATGGGACGCAGTCACTGGAAGAGGTTTCACACACCAAATTTCAGGACTGCTTTCTATTTTTCTATGTATCTAACTTAATATTACACATCTTAGCAAAGCCCAATTTAACTTCAGAGCTTTAGCCATGATTTTTTTCATTTGATTTTCCTTCAACATGGCAGATATCTCTCAAAATAAATAAAAGAGTACAGCAACCATCGGTTTTTATCCACAATGCTAACTAATACATAGCCTGGTGGTGGAAAAGCTGGCATTCTCCACTACATTATTTTAAATAGTTTTTTTTAGTTTTTGTTTAGTTTTAAATAGTTTTGCTGATTAAAGAGCAAACTTTTAACAACACAAAGCAGCACAAAATGAAGTTCAATGCAAATGAAATCAGTGCACATATATAAATATATGTATGTATACATGCCTATATATATAAGAGGCATTTGTTTCTCTGTGGTGGGTTTAGGTCAACTAAATTTCATAGACTTTAAATAATACCTGGGATCCATTAAAAACCTAATCTCCTTAATGTAAAGCATAAAAGAGGGGGAAAGGGAAATAATTGAAGTTATTACACTTACTGAGAATATTTATACATTAGGGTTTGACGGTTTTATCTCATTTTTCCTCTCTTTCAAAAAAAAAATCTATGTCTGGGTTATCATCCTCTTCAAAGAGGAGGAGTAGACTAATTGGGTGATAAAATCAGCTATGTACAAAGGGCCAGATCCCAAACCTGCCAAAATCAAAGCATATCTTTCCACTGATCTTCCACTTGCTGAAGTGTTACCAGATATCCACAGTACAGGAAGTAAGATAGCAGAATAAAAACAGAGAACGCTTTCTCTTTTTTTGTTACCTAAGTGCAACATGTGACATTTACAAGTATAAAGCTTTTCCGGGGAGGGGAAGACAGTATTTAAGTTGTCAGAGGCACTTTAATCTCAGCTACTCCTCTCTCCTTTGCCTTACCATAGTTCTAAAGATATTAATAAAATCTGAGAAAAATGTCATGCATTTACAAAAAGAAAATAGTTCTAAGTGAAGATTATTTTCAGTAGGAATATAATTATGAGGGATTATACTTTGCAATAACTCAGAAGCATTGGAATTCAAGCATGACTTAGTTCAGGTAAGTTCTGCTTTTGAAAAGCTAATTTTGAAGCAAGTATCCTGTACATTACTAACTCAATAAATTCAGGTACAATCGGTGGAGCAAGACTACTTCATAACTTGTAATTAATTTGTTTTTACCTTTTCATTCCTTTTTATTCTGATGGAAAGTAAACAGAAACAGAAATCTGATTAAGAGATTGTATATACAGAACTATATTTTACATTTGATATAATACCTGTGGAAGACCTATTAATTTTGGAAGCATTATACAAGGCTGTAACTCACCTCAGGATTTGATTCATACCTTCTCTACCCATCAGTGTATGTCTTGCCTGATGGTTAGAAACAAGGTAGAAATGTTTGGAACTGAAGTATTTTCATCAGTTAGAAGAACTCATTCTCAATAAATGTGCTTAGCAGAATCAGTAAGCAGCTTTCTGTAAGATGTTTAGTTGGAAATGATTCCTTCACATCAGAAGAATATGTTAAGTGAGTAAGAAATCTTGTTTCGGATAGTTTTTTTGCCAGTGACACTGAATTCACATGAAGGGAGATTTCTTTTGGCATGAAAAGCTGCAACAGTTTTACCTCTCCTCCCAAACACACACTCTTATCTCCTTTGCAATTACAGTGAGCTTGGCCTGCTCAGTAGCAAGAGAGTCTCTGACAATATGCCGAAGATCAGTGATATTTAAGTGCTAGTACTCATCTGAGTTGCTAAATGGAGTTGTTAGTCATTAGATCTTCAAATATAGGAAAATTAAAAATCCCAAATTAGTTAAAACTATGAGAAATAACAGCACTTCATACTGAGACTCATCATGCCGCTTTTCACAAAAAGAATGTTTAAGGTTTTTATTTGTCTGTGCAACTTCTCTGGCAGCATATTTTTTTCCAACACTATCATGCCATTTGTTTGTTCTGTTCCAAAAGCACATTCATACCAACACAGAACAAAGTTGAGGATAAAAAGACATACCATAACACAAATTCAAATGTCTTGACTACAACCAGCTGTATTAGTACCTGTAATAAGCGCCTGACAACAGTGCTTTTGAGCATGGAAATAGAGCAAAGAGTTTTATTACTTTTTGCAGGCATGTTGTCAAGCAAAAAAATATTTTTAAAATTCGTGCCTTTGTATGTAATTCAGCTGGAGAGCCTCATCTGAGTTTTATTAACTGTCCTAGACAAAGTCATCCCAAAAAGTCAGAGCTCCAACTTTCTGCCTGATTTGGAGCTAAAAAAATCACCCATATTTCCACGTGGTATTTGCTTAACATTTTTTCAAATGTTCTTTCTTCCACTGAGAGAGAAGGTCAGAGCTGAAATGTTGAGATGGATTTGTTAAAAATTTCATGGAGGAAAACTCGGTCTTATGCAAGGTCAGAATCAGAATTCCGTTTGCAGAATCCTAGTCAACCTAGGCAAAGCTGTGGGTTTTGAAGGGAGGTATATGAAAGGTCTTATTATTGAGGTACAACAGAACTTCTATCCTGTTTGATTTGGACAATGGGTTTATTGGCCCGATACTAACTTTATAAACCATCAAATGTAAAAATTCCAGTACTGTAATTAAGGAAAAAGCACTGTAGCCCTACTAGCCTCACTACAGAAACAAAGCATGATTTGTAGACAAACTGAGAAAAGATTAGTCCAAACAATGAAAACAGAATACTAAAGACTCAAACTACATAACGGGTCTTGAAATACAAATGCATAAAATGTCACTTTATCATAGACTTCACTATAGGGTAAATTGCATCTACATCTAAAGCTATGACATCCCTGTAAACACGCTGTCTTTTCTGTGCTATAAGAAAACAATTCCATGGGATTAAGTACGATTAAGAAGCATATTAATAAATCTGACTCAATCTTTAGCCTAATAGCATATTTAAATTGTTTACTGGGAGAAGCCCAGGAGAGAAAATTAGGAAAAAAGAAAAAAAGTTTAAACTTTTTAAACTTTGAAGTAGTTTCCTACAGTCGAGAATATAATGAACCTGATCCTCACAGGACATCTCAGTCAATTTAAAAATTTATTTGCTGTATCATCTCAGAGGAACCGTGATCCTCCTGCCAGCATCTTGTTTTCATCAGTATCTGTGAAAAATAATGCATTATTATTTTCTTAGTGAAGATTCCACACCACCTAATTGTAGGCTTTTGTACTGCACAGTATCTGTGGAATAATTTCCCTGAATTTTTATTAAAAAGGGGAATCCTGCTACAAAGGAGTATTCTTAGGTCGTAAGTTAGGTTCCTCTAGGAGATATTTTATTCTGTTACCACTATAAGACAATAAACCTAGTCTACAACGTACTGTACCTAGTGGTACAGTACAAATACCTCTCCTAACATTATGCATACATAAACCCAGAACTGCCACAGGCCCTCCTGGACTGTCAAGTCCCATTCTTTCCAATCAGATGCAAACATACCATACAATGCTTTTGATATAATGATCAGCTCTGGTTTGTAACTAATTTGTATTTTGACTCTGTTACTCACTAAATCTCTCTGTTAAAATGGCAAGAAACCTCTTTTCTTGCTTCCACTACAAGTTTATGGCGGCAAAAATATGGAAAAAGTGACTGGTAAACAGTAAAAGAAAAATATACCTAATTTAAAATATTCATGGAAAGAGTGTTGAGACATGTTGAAAGTAGAATGATAAAGTTATAGGGAAATGTTCTCCTTCATGTAATAAACTGTTGAAAGAAGGTAACATTTATTGAGCAATCTGAGACAGCATTCTCCTTACTGGGATAGGATTTTTTTTAATTTCCCTGGAAATATTCAAGGTCAGGTTGGACAGGGCTCTGAGCAACCTGATCCAGTTGATGATGTCCCTCCTCATTGCATGTTGGACTAGATGACCTTAAAAGGTTCCTTCCAACTGAAACTATTATTTATTTCTATGATATAACCATCTATGCAACAAATATACAGGGACTAGAAACCTACTTTCAAATAGTTGTAGATAGACAAAATGAATTCCGTCATCATATACAAGGTTGCTTACAGTGGAGGGAGGAGAGGCAAATATAGCCCATCTATTGGTGGTAAAGAAATGTCTCAGCATGTACCACAACTGCTATCTTCTGTTACACAAGTTCCCACAGAAAGCAGAAAATTGTTCCTCACTTCTGTATGTGAATTAATTACTCCATGAGACATATTTTCAATTAATTCCGATGTTTCATTTCATATCAAAACCACTAAAAGTTTATTGATGAGTGTTGCTGTATGCAATTGAGTATTATTCCAGTATACCAGAACTGAAATTTCCCTCTTTAGTTGTATATGCCAGTATTATGTGAGAAAAATGCTTTATATACATTAAAGTATGAGGTGTCAAGGCCCTGAGAGCATCAAGAGGTCCCAGTGGCTCTGACCAGCCTCCCCCAGAGCCCCCACCCATACCCCTTCCCGGTGGGGGCTGCCAGCTCCTGGCTCACCTGCCCCCAAGGAGTAGACCCTGTGCCCTACCCCTGGGATCCTAAAATACTGATTTCTGTTGCTTGTCCCTCTGAAATATTTGGGTAAAATATTTTAAATTGTTAAGTTCTGTGGCCAGACTGTGTTTATTTATATGATGCTCATTTCCTTACTCTACAGTAAAATGCAGCATTCTGGTTGTCACCAAGATGCTGTGAGATTTAAAAACCCCATAAGCGTCACTCTACTCCGAACTCTGTTCTGCACCTGAATCCCTTGGACAGTAGCATAACATTTCACAGAAATGTTTTATTTATTTGCTTCTTAATATAGAAGTACTTAGTAATGTAAGGTAGATATAAATGCCTTTGTGGTGAAAAGTCACTAAAAAGTCCCTGGCTGGTTAATAATGATTACAGTTGAAAAAAGAAGTTAAATTGTGGATGGTGTGGCAGGTGGCAAGGGCCTCAAGAGCTTCACCTTGCATCTGGCTACCATTTTCATTCTTCAAGGGCATGTGAGTGAGGATGTGTGCTCCAGGGAACCCTCCATAATGAAATAATCCTCTACAGAAATGAACAGAGTGTAATGAGACTAGCCGCTGGGAGCTAAAATACCAGTGGCTGTCTGATAGTCTGGGAGCTCACTTGCCAAGATCATGCACCAGTTTTGGACCTCCATGATGCCCAGTGAATGGGGTTATGGAAGAATTTGCTTCTGTATTGCATTTCCTTGCCTAAAGGAATTCCTGTCTCAGGATACGCAGATCTCTGCTTGCTTGTCAGTCCCTACTGACTTCACTGAAGCCACATAAAAACAATACATAGTGAAGCAGCATCAGAGTCTGCATAAGCAGAAATGAGTAAATGCTTTAGTTGGTGTCAGGCCATATGGACTTTGGTTTAAGATGTGGATCACAAACAGTCCTGAAGACTAGGTCTATGTTAGTGAATAAAATTTGATGATACTTTGACACTAGAACAAGGAGCAGCACATGGTCCATGTCTGTATCACTAAAATCTCATAACCTATAGTACAGAAGTTATGTGCAAAATGGCCTGACCAGTGGTAATTCCCGAACAGTGCTGAGGAACTGCTCAGAAACATGCAAGTTGCCTGAATCAAAGCTATGTTAGGGATCATCCTAAGACAATCAAAGTGGCCAATTAGCAGCCTGCTGAAAGAGGTGCTCCTAGTCAGGAACAAGACGCTGAAGAGCTTCTGTCAACTGCATTTTTCATTTGCTGTAGACAGTGAGAGTGAGCTACTGGGCAGGTGTGGATTAAGAGGAAGAGGGGCAAACTTGACCCTCTGAAGTGGTACATATCAACACATCCTGATTCATGGCCATGGCCCGGAAAGGCAGTTCTGCAGTAGTTCCCATCCAATGACCCATGAGTATACGCTCATTTCTTAAGGTGGACCATTGCACCAGTGCATGTGTGAAGTCTGTTTGCTGACACAGGTACTGCCAGCATAACTGAGACTCTTGTGACAGCTGCCAAATATCAAGAAGAAACATCCACAACAGCACTGTGAGCTCTGGAGGTGCTATTATACCTATTGATGGGGCCAGTTAAATGGCAAAATGTCAAGTTTCCACGGGTTATGAAGCAAACTGGGAATAAAGTTCCCCTCAGTTTTGTGCAGTGACCATTAAAATCCCATTTTTCACCAAGTGCAGAATAAGTATTTTCAAAACTGTTTATAAAGATATGTTTAAAATGCTTTATTCCTTATTTCTTGCATGTACAAGTAAGTTTCAGTCTTCCCATTTATTTTTTTCAGAAATAGTCTTACTGATATTTAAATGTTCCCTGAATTTTTTTACTTTTTAAACTTCCCCCCTCCCCCTCCCCCCCCCCCCAATTAGCAGCATTAAACCAACCACTTTAAGTGGAACACTTTTCATCTTTCTCTCCAGTGAGGGTAAATAATATAGCAAAGAATTAAAACTGCTTTTCGACTGTATACTGTCCTTTGCAAATTCAGTATGTGGGTTACTTCTACCCAGCAACTGAGAAAGGATAAAGGTTTTTTATTTTATAGAGGAAGTTAAAAATCCCAGAATTTTTACTGGGAAATTGCAATTATTTCAAAAGAAATATAGATTAGCTTCCTTCTCTTTAAGAATGTGTAATACGAACTATTTACTGGAATCCAATCTTCATGTACATGGCTCTTCACTTATTACATTACTTCCAATAAAATATGAATCACTTAGTATATACAGTTTTCAGATATTTAAGCGTACTGGAATTTTAAGCAAGGAATAAAAATACACCATTTACACCCTTAGAAGAGAAAAATAACACAAATTTTTCATCCCCTTAATTTACAGATTGTATACCTGACTTCTAGTAAGACTGTTCAACTGCTTCTAATTTATTGTAAACATTCTTTCTGAACTGATTATATACTAGTTACTACACAAATATAAGTTAGGTTTAGTTGAAAACAAAACCAAATTCTATATGGAACTTGGTTCATTTCCAACAAATGTCACTTTTTGCTGTAATTGAAGCAATAGTTCTCTTACACTAATATTTCATAGGTGGAATTTAGACTAAATAAGATGTTAACATAACACCCTGCTGAAATTAGTTACAAGATTTCTAACGAATTCTGGGGCTTATGCTTCAGGCCTAAGTCTCATACAAGCATAGAATTGGTTTATCTTGTGGAAAATGACCCCTGAACGCCTCCGTTTTCTTTCAATAGAACAAGGGGGGCAACCTTATCTTTTTGGTAAGATCAACTGATCTATCTATCTATAACCTTCCTAAATCTTATCCATATTCTTTCTTTGAGATCAACTATTATCAAAAAAGCCTTGAACATAGTGCTAAGGCTGGGTTGAGTCACCTTTATGCTATTCTGAAAACACTGACTGTATTTAAAGCTGCTTCTTGTGTTTTTCATGAATGACTAGCTTGTCCTCCACCAGCTCCCTGTGTAATACTCAGAGGAATGCACAGGCTGAGAAAATAGAAAGTAATTTGGATGCTGCTTCTGAACCAGACAATTGCAGTGCTGTCGTATAAATATCAGTTATGTTTTCTATTCCGTGATCTCAGAAGAAATTAATTTAATATTATTAAACAACAGAACACGGGTTATGTTCCAAATTCTTCCCTATTCCACACTGTGCAAGGTGCTGTGCAAGCTCAGAGGGAGACATAATTCCTGATCCGGAGATCTTGTTTTACTGAGAGAGACTTTTATATTTATTTTTGTATAATGATGTAAATTCCATTATAGACAAAACAAATTATTCCATTAATTGGCAGTATATTTTTTTGTGAAGTAGCAAATTGTCTTCCATTTGCTGCTGGTTTTCCTGGATATTTTTATATGTTTTGGTCAGCACAAAACAGAAAGGCATTTTCTTTGTACAAAACATGTTTCTCAGAACTATGCCTTATGCTCAGCTGTTGCCTTTGGAGCTTCTGAACACTTTCAGTAAATAAATTCAGTATGTACACAGCATTTTGGTAAGAAAGTCTGAGAAATCATAAAGTGTACTTTAAAGCTGACTGGAAACTTTCTGCCAAAACACAAATTTTAAAAATAATAGTAATTAACTGTAAAATATATAAGCTCACAAAAGTGAATTTGGCAGAGGCCTGAAGGAACAGATCTAGACTCTGTCCTGGACCCGAGGAACCTCTGTCTATCAACAGTGAGTACTAGAAAATGTGCTTGCAAAACTTTTGAGAATCAACATATAGGGTTTTACAAGAGTAGTGTACTTGCTTCATAGTTTTTGAATTTGTGAATAGTTTCACATCAACTTCTAGCAGACATCTCTTGCTATGCAATAGTCACAAAACAGCTGCCAGATACAATGTGTGATGTTTAACTTGTAGTTAAGGAATACAAATTATTATGGAAGTATGTCTAAAAAAGCTGAATGGATAATTTGTATTGTGTCTATTAGCAGATCTCAGTAGACTAATAATTCTAATAAAGTACAAAAGCATATAAAAGCATAGATACTGTGTTTCTCTGATGAAAAGTATTTTCAGTGGTGGAATTTTGACTTCTAACTGATGACTACCAACTTGGTTTCTAGATTTGTATACTGGATTGGATTTTGAACTGGATTAGTCTTTTTTAATAGTCTGATTCCTTACAATCTTTTATTCAGTCAGGAATTCAAAACAGGAAAATGCAAAGAAAGATAAAAATTAACAAAAAGATTAAAAGGTAAATGGGAACTATTTATTAGTAAAATGCTGTTTTATTAATTTCATTGTTATTTATGTAAGACTCTTAGGTTGCATTACCTGATACATTTGTACCAGTGAGATTATTTTGGAGTCCTCTACTTCCTCAAAACTGCTGACTGAACCATATGTAGGGTTTCTTCTGGAAATATCAGTAAAAACACATTTTCCCAAGTAGTAAAACTTGATGAAACCAAGTGAAGAAAAAGTAGACCATACTAACAAGTCATCTGTTCAACATCAGAGTTTTTCATTCACTGTCGCCGTTTTGCTCAGTACAAAAGCAAGCACAGAGATCAACTGGAACATGAGAGGAAAAACTGGGAATTCAAGAAGAGAAATACTAAGAAAAGTGTGATCATTCATTTTAAAAGTGTTTTCTGATTTTATGCTCAAGGGCAGCCACTTTTTATGTGCGTATGCATGTGTGTGTGTGTATGTGTGTGAGGATACCAGATCAGGTCATCTGCCCCATTGTACTCATGTGTTAGAACAAAGTGAGAAATAAGCTATCACTTGGACACGTTCATAGCTGTTTCTCTTCAGCCTCTGTTCCCATCAACTTTGCAAGCTGAACAGTCAGGAGTTACGTGCCTCTGAGTGGAAAACTGTGAAGGAAAGCACTGGGAAGTTCTCTTACTTGAAGACACTGGTTTCTGACCCAGGCAGATTCCTGCTTAGCGTGCTGTTCTGTTTCTTAGCTTTTGCTTCACACTGTTTTGGGAACTTAGATATCTAATGCAGGGTATGCATTTGTCCTGGTTTCATCTGGGATAATTTTCTTCCTAGTAGCTTGTAGAGCGCTGTGTTTGGGATTTAGTACAAGAAGAATGTTGATAACACACTGATGGTTTAATTGTTGCTAAGTTGTGCTTACACCAGTCAAGTACTTCCCCTGCTCTGCCAGGTGCACAAGAAGCTGGGAGGGGGCACAGCCAGGACAGCTGACCCCAACTGGCCAAAGGGCTATTCCAGACCATATGGTGTCATGCTCAGGGGGGCAGTTGGCTGGGAAGAGCGATTGCTGTTTGGGACAGCCTGGGCATCAGTCAGCAGGTGGTGAGCAATTGCATATTATTATTATTACTACTACTACTACTACTACTATTATTATTATTATTATATTCCTCTGCTGTTTAATAAAACTGTCTTTATCTCAACCCATGGGTTTTACTTTTTTTTTCTGATTCTCTCCCCCATCCCACTGAGGGATGGGGGGAGTGAGAGAGTGGCTATGTGGCATTCAGCCTCCTGCTGGGTTAAACCTCAACAGAATTCCCATCCAGGTGATGGTCACTTAAAGTTAGGTGTTACAAAGCTAAATTTTAACATGCTCAAGTTCTGTATTGGAGCAGGTCCCAAAGGATCTTATGCTTGTTTGAATTTAAATATCTTTAAAAACCTAACATACAGTAATTATTTTGTCTCCACATGCACTTACAGCAACCATTTTTGCATTATCTTTGTTAGTTGTCAGAACAGTTTAACTGGTATAAATTCAAATCTGCAGATCCAAATATAGATACATAAGGCAGTCATTTAGTATTTATAGTCTTATATATATGTAAATTCCAAATAACACTGAAATTAGAAAAATGTTAGGAGGGTCTTAGATTAAGTATAGCCCATTTTAAAGGGTGTTCTATATTTCCTTCAAGTTAAATACCATTTTCCTCTTAAAAATTCCCCCAAATGACTTTCCTTGTTTCAGTGTAGTTAGGAGATGCATAATACAATTGAAATAAACATATATATATTTATCTTTTTATGGTATCAATATGTTTTGGATTGATGACTTGAGGAAAATTTAGGGAGACGTAGGAAAAAATCCAACTCAAGTTATTTATGAAGGCAATTATAATTTGGTCTTAAGTCTTTACTTATCTCTCCTTAATCACATTCTCAAATTCTGAGCTTTCTAAAAAGTTAACACAAACTTCTTCCCCCACCTCCGTCTCTGTCAAAAAATCATTTGATTATTACAGTACTTTCGTGCATAGCTAAACTCAATGATTGTCCTAAATTATATCTTGTTACACTCTTCCTGCTTGCCTGCCTTTGTGCTGTACTGCAGGAAGTTTTGCCTGTGACTGTCAGTTTTGTTGATAAATTATTCTTACAGACTTCAGCTCCAAGAGTTAAAATGAACTAAACCAGCACAGGTATCACCTGGTCACTGTGAAAAAGAAATATTCTGGAAATACCTTGAAACACCAAAGTTGTGTAAACCAGAATTTTTTCTGACATTATAAAGAAAATGTAGTACAAGAAGCTTTTTCAAATTTTTTATTGTCACATTTATAGCAATCTACATATGAATCTTCCCACTGTTGATGAGTATTCTGATAATTTGGGGGACTAAGTTCTGTGCAATATATTTCTCTATTAATGATAATCCTACAAATAAATTCCTTGTTCCAGTCACAATCATACTAGACCATTTAGAAAGAATAACTGCCTTATTTTCCTGCAACCACTTACAGAACTTAATATCACATTGTGGGTTTTGCTGTTGTTCTTGACATTTTACAATAAAAACAAAAGTTTAATTTAATGTCAATTTAAATGCTACTGACAGGGATGATTTCCAGGTTTCCTTTTCTCACTGAAAATATCTTTCTAATTATTTTTTTTGTTCTGTCAGCTTTTGCTTTTCCTGAAGTCAGTCTTTCCTGTCTGATTTATGATCATGTTTTCAGTATCTTTTTGCTCACTTTTTATGCTCATCTGTCATTTTTAGATCTCCCACTGTAATATTGTTTCAGTTTATGTGCTGTAGGTTGTATACTCCTTACTCAAAATTAAAAAAAAAAAAAAAAAAAAGGTGAAATTATACTGGAAAGATGTGGAGACTTGGAATGGACCATACTTCCCATCTTGTACATCCTTTGATTCCAGTGCGTGCCTTAACTAACAAGGTGCAGAAAGCCTATACCATGCCCTCCTGCGTTAGTGCATCTTTTGTAATATTCTCTCTGTTTGTGTAGAAAAATATTTTGCCTTATTTGCAGGAGCAAATCTTATAGCTTAAACCATCATGAAGTGGTAAGTAGCTCTTTTGCTTTAATGAGTATCACTGAAGTCCACAAAGAAGAAATTAATTTCTATCTCTGGAGACAGATCAGGAATATACACACAATATTCAGCAACTCTAAGAACTGGACATCTTATCCAGGACATTGCAGAGCCCAGATTGCCACATAGACCTTCTAAGTTCATATTTCTTCACTGGCTGTTATGTAGACCCAGCTCTGCAGTAGAACTGCATTATACTTGAAAATTGAACTCTTTTACTAATAAAAAAAGGATATATCTGAACCTGAAGATGTCAAACTTTACCATTTTGCAAGTAACCTGCTTCTTAATGTTAATTTGTGCACAGAGGGAGTCTACTTTAAATGTATGAAAGATATATGTGTATGAACATATTTATTTTTCCATTTCCATTTTGTGAAGTCATGTGTGTTGGTAGGAATATAAAGATGCTACAATAAGTTTCTGAGATACTGTGTGGGAGTGGAAAGGGAAATTATCAGTGGAACGTTGTCCTCTTTGGCCTCCTACTCAAATTTGTATTTCTGTATCACTTATAAGTTTATGTTAGGAACTATATCACTGTTTGTATCTTTGAGTTAAAAGGACTTTCCTAAATGGGGAGAATTAAATGGGCTCTTAAAAGTCCCAAACAATTACAGTTTAAAAAAAAAATAAATTCAACATCTGCCTTTTTTTTTCTGCCATGACAGTGCATATTTCTGGACCGGAAAAATGTTGTGTTAAGGAATATTTCCATATAATTTTTGTTTATGCTATTTGGAAACAAGCCCCAATTGACCTGATCAGATTTATACCAAAAAAAGCAATACTCCCAACACTTACCAATGTGTGGGGCTAGGAAGGAAAGAACACGTTGGAATAAGTATTTGTGAAGTGTCCATGTTCGAAAAACCCTACAACCTTTCCCATTCCTCCACTCCAAACTTTACTAATTCAAAACTCTTTATTTTTTTGCCAAACAGCAGTGTCAACAAAGAGCCTAATAACAGGTAGAGTAAATTCCTTCTTTTTAAAGGAACACTTTTAAAACTTTATCAGATACTGCCTGCTGTGGGTCAGCTGTGAGCATACTGAACTGCAGTCCAACAGCCCTCACAGCATTCTGCTGGTTTCTGTTGTATTCTACACTGTAAGCATCTGACAGGATGGCAAGATAAGTATGTTCAAATAAACCAGAAGGAAAGTCTCAAAAACTGGCATGCACATTAAACCAAAACAGCTGGCTGTCCAAATTATTGCTAATTCACTTTTCATAATCACTCTTTTTTTTTTCTTTTTTTTTGCCTAGTAAAACATTCTTTATAATGCTTGTATAGAACCACAGAGGAGATACAGGAATTGTATATTGGGGAAAATTTTATTATATTACCATGCACATTCCAACTCTATTATACTGTTCTCTCTAGGAAAACGACAAAATATTTTCCTGTTTTATTATTTTCTTCTTCTTTTTACAGTAAGAATTAGATGCTTATCTGGAGAAAGAAGATGGTAGCGTAAGTTTCATACTTTAAAAAAAAAATCCTGCTGCTGACAAATTCTCTGCTATTCTAGAGGAAGGAAATCAGTGTGAAAGCATTATCATCCAGTTTTCTGATTACTTGAATATCAGAGATGATGCCCTTGTCATCCATAAGCTTTATTTTGAAAGCACCGAGAAGTGAGCTGGTTGAACACAAACAGATAGAATGGCATCTGCCTGACAGATAAAAATGAAAGGTAAATTTGACTTTCACAGGGCATGAGGGGTGCTTTGTTACACCCAGTGAAATGGCCTCTGTTTTATGCAAAGTCCAGTGACAAATGCCTCAAGCTAAATAACCATGAGTGGGATTGTGTTTAGAGAAGGTATCATCCCAGTATGACCAGAGACTGTTCTTGCTGTAAATATTCTGTCCATGCCTCCCCCATTCTGTTAACATAGCTGTTTAAGCTTGCACACCTAGAAGACCTCTATTCTTTGGGACATCACCCTCAGAAGGGGGAGCAGTACACAGCAAAGAAGCCTGTTCCAAACCAATCCAGACTTCTTTCTTCTTCCTTTCAGAAGGGCAACTAGGTTGGTGTACTCTGGAGTACACCATTTTCAAAAACACTCTTTCTCAGAAAAAAGAACAACAGAATAATGGAAGGAAAAAATACATCACTGGTGATGCCACTTCCAAATTAGTAAAATATATAAGCATGTGCTTGATATCATCTCTGTTCAGAAATTTGCCCTCACCTACATGTTTGCCCTGAAAGAAGTGTGGTTCTATCATGTAGTTTAATCATTCATCTGTGTTTTTTCCTAGTTAAGGATGAATCACTGAACTGGCATTTCAGAGAAAACAGTATAAAGGAAGATGATTATCTGGTGAAAAAAAAAAGGACTCTAAAGAGAGAAACTATTCAAACATCTCTGCATAATGTCAGTACAGAACATTACTGGCAAAATTCCTTATGCTGGCCAAGACTCAATTCTGCATGACAAGCAATAAACCCTATATAATATTTGAGCTCTAACCTTCTGCTAAAGCCCCCCTCTAATTACCTAGATATGTCAGGTGGTAAGTCTTGCCACTCTGAATAAATCTGACATCAACAGATTTCTCCTCCTAATTTTTATTTTAATAAGTAGCCATACGGCAGCTGTGAAGTTACTGATAATAAATGTTAGGAAATAGGATTATTCAAGTGAGTTAAATCCTTCTGCCTTTTCATTATATGCTATATAATACTCAAAACTCGTGTCCTGAATAGACAGAGAACAAGTAAATGGAACTTACATATTTGATCCCTATGCCTCTAGCTGAGTCACTAAACAATTCCCAGGCAGTATGTGCTTTCCAAGGGCCATGTTCATGACAAAACCTGGGTGACAACAGTATCTAAATGTGCTTATCTGCCCTGCTGTGTTCAGAAGCTCTCCAGCAGGATGTGGGTGGTTTTGTGTGTGCATATTTATATGTACAAAATTACTTTATTGAGAGTAGGCTGATCTTGTTTTGGCTTGATGTAGGCTATTTTTTGACATCTAGTCACCAATTGTTTGGCACCTAAAAATCCATGAGACCTTTTTGGCTACAGTCCTGCAGAATTTCCATGTGGCCACTTCATACACTTCCTGAAGTGCCAGGGTGGCTTACCTGTCGCTCTGGCACGTTTTCTCCTGTTAAAGCAATACTGCTACTGGCCTTTTCTTCCCAAGCCTGCTTGATAATGGCACTGGACTGGATCCACTATAACTTTACTAGGTTTGACTACATAGATAAATGAATTTACAGGGTAGCAAGGAATCTTGTTCTAATAAAACCAGTGACCTCTTTTTCCCTGTTAAATTCTGCTGGATTAGGTTAACTTTTTATCAACAAAGAGATCAGAGAAATATGATGCAAAGGTTGCAGTCTTATCAGTAACTAAATGTAGAACAGACTTACAACAAATTATATTTGATTCAGTTTCATAACAATTCCTGTATTATTTATTGAATTAATATCAAGAATGCAGTTCAGTCTGGTAAAAATCACCGCCTTTTTAAAGGGGTCTTTCGTTTAGTATCATACTATGTCTTGATTATAAACCTGTAGAAAATTATCATAACACATACTAAACGGCTTAAACTCACCTTATAGACTGACCATACAGGGTATTTTTAAGTGCATAAAGATCAGTAAGTGGGGCTGTTTCTGCTGGTGTTCCACATGTAGAACATTTTTATTAAGTGTCTATATTAGACAATGTTATGAACCCTATGCTAGATATATTTAGGAGTGGAATTGTAAGTGATGAGGAGGGCAAGTGACTGGTTATTTGAGTCACTCTGAAACAAATGTTCACAACCTACTGAAATGTATTTTAAACACTTCAGTAAGGGTAATACCAAAGGGAAGAAAGAACTAGATCTATACCTACAGAGGAGGAGACTACCTCGGAAAGGAGTGATTCAGAAAACAACTTGAAATCATCACAGAACCTCCTTAACATGACCTTTCAGTCTCATACTGGAGCAAAAGGGCTAATGCTGTCCATGAATGCATAAAAGAAGACTGTCAAGTTAAAGTAGCGAAATGGTTTTCACTTAGTATGTGAGAAACAGAAAGACCTCTGCAAGGATGTGTCTACTTCCAGTGTCCACACCCGGACAAATACAGGAATACTGAAGTTAGTTCAAAGAAGGGACATAAAATGCTCTGGAAGTCAGAAAACCAGTCTTATTATTTGAGCTTTAAAGAGCTCAATCAACTCAGCATACCTGCAGAGAAGGTTAAAAGGTGATTTAATCAGAATACAGGTGCTCATTCAAGTAATAGAGATGTGATAGTGGGGTTGCTCAGTCTTGCAAAGACATAAAAAGCTCCAACACTTGGAAGCTGAACTTGGATGAATTCAAGCTTGGAAAAGAAATGAATTTTAAAGCAGTGAGAGTAACTAGTATAAAAATAGATGTGAGGAGAGGAACACCAGCACATGGACATTTTGAGGTACAGTCTAAAGGTTGTGCTGAAATCCATCCAGCTTCTAGGAAAACCAAGCAAGAGAACTGACTGGTTTTTCTTTCTGCTTTTGAAATCTAAGATACTTCATTACTACTTAAGGAAATGGAGGGAAGTCTGAATTTTGTAAGAGATATAGATAAAAAAATGCAGCACTTTGGAAACTGATTTCTTTAAAATATACCTAATTTCCCCCCCCAAAAAAAAGAAAAAATATTTTTCCAGTATTGATGCTGAGTCAAGGGAAAATGTAGGTTGTTTGAAGTAAGAATATTCTCCTTGTACTTCGGTCACAGATCTCAGGGGAGAAAAGGAAATGGCTATCCACCTTCTCCAGTGCATTTTATCAACATCTAGAAATGTCAAGCCTACATTTAAGAATGTAGTTCACTATTTCTTTTCAGTTCCACATTCCAGCTCTGGGAATTGGGAAGGCAACCTCCTAAACATGAAGTGAGTATGAAATAATGCTGTGTTCAGTCTGTTGAAAGCAACCAGGCAGCAGTAAGAGATGAAAGATCATGCTGGGGTGTTAACTCTTGAAATGTTTTCACTGGAAGACAACTTAAATGTCACCGCTTTGCTTTAGAGGATGGTTTATATATCATTGTTACCAACAGAGCATTTTCTATTGGAGTTTCATGTGGCAGAAGCAGACAGTCATCAGCCTGGCACAAAGGTTTGTAACTTTCTGTAAGATTCACCTTTACTGGAATTTTTAATCCTCTTTTGATTTATTTTATTTGCTTTTTGACTCAAAAGGACTGATATGAGTGTGCTTACTTTGTTAGTAGACTTAGTTCACTCCAGGTTTGGATGGATTCTCACAAGGAAGCAGTGATGCAATTGAGAGAAATATAGGTTAGATGTTAGCAGAATTTTTAACTTGAGCATTGATCCATCTCCCAAATGTACAAAAACTTAGTTGTACAAACGCTTCGTTGTACAAACTAAATGTGGGCACAACTCATTAGATTTTTTGTAGATATCTACAAATTCTCTGAATAATATGAAGTATTGATATTGAATAGTAGTGAAGTAATATCAAGAAATGAATAATAGAAGGAGAGAAGAAAGGGAAAAAATAGAGTCTGGAAGAAGAAGATTGTTCTTGGTGAAAAAAAAAAAAAAGAACCACAGGGAGAAAAAGTAGCTCCTGAGACTATCGGACTTCTCTGCAGCGTTTAGTAGGAGGTAGTTCTTATAATCCTATATGTAATTGTAGGAGAAGATGAACAGAAGATCAGTTCTAGTCTCTCTACTTTCTCAGTCAGAACTCACCTTGAAAAAAGTAATTGTTCCACTTCTCTGACATCCTATCTCTGCAGACTCCTGAAGGCATTTAAATAGATGTGGATTCTTGGACAGTTTGTCACTCATGTGAAACATCATGTGTGAAATACCATGTACTTAGCTGAACCCTGCTATGCATCTAATTCTAATCTGATGAATCACTACTACTACCACAGTAAAGCTATGTAGACATCTGATTGTCAGACTAGTAAAAGAAGCTTCAAGACAACCTACTTAACTATGCTGACTATCATAAATCTCCAGAAAGACCTTTTCTGGTGAAGCATATTTGGAAACTTTGCTTGTTCTTCCTGGACAGAAGCTAAGCCAGAATCTTTTCTCATGTACGTCTTTTATGTGGACAAAACCAAGCAATTGTTGGGTTGGGTTTTTTTTTTTTTTCAGTTTAGGGTATAAAACATCAGAGACAAGGTAACAACAGTCAAAGATGACCACTACAGATGATGAAAATAACCACTCAACTCAGAGTGAGAAATTTAAACACAACAGCACATGATAAAACTAAAAACTACAGTAAAATAAATGATCTCCTGATTTCCCAGAAATTTGATTTCCAATGCTGCGAAGGCTTATGATTGACTGGCACAGACTGGTATCTAAGAAGATGGGAGCTTTTCCCATTGCTGAAGCATTTATCCTCTGTATGGATTCTGTCATGTTGAAGAGAGTACAAAATCTTCCTGTGACCTTCCTATCTCAGTCAGGGCTTCTGTTCTCTATCCCTCCATTCAGTTTGGTTTTCAATGGTTATTGCTGAAGGCTAGGACACATTAAAAGGGATGATAACAGAAAGAATTGGAACACAACAATATTCTGTTTTTATTTTAGAGAAAATTTTGACAGCAATCTAGGAAAAGTTTTGCTTCCCTCACTTCCTTCCCGAAACCAATAGTATTAGAAACTCTGTGAAGCATATTAGCAACTTTGCTGTTGATTTAATTTGTCAAATGCAAGAGTTACATGAAGCTTTATAAAAGGCTAAGATAGCTAATTGCCACCTTTCTTTTTGTTCTTAAAAGCTGACATATTCTCTGAGCAAACAAACTTCCTTTACTGGGAATTGTTTTCCCTTTCTCCCAACCACATTTACCAAACTCTTTATTATATCTTCAATTTATGGGTGATTTATTCATGTAGCAAAATGACAGACTTGGAGCTTACAATAAAATTGTCCTCAGTTTTATTGCTGCGCTGACTATGTATTACAGCTATGTCAACTCCAGTAGATTGAATAATTATTTAAAAACTACTTACCTTATTTAGTTATGATAAACGTCAGGTCTGCAACAGAGAAGATACTAGCAATAAAAGTAAATGTACAGATACAACATTATTGAAACTAACTATTGCTTATCTGAAAATTAGTGGCCTTTTCCAGCATCCCAGGATTATCTAAATAATCTTGCTGTTAATATTTTTTGATTCAAATTGAAACCAACACTAACAGTTGGATAGAAATTAAAGTTGGCTTCTCTATGCAACAGCAGACATCTCACCTATTGTATGTTTAAAGTATTTCTATTGTAATTTTGGAATTTTTCCAAAAGATTTTCAATTAACATTACGTCCATTTGCATAGTGTTGCTTTCTGTCACATTTTTTGATTATGGTGTGCTGCTCTAACTGCAAAAGTCTACTCTAACTGAACATATTCAGCTTCTGCCTTTTAGCATATGAGTTCTTGCCAACTGTTTGCTTCAGCCATTTACTGCTCATTTTTTATATGGTGTGGTCAGTCATGTGAATCACATTATATTGTTCCTGCTTGGTAACTGAATTTTTCAGAACAGTGAATGATGTATTTTACTACAGGAGTTTCATAAGAAAAGCTACCATATTTTCCAAATTAATTACTATTTTCAGAATCATCTGGCTATGCATCCAAAGAATTAGAGAACGTGCCTAACAACTCCAGGAATATAATACAAGTTAAGTTTTAATTCACAGATACATATGTATATTATGATTAACTAATTCATGCATCTTAAGCTTGATAAATTCAACAATTTATTTGTTAATAAAAAATTAACCTGAAAAGCCTTTAAAATTTGTAAAGTGCTAGGAAAAATCCTTTATGTTTTGTGTCCCAAACAAGATTTGGGAAATACGTAGCTGAGATCCTCTTGTTTTTCTTTGCAGGGGCAAGAAGGTGTTAAAGACTGAATTACATTCTTCTCTTTTTACTGCACTTGCCATTCATTTATTTTCTCTTAACCATGAAAAGCAATTACGAGTTCCAAGTATTAAAACTGTGCAGATCAACAGTAATCACTGTCAGTGGGTCTAAGTTCTTTAGAAAGATCAGAGTGACAATATGTAATTTCTTGATTAAAAAAAAATAATTTCTGCTTCCAGTGAAAATAAATATTGTGCTAGTGCCAACTCTATATTGAAATAATTATTCATAAAGGAAGCATTTTAAAAGAGCTCAGACTCAGTGAAAAAAACCAGCATTTTTCCTGAAAGTTCAAAGCCAATCACACAAAAAGGAATGAGAGACAATATAATACACTTTTAGATTCATGCTCTTTTTTTATGTTGACATTGTGTATTCTAGAAATTATAATAGTGTGCTATGAAATATATGCATACTTCTCCCCTTAAAACCAGTCATTTATTCCAATGTGCCTTTGAATGAATCCTTGGGAAATGAAATTGATCCAATGGACCACTGAGCCTTTCAAAATAATTGTAAAGTAAAGAAGTTTCAAAACATGTCAACATGTTCTACTGCTATTCTCAAATATTGAACAGGTTGATGTATATTATTGTTGCAAGACATTTATATATATGGATATATTTTTCAACAAATATGAGTCAAGATAAAAATACATCTCTATCTGTGCAGCTACTAACTATGAAAAATAAGAGCAAAATTAGTGTCCAGTACTAAGATTCTGATTTGCTAGCATTTTACATCAGTTTTATACAGGTCAAAAAAATTATGTCATGTCAAGAATTTTGGACCCAATGTCAAATTTAGTTGGTATTTTACATTTTTTATGTAGGTAATCTGAATGAATTAAGTGTATTCATAAACAAAACTGGATGCTTAGCAGCTAAATGTAACCTCTAGAGAAGTAAAGGAAGGAAAAGAAGCTTCCTTAGAGATATGAGCTGGACCAATATAGAATAAGATTTTAAAAGATTATGTACTGTTATATTTCCCATATTTTTATTGAAAAATGCAACTTCATAATGGTTAGGTTTAGAATCTAAAGAAAATAAGGTTTATGCAACCATAATTACTATGTATTAGAACATAAAGGTGCGTTCCTATCTGTTTGCTCACTTCCCTTTCTCCACTTCAGGTTCTGGAATGCTACTGAACATTTACCAGATTTGTCAGAGAAATAATTCTGAAAAATATTAAATTTCCACAGAAAGTCTGCACAAGGCCACAGTCATTGGTTTGACATACCAGCAACTGAGAGGTGAAGTGTTTTACAGAGTTTACACAGAGGCCAACAGCAGAGTTCAGACAGGCAATCAGCCCTTCTTATTAACTGGCCAAATTAGTATGTGCAAAACAGGCAGAATCCCAGAAAGGAGTGCAGAAGAAAGCTTAAAATGCTGTAATGGGAGAATACAGGAAACTTGACACAGGAAAATGTAACATCACAGTTTAGAGATGAAATGCACAGCCAAATGAAACCATGCTTTATTATTGTTGCTATTGAAAAAGTTTCTCGTTCAATTTACAAGGTCTTTTTAAACTCTGAAATACAGGAAAGTTACTTATAAGAAGCTTTTCTGTCAGCTCTGTGTTTAAAAAAAAGACGTATCTTTCTGGATCTGTATAACATTGCTTATTCCTAAAACAACAATAACTTGTTTAACAGTTGGTTGTGACTTAATATATGTAAAGAAATATTTATGAGACTCATTGAAAGTGGATTTTTAGCCATACAGAGAGATGGGAAAATATGAGGCAGGTAACACAGAAGAATGTGAATGCAACTTATGTATATTCTGTTTAATGCTGAAATACTTTTCAATAACAGCCAAAGAGCCCTCCTTGGAACTAGCCAGTAGCACAGTGAGTTAACAATTGGAAGAAATCAGGTTTGAGAGGAAAGGTAAAACACTGATAAGAAAGTTCAATGAGAATAGCTCTGCCTTAAGGAAGATTTCTTGGCAATTTATCATCATAAATTTTACTTTTCCATTTAGTGTCCTATCATCAGAACATTCCGTAGAGGTAGAAGTGCAGCTCCCTGTTTGATGAATGCATTGTTCATAGAGTCATTTTTCTAATCAAGAGATTACTTGCTCTTCCCTATCCTGTTTACCCATGCTCAAAAAAGCAGAAGAGCAATATGATTAATTAGAATGTAAATGTTGTCCAAAAAAAAAAAAAAAAAAAGAAAAAAAGCAGATTCTTTTTTTCAGCATTTGGAATATGAAAAAGGCAAGACAACCTTAAGCATATTGACTTCTTTCTGTATGAAAGAAGAGTTCAGTTATTGTATTTAAGAGCAATATCTTTTCTAAAAGCAACTCTTGGCCTTGTATAGTCATTCTACTGACCTTGGTTTAGCCTGGAAGTTCAGGAATTTGAGACTCCATATTCTATTTAGTAATATAAAGAATAGCATGAGAGATATAGATGACCACTGAAAGGAGAAAATTTCTTTCAGGCTTGATGAAGGAGGACCTAGATTTAATCACATAAGACAGCCACTCTGGGTATGGGTCTTCTAAGTTTGAAGAAAAGATCACTTACAGATAAAGAAAAGCAATTATCTTTATTTCCAAAGGTTCTTATCTCTAGATATTAAGAGATCTGATGTGCTGATGGGATGTCAGACAATTGCAATCTGAGTATTATTTTATGAAAAGAACCTGATTTATAAACCCTTTTCAGGTAAACCTGAAGCTAACTTCACAAATCTGGAAAAGGAGTTGACCTTTGGGCAGGGGCAATCTGCTACTGTCTATTCTTTTGAATAGCAATTTTGGCCCCAAAATATTTTGTGTGATTTTATATGATTTGTTCTCAGCTGATAAATCTGATGATAAAATATATCCTGGACTTTAAGAAAGGCAATCTTGAACAAACAGAAATCCAAGGCAAAACAACTATGACCTCAAGAAAGGGGAATCATGGGTGACATGATACTTAGGTGTTTATGTGAAAATGTTTGCATATATGCTCAGTATTCAAACTCTCTTTACATTAGATAGAGACCTAGGAACTTAATTTTCCAAAACTTTGTCATCTAAAGATACGTGAAATGCCCTAGGATATCAGAGATATTTTCACAGGACTGGTGGAAGAAGGACAGGACCTACGGCAGGTCCACACCTTTATGGAAAGACAGTTACAGGCCAGACATATGTGGAGGAAACTGATTTGAGCCTAAATCTCCATTTACTGAAATGGGAATTTTGACAGATTACCAAATTTAGACAATTTAATCTTGGGTTGAATCCCACTTTGCCTGTTTGCAGCAGCAGGAGTTGCTTCATCTCAAGAGAGACATGTAAGTATTCAAATTTGTCATTTCTTGAGTTAAGAAAAAATGAAGGACATACAAAACAGGTAAACACCAGCAAGATAAAAGTAAACTTTAGTTTAATTGATTGTTCTGATTTCAATTTGACAAAACCAGCACTGGATTTTCATTAAAATTTACAAAAGAATGGCAAATGTTACAAACAGTTCAGTGCAATAATGCATCCTCACTACCAAATTCCTCCTATATGTTTAACCATATTCATTTAGCATTCAGTTAAAAAGAACAGCAGGGTTCTTTTGAACCTGTCACTAGTGATTTATTAAGTTAATTTTATATTCATTTGTTTATAGATCAAACAAGGAGAAGAAAGGCTCAACAGTATTGAACACATTTAACAAAAAAAAAAAAAGGATGACTGGGTATTTAACTTTGCATCATGCTAGGTTGCATGTTTTTAGAAGGAAGACAATAATTAAATTTAAGTAACTGGTTTGATCAAGAATAAATGCTCTCTGACTCTTAAATGCCTCTGAAATCAATATGCCTATTTAGAGCAAGATAATAGTTCCTGAAGAAACATGACATCGTCTTGGTGGTGGACTGAGGTTTCACTATGTGTGTGGTTTGAATAGTGAAAACTTGAAATCAGTTCTGTTGAAAACTGATTTCCTACATGCAAGTAACACACATTGGTGAATCAGACATTGTGCATGCTGGAATTATCCTTTGGCAAAAGAAACACAAATCAGTGTCTAGAAATCTCACAGACTCTCACAGCTACTACCAAAGCACTTCTGTCTATTACCAGAATTATTCTTCATTTCAGAGAAGCAGCTGGAAAAACTGCTAAACTACCTTTTAAATACCAACAGCAAAATTTATGAAAATTCATGAAAATATGTTCTTAATTTTACAAGGATTTGCATGGCAATGAAAAATAGAGTTATTGAAGAATTTAAAGTTTTCATCACTATGAAAATATTTTCAGTTGGAAAAATATTTTCAGCTTGAAAAATGGTATATTTTTTTACTTGAAATGTTGTAAGATCTGGACATTGTATAAACTTTTCATAACAACACTTAAGGTTTGGGTTTTTTTTTCCTCCATATGCTCAGTTCCTCAGTGCTGAATCTGATGGTGACTCCTGGAGGGAAAATGAACTTGCAACTACAAAGAACCAACCCCTCCAGCAGGAGAAGTTGATGATGTGGACACACCATTACAAAAACACATCTGTAAACATTTCAGTTTATCAGTTGGATATTAGCACACTGTATTTCTTTTGCTGTTCATAGGTAGACATTTATTTCTTTGGTTTCATCTTGTATAGATGTTTCCTGGTTAAACTGGGACAATAGCAACAATGGGACATCAGAGCAGGTGTTGGCATCATGAGATCATTTTGCCTGTTTGGGCTATGTGTATAGTTTTCACATGATATTTCCTCTGAGGCATTATGGAAATGTAATCCTCTCAGCAATGACTGTTTCCTCGTGACACTTTGGATATGATTGCTAAGCCACCAACACATATCTCCTCTATCCTTTTTGAAACCTCCCTCTCCCATTATATCAATACTGATATTAACATTAAATACGTAACCTTGCTATTTTTTTGTCTCTCCATCATCCCACATGTGAAAAACGCAAAAAAGAAAACATCAGTTCTGGCTTCCACAATTCTAGGCAATAATTTTCAGCAGCACATGCTTGGGACTGTGGCTTTATTTTAGAGAGTAATGTGAGTCACCATGTTACTATCTCGCTTTAGGATGCTTTTAGAATTATTCAGATATGTCCTTGTTTGAATGCATACCTGTGGGTTTTATCTCTGTATTTCAGTGGGATTCATAGCTCACAGTACAGTCATATGTAGTGTAATGCTTCATTAGTGTCATAAATTTTACAAACAGGGAAAAACGCTTCAAAGAGCAACTGCTAACAGCACAGAAGTACAAAAAAATGTTATGTGCTCTTGCTGTTTATCTCAGTTTGAATTGCACTGTGAGAGAAAAGAACACTCGGTGATTAATTTGAAAAGAATGAGACCTCCTGGGAAAATTATATTTTTACTCACTCAGTGGCAAAATATATATGAAAAAAAAAGAATGTGAAAGTAAATACAAATGTAAAATTTATGTTCTTCAAAATATACAAAAATTCAGTGTACAATGTTGTGAAAGCATAAAAGTATTTTTAAAAAGAGATCATAAGAATAAGTGCTTACTTACTTCATGAAAAATGAACAAAGCACATTCAAATAAAGGCTCAAGTTAAACACAGAGAGAGGGGAGAATATGCTGTTATTAAAAACATGAGCAACAACAGATTATAAACTCAAACCCAACAGGGAGAGGTCATGTGAGAACCTAAGTAAGATTAGGTAAAAATTTAAAATATAAAGAAATATGAGATTCACATTTGGTGTCTGAATGAAATGAGGAGCATGGTTACAGCTTCTCCGACTCTCGTGTATAAAAGATGCACAGAGCTTGAAAACTTAGAAAATCTTTTGTCATTTTTAATGATGTTGCTGAAGTCAATCAAATGATGTGTTCACAAGCTTCTGATAAGGAAGATTAAACATTTCAGGGTAACATCACATGTCTTTACAATTCTGGTTGATGCTGTGCCAGGGGAGGAATAGACAACTTCACATTCAGCAAGTTTTGTTTGACTTCTCACAGTTCCTTTCGCTAACAGTTTTGGTTAATACTTCAACAGCTTCTGACCACACAGTCATAAATAATTATCTTTGAAATCTGACTTAACTCCCATAACAATATTTTCCATAGTGCATAGTCCCCTTCTGTATTTGCTGTATTGTCAATGGACAGTTAGTAACACTTGGGGTTGCATTACTTTGTCTTCTTCATTTCAATAAGTAAGCATTAATGATGGGGTAATGCTGAGATATATTTTGGCTAAAGTCTTCAAGACTATACTTGGTTTATAATAATTTGTTTCACCCAAGGAGTTCCCTCTTTCTTTGACTGTGTTATTGTATATTTTGGGAAGTTGTGTCCATACAATTTAAATTGTTATCTTGGAAATAATTAAGACAGTTAAAAATGGGAATAGAGGACTCTGCTCAGTTTCAAGCTTGCATTTTTCTAGTAGGATTTAGCCAGAACAGTTTAGCATCTGTTATTGATTTTTTGTTAATGATTTTGTGTTATCTACACTCAGGTTCATTGCATAGGTAGTCTAGGTCATTGACACTTGACACTGGAATGCAGAATAACTTAGCTCCTGATCAAGTATTCCTGCAACAAACCGTGTTATTAGGTTTTCAGTAATTATGCACTCTCAGTGTCCATTTTTCACTTGTTCTGAGGTGCTCTTCATTGCCATTCTTGTGTGAACAAGTTTAAAGTCTGTCAGTTCTTCAGTGAATTACTTTTGCTTTACATTCAAAAACCTACATTCTAGACCAAATTAAACAGTGTATACATGTGAAACTATATACCCAGCATGTTAATCTTGTTTGATTTTGAAATAAAACCATAAGTAGATACAGGAGCTTAAAAAAAACCAGTCAACAAACAAACCCAACAAAAAAATCCAGAAAAAACCCCAAACTATTTGGGCTCTCTCCTAGCTGAAAGCTTGATTTAACTATACATTGAAAGGTAAATTCTGTTCAATGTATTGACTAATTCACGCTGTCCTCAAAATCACTACCCCAGTCTAGATAAGGTCTAAACTTTCTCCATCCTTACATCTATGCACAAATAAAGGAACAAGATTCTGCCATTTTGTAGGCACAGAAGAAAAATAGCTGGTTCTTCTCAATCCCCTTTTCCTTTTTTTTTTTTTTTCTCAAGAAAGAAGATTTCAGAAACCTGTCAAAGACAAACTCAATTCTTTTGCCTTCTTAATTGGGGATAACTGAGATAGGACAGCATATGGACTATAGTACATAAAAATAAGGAGTATTAAAATTATGTTGCCTGCTGCTAACCTGATGCCATTAGTGGTCAAGCACTCTCTGCTAAATGAACATATTTATTTGGAATTCATGCCTGTAGCATTAGGGAATCTTGATTCCTTTTTCCAAAGCATTAACCAAGACAACAAAGACAGAAGTAGTACAGAATGTCATTAAAGAGAAGCATGGACATAGATGAATAGGTGGTGACTTACATGGAACCTAATCTGCTGATTTTCTAAATGACATTTCAAATCTGTCACCCATTTCTTGGGTTACTTTTAGATTGTGTGCAAAACCGCTTTTCCATTATAAAATCAGAGTCATTCTGGTTGGAATGCGAGACAGGAAGTCTCTAGTACAACCTCCTGATCAACGCTGAATTCAGACCAGATTGCTTAGGACTTTCTTTAGTCAGGTGTTGAAAACCTCCAAGGACAGATACCGCACAGTCTCCCAGGGCACTCTGTTACAGTGCTTAATTGTCCTCATAGTGATTTCCTTTTTTTTTTTTTTTTTTAATTTAATAGCCAATTGCACCTTTGCTGTTGTAATTTATGACCAGTGACTTGTTTCCCTGCTTCAGTAGGTCTGTGGTGT
Source organism: Gorsachius magnificus (assembly GCA_034008185.1). Taxonomy (NCBI): domain Eukaryota; kingdom Metazoa; phylum Chordata; class Aves; order Pelecaniformes; family Ardeidae; genus Gorsachius; species Gorsachius magnificus. The sequence goes on from CM067081.1 coordinate 187,018,355, forward strand.
CTGGTCCTATCTTCTTAATAACCTCCCTATATAGGTATTGGCAGAGTGCTATTATGTATCCTTGAAGCTGCTTCTTTCCATACTGAACAGGACTAGAATCTCAGCCTTTCCTCTCAAACAGCTTGGGGCCCTCCACTGAAATCCCTTGTCTTTCTTGAATTTTGGGGACCAAAACTGGACACAATATTCCAGATGCAAGTGTCAAGTAAAGTGTCAAGTAATTAGTGTCAAGGCCATTCTGCTTCCACCTTCTCTATCTACCTCATTGCATCAGACTTTGTTCATTTGTTTTCCTGAGCATCAGGGTGGACAGTATCTGTGCTTGGAAGAGATTGCTCTTTAAGATTTGTCTCTTGTGTTGAGCTCCTTTGTCCCTCAGAGCTGTCACCATGTGACCATACCTGTCAGTTCGTGAGAAAACTGAGGTCTGATGCCATCCTGGCAAGTTGAATCTGCTCTCCGATTTACCCTATCCACCGTTTCAGGGATCTGTTAAATACTTATGCCAAAAAAAGTGAAAGAATCCCTTTGTGAAAGCATTTTAAATATTTATTGGCTTTAAAGCAGTCTTGAGTCATGAGGCATTTAAATGGTGAGGTTTATCCTTCTGATCATCTAAGCTACTCATAACTGGATATGCAGGAATGTGTATGCAACTGAGACCGATCTCCTCAGGCAACAGAAGATAGTGTGGAGTTCATGACTGGCACAGCAAGATCCTCCTCCCAACTCCAGTATGAAAATCAAACTCCATTCATGGGTCATTTAATATCTGTGTGCAGAGATAAATATATTTTAAGCATCACTGAGCCAAAATCTTAAGTAACAAAATTTCCTTTCCATTTCAGGCAGCTTCAATCTCTTGAAACTTGCATTTCGCACATTTTATTCTGGATAACTACAGCTGCAGGTCACAAACGATTAAAATAAGCCTCAGTAACTTCCAGTTCATTAATGCAACGAAAGTACCAGAAAAATATGTGGTTTCTTCACAAGGTTTAGACACCTAAAATATTTTTTTGGCTTTGAACTCCAGTTAGTATTAAGAAACTGTAAAGTAACCCTGTTAATTGTTCATTACTCTGTCTTAAATAATAAAATATGCATACATGTTTTGATATATACATATACGCACAGACACAAAGACACACATTTATCTTGGTAACCCACTTTTTAATTGAACAGCTGGTCATTTGGAAGACAGGTTTCCTTGTAATCTCTCATTTGAATTTGGCTCAAAGCCTGAAGTATGCTTTAAATTCTCTGATGTTATCTGTGCTATCATCAGGTACCTAAATTCATGGAATGATCTATTGCAAAGAAGAGGGAAATAGAAATAGAAATATGAACTGAAAAACAAAGAATTTTGCCTACATAAATATTATTATAGTTAGTCCATATAAATATTGTAATGTTGGTTAAAAAATCCTCAAAAGCTGTATCTGGCTAGAGTTAAAAAGGTAAGGGTTTGTAGAACATTTTCATTCAGAGAGAGTAAAACATCTTTGTTTCAGAAGTGTGAGCTGAGCTTTGAAATAAATGTAACATGCAGGTAAGCACAGAGCAATCCTTTACGCTCCAAAGTCATTTTTGCAAAGAGGGAAACTTGCTAAGTTCTTTTCTAAATGCTAAATCATTCTTGCTATCACATGATTACAAACTTCCCCCTCTGTCACCCCTGGCTTCCTCATGTAAATAGCTTTTGCTTATAGGTGATATAGTCACGTATTAGGAAAAAACCCTAATGCTGAAAAGTAGCTTTTTATCCACCATTTGTCCATTCATGAACATTTCGCTCAAATGTAAATCATGTCATAAAGTTATATTTTCAACATACATGTTTAAATAAAATCAGGATTTTTATATTAGTAGTCTGTAATTCCTCACCTACATACCTGAGAAGAATTTAAGTAAAATTTGCTATTCTATAGCAGGATGTTTCTGCTGGTCTATGTAAATCTATATAGTGGAATATGGTTGGGTTAAGTTTAGCAAGTGCCCAGGTCAACTATAGAGTGCTGTGGTAATTTCAGATAAACATAGCAGTATCTGAATGGCTAATGGAAATAACAAGATGCATTTTCAAATAATCATCTAATATAAAAGTATAAATAATTAACCTTATAAGGGGCCACTAAATCACAAGATCTTGAGAAATAACCCTTGAATTTGTTGTTGTATACTACATCATCTTTTCAGCATTTAAGTAATCAAACTGCTGTAAGAAAAAAGACAATAATATGATGTTTATGCTGTATTTTGCTCTACTGCTACTTAATATTGATCAGTATTTTTCACTAAGAAGTGTGCAACCTGTGATGGAAAGAACATAAACTTTTCTGAAACACTCATAGTAGTGTTAGAACTTGCACCACTATGAAAATTAAGGTGATAGAACAAGCAACAATTCCTTTTTATGTCCCATCAAAGATGAGTTTTCAAATTTAGAAACGACCAGATAACCATCAGACGGTCCCAGTACACACATACACGAGAAATCTGGGGTTTGCGTTTTGTACCATAGTGAAATATAAAACACTGATTTCAAGTTATGTTTTTCACTGGACTTTTAAATATTAGAAGAGTCATTTGATACATTATTCTTTTCATTCTTATAATGAATTTAGAAGTTGCTTCAGTTGCATGTTGTTCAGTAGTCTCTTCATTGAACATGTATGTGCAAGTAGCTAGGTGCATCCATACTACAATAAAGCCTCCTTTAGCTGTAACTTTAGTCTTCCAAAGGTTTTCCTGGGATATGTCTGTGAAGAAAGTAAGGGGAATGATACTTTATTTCCCTGTTTAAATTCCTCTTTCATATTATAGATCTTATCACCTATTTTCTCACTTCTTTATTTATTATTGTAAAAACTTTTCAGAAGCTTACAAGCCAAGTCTCTCTCCCCCTCTCTCTCTCTTTTAAAATAAATATTATGTAGCAATAGAAGCCTAAAAAAAGCTATTTTACAGAGTGTTTCTATACAACTGAATGACAAAGTACCTCTCTTCCAACCAGACAGGATGTTCAGCTTTGAGTGAATTTATTAAGTTAAATGCCATTTTGAGCTCTACTAACATTTATAAAACCAGGCCCGTTTATCAAATCTGAATCTTCTAAGTAACTGGACAGCTGCACTGAGTACTTTGTCTGAATCAGACCTGTATCTGGTGGTTGAGGAAAGGGCTAAGAGGGCTTTACCCTTTCCCATGCACCACCATCTGCTGATTCCCTCCTGAGCACTGTGAACTCTCAGATTCTCCACGTAGCGCACGGCTGCTAGCCAACTCCTTAGCACTGTCTGCCTTGACAGAGCAAGAGAAAAGATGTGGCACTGTGCAGCACACATTTCATCCCATTTGTAGCTCTGTCAGACAGTGGGATAGTTCAGCTTTTTCATTCTGCTACATCCAGCCAGCCTTGGTATTGAACACCTGGCAGCTGGAACACCTAACTACCTTTTTGCCCTCTGGCTGTTTTGCTGTGTCTGTAAAACGTGCATTTTTAGTAATGACTTTGTGCATTTTCTGAATACGAATAGTTCTTTTTATTTTCCAAACATTTTTCCTTTTTCCAAGACCCCCTATTTATCTCTAGATGAGAAATTAATTCTTCATATTTTCTGGCTTTAATCTCTCCTTCAGGAAAATTAAGGAAGACTGCTAACAATATTTAATAATACATAACAAAGAGCTACCAATACTTGATTTTAAATAATAATACAATATCTTCCAGTAACTTAAAATGATGGGTTTATCCAATGCATATTTTCTTTAGTTGTGTCATGGAGCAAGGTTTCTGATATTCTTCTCTGTCTCCAATCCAGCTCATCATGAGCTACGTGCATTGGTGCGTATATTCTTGTTTCCTAAATGATCACCAACCTTATCCTGCAAGCTGCAGTTCCCACGCCTGTCTTCTCTATTCCTCACCACCTCTGCCTTTACTACTCGTGGCAGTAGTAGCTGGCACTCACACGTAGGCAGGATCCTACAGTTAGCACCCTCTGTTAGGGACTTTTTAATTTGAAGGCAAATGTATCATGGCTGGTAGGCTAATTAAAATTGCTTTACTAATTTGATCAGAGAAATTTTATTCGTTCATTTTTTCAGAAGTGGCTGATGCAAAACTATTTGGTTTTACTGTAAGAGGAAGAATGTGATCTCTTTTCTCTTCCCTTAGGCTTTATCACACATTTAAATAGGCTTCCAAACTCCTCCAATTTGAATTTTCAATCTGCCAGTAAAAATAGGATAAAAAATATAATATAGTACTCAGTACAGTAGTGTAAATTTTTGTGGAATTACCGGTTCATTTGGCAAAAGATTTAAATCAGTAAGTTACATTTCCAAGAAAAATCTAAATTTTCATGAAGGAAAAAAAAAAATCTCTTCTTAATGGAGGAAATAAGTTCTCAGTTATGGATGTTTCATTTTTGCAGCAATTTTAATATACAGTGAGATTTGACAAAATAGCAAGAATAATGAAGCACCCTGCAATGTCTTTCAAGCTTTTTCTATTTTAAAGTAAAATAATTTCCTCAGAACTCTCAACAAACAACAAGAACAAGCTATGCTGCATGTCAAATGGAGTAAGAAAGTTTGTTCTAATGTCAACCTTGTCCATATGTTTTCATTTGAACACACTGTGAATTAAATTTTGCACACAGCAGTAAGCAGGTACAGCAACCATCATTAACAGTTCCTATGTGATTGTAAAATACTGTAAATTGTATATATAAATATTAGTAAATTGTACATGTAAATTGTATTTACTCTTAGAAGTACAGTAAACTGTCATGATGTTTTACTGTACACTATTTGGTATGTATTCTAGGTTTAATACTCACCTTATGATACTCTATACCATGGCAACAACACTTTAGGAGAGATTTCTGACTTAATGCGACCTTGATCTTAGATCAGGGCAAAACTAGAACTGGTATAAATATTATACATCAGTTTTATCAATTTACTGGACAGAAAGAAAACACATTTATAAATAGAGTACTTCTGAGGTCAAACAATGCCTTAATAAATCAATTAAATCATTGCAGCTTACTTTTTTCTTACAAGTTTTCTTCCCAATCTTAGTTAGATTTCCTAAACCAGTCCTCCACGCATGTTGTGGTTTGACCCTGGCTGGATGCCAGGGGCCCACCAAAGCTGCTCTATCACTCCCCTCTAACTGGACAGAGGAGAGAAAAGTAAATCAAAAGGCTTGTGGGTCGAGACAAAGGCAGTTTAATAAGGCCACGCGCGGTAGCAAAAGGAAAGAAAACAAGATTTTATTCTCTACTTCCCATTAACAGGCGATGTCCAGCCACTTCCTGGGAAGTAGGGCTTCAGTATACATAGTTGTTCCTTCCTGAAGACAAAACATCACAAAAGATGAATGTCCCCCCTCCTCTTCCTTTTCCCTTAGTTTTTTTATCTTAGCTGACATCACATGGTACGGAATATCCCTTTGGTTGGTTTGGGTCAGGTGTCTTGGCTACATCCCCTCCCAAGACCTTGCCCCCTTCCAGCCCACTGGTGGTGGTGGTGGTGAAATATTGGAGGCACAGCCTTGATGCTGTTCGAGCACTGCTCAGCAGTAGCCAAAACATCATTGTGTTATCAACCCCTTTCTACATACCAACAGAAAACACATCCCTATGCTGCTCAACCCAATACAATGCATTGATCTTATTTTCTTTACCAATGGTTGACAGATATCATAATTTATTACTGCTATGGCTTTTTATTACAAAATGCTGTGTAATGACAAGCATCAGTCTAGAGCACAGTGTAAAGGTTCATATTTTTACTTTCTTTTAGAAACAAAGTGGGAAAAGAAAATTAAGGTTGCTTTTTGTCAGCAAAATCAGTTTATGTTTCAAATGTACCGTCATAATGAACCCTAGCTTAAGAAATTATTCTGCCTGTTGTCTCTTTCTCCAGATAAAATATTATAAAATCTTTAATCTGGCAGGTTTGGCTTTCTAATAGTAGTTAGGTAAGAATTATGAACAAGCTCAAGTTGAGTGTTCATTTCAGCCACACTTTAATTTCTTTTTATCTGCTGTAAAATCTGAAAATACAAGTATTTTTTTTCTCTTACAGAAAAGAATCTGGATGAACTAATTGTCTAACATATCCTAGAAATGTAATCCATTCTTTCTTCCCCAATACCAGAAGTATTCAGCATGTGTATTTCTGCCTAGCATATCAATACAATTAAACTGGGAGCTTCTGACAGAAGCACAGTTGTAGGCGTATATCATGAGATAGCAATAAGATGAAAAAGGGAGCACGGATCCCTCTTGTTAAAAGATTTGACCTTCTAATTGCATAGTCATTTTGTCATAAAGGCTAGATTTGGCAGTGCCCAAGGCTATCAAGTCAAGGTCTTGTAAGATTTCCAGCATAAAATTCCCTAAGGGTAGAAAGATAATATACATCATGTTATGTGGTAAAACAAGAAATGTGTTCCTTAGGGCAAGCAGATTAGCCAGGAGATTTCTATACGCCACTTACTGCCACTGCATCCAGACTATTTTCCGTGGTTTGTTCTGAGGTTAACCTGCATCGGTATTAATGTGAGATCTGAGATGAAGGCATCTGTATATGAAGCTTAGCATCTGTATCCAGGATATTCAGAAATTTACCCATTAGGTAAATGAGATGGGTAGGCAAGAATGCTTCTTTCTCTAAATCTTGAGCCTAATTTACAAGAAAAAATAAAAGATCACAACTAGCACTTTAAGTACTTCACCTCGCTGTAGATGAACCTGGGACAAAAGGGTCTCCCAGGTGCAAGTTTATTCTCTCTACATCCCTCCCCATAGCCCTTGGTAAAAGGAAAATAAATGAAAAGTTGACAAAGGCCAAACTGCTGCTGCCCAGCCCAGTGGCTGTTTTCTGTGTTCATCTCAGTATATATTAGGAAGAGCTGCTTGGGCTCACCCCAAAAACACGTTTGAAATAGGTGAAGACAAGAAATATAGCACACAGTTTTCACACCATATTCCTAAGTGAAAGAGGAGATAAGTATAAATAAGAAAATTAATAAGCCCAAATCTTAAGAGGAAGCAAACAATTCAAAACTGAACCCCTGAACTACATTCAGAACTGGGAAGCAGTCTCCAGGTTTAATTAGGGATTAATCAAAGAAGAATATGAACACTTGCATGGCAGATCCAAATGCCTTTGTCAATCCCAGCTGATTATTATATACAGTGGATGGTCATCCTGGCTTCCTGCAAACTTTATGAGCTAAAATATTGGCCAGGACCATAGTCATCACCAACCCCATCGCATGAAAATACCAAGAGCATAAATATCTTCTTGGCCTTTTATTTTCAGTCTATAAAACCAGAAGAGATTTTTAACACAAATGAAAATTAATGGCACAATTACCTTTCTCCTGGGTAGGTTCCAAAAAAAAAACAAACCAGCAAAAGAGATAAAACAACAGCAACAACAAAACCCTAATGCCATTTAAATGCTGTTCTCTCATGTTCTGTATTGCCTGTTTGCCTCATAGCCAAGTAAGACAAAACCAAAAGATTTAGCAAAACCTTTTCTTTCCAATTCATGTTCCCAATTGTCCCTTCTGAATCTCACCACTGAGATTTCTCAGCTAACCTTATTTTTCTTGTGACAAAATTCACCTGACATCTTCAGCAAATAGTACAAGTAATAAAGGTGTGGTCTAAAGATTTCAGTTTATTCTTTTAAAAGTCATAAATTTTAAAGGCTTACATGTGGTTGTTTCTTTCACCTTGAAAAAGCCAGGATGTCCTCAAAATTACATTTTCTTTACCTATCATAGAATCATAGAATCACCTCGGTTGGAAAAGACCTTTAAGATCATCGAGTCCAACCGTTAACCTAGCACTGCCATCCCACCACTAAACCATGTCCCTAAGCACCTCATCTATCCTTCTTTTAAATACCTCCAGGGATGAGGACTCCACCACCTCCCTGGGCAGCCCATTCCAGAGCTTGACAACCCTCTCGGTGAAGAAGTTTTTCCCAATGTCTAGCCTAAACCTGCCCTGGCACAGCTTCAAGCCATTCCCCCTCGTCATATTGTCTGTTACCAGGGAGAAGAGGCCGACCCCCACCTCACTACAGCCTCATATAAAAATAATAATAAAAAATACCCTATTTCAGTGATACCGTGTCAGGGAACAGCAAGGGAAAGCTGTTCCTTACAGCCCTCCTATAGCATCAAGGCTGGCAGGGGCAGCTCCCACCAGGGTGCAGTCGAGCACAGCCAGCCAAGGGGTCTCATGGCTGGTCTGGGGTCATACTGGCAAGTCAAGTCCACAGGTCAAGTCCAGATCAGCAGGTACATGGCCAGGCACATGCGTAGCTGTATCACAGCTGACACAAGGCAGCTGCTGAGAAAAAGTAGGGAGCCTGTGCCTCCTACAGACCATACAGCCGCATCATGTGTTTTTCTATGACTTTGTTGTTCCAAGTCCATCTTTTTCAAAATGTCCACCTTCTTACAGAAGTGGATTTGCTCAACAGAAGTAGAAGTTCATATATATTGAATATTTTCAGTAACATAAATCATCATATGTCCACTTATTTTCATTAGTTTCTCTGAATATGTTTTGGGGGAGATAGAGCTTACTTTGGAACCATGTATATCACTGGGTTCTGTATTATACTGGAAAAGCTGCTGAAAGATCTAGAAAGATTACATTGCACATCTATTACTTGTTCTGACCTAACAGATTACATTTGAAACATAAACTGAACAATCTATTTATGTATTAATGTTTGCATGACCAATTATGGAAAGTCACACCGCACTGCAGTAGTTCTACCTCATACTAAAGGAGTTACGTGCTTTTGTTTCTTAGAAGTGTGCATGCTTACTTTTTTTCTGTGGCTTTGTATAACATTTAAAAACAATGGCAAACTATAAAACAAATCCAGCTGATTCTTACAGTTTAAGAACACCTAGCAATGGTCTTATGAAAGATTAATGCCATCAACACAGTGACTAGAATTCCTGGAAACTTCATGAAACAGATATATATCAGGGCTAGTCCTAAACTGGGGTCTTAAGGTTTACCTTTACTGCTAATATCAACAGCAATAATACATTCATTAAAGCTTTTACATAGTTATTCTTAGGTGCAGTGTAAACATCCTCCACCCAGCTGTCGCCAAAAGACAAATAAAAATCTTGAGTGAGTAACAAATGGGATGGAAAATAATATGGATGATACTTTAATATGAATTAGTATGACATTTCTATATGTGTGAAATATGTAAAATATTATATGATCTGTAGAACAGTAAATTCTCCATGAATACTGGAGAAAATGCTGGGGAGAGAAACTGAATTTTTAAAAAAATTTAGGAAGAGTCATGTTAAAAGTTATTATATGAAGAAGAAAAAATCTTGCTGTTCACCCCAGCTGCTTCAAACAGAAAAATGGATAGGAAAATTAGAATTGTGTATTAATAAAGCCCTTCTTCATGTAGCAGATAACATTCATTTGCCTCATGGAGATGATATGCCATTTGAAATGGCTGAGTACATCCTGCCTGATCTCTAGATGTTTCTCCAGAAGAGTGCACCTCTTTTGTGGATTCCAGTCCCAAATGTTTATCTTTGCTTTACTAGAGTGTTAGAAATGACATTAAACACCTGAGACCCATGTGTCACAGGTCACAGAAAGTGGTAACTAGGGGAAAGTCTAAAAAAAAGTACTGAAAGGACTGAAAATAATGAAAGTCAACTAAACTTCCTATTTAATACTCAGTCCATTTTCTTATTTTTAGATACAAGTTTATCACTCAGAATTGTAATCAATTTTTACTTATAAAAGTGCTGGGTTTTTTTATACCATCCCTTGCTGTGTTCAGTGTTTGTCTGCTTGTGTATCGGAACATACAGCTTGATGGAGCTCAGATCAGATCCAGTGCAAACATTTCCATATTCAGGTTCTGTTTTCTGTTTCCACTCCTTGAGATGCATTTTCTAATTCCTTAGGCTGTGATTGCAAGCAAAAGATCTTATTTGCCATCAGGGAGGGTGTTAACAGAAGTAGTTCTTCATCTTTCCGGATGACAGCAGAGAGGAGACAAGAAAAATTCTATGTGTGGGCTTGGAACCTGATACAGGCAGTATACACCCTACGCTGAGTATCCAGCTGAAGAATGGCATTAATCATGCGCAGCCTTATCTAAACTCAGCAAAATCTCTGGAAAGTCTCTCATGGATGTCAGTAGCTAAAACAAGATTTACTCCAGTGGAAACAAAAAGATGCATAGAAAGGCTTGGGAAAAATATTTTTTTCAGCTTCTTTGTCTGTTACAATTGGTCATATGCTTTGAAATGAAATACCATCATAAACTTTGTTATGTCTGTTGGGGAAAAGCAGAGGTAGATAAAGAATATAATCAATCATTTTAAAATGCCATATTATGTTGCTCTAAGAATACCCTTTATGTTGAAATGTTGTCAATTCCAAACACAAAATACGCTGGAATTTGCATCAGAATGCTGCTCTAAGATATTTTCTGGTTCATTTCCCTGCGATGTGAATAAATTGGTGTCTCTAAGACTAAATCATGAGTAGCCTTAGGGTGTTCTGCAAACTTATTTCCTCCAGCAACCTAGGAAGTGATAATCCCATTGGACCTCTAGTAGACTTATGCCCCACTGGTCTCATTCAATGATTTTTCTGTTATGCTATATTCAGATGCTGCTGGATTTGTTTTCCAAAAGGAAAGGTCCTGGTTGTTTTCATTTACAGAAATAATTTTATTAGCAATATGACATTTCTATATGATCTATTGTAATGCCCTGTAGATAATCAGAATATGAGGAGAGTTTTTTTATATGTAACTTCTATTAGTTTCTTCCCATAAATATATTACATAAATAGTGGAAGGGGACTAATACGTGCACATTTAAAGAGAACATATTTTCTATAATTCTCAAGTCTCCTTATTTTTTATTCTATACAATTCCAAGAATGGTAACTGTACTCCTAAGAAACTATATATATATATAGTCCACCTTTCAGGATCATCCATGAGAACACCTTTTATTGTATTGAAGTACAAGAAATTAGCAAAGCCTTGCTTTCAGAGCATGTATTAATAGTAACATAAAGCATGAAAAAAAAAAATTGTAGTTACACAGTGTCCTGGTTTTATATTGAGAGCTTAATAAAATCAGCTACTATTTATTTCAGTTCTGTTTTACTGTTTTGGAGTTCACAATCTGTAGTGACATTCTTATTCTGGATCTCTTACCATTTATAAACACTTTCTGTATTTGACTCTTCCAAGCTGTGATCTGTAAAGTCTATCTGGATTCCACTGAAAGAAAGCAACCAGGCATTCGTTGGCTTTCCTTGGCCGTAAGTTTGTATGTTCAAATGCTGGTATGAAAGACTACACAGTGTCAAGGTAAATTATGTCAAAATAATTTACAGTTTATTTATCTGAAACCAACATTTAGACGTGTAGATACTGGCATAAAATATTTCAGTTGTCACAGAGATATGAAATATTTTAGCTATCAGAGATGTTGACTTTTTCTTTAGGATACTGTCAAACAGGAATAATATCATTGCATTATTAAACAAGTAGCTATTAAATAACAGAAACTAAAGTTGCCACTTTAGAGTTATTAAATAGCCTTTATTGAGTAGGATTGTAGAGGCAGAATCCAATGGAACACGTGTACAAGTTGATATACATGAGTAATGCCAGTATCTTCGCCCGAACTACTCACTGAAGGTTTCCTTTAGAAGTAGCAGAAAGGCGTGAATGCTTACTGGGTACAATAAATCTCATTATATAACTGCAGTTTATAACTTGTCAGATGAATTGCAAATACATTTTTATACTTCTTCAGAGACTATAAATGTAGATAAATCAAATGTAGATAACCATGGCAGGTCGGCAGTTGGTGAGAGGAATTGGTGTCATGATGGTTTACTGATTTGGGGCCCTTCTGGGGCAGCTACAGATATTGGCATGGAAAAATTAGGAGAAATAAACCCAAACCCCACCCCACATGCTTGATTTTCCATATAAGTGCAGTCAGTAGGAGTTACTAAGATCACTCACGTGCAAAAAATTAGGGAGATGTTGAATAAGTTAATAGCCCAGTAGTGTAAAATGTAGCATAAGATTCTTATATAAAGAGGGAAAGTATTAACTGTTGCATCAGGGTGAATAGTGTAAGTTTATTTCTAGCCAAATTTCTAGTCACAGAAAGACCAAGATGTGCTAGATGTTTTGTTTTATTCTGGTTTTATGCACTGCATCACAGTTAGCTACTGTTATGATGAAAGTTTCGGTACCTTTTTGCACCTCTCCCTATACAGGTCATCCATTCTTGACTTAATTCTGTCTTAAAACATATCAGATAAAATACATTTTCTGTCACATAGCATTAAATTCACAGGTGTTCAAATTCGCAACAGATTCTGAAATCTAAAAATATTACACATCCAGTTTAAAAATCTGATTTCCAGAATTGAAGAAAGTGATGTGTGGTGGGATTCAGTTTAAGATTCTGATACCTATACTCTCACACCTACGTTTTAATATCTAGGGGTAATTTAGATGACATCACAGTCTCAGGGCTCCCATAAGAGTCAGTGGAGATACACTCAGTACTCTCAGTGAAGAATAGCGGGGTGCTTAGTTGACTGGTCACTAGATGTTTTCTTTAGGTTGAGGCAAATATTCTAAGCTGAATTGATCACACTGACTAATGAAGCAATTTGGTTGCCTAAGATAGATATCTAGAGATATTTAAGATGACATGATGTATTCTTCCCGGCATTCAGCTACCATATCAGAAAACCACAAGACTCCTTTTAGTCCTGTTTCCTATCTGCCTATTCCATGCAGATATCTCTGGAAGCCTGTATTCATGAAATCAAGAAAAGTTCTAGATCTCCACTGACCACAATGGCAATTTAGACACTACCGCATATGTTGACATCTACAACACAATTAAGCTGCATAGACATTGGTAATTAACATTATCTAACACATCTTCAGATATTCGAGATGTCTAACTACGGCTGGAAGATATGATAAAAGACCTACAAAAGACCTGTAGTCTTCTGTAGTGGTTGATAGAGGCCAGGTATGATGTCCTGAAAATTCTCAAGTAGCACTAGATACTGATATCTAGGCAACTTAGTCATGTTCTCAAGTTTAGATGTCCTAAATTTGTGTCTCACCGTATATGTATCTCATTGTACCTGTAGAACAACTGTTTTTCACCTGTAATGTCCAGTAAAGTCAGTCAGTCATTTCAAGACTGAGGTGACATAAGATGATAAATCTAAAACAGCACTGTTTCAGTTATAAATCACACAAGTCTGGATAATATAGTAAGAGGAAGGAGGGAACACATTGCCCAAACAGTTGTGACCAAGGATAAACTGTAATTAAAAACACAGCTTCAAGTTCTTGAGGTTCACCAAGCACACACAGGACCAAATAAATATATAGGATCTGCAATAATAGGATGAGACCTTCTCCACCATTTTGTTATATCCTTAGCTTAACAGATGTCAGCTGGCATTCCAGCCTGAGTCCTGTATGTCCACAAGCAAATGTAATACCACATATTAGAAAATGAGATATCATATAGTGATAGGATTGGATGGATTGGATATGAAAAAGCAAAGTACAAGTCTGGCCAGCTTTGTAGGAATTATCTGTTCATGTTATTCCACCCTATCACTTCTTTACAACAAAACACACTAACCCAGAATACTTGATATGCTATAATATTTTCCTCTTTCAAAACCCAGTGAATCAAGTTTTCTGAAAGTCAAGGCCATTACAGAATTTGAGGGAGTACCAAGAAACATGCTACACCTTTGGGTATTTTCACCTACAGCTTTACCCAAAACAAACCTCTCACAAAACAGAGGGCTGAAGTTTGTGGTTTTACTGATTTATGATTCAGAATTCTGAAGGGAAACAGGAAACACCACAGCATCTTAAATGTGTGTATATTTACAAGTGAGCTAGTATGTAGGTAGTTGCATAGCTTGCTTACTTTACTGCATAAGAGCTCAGCTGGTAAAATTCCCAAAGCAATAGATTTCAGTGATACCAAAAACAACTTCACAGGAAAAAGAACTGCAGCTTCTCAGGGAGTTACCTTCAAGTTGCAGAACAAATTGACTGCTTGGTTACTCACACCCTTGGAAATTATAAAGTCAAACGAGAAACTGACACAGATGCAGAGCTAACAGTTGGTCGAGAAACAATATATTAGAAGACTAAAGTTAATTCTCTTTAGAATTCAAGCAGGATAATTTGAAGCTTTTGCAGAATACATTAGAGGTAGAAGAACTGTTCGTAAATGCCTTTAAAGCAAAGGAGATTTTTAAAATAAAATAAGATGCATATGTTGTATAAAAACTGTGCCAAACATTCTTGGTTATTCTGGCAATGAAGAGCTAGCCTTTTTCTCTAGGGTAGAAGTCATTGGCTCACAGAAAAATCAAAGACTTTGTTCCAAAAAATCTTCAAGAATTTATAGAGAAGAGATGAGGGAATACAAACAATAGCCAGATGCCAAGCCATATGCCAAACATACTCCCTGGAAGATCTCAATCTCATATAGCCGTAGTGTGTGAAAAGTATAACTGATCTGGAAGATATAGAACTGGTACTGTTTAAAAAAGAGGAAAAGATGGTCTTCAGTGATCTTCTTAATATCAATTAGCATTGATGAAAAATTATATTCAGAGGAAATCATTCTATTCCTAATATATTGATATAATTTCTTTCCCAAGTGTACTCCCTACTGCATTGGTTAATTGATACATTTAACTTATGTTACCTCCTAATTAAAATACAATATCTGTTATTTGATTCTGACAACCAGAAATTACTGACTCTGTTCAGGTTTGCAACTTAAAAGCAGAATGCCGTCCATTGTTCTGATTCTGCTGACAATGAAGGTAATGGTAATTACCTTAACTGGTAACGAAAACTGTTCTTGATTTTTTTACAATCTTAAAATATATTAGGAAAAAAATATTATCTAATAAGATAATACTCTCTTTAATGTTTTAGGAGTACATATTTGAAGATATTATGGCTATTATACATCTGTAGCTTTATACTAACTTATTCAAAACTACTTAGGCAAAACTCACACTCACTTATAATATATAATTTGTATTTTTGTTGTTCCTGTCAGTGGAGCTCAGCTCCTCTCAGGTTTAAATGCATAAGCATTACAGTTCTAGTCATGGGAAGTGGCAATTTTTGTTGAACAATTAGCATATGGTTAGTAGTGCATCCACTGAAATTGTAGTTTTAGTAAATTCCAAATAATTTGCAGATGTGAATGAAATTCAGAAAATATTTTAGCTAAAAAGGATAATTAAAATTCTGTAGTAAGTAGCTGATTTTTTCCCTTTCTTTTTCCCCCCATTTTTTTGTCTTTTTTTTTTCTTTTTTTTTCCTTCCCCCATCTGGAGTCAAGGGAAACTGAGAAAATGAGAAAAGATATTGCTTCTGCATTATACATGTTACACCATAAGTCACACTTAGGTAGCAGGTAAGAGGCTAAAGTTCAAAACCCTTGTGTTGTTAGGGAATAACTAATTATCTCACTTCCCAAGAGAATTTCCTATGCTTCAGGGTATGTAGAGGTGATTTTCTTTCCTATCACAGTTGTTGCCTTTGCTTAAAATAATTAAATATTTTGTGGAGAAAGGACAGGAATCAAAATATGCCACTTATCAGCAGACTGCCATAACCCCATGTTTATGGAAGAATTAACTTTTCTTCTTTCCAGTCTGGTGAAGATGAAGGTATTCTGAATTATTTAGTAGTATTTATTTAGTATTTATTTATTAAGGACTTTCCCCCTTAGTATTTATTTAGTAAGCAAGTAATAAAGCATTTCAACAGCTCTGACTGGTAATTCTCATCCCAGAACATTATTCTTTGGCTTGTATACTTTTGTGGCAAAAGACGATTCAATTCTATTTCTGCCCTAACTGATGGAAAATAGAGGGTCTTGACCTTGAATTTTTCTAAGAGCTTTTTCCAGTTCAGTTGTTCCCACTGCAAGGGAACCAGCTTTGTTTTTCATTTGAGGAAGCCAGCAGGAAAAAATCAGTTCTCCGTGCCAGTTCATTTCAAAGCAGAAGAAAGGGAGAGGCATTTACAACCTGCCCATCAATGTTAATCTCTATACAAGGTATTAGTGTCTTGCAAATCTTATAGAACATTTTACTAAATGCCTGACTGACAGATGAATGTGGAGCCCATTGAAAATTTGTTGAGATTCATGCTCCAAGCCTTAATGCAACCACATTTATATAGCATCTTTAGATTGCAAGATTATATCCACATATTAAGGGTGAATTCCAAACAAGAGCTCAAGGATTTATAAAGTATTTTGAGAAAGCTAAATTCTCAAAGATACAACCTATAAAATCTTTTAAAGTCCTGATTTTCAATAAGTGATGAGAACTGTCTTCAACACTCATCTGTTTGAGCACCAGAAATCTCAGGCTGGCTCTTAGGTTTTTCATACACAGTACAGAAAACACAAGTAAATTGCTTATAAGAGATTAAGTTTTCAGCATTTTTTAAAATCACAGATGATATTACACTTGTCCAAAAATGCTGCAAGGACAACAGATCTAGACAGGATCTCCTGGGCCAGCCAGTCTCTTGCTTTTACATGAATGTATATAATTTTTATCCCCTGCATTGCTTTGTCACGATCTACTCAAAAATCAGCCAGTTTCCTCACTTAAACTTTCGGTTGAAAGGCTATTCCAGCATTTCATGCTCTGACAGCTGCTAATTTTCTTCTAAAGATACTTGCTTTGCCACAGATGAAGAGGGAACTATTAGTAAAAAGCACTGGGTATTGTGAATGACAAGAAAGCAACCCTCACTTGGCTGCTGCTTATCTGATCAGGTATGACAATGTTCAGCTTAAAAGTTTTTTTTATTGCATCCCTTCAAAAGACCTAGAAATCTCATGGATTTCTTTCGATGAACATTTGCAATCAAAATAAGATATAATTGGGTAACTGAAGCATTTTCATAACTTATCGGGGGAGGGGTTGTTGATATTTTTGGTAGTGCCTAGTGTCATAATTTCTGATTAAGAAAATGGATGGCATTTTTATGTTAAGACATTGGAAAAGATTTTAAATTAAAACTTCTGTGTTTTCTGGACAGAAGTTTGTGAAGGTTCTTTTCCTGTTATTAGTCCTGTATTTAGATCTCTGTCCTTGACAACAAAATAAGATTATTCCTTGGTGTTCAAGAAAACAAACACAAAAAAAAACTCTGTAGAATCTGAGTCCAACAAAAATGCAAGGCAGGAACAACTTAGAATATGGACCAAGAAACAAATCCCTCAAAATAACTTGCCTGGGGGTAGAGACTGGATATATTTTTCTTTAATTAATTTTGTAAATTCAAGTTTAGTTGCGTTAAGCCTGGACAACTGGAAAATTGACATGGTATTAATCTTTTGAGAAAGAGTCATCTTTTACTCTGCAATCAGTGAAAATGAGAAATTCACTAAGGCAAATGAGAGTATGCGCCCCTACTGTTGGTTTTACCAGGCACAGTGACCCTGTCACTGCTCTTCAAGAGAAGTTGCCTCAGCAGATGGCAGCCCAGTGAGAGAGGGAAGATTACACTGGGGTAGATCATGCCACAGGTTCTCAGGACTGTTGTATTCAGATTTGGTTGCTGAACCGTAAGAGCATGCAGAGACACCGTAGAAGGAAATCTGTGACCAACAGTATTCCATCATTTACAAATTTTTGAAAGTTTTTAAATTAAAAAAATAGTTATATACTTATATTTTTATGCCACTGAAAACTAGAGATTGAGTTTGTTGTGTTGCAGACTTGAGAAATTACAGAAATAAAAATGACAGAATAAAAATAGTTTTAGCTTAGTTTTCAGAACAGCTATACCAGACCTAATGATGTAACAAGGTAGTGACTACTCTAACATACACATAAGATATGATATACACCTCTTGTGCTGTAGTTATTGCAATGTACACATCTTATATTCATTAGGGCTAGAAAAGATATATTATTCTGTTATCGCACATGCTGCCTGAGAAGCTGCAAAAGGGAAATATGCCTTTTAATTTCCATAATGGCAGTATAATACTGTCAGCATTACTTTCTATTCATTTCCCTATAAGTCTTGGTATTGTCTTTCTTGTTTTTGACTGACGCTGTGCATTAAGCAGACAATCTCATTGTGCTAACGAAATGACACACATTTCTTTCTCCTCAGAGGTTACAATGAATTTATTTCAGCATTTATTCTATTTATGTATGGTCAGAATTTTTCTGATGAAACCACATACCAGAAAATTCCAATTAATTCAGCCAAATTTTAAGCACAAACACTAGCACTGAGGTCCATGGGAGTTAAGTAAATGCTTAATAAAAATAGTATTATCTATATATTTAAATTCCCTCCCAAAATTGGACTTCTCTAATGCTTTCTCTTTAAAATTCATATTCCTATATTTATTAATTGAGAAATGTGAAGGATCATCATATTAGAAGTTCCAATTAAATATTCAGTGAAACAAGTACTTGTTTTTATTCTACTTAGTAATTGTTTTTTTTCATACCTGAATCTTTCACATACTTGTGCATGTGTCTGTGCATGTCTGTGCCTATATATGTAATAGTTGTTGTCTTTTGACAGCAGCTAAATTTATTAAATTCTATTAAGTCCAGTTGGCCCACCTCATACAGTCTTGAGTAGGAATATCGTAATTATGCCTCTGAAAGGAGATTTATTCCTATACTTCTGTGTTTTATTTTCCCTCTCTTTGTATACTACATAATTTATGTTCTTTTCTTTTTTTTTCCACGGGGTTGGGGTATTTATTTCCTGAAAAATCTGTGTTACATTACACCTCTTGCAGTTCTCAGATTCTAAAGGTACATAAGAATAGTAAAATTACTGTTAATCTAATCAAAATTATTATTAGTCCAATTAAACTGATGCTAATATTGATAGTCCAAATTATATATTTAATACAGATAATCCAAATTAATAGTAGAGCGAATTATTATAATTGATTTTATTCTCACAGTTCCAGTGTGTTAATAAAGCCAGACGCCAGTGTCCCAAGTCCAAAAATAGTATGATGGTAATGGTAGATTTTTAGTCCTCTTTGCTTTTGGGTCTACATGTGACTATTTTCATATGCTTTCTAAAACCATCAGCTTACTTGCTGGTTCTTCACTTGTCCTCAAATACATTATGTAGTTCTTATTTATTATATGTTAGATATTTCTTCTTTGTTCTCTTTGACCCCCTAAAGCTGGTTTTACCAGCTGCTAAGTGACAGGCGGTTGACCGTTTGTGATTAATGTCTATAGTCGACGGCCTGGGCCTGCACTTTGAAGTCCCCTGTCGTTACCCTGTGTCTCCACTCCTCTATATTGCAATCCCTTTCTAGTGTCATAGACAGCTCTTCCTGCTGCACACCATAGCTACTAGTTGGTTTTAGCTATATACTGGTTTTGGTTGGGATACAGTTAATTTTCTTCATAGTAGCTAGTATGGGGCTATGTTTAGGATTTGAGACAAAAAAAGTGTTGATAACACAGGGATGTTTTTGTTACTGCTGAGCAGGGCTTACACAGAGTCAAGGCCTTTTCTGCTCCTCACACCACCCCACCAGAGAGTGGGCTGCAGGTGCACAAGAAGCTGGGAGGGGGCACAGCCAGGACAGCTGACCCCAACTGGCCAAAGGGATATCCTGCACCATATGGTGTCATGCTCAGCAATAAAGTCTGTGGGGAAGAAGGAGGAAGGGGGACGTCTGGAGCTATGGCATTTGTCTTCCCAAGTAATGTTTATGTGTGACAGATCCCTGCTTTCCTGGAGATGGCTGAATGTCTGTCTGCCAATGGGAAGCAGTGAATGAATTCCTTGTTTTGCTTTGCTTGCACATGTGGCTGTTGCTTTACCTATTAAACTGTTGTCATCTCAGCCCCTGAGTTTTCTCACTTTTATCCTTCTGATTTACTCCCTCATTCCACTGCTGGGGAGTGAGCAAGTGGCTGTGTGGGGCTGAGCTGCCTACAGGGGTTAAATCATGATAAGCCTTTATTTACATAAATATAGAAACACTATGGTAACAGTTGGTGTTGCTCCACACCATTGGGCAAAGGTGATCTAAACCTAAACTAAGTATCTAATGACCATCTGGTCATTCTCCAAGTGGATCAAGGAAGTGTAGAGAAAGCCTGATAGGTGTTGAGGCTTTCGTTGTTCATACAAAGACTGTGGCCTGTTACTAGCAGTTGCAAAGCCATTTACTGGGTTATGGGGCTACAAATGCTTCTAGAGCTTTGTGAGGTTATTATCCATTTCAAAGTTCTTTTTTCTTTGGAGCTGGGATATCTTATGAGAATATGTTACGACATTTAGTTCAATTAGTAATCTCCTGATTATATCAATTTTGATTTTAGGGTACTATAAAATAATTTTCTCAGATTTTTCTTCCAGTTTCTAGAACCTTCATACATAATTTGCCATAGTCCTTGAGCAGCTAATGCAGTTCCTTAGAAAACTCACATTTAATTTTTGTTTCTACTTGGATTTAATAGTAAACCCATTACCAGTTCTAAGGCTCTTAAATATTATGGGGATCGCTGCCAGTTGTAGTCCTAGGGACATATTTACATAGCAGGTGGAGAGATGCCTGGGCTTATTTTGTGTACTATGGTCAAAAGCAAATTCAAGCTGAGTCCTTAAGCTGTGAAAGCAATGCAAAGGTCTTAAGTCCTCCTTGGACATGATTACACCATTGAAAGTTTTAAAGACCTCTCAGATAAAAGAGAAATTTGAAATAGGCCCAAGAGATGCATGGAAACAGAATAAACTTAGTATAATATGTAACTATAAAATGCATTGAGAAAAAAACCCCAACCTATTGTTGGAGTCTAGGAAACAGTTTTGAAATAAGTTCCTGAAGAAATATAAAAGTAAAAATATATTTTTACTGGAAGCATATCCTTCTATGGAAACATAAATGATGCAGATCTTTCTATTACCCGGTATAGTTCGGCACATCAGAAACACCAGGTTGTCCTATTAGGCATTTGCTAATGTGTCAACTTACACAATTTTATCTTTTGAATGCACGAAAAATATGATAGGAAGAGGCCAAAGGAGTTATTAAAATAGCTAAGCTTTGCTAAAAGGATCAGAAGCCTGTTCATATAAGCAATGGTGGCAAAATACTGTACTGCCCTTCAAACAAAAAAGTGCACAGTGACATGCAACTTTTGACCACCATGTCATCTTGAATACATTGTTTATAAATGCAGTACTTAGTGGAACCTCTTCATGTTAAACATGATTTCTGGTTAATTTTGTTGATGTTACCATTAGTGTGTAATGGATCAACAGTCCATTAATAGGGGCCATGGCAGGCGTTAAACACCTTTGGCTGTACTAGATGATCAAAATTAATTAATATTGGAAAACATTTCCTTGATGGATACGATGACAAACAATAGAAAATTTAACACTGTCAAACTTCAAGGACAACACAAATTCTCCAAAAGAAAAAGGAGAAAAAAAACCCATGGTAGAAACAGTTGTTAAAGTTCTGCTGTCTGTGCTCAAGAGAACCTCTTCAATTCCAGGTTTGAATAATCTAAACTGAGTTGGTTGCAGTTCTAAGAAGAGCAAGACAAATAGGTAGGAAAAGGAGAAGAGGCTTTAGAGGCCCTAAAATGTCTAACAAAACTCTGAATAGCTCTCAGATCAATAATTATGCAGCAGAGGTATATTGGGATTTTTATTTTTATTCGGATCTGCGAGTCTCTACTTTTTTCTGTGAATAAAGAGCTTTACTTTATAAATTTACTTTCCTGTATATTGGCATTCCTTAACACACTTGCCATGAGAAATGGAACTTGAAGGTTTGGTAGCCAAAATGGTGGAATGATGACAACACAGGTTCTGCAGCTCTCAGTGTTGCTTTCGAAAATGTAGTTCATGTTTTCATGTTTTTGATGCTCAGGATATTATTTCATGAAAGGGCTGGTATGCAAGGAGTAGGATTTATGCTTAATTTCAGAGGTCCAAAACACAGGTATGGAAGGTATGGAAGCCTAAGCTAATTACTTCCACCTCCTACTCTAACAAATCAACAGAAGTAGACACCTCTAGAGAATGATTCATCAAAATTAGACAATTACCTCAGGAGTTAAATGGATCACATTTGTGTTACTTTCTATTTAATAGGAAAAGGGAATCTGGGGATTTTTAGTTGCCTATAAATAGGTAAATTAATTCTATCAAAAGACTCTTCTTTCTGAAAGGCCAAATTCTAGACCTGATTTGTTTTGCTTTTCAGGTTCAGTTGCACACCTTCAATGTTTATCTCCAAACACAAGATGTTTTCCTGAGTTACTGCTAACGACTAGTCTGGTTTTGGTTCCACACATGAACACAAAAGCATTTTTCTGCTAGCATTTAGCTATACCAAAACTTAATGTTGCTGCAGCCCTTTGTATGGCCTGGAAGATTTGGGGAATCTCTGGCCACAGCCATACAGCTGAATTATCCTCCAAAAAGGGGTGGCTTACATTGAGGTTGCCTATTGAAATGAACCAAGTCATAATCACTCCCAAGCCACAACTGGGAATTTTCTGGATGGTTCATGTCCCTACTCAACCACGCCAAGAAGCTTTTTTACAGTTCAGCAGGAGGCCTCTCTCTGATGTTGTATTTTCCTTGGACTTCAGGTATTGTAGCCTTGTCTTTGGTCCTGTCTCAAGCACCATCTCCTATCTGCTCCCCTGTGGAGTCCCTGGACAGGCTCTGGTTCATCTGACAGGTTCATCTATTGCTGTGGCTTTAGCTGTTATTTGACTCCTTTACTGTCACAGGGTCCAGACCCTGTGGGAATGTGCATTTTGATGAAGGCACCACCTATGCTGGAGTCACCCTTGATTTGCAGCTTGTCCCTGTGGGTGGAGCAACCCTGTTCTTGCTGCTGCCTGACATTTGGTATCTATATCAACCTGACTACTGTGAAAATAGATTAACTAGATGAACTGGGAATGATCCTGAAGTGACAAACTAGGGCTTTTAAGGAACAAGCCTTCTCAGAAGTTTAATCTAGAATTCATTACTTCTCTCTAGATAGTAATTCTCATGTGTGTCTACAGAGATAATTTTCAGGTTCTCTTTGCCCACACAACAAGAGCAGAGGACTAAAAGTGTATCAGTGATTTGATCAGTATGTAAACTGGTCAGGTTATGGGAATATAAAGCTGGTTTGCTTCAAGTGAATTCTTTCACAGAAAACTGGGCTGCATTAGAGCAAACATAAATGAGTGAGGAACTTCTATATCCTTGAAGTTTGTTTATCTTTTCTGCTACAATTGGTTCCAAAGTAAAAATTAGTCTACTTTTGCATTCCCATGTATTACTTATGATCGCAGGAGGATACACTGCTTTTACGTCAGAAGAGTGTTGCTTCCAGCAGTGTCTCAAACATAAGGACCACCCTACATTCAAAGTTCCACAGATAATACCGGTAGTCTCAAGTGTTCAGTTTACATTCATCTGTTACGGTGAACAGCTTTCTTTTATTATGACAAGTTCTCATCTTGTTTCAACAAGGCATATGTATGAAAAGGGAACACGAATACCGTAACTTCATGATCTCTTCAAAGAGATGTTCCTTCAGCCCAAAGACTAGAAGCAAAACTGTTAGATGTAAATTTAAGTAACAAAAAAGAGAGGCATTCCTGTACTTACAGTGAAACCTTAACGGTATGAGGTTTTCTTCCTTTGGCACCGTCACTGATAGACATTTCTAAAGATAGAACCTTTCTAAAGATCAAGTTAATCAGAACAGAGAGATTTTGTGGATGCCTTTAACCCTAATCCATCAATTTGACAGCATTTAGCATGTATGTCTGTCAATTACATTTATTCTACAGAAGTCAGAATACAGTGTTCAGAGGGAAAAAAAGCACTATAAAGAGCAACTTAACAACTAAAGTGTATAGGAAGCCTTGGCTCACGTGAAAAATTTTTTTAATGTTATTATGTTTACATTTATGTTACGTAAATTTTGTGATAGATCCTTCTGTGTTATCTAAAAATTTTAAAGGTTAACTTTCTAAAGAACAATTATACTTACCTGCCTGAATTGTAAGACTAGATTTCTAATACTGACCAATGCTTTCACATGTAAATATACCAAAAGACAAACTAACAACTTCTCTTTTGCAGAAGTCTGCAAATATCAGAGTTTATGTTAAAATGTAAGGTAAAATATTACATTTACAGTCAATGACAGCTCACCATGTGTGAGCATCTCAGTTTAAAAGGGAAAGACAGAAAGTTTACTTTCTTTGGCTTCCAATGAACACATTTTAGTCTGTTGTTCTACTTAAACAATACTGTTTCACTTTTACAGGATACAAAAAAACCTTATGTCCATAGGCTTTGAAACTGGGTTTGCTGTTCTGCAGTTGGGAGAGTTCTACAGTACTCCCAAATAATGAAAGTTCCATTTAAATTAAGTTTATTTCTGATTGGTAAATTTCTGTTGCAGGACTTCTATTACTAGTGTTCAAGTATTTTTAAAGATGGTTTTATGTATACGTTTAGTGCTATGGGCTTTTTTTCTACATTTTGGCTATGCAATTATTCAAATCAGAAGAAATAAAGGAAAAATCAGATCATAATTTTACATTATCTTTACGGAGGGTTTTGTGAAAGCGTCCTTATTGCAAGTATGAGATAGAAAAATGTGCACGATTCTAATAGAGACAGCATACAACATTTGAAAAACCATTATCTAAAAAGTGCCTCTGTTTTATGAAAGGTTCCTTACCTAAATAAAATAGTTTCACTAAACTATTTGATTTAGCTATTGACTTGTGTTCCAGTTTCTGAGAAAAATGAGGGCTTTTTGTTTTCTGTGTTGTTTTCTGTTGTATTTGGATGCAAAAAAGTGACATAGTCTTGAAAATAATAGCAAATAATTTTTGTACTCATACTTGAAAGACATGCTGATATTGTGAATATAATATTATTAAGATTCATTATGAAATTACCATGACAATTAAAGTTGGCTGTGAAAAACCAGTTCAGGAGTAACTCTCTCATTTTAAAATAATATAATTAGTCCTTGTCATGCAGAGAAATGTAATTAATGTAAATTTAATTTGCATATTCCCTGCTTCATTTCTTTTTTTTCTTTAATTTTGTAATCACCACAAGTAATTTTTCAAAAAGGTGACCTTAATAAGTGATTAATATTTTTCTTAAACTCAACCTAACAATTGTTAGGTTATTATTATTAGTGTCACTGTAAAGTAAAAATAAACAAAGACTCTGTTCTAAAAAGAGGTACTCAAAAAGCAGAGAACCTTAAGATAATGGCAAATAGTGCATTATTTCGTTTAGAGGTGTTGAGTTAACAATAACCACAATAAAATGTACATATGCAAATACAGCCACACAGTTCACATCTACTGAGAATCTCCTTAAATGGTTCTTATTGACCAACAATTACTGTCATGCTGCTTTAGATATTTTTTCTAATCAGGCAGAAAATTCTAAGTCTGGGATTAATTATTTTTAATAGACATATGGGCTAATTTATCTTCCTTCTTCTGTATGAATTATTAACAGCCATATTTCTCAAACACAGTAATTATTCAAAGACTATTTTCTGCAGACACTGGTGAATAGCATGTTCACTAAATATTTATTGTGAGTGTATTTTAAAGATAAAATCACAATTCTATTTTAAATTCCACAGGTACAAATCCACAGAAATAAATCTTCTTACATCAGTGAGTAGAAGACCAAAACAACTGAAGCAATTGGGACACACTAGGAATTCTCTGAAATAAAAAGAATTTCCAGGGCCAGAGGAGACCAGAATTGAAAGTATAAATATTTAAGTTGCTGAATTCATTATTCATTTTATTTGAATATTCTGTGATTGCTATAGAAAATTATTCTCATTGGCACATCTTCCTTCCAACAACTCATTTGCTAGAATATTCACAAAAAGGCTAACATAAAGCAGTGAGTACAAGTGAAGGGATTCATTTAAAAGTGAATATTCACAGGAAATTATTTGCCCAGCTGGCAGAAATAACTGTGGTAGCTAGAAATAATTACTGGATATATGAACAACATAGTTTTAGCCAACACCCAAAAGCTTTTCTATGCAAAAGGGAATCATGGAATTTGGGATATTTTAAAAGAGCTTTTGATATATCTTCACTCACAGTTGAATGTGGAATGTGGCTCCATTGCTAAACTAAAAGCAAAATTCACTGTCTGGGTCCAATTCTGCTCTGAGATACCTGAACATTGAATTTATAGATGTAGTAGGTATCATTGTGGTTTAACCTGGCAGGCAGCTAAACACCACAAAGCAGTTTGCTCACTCCCCCAGAGTGGGGTGGAGGAGAGAATTGGAAAAAAACCATAAAACTCTTGAGCTGAGATAAAGACAATTTAATAGGACAGAAAATAAAGGGAAAATAATAATAATGATAAAAGAATTCTTGAAACAAGTGGTGCACAATGCAATTGCTCACCACCTGCTGACCAATGCCCAAACAGTTCCCAAGCAGCAGATCCCAAGTCAGCTTTCCCCCTCGTTTATTTACTGAGCATGGCCAGTTGGGGTCAGCTGTCCTGGCTGTGCCCCCTCCCAGCTTCTTGTGCCCCTGGCAGAGCAGGGGAAGCTGAAAGGTCCCTGACTGGTGTAAGCACTGTTCATCAAGAACTAAACCATCAGTGAGTTATCAACATTCTTTTCATCCTAAATCCAAACCACAGCACTATGCCAGCTACTAGGAAGAAATTTAACTTTGTTCCAGCTGAAACCAGGACAGTGATATTCACTTACTTCACCCTAAACTTACTGAGCATAATTTTTATTGTTTTGAATAAGCACTGCCTCTGGACACACAGTTTCAGGTCTTCTGTGGAAAACTGTAAAAATCTATTTTACTTTCAACTAATCAGCATGGTTAATGGTTAATAGCTGTAAACAATATAAACTTTTTAAGCAATTAATTTAAAATTTTTTACTGATTCTTTACTCTTCTAAAAGAATAGCTGTTAATATTTTCATGCTAAATGTCATTGAAAAATGATTCCTTCTGCAAAGGTCAGATATCTCAAGTACATGTTCAGGTACATATGTTCACTATGAAACAGTTAACTAATCACAATTTGACATGAATATGAGAAGTTTTGGTGGGAAGGGAAGGGAAGGGAAGGGAAGGGAAGAAGGACAACAACAATGCTTCAAAATTCCAGACTTCCTGTGAATTACTTTATGTACTTTGACTAACTTGATTTAGTTCATATTGTCTTGAACTCCTGACAGTTTAAGCCAAAGTGTCAAAATAATGACAAATCCAGTTCTTGCACACTAATAGTCTAGTTCTGCAGCTTCATGTAAAGAGAATAAGTTTTTGCATACCTACCAGTCCTACTGCTTTTGGCTGTAGGCTATAGCTTTTAGGACTGAAGTGTGTCCTATTAGTTTTTCAAATATTCATTTCATTTTCTGAAGATTAATTTGGCAGTTGGAATACCAAAATCACATTACTCAATCCCAGGTTTCCCTTCACCTTGACCTCTGTATGTGCCATCCACTTCTTGTTGTACATTTTGGTGCTTTTAAAGGGCCTTGCCCCTGCTGTGTGAAAAGCCAAACTGAAGTCAGAGAAACACCACCATCATGCTGTGCAAATACCATTTTACTTGGTAATCACTATCACTGCTTAGGCTCTGCCAGAACAGATTTGTCTTCAATAGCCCCAGACAATCATTTACTTTACACTACAGCTATCAAAAGTAGGTTGCCAGGATCCTTTCATATTTTAGGATGGGTTCTCTGAGTTCCCAGGCAAGCCAGGAGTCTCCTCAGGCACATATTTACACCAGAAGTTACAAAAAGAACAGTAATAGCAATACAGTGCATAATACTCCAAACTATTCCACTCATACAGGATATATTGATTTATTGCCAAACTAAAAAAGACATACTAACAAAGCTATATCCATTAGAGATGGAATTCGTAGGTTCTTGTCCATCACTTCACTGGCCAGCTTGCCTGCTGCAAGGCCAGCAGGTTTCTGTAGCTTACAAAAGAGTCTGCTTCACACTTTACCTGCCCTCCACCTCTATTTCATGTATCCATACCATGCTACCATTTATGTGAAATTGACTGTGCTTAAATGTTCTGTCATACAATAA
Organism: Gorsachius magnificus; assembly: GCA_034008185.1. Taxonomy (NCBI): domain Eukaryota; kingdom Metazoa; phylum Chordata; class Aves; order Pelecaniformes; family Ardeidae; genus Gorsachius; species Gorsachius magnificus. The sequence goes on from CM067081.1 coordinate 187,046,661, forward strand.
CCTGAATAAACCTAGTACCTGTTTACTTTTTAACTTATTATCCAAGAAAGATTACATCTGTCATGTCTTTGCCTCATTTTTCATATCAGTTTTGCCTTTGCCTTACACTGTTTCAAACCAATTGGTGTGCAGTATTGCATCCATGGTGATCAAGCATCTGAGCTTGATCTGAGCAATACATCTCTTTGTATTGCTACTGCAGAGTAAGAAAGAAAGAGAGAAAGTGCAATACATGTCGTAGTCATTCAAGTCAAATACATAAATAAATAACATTTCAGCCATATTTTGACCCAAATAAATTACTGTTTCCTTACAGTTGTAGAAAGTAGGTTTATAGGTACATGTCAGATCTCATACTCAGTTTCAAATGTTAGCAGATAAAAGTTTGAAACTGAGGATTCTTGACTGAAAATTCAGGGATTCCTTCATCACTGGTTACAGTGATCCTTCTGTTTCTCCCTTGGCACAAGGTCTGTTGATGTAGATACAGGTAAACTATTTTGTATCCTACGTATTATGTATGCAGAGATTTGTCACTCCTGATGGTTTATTTAATGGAAATTTTAGTGGATTCAGTATTAAAAAAAATATTTCCAAGAAACTCAGACATGATGTAGAAGATCATTGTATACAAAGCTAGAGGGAGCTGAGTCTACAAAATGTATTTTAAGATATAATTTATCACTTCCCTTGTTCTTCATTTTATATTATATCTGCTATGCTACAACTATATTACCATTCCAGACTGTGGCCATGTTCCTGCATTCTTAATGGTATATCAACATTTGTTTGTATTTTCAGGCAGGTATTTTTGGGTGATTAATTTGGGTGTCAAAAACCAAACTGCTGTCTTCTAGATAGTGTTCTGATCAGATTAACTGTGTCATTACCCACAGGTATGAGGTATTTCAATTCTAGCTCATTGCTTGGTCTAGTTAATTAAGTTGTCACTCCTTTAAGCAATTTATTACAATATAGTATGCAATTGTTTTATTATACATGAAAGCCTGTAACAGGCAGGTTCCCATCAGTGGTTTGCAACTTGATTATGTGCATGACTATCAAAAAATAAAATAAAATGAATGTCACTAGAAAAAGAATAGAAAGAAAAAATTAGAAAACAATGATTTATAGCATATCTAGTTATTTTTTTGACGTTTTCCCAGAATTGCAATGTCTTAAGCTAATCCACCTTACAGAGATTTGTTAATTCACCTCTGAACAGGTGATTCTACATGATAATTGTGAACTTAATAAGATAATAAGTATTGATTAAATAAACAATGAATAATAGAATATTCAAACCCACATCTATTTTATTGAGTGAGACATCTTTCCTTCAGCTAAAGATTTATGAGAGAAGAAAGAGACAAAAAGAAAAGAAGGTTTTCATGATGGAAACCATTGTCTAAACATGCTGAAATCAAGAATTTAAGATTGTTTTTTCAGCAAGAATGTGGGAAAAGAAAACTTTAGATCCTATCACTGGTCCAAATGCACATTTAATTGCATTGCATCCTATCCTGGTCCAAATGTGCATTCAGTTGCCACCTGGACACTCACAATGATATGGGGCCAGATGGGATACACCCAAGAGTACTGAGGGAGCTGGTGGAGAAGCTTCCCAAGGCATACTTAACCTGGCCACTGTTGTAAGGGACAATAAGAAAAGTTTTTATAAATATGTTAACAGTAAAAAGAGAGCCAGGGAGAACCTCAATCCTCTAGTGGATGCAAGGGGGAACAATGCCACTAAAGACAAGGAAAAGGCTGGGATACTCAACACCTTCTTTGCCTCGGTCTTTAATGGCCCGGCGAGTTATTCCCAGGGTAGCCAGCCTCCCGAGCTGGAAGATGGGGACAGTGAGTGGAATAAACCTCCTATAATCCAGGAGGAAGCAGTCTTTGACCTGCTATGCCACCTGGACATCCACAAGTCTATGGGACTGGATGGGATCCACCCAAGAATGCTGAAGGAGCTGGCAGAGGAGCTTGCCAAGACACTCTCTATCATCAGCAGTCCTGGATAACAGGGGAGGTCCCAGATGACTGGAGGTTAGCAAATGTGACGCCTATCTTCAAGAAGGGCCGGAAGTAGGATCCGGGGAAATGCAGACCTGTCAGCCTGACCTCAGTACCGGGGAAGATTATGGAGAAGTTCATCTTAAGTGTGCTCACCAGACACATGGAGGACAATCAGGGGATCAGGCCCAGCCAACATGGGTTCATGAAAGGCAGGTCCTGCCTCACCAACCTGATTTCCTTCTACAACCAGGTGACCCGCCTGGTAGATGAGGGAAAGGCTGTGGATGTTGTATACCTGGACTTCAGCAAAGCCTTCGACACCGTCTCCCATAGCATTCTCCTGGAAAAGCTGGCGGTTCATGGCCTAGTCAGGTGTACTCTTCGCTGGGTTAAAAACTGGCTGGATGGCCGAGCCCAGAGAGTCATGGTGAATGGAGCTAAATCCAGTTGGAGGCCGGTCACAAGCGGTGTCCCCCAGGGCTCAGTTCTAGGGCCAGTCTTGTTTAATATCTTTATCAATGACCTGGATGAGGGGATTGAGTGTGCCCTCAGTAAATTTGCAGATGACACCAAACTGGGTGGGAGTGTTGATCTGCTTGAGGGGAGGAGGGCTCTGCAGAGGGACCTGGACAGGCTGGATCAATGGGCTGAGGCCAACTGTATGAGGTTCAACAAGGCCAAGTGCTGGGTCCTGCACTTTGGTCACAACAACCCCATGCAGCACTACAGGCTTGGGGAGGAGTGGCTGGAAAGCTGTCCAGTGGAAAAGGACCTGGGGGTACTGGTTGACAGCCGGCTGAATATGAGCCAGCAGTGTGCCCAGGTGGCCAAGAAGGCCAACGGCATCCTGGCTTGTATCAGGAATAGTGTGACCAGCATGAGCAGGGAAGTGATCATGCCCCTGTACTCGGTGCTGGTGAGGCCGCACCTTGAACACTGTGTTCCGTTTTGGGCCCCTCACTACAAGAAAGATGTTGCATTGCTGGAACATGTCCAGAGGAGAGCCACAAAGCTGGTGAGGGGTCTAGAGCCCAAGTTTTACGAGGAGTGGCTGAGGGAACTGGGGTTGTTTAGCCTGGAGAAGAGGAGGCTGAGGGGAGACCTGATCGCCCTCTACAACTGCCTGAAAGGAGGCTGTAGCAAGGTGGGTATTGGTCTCTTCTCCCTCGTAACAGACGATAGGACGAGGGGGAATGGTTTAAAGCTGCGCCAGGGCAGGTTTAGGCTAGACATTGGGAAAAACTTCTTCACCAAAAGAGTTGTCAGGCTCTGGAATGGGATGCCCAGGGAGGTGGTCCAGTCCTCATCCCTGGAGGTATTTAAAAGAAGGATAGATGAGGTGCTTAGGGACATGGTTTAGTGGTGGGATGGCATGGTTTGGTTAAAGGTTGGACTCGATGATCTTAAAGGTCTTTTCCAACCAAAGGGATTCTATGATTCTATGATCTAGACAGTCTGGATCAATGGGCCGAGGTCAACTGCATGAGGTTTAACAAGGCCAAGTACCGGGTCCTGCATTACACTACACATGTAGATGTGGCACTTTGGACATGGTTTAGTAGGCATGGTGGTGTTGGGTTGACAATTGGACTTAATGATCTTAAAGGTCTTTTCCAACCTAAACAATTCTATGATTCTATCCTTTGAATGTCATATTCCTCAAATTCCTTGCCCAGTGGTATTTTAGTATAATCAGGATATTTTTCTAGGCGACTTTCTGGAAGATCATTTTATAACTATCTATTTCAGAGGGGTTTTTTCCTTCAAAGCAGATGCATGTTATTATTGCTCCAGTCAAAATGTTAGCCACTTCAATATTAACCTCTTTACTTTCTAAAGTTATGTTAAAGTGTTTTTTTGGTTGGGTGGGTGAGTGGTTGTGTTCTTTTGTGCAAGACTGCAAGTCATTTTTTATTCCAAGAAACATTAAAAAATGTTCTATTGTGTCTAGGAATTCACAGTTTAATGGCTTACATCAGATTCTATCACAAAGGCATATTTTTGTATGTTAGGCTGTTTCCTCAGTTTTCTGGCATTATCATCCACATAAAGAGTGGCATTCATTTATATCACTTCAGAGGTTGATTCCTACCCTACATAGTGGTCTCCAACACCTGCACAGTTTTTCAATAAGAGAGAACATCAAGGATGAAGTACTTTAAACATATACCACTTCAGTGACCTAAGTACTCCACTGCATCTACTGGGAACAGATACCTATGTTTTTAATAAATATGAACAAAAATATAAATCTGTGTACATATGCCACTGTGTATATATGATATAGATAAACACACACAATATTTGTCATAGCACCCACCTAGAACTCTGCCCTTTGGATGACCACCAGAGTCTAAAAAGTCTTTTAAATCAGTAAGGAGTCATACAAAAGTGGAGAGAAGTTGTGAAGGCATTAGAAAATGGTGCAGTCTGAAAACAAAAAGTCAAAAGAGGCCAGGAATGAAAACAAGTTAAAACTACCATGAGACCAAACAAAGCAACAAAGTGAGTTCCAAATTCACATTATAACTAAGAGGGAGACTAAGACAACTTAGTGCTATTATTTCTTTGAGGGAAAAGTAAACATAATGGATGTTGCAGGGAAAGCTGAAGTAGACAATGCTGTCTCACTTCACTCTTCCTGAAAAGAAAAGAAAACAAAAAAAAAATAAAAAAAAAATTAAGTGTGACCAGTCTCCAAGGAAAATTAATTTAACATGGAGACAGGCATAAGCAGAATGTGTAAAAATGTTGGTTTAAAAGTGTACATAGACCAGATGCATTCAAATCCACAGGCTCAGATAAAATTCTCCCCAAAGTACTTAAGGAACTAGCTAATACAATCTTGTAGTCATTAGTCATTCCTTGACAAACTGTTGAGCATGTAGAAAGTCCCAGGGTATTGAAGAAGGCCAAACATAGCATTTATTCATAAAAGGAGGGTGAAAGATGAACCAGGAAGTTATAGATATCAGTATGATTTCTGTACATGGAAAGAGTCCGAATTTTTTTTATACCAAACTTTTTGTAAGCTCCTAAGAGATAATAAGGTCTGAAACAAACAGACAACATAGTTATGTCAGTAACTATATAATTTCCTTCTTTATCAGAATGGCTGCTCTGGTGGACAATGGGAAATAGTACATGATTTACTGTACTTTTTACATATTGGTCATATAGAATATTCTCATAAGAAAATGAAGAAAATACAGTTCAAAAGCAAAGAAACTATTTCTGAAAAAAAGCAGAGGTTTCTCTCAATTCTTCACTAAAACCAGGTTAATCCAAAAGGAATCTTATCTGGGGGTGTTTCAGCATGGTTTTATTCCATACTTACACTAACTTAGATAAGGGAATAAAGAGTACGTGTATGAAAATTGTGAATCACCCCAAAATAGAAGAAATTGAAAATACCCTTGGGGTGAAGATCAGACTTCAGGTTGATCCTTGCAAATTGGAGCTAAGAAAAAATCATCAGGAGGCACTTCAGTCAAGAAAAGTGCCAAGTACCACTTGCAGGAAGAAAAAAATTGAAGTCATCAATGCAGCATAAAGACAAATTGGCTATAGGCAGTCATATGGTGGGCAAGGTTCTCTAGGACAAAGCTAATTGGAGTCAGGGCTATCACACAGTTTCAGAATGATTCTCTGGGATGTATTCTTTATAAAACTCAGGAAATTATTCCCCTCAGTACTGGGAAAGCTTAATCTGTAGTGATATATCCACTTTTGGGAATGACAGTGATGCAGACAGACAAAGACAGCATAAAGCAAAAAAAAAAATATTTAGAAGATATGATCTAAGATTTGTTTTGTACAGATTTTTAAATTCTAAAATAGGAGACTGTGTAGAGAACTGGATAATTACCTTTTGTTATATGTCATAAACATGATTACGATCAAGGGTTTTCTATGTCTACTTGGGCAAGGACAGAAGGATAATCTCTTTGATTAACAGTAAAAAGATATTGCTGGATGTCACAAAAAACTTTCTAATACTGCGATGAGTACTGAAATTGTCAAACTAGGGGAAATTTTGGAGATATTTAGCAGATGTTTCAGGGATATAAGAACATAAGAATGGCTGAAACAGGTTACTCTACAGCTAAGCTATCCAGGACTTCAGGGGAGACAGCATGACCAGTTAGATGGTTTTCCTGGGGTGAGTGGGGCAATGTTTTCATACTGTCCTGGAGGGGTGGGGGAAAGTGAGTGTGTAGCAGTGGATATAAGTGTCTCCTCCAGAATACACACTGACCCTCCAGTAATTTTTGACACAGGGAATTGTAAACCAGGACATTTTGCTTGTGTTTAACAATCTTGGCTGGATTTTTCTTCTCTGGATTTTTCTCATGAACCCATTTAAAGTTTTTAGCTTGCACAACATCCACTGCACTCTTTTCACAGCTTTATTAACTATCTCCTAATTATTGTTTTAAGCCTTCTTCCTGGCATCTCCATTTTTAATGCCTATAGTTTCTTCTCCTGCAAAAGGCAGTGGTGTCCCTCAGGGGTCCATACTGGGACCGGTGCTGTTTAATATATTCATCAATGACTTAGACAGCGAGATCAAATGCACCCTCAGCAAGTTTGCGGACGACACCAAACTGAGTGGTGCGGTTGACACACCAGAAGGATGGGATGTCATCCAGAGAGACCTGGACAGGCTGGAGAGGTGGGCCTGTGTGAACCTCATGAGGTTCAACAAGGCCAAGTGCAAGGTCCTGCACCTGGGTCGGGGTAACCCCCAGTATCAGTACAGGCTGGGGGAAGAAAGGATCGAGAGCAGCCCCGCCGAGAGGGACTTGGGCGTGCTGGTGGATGAAAAGCTGGACATGAGCCAGCAATGTGCGCTGGTGGCCCAGAAGGCCAACCGTACCCTGGGCTGCATCAGGAGAAGCGTGGCCAGCAGGTCGAGGGAGGTGATTCTGCCCCTCTACTCAGGTCTGGTGAGACCTCACCTAGAGTACTGCGTCCAGCTCTGGAGCCCTCAGCACAAGAAGGACATGGAACTGTTGGAGCGGGTCCAGAGGAGGGCTACTAAAATGATCCGAGGGCTGGAGCACCTCTCTTATGAGGACAGGCTGCGAGAGTTGGGCTTGTTCAGCCTGGAGAAGAGAAGGCTGCGGGGAGACCTGATTACGGCCTTTCAGTATCTAAAGGGGGCCTATAGGAAAGATGGGGAAAATCTTTTTAGTAGGGCCAGCTGTGTCAGGACAAGGGGTAATGGTTTTAAACTGAAGCAGGGTAGGTTTAGACTGGATATAAGGAAGAAATTCTTTACAACGAGGGTGGTGAAACACTGGAACGGGTTGCCCAGAGAGGTGGTGGAGGCCCCATCCCTGGAAACATTCAAGGCCAGGTTGGATGGGGCTCTGAGCAACCTGATCTAGTTAGCGGTGTCCCAGCTTACTGCAGGGGGGTTGGACTAGATGACCTCTAGGGGTCCCTTCCTACCCAAAACATTCTATGATTCTATGTTTCCCTATTCACCATTCCGGTGCCACTCTCAGTACTCTCTAACGTCTTCTCTCTTTACCCTCAAAAGGCCAATAATGTTGGATAAATGTTTGTTAGGGGTAGCCTAAGTTACAGTGAAACCTCTCATGGGGCAGAGGGTTAGAGCAGATGGATGAGCTGCTTGAAACACTTTTAAACATCATGAAACAGAGTGATGACCTGTATGGTTCCTCCTATTGCTGAAATTCCATGAATGTTCTCCTTACTGCAATTCAAACAACCTCTTAACTGGGTTGTAAATAATCTGTTTATTCTAGAAAACTAGAGAGTTACAGAGCAGCAAAATGGTGTAAATGGCACATAAATGCCTGTATTTTAATTGAAAGCATAAAATATAACTGAAAATTAGATTTTTTGGGTAATCACCTGGTTTTCCATCCAGCAGAATATAAAGTCAGTTTGAGACATGATTTTTTAATAAATTGGCAAAAAATCACATATCATTTCACAGAATCACAGAATCGCAAGGGTTGGAAGGGACCTCGGGAGATCATCTAGTCCAACCCCCCTGCTAAAGCAGGTTCTCCTAGAGCATGTTACACAGGACTTCATCTAGGCGGGCTTTGAATATCTCCAGAGAAGGAGACTCCACAACCCCCTTGGGCAGCCTGTTCCAGTTCTCCATCACCCTCAAAGTTTTTCCTCATATTCAACTGAAACCTCTTATGTCTCACTTTGTACACATTGCCCCTTGTCCTGTCGCTGGACACCACTGCAAAGAGTCTGGCTCCGTCCTCGTGACTTCCACCCTTAAGATATTTGTATGTATTGATGAGGTCCCCTCTCAGTCTTCTCTTCTTCAGGCTGAACAAGCCCAACTCTCTCAGCCTTTCCTCATAGGGGAGATGTTCGAGTCCCTTTATCAACCTAGTTGCTCTCCTCTGGACTCTTTCTAGGAGTTCCTCATCTTTCTTGAACTGGGGAGCCCAGAACTGGACACAGTACTCCAGGTGGGATCTCACCAGGGCAGAGTAGAGGGGGAGGATAACCTCCCTCGACCTGCTGGTCACACTCCTCTTAATGCACCCCAGGATACCATCGGCCTTCTTGGCAACAAGGGCACACTGCTGGCTCATGGTGAGCTTGTCATCCACCAGGACCCCCAGGTCCCTCTTGGCAGAGCTGCTTTCCAGCAAGTCAGCCCCCAGTCTGTACTGGTGCATGGGGTTTGACCTCCCCAGGTGCAGCACTCGGCACTTGCCCTTGTTGAATTTCATCATGTTTCTCTCCGCCCAACTCTCCAGCCTGTCCAGGTCCCGCTGAATGGCAGCACAACCCTCTGGCGTATCAGCCACTCCTCCCAGTTTTGTGTCATCAGCGAACTTGCTGATGGTACACTCTGTCCCCTCGTCCAGGTCATTGATGAACAAGTTGAACAAGACTGGGCCGAGTACTGAGCCCTGGGGAACTCCACTAACTACCAGCCTCCAACTGGACCCTGCCCAGCCGACCAGAACACTCTGAGCCCTGTCATTCAGCCAGTTCTCAATCCACCTCACTGTCCACTCATCCAACCCACACTTCCTGAGCTTCCCTATGAGGATGTTATGGGAGACAGTGTCAAAAGCCTTGCTGAAGTCAAGGTAGACAACATCCACCGCTTTCCCCTCATCTACCCAGCCGGTCATGCCATCATAGAAGGCTATCAGATTGGTCAGGCATGAATTCCCCTTGGTGAATCTGTGCTGGGTACTCCCGATGATCTTCTTTTCATCTACTTGCTTGGAGAGCACACCCAGAATGAGTTGTTCCATCACCTTTCCAGGCACGGAGGTGAGACTAATGGGCCTGTAGTTCCCTGGGTCCTCCTTCTTGACCTTTTTAAAGACTGGAGTGACATTGGCTATCTTCCAGTCCTCAGGCACTTCTCCTGTTCTTCACGACCTTTCACAGATGATGGAAAGTGGCTCAGCAATTTCGTCTGCCAGTTCCTCTCGCGGGTGCATTCCATCGGGGCCCATTGATTTGTGGGTGTCCAGCTTCCTTAAAAGATCCCTAACCTGATTCACATCGACTGAGGGAAGGTCATCCTTTCTCCAAGCTTGCTCGCTTACCTGCAAGGACTGGGGAGCCTGAGCTCAGTGAAGACTGAAGCAAAGAAGGCATTCAGTAGCTCCGCGTTCTCTGTATCTTCTGTCACCAGGGCACCCATTTCGTTCAGCAGTGGTCCCACATTACCCCTGGTCTTCCATTTGCTGCTGATCTACTTGAAGAAGCCCTTCTTGTTATCCTTGATGTCCTTTGCCAAACTGAGTTCCAGGTGAACCTTGGCCTTTCTAGTTGCTTCCCTACATGCTCTGGCAGCATTCCTGTATGCCTCCCAAGTGGCCTGATCCTCTTTCCACATTGCATAGAGCTTACTCTTTTCTTTGGTTTCACTAGAAGCTTCTTGTTCATCCATGCAGGCCTCTTGCCTCGTTTACTTGACTTCCTACTCACAGGGATCCACTGATCCTGAGCACGGAGGAAGAGCTGCTTAAATAGCAGCCAGCTCTCTTGGACTCCCCTACCTTCAAGAGCCTTATCCCATGGAATTCTCCCAAGCAGGTCCCTGAAGAAGCCAAAGTTAGCTCTCCTGAAGTCCAATGTGGCAGTCCTACTTGTTGTTCTGCTTCCACCTCTCAGAATCCGGAACTCTACCATCTCGTGGTCACTGCAGCCAATCCTGCCCCCTACCTTCACATCTTCAACCAGTTCTTCCTTATTTTCCAGCACAAGGTCCAGTAGCACTCCACTTTGTGTTGGATCCTCCACCACATGGGTCAAAAAGTTATTGTCGATGTTCTGCAGGAACCTCCTGGACTGTGCGCACCTTGCCGTGTGGTCCTTCCAGTTGATATCAGGATAGTTGAAGTCTCCCATGAGAACCAGGGCCTGTGATTGCGAGGCTACTTTTAGCTGTCTATAGAAGGCCTCGTCTACTTCCTCGTCCTGATTGGATGGTCTATAGTAAACACCCACCACAGTGTCACGCACATTGGCCTGCCCCTTAATTTTTACCCACAAGCTTTCAACTTGTTCTTCATCTGCTCCTGGGTAGAGTTCTATACATTCCAGTTGCTCCTTTACATAAAGAGCAACTCCACCGCCTCGCGTCGTAGGCCTGTCTTTCCTGAAAAGCACATAGCCATCGATGGCAGTGTTCCAGTCATGTCAGTTGTCCCACCATGTCTCTGTTATTGCAATGAGATCATGGCCCCGCAACCACATACAGAACTCTAGCTCTTCCTGCTTGTTTCCCATGCTGCGTGCATTGCTGTAAAGGCATTTCAGCAAGGCAATTGAGCACCTAGGTTTCTCTGAAGGGATGAAAGAGGAACTGCCACAGCCAAGCTCACCTTTAGGCCAGTTGGTCTTCTGGTTCTTAAACTGGGAGGCAGCTACGGCACATTTATGGCTGCTCTGAACAGACCCACTTGTTCCCCCATCGGATGCGACTGCCTGAATGACCTGACCATGCACCCCACCCCCCAAGTCCTTTAGTTTAAAGCCCGCCGTACCAAGTTGGCCAACCTACTGCCTAGGATTCCCCTGCCTCACCTAGAGAGGTGGACCCCATCCTTCCCTAACAGGTTGTAGTAGTTGAAGAACGCCCCATTGTCATAAAAGCCAAAAGCCTCACGACGGCACCAGCCACGTAACCAGGAGTTAATGTACACTGTGCGCCTATTTCTGGCTGCCCCCTTCCCTCGAACTGGTGAAATGGAAGAAAAGATAACCTGGGCCCCAATGTTTTTCACTTGTGCCCCCAGAGCTCGAAAGTCTTCTTTGATTTTACCCAGGTTTCTGCTTTCTTTATCGTTTGTTCCTACATGAAATAGTAGTAGTGGATAGTAGTCCGTTCTACTGACAAGTTGTGGCATCCTCTCGGCCACAAAAGAATTTGAAAAAGAATCTTTTTTTACAGATATTAAAGTCTCTTCTAATTTTTCCATCAGTATTTTCTTAAAAAACCTTTTCACCCTAAAAAACACTGAACTCCAAATAAAGCTTCTATTTCATCAAGAAAAGAGTTATTATTAAATCTTAAGAAGTCCTTTAAATTGCCACCTACAAGCTGAATGGGAGCAAAGGATGGGTTTCATGTATAAAAATAACATTCAGCCTGTATTTCCTGCACGTGGGTTTGCAATAGCAATCGTTATGCATCTGAGGTTGCATATTCTTAATTTCTTAACAAGATATATGACACTAGAAGCCTGTTTTTCTCCCTTTCCCATGTTCTTTTAGCACTAAACTGCAGGTTTTATGCACAATAAATGTAATCAATTCTGACATATGTTGTTATAATAACCTTTATTCAATTATATTAATGGATTTTGAATAGACTATTGGCAATAGTAGAATGATCATACTACTTCTTTTGACTCAGGAAGTGAATAAAAAACTAAAACATTAAAGTGTGTGGCTGAGCAAGAAAAACCCTCTATTAATAATTTACCCAGGAAAGAGCCGGTCTTAGCTGGCATAATGTAGACTTGACAATACCATTTAGAAGGTCCCATTGGTCTCAAAAAAGCCCAATACATAACATGTTTTTCTCTTGAAGAAAATAATGTCAGTCATGGATTAGCCCCAGAGAGTCTTTCCCATGCTCTATGAATCTTGTCATTCCAGAAAACATCATGTTGTCTTGTTAGAGGCCTTTGGTTGACAGACATGGAGAGAGGTAGAGGAGCAAAGCCTGTCAGTGCTATATAATCAAAACTGGGCTGTAGTGTTTTTCATATGAGCTTTGAAGACTTATGAGTATCTACAGGCAAAGCTGTACTAATGCTAAAGTTCTTTGATTATCATAGAGGACATTGGGGAGGTTAAGGCAACACTGCAGATCAGGCTGTTCATGCTTTCACACAAACCCAGAAAAAAAAAAGAAAAAAAGTTCCCCAGTAAACAGATTTTTAAATAGTCACTATCTTCTTAAAATGCAAAGCTTAATTTCTGTAAAAAAAAAATAATCTTTAAATAGTCTATACAAATTTTGCAGGTCCTTTATACCCCTATGTCGTGGTTTAACCCGGCTGGCAACTCAGCACCACGCAGCCGCTCGCTCACTCCCCCCCCTCCCTCAGTGGGATGGGGGAGAGAATCGGAGAAAAGGGAAAAAAAAAAGTAAGACCCGTGGGTTGAGATAGAGACAGTTTAATAAGAGAGAAGAATAACAATAATAATAATAATAATAATAATGGTAAGAAAATATACAGAATATATAAAACAAGTGATGCACAATGCAATTGCTCACCACTCGCTGACCGATGCCCAGCCCGTCCCGAGCAGCAATCACTCCCCCCGGGCCGCGATCACACAGCCCGAGCTGCGACCACTCTGCCCGCGACCGACCGACCGACCCGACCGACCCGACCGACCCGACCGACCAACCCCCCCGAGCATGACGTTATATGGTATGGAATAGCTCTTTGGACAGTTTGGGTCCTAGCTGTGCTGTACTCCCAGCTTGTTATGCACCTGGCCGAGCAGGAGAAGCTCAAAAAGTCCTTGAACAGTCTGAGCACTACTTGGCAACAACTAAAAACATCAGCGTGTTATCAACATTCTTCTAGCACTGAATCCAAAGCACAGCACTATGCTAGCTTCTGTGAAGAAAATTAACTCTATCCCAGCCGAAACCAGGACATTCCACCCCTTATTCTATACCATTTACGTCATGCTTAGGTCCTACCCTTACAATACATTCCAATTAATCACCACCATTTTGATATATATATACACAGATATCATTCCCTTAGTTTATGGACCATCCCTCTAAAATGTCCATTGGGTTCATTTAGTCCATGGTTTTGGGCTCCATCTGTCGTAACAGTCTTTCAGGGCAGGAGAGATGGGGTCTGGTGTTGGGTTGTTGCTTGCTGAAGTCAGTTCTGGTTCCATTCGCTGCACTTCCTCAGTTTCTTCAAAATTCATTCTTCATTAATCTGGGCGATCCTTACTGTTATACCATTGATATGACATATAGCAATAGTAAAAATGATGACATACTATATTACACAGCAATTAACATTATACAATTCAGTTCATTGGCTATTTTCACCCAAAATCAAATCCCTTTGAGGTACACATCGGACTTCCCCATCCTTCCGCATCACCCACCAAGTAGAGCCAGGTCCTTGAGCAAAAGCAATCCCACGGATGGGTTTGCCTTTATCTGAGGCAGGAGAAACCCACACTGTCTTCCCCAGCATATTTTTTACATGCACTACAGGGACTTTATCCCCTTCTACAGTACGTAAGAGGTTTGATTGGGCAGGGCCAGCTCGGTTGGCAGATCCTCTAGTGTTGACTAACCAGGTGGCTTTTGCTAAATGTGTATCCCAATGTTTGAATGTTCCACCACTCATTGCTTTCAGTGTAGTTTTTAACAGTCCATTGTATCGTTCAATTTTCCCAGAGGCTGGTGCATGATAGGGGATGTGATAGACCCACTCAATGCCATGCTCTTTGGCCCATTTGTCTATGAGGCTGTTTCGGAAGTGAGTTCCGTTGTCTGACTCAATTCTTTCTGGGGTGCCATGTCGCCACAGGACTTGTTTTTCAAGGCCTAGGATAGTGTTCCGGGCAGTGGCATGGGGCACGGGATATGTTTCCAGCCATCCGGTGGTCGCTTCCACCATGGTGAGCACATAGTGCTTGCCATGGCGGGTTTGTGGAAGTGTGATATAATCAATCTGCCAAGCCTCTCCATATTTGTATTTCAGCCACCGTCCTCCATACCAGAGAGGCTTTAACCGCTTGGCTTGTTTGATCGCAGCACACGTTTCACATTCATGGATAACCTGTGCAATAGCGTCCATAGTTAAGTCCACCCCTCGATCACGAGCCCATCTGTATGTTGCATCTCTTCCTTGATGGCCTGAGGTGTCATGGGCCCACCGAGCTAGAAACAATTCACCCTTATGTTGCCAGTCCAGATCTATCTGAGCCACTTCAATCTTAGCAGCCTGATCTGCCTGCTGGTTGTTTTGATGTTCTTCAGAGGCCTGACTCTTGGGTACATGAGCATCTACATGACGTACCTTTACAACCAGGTTCTCCACCCGGGAAGCAATATCTTGCCACAATGAGTCTGCCCAAATGGGTTTGCCTCTGCGCTGCCAGTTGCTCTGCTTCCATTGCTGCAACCATCCCCACAAAGCATTTGCCACCATCCATGAGTCAGTATAGAGATAGAGCACTGGCCATTTTTCTCTTTCAGCAATATCTAAAGCCAGCTGGATGGCTTTCACCTCTGCAAATTGACTTGATTCACCTTCTCCTTCAGCAGTCTCTGCAACTTGTCTTGTAGGACTCCATACAGCAGCCTTCCACCTTCGATGCTTTCCCACAAGACGACAGGATCCATCAGTGAACAGGGCATATTGCTTCTCGTTTTCTGGCAATTTATTGTACAGCGGGGCTTCTTCAGCACGCACCACCTCCTCCTCTGGTGATACTCCAAAATCTTTGCCTTCTGGCCAGTCCGTGATCACTTCCAAGATTCCTGGGCGACTGAGGTTTCCTATTCGAGCCCGTTGTGTAATCAATGCGACCCATTTACTCCACGTAGCATCAGTTGCATGATGTGTAGAGGGGACCTTCCCTTTGAACATCCAGCCCAGCACCGGCAGTCGGGGTGCCAGGAGGAGCTGTGCTTCAGTACCAATCACTTCTGAAGCAGCTCGAACCCCTTCATATGCTGCCAATATCTCTTTTTCAGTTGGAGTATAGTTGGCTTCAGATCCTCTGTATCCCCGACTCCAAAAGCCTAGGGGTCGGCCTCGAGTCTCCCCTGGTGCTTTCTGCCAGAGGCTCCAGGTAGGGCCGTTCTCTCCGGCTGCGGTGTAGAGCACATTTTTTACATCTTGCCCTGCCCGGACCGGCCCAAGGGCTACTGCATGCACTATCTCCCGTTTAATTTGTTCAAAGGCTTGTCGTTGTTCAGGGCCCCATTTGAAATCGTTCTTCTTCCGGGTCACTTGGTAGAGAGGGCTTACAATCTGGCTGTAATTTGGAATATGCATTCTCCAAAAACCCACAACGCCCAAGAAAGCTTGTGTTTCCTTTTTGCTAGTTGGTGGAGACATGGCTGTTATTTTGTTGATCACATCCATTGGAATCTGACGACGTCCATCTTGCCATTTGATTCCTAAAAACTGGATCTCCTGTGCAGGTCCCTTGACCTTGCTTTGTTTTATGGCAAAACCGGCCTTCAGAAGGATTTGGACTATTTTCTTCCCTTTCTCAAAAACTTCTTCTGCTGTATTGCCCCACACAATGATGTCATCAATGTATTTGCAGGTGTTCTGGAGCCTTACCCTGTTCCAGTGCTGTCTGGATCAGTCCATGGCAAATGGTAGGGCTGTGTTTCCAGCCCTGGGGCAGTCGATTCCAGGTATACTGGATGCCCCTCCAAGTGAAAGCAAACTGTGGCCTGCACTCTGCTGCCAAAGGGATTGAAAAGAAAGCATTTGCAATATCAATTGTGGCATACCACTTGGCTGCCTTTGACTCCAGTTCATATTGAAGTTCTAGCATGTCTGGCACGGCAGCACTCAGTGGTGGCGTAACTTCATTCAGGCCACGATAGTCTACTGTCAGTCTCCACTCTCCATCAGACTTTCTCACTGGCCATATGGGACTGTTAAAGGGTGATCGAGTCTTGCTGATCACTCCTTGGCTCTCCAGTCGACGAATCAGCTTATGGATGGGAATCAGGGAGTCTCGGTTGGTGCGATATTGCCGCCTGTGCACTGTTGTGGTGGCAATCGGCACTTGTTGGTCTTCAACACTCAGCAACCCCACAACCGAAGGGTCCTTTGAGAGACCAGGCAAGGTAGACAGCTGCTTAATTTCTTCTGCCTCCAATGCAGCTATACCAAAAGCCCAACGGTACCCTTTTGGGTCCTTGAAATACCCTCTCCTGAGGTAGTCTATGCCAAGGATGCACGGAGCATCTGGCCCAGTCACAATGCGGTGCTTTTGCCACTCGTTCCCGGTTAGGCTCACTTCGGCCTCCAATACAGTCAGCTCTTGAGATCCCCCTGTCACTCCAGAAATACAAATGGATTCTGCCCCTATATGGCTTGATGGCATTAGAGTACACTGTGCACGGTGTCTACTAGAGCTCTATACTTCTGTGGGTCTGACGTGCCAGGCCATCGAATCCACACAGTCCAGTAGACCCGGTTGTCCCTTTCCTCCACCTGGCTGGAGGCAGGGCCCCTCTAATTCTGATCACTGTTGCTCATGGTTTGTGTGTATGAGTCAGAAGTTCCTTCATCACAATCAGAATTAAGATCAGCTCTTCTATTCTGTCTGAAAAAATGACGATCTACCCCGTCTTTGGAAATTGGAGCAACAAGTTTCTTGGAAGAGCCCCCTTTTGTGCTTGTTTTCCTTTGCAACTCGCGTACTCGTGCCTCTAGGGTTGAGGTAGGTTTTCCATCCCATTTCCTCATGTCCTCTCCATGGTCACGCAGGTAAAACCATAGAGTGCCCCGTGGTGTGTACCCTCGATATTCTTTTCCTTGAGCAGAAGGGCGCTTACTTCTAATGGCTGAGATACTGGTCTGTACAGGAGAGGTGTAGGGTATACGCTTTTCGAGTCGTTCAACCTTTTGGGACAGTTTCTCCACAGCAGAGACGAGGGAAGAAGAGATACTTTCTTCGTATTCCCGGAGCTGGCTAGCCATTTCATCCACTGTTGGTCCCCGTCCAGCTTCCCAGTTCATTATTGCCCATGTGTTGGCATATGATGTTGGTGCGCTCCGTAACAACTTCCGCCACATGGGTCGTGTGCACTGGACACTATCTGGATCTTTAGGCAACTGGTCATTGTCCAGGTCACTATAAATCACTTCCAGGACAGCCAATTCCCTCAGGTACTGGATGCCTTTCTCCACGGTGGTCCATTTGCCTGGGCGATGTATGACATCTTCCTTGAAGGGATATCTTTCCTTCATGGCTGACAGTAGTCGCCTCCAGAGGCTGAGGACTTGTGTCCCTTTTCCAATCGCTTTGTCAATGCCACCTTCCCTAGAAAGGGATCCCAGCTGTTTGGCTTCCTTACCCTCCAGTTCCAGGCTACTGGCCCCATTATCCCAGCATCGGAGCAACCAGGTGACAAGATGCTCTCCTGCACGACGGCTGAAATCTTTTCTCATATCTCGCAGCTCACCCAAGGATAGAGACCGTGTCGTTTCTGTCTCATTTATGAGCTCTTCCTCTTCCTCCTCCTTTTGTGATGGCCCTGATTCATCCTCCTTTCTAAACGAGTTGACTTTCGCTTCCAAGATTTCTTCTTGTGTATAGGGGCAACTGATACCGGCACAGGTTCGCTCCCTGCTTCAGCTGCAATGCCTGTTGCTGGGGTTTGAGTAGCTGCAGTGCAGGTTGCAGGGGTTGGAGTAGCAGCGGTGCCTGTGGCTACGGCTGGAGGAGCTACAGTGGGTGTCACTGGGGTTGGAGTAGCTGCAGTGCCTACGTCCACAGCTGGAGTAGTTACAGCGGGTGTTGCAGGGGCTGGAGTACCAGCAGTGCCTGTGCCCACAGCTGGAATAGCTACAGTGGGTGTCACAGGGGTTGAAGTAGCTGCAGTGCCTGTGTCTGCAGTTGGAGGAGTTACAGTGGGTGTTACTGAGGCTGGAGTAGCAGCAGTGCCTGTGCCCACAGCTGGAGTAGCTACAGTGGGTGTCGCAGGGGTTGGAGTAGCTGCAGTGCCTGTGTCTGCAGTTGGAGGAGCTACAGTGGGTGTCACTGAGTTGGAGTAGCTGCAGGGCCTGCTGCAGGAATCAGTCTTTGGATGGTATATAATTTACGTAGGAGTCTAACCCTGAGTAAAAGCTGAACTATATTCAGGAGACCTAGCAATAGGGCCATGCTAGTTGGAACATCCCAAGGATATTCAACATTCTCAAGAACTGTTGTAATTAGCTCAGAGAAAAAGGGGAAGATGGAGTAAGGTGACTCCCCCACAGGCTGGCTCTCCGAGGATAAAAAGTAAAATGTATAATTATTCATAATTCCCAATAGATGGTTCCCAAAATACAGAGGTGACAGCAATACTGAGTACAAATATGAGCTTAATCTGATGATCAATAGTTTTATCATAGCATAAGCCAGTATTACACAGTACAGCAGAACAGTAGCTTTAATCCACTTGCGAAAAGTGACAACCAGCAGCACAGGGAGTGCATACAGCAGGTAAGGTGATATATAAAAGAACTCCATGAACAAGGACAGCAACTCTGAGAGCAAATAAAACAACATTGCGATCAGCGACTATTAGACTAATATAACGAATGCTTATCACAAATGCGTTTTAAAAATGTTCAGATCTGTCGTTATCTCAACCCTTCGGGCCCCACGTTGGGCGCCAAAATAGGACTGTCGTGGTTTAACCCGGCTGGCAACTCAGCACCACGCAGCCGCTCGCTCACTCCCCCCCCTCCCTCAGTGGGATGGGGGAGAGAATCGGAGAAAAGGGAAAAAAAAAAGTAAGACCCGTGGGTTGAGATAGAGACAGTTTAATAAGAGAGAAGAATAACAATAATAATAATAATAATAATAATGGTAAGAAAATATACAGAATATATAAAACAAGTGATGCACAATGCAATTGCTCACCACTCGCTGACCGATGCCCAGCCCGTCCCGAGCAGCAATCACTCCCCCCGGGCCGCGATCACACAGCCCGAGCTGCGACCACTCTGCCCGCGACCGACCGACCGACCCGACCGACCCGACCGACCCGACCGACCAACCCCCCCGAGCATGACGTTATATGGTATGGAATAGCTCTTTGGACAGTTTGGGTCCTAGCTGTGCTGTACTCCCAGCTTGTTATGCACCTGGCCGAGCAGGAGAAGCTCAAAAAGTCCTTGAACAGTCTGAGCACTACTTGGCAACAACTAAAAACATCAGCGTGTTATCAACATTCTTCTAGCACTGAATCCAAAGCACAGCACTATGCTAGCTTCTGTGAAGAAAATTAACTCTATCCCAGCCGAAACCAGGACACCCTAGAGGTAAAACATCACAAATTCTCTCATTAACTCTTCAGCGGGTCTAGAGTATTGCTGTAATGATGCTGATGTGTCATTTGTTTGTTAAGTTTACTGCATGTTTTATTGTGTGTGTATGAGAAACATTGGAAGGCTTACACACAGGAATTAAACTTTGTTGCTGACAGCCTGAATTTGTTTCTACTAGACCTAACCTTTTATACTTTTCGTTTGTTAACATCTTGATAGTCTTCTAATAAACAGACTAAAAAAAAAAAAAAATCTTAAAAAGTATTCATGGCTAATCACCTCATACTCATTAGATTTTAGTAACACACCTATTTGCTAGCATATAAAATGATAATAAAAGTTAATTTACATGAATCTGCAGTGAGAATTATTTTTAAAACCCTGTTAGGAAAAGTGTGCAATAATTTTAATTCCTTTCATTGCTTTCATTATTTAAATTACACATATAAGTGTTTGTTTTTATTGGAAAACTATATTCCTGCAAACCGAGAATCCAATTTTAAACACTATTTCTCTCTCACTATTTCTCTTTTAAGAAATTCAGCTGGTTTTCCATTTATATTTTCATTTAAGAAATTCTGTTCTCAATTATTTTGTGCAAAATCTCAGCTTTGAAACAATGTAAATGAGATCAGAATGTGACCCAGTGAAAATGGTTTGCCATCAAAGGATTCACACTTCAAGCTGTGTTATGTAGCTTTCCAAAAGTGACATCTGGCCTCTTGGCAGGTTCCTCAGGCAGCTGTGCTGGTGGCTCAGAAATTGCTGATGGGTCTGCCATATGCAGTACCTGCAGTTTGGCTGCTTCAGGCTTGCTCCAATTCATTGCCCTACTGAATAAAATTTGCTTTGAATTATCTTCTAGCTGAAAGTATTGGCATACAATTCCTTGGTTTTTTTTAATCAGAGATGTGGTCAGAAAGGAGCGCTCTAACTTCTGGTACATTGGCTTAGCTAGAGAAAACAACTGTGTGATCTAAGAACATCCCCGTGCTGCCAGCTGTGGTTAAACAGATCTCCAGAACCTGACCAACAGGTCTGTAAAACTCAGCTAGTGCCCTTGACTGTCCAGATGAATCTGTTTCTCTGTACAGCCTGTATAGTTCTGGAGTGGCTTGGAATCAGCTAATTCTGTTTCCTCTGAGAGAATTTGGTGTACCTATTCCTCATTGCATGGAACTTTGAAAGTGATGAAATGTCAATAACACTGACAGTATTTGTAAACATGGGTTGCATTCAGGGAATATTTGGCCATTTGGTATGTTAATAAGATGAAAAATGGGACAAAAGTTCTGAAGACTGACAGGCATGACACCACAAAAAGAGCTTTGTGTTCCTTGACAGGATGTTTTAATCAAACTGTTTTTCTTCTTTGTGTGTTCATGTGTGCACAGAAACATTATTTAACAGTTGTATTGCTTTAGCACCTAGACACCCATACTTATAATAAGGTATCCATTGTGCTAAACTCTGTACACTCACAGAAATTAATAATAACAGCAGTGCCTAGCAACAGTTTGACATATGTTAAGACCCTCTCCCCTCCTGATCCACTTTAAGAACTAGATACCATGCCCAGATTAGCACAGCAGAGGTGGGGGAAGCAATACACAACTGTTTTGCCAGTGTTCTTAAAGTCAACAGTATAAACTCTGAAATAATCTTTGTATTCATTAAATTCTTGAAAGATTTTAATCATTATTATATATTCAGCAGTAAATATTAAACACAAAACCACAGAGAGATATTGCTTTCAAAAATTATTTTAAAGTTAGCATATACTCAGATATGCACTTTTTATAAATATCCCTGAAGCGGAGTAGCTAAGCACACATTATCCAGGAAATAGAAAAAATTAGATCATATATAAAATCTAAGCTCTGCCAGTCTGAATAAAGATGACAGTACAGGCTATTACAAGTAAGCCATGCAACATGATGCTTCCTGTGCATCCGTTGTGATGGATGGGGTGTGATGGGTTGATCCTGGCTCGTAGCTAAGCCCCAAACTCAGTCACTCACTCACTCTCCCCTTCTGGGTTGGGGGGAGAATTGGAAGGACAAAAGCAAGAAAACTCATCAGTTGCAATAAAGACAGTTTAATAAGTAAAGGGGTAAAAAAGAAAATGAGATACAAAGACAGTCACTCAACACCTCTCACCAGCAGACTGATGCCCACCAGGTTTCTGAGCAATGGCTACTTTGGAAACATTAGCACAAATTTACAATGGGCAAATCATGCCTTTCCAACCTCATTGCTTTGATTGGATTTGAGGGTTGAGAAAGGCAGAGGATATTTGACTGTCTTGATTTTAGCAAGGCTTTTGACATGATCTACTTCTATTCTGTAGACACTAAACACCCTTCTGAT
This sequence comes from Gorsachius magnificus, assembly GCA_034008185.1. Classification (NCBI taxonomy): domain Eukaryota; kingdom Metazoa; phylum Chordata; class Aves; order Pelecaniformes; family Ardeidae; genus Gorsachius; species Gorsachius magnificus. Next base: position 187,068,602 of record CM067081.1, read on the forward strand.
GGTTTTGGTGTAATCATTTCAAGAAGTCACAGGTAGATCTACGTCAAGGAAGTGAATGTCACTGGGTTCTACAATCTCTTAACAGAGGTACAATGACTCATAATATTTTTCACTCCTGTGTATTCATAAGGGTCAATTACAGTGGGCTTGAGTCCTCCTTTCCGCTCCTGCAGTTGTGCTAGGGAATTATTACCAATAAAATGTTCCTTTAGAAAATGGCTATGAGATCGCCTATGCCAGGAGTACAGTCAGAGGGGAGAACATGCTGTTTTCCTGAAACTGAGTGTGAGAGGCAGAAGTTTTCTTGTAGTTTCACTGCTTCAATACACATGCCCATTAGCTTACTAGTCTTGCCAGGAAGGAAGCTGTGCATCAGAGCTTGTTATTTTCCTTCACATACCCAAGCAGACCATTTGTCTTACCTTTCACATTTTGTGTAATGTCTTCTGAGTATTTAAATTAACTTTTTCTATCTTCAGTGATGTATTTTCTTTTTACTGATAATGAAGCTTTTTTTTTAGTACAATACAGGAAAAGAAGAGAAGCTTGATACATGTATCAGTGGGACTATATACCCTGATTGCTTGTGATGACAGGGGAACTGGACCTAATAACTCTGACAGACCTTGGGAGCATTATGTTCTGTGTTCTTGCTTCCTCAATTCAATGACATATACACTGCTTCCATGCCTAAACCACAGTCTTCCTTCCTTAAGTCATAGGCAGCCTATAGGACAAAGCTTTCCACTAGATAAGGTATGTATTTGGTCTGGCTGAGATGGAGTTAATTTTCCCCACAGCAGCCCTCATATTGCTGTGCTTTGTGTTGGCAGCTAGAAAGGTGTTGATAACACACCGGGGTTTTGGCTGCTGCTGAGCAGTGCTCGCACAGCAGCAAGGCTGTTTCTCCAATGTTTACCCCTCACCAGCAGGCTTGGGGTGGGCAAGATCTTGGGAGGGGAGATAGGCAGGACAGCTGACCCAAACTGACCAAAGGGATATAGAATCATAGAATCGTTTAGGTTGGAAAAGACCTTTAAGATCATCAGGTTCAACCATTAACCCAACCATGCCATCCCACCACTAAACCATGTCCCTAAGCACCTCATCTACCGGTCTTTTAATTACCTCCAGGGATGGGGACTCAACCACTGCCCTGGGCAGCCCATTCCAATGCTTGACAACACTTTAATTGAAAAAATTTTTCCTAATGTCTAACCTAAGCCTGCCCTGGCACAACTTCAGACCATTTCCCCTCATCCTATCGCCCGTTACCAGAGAGAAGAGACCAATACCCACCTCACTACAGCCTCCTTTCAGGCAGTTGTAGAGGGTGATAAGGTCTCCCCTCAGCCTCCTCTTCTCCAGGCTAAACAACCCCAGTTCCCTCAGGCGCTCCTCATAAGACTTGTGCTCCAGCCCATTCACCAGCTTTGTTGCTCTCCTCTGGACATGTTCCAGCAACGCAACATCTTTCCTGTAGTGAGGGGCCCAAAACTGAACACAGCATTTGAAGTGTGGCCTCACCAGTGCCGAGTACAGGGGCACGATCACTTCCCTACTCCTGCTGGCCGCACTATTCCTGATACAAGCCAGGATGCCATTGGCCTTTATATTACATACCATATGACATCTGCTCAGCAATAAAAGCTAAGAGAATGGTTGGAGGGGGGCATTGTATGGGGTTGTTGTTACCAAAGTGCAGGACCTGGCACTTGGCCTTGTTAAACCTCATACAAATGGCCTCAGCCCTTTGATCCAGCCTGTCCAGATACCTCTGATAGAGCAGCTTAGTGGGCAGCTGACATCCAGCCAGGGTGAGCCCACCAGAAGGTAATAATATATTTTATTTTTCTATAAAACTCACTATTTTATTTTATGTTATTCAGAGTTAAAATGCAGTTTATGTTCTGCCAGTAAAATATATCCATTTTAAATATGTGTTGCTAAAATACACACTGTGAATAAACTTTCATATGACCAACTTTCCTGTACACTATTTGCTCTGATAACATGCAGCAGTATTCAGCATCTGAATATGTTATGGTTTTATCTAATGATCTGGAAAAATGAGGAGATAATACAGTATTTTCAATTACTTATTAGTAATAATAATATTTATTTATGCAAAAATATGACTCTAAATATTTATAGTCATTATTAATACATAGCATATATAAGAGATTTTCCCCCTGTGTTCAGCTGACTCTTGTCCTGTCAAGGCAATAGGTTTAGGTTTTGGCGGAGCTCTCTTATATAACCTGTCAGGTAATTAGGTATCTAGTCTGAGTAGTCAAAAAAGGTTCAATCTGCAGTAACTGGAGAGCAGGATGAGAGGAAGAAAATTCATTGTGAATTAATTTAATTATTTATCATTTTGTATAATGCCTAAGATATATGACAAATAAAAATATACACCATGTTCTGTTTTATATATTCGGTATCTTACGTTGTACGTAATGTGTATATATAGATGTATATATATGGGCAAGAAGAGACCGTCTGCCCTCTGGGACACCCTCATGTTAATTCCCTCTCTACAGAAAAGATGTTTTGGCTCCTTAAGGTTACTGTTACGGCCATTGTCTGATGGATTATAGAGAAAGCCTGTGTACCTAACTTGTACAAGATGAACCTCAACATCAGTTTTCTGTTTATTCACATGCAACACCTGCTTTCTAGGAGGCCTACCTTAAAATATGGAAATTCATACTTCCGATGCAAATGATTATTTGCTTTGCCCCTAGCCTGGGGCCAACATGGAGGCACAATTGATTGTCTCAGTGCGAAGTATAAGGTATGATGGATATACAGAACCGTTCTTTCTTTAAATGATACATTTCTAGTTTGCAACCAACCTCTCAGAAGCAAACATGTCAGATGGTAATAAATGTAAGTAGCCACTCTGAACCTGGAGTTTCATTATTTTTAAACTAATCTAGCAATGCCATACTGAGGACCTCTTTTAAGGCAGCTCTTGCAATATAGGATTAATGCAAGTTTTTAAGACAGAAGAATTCTTTCTTAGCTAAGACCTTTGCCTTTGTTACTGAGATTTTTTAGTTTTCTTTCCTACCTGAAGAAGACAGCTCCTTGCTGAGGAACAACTGTCTATCAACAGAATTATGCTGATTTGAACTGTTCGATGATCCTTCTGGATGCTAGTAAGCATCTATGTTTCAGGAAGGGTTTTCAATCACAGTAAACACCTAGCTCTTTGGCCCAGAAGATTATTGCCAATATTAAACAGTTTTCATGGAATTTCATGGACATCAAACATTTTACAAAAAGCACAGGGTTTTTTATTATTTGGATGAGTCAGTTGGAGACCTCTTACCATAACCATAACCATAACAATAACCATAACCATAACCATAACCATAACCATAACCATAACCAATCAATAGTTTTTCTTTCTCTATATAACTTCTCAGAAGCAGATACTGGTATCAAGTTAATATAACTGGTAAATATTGAGAGAAAATAGAATGCTGCTTTGAGGTCATATTTTATTAACCATGACCTAACCAACATGTCCTAACCATAGCTATAGCCCCATCAGTAATACATGAAGCGCTTCTGTGGGACAGTGTTATCATTAACTGAGTACTCTGAGGATAAAATGGTAATGAATAATCCTATATTGGCTCTTTACAGAATAGTCCAAAGAGACAACTATTTAAATGCTGAAGATGTAAAATAATGGAATACCACTATAGGCCCACAACCCTGCCCATGAGTACCACCCCTCATCAGTTTTTATTTTCTTGTGAGGTTGGTTAAAGTCTCATAATAGGCTTTAAGTTCTTACTTGAAAAAAAACAGGATTAAAGAAAGCTTTACAGAACTCCCAAGAAAGCTACTCTCTTGCAAGTCTGCAAGAAAGCTTCCAGTTCAGGAGATTAAATAGGAGGATGGGAAGAGAAAGAGAGGGGCCTGGGCTTTATCCAGTGAGTGGTACCCACACTGCACTCAGCATTGCATAGTACCTCTCATTCAGCCTAGAGCAAAACATTTCATACCAGAGCCAGTGTCCTAATCCTTCCTAGAAAAGGCTGTCAGATATGGTGCTTGTCCTCTTAGATGGCTTTGCCTGACCAAGACCTGCACTGCCACTCACATATTAGGCAATCGTATGCATAATATTTTAATTCTTTGTGAAACAGCTAAACAATAGTCCATTTCTTTGCAGGTCTCCCGTCTGGGATGTCTGAAATAGTGATGAGGCTAACGATTTTCTCTAACCTTACCTGAAAAGATCTGTTTTGTTTCCTTCAGTGTACTTGTACAGCTGTTACCAATGCAATGGAGAAGTTCATAAGCCAACTACAGAGGTCCGCAATACCAAAATCCTACTGTAATCTAATGGGAACTGGGCAGATAAATCCTTTACGGTATTTAATGCATACCATCTGTGTATGTTATTTGCCATTGCTGTTTGTCCTCAATATCTCCTCATTTTCTATTATTACATTTGTGTTTCCTCCCAATATAATTGTACATTGGGTCCATATTTTTCCCTGCTAAGAAAATGTGTCAAAATTTCAGTTCAGCACTCTATATTAGCACATTTAAACCATGTGATACTTTTCCAATAGAAAACACTACATTGGATCTTCAGCCAGTGTAATCCAGTATAACTCTATAAAATTGAAGACAGCTACAGTGATTGAGACATTTTGAAAACCTGGCCAGCTGTTGACCTCTTCAGACTTTTCTCTGAGAACATGCAGTATTGAATGTTGGTATTCTTTTGGCTATAAAGAATCTAATAAATATTTGAGTTATATTTCATTTAAAATGTAAAAATATTGTATCACAAATTACTGCGTATGTTAAAGTTTTGGATTCTAATATAATTCTTTCTGATGAGGCAAAAAATTAGAATGAAAAATATATTTTTTATTTTAACTTTTGTGTGTATATTGTTTTTATATTTTTTCAAACTATTAGAAACATTTTCTAAAAATGGTCAGTTGTCTCAGTATAGATTTACATGGATTGTTGTCAATTGCTGTATAGCTGCAAATTTTAAAATACAAGTTTTCATAAAACTTTTTTTTTTTTTGCCATTTCCTTGCTCCTTAGGAAAAAAAATGCAGTGTTCTTTATTTATGCATTCACAGTACCACAGTGCTCTTAAATTCTTTAAAAAATGCAAAATATTTAAAATATCACTCTTTTCACAAATCAGAAAAGAAGCATAGAAATATCTCATTCCTTCCTACAGAAAATAAATGTGAGTGAATCAGTCTGACGTGGGAAAGTATGGGCTATTTTTGTTACACAGCAGAATCTAAATCAAGGTGTGACTGAATAAGAAATATTAAACAAATACTAGAAAACTTATGATCTAGGTGTCAGAAAACACACAATTAATGAATGAATAATGTGATCAAAATGGAAAAAAGAGACTGAAAATGGCTAGTTAGAAAAAGAAATTAAAAATCAAACCAAACCAAACCAAAGAATTACAAAAAAACCAAAACCTGACTTTATTAGTATCAGGAAGTGCCAGATAGATGCTGATGCCATCAAGCCTAGAAGACGGCGACACCAGGATGCTCAATCCATCAGTCCAGGATCCCACCACCCCATCATCTTGACCACAGAAGTGAGTTCATCTTATGTGGTATGGTCAGAACAACAGGATGTTTTTTTTTCCCTGGTTTAGGCTTCAGTGATCAAGGGCAACGCTGTCAAGCAGTTTCCCAAAGATCCTCAGTCACATGGTTTAGATACCTTACTATCTCTTTTACAGTTTTTTGACCCTGCTTTTCACCCTTTCTTTCTTCTACCTGTTGGGTCCTGTTTTCACATGTCTTCCAAAATTTGGTATTTCTGTTCCTGTTACTCTCTGTAATCTGAGATGATATCACTGATACTGTTATCTAGGTTGAGCAGGATTTTACTCTTCAAAAAGCACCCAGTATTCCCCTCCAAACATCCATGAAGTTCAACCATTTGTCATATAACTTCCTCTTAATCAACCCTGTAGTTTTTTTACATCCTTTTTGGTTAGTTTAATATCAGGCCAGGTCCTAGTCATTGGCCTGGACATTTTCATAGAATCATAGAATCATTAAGGTTGGAAAAGACCTTCAAGATCATCAAGTCCAACTGTCAACCCAACACCACCACGCCTACTAAACCATGTCCCAAAGTGACTCGACCACATTTATGGGGAGCCCATTCCAATGCTTGACCACTCTTTCACTAAAGAAATTTTTTCTAATATCCAATCCAAACCTCCCATGATGCAACTTGAGGCCATTTCCTCTCATCCTATCGCTAGTTACTTGGGAGAAGAGACCAACCCCCACCTTGCTACAACCTCCTGTCAGGCAGTTGTAGAGAGCAATAAGATCTTCCCTCAGCCTCCTTTTCTCCAGGCTAAACAACCTTAGTTCCCTCAGCCACTCCACTTCAGACTTGTGCTCCAGACCCCTGATCAACTTCATTGTCCTTCTCTGGACATGTTCCAGCACCTCAATGTCTTTCCTGAACTTAGGGGCCCAAAACTGAACACAGTGTTGGAGGTGTGGCCTCACCAGTGTCAAGTACAGGGGCACGATCACTTCCCTGCTCTTGCTGGCCACACTATTCCTGATACAAGCCAGGGTGCTGTTGGCCTTCTTGGCCCCCTGGGCACACTGCTGGCTCATGTTTAACCGGCTGTCAACCAGCACCCCCAGGTCCTTTTCCACCAGGAGATTTTCTTGCAGCTCTGACAGTTACTAGTACTAATTACTATCTAGGACAGTTTCTGAGGATGTTTAAATTCAGCTATGATACTGCAATTATCTTCAACAAGTTACGATGTTTCTTCCATACAGAGTGTCATCCTGCAAGACACAGTGGGTAGATAATAGTCATCAAGCCTGGACGTGGAGAAGTAGTATGAATAGTACACAGATAGAGTCTGATATTATAGATCATAAGTCATGCCCAAAGCCGAAGAGGCACTATTTCTTCAGATAAGGCCTTGCTTTTCCTAAGACTACCTTAAATGAGAAAAGGAGACCATATGATCCAGAAGCTGTAAACTATGAATTCTTGGGGCGTACAGCTGTGGCAAGCCTGCTTTTCTAACTACCTCCCATTTTTATCACTAACACACCCTTTATACAACATAAATCTTAGGATGTGCATGCACACATAGCAACTTTAATTTCTATAGTAGCTGAGTGACCTTTTTCAGCCCAATTTCAGGAAAAGAAAAATACTGAGAAGTTTAGGCTCAGTGGAAAGGAGATAATAAAAAACTAATGACACATTAGATCAAAAAAGGTTTTCTGATTTCTATGAATGGATATAGAGAGAGGCCCAAGGAGACAGTGATATCATGAGAAAGATTAATTTCTGTGCTTCTAATAACTTCTGAGAAATTAACATTCCTAAATATAGAAACGTGAACATCAAAGAAGAATTTTTCATGCTTTCAACTGTGAGAAAGAAAAAGAAGTAAAAATAGACATCTGAGTGCCAGGAAAAAAATATTAAAATAGTTACAGTGTATGTACCCACATCCACATTTGCCATACAAGTGCTTTCAGATAGGTGCAAAATTCTATTTCTAATAAAGATGTTCATAATTACATCAATTGGGAGATTTCTTCCCAAGTGTTGTAAAGCTATTGCAACAACAATCTACTTAGCTGAGATCTGTTTGAAAACGTTGTGGCAGCCACTTTTAGCTTGATTTAAGGCTCTTTGATATAAGACTAGTTGTAGTATCTTCTACCAGTCTGAACAAACATTCTCACACAAGTAGTCTAGTCGTTGAAAAACTTCAATCTGCTAATTCTAGCAAAAACTAGAATATACAATTTACCATACATATGATGAAAAAATATTTATACGCATGTAAACATCTGAAATCTTGGTTGGCAGCCCAAAAGAGGCAGTAATCAAGCTCCGTTGAGCACTTACTCCAAACAGTGTGCAGAAATATGTGGCAGGAAAGCATCATAGTGCCAGATCACTTGTTTTGCTTAGCTGGTGGCTGTTCCAGTCACCACAACCAGGAGACAGAGAGGATGCTCAAGCTGTGCATGTATCTCTCAGGAGAAGCAGATGGGATCTAGCCCTACAATCCTGGTCTCACAGCTATATCACCAGAAAGACTTTGTCTGAAAGAATATTCCAATTATTCCCGCACCTCACACTTCTTCCCTTCTCCTTTCCTTCTCACTGCCCCAACAAGAGGAAGATTTAGTCCTTGTGGGTGACTCTGGGTCCCAGGATGGTGAATTCGGTTGATGCCCTGGAGATCAGAGGCAAGAGGCACCCAAGAAAGTTGTCAGAAATCACTGTCTTTCCCCTGATCTCCAAATGCCCTGACTACAAGCCAGCAGAGAAAATCCTTCATGGATTTCAGTCTCCAGCCTGGAGAAGCATTGGAGCTCAGATCTTCTAGGCAGGTGCAACAATCGGGACTTTTTACTTGGAAAAGAGTAACAGTAAACCCACTTCTTTGTCTTCTTCTAGACAGTGGGACACTCTATATCAGCTATCACCTCTAAAGTGATTGACTTCTTACTTTTATTCTTCATAGACAGGATTTCTAATTTATAGTCCTGAATCAGGTATGTCAGTTGCAAAGAAGGATGCTACTGCTCTCTCTTTAATTCTCAAAGCACATCTCAGATGTTTTTTCAGGATTACACTTCAGAGGCACCTTTCTCTCTGAATTTACTGCAGTCAAATGTATTTAAAATATTTTTATATCCTTATTCTTTAGCATGCTTTTCTCCAATTTTTTTTTTTTTTTTCCTGCTGGATTTACACTAGTTCTGTGATTACCTTGCCAGAACACCTGCTCTTTCACATTTTCTTCATTTGAGTACAACTCTCATTTGTTGAAGGATGTCTTTTTGCCTCTATTAGCCTCTTTTACTGAGACATTTAAGCATTCTGACTATTTATTTGTCCCTTTTTGAACATTTTTCAATTGATGATTTCTGTTTGCTAAGATTACTGTTATTTTAAACAGTCTCCAGTGCACATATGTTGCCAATTCAAGTTACCCTTTTAAATTATATCCTCATTTTTGTGTAGTTCCCATTTTCTACAGTTCAAAGATATAGCAAGAGTTGTTCCTTCCTGTAAGGATTTTGAAATAGAATACATCTGCATTAGGATTAACGCCATGGGTGATTCTCTTTTGGTTCTCTGAAATGTTCAGTGTGGAAATACACTGTATTGGAGAAGTGCATGATTCAAAGCCTTTTAAAATACAAGGTTTTAGCAACAAACCATTTCATACTATTTTAGACTTTTTTGTTCCATTCTTTCAGCTTAAACATAGGCATTTTACTGTGGTTCCTAGAGTAGAGCACGGTCTCCTCTGCAGGCCACAGTTTCCTCTGTGATCAATAGAGATCAAGCTCCAACTTCTAAGGAAATGAACACCTTAAGCAGGCTGAAGGTGGTAAGCCTTTTTCGTTGAATATGTTCTTAATTTAAACACTGTGGTTAAGCATGTAAGCTTACGTGGCATGAATCCAGGCCTAAGGCCACAGATTTTAGATAGATAAAAAGCAAATATAGATAGTGACTCCAGCTACCAAAAGTATGTTATTGATTTTAGCCATTTTAAAGTATTAGTTTGAACACATAACCTACCAAAAATACAAATAAGCTAGAACTATATGTAAACCAGATTTCTGTACCATTGATGTTATTCCTTTTACAGTCAGATGGCCAATGTTTAGATGATACATATGATATTTATCTGGTTATGTTTAACATCTCTATGCTTTGTGGTATTCATTTAAGATCTATCATAACAGTGTTCAAGTAAGGTTCAAAATATGGCAAGAATAACATCTTCTGAATCAACCCTGTATACAGCTTGAATAGATTTGTAGAATGCTTTGCTCAGAAAAAAAATAGTTTTATATTAAACAATATTGATCTAGTCAGGAGTAAAATATTATAAAAAATGTAGCGGTTGTGATGTAACAGCAGAATGAACAAGGAAGAATTTTCACACCCAAGGAAAAGTGCTGAAGGAAGTACATACTGTTGCACAAACCCTACCTGTCTGTAATTGTTACATTTATTGCATTACTACTTGTAGTCCGTTTGGAATCGGTAAACAATTTTTCCAGATATTGGGTTTTCTTTAGCTTTCTTTTCATACCTCTTTAGAGTAGCACGGGTAGAAAAAAGATGCTAAAAATTTGCTATGGAAAGTCTACCTCACTAAATATTTTGGCACAAGACAAAACACTTCAGGATGTTGAGATCCTATCTTGCAAAAATTAAAGAAAGATTATATTCAGGTTGGCTTGACATTGCAAAAGATAGATGGAGAGAAAGCTGGATGAATTTTCACTAAAAGGAAGGCCAACTAGAAGACTGTAATTTGTTTTAAACCATTTTGAACTTTTACAGGTTGGTTGTGGTTTGTCCTGATCAATTCAGAATGGAATAGCAGTGCACATACAGGGTCAGTACTGGTGTTCTCAAAATGTGTTCACGCCTGGCAGGTCCAGGGTGGAAGTTACACACTGAGAAGCCACCAAGACAGGCCCAGACACAGCCCCTGTGTCAGCTGCTCAGCAGTTACCCTACAGTGCAGGTGCAGTGCATGCTTAGTGCCAGCAACAGATGTGAGCTTGCTTGCTAGTAAATATGCAATGTACACCCATGGTCCTGGTCCTGGGACCACACAGGAGTGCCGAGATTAAACCCCAGCTCATTCTTCTCTACAACCAGACTGATCTCTAGCACAGATGTACGCACTGAGTCAACCGCAAGATTTTCTTCTCACTCCACTGTGGTGAAGCATAAATACTAATGGTCTGTGAATTTTTTGTTATTTTTTCCAATACAGATATATGCATGATTTAATGTTAATGTCTTTGTCTTAATATTTAACATTGGTTTCTCTGTCATTTAACATGTTCTTTTTCTTTCATTCTTGGAGCAATTGGAGATCTCCAAAAAGAAAAAGAAAAAGGGTTTTTTATTTAGTTCTCAGTAGTTCACATTTCCTTCTTCCAGAATAGTCACTTTATAATAGAGTAATCACAGTGTAAATGTCAACAGAGAGATTGTTTAAACATTTCAAGACGGAGGACACATTTCAAGTTGGAGGACAAGGACAAAGATATACAAATATCTGTTAAAAAAAACTTTAAAAACCCTTTTCTCTTTCAAATAAGAAAAATAGAAATTGCTGTACAAACTAGGGCAAATGAAATATTGAAGTGTGTCAAAAATTCTTTGAGAAACAACTAAAAGCAAAAGGCTTCCCAGCACACTTTTAAAATAAAATACACTTTTACAATATAATGATTAAGGGGTAAAAGGAGATCTTAAGGAAAAGTCATCGATATGTCCTTTATTTCTTCTTTCTTTTCTGAAGTGTTTGTAAATAGCCATTCTTGTATACAGAAAAAAGCCAGACCCATTGTGGTAGGTTTTGAATCTTAGAGCTGGATTATATCAATATGGGGCAAAGTTCTTAACACAGCCTGAAAAATCTGCACCAGAAGAAAAGCTAGCTATGTCGCTGTTTCTCATTTGAATAAAGAAAAACAAAGCAAGCAGACAGAAAGCTCTGAATGGAGTATCTCAGTGTTAATAAGCTCAGTTAAACTTAAAAAAAAAAAAAAAAAGAAAGAAAAAGATATGCTAATCAGAGGGAGAAACAGCCAAATTGGAAGACTGTGCATCCTAGCCCCAGTTTGAGCACCCAGCAAGCCAAAGCACCCTAACTCAGAGTAGTAGCTCTGGCCTTGTAACATCTTAATAACTTTACTGAGAGCACAACCAATTGCATTTATAGCACAGCAGAGACAGAAAAACGTTTTCTGGAATTCCTGAGTGAGGAACCAGTCTTTATCATCATACTGTTATTAGATTATCTCCAACTCAAAAAGTGCATTTGCTTAAGAAATCAGTTTGTGTGCATTATCATAAAAACAATGCCTCTGCTCCTAGAATATGCTCATTTTGACTGAGTAGCTGAATGGCTCAGAGGGTTTTGAATACTTAATTGAATGAATATTTCATACAAATTCCCTGTGGTACAATAATTTTCCCTGATAACTACCAAATCTTCAAAATGAATGCTCCGTTTTTACAGATGTGCAGAGCAGGTAAAATATGCTATTGACATTAAAAAAAAATATTTAATATGTAATGCCTCTTTCATGATTTCTCTTAATTATTTTTTCATATAAATTTCTTTTAAATAATCTAAGTAAACATAATGTTTTGCATATTGAGTATTTTTTCTTCCAAACCATACATTTTTGTGTAAGAATTCCATTTTAAAACTTTATTGTAATTGTTCAGATATCCAATCCACTAAGTTCCCCACAGTTGTTACGGTAATATATTTATTTTTTTAAGGAAGCCGTGAATGTAGTATAGTTTGGACATTATGTACATTAAATTGGTAAAGAGTCCAGAGCTGAGTTCCTTCTCTTATGATGCATAAAACGTGACCTTCTATCCCTTTTGGTCCAGTTCTTATTGCAAGTTAGCAGACTGTGCGTTTGACATTGCTCCTTTAAGCAAAATTATATCTTTGAGTTTTATTTTAGGCCCTTCATGCTCAAATATGTACATGTATATATGTTTATGTTCACTGAAGCTGTCACTTAGCTCTTCTTCTGCCAAGTAGGGGTAATATAGAACATCTTCAGTAAAATAGCATCGTATTCTTTATGTACTGTAACACCCACTGCTCTGTTGCAGACAGTTCTTTTGAAAAGTTAAATGCCTCATTTCAGTTTTGTTCCTTAAGCAGTTCTGGAAACAGCTAATGGCAGCACAATTCATTGCTACAAATAATGTATTCACATTTATACTCACAGAGACAAAACTGTTGAGGTTTACTTATATCTCACAAAGCTTATGTTCAGAAACATTTTTCATGTGAATGTTGTGTTCTCAAAAGCACAGACATTAGAAAGGTGTAGTGGGAGCTAAGTTCAGAAACTCGGGTACAAACCAGGTGCTACCTAGTTATGCTTTTCATACCTTATTTTCAGTGAAATTGATTGGGGTTGTGCAATATTTGTAAGGACAGTGATGGTTCTTGGAGCTGACATAGATAGCAAATGCTTTGATAACAACATGTGCCTGTACCACAGTAAGTGCAGCCAAAGGAAACCATGAGTAAATATAGGGAGTGCAGTTTTAGGAGACCAAGAACAAGAACCTTCCAGCATCAGCTCTTTGACATCCTTGACTCTTCTTTTTGAAGCAACTGAATGCTATATGCCTACTATTTTCTTCATCAGTATTTTCTTCATGGATGTTTCTGTCCACCAGAGGTGAAAATATGTCTGAGTTTTAAACAAAACTGTGTTCTAACAATTCAGACAAAATGTGCTAGTATGTTTTTCTGTCTTTTAGATACTGGTGAATTCAAGCCCCCACCCAGGTATGAATGCACAGAAATTTACATCTGTATTTTCTACCATATACAAAAAATGCTTGGAAAAGTGGGGACACAGATGAAGTTAATGTATGTATTTGCATGTTTGTATATCTGTATATGTGTGTTTGATTGTGTAAGTAAAATTTGCTTATACAGATCAAAGTTACCTTTTTTTTCTCACTTGAACATAACCTTCATTTAAAGGGCATTCTATCTTTTGAACTTACAAATGTTCTTACATGCTATTAAGACACTTGAGTCATAAAAAAGAACCAGAAATGAAAGTCATTGTCATTTTCATGCATCAGATAACTTTAATCTGCTGGTTTAAGGTTTAAAATTTAAAGGAAGTACAAAATAAGACTTCTGATCAGGTCAGAGTGTTTGACAGGGAATGCAATACACAAACTAAAGATGTAAGTTGAAGCAAGATGCAAACCAACCACTTCCAGGTAGGAAGCTGAAGAAATTGAAGTATATGTAGAATAGCTAAACACCTGAAAAAGGAATTGAAATCTGCAGTCCAGCCAAAAACTGAGTTCAAACTGTTGATGACATTATGTAGAGGCTGAAAATAGTGACAACGCTACAGAGCCTTCCCTGCATTCTTGTCACAAAAGGATTCCCTGATAAAACTGGAGCGATTCCCTGATAAAACTGGAGCAGGGAGATAAGTGCATAAAGCTGAATAAGACATGGTAGTGATTGAAAAGCAGAAACTAGAACTTAATAGTTAATGCCTGAGGGACAGTACAATGCTTATTTGGAAGATTAATTATCTGAAAAGAAAGACTGAGTGAGTATGCAGGCACCCCAAAGCAGGCAGTAACAAAGAAGAAAGTAAGAGAAGGTAGTGACGCACTGGCCAGCTTTGTAGAAGAGGGTTCTCTGTGTAAGCAAGTTTCAAGACAGTAAATAAATTTAATGTGTATGAAATACTGCTGTGCACTTTTTTTCTCCCTCTCCTTATGACCAGTTTACAGAATCACATTTAAGTGCCCAGCAAATCATTTTTTCGTTGTATTCATTGTGCAGTACAAAGCCATTCCTTGCGCTGTGCAAAGTGGCAGTAGGTATCACCACAAACCTCTATGTGGCAGAAGCAAGCAGCTGGGTGTTGATAGCAGCATATCAGCAGCTGATCTGTAATGACAAGTTCCCTAGAGTACCCGCTTCCCAGCACTGTAAATGCAGCAATTTGCATGTTGCTCAATTAATATGTCATTCCTTATTTATGTTTGCAGTCTTTATATATTTTACATCCATGACTGATGATGTAGATACAACAGTATAATAAACACATTAGAAATACCAGATGGGTGGGTGGACGAGATTAGATTATCGTTGCTGTCATTGCCATCACAGATCAACCAAATACAGTCTGATCAAACTAGAAATCCACTTCCACTTAATTAGCGTATCCTCACTGTACTATAGTTTATTGGGAGGTACTGTCCCCTGGCACAATTTATTAAGATGAAATGTTATGATGAAACACTGTGAGTGAAGGCTTCACTTGCTTTTCTCTTAGAAGGCTTCCTAAGGACAGTCATCCAGTCAACATTACTATTTTTTGTTTGTCCCCAGACAGTCTGTGTCTGAATCAAAATCCATCAAACTCCTGATCTGCCTCAGTGATGGCTTCCATCAATACAAACCTCCTCTCAAAACAACTCCAAACCCACAACCAATTCAAACACTAAATAGGCAAACAAAATCTAGCTTCATGTAAGATGCTCAGAGATGTGAAAGACCTCTCTTAGCCTATTAAAAGGAAGACTTCAATATTTAAGTTGTATAGTGTCTTTCTGACAGGGTTAATGACTCAACCCTTGCACGATTATGTTAAGTAGCATCTTAAATCTTTTTTGGGGTCCTACAAAGAAGCCAGTAATTTCAGTACCTGTGCTGCGTCTTATAAAGTAGCTGTCTTCTGCTTTCTTCCTGCTAGATGACTACCCAGCTCAAAGGAGAGCACGGTATTAACATGCAAAGCTGCATATAAAAGACTTTATAAAATTATATCAGGTTCTACCACTAAGGTATGTATACTTGCTAATGTAAATCTTGGCAAGTATTCTAAAATATTGGCCACAATATACAATAATTTCTCAGGATATCTCATAAGATTTTCCTCATGCGACCTGGTTTGGTTTGGTTTGGTTTGGTTGTTTTGTTTTTTTTTAACTCTATGGCTAGTAGTATAAGCTAGGCATAGAGATTTCTTTAACAGAGACTTGTGTGGTTTCTCTGATGCTTTAATCTTTGCTTCCATGTTTTCCTCTCTATCTCATCTTCCTGTTAGAAACCTGTCAACCCATCTCATTAATTTCTTTCTCACATTCCCTATGATGTGCTATGATCTTATGTATGTTTATTAAATTGGATGGATGGGAGTGAGATATCTCCTCAGAAGGGGTTAAAGGGAGCTTTTATACCAGACTGAAGATTATTTCTGACTGTCTCTGTGGTTACAAATATATACCCTCACTTTCTACTAATACATCTAGGTAATGTATCTGGTTCATACTAAATGATGCAGTAAATTTTTCTCAGATATTCTAGGAAACTTTCCAATTTTACCCCTTTCCCTTTCTATCATAAATATTGATGTATCAACTTGTCTGATCCACAGACCTACCTTGAGCTAAAATTTTCAAGCCAAATAAGTCCATTTAACTGAGGATCTCTGCATTAAAACCTATAATAATTTTTGCCTTGTTCTATGTGTATTATAATGCATTTAATTCCGTGTGTGCATTTATGCAAATATGTTGTTTAGATGTATTTCAGAAATGTCTACCTCTTCATCAGACACCTATATATGACCCATTTTACTGTTAGCAAACACTGAGAAGGTGAGGATTTGATTCTTTGAATACTGAGCATGTGTCAAGCTAGCAATTTAATGCTAGATGCAGTGGACTCAGTCAGACCATCAGCTATATGCTATTCAACTGATTAAGCAGGACCTGCACCCATCTCACTAGAAATCAATAGAGAGAACAATGTGTGGAGAAAGGCAGAACTACTATGTCCAGAGCAATGTGAAAACCAGTGAAATGTACAGGGAACCATCACCAGAAAAAAGAATTATACATTTAACATTCTGGGGAAAATACTTTATTTTTTGCTATAGTTCTAGAGTACTGAAGGTGTTGAGGCTCTAATAAAAAAGTAGGACTTTTAGGTTTTATAGGGAAAATGTAGTGCTAAAACATCTTCAATATGTACATCAGCAAAGCCAGAAAGAGAGCTCTGCTGAAAAACTGCTCCAGGTAGCTTTTCCACTGTGCACTGTTCATAGGCTTAAAGAAATAGATGTATAACTACCATGTGTTAAAGCTGCTACAAGTGGGCATTAATAAAATAAATATCAACTCCTACAAAGAAAGGTAGGTTCCTGCTGTAGTTGCAATACAAAAGGATACTTATACTTACTGAGTAAAGGTAATTCTTCAGCAGTTCAGCATAACATGCCTTGGCTTTACTAAGTACCTTCTAAAGCTGCTGAGTGAGATGACATGACACTCCTTAGTACTGCTGAAAGGGCAATTAGCAGTTCCACCTACACACTACGTTGATGGCCCTTGCCTAATCCAGGATACATGTTTATTCCCTTAACTGGATGCCCAAATATCAAAACTTAGATATAATGAGATCTCATTTTTCTTCCTGTGAAATTCGAATTTTGTAGGTTTGCAGAAAAAGATGAGGATGAGAGCTAAAGAACTCAGTCTTCTGTTTCTCCCTAATGCATTTTCAGTCATATTCATGTATCCAGTCCTCTTTCTACTCACAGCAATTGGTAACTGTTGTGATACTGCTCATATTTTAGTTAAGTTAGTAGGACAGCTTCAGGATTTTGAAATATAAACATTGATTAGAAGTTGAGATAACCACATAAGATAAGCTTTGGAGCCTTTCTATAACCTCTTCATTACTGAAAAAAAAATAAATCATAGTACCAACTGCCACTCAAGACAATAAATTATAGCTTTTCTGTCTTTCCAAGTTAATGGTTCTACTTTTGTGGCATGTTTTGGTCAGTTGTGCAAATCCTTCTTTTTCTTAGATATTTCCATGGTGGGTTTTATGACAAATATGTTAAACTACCACAGTGAAGTCGCTCTTCTTCTCACTCCCTTTTCACAGATAACTTTTTTCCCCTCCCCAAAACCAGGCAATAAGTTGAAGAAAACTGATGCACTGACTTCATTGTCTCTTTTCTCATTCCAAAATTCAAAAAAGTATGGAATAACATTAGACTATGAATTCTCTTCATTTTGTGCTCTTTTTCACTTACACATCTCCTTCAGATAAATTCTTTTCTTCATGCCAACTATACACAAGTGTATGAAATTTTTAACAGAATTGATAACTACCTTAATTTCAATAACATAAATAAATATAATGATAAGGCAGAAGATACTACCCTACCACTTGCTAACTCAGCATAGAAAAATGCAATCATAGATAAGAAACCAAACTTTATCCTATCCGCAGCAGCAATAAATAAATAAATAAATAGCTCCTCTAACAAATAAGAATAGAAATAAGCTCTCTGAAGTCCAAAAATGCTTTTCTGGAGTTATTAGAAGGTAATATATGGTGCATGCAGACAGTGCACTGTCTTCCCAAACACCTGCTTCTTGAGTAAATCCTTCAACTAGATGATACAAGCTTGGCTTCAAACAGGAGACTCATAGGTTTTGCTGGGAATAAATTTGACTGATTTTGAACATAATATGATGAGAACAATATGTCTAATTGCATTTACTTTGAGCATTATAAATGGGCTGTTAGAACAATACTGAAGTTTAAATCCAAGAATCTGTCGTTAGCTTTACTAAGAATGGTTTTGAGGGTTATACTGCTTTTTTTATACACACTGTCCTGAATTGTAGGACATATTAAATTAATTTCTTTAGTTGTCCTTCCTTCAACCTCATTTAATACTGGTTTTATATGTTTTCACCTTACAAAAAAGGTGAGCAGCTAAAAGCTCCTGACCTTATTTAATTGCAGTCCAGAATGTTCCAAAACATATTAAATTTTTATAGTTTCTTTTGGGATAAATGCCTTTAAGCCATCTTCAACATCACAACAAAAGAACAGTGTAGGGAAATACAGCAGAGCAGTTCTACCGCACTTTGTGCCCAGCTACTAGTGGTAGTGCACTAAAGTCAGTAGGTAGAGAACAGGACTGTTCAACGTGGGTAATGGCATTAGACCCAGGCTATGATTTTGCTATCCTGACCCCCAGCATAAGTGATCATGGAATACAATTAGAAGTGGCAGGATTAATGTCTGTAAAGCTCTTTGAAGATAAGTGTTCACCATGGCTGTGTTCTACTGATTACAGGAGTCCTATTAAAGTACAACCAGAGATTGAAAATAGTTTGAGTGTTATTGCCCCTGGTCAAATAGTGCCAGAATGCTGAGAAGAGAAATGTCTAATGTCTTTCAAATATTAGCTTGAAAGTAATAGCACTTCTGTTAACGTTATTCATTTTTACTAGTTAAGCATGGTCTTTCTCCAACTCAGTACAGCACATTTTTTGCACAGTGTTTAAAATAAAGATCTGCCCACAACTCTTCATGTAAAAAATTGATTTTTTTGAGTTGGAATTCTCTCCAATACTCTGTAACCATATTCCTCTCATCCTCCCACTTCCCCAGCTTTTTCATCTGCAAGTAGAAGACCATGATTCCCAGCAGCACCTGGACAGCAAGCTGATTTAAAAGCTTCCCACTGCTGAGACCAGGAAATTTTACTCCTTCTCCTCCCTTTTCTCCTCCCTTTTCTTCTCTCTGTCCCACATGCCTGTTCTTATTTTATGAGTCTGGTGCTTGTCAAACTCCCTTAAGAGCTAATCTAGTGAAAAAGAGAAGAAGGGGAGTGGCCAGAGGTGAAGAAGGTTATGGAAGCTTCTAATAATTTTCAAAGCTGATTTCAGGGAGCTGACAGGACAGTGTGAATAGGACTTATCGGGGTGCAGGAAGGTAAGGCTTGTGGAGGGAGAAGATGTGAAATCTTCCTTCTTCAGTAGCAGAGTCATTAAGTTGTTTTGGCTGCTCATGAAAACACAGATTTTCATTTCCATGACCTATTTCTGTGACCTGCCACCGTCCCCTTCCTGGGCATGGGGAAATTTCTAATTATCTCCAAAACAAGAATGCATTTAGCGAGACTCTGAACTATGGGAAAAATATGCTAATTCCAGCTTTCTAAATATGAGAGAATAAACATATGGTCTTCCCTAGAAAAGTAAAGGCACTAGGCATATATTGGTTTATGTTAATACAAACAGTTTGGTGATCCACAGTTCTGTGGCTCTCAGGACCAAAAAAAGAAAAAATCTTCTTTTGCCGTATAATTAGTTGTCTTTTGGAACCTACAGATCATTGAAGTTGATGATAAGATT
The DNA here is from genome assembly GCA_034008185.1 of Gorsachius magnificus. Taxonomy (NCBI): domain Eukaryota; kingdom Metazoa; phylum Chordata; class Aves; order Pelecaniformes; family Ardeidae; genus Gorsachius; species Gorsachius magnificus. The sequence continues at coordinate 187,088,435 of CM067081.1, forward strand.
AAATGAAATTCAAGTCCTCCATTTGGGAGTCTGGACATCAGATGTGTCATGACAGCTAGGTCATTTATTGTCCTGCTGTTTTCAAGGGGAAGAAGTGCCTTCAGACTATGATTTGTTCTCCCTGTCTTTGGGAAAAAGTGCTCTCTGAAAAAGCTCATCACCTCCCAATCAATGCAGAAGAATTCCACGTAGTATACTAAGGTAAGATGCCTAGTCTTCACAAAACTGAGGTTATTGTACATGCTTCTCCAGCTTCTTCCTGTCTCAGACTCTCCATGTGACTTTCAGTTCAATACCTTCATAAGTTTCATAACAACTGGAATCCATAAGCAGAAAACTGACAGTTCCTCAAATTTCCAAACCTTACTCCAACTCTCCAAGCTTTCACACTCTCACTAACCACTATAGACTTTCAATCAGGCCCAGAAAATAAGATGATTGGATTAAACATGAATGAGTCTCTAATGATGAAAGATAAAAATCCCTCACTTGGGAAAGATTTTTACTAAACATTTATGCATGTGCCAATAACTTCAATGGCTATTTTTTTTGTATTTAAATTATTGTCCTTTCCTTGAATTTGTTTTGTTTCAGAGACTAAATAAAAATAAACCTCTTGGCACCCAAGTGTCTTCATTGTGTGCGTATCCTTCCTTTCAGTCTGAGAACTATATGGCAAAGCGACTATTCATATTACAGAGTATGTCTCATAAACCTCAAAAGCTACTCCATATCAATTCATACTAGACACACATGTTCAAAAATAGTTTGAATAATATTGTAAAAGTTTTTAGCTGAAACATGGGCATATTTAAAGCATACAAGATGCTGACAAATATAGTGGAAACCTGGAAGTTGCTAGTCATTACAGATTAAAGCAAAACTTTTTAGCATGCATTTCAGGAGAATTAACATTATGCAGCAGTAGAAGAAAATATAACTGAAACATTTTTTAAAAGTGTTTATGCTCTAAGAGGTATTTGAAAGCCATCTACACATGGTTTCTCAACTCTTTCTATATTTCTGAAAAGGTAAATAACTCTGGTAAACAAGGCAAATAACTGGCATCATTATGTAGTGGTTAGTAAGGTCATTAAAAATCTAGACTCCAAGCTTCAGTTCATGGCTAGGTCACTGTCTTTGTATGAGATGTTGTTTGTTTTAGTTCAGCTTATCTACCCCTAAAGCATTATAATAACAGTTCCCAGGGCACAGTGCTTCAGAGCATAGTTTGGGGAATTAACTGACATGTGTGGTGTGTTACAGTCCTTGCAAGTGTACAATATATTGTTAATGTGAAATATGATTTCACTGAGGGATTGCATTGAGTGATGGCCCAAGCCATGGAGAGCTCTTCAAATCAATGTCTCTCCAGAGCAATTATGTAGCAGCAGTGATCATAAATATCTTTTTTTTTCATCTCCATTTGGCAAAATAATTATTAATTTTCTTTTTGCCTGTAGATTTAGGCATTATGACTGAGAACTTTATTATCTCTAGGGTGGATGGCTCCATCAGTCATTGGCTCAGGCTGACACACAACAGTCAAAGGCATGGTATAATAGGCAAAGTCATCACTGTGTTCAGCATGCATGCAGGAGAGCACAGCCTGGTTCTGGGAAGGTTCAATTTTCCCCCTGAACTACAGTCACAAATATTAAGATCAAGTCAAGAAATGCAGATACCAGAATAGGTGAAAATTTTGGAAGTAGTCATGATTTCTCTTTGTTTGGAACAGTGGTAGTTTCCTTGTGCAGCTTTTTATACAGCAAATTGTGCTTTCTTGACATCTTGTAAAAGATGGCTGTTGACGTAGGCTTTTTTCAAAGCCACATACTGATCTCTTGGCCAATGAACGCTGTAACACTCCAAATAAATAAGAAGACTCTAAATAAACATCTTTAAAAAACCAGTATATTTCAAATGTATCTTAACTGTACAGTGCAAGAGAGTGTTGAAATACCCCAGAGGTTACCAGGTACTTTGACTCTCATATAGAATTAGCTCCAGACAGATTTATTTGTGAAACAGAGACTTCTTAGAAGCTAAAAGCCCATAAACATCTCCTTATTGCCCACAGAATTACTCTGATACTTAAGCTGTCTCTAATGAGGGAGTTTAGGTGGCTCCATGACGTAGCAATATGTGGTGTTTACATGCTTCTGGATGAAACCAATATTTGAGGTCTTGTATTTTAGATGTATATGAGGATGTATGATCTAGTAACATGAATATAGATATTACAACATCTACATATCTACATATTGTGAGATGAAGTTGACTGCATTTTCACACTGTCTAATTGAATTTTTATGCATGTAGGCAGTGTGCTACTTTCAAATGTGCTCAATACTGTGGTATAATCCACTTTATAGCTGTTTGTTATAATTTTCAACTTTGTGATGTTATGCTAAATGTAGCTGTTCATACTTTAATCAGATAGATCACCTCATTTTTCAACATGGGTGTCCTTTTATTAATTCATCTCTTATTTCACTTAAAGAAGAGAAATAAAAAAGGGGCCAGAATCCCTGTAATTCATTTCCTATGTAATCACAGCTTTACACAGGGCCGTCAAAAGCCACATCCAAAAGAAAAAGGTTTTGGATAAAGATGACCCCTACAAAATGCAAATACCTCCACTCACGCTACAAGTGTGAGAACCTCCCAGCTGCTGTGTCCCTCCAGATTCTGTGGCGTTACATCCTGAGGGGACTCAGTCACCATCTTCTCTTTACAGTTACCGCTCCACCTTCCAGACTGTAGGCTACTCTTTCTGTCCTTCCAGTGCCGCGTTGTCTGAAAGTGTTCAAGTCTACCAGAGAATAAAATGTTTTTCTACAGCATCAAGTAATGGGGTCAGGTTTGCTATCGGCACACATTCTTCCATGCCCAACGGGATACAGACTACTTTCAGGACACCAGCTAGAGCAGGAAGAACAAAGGCGGCTCCCCGCCTTGCCCAGAAAAGCCTGGAAGAAAAGACACAGCAGAACTGTTCTGCAGATGCACAGACGTGCGGGTGCTGGAAGGGTTCAGTACCTGAGTACTCCTCAACTGGCGACTGTCACACCAATGGGTGTATAATTAATCTAAGCATTTCAAGGAGAGTTATAGAAAGGGTGTGTGCTTCACCCCTTTACATTATAGCAAGTGTGCAGAGGCTGAGAAAAGGATGTTTGGTACTTTCAAAAGGCAAAGATTGCGGAGGATTTTATGCATTCATAATTATTGTACCTCTAGGACAAAGAGAGAGAAAAAAATGAAAACTTAAGTTTTCCCATTACAATTTAAATTTATCTCATTCAGGACACAAGCCAATGTCATACATGTTACTTCTTCTGTATCATTGATACAGTTACTATACTTACAGGATTTTACTGAAATAGGAGTTAACGTGCACAGAATATATCAGTAGAGTGTGACATGAGATCCACAGACTAAATTAACACCTTTTTTTCTGAAAGAAACCACTTCCCTGACAAGAAGGCTTTAATGGTTGCCTTATTCTGGGGGAGAGTGGAAACAGAAAGTATTTGAAAATTAATTTTAACCCCCCCATATTTATATGCAGGAAAAAAATTTGGCATTCAATTTTATCAAAAAATCTATGAAATAGGCAGGGATTTTCTCATTGATTTCCTTGGTCATTGCTTCAGGCCCTGGATGAACAAATAACAGAATTGAAAATATAGAGAGGAATCAATCTAAATGACAAGACACAGACTTACAGTTCCAACAATGTAATGTGGCTACTGTTTTTTACAGTCATATATTTATCTGTAACACTGGTGTGAAATATAATTAAAAGAATACTTTGATCTGTAAATAAAACCAAAAATTAGCTTACACTTATTCAGCTACTTACTAAAAATATCAGAGAGAAGGGTTTTTAGACAATTCATCACTAGAAAATTGGCTGTCAGTGAATACAATAATCTCTTTCAACAAGAACAATGTACTTATTAAAAAGTGTAAATTGCTTCTACATCACACAATTTTATCCATGTTGGTTTGAAAATACTAATCTTTCATGAGCACTTTTCATTTAAAAATTTGTTTTTAATTGAAAATATATGTTGAATTTATAGAAGACAGTATTTCCTCCAAGATGTAGAACTCACAACATGCATTAATCCTTTCTGTCTGTGGTTCCTGCCTTCTGAATTGCAATATATTTATTTAATTATTCAGAATCTATCTTAAAACAATTAACGTGACCTATATAAAATGGTAATCTCTTCCAGTAAAAATTGAGTCCTGTTAGGAAAACAAGATTCCTCTTCAAAAGGCAGAAAGATGCAAAATAATAAAAATCCCATGTTCACATTTTCCCCAGCCACCTGAGGTAAGAGAGGCAGAAGCCAGCACAGGTGAAGCCAGCACTCAGGAGTTGGAGACAGTCTCCAACAGTAACTGAAACTGTCAGGAGCAGCAGGGACGATCCAGGTTCATCTGAGATCCTACACTCCCTCCACAGCTGCCACCCACAAAAGAAAGAAGTAACAAGCTGTTGGCAACAGAAACTGTGATTTAGTTTCCTTCTACTGCTTTCTTACCATGTGCTACTTCCTCCTTCACCTGTTCAATTAGTCTCTCCCTTCCTTAAGCCTTTGTGTTGCTTCCTACTGCATACATAATTAGTCGTGATTCACAAAGCATTCATAAGATACTTCACTCTTACCCAAAAGATAAAGCCACTTCTGAACTAGAGGTACAGTCTCGTCATGTGTCTCTTTGTAAAGAAAAAAATAGTATTTAATTCCAGCTGTAGTTGAGACTGATTGTGTTCATAGCTCTTGGACCCATTTGGGACTTTAATGTATAGATCTGGGATGGTGCTGATCTGTTCTCTCCATGGCATCTCTGCTCTTTGGGGAAGCCTACTCTTTCCAGTAGTGGTGCATCTGGGAAAACTGTACTAGTTATAGCTGTACACAGTACCTGTTCCAAAGGTAGATCTGCACTTCCCTGAGCAGACTAACAACTATGTGTCCTTGCAATTTCTTCTCTTGTCAGTGAAACCCCTTGTACCCACACACGTAAGTTAAGGTCTGGTCACTATAAATTCACCACATGATCTTGTCTTGCATCTTTGGGCTTCTTTCTTTACATGCTAAATTTGAACTTTTTAGTATTATGTTTATGTGCTTAATAGCCAGAGCAATAGGTGAGGTTTCTAAGCACTACCAGAATAAAAATTAAAGTGAAAGGAATATTCTTCAATACTGTACAGAAACCTTTAAGTTCTTTAAGATTCATGACCATTCAAAGCCAGATGCCTGGTTGCCTTAGGCACATCTAGAAATCCTCATCTTAAAGTATTTCTGGATCAAAGGACCTTGCCTGGCAAGCAGCTAAATGTATACCCTGAGCAGGCTATTGATAAGAAACTGGTAATTAAACAGTACAGGTGAAACAAAATGATTATGTAAAACATTTAGTGGTTCATCAGACATTCAAACTAATGTGTATAATTTGCATTTAACCCCACACTTCTAATAGTTTTAGCTTTAAGTTCCAAGCTCATTTCACCTTAAAAGATCGGCTGGCAATATTCCCACTTTGGTTTTAAGTTAATGTGCTTGTGTCAAAAGAATTTAAAAAAAAAAAAAAAAAAGAAAGGAATTTGACAGGGCTTTACAGACTAGTTTTACATGGGAACTTAGCAAAGGACTGGATCATGGTGCTCCTTCCTTAGAATTGCTAAGTAATTCCTCTTTTGGGGAGTATTTTTGTGTGATGGCTGAGATAATGCAATAATTTTAATGGAAAAGGTGCTCAAAACTCAGTCCTTGTTTTGGCTGCTTCCCAGAAGGGTTCATTCAGACACTGTTGTAGTAATTTCTTGATGATGTCTAAAGTTCTTTGTGGCTTAAATATTAAATTTTGCATCTAAATTACAGGAGCATTTTAGACGGACGAAGTCTTCTATTGCTCTTTGCTGAAAATACATATGTGATGAAGCAATTGATCTTTTAGAGAAAAAAAAGCTGGATCCCCTTCTTTTGTTAAGGTTATTGGCATACAAACCCTGGTGAATAGTACAGTAGCTTTAAATGAAAGAAGCAGATATAATCTGCTTCAGGCGGAAAGAACAGAAGTGTGTCTAAAATCTATAATTAGAGAAAAGAAAGTAAAGAAAAATATTGCTACTCTTTCTCAGGCTCCTGCCCAAAGCTATGGAAAGGCTGGAGGAATAATTTGGTTTTGTTTCAAGGCCTATGAACAGTCAGTGTCACAACTTGATGACAAAGTCCAGAATTGAGGCTTTTGCTCTATTTTAGCACTATTTTTCTACAAGGTTGAACTTGAACCACGTCCTGCTACAGCAAACACCATGACAGGGAGGGGTGTTCCAGAATAATTTTTTACATCAGCTCCTTGAGGTACATGAAAGACATTGCACAGAGCCTGTGTTGCCATTTTGCTTCTTTGCACATCCAGATGCCTGAAAGAAGGTGAGAAGAGGGACTGGTCTAACTAGCTAGATGCACTGAGATCAAATCTTGCAGGCAGTTGCCTGTTTTTCCCTCTAGCACTGGCAGAGGATTTAGAAGGGTAGTGTGTGGAGGGAATCTGGAGTTTCCTTCTCTCTGCATTCTTTTCTGATGGCTGTCCCATGGCTACCCCTGTGCATCAGCTAAGGGATATCAGCTGCCTCAGTGAAAGCTATGTAAAATTCTGGTCAACCAGAAAGAGAAATCCAAACTGGAACAGACATAAAGTAGAGCTATTAGGATGATTCAGGGACCAAAAAGCCCTCAGAGGGAAGACAAAATAATGGGCTTGTTTAGCTTAGCCAAATATGGAGAGACATAAAGTATATTATGCACATTAGAGTGCAAACACCATGTCAATTAAACAACAGTGTGGAAAGCTGGGAACAATGACCATATGCAATTTGAAAGAAAGGTTCTAAACCTCAGAGGAAAGAGATTTTCTTCTGAAACAACCTGGAAGTAGTAGCAGTGAGAACAAAAAAATCCCTGCTGGATTTTAAAGTGGAGTTTATGACTAGGTCATTAAAACGCCTCTGATACTAGAGTACTGCTTTTGGCAATCCTAATCTAATCCTCTGCCTCATGCTCCATGAACCAAAGGTATTTTGCAGAGACTGGAAGAGGCCATGGTGCAAACAGCTGCTCTTACTGTAGTCAGAAAGGTTACCAGTACCATCACTGCTATGGAGAAGAAAAGCACTGGTGGCATCGGGGGACTGCTCAGCCACCAGGTCAGGCGAGCAGAGCACATACGCTTAGATAATCTGTAATAACGGACATGACTAAAGCACCTCTCCCTCTCCCACAATCAGAGTAAATCTCTGCCTGGCAGTTTATAGGCTTCATGGCATGTTTGAGAAGCAACAAGCAATTCCAGTTACTTAACATTTCATCAAATGAAGAGAGACTTTTTTTTTAAGAGATATACTTTTAAAGTGCTCGCTGTGTCCATACATCATAGGTAGCAACTTGTTAGCACAGCCAATGGCAGACTAATTATTTTCCGGTAGCAAGGAAAAGCAAAAGCCCTTCAAACAGACTTTGCCTGAGAAGACTTCATACAGCAATCAATAAAGACAGAGAAAAATTTAGCAAATCAGACAATAATTTTTAAATGTAAGCATGTGCAAACTGTAAGCCTTTTGCTTTGCTCTAAAAATCTCCGAGCAAATGTACATTTCTACTGGCTAGGAGGGATGAGTCTTAACAGATAATCAGGCTTATATGAGATCCAGATTCTCAATAAAATAAGTGATAGTGAATTCTGGTTATTGCAAAGCAGAAGGATACAAGGGAAAGACTTCTTTTGTAGAAAACATGTATCTTAGTGTTTCTCCATAATCCTTCATTACTAGTCACTCTGAGCATTAGGTAATTAGACAAGGTGGGGCCAGACTCAACTCCCAGGTGGAGGCAATTCCAGTTTCTAAATCAATATATGCCTAGATTTCCCAGTCTTTACTCATTGTCCCCTTATTGCTCTCTGGTTTATACTGATAATTCTGTTTTGAAATTTACCTTTGTCTTCATTTAATGTGCCTACACTGCAGGAAGTACTTCTATTTATCATACAACTGGAATCAAAGATTATAAGGATAAATGCCTGTAAGGGACATGCTAGGACGTAAATGTTGACTGTCCTGTTATTTCATGCCAAGCTTAGGAGCACTGTGTGCTGCCTAGCTTATGTCCCTTAATGATCGCTGTTCTAACAATGTGAAACTGCCTCTTAAATAGGCATAAAATATTCCTACTTGGAGGCCTCTCTTTACAGTCATTCAAATCGGTGCCAAAGCCTAATATATTAAATAGAATACAAATACATTCCTGAAATTTTTGTGAAGATTGAAACTGAGAATAAAAAATACCCAGTGGATACAAACATGCATGAATTAAAACAGAAGGAAATATTTGCATTTCTTAGAAAGAGAAGCCTAGACTCAGTCTTAGGGGTTAGGAAGGACTGCACAGCTTTAGACTTTGCCCAACAGCTGGGAGATATAAGCTATCCTTTGACTAAGTCTGATGACTCTGACTGGTTCATGTGGAATAATTTTCAATTAAGATTTTTCATGCTCATCCTAATGGGACCACTTACCCTACTACGTGCTTTTACTGAAATATGGAAACAACATTTGTTTTGAAAAATAACATAACCTTTTGCAAAATTATTTTTTTCTGAATAGAAAAAGAAATTAATTCAATGTTTCTAAAAACATATTCAGACATGATATAATCAAAGCAAGCCATTCAGAGTAAGAGTGGGAACTGGGACTGAGGGGTGGCCCTTGACATACTGTACAAAAAATGAAACACAAAACTTTCAATTTTTCTCACAATGCAACATAATTAAGTCCTGCAAGATTTTCCAGAATCTAGTCTTCTGGGTGTTACCATCTGCCACTTGCTGAGGTATTTCAATAGAATTACTTCAGGAAAGCTTTTTCAATAAGTATTTCATTAAATTGTAACATGAGGGCACCTGGACATATTCCTATCAGCAAAACATTTTTTTTTTTAGTTTATTAAACAATATAATGTGTTGCACACATAACAAATTTCAGTGATGCTATTAATTTTGGACTTTGCTGTTATGGACTGTCATGCTTCCATGGTTCTTCACTGTAAATAATGTAAACTCTAGTTTTTGTCTGAGATGCAGCAGTAGCTGAAATCTGACATTCATAAGTCAGACCACAACATTAGGAGTATTGCTGATTTTCTTTGTTAAAAAACACAAAACAGAACAAAACGAAAATATAAAAATGCATTACCAACCATACTGTTTCTAAAAAAATAGATTTCTTGCCTCTGTCTCAGGTTAAAAAAAAAATACTAGAGTGGAAGTTTGTTCTTCTAAAAGTGAAAAAATCTATCTGAACTTTACAGGAAGGACATGTGAAAGAACACATGATAAAGAAACATTTTGCTGCTGAAAAATTACAGTCAGTAATTTCTTCCATATGTGCCATAGGCTCTGTGTGTTTGATTTGTTGTCCTGCACTGCCAGTGCATGCCTTTGTGCCTGCTCAAGAAGGTTGTTAGACCATAACCTTGCACAGGAGAGAATTTCTACAGAGTAGATATTTGCCAATATCAGGAAAATGTCATATTAGGCTTTCTCACATTGTGTACACTGGCTCCATCTCCTTTTGGGTCCCAAAATGTGCCAGTCCTTTGGGCACGGTCCCTTGCTCCAGCAATCATCAACTCCTTCCTATTTCTGTTAATACCACCACTTCTGCTGGCAGAGAGTCACAGTTAGCAGAAATACAGCAGATTTCCAGACATCTAGGAAACCCAGGCAAATGGCCAGGACACATATTCCTGCCAACGCTGGCAACTGTACATACCCTTTCCCTGGATTCCCCAGGCTCCCAAGGACTGGAATCCTAAAGAATTTGCTGTTGTGAGAAAGCCATTCCTTCCTTTTAGGCACAAGACACCATCTTCTGTTATTTTTACAGACTTTTTTACTTTTTATATGTTTCCCTCTCTCTTCCTGCTGCCACCTCCCCAGACTCACTGGGAATTAATAATGTGAACTTGAGGTGTTGCCAGCTTCAGTTTTAATTCTCCTTGTCATCTCAGCATAACTGATCAGGGAGCAGAAATGCTGATGCAGCCTATGCCCACTTGGAAAGGGCGAAAGCAGCCAGGTGTTTCAGCCCATATTAGCTGCTAAGAGGCACTGGAGCCTCCGGCAGCAACTGGCACTGGAGAGAACAGCCACCCATGAGGGGAAAAACAATTAACCAAACGTGTAATGTGCATCCCTGCCCACCCAAAAAAAAAAAAAAAAAAAAAAAAAAAAAGGCCTCTCTAATGGCAATCAAGAGACATTACACAGTCAGTCCTCCAAGCCTACACATTTCTCTAGCTATTCAGAATTACAAAGCACCTATAGAGATATAACAAATAATTTCTTCTTTCAACAGAAATTGACTTTTTTTTTTCCTTACCTTTATTCTCTTTGTTAACCTGCAACTGTTAGTTGTTCAGTCTGTTCCTTTTTTATTTTCTAATCCTTCATTTTATGTCCTGAAAGCACCAGGTGTCCAAAGAGATGTCAGTGCTGCAATGCTCAGAATCCAGCCCCTAAGGCTTAGGCACCCAATGCTGCAGTGAAGCTTGAAAGGTCCATATATGAGTTGTGTATCTCAGAACAGGGTTAAAAAAGTCCTGTATCTTGCATACAGAGGGGCCTAAATTAACACATCACAATGCTGAGAACTTTGGCGTGGCTTAAATCCTACCCTTCTCTAAAGCTTCAGTAGGGACAGTAATTTCCCTTCCCCTTAACATTTTCCATCCCAAAGACTCTTAGAAAAGAAGGCTCTGCTCCACACGACCCTTTTTTTTTTTTTCAAAACATGAGCAGATCTTGCTTCTGACTTTCAAAAGGACAGAAAAGATGTCTCTGGTGTCTGATGCACTATTATATGTAACTGATCTGAGTTTAGAGCAGTCCTTCAGGAAAATCTCATTTCTGCTTTCTTTTAGGGCTGAGGTATTTCAGTCTTCAGCATTTCCATTTAAATACTTGTAATTGTGCATGGGGTTTTCTCAGTCGCCACTGCTGAAAGCGGTTACTCCTGCTGGTGCCAGTAGGGGAAACATGAGAGAGAGGAGAATAGAAGATGGAGATATATGTATCTGTCTAGGGGAGGGAGAATATTGTTTCAGGTGCAGAACGGCTTTTCTGCAGCCCTGCTGCTAAGGCAAAACATCCATTGGAGCAAGGCTATTTCCTGGTGGTTAGGACACTTACTTTAGGGTACATAAACCTGTAGTCTAGTCTCAATTTAGTGATTCAACGGTGATGTTTGCATTTCATGTGAATTAGAAAAAATGCAAGATTAGACATCATGGATGTTAGATGCAGAGGAGAATATACGTTACAAAAATCTTATGTGTTGTGGGATAAAGGTGCTTGGGTGGTTTTGAGCATACGTATCTTCAGGTAAACAGCAAAAGATGGGTTTCTATGGAATATAGATTCTTCAGGGAACATATGACTGCTGTGCAGGATTTTTGAGAATCACCTTTACAAATTAGATACCTACTGCAGAAGTTAGGTAGAGCCTAACTTTGTCTCCGTGCATGGATCACACCCTTTCTTATCCTTTATCTTTGGCATATCTCTTTTTTTCCTTTCTTCCAGGGCTGTTTTTCTACAGGAGTTGGTTTAGATGGAGAAACCGGACAGTGGCTCCACTCCCACCAGAAACTGCTGAGAATGGCTGCTGTGAGAACCACTGACTAGGGCTGTTCCATCCTTATTTTTGATGCTTATGAAAGATCCTTATTATCCATAGATATCCTGGTTTCCTGTCAAGAATCCACAAAACAAGGATTATTCAGCATGACATGAGAAATTAGGCTTTCTTCCACTATATGACAGGAATCACTGTTCTAAACCTAGATCTTTTACATGTATGGGAAAACAATTTTCTCACTAAGCCAATCTTCCACTAAAAAATACCTATTTCTATTAAAAAAACAGAATGATTTACTTTCTATAGTAATAAATTACATTCATGAAAAAAATAGGCTATCTGAAATGAAGCTGGACAAAAATAAATCTATTAATATGTAGTGTGTGCAGGGAGGTGCAAGAAATAAATGTTATATCACTTCGTTTGTGATAGGCAAACAAAACTAAGGTTAAATCAAACTGTCAAGAATTAAAATTAACCCTCCTAAAGGATGCTTGTATGCATCCTTTATACTGTCAACATCTAAGCGGGATTTCACCTCTTCTGTGTAAGAAGAAAAAGAGAGGAACAAACCCAGCAAACCACCGATTTAACGATTGCTTTTATGTAAATACATCAGCATGTGCACTCATGCACAAGAACATACACACACTGAGAGATAACAACATCTATGCCTGTCACATAGACAAAGATTATGTCTTTATTATCCATCTGCACTTATAACACATTTTCCATTAATACATAGAGGCTCCCCCAGGACTGACAGTTACAGTACCACCCTTCCAACAACACTAATTTTTTCTAAAGGTTTATAAGAAGTCAGGCCTTGCAGGGAATGGTGTTCACAACTTCTTCGTATACTTAAGGCTATCTTGTGAACTTAAAAGAGGTGAAGATGTGTTTGGTTAAATTAGCATTATTTACCCTTTTGTGTAAGTTTTATTTCCAAATACCACCTTGTATAGGTCTGATAGGATTCTTTTTTTTAATCTTCCGTGGTGTTAGGGAGTTTAATGAGGATTCAAGAAAAGATTGTCTAAATCCCAATGAATTTGACAGTAGCAAGATGTGACATCCTACTGCTTCTTGATATTCATCACTTTGCCTTTCTATATTTCAAACCAACAACTGTAGCTGGCCAAAAAAAAAAAAAAAAAGTAAACCAAAGCCAGGAGAGTTATTGTAAACATAAATGTTATACCATCTTATGTCAATTTGCATGGCAAAAAGGAATACAGGTACTATCACCAAGTCAGGAGTAGGCCTCATTAAGTACTGCAAAATGTTATCTCTGAATATTAATTGACTTTTTAAATTAATCCACATAGTTTCATATCCTTCTCAAATGTGCTTCCCATTAATATTCTAGCAAAGAAGTTTGTTGCAGGTTAGAAACTCATTGTAGATCTAGGTATGTTTCCTATTCAAGGTCTGAATAAATAAATTGTACTGGGTGAAATATTCATGGGAAGAATTTCAGGATTCTGTTATAAAAATGAGAGTTTGTAATTCTGAAGACTTATAGACGAAATCTAGACCTCAATCTTTCATTGTTATGTCAATCATTTATACCATTCAACCTTTATAAATGTAATGAACATCCACGAAAGTCAGTAATGATGTATCCACCCGCAGACTTTTTTTTTTTTTTCCTAGCTGAGGAACTGCAGCCGTGACACAGGCTCTGAGTGAACCCACATGACAGTACCCAAAAGTCTACCCACCTGGACAAAGGAGACTTCACTGCAAGTTCGCAGCTCAGACAGACTACCTGAATCCATTAGGAGCTAGATAATAAGGTAACGCCTAATTCAGAAAGCAATTAACAGCCCCCCTCAGGAGGAACATGGTACTCAGGCCTCCAACACCATGTAGAAACTGCAGTCTGAGGAGAGGAGTTGCCACATGCAGGAGCTGAGCTGTCAGCCACTGTCACAGTGAGCCTGCTGTTCCCAGGAGTCATCTGCATTGGCTGGTGCAAACTGCAGGAGGGGGGCCGAGTTGTGATTTGTGTGAGGTCTGTACTTGCAGGGCAGGCATCACTGTCCACCTGCTGTATTTGTCCTGCCAAGAAAATCAGCTTTAGGTTGTGTGTCAGTGACTGATGTGATTCTGCTTGAGCAGCCACCATGCCAATCTCTCAATGATATCCAGAAAAGTATTTCACAGCTGAAGAGCAGGTAAAACACAGATGAGATCTGCAACTTCGTGAGTCAGTGACTCAGTCTGCAAGAGACTTAGGAGAGGTATTTTTGCCCCTGAGTCAACAGAGACCTGGAACCAAGACACTGGAAGAAAAACCCAGTCTATTGCTCATAGGAGACTGAAACCGAGACTAAGGAGTCACGGGAGGCCTAATCCAACACTATAATGGATTACATATTGCTTAACTGACAGTGTCTCCCTTAATTATTGTGGAAAATATGTAGCCTTAAACTTGCCATTTAGCACAAGGACTCAGGAAATTCCTCTTAAAACCTTGCAAAGCTTTAGGCATTTCAGTTGAGGTCCCTCCAGTGACTACTATGTCTAACTAACTAGGGTCAATAAGCCCCGGTTGACAGTGAAGATACCAGCACTAAAATCTCTTCATGCTTTTACTGGCCACTTCAAGTGGCTTTCTGTTCAACATGCATCTGTTGAAGGCATTATTCTTTACTGCCAAGCTAACTGCAAAGACAGGCAATGAAGATGCTGACCGTAGGACTAAGAATGACAAATTAGCTCTGTATAATAAAGGCAGGTGTTAAAACATTGCTGCTAAAATGCTTAGATCTGCCTCTGTCTCTATACTCCTCAGTTCTTGATCTGTAAAATAGTGACAATGCACTTCTCTAACTTTCAGGAAACTTGTGAGTATAAATATTGAAAGAGAACAAAATCAAATATTGTAAAGAGAGCAAAAAAGCAAGAAAAGCTCCACTGCTAAGTAGAGACAGAGAGATAGTAACAAGCCATTCTCTATTGATAAGTCTGTCTGCTTTTCCTAAATTAAAATTAAAAGCCCTTTCAATCTTCAGTGATTAGAATGGTCTTTAAAAGGATGACAAAATATATTATTTTCCTTTTTGCTACATTTTCATTATAATAAGAGTTCAATTTGAAAAAGCATTCAAGCCCAGCTCCTTCAGAGGAATTGAGATGGATAATTCATCCTGAAATCAGACAGAGCTTCCTTTGTAGATCCAGGTCCAAAGTATTTTCAGACACGTTCAGTAGAAAAACAACTTAATAATTAGTTATGCCTTAATTATCTAACTGAAATGCATTGAAAACAAGAAAATGTTAGCCATTTTGCAGTTTACCATTTTCCTGTGCATGATTAGATTCACTGATTTGTTTGCAATAGATGATGCAAAGTCTTCAGATTTACCAAGTCCAAGTGCAGCCATGCTTTCAAGGGTTGCTGCAACACCAGCTGTGTAATGCTCCTCATACCTTCTCCAATGCTTATTATGGAGCCAGAGAGACTGAGTGATTTGCCCAGGGTCACAGCACGGCTGTTCTACATTGCCTTCTTACACAATCAGTTTTTTTCAAAAGTCAGAACAGCTCAGTTTTCTTGAAATACACATTGCTTTCCTAATTTGGTAGCAGTGTGTCAGAAATCATGATCAAATGAACTGATTTTGCCTAATTTAAAAATCTGGCGAAAGGAAAGGAAAGTGCAATGCTACCCAGGAACTGAGGAGCTGCACAGCACTGTGGGCACAGGAAGGGAGAAGGCTCATGGACCATAGCGATCAGACCAGTAGCTACTGCCAGGGAGAGAGAAGGGAAGAATTTAGGAGAAGAGCGAGAGCATACTCCCACCAAAGATGATCGCATCTCAGGCAGCAGGAGGATAAGACCTGCATCTGTGTATGAGTCTAATCTTAATGGAAGGTATAACAGGATTCACTTTTTTTTTTACTCCCCTTGTAATTTCCCCACCCTTTCAGCAAGAGCATCTCAGATCTACAGGTTTTTTGAGATGTTGTATTCCCACCTACTCTCAATTGCCCTGTCTGTTAATTTCAGGTTCTAGGGGTGATTTCATTATCTGGCATTTATGTTTCCTTTTCAGAAGACTTCTGGATTATTTCCTCTCCCCTGGAGCTGCCAACGCAGCAGGCTTCAAGGAAAAAGGTGAATGCCTCTGACCCTCTCCAGAATAAGATCAAACACAGCTTGTCTAAGAAAAAAGCAAAGCGAAAACTTCAAGAGCAAAATAAGCAAGGTGAAATAAATTCATAAAATGATTTGCATATTTTAGAAAACTTCACAAATAATTCCGGAGTTTCTACAGTCACAAGGAGCTCTGATTCATCTGAAGCATTTTGGCAAGTTCTCTTAAATTTGTGGCTTTTAATTTTGCACCATTTTTCTCGAGGATTCTGGTAAATTTACTGCCTTACAGATTTGAAAAAACAAAAAGGGCTTTCTGTGGTTTTGAGGTCTTTCTCCCTTCTGTGTCTCAAAGAGAATCAGGAGTACCGATATTTTTCAAGTTTTTCTCAGAGGTTTCCTTGTCTTGACAGGGATAATAGATTGGCCTCACAGGTCAACTTCATTCTCACCCACAGTTTAGGAACCCTGAAGACTGGAGATAATAAGAAAAAGAAAAACAGCACTCTTTAATCCTGTGGTGTCATACAGAAATCGCAGTTTCATGTTCAGACATAACTAGGTCATTTTCTTCCGAACGAAAGATAGGTTTGGCATACTGTACTTTCCAAAATAAGTCCACTTTATTCACTACTAACTGCCCTTTTTGTTTTATTATTGGCCATTGCAAGGCCAAATGATTTAAAAACCAACTGAGCACTGATGTGTTAGGAGAAAACACAAGATGGCCTCTTCATTTGGTCCAAACGCAAAAGGTCTCCTTTGAAATAGCATTACTTTTACAACTTCTTCAATAAAGGATACATTACAAGCTGGTTTCTGTTTACATTACATTTACTAGCAATTCCTGTCCTAAATGACTTCCTTTCAATCTCAGTGAAGTCACTTAAATTCTAACTCACAATATTAAGTCAGTTATGATGCTAACCCGAGACTTTTGCTTTCAATAGTGCAATTGATTCTGCAAAGCACTGGAAAGCTCTCCAAAAACCCCTAAATCTTTTCTGGCAGATATACCTACTGCAGCAAATGACTCTTGACCCTTTTATACATACATTCTGTGTGTGTGTGTGTTGTAAATTCCCCTTTTCTTGACAGGGAGATGAGCTGGGGGGAGATACAGATTGCAGTAATATTTATTGGAATATATTTTATTAGTCTGTCATTATTAAGGGAAACAAGCCAGTATTATTAAAAGCGGATAGTTATTTGCACAGTACATTTGCTTATTCCCTCCCACTGTTCTCACACCCGCAGGTGCACACTATCACACAGACACCGCCGCGCACGCCATCACTCACAGTCACCCGGGTGGAAGCCAGCCCAGCCGCTTACTGACCGGGGAGAACTGCAGTGGCATGACGGTGGCTTCTGGGCAGGTGTGCAGAGAGTCCCCCCAGGGTCCCTCATTTCCTCAGCAGCAAGGGCGGTCCTGGTGCCTCTGGTGGTGTCCAGATGCCACTGCCACCTCCGATGTGGTCTGAGTTGCACAGCCCTTCGCTGGTGCCAGCGTGTCCTGGTGGTCTTCTACATGCTTGACAGACTCTGGTTCCTCTTTGATTTCTTGAAGGTGCAACAGGATGACAAATCTCAAAATGCTTGTCAGCATTTGGGAGATATTCACACATTTCCTCTCAGCACATACTTTTCATCTATTCAGCTTGTTCTATTCCCACCACAGGAGAATGAGTGGTAGGACCCATTCACACCTGCTTGTGCAGAAGAAGCCTTTCTGGTACATGAATGTGTGTTTGAGTCCTGACTTCAATGTACTCTCCTCCCTCTAGTGAACAATCCCATAAAAGAAGCTGTGTCTGGTGGACCCTGTTAATATATTGAAACAGATAGCACACCTAATAGGAATTAAGTATACCCTGGAGACAGGGGGGAAGGGGGAGGTTGTGACTGCCAGGCTCCTTACTTTATCCTTACTTACATCTGAAAGAAATGTCAGTAAATAAAACACACAATTTTATATTGTATTGTAACAGTGACAAAAATGTCTCTTGTGTTACACACAGAGCCAATTGCACTGTTTGTGATTAAGAAAAACTGAGCCCAAGCCCCAGCTGGTGTTTGACACAGTTGCCAAAGTGGAGTATCTGGCCCATTAAAAAATAAATATTGCTGATAGGTCCCTATACAGTAATCTGAAATTATTGCCCTGAAAATTGTGGAGCTGATAATGTGAAATGAGAAAAAAAAAGCTTGGCTAAAACCAAAACACAGTGGATTTTCTTGGGAGAGGATATCAGAAAGGGGGCCACAGCTACATTCGTTAATCTGACTGCACCTAGCCACTTGGTACAGTCACAGCCAAGCTGGGTCCTCAGTCTTTTCTTTCTCTCTCCCCTTCCCACCCATGTAACTTGTAGAGTTTCATATCCAGAGAAGTGGTTTGGAGAATGAACAATGAAATGAGTAATGTAATTTGGTGCTTATTGTCACAGAAGTAACAGCACGGTGTTGGCTTCTTCCATGTCGACAGCAAACAAAATTCAATTACTGTTTGGATATGATCAATTATTGCCAAACTACCTGCCAAGTCTATTTGCTGTGTTGGCATGAAAAGAGCAGCTCGTCCAGGAAGGATGTCAAGTATTCCCGTGGTAAAGAGCAAAGGCAGGGAGAGGAGAAACAGAACATTAAGAAGAGCTACTGAATGACAATAAGACCATTTTGGGCCATAGTTTTGCTGTGTAAAGCCCCTAAAGTGTGACAAGGAAGGTAGTGTCAGAGCGGCTCCCAGATGGAGCTGAAAAGGCTATCAGCTGTGCTTTGCAGGCACTCCATGGCGCCTGGAGGAAAAAATGCCTTGCAGCTGGTCGGTGGAAAAATCACTGTGATGCTCAGTGTAAAAATGTCACCGATATTCTACCACTACCACCACAATTTACGCACACAGCAAAATTTCTCTGAGCCTTTTCAATTAAACCAGAGAAGAAAAACCAACTGCCTGTAGAAAAAGGTATTCATGTGTACTGATGCTTATTAGAACCTGACTATTTCTGTATTCAGTAGCACAGGGCTGTGAGCCTACTCTACTTACCTGTGCCAATATCTTTAATCTTTATTTGTTAATTGACATAAAGTAGCAAATATCCAGTAGAGATATGGTTATATATGGTTATATTTTAGTAATCTTGCAAGTGGTGATTGCCATGTAGCTTCTGAACTCTGGAAGTTTGAGGTAATAATTTTGTTATGGGAATGATGAATCAGGAAAATAGTGAGAGTCCAGACAAAGATGGGAAAATAAGGCTGCTTGTCACTTTCTTACTTTTAGAACAGGGAAGGGATTGGGTTGTAGATTATTTTAAGGTAATAAAACCTGGAATACATAGGCAAATCTGTACATAGACACATCACTATATGCAGGTGCATCATACTAGAAGGTCTCAATTTTTAGAAATTTTTTTGAAAGTTATTGCACTTGGTACTCACCTGTGTTTTCTGTGTGCATACTGAGGAGGAGGGGCACATATGAAAATGGTAGGTATATCACAGAATCACAGAATGGCAAGAGTTGGAAGGGACCTCCGGAGATCATCCAGTCCAACCCCCCTGCTAAAGCAGGTTCACCTAGAGCAGGTTGCACAGGACATCATCCAGGTGGGCTTTGAATATCTGCAGAGAAGGAGACTCCACAACCCCCCTGGGCAGCCTGTGCCAGGGCTCTGTCACCCTTAAATTAAAGAAGTTCTTCCTCACATTCAACTGAAACCCCTTATGTTTCAGTTTGTGCTCATTGCCCCTTGTCCTGTTGCTGGGCACCACTGAGAAGAGTCTGGCTCCGTCCTCGTGACATCCACCCTTGAGATATTTGTACACGTAGATTAGATCCCCTCTCAGTCTTCTTTTCTATAAGCATGCTACTTTATCTGACTTCAACCTACATGACGTGAATTTTAGAAAGTGACAAGGGTTATAACTTAGAATGCAGAAAAAAATATTACTTACTGTAATGAAATCTGCAGAGAGCAATGCTAGAAAAATGAGCTGAAGGCATCATTAAGCAAGTGGTAAATAAAAAGGCAATTTAACATGATCATTTATTTAGCAAGTGGAAGTAGACCTACTGTTGCTTCCACTTTCTACTTCCTACCAGCCTCAAAGAGGTTTTTCCTGAATACTTAGGCAGTGCAGGGCTGCTCAGCAAGTACCCTCAAACAGCACCAATCATGCGATGTGCAAAACTTATTCTCTCTTTTCTTGTTTTTGACCCTCCTTTTCACCACCTTTGTACTTCCTTTTTTCTACCCCCCAGTCCCAAAGAAACAACCCGCTGATGATTAGTTTAGCCCTATTGGTCCCAGTTTCTGTATGCCTGTTACCCAGGCAATCTCTGCCTTATGTGTTATCACTGACACCTTTATACTAGGCACTGCTGGCCTCTGAGGATTTTAATGTCCAAAAGTTCACTGGACCCCCATTATCTGCAAAGTTTGGCCATGTCTCACATAACTCCCCCTTAAACACCTGTGGACACAGAGAGCCTCATGGCACTACCTGTAATTTTTTCTCTTCTTCACCATGCTGCTGCCACATCCAGAGGTTTCTCGTGTTGTGTCCAGTGATTTTCTGAACATCCCATTCAGTTACCTCAGCCATTAGGCCCAGTCATTGGCTTAATAATTTATTTGCAGCCCTAATGTCTTCAAGCAGTAGGTACAGAATTACCTGTAAACAATATATAGTCTATGTTGCATTGTATATATATACATTTTTGTCTGCAGAGGATCTCAAACTCCTCCACTGTGTGGAGTAATGGACTCCAGTTTGTATTCCTGTTTTATGTTTTATTGCCATTAAACTTCTAGGTTGGGCTTTACATCAGCTAAAAGAAAATACAGGATAAATCTGAGTACAGGGCTACCGAGAGTTTATGCAATTGTACTGAAGTATATCTTAGTCCACTGATGCCACCATTACCATGGTACACGAGTTAATTGCATTCATATAAGGTAATAAAGAAAACAAGCTAATGTTCTAACAAAGCAATCACTTTTAAGGAAATGTTTCAGAGAACCAAACTCCACTGTAAATCTTGTAAGAGTGAAATAATTCCATTTCTACTGCCTTGCCTTGCAAAACAAAATGACAGTACACAACAATGTAACACACTTATCAAAATAACAGAACAGCCATGCTGGGCCAGACTGAAAATGTGTTCATCCCAGTTTTTTAATAGTAGACAAATGATGGCTGCTTTTGCAAAATAAGTATGAAAACAGA
Organism: Gorsachius magnificus; assembly: GCA_034008185.1. NCBI lineage: Eukaryota > Metazoa > Chordata > Aves > Pelecaniformes > Ardeidae > Gorsachius > Gorsachius magnificus. The sequence goes on from CM067081.1 coordinate 187,109,499, forward strand.
ACAAATAAATGACAATTCCAGTGCACTGTCCTCATTTTCAGCAATTTAAAGCTTAGGGACTTCCTGGGTCCAAGCTTGTATCTTTGTTGCTGTGTATGTTTATATCAACAGGCATTGATGGATTTTTTTTTCCCCTGAACTAGCTCTTTAGGGGGTGCAATCAAATGCTATCACCATTCCTGCCTATGCATAATATGATAATGTCATGTTTCCAAACTTCTGCAGAGAATAAAGTGATCCTGAAATGATATTTTGTAAATGAATCAGGGGAAAAATGGTAAGAATCTTCTGCATGTAGTAAGTCATTTTAAAAGAAAAAGGCTTTAGAGCAATACTACCAGGAAAGGGGATATTTTCAATTGCTTTTTTTTATTCCCAAATCTTTGTTTGCTGAACTTTCAGTTGTATAACTGATTAGACATGATGTAATCTATCATTTTATGCTACTTACACAATATAACATAGCTCTTTGCATTGTCTTTATTAATACAACATATTGTGACAGGAGGAAAATAATTTATTCATTTTAAGTTATTTTTAAAATTGTTACAGTCATGGTAATTTCTCCCCCAAAACCCAAGAATGTATTAAGCATAATCACAAAATGAAAAATTCTTAACCCAGAGATTTTAGAAATAACAAATAAGAAGAAAACCAATCCTTGGACAGCATGGAAAGGAGGAACAGAAAATAAGTGAAATAAACAATAAATATTGGGCCCCACTTTGATGACAGAGTTATAATGCCATGGCTTATGGGTCAAAAGTCATTATACAGATTCACACCCCCCCATCCCACTCCACCCCACACGCAATGCTACAGAGAGAGAAGGATTCTGATATAATGTTATTAAGAATACAAAGGCAAACATTCGTATATCAATATATTTAGAATGTTATGGTGAGTTTTACTTTACTTGCATGTCTTGGTTTTGTAAAATAATAATAATAAAAAAAATCTGGAGATGAATCAGACCTAAACAGGAGGTAAAAGTGTATTTGTAGCATATGATAAGTGTGCAGTTAGAGAGGCACAGTCCTGTAGCGATAGGAAAGATATCTCCATGATTAGGACAGCTGAATAGTTCTTGCTAAACTTTTAACAGGTGGATAGTAATTATCAAGTCCTCTTTTCCAGAGGTTTGACTTGAAAATTGGATCCAAAGTGCTCAGCTCTCACAACGATGACAAAGTCAAAGGTAACCCTGCTTTGTGTGAAGAGCTCTGAGGAGTCAGGTCCAGTCTGGTATCTGAGATGACTTGCTTAGAGAAGAGCTTAATGTTGCCCTGTGCACAACAGCAAAGCTGATTAATTGAGGTCCCTGACCTACCCTCCCTCTGACTGTTTGAAACCTCCCCCACGACACATTTTACTACCCACTCAGTTAAGCTGATTCAACTGTGTATGTGGATTCATGCTGTGAGCCAGAACAATGAAATCATCGCTATTAAAAAATAATAATACCTTTTTGGCAGGTATTCAGCATTTTCTGTTTGTTTCTCAGCCTCCTAAATCCCATCAGCTGGCTGCAGCACAGCTTCACAAGCAGCTGCAGGTGTGACAAATTCAGTCGGGGCCTAGGAACAACAGATTGCATCGGGAAGGGAGGCAAACAGGTGTAATAGTTTAGCCGCTACCAAAACCGCGCAGCGTGGCGACACCTTGCAGCCTGGCTCTGGCAGGGCTGGTATCGACACCGAAGCCAATTAGTCCTGCTGGGCTCTGAGCAGTCAGATGTGGAGCCCTGTCAGCCGCTTGTCCATCACACCCACCAGTGCTCCCACTTCCACTGGAACAGCACAGAGGCACCTGCATGGAGAGCCCGCTTCGCTAGCACGCACGCTGAGGGGTTGGCTTTTGGGGCTTTTCCTGCCTGCAAGCGCTGCTGTGCTGCTGAGCCTGCACTAGCCTGGGAGCCAGCAGAGGCTGCAGGGTGCTCTGCCTGCCCCAGAGCCCAGCTGGGTGCACGCTGGCGCTGCACAGGGTCAGCTCACATGCCTGTGCATCCATACCACGCTTAATCTGCAGCTCCCATCTGTGGAAAACAGAGAGCTGACAGCTACTCAGTTTGGTTTTCTAAGCATTTAGGAAGATTGTACAGATGGATGCCATGAAAAACTCAAGAGGAAATTAATGGTTCTGTCTTCAGACCATAATTTGTATGTTTTGCTGTAAATAAGATGCCCAAACGTGTAGGCGAAAACACAGTGGTGGGTGCTTGCTTTTTTAGTTAGTACTCTATCCTGTACCCTGAATGAGGCAGTGGTCCTATAGAAAAAAAAAACAGAAACAAAAACATATTAATTAAGGTTATTAACTTTCCCATGGCATGGGAACAAAACAAGGCGAGTGAATATTTGCAGGCAACCTTAATTGCAGCATCCTCTAACTTTTAAGGCATCTCCATGGCAACCATGATGAAGTTCTTTATATATGCTGCTTCCTGGTTTTTATAAGTTTATATAGACAGCCTCAGATTCTGTCATAATCCTGTCATTATGTGTGTAGCTACCTGGCTAAGAGTGGGTTATCAAGAAGAATTTTGAAGCATGGAATACTGTGCTTTGCCACTCTAGAAGTAAAATAAAGTTAAGAAAGAGTTTCAAAAACAATATGGAAAACAGAAATCTTTATTTACATTGTCAGTGAAGAGCATGTTAGGGTAGGTTGTGCTGGCTGAACAGAGAACAAGGGAAACATTTAAAAAAAGTGTGTCTAAGCACATAAGGACAGAAGTATATATGGCCTTGAATAAACCATACAATGGGGATGACATAGGTTGTAATGACAGATAAAATAGTCACCCTGAAGGACATATAGTCTACTAATAAGGCGATGGCAGAAAGGCAGGATATGAGGACTTCTTTAAAAATTTAAGGTTATAGGGAAAATATGAGAATGTTCTGAGGCAGAGACAGCAGGTTTGGACAAGGGGTTACTTTTGAAGGGGCAAAGATGAGACAAAGGGGACCTGTGAGACAGTGATACCAACAAAGGAGAAAGGGACAGCAGAACTGGAGAGTGTGGCACTGTCTGAAATGTTTTGCTAGAAGTTAGCTACTATGCCTGTAAATAGCGTTTTAACTTAAAACAGCCTGATAGTGGAAGGTAGTGAGCAGTTGTCACTCCTTACTGACTCTGAATGGCTGGAATTGATGATCTTAAAGGTCTTTTCTAACCTAAATGATTTTATGATTCCATGATTCTATGACTGAATTAAGGAGTATCTGCAATTTCTGAATCTCAGTAAAGAATCAGCTGATATACTCTTCAATGCAGTAGTCTGGAAGTCAGACAGTGAGCTAGAAAAGGAAGCCAGAATGTGATTTGGAGACTTGCATTCAATATACACTAGAGGGAGAGAGAGCAGTCTCTTGCATTGTGATTTCTGTGTCAGAATATCACCCAAACAATAAGAAGTACAAAAAAGAGGGATATGAGATAGAAAACGCAAAAGAAAATGAGGAAGGGGGGTCTCCAATATGATGTAACATAGCAAAGATATGTCAGGGGTACAGCTAAGCACTTTTATGAAACTAAGAATTGAAGCTTTGTGCTCTCTTTATCTGAGGATAAAATAATTAAATCTTGCTTTCTCCATACCTTTAGACAGTGTTCTAACCTCCAAAACAGTTCAAGTGTTACACTGCCATTTCTTTCAATCCATGTTTACTGAGAGAAAAAACTTTCCACCATCCTCTGGCGGAAGGTTGTGCTGGTGGCTTGCTGCTGTGCTCTGTCCTGATCCCAGCTCAACCCACTTAATAATCAAAGGATGATTAGCTTAGCATCAGAGGTCCAGAAAATGGCTAAGCCCGGTGAATCTTGATCAAAGCGATTTTTTTTCCTGGTAGTTCAAAGTAGGACCCATACATCACCCTTAGCCTCCTCCTTTGTAGGTTATGTAATTCCTTATTTTGACTCCTGGCTTTTGCAGATGCTTCTCTTGGATACCATAGTTTACCTGTGACTGACTGGTTGTTGTCAAGGTTTTTGAAGCCTTCCTCAGATTTACATATATTTGTTCCTAAACCTCAGTCACATTTTCTTAGTGAAAATTATCTGTTTTACAACAGATTCTGACATACAATTAGCAGACAGCACTTCTCTTTCCAGTAACTCTTTTCAGTACAGTAGCTATATTTATGATTTCTACAGCTAAAATAATAATGAGTTCATTAGCTGTTGTGCCAGAGGTTAAAAGTTATGGATTAGCATTACCAGGAGATATGTTATTCTTGCACTTAAGTATCCCTTCAACCAACCATTGTAAAACACATAGCCAGTGGCACCAGGGGATATCTTGCTGGTTATCGATAGGATTTTGCCTACAATCATGTGTATTCATGGCCAACACCATGTGACTCCATTTGTTAATAATCTGGGGTATTTTTTCTTTGAGCTCTGTTTTAGATCTGCTTGAAGTTAATTTAGTATTTTGCTTTGAAAAAAGATACAATTTACTGAATGTGAAAATGAGATCAAATGGTACTGTTGCCTGAAATAATGAAATACTGTATTAAGTACTTCAAAAAGGCCCCATGATATATACTGGTCCCACATATATTCACCCTACCATCACTGGCACAATAAGTTATCATATATGATGAGTCATTATAGCTCTATGATCACAGAGAACATTTTCTGCAGATACTCATAACATTCCAAATTACATATTTCACAGAAGTAGGTCAAATTAAGCAGTGATTGAAGACTAACATTTCCGCAAGTACCCAGCTATCCAGATTTTATCAAGATAATACTGAAGAGAAGTGCTCTGCATATTAAGAATGGGTTGTCTTTTTGTAATAGAGATCTAAATCTGCTGTGGGTATTGCAAAGGTCTTTTCTTTTGTGGCCTCTTTTTAAGTTTCCGCTCTTGCTCTCTTCAGGTGTTATTAACTCATGTTGTACGAGATCAGGGTAAGATCTGAGTCACTGAAGATGTTCATCAGTTCTGGATTAGGGTGAGAGGAAAACAGCGGGTGGACTGAACACAGAGATTCCTGTGCATGTGGAATCCTCTGCACATGTTGCAGAAGTACGCTGACATTACGGAGCTAGGCCTTATCAAAGGGTCTACTAGTGCATGTCTTTGGATAACAAATTGGCATCTATTCTCTATTTCTTAGTTCTCTTAAGGGACTTAATTTTCAGATTTTTTTTTCCTGGTGCACGAGATCACGGGAACACATAATATAGATTTGTGTCTACCTTTAATATTGCCCTTCACATTATTTGTTGGCCATTTCATTCCCCACTCGCATTTCCTTCTAGAGCTAAACCAGACAATCGTTACCACCTGGACTACAGCGTTTATGCCAGTAGAGTAAATATAGTTAACGACAGACTTTGGCTGGATGCACCTGCCTTGGGAAGATGATGCTCCTGGCTCCAAACAGATGTCACTGACCAGCAGTGACATCTCATGTCAGAAAAAGTATTTGGTGTCCCAAGAAGTTATAGCTGCAGCCGCCGTTACTTGACGGAGTAACTGCAGATGAAGGCTCCAGTGTGGAAGGCTATGTACCAAAAATCCCTGTGAATTTTCCGTAAGAATGCAATACAAGGAGAAAGGGAGGTTTTAAAATAGTACAGCAGGATGATCATAAGGCAACAACATGGCACTGCTGATCAGCAGAAGTAGAAATTACAGAACATTAGCCACTGAACCATTACCCGAATTTTGTAGGCATATCAGTGGTGGTCAAAAAGAGGTTTCGCATTCTGTAGGAAATTCTGACATTTTGGAATCTGTTTTTATTCTGATTAAAATGAAAAATCCAAATGTCAATGTTTTCTAAGATACAGTTCCAGGGAAATATTTCTTTGGAAATGTCAGAATTTCAGTACAAGTTTCTTGTTGACAATGTTGAATCATTAAACTACAAGAGATTATATGTATGTAGATATATCTGCTATTACTTACGATGCATGAAACAGTAAAACATTATTCAGAACAGTCAAAATGAAACTATGATTCATAGTATAAATGAAAGATGATGAAATTGTAATTAAATAGTCTTATCACACTGATGTGAGAAGCCTTCCTGTGACAGTACTTCAACTACTTTCAGTAATTATGTAGGAATAATACTATGTTTAATGGTATTGTCGTATCAGCATGATGGTTAAAATTTGTAAGTCCATTTTGTACAAACAAGGCCACAAGCACAGTGATTTCCTGCTGTTATTTATTTATTGCTAACTCTAAGGCATTTAGATGGTTTCATATTCAGTGTTTCATAAGGCACCCGATATGTTTTGCATTAAAAACCCAGCAATTTGTCTATTGGCAGGTGCTCTCTTAGCAATGAAAATAAATTTTGATTCCAGTACAATAACCTTAGAATGTAAGTGGAATTACTGTTAAATAAATTACAATTTTATTAAAAAAGTGATTAAATTCTTATTTATATATGTTCCTGCATTTATATTTTCACAGTGGTGCTTATAGGACTCTTGTTATACAACTACCATAACTGCACTGAAAATTTATTCCTTGGTGTATTATTTTGTAGCCTTCAGTAAATATCAGCCTTGAGATTTATGGGCTAAGTATACTATTTTTTTTTGTCAGCTATGTATCCAGGTTTTTTTGGCTGCTGGGAATTAGTTTATAAAAGAAACACTTCATAGACAATACTTCTTGTGCTCTGTAGCATGCTTAGAAGTTGAAAGAGTCTTTTACTGTGGATTTCATTGCTTCAGTGGGTTTTAAAAAGTATTTATTAAATTTAGTGTTTCGTTGAAGGAAAATCACAAGATACAAGAGACAGAAATCTCACTCTCCTAAAACCTTAAGCAGTACGGTTTGTAAAGGTCCCTTGGTGCCCTCACCAGGGCTTATCCCTGATCTGATAAATTGGTGAGGCTCTACCAGACTCCCAGAGGAGTTGGCTTAGAGCAGTGTGTGTGTCTGTGTGCACACGTGTGTGGACGCAAGTGGGGGATATCCTTTGCTCTGCTGCTGGGTGCTGGGCAGTGCCCTTGCCGGGTCTGTGCATGGCCGGTATCCCACAGGGGAGCCTTCATACAGTCTGTGAGACCTGGGTGTAAGGTCTCAGGCACAGTCCTTGGATATTCCATCCTCACGTGGACAGTCTGCAGTTTGTTCAAAAAAAGATAAAATTATACTCAAGGACTCAGTTAAATTAGATATGGAAATTAATGAAATAATCAACACAGCAGCCTCAGCAGTATTTGTTTTCTTAATAAATTCAATTTATTTTATTCTATTCCTCTCATTTTTAGCTACGGTATAGAACTGAATGCCATTGTTAGGTCACACTTGTGACCGCAACCATTTAATTTCCTGAATAAGCCACCAAATGAGATGCCTAGGGCCACTCACCCTGCCAGAGCTATTTTTACCAGCCTGTCTAGAGATGCACACACACACAGAGCACTTCCCAAGTCATGTTCCAGTGGCAATTTCAGAAATTGTTTCTGAACCATAAAGGCCATATGTGTAATTCAATTTTAAAAAGACTTCTGAACACTAGTCTTGTTATAAATATCCAAGATGCAGGCAAGTTGTCTGTTGTAACTACACCTTGAACCAGCTCTGCTTCCTTCATACCTCTCTCACCTGCTTTTTGCTTGTAGTGCCTCTTCAGATCTCTGAAGAGTGATTCTGCTGTAAATTTGTCACCGAATCCCCCTCCTCCTCCTCTCCATGTCAAACGATAAGGAGAAGTGGTCAGGCCATGCTTGCGTCTACTTGTGGCCTTTTCTCTCTCCCCTCTCTGCTCCGACCTCTCGGCCACCTCCATGTACCTCAGCCCTGGCCATCTCATTTACACGCATGTTCCACAGCAGCTTGGCATAACCCCTGTGTTTCCCTCCGTTCCAGGGCTCTGACATGCACTCCCTTAAAGAGCAGAGCACAAACATTTGCATCCAGGCTCCTGTCCTTCACGGTATTCCTTGCTAGAGACAGGCAGGTAATAATGCTCCCTCTGGTTCCCAGCCTGGCACAAATACATGTGTACCTTGATACTGTCATATGCCAACTGATGCAGTAGATTTTCTCCATGATTCTCTTGAAAGCATAGTTCCATTGATTTATTTTAGTCAGTTATTTGATGCATTTTTATAGATTTTCTCTATCAAGGCTTACCTGCGTGTGGAAATCCTGTCCTGACTGTTCCTACTACTAGTCCTGCCTGGTTTATGATAAATTAACAACATAGTACCAAATTAATCTTTCAGGTCAGTGTCACCATTTTTCTTAAATCCTACTGAATGCAGCCTGGATAATAAAATCAGTTTATGCTACTGCACAATTCAGAACTACAACATTTAATTAGCCCAAATATTAATTTGACTATTATAATACTAGATTTCTGCATCCTAAGTAATTACACTTGAATTTTCAAAGTATTATTTTTTCAGCCAACATAATTATTTGCAGGTTATTACATAGCACAGCGGATTTGTCTTTTTGTCAAATACATTTTTTATTTGCTAACTTTAACCAGTCTCAATAAATCTGATTGCTACCATGCAGAAAAGTAGAAAAAAGTAGACAAGTGAATGAATTTCCATTTCATCCAAAGTGCAAAAATTCTTCAGGCAAAGCTTTTCAAAGTACAGATAAATTAAAATGTAATTTGCTCTTTTCTTCCACTTCAGAAATTAATGCCTGTGTTCTTTGTTTAGCCCCTATTATTCATATAATGGCAAGTTCTAGGTCACTGCATACAGGCAGCTGATATTTAGCAACTGATCTTAGTGGGGCTTAATTGGTTGTCTTGTGAAAATTGTATGTTTCCTAAATAAAGATCAAAATGCATTCCTACTAGCAAATCCTTGTTTTCCAGGAAAACGTATATGAGGGAGCACTTCAACAAACAAATACAATGAACACTGGTATTGTTTCTCAGTTTAATTGTTCTTCAGACATAATCTTTTTTTTTTTTTTTTAATTTATGGAAACGACTGCCATGGACTTCAGGGATAAGTGCATAATATCTTGTTCCTTCATTTGGAATTTATTTTTCAGACTTCTTTTTACAGAGTTTAGGTCTTCTATTGTAATGTGATCACTTGCAGATTCCAGTCTAAAACTGGTATGACAAAACAAAACAGAACAAAACAAATCTATACAAAGCATAGGGGTGATTTAATTGCAAAAAGTCAACATAAAAATCTTCCAACATTCACCTATCCTGACACCATCTTCTGGAACGTGTCTGGATAGTGGCTCCGTAAGACAGCCTTTCTGGCGGAGGCAGAAGGGTATTATCCATTTCTCCACCTTCTCTTTTTTGTCCAAACCAAAATATTAGAGATTTTTCCAACTTTATTTTAGAAATGTCCAATCATTATAGCTAAATTGACTTCTTTTATTTCTATTGAAAAAACATGTCTTGCTAGCTCTTCTATTTAGAACTGCAGATCAGGATCCTCACCTTGTATATCATCTTCAGCTAAAACCATTCTCTCATTCTATATAAAGGATTTTCTTAAGACCTGAAGCCTGAGTGACAGATCTAAGAGACAGCCTGTTCTGTCCATTCACAAAGATAAAACTCTCACTACCTTGCATCCCAACATCTGAAAGGATTTTTTTTTCTATTCCAAATTAGAAAAGGCAGTCCTCCCTACTAATAACCATAGAGAAGCTGTTACAAAGATTTTGTTTGTACTCCATCAAATTTTAACCATTATCCATCCCTTCCACTGTTTTCCCTCTGCCTTCCCCTTCTGTAGTGTGTTAAATATAGTTCCCTTCTCTGTATCCAGTCTTGCCAGTATTTTTTCCTTGACTGGACCACAATTACATTGGCTGTCACCCACCTGGAAAGATTTTCAAGCCAACACCTCTGTGCTTGACACTCCCCTTTGCCACTCGGGAGGAGCTACTTGTACACAATTGTATTTGTCTTTATCCTCTTCTAGTAAACCCCTTTTTTATTATATTGCCTGGGAAAAAAGGAATTGGCAAAAGTCAGGCAACAGATACGGTAGCAGGACTGCCTGTCATATTGATGAGCATGGTGTTTTTCTGGTGCTCGTACCTATCTGATGTTCCATCCCTTGCATTTAAAATACTGATTCTTTGCAGAAGAGATCTTTTGTTAGTTATGTTATTATTTTCTAATAAAGTGGAATGCTGTGAGCAGTACTGATGCTAATATAGATAATGACAATAACAACATCAGCAACTTACTCTGGGAAATTATCATGCACAGGAGGCTCTTCTGAATGGAGAAATGCAAAAATTAACTTTTTGCTCTTTTTCCTTTACAGTGAACTCCAACCTGTTCCCAGTTTGCAACATATGCACCACAAAATTAGTTAAGATTCCGGTCCAGTGCAAGGTATTACATATTGCCTGCAGTCACTTTACGAAAAATGTATCATTTAATTTCTGCCATTTACATTAATGCAATGAAACCAGTATGAGTTACATACAGTCTTCAGGCAGTCTTTTCTGAGTTACACTGATCTTGCATACAGTAACGAGACACTGCAACCTGTGCTGTGACTGCATGACGAGCTGGAGAGCCTTTACACTACAAAGCAAACTAGAGCAAAGAATATATAGCTCCCATGGATCAGTATGCCACAAGGAGCAGCCAATGAACTCTTTTAGTGTATGCCTGGAATTATTTCAGATGACTCTAAAGTAATGTGAAATGTATCAGTTGTCACACAACAAGGTGGAAGCATTACAGTGAAGTGCTTCATTACAATGTGTTACCACTTTTACTTATTCCTTTGACATCAGTGCTTCTGACTGTGAATGACGTAATAAGAATGTGGAAAATCTGTAGTCTTAGGTTGCTTTCCAGGATTGTTAATCCCAGGACAAGGAGGCGGCACTAGATTCACAAGGCAGAATAAAACCATACAAACTTGAGGAAAATGTGGTAACTGAAGCACCAAGATGCTTGAGGCAGGCAAAGATTTAGACATACAGGTGTCACCTAACTTCTAGAGATATAAAGGGTTTTTTATCACCTAAAGCCCTCTTTGAATATAGGCAAAATTCAAATTTTTAACATGCGAATTTTAACCAGGAAGACAACCTTCAAGAAGCTACTCTTATTTCATGTTTAAGCTATGTTGAAGAATGCAAGCAATGCGAGGCCATTTAAGGACTAGGTTTTACTTTCAGTGAGATTTGCAATATATGTTTTTTTCCATGTCCAATAGAATATACTTCAATTCCTTCTCTCAGTGTAATGAGGAAAACAAAACTTAAACCAAGGTATGGGAGGACTTCCAAAACCCACAGGTCTCCATTGCTTAGTATAAGATTTCTCAGGAACAATTCCCCTATAGTCCTTAAAGGCAAGTTATAAAAAAGCATTCCAGTACCTATAGTACGTTTTAAGTAGAATTTAGAAACCTAAATCTGAAAGAAAGATCTGTAAGAACACTGATTAACCTAAGAACTGCTTAAATGTCCACGAGCCCATATGGGATTCATGATACAGATTCTTAGACGTCTAACAGTGTCCATAAGGGTTTCCTCTCACATAATTTGGATCTACAGTGTCAGCATTTAAGTCTGAGCTGGTCATTCAAACCTCTTTACAATGAATGGCTAACAATACATAAGCTACAATTCAGTTCTATTTTAGGAATTAACATTAGGATGAGATTATTATACCATAGAAGCGCCCAATTTGCTGACCATAAGAAGAGTCTACTTCGTATGCGTACATATTTGCTCAGATGACTCAGATTCTGATGGGTCTACATTTTTATAAGAAACTTAATTTGATGCCTATTGCATGTGCCCATATTCACCTTCACGGAGTGGTTCAGCAGCTTTTGAGTGCCTTACCTGTACATAAAGCTGTTTCTTCACCGAAAGAGTTGTCAGGCTCTGGAATGGGCTGCCCAGGGAGGTGGTAGAGTCCTCATCACTGGAGGTATTTAAAAGAAGGATAGATGAGGTGCTTAGGGACATGGTTTAGTGGTGGGATGGCAGTGCTAGGTTAAAGGTTGGACTCAATGATCTTAAAGGTCTTTTCCAACCAAAGTGATTCTATGATTCTATGATTCTAATTCAGCACTAGACCTAGATCTCCTGAGGTGAGGAATCCAGTAGGCACAGTCTGAAACCATCTCTGCTAGAGTGATAGCAAAGAGCAGATTGCTGAGGATAGAAACCTGTGTTGGAACATGCAAATTCCAAGACATGAATGAGGTACATGAGAAAACTGCTTTAGACTCTGAAGTTTTGTCAGATATAAGAATTTCCTTCTGGATCAGTGGATTGCTTCTTCAGCACGAGGATGCATGTAAACACGCTCTGGACCACTGCATTTGTTCTGTATAATCACATATTTCATGCTGACTTGTGAAGTCCATACCCAGAGCCTGGCATGAAGGAACGGTAATATGCAGTAACTGTTGTGAAATTTACTGCTTAAGTTTCAGTGCTTAATGTTTGGTGAAGGAAGGGTTCATCTACTACAAACCAACCCACTCATGTTCAGGATTACAGAACAGATGCAATTCTTTGAGAGAGGAGAAAGACCCTCATCTGAAACTAACATAAGGCAGTACACTTTTTGGACCTATTAGAAAAAGAAAAATCTGTGGTGCCATGTGCCCATATGCCTATAAATACATGTTACATCTGTGAAGAGTTATCTTTATTTTGAAAGTGTTTATCTGACAGAATGATTCCTATTTTTGTAGGCCCACCTTCTCTCTACAGAGTCCCATAGTTGTAGTACTTGTCTGGCGTAATGTTTAAACTACAGATGCTCTAATAGCAAAAATATACTTCTGGGACACCAGAAAGTGGATGCAAAGCCAAACATGAAGGGATACATTTCCTTTTTAAAACTGAAATTGTCTCCTGTGAAAATTACAAGAATTTTAATGTATCTGAAATTATTTTTTTTTTGTATCTCAACAATCAGGAGATAATAGGACAGACACTACAACCGCAAAGCAGACAATATGTATCTTATCTGTAGCAGTGCAAATATATGTAGTATTTACATTCACACTTTCTGAGGCAGCTTTTGCCTGAGGGAGGCTCTCAGTTATTCTAGCTGTACCAGCTCCAAGGATCTAAACTAAAGCTTGAGATGGGGGTAGCATGAGAAAGACGTATGTACCACTTCTTCCTGTGCCCAACAATGGTACTATGGTAATGCTGGTAATATTGTTGAATCTAAACATTTGCTTGGCACCACTATCTTAGTTTACTATGAAATGACAATGACCATGTAGTAGAGAGATGCATTTCCCTTTATCATCATATTTCACACACAAATCAGTATCAACAGATCATTCTGCCTAGGAAAATACTCCATCATTGCCACTTACTGGCTTGAATTTATTTTACATTTAGAGGAATTGAAAATAACCTGTTCACGCTCACTTTTCAAAACACTGAGTCAAACATTTGGAGATGTATAGAGTCTGTTGTTCAAAGAAATAATACTTTATATCTCATCTGTTGTTTTAGGATCCAATGATTCCTCTAGTGAATTAATGTTACTTTACAGAGGGCAATCTCTATATAACGTTCAGTATTTCCCTGGGAAACTCCTACTCTGAGTGATACTTTCTCCTGTGCAGCTGAAATAAAAATTACAGTGGAAAAAGAGCATCACAAATGAAGCCTCTTTGTTACTCATCCAAAGTATCAGGTTACTCTTAAGCTATAGGGGAAAAGAACCCTGAAAAAAACCAAAAAACTTTGGAATTAAAGGTAAAGAATGGAGACTAGGGAGAAGGGCTGACTAAATAATTTAAGACACTGCTTCCTTCACTGTGCTTTGCAGACCCCATGGTCCATGAGGTCCAAGTGTATTCATGAAGTTGCTCAGGAAATGTTTAGGTTTGATAGTGCACAGTCCAAAATCTCTGAAGAGGATATTCCATGCTGTGGAGATTTTGGATCATGCTATGAAAGTAAAATAGGAAAAAAAAAAGAAAAAAAAAAAAAAAAAGCAGATAATACAAAAGACCAGAGGAGGATTGACTGTGGAGGTGTGATGATTTGAGAGGAAGTGAAAATATAAAAATTGCTAGATATTCCCCACTACTTGCAAGTGTCCTCCATCTACTACAATATCATATCATGATATGCTATATCATATTTCATTGAGTTTCCCCTCCACACAGGATTATCAGACTAAACCAGATCAACTTCTTAGTGGCACAATGACCTGGCTAATGAAGGAAGAATCTCATTAATCATTAGGGAAATAGTCTTCAGCAAAGTGATTTTCTAAATCATTCATTTAGGTGAAAGTACTGAAAACTTTAGATTGAAAACCTGTCAAGGCATAATCATGGCTTATCTAGGAATCTCACCAAAAAGTTTTCTACAAAAAGTAGCGGGGGTAGTGGTGAGAGGGAGCTAACTGGATTTGTTCCTTCTTTCATTTCTGTGGGGTATTCAATAGATCTTAATGTTTATTAATTTTATCACCTCGGAATGGTTTGCATTAAGGAATTTGTTCTTCTCTGGTTTTGCCAGAAGAGACATCAATGCACATGTCTCTGATCCTTGCCATTTGTTCTCATAGCCAGAGCAGCTATTTTCTGACTGGATTTTTTCACGTATTGTTTAAATCACTTGGCACTTGCATATAAATGGTCTCTGACATGGAGGTGGGCTGGGTGGTCCCTGTCATTAGTTTTCAACTGAAAGAAAAAAATGAAGTAGAGCAATGAATTCTGTAATAGGCTCCCTGACAGTTATAATCTAATTTCAGTAGCTCATAGCCTTTGAATTTTACTCACAAGGTCCTATTTGAATTTGCTAGTGATCAGTCATGCATTCAAGCATAAATTGTTGTCTAAGGCATATAATTTCTTTAAGCTCCTACAGAGATCATTTGCTATTCCAGGATTTTTCCCGGAATTAATTCGAACTGAATAGCTAGGCTAAGTTCTAGTTTTCACTACAAAATATTGACCTTTAATGTTTAAAAGTTTCTATTTTCTATACATTTGTTCACAATATACATAGAATCATCCTGTCCTTCAACAGTCATTTTCAAAAAAGATCAGCAACAACAACAGGGGAAACATTAAAAAAACTTCATTTTATTAAAAAGACTGAATATAGTTTAGACTAGGAAGAGCTGGGCGATGCACAGTTTCAAATGTTTAACATCCTGAATCCTATAATAAATTTTGCATTTTATATGTGCCTGGAGTATATATGAATATGAACCTCTTGGATCATTCAGTCCAGTAATGCACTACTGCAGGCAATTATGTCATGCCATATACTATAGTTATCTAAATGCATCATGACATTTCTGCATCCATTAGGGATGCAAAATCCAGGGGTTATTTTAGATTTGCCCATTATGAAGTTATCCTGGAACGGTAAATTGCAGCTCTGCTGTCCTCTGCTCAGAGGCCACTCGAAGCTGATACACTGATGCCCTGCAGTAAACGAGAGGCAGCTAACCCCTCTTCCACTAAATGAAAAGCTGCCTCACTTTGTCTTGATTCTGCTGAGACCATGAGCCTACATGCGGACAAACACCGCGTGTGGGTGAGTGACCAATCCCTGGTATATGTGGGGTGCGAAAAGCTGAGTTATCTACCATGGAAGTAGAGCAAGTTAGCTTACATTTACCATTGGAAAGAAGCTTCTTATCACCATGAGAGTATCCATGCTTTTATATCTCATTAACTTGGGATGAATCAAAGTAGCTTATTCTGAACTTACTTAAAATACTTTTACTAACCTGACTTTGCGAATTTTAGATTCATGTCCTTTTCAGTTGGGTTAAACACAATGTTCTGACATCTACCTTAAAATTATGATTTGTGTTCCTTTATAGGGAATTCTCTTCAGAAACCAACTCTCTGATGGCTAGACATTTGGGTTTTAATTTCCATTGAAATTTATTCATTATGAGTTATTCTTGTTTCTTCTTGGGCTAACATTTCCCTTCAGCTTGTGTAACATTTATTCCCCAGCGCACTTACAGGGAGCAGTCCTGTCCCTTCACAGCTTCTGTTTTCCTAAACAAGATGAAACTCATTAATCTCCCTTCTCTGATACAGCTAGTAGCCTTTCTTCACATCTGCATTCCAGATTCATCTGCCTTGAACATGTATACAATGTGTACATTATTACCAGTGAAGTTTCAATAGGGTTTTTTAAAAAGGAATTATTATGATCCTCATGTGTTAAAATATCCTTCCTAAAGCAACTTCAGATACATTAACTTCTTCAGTATCACAGTGTATTAGTTGTTAATAAGTATCTTGTGACTATCTAATGTACTTAAGTGATTGTGTCCCTGTGTTGCTTCTGCTTACTGATCTCACAGCTAAATGCAAACTGTCACGGATTTTAATTATTCTTGTTGACATTTTGACAAAGATTTTATGTCAGACAAGGGTGTTTAGAGTACTAGAACTAAATAGATGTTAACTAAACTCCAAACAGTTTAGTCAATATGACTTTTCCTTTCTCAGTCATGCAGGACCCTTCTGTCCTGTGATTAGAAAGATAACTCCAAGACTTACAAGATCAGAATATATAACAAGAAAAGATCCAACAGAAGGTACTACATTTGGGCTAAAGACCCATTTATAGTGCACCAAAAAAAAGCAACCGTTTCTTTTTCACATCACCTGTAGTAATAAATCTGAACAAAACATAATGAGATAGTATTAGGTATCAACAAAAAAAATCCCTCGTAAATGCCCAGGCAACACTGTGACAATATTCCATCCAAATGCTCTAAGATTCACTAAATCTTTCAAACTTTGGAGATGCATTTGCATTAACAGGTATATTTTCACTTAATAAACTGTATTTTTAAAGTGAGGTAAATAATTGCAAAGAGCTTGGATGGCCTGACTTCTTGTCTAACAGAAACCAGATATTTTCGGTAGTCTAACTCCATTAAGTTATACTTGGTTTCTATATTCACACATAGAATTGAAATCAGACTCATGCAAGGCCACTGCATCCGTGCTAAATGGCCCAACGGGTTTTAAGGATAAAATTAAATCACAGGAGGCCAAGCAATCACTCAGTGAAAAGAAAAATGTAGAAGAACCTGGAAAAAATCTAAAGATGAGGATCTGTGGTTTATCTTTTTACTGATCAGACATATTAAACATGAACTTAGTGTCTCTGATGAAAGCTATGGTAATATCACTGGTAGACATAGAAGAGACAATTTTAAAGAGTGTTTTGAAAGAACAGGCTGAGTTTACAGTGTGCTAAAATTCAAAGAAATGAAGTCACTTTGCAACTAGTACAGAAAAACCTCTAATGCAACAAAAGCATCATTTCTTTCGCCACATGAACCCCACGGAGTGTCACAAGAGATATTGGCCCCAATCATCCTCTTCATTTAATTTGGTTTACATCAGGTCAGTAAAGCAAAGAGTTCTAGTGCTAACCTGCTTGGCACAATTTATTCAGCCACAAGTGGAGGCTGTTTATTGCCTGTACACACCTACTTTAGTATTATTGACATGGAGTATATAAACAGGAAGGAAGATGTTCCAGGAAAGCTGCTGTGTGCTTTAGTTGTCCCCAGAAAATGGAGCAATGTTTACGTGTCAGTCAGGGATGCCCTATCAAGTGCAGAGCAGCCATGATCTTCCTTGATCTACATTAGCAGGATGATGTGCTGTCTTTGCTCTGTCTTCCCATGTGGCATGTCCTGCTTTTACTGTGCCCCTCGGCTACAACATGTCAGAGAAAATCTTTGGGGCAGGTTTATATATCAAGAAAAATTATATTTATGAACTTCTGTGAGGTCATTTCCCTTTATATGTAAATGTCCACAACATTTTGTAGGCCAAATACCATATTTTATACGGTTGTCAACAGCAACCCTGAAAAGCTTTTGTCAGTTAAAGGAATGTATTGTCAATGTACCCAGTACAGATAAATATATACTTCAATTTCTTGAAAGCTATATATCAGAATATATTTTCCAGAAGAATAAAAACATCATTCTCAAGGCAGATAGAAAAGAAATAAGATCATTTCCTTTCCATCAAATAATAAGTATATAAAAATGCATTAAAATATTTACGTCTGGAAAGACATTTCAATATAAAAAAAATTTACCCATTTTGGAAAATCTATAGGCGTGGAATATATGAAACAGGAAAGAATTACGCTGTCTTGAACATCGAATTTAACTTTCCATTAGCTTATGTTGATGATTAAATTATGCTGATGTGAGGGTTATTGTGCCCTTGAGCCAAAGTTTAACAGTCCACTTACAGTCTAGTAATAGAGATTTTAAGGAATGATGATTCTGTCATACTGCTGGTGTTATAATAGATATATTTGGATGGCTGTTCACATACAAATGTATTTAAATGAAATGAGCATCATATCAGTCATGATCTGCAACACATCTTGGGTTTTGTCTGGCACTTTATCTCTTTAAATTACATCTAAAGTATAAATACTGTGAATATCAGCAGTTAAAGAGACACTAGCCTAACAACAAAGGAGACAGATAGCAGAAATATTTTGTTACTTCACTGTGCCCTACAACATCATTGCATTTTGTGATATTATTGCCAGAACTTGCCTCACCATTCTCACTTTGTAGAGATTTCTGCATCATTCTTAAAATTCATTATACTGCAGAAGCACAGACCTTTGTTGAGAGGTGACATATCACGTGCCTCAAAACATATACTTACTGACTGCATGGTCTCTAAGGCCCTGAAATAAGGTACCCAATGTTAATAACTTCCATACAATAATAATTCAACTTTATCATTGCAAGACTTTTTAAAGGTTTTTTTTTTTAACATTGTAGATGAGAGGCATTTCATTCACTTCACTTGGTTTGACACCTTACCTGCTTGTATCCTACCCTAGTGATGTTTCCTTAAACAAATTTTTCTGAGGTAAAGCAACATGGCTAAATTTCAAAAACATATCCAGTTGCAGATATATGCCTTGAAATAAAATCTGCTTTTTTCCTGAGGACATTTTATGCTTTTTCCCATTTCCAAAATCATGAGTGGGAAAAAAAAAGAAATCCATCAAATCAAAAAGACTCCATTAACAAAAGATGTAGGTAATAAAAATTATTCATTATCTAAGCTTCTCAAAATCTGTCAGACTAAATATATATATTTCCACATAAGAAAAATCACAAAGGTTTTGTAGTAAGCCAAGCTGTACCTCTTATTAAGTGCAACATGATCTGTGCAACTCAATAGGGCAAAAAGGGCCGATTGCATATTCTAGGTCTGCTGAATGGCAAAGAATACACATGGAAAAGCAGTATATGCGGGTCTCACCTGCACACCTCCCTGATCTATGAAGAAATAAATGTATAGAAGAGTAGCTGTGGCTCTCCAAACCCTGCAATTAGTTAAAACAACCATAAGAGCACAAGAGCAAAAACTTGTCTGTCTCAAAGTTCTCCTTCTGCCAGTGGCTAAAAGAGGATTCCTGGGGAAGAGTATAGGAAGCATGACCTGTACAAAGTGATCATTTCTAGAAAGGAGTAATTTAGCACCTTGAGCCAGAGGTTGCGGTTGAACCATGTTAAATGTTCTCCAATGGAGCTCAACGTTATGAATTTCTTTTTGAACCCATTTATACTTTGACCTCCATGAGACCTGTAGCAATGAGATCCACAGTTTAATAATGGAGAAATAGTGTCAAACTGTTCCCAGTCTACCTTCTCCACACAATATATGCTTTTATGAAGTTCCATTGTCTTTTCCTTCAGCTGCCTCTTTCCAATCTGAAGACTTATAGGCTGCTTAGTCTGTCTTGACATTCTCCTTTTACAGCACCCTGTGGCAATGAGTTCCACAGTTAAATAACTGAGAAAACAAAATAAAATAATTCCCATCTTTCTTCTCCACACTATTTACAGTGGTACAAGTCCTTATGTTATCTTCCTTTAAATTGTCTTTTTTAATCTGAAGAGTTCTGGTCCATTTTATAGGTAAGCTTCGCTTTTTAATAGGAGGTTGCTTCCAACCTTTAATAATCTTTGCTACACTTCTCTGTGCCTTTTTTAGTTCTTTGTTTCTTTTTGATAAAGGAAGAGAAGAACTTGCAGAAGTTTTTAAGTTAAAGGCACACCGTGGATTGTTAGTGGCATAATGATTGTTCTATTTGCTTTTCATTCCTTTTCAAATAATCCTAAACCGTCTATTTGCTTTTCTGACCATTGTGGAGCATGTGATGAGCTTTTCAGAGAACTATTTTTCTGAGTGATTTTAAACAATTTAAAGTCTATCATTATGCATATATTTTTCCCCATGTACATTGCTTCTCACTTACCCACACTGAATTTTATTTGCCATTTTTTCACCTAATCATTCAGAACTGTGAGACTGTCCTGTCTCTCTAGGCAACTGTTATAGTTTCTACTATAAGAATATTGTTTCAGAGGCAGATAACAAGGGTGAATCGTGCAGATCTCTTGTCACGTGAGAGAAGCTAGTTACTGTCTTTTCTGACTTGTATTCAAGAACCAATGATAAGGTACATATATATTCATCCACTTTAGATCTTTATATGTACCTTTATGGCCAAACTGATATAGAATACAGATTGATATAAAACATACATTTGTATTTGAATGACACTTTATAATGAAATTTACACAATGAGTTAACAAAGCCAGAGTGAGGAGGGAGGATTTACTTTTCACTAAGGCAAAAGAGGTTTATTAGCTAGCAAAGTAGATAAAATGACATCTGATTTTAAAAAGACACATTAGCATTTCCAGGGATGTGGATTAATCCATTTCTTTGGATTAAGAAACATAACAAGCTGTCTGTCTCTTACAGAAGGAAGACATAAAAAAAGTTTTGGGAAAGAGATTACATGTCTGGAACCTTAGAGGATTTCAAAGGAGAGATTGCTGTAAAAACTAACATGCATCACCAAGACAGGGTGCTCTCTAATGATTCCATATGAGGAGTAAGATGAGCAAAACCAGAAAATCCCTGACAATCACCTTGTCTAGACAACTTAACACAAATCACCTAAATTTGAGAAAAAGAGAGAAAAAGATAGCTGTTTCTAGCAGTAACATTAAAGCAGTCAGGTTAAGCATAGTTTTTCTTTCTCCCCTCCCCCCCTGCCACCTTTCTTTTGTAAATTTTTGTAGCTCTTTTGCATATTGTAAACAAAATCATTTATTCCGCATTTTACTGGCCATGGTTTGAGTTAGATACATGGTAGAGTGTAATACAACCGGTAAGTGAGTAACAATAAGGTGTTCCTCCCACAAAAGTGAAATTAAACTATTAAACAAGCTTCCTAAGATGCCTGTGACAGAACTCAGACTCCCAGGATATTATTCCAAGTATCCAAAGCATAAAAGGGTGTGTCTATTTTCATCTACTTAAAGCAGACAGATGAGTGGCAGCTGGAGTGGAGTGGGGTGGGGTGGGGGAGGGGGGTCAAGAAAGTGATCAGCACTTTCTGTAACTATTGGGAATCAGGATGGTTTTCTGTACTGGGGACTCTGACTGGACCCTGTAAATGCCTTTTAAGTTTTCTTCAGCTACTTTTTATGATTCAGTATGAGAATTTTTCACGTCATTATTCTTCACCCTTGTGACTTTATTTAATGAGGTACTGAAAAACAGAGATCTAAGCACAAAATCTTGGGTATAGCTTTTCTACCACTGAGAAAACTGTTCACCCATCCCCGCCTTTTGTTTCTTATTCTTCAGTAATTTTCTAATCCTTACAAGAGGACCTTCCTTCCCTCTTACACTTTTTGAGGTTTGTTTAAATCCAAGTTGAGTACCTCACATTCATCAGTAGTTCACACACTCACTGATCCCTTCTGATACACCTGTGTAAGGCGTCTTACTTCCAAGTCACCTGTCCCACAGTGTGGAACATTTTTCTATGTGTTTATCCATCCTGTTCTTTATTATAGTTTTTAATAAGCTGCCTGATATGGAAATCTGGTCTGTAGTTATAAATTAATTCTCCAAACACATTTCAGTTTTTAAATCCAATTTTCCTTCCTCCATTCCTTGAATCTCTAAGCAGTACATTATACCCCAATTAGAAATGTATCACTTTCATTTTTGAGTGTCTTATGAACTTTTGGGTAAATGTCATTAATTCCATCTTTCTCTATTTTCTTTTCAGCAACTTCACAGAGTCTTAAATATCCAAGATAACAGTCAAAATTCTGGCCAGAATAGAGAATAGAGAATCTTTCCTTTTGACCACAACTTTAAGGCTAATTCCCAACTAGATACATTCAGTGACCAGAATATTTCTGTGCTGAACTATAATACTTTATATTACACACCACTTTGTCTGAATAAAACAAAAATCTTTTCAAGTGAATTAAAATGTTAACTTAATATAAATTAAAAGAACCTCCTTTTCAAGCCAAGTGGAGAGTAAAACATAAAGCTAAAATACCATGACCAATGAGCAGAGATTAATTAAATTCTTCACTAACTGTTTCTATATATGAATCATTCAAAGTTGTTGAATCAACCAGCAGCCACCTCAGCAACAAGCTTAGTGTGCCATTCTCTCTGATCAGTCAAAAATCTGAATTCACAAAAATATCTGTCTTCATTATGAAAGCCTAGCAGGTTCTACCTTTCACTATAGAAAGATATAGATGCTTCTGTCTGGTGAGTCATTCTTTTTCTTGCTGTAGTAGGACTGCTTCCTGTGTGAGGACATAGTCCTCTAATTTCTGCATATTTTTATTGCCATCCTGAGGTGAGACAGTGGGATTGTTTAGGAAATTGAGGGACGGGGTTAATTTTGCTCCAAGCCCAAACACTCAAGAATATTTTTGTTTCACCATGTCTCAGTCTTCCTACACAACAGAGAAGACTTTGAACATTTTTTACTTTAGTCAGAATGACACAGTCACCAAAAAATGATGTGGTTTGGAGATGAGTATATAAGGCTGAGTTACCTTTCCTAAAATGGATGTCTCTGATGAATCAGGCTTTGGAGGTCTCTATCTCTCCAATGAGGGCTTCATTCTCTTGAAGAAGTCCTCATCTGGCTTTGTCTACTTCCAACTGAAGTGAGATGAACAGAGTTCTACTCACACAGTGCTGATGGATAAAATGACCACTTTTTCACTTTAACTTTTCTAAGGTATACAGCAAGAGCATTCTCTTCCAGCTATGCTTTTTCTCTTAACACCAAAAAAAAATCATTTAAAGCTAGATGAGGTGAACTGTAGATTGCATAGATGTCCCTTTATTGACTCATGGGGGGGGGGAAAAAAGCAAGCTTAACATATTCATGATGACATTTTTACAAAATTAATTCAAACAATAATCCTTTCACTGATTGCTAACCATGGATAGTAGCACAAACTGAAAGAGATTTTAGAATTAGTATAAAGAGAACATTTGTATATCAGCTTCTTGCCAGGTAAATGGGAGGAAGTAAAATGGCACAGTGAATTGGCAGAGAAATAGCCAGATTAACTATGAAAAGTAAAGCTTTGTAGAATAGTCCTTAGAAGAGAACTTATTTTCTCTTTTTTTTATGAAAAATGTTAATGCATTTCTAAGCATTTGAGTAAAATACAAATATAATGATTAAATATACAAAGCAACCCCTCAGATTAAAAGCATTTTAGCAGCCAGCTGAGACAGCTTTAAACAGAGGCATTATAAGCACTGATGTACTGAAGAAAAAAGTATCCAGTTTCCACTGTTAAGAGGCATACAAAACGGATTGATGTGGTGCACAGGAAGCAAGGTATCATCCATTCTAAGCAGAAGGATTTTTAAGCACATTCATATGTTATTTTACAACACAATCCATCCAGAGCCATTACGATACTCAATCCTGTACGAACTTTTACTGTAAGACCTCATAAAACTTTCTGGAAATCCCAAGTTTTCTAAATAAATTATTTCTAGCTCATCTTCCTCGCATCTCATAGTTCAAAGTGCAGTTACTATATAAGTGGTATCTTTTTTTTTTTTTCTAATGTAAAATAACTAAAATAGAACAAATAGGAACCAATAAAGATATGAGGTAGGCTTCATTGTTCTAATGTCAGTATGTAAAGATACAACTGGTTCCAAGCTATTAACATGTGGTCAAGCAGAGAAACAGGAATTATCAGGGAGCAATTCTCTTGGCTAAGGTGGGTATCTGACAAAGGGCAGCCCAATCTCACTTTGTGGTATCCATTTCTCTCTAACAATTATACTGGTAGCCTAAGGAAATTACCTGCATTTAGCTTTTAGATATCTGAATTTAGGTGAGATGAAGCATGTCTTTATTGACTGTTACACAAAGACTTTGTAGTTAAATGAAGCGAACAGATGAAAGTGGGTCAATGGGGACAGAGAAGATAACAGTCTCTAATTCTTTCTAAGGTCATTTTACAAATAAAATCAAACTAAAATAAAAGCCCCAATGGCTACACTCCTGTCATGGGACCATGTTACCCTCTACATGTTTTGCACCCACACAATACCTGGTCTGCTTTGGTTTTACTGGTGTTGCACTACTACAAAGATGTGCTGCCCTTCCCTTTTCCCCAACAGCAGGTGAGCAGTAACCCTCTTCATGCAGACATTATGCATTGCGTGTATTGTACATATTGTGTGTATGTGTAGTTAATATGGGCCCATTGACTTTGCTTTCAGGTCACAAGCAGGGGAGTAACAGTGTTTGCCTAAGGCAAAACATCTTCACTGCTTTGCTTCTTGGAGGAGAAAGCTATTTATCATTTCATCCTCAGAACAAATTTCTGTAACGTGGGGTATATTACAAAGCAATTTCTTTATAAAATAAGCTTCCTGTCTCTTCTCATGTAATTGCATACTTTCCCTCTCTAAAGAAGAAATTGTTTAAATAGATTCTACTGGTTTAGCCACCGATCTTCATTTTATCCAACATTGTGCAAACTCCATTCGTCCAGCTGCAAAGCTACCCTTTTCTTCTGATCCTTGCACCTTGTCTTTGGTCACTTATCTCCAGAACTTTGCGCCCTCTCTCCTCCAAGGTTCCCTCAATCTCTTACCATTACCACTACAAAGAGATGGAGACTGCAGCTGGAGAGGGGATAGGAACACATTTATACTAAATGTTCAATACAACTGGTATTTAGACAAACAATTTGCCTGCAGCCAGTAGGAGAATGAGGTAGATTAAATTGGCTTGATGTTGTAAAGAAGTGAGTGACATTTTTATATTTTAATTAAGTGAGACTAGCAACAAAGAGAGGATAGGAATGCAAGAGCAGGAAGGGGAGAAAAAGAAAGGAAATAAAACAGCAGTTTGCCAGAAAATATGAATAAATAAGATTACTTTTTAGATTCTGTACTGTAAAGCAGGGATAACAGGATGAATACAAGAATTTGAAGCTAACGGGAAACATAAGCAGGACTTCAATTATAATATGTTTGAAATGACCCTTTTATCCTAGAGTCTACAACAGAGTATAATCTGTCAATCAACAAAGCTAATTTTAAAAGGACATTCTGGGTATTACTGTTATTTAATGTACCTTGTTTAATATCCTGGTTTTTCATCAGAAGTGATATATCATGGGTCAGATTCCATTTCACTGCACATGCTGAGTTGTCATTCCTTACTCATTGAGTAGTCACACTGATTTCAAGGAGACAACTTAGCAAGTAAGATGCCACTAAGTAAAGCTCAGACCTGACTAAAAGTTTCTCTCTGTCCATCCAGTCAAGGTGCTAAATGTAATACAGGAAAATATTTATGAATTATGCCTCAAAACTTGCCAGTACTCTATTTGGTTGTTTTATACAGAGTTACTGGTGTACTTTGAAGTTAAACCATGGAGATCAAGGACCAGGTTATTTCTATCCAAATTTAGGCATGTACAAGAGATCACTGAGCAAAAAAACCTAACCAACCAGAGCTTCTACATTACTCATGGAGGGATGAAAGTTTCAAAAGGGGCTGAATTCAGATCCAGTGTGGTTGGACCTCTCCATTTTTTCAGCATGATAGTACAAGTTCCCAACTATGCCAAATGGTGTCTGTCAGATGTCCACAAAAGTACATTCTTTCTTTTCAGTATATTGCAGTTCTGTGTTGGTTTTAATATAAACTTTTCTCAAATATCTTTGACATTTCTAATATCATAAGCTAATGCTAAACTTTATCCACTCACTACGTATCCATAATATTAATGCCAAAATATTCTAGTTGCTTAACTACTTTTTTTATAAGAAGATCCACTACATTTAAATTAATGTTATCAGAATATTATCCACCCAGAAAATATGAAAGAAAAAATTGCCTTCTAAAGGTGCCTATCACTCTCACTACCTGAAAAATAAACTTAGATGGCCCATTTAAATTAAGCACCTAACCTGCTGAAGTTTATGTGTGCATTGAGTCTTGCATTACAAGGGTTTTGAAGATCCAACTTTGACAGCCACACAGAAGAAGCAACCATATATAGCATTTAATAGCATCTGACAGATTTTTCAGTGGACTTTCCTATGACACAGAAGCTTTGGAACTTGTGAAATTGTGGAATGCACTTTTTGCAAGAATGGCCAACTTCTACTCTTCATTTCATCCCTTATTATCACTGTCAGTGGAAAGACAAATTCATTGATCAGCACTCTGACCAAAGAGGTACTGAAAGTGCCAACCTTGCACTTTAATTGGTCTGCCTTCTGTCACTCGTTCCTCTTTTCTAAACTGTATTTTCATTCTGCAATTCCTATTGCAAGTCATGTCTCCAAATGATTTCTTGTGGTTGGAATCTTAAATTCAGATATTCTGCTTTAGTCAGACGACGTGTTAACTCTGACTCAGTGAAATTATCATCATGTTTTTGATGTAAGCACCACTAGCTAGACTGTAAAAAGCACAAACTTTTCTTTGTACCTTTATGATACGTGTTAGGTGCAGAGACAGAAAATAATCTTTATTTTGCAATACTCAGATCTTTCAGGGACTTTTTATCTGAACATATTCTGCAGCCAGAATAGGCATTCTTATTAACAAGATTATCAGTCTTTCTTTTTCAAATGATCTTTAATATTAGTGTCTGGAGGTAGAAGGAATGGCAAATATGCAGATGCAACTATTTATTATGCCCTACCACTACATGTTTGAAAATTTTTCAGCTAGAAAATCAATATAGATTAAACTATATAAAGCAAAGTGTATTTATGAAGACCTTTATTTGACCTTGACACATTGATTCTGGTGTTTCTTAAGGCAGTGAAACATAATACTGTTTTATTGGACTTAAATAAAAACATATGGTAGAGATCAATACGTATAAAAGAATTTGTGACAACAGACCAATGTTAGCAGTGTTTTCAAGCTAGCATTATTTATTTCCCCAGTTGGTGTATTTTTATCCTTGTAATCTCACAGCCATGCATTGTGTCTGTGTGCCTGGCTTGTCCTCACAAGAAGATTTCTGTAGAAATCAGACAGTGTGAAGTGCTAATGGTTTTCCAATTGACTAGTCTTGTTTGAAACTAACTTTTGAAGTAATATTGGAATCCAAAGTTCTTCCACCTCTGTGAGGTAGCATTAGTGCTTTTTCTCTGGGTCACAAACATGTGATTATCTGAATATTTCTCAGTTAATTTGTAAGCTCTTTGGAGCTTTGGAGGAATTGTCCTTTTTTTGTGCATATGCGCACATACAAGCAAATCATCATGGCCACTTGTTATGGAGTGCTTTTTTCCCCACACTTTTTTCTAATTACAAAGTGATGGTGATTGTTTTTGATGTGGTGAAACATATTAGTTTGAGCAACAGCAATAACAAAGGTGTTAAAAGTATTCTTCTGTATGCTCAAATGGGGGTAAGGCATAATGTTTTACTACTCCGTAGGGAGTTATAACAAGCATTTTAAATGTAAAGCTGCAGCGAGCAGTTTAACAACTATCTGAACTCTAGAGAACAATAAAGTGCTTGTAAACTCACTTGAATAAGTTCACAACCTAAAGGGAAACAGCAAAAGTGAGAAAAAAATTTGAAACATCACTCAAATTACTACAATTCCTAAATGCTCACAGATGTTACTTGTGTTTAGAAAGTCAGTTCACCTTACCCATGCCACCTAATACACTTTCTAGCCCTTTCATTTTAGAATCAAATGAATGCAGACAAAAGTTTGCAAACCCTTGCATAATTTGAAATAGAATTTGATACAACATGTTATAATCCTCAGGGAGAATTCAGTGATAGAAAAGTCCTTCTATAGTGCATAGTCTGACTGTTTTTCCCCTTTTGATAAATGTGTTTCCATCTGCATTCACATATAGGACGGGAAATAATTGTGTTGCACAGTCAGGCAGAGAGTTTGTTAAAAGCTAAAAAACTAATTGTTATGGGTTAATTCCAGTAAGCAACTAAACACCACAGTCTGCCCATGTCTTTCTTGAATTGTGAGGACAAGAACTGGACACAGCTTGTGTGGCCTGACAAGCACTGAGTAGAGTTAGATGATCACATCTCCCTCTCTGCTGGTAAAGCCATTGTGGATGCAGCCCAGGATCCAATTTGCCTTTGTTGCTGCAGCAGCGCATTGCTGGCTCATATTCAGTTTGTTCTCCACCAGGACCCCCAGGTGTCTTTCAGCAAGGCTGCTCCCCAGCCACACAGATCCTAGCCTGTAACTGGGCTCTTTGGTTATGTTGGTGCAGAAACTTGCACTTGCCTTTGCTGAACTTCATACAGTTCTTGCTTGCCCACTCTTCCTGCCTGTCCAGGTCTCTCTGTAAGATGGGTCTCCCTTCTGACATGTCCTCTTCACTACCTAGTTTAGTGTCATCAGCAAACTTTGAGAGGGTGCTTTCAATCCTATTGTACAGGTAATTTATGAAGAGGTTGAACAGTGTAGGACCCAATACTGATCCCTAGGGGACCTCATTTGTGGCAGGCTGCCAGCCTGAGTGAAAACCATTGATCACCACCCTCTGAGTGTGGCCTGTTGGCCAATTTCCTATCCATCTCGTAGATTACCCGCCCAATCTGTACCTTGCCAGGTTGTCTAGGAGGAGGCTGGGAAACAGTGTTGAACGCTTTGCTGAAGTCCAGGTAAACATCCACTGCTCTCACCAAGTTGACAGAAGATTAATTTTGTTGTAGAAGGTGATCAGGTTAATCAGGCATGATTTACTTTTGGCAAATCTGTGCTGACTTTTCCCAGTCATGTGCTTCATTTGGCTTCTAATATTTTCTAAGAGGGCTCATTCCATTACTTTCCCAGGGATCAAAGTAAGACTAACAGGCCTGTAGTTTCCTGAGTCCTCTTTTGGGCCTTTCTTGTAGATGTGTATGACCTTTGCCCTCTTCCAGTCATCAAGGACTGATCAACTTTTCAAAGATTAGAGAGAGTGGACAGTGGTCCTGAAACAATGTCAGCCACTTATCTTAATACCCTGGGGTGGATTCTACCCTGCTTCTGTTTAAAACCATTACCCCTTGTCCTGTCACAGCTGGCCCTACTAAAAAGATTGTCCCCATCTTTCCTATAGGCCCCCTTTAGATACTGAAAGGCTGCAATCAGGTCTCCCCGCAGCCTTCTCTTCTCCAGGCTGAACAAGCCCAACTCTCGCAGCCTGTCCTCATAAGAGAGGTGCTCCAGCCCTCGGATCATTTTAGTAGCCCTCCTCTGGACCCGCTCCAACAGTTCCATGTCCTTCTTGTGCTGAGGGCTCCAGAGCTGGACGCAGGACTCCAGGTGAGGTCTCACCAGAGCAGAGTAGAGGGGCAGAATCACCTCCCTCGACCTGCTGGCCACACTTCTCTTGATGCAGCCTAGGGTACAGTTGGCCTTCTGGGCTGCCAGAGCACGTTGCCAGCTCATGTCCAGCTTTTCATCCACCAGCACGCCCAAGTCCCTCTCGGCAGGGCTGCTCTTGATCCTTTCTTCCCCCAGCCTGTATTGATACTGGGGGTTACCCCAACCCAGGTGCAGGACCATTTTTTTACTGATGTTTAATCAGAATTTCCTGTGCTACAACATTTGGCCATTGCTTCTTTTCATTCATACTTTGTACTTCTGAGAAAAGTCTGGCTTGTCTTCTCTGTATCTCCTACAATGTGGTCAAATGCAGCAATAAGATCATTCACTTAAGTTTTTCTTCTTAAAATGGAACAAATCCCTGAACCTTCTTGGTTGCCCTCCATGGGACTCATTCTGATATGTCAAAGTCTTTCTCATACTGAGAAACCCAAAACTGGATGAAGTACTCCAGATGTAATTGCGCAAGTGTCAGAGTGATAGGAATAATCACTGCCCTTCCTCTGCTGGCTAGTCTCTTGCCAATACAGTTCAGTATGCAGCTTGCCTTCTTCATCTCAGGGGCACAAAGCTGATTAATACTTTCACTGTCTGCCAACACTCCACAGTGATTTCCTACACAGCTGCTTTCTATCCCGTCAACTTCTACTGCTAGCAGGATTACCCCTCTCCAGTTGCAGGACTTGGCACTTGCGTTTTCTGAACTTTCTGAGATACTTGCCAGCCCATTTCTCCAGCCTATATAGGTCTCTCAACACATAGTAGACCTGCCCTCCAGTGGTATCTACAAACTTGTTATTATCCCATACCATTGTCCAGGCCACTAACAAACATGTTAAATATCATCAAACACAATATCAGTCCCTGAGGGATGCCACTCATGATGACCAGATGCCAGCTGGACTTTGGATCCTCTATCTCAATATTTTGATCCCAGAAGTCCAACTAGTTTTCCAACCACTTATCCAGTCAATATTTCAATATAGCTCTAAGGATACTATGGGAGAACATGCTGAATGCCTTGCTAAAAGCAAGGTAAACAGCATCTACTGCTCTCCCCATGTCCACAAAGTCACCTATCTCATCACAGAAATCTGTCCACTTCATCAAGTTTGTTCTGCCCCTTGAAAAGCCACAAAGCCAAAAAGCCACAAAGAAGTCTTCTGCTTATACCTTAGAACTCATTTTTTGGTGGTCTCCAAAATGATAGGCAAAATTTGTTGAAAAGAAAACAGTAATTTCCTTCAGTTTCCAATCACTTTGTTTTAGTTGATTGCCTTTTTATGCATAGATTTTGGCAATGATGTCATTAAAAAAGTAAGTAAATCATAATATGGAAACAATTTATTTAAAGCTCCTAATTGAAAAATATTAACATTATTTCTACAAATTATAAAACATGCAATTAGTCCTATAAAACTGGTAAGTAATATGCCAAAAATGATTAATGAGTTTCAATATCTTGCAGTAACGAAGCAGATGTAACATTACTATATTCAGCAAATTTAGTTAAACACTTGCTACCATCTTGGAACTAGATGAAAGAGAATGTTGTGTGATTCACATGAGGAAGCAGTCTTGAAAATACATTCTGAATTATCCTATGTAACACTCATACAGTGCCTAGACCATCATCAGACTTTATCTGGGAAAGACAGGAGCTGAAGATATTAAAATTTAAAAGGCACATTTGCAGAGAATATGTAATGAGTTCAAGAAAGAGTTTGCAGTCAACTATTGTACAGAACATGTATAATGAAAAAATCAGAACATATTTCAGGAAGAGATGGAAATGTAAAACCTTTATTAATATCATAAAATTAAGTGTCAGAAAGCAGTATAGAAATCAATGAGATTAAGCAAAATCAAAAGGCAGATGTTAGGGATTTCAAATGCAGATATGATATCATAAATGTAAGAATGTGCAGATTTTTAAAACAAGCAGAGAAAGTGAAGCAAAAGGTGTATAGTGTGGATAGTTGGCAGTTGTAACTTCACAAGGACAGGGAGAACAGAACTACTGTTCTTCCCACACATAAAATAACTAAGAACTTCTTATATAGATTAACTTTTGGATAAGGGTAGGGAGAATATGGGGGTAATTAACAAAAAGACATATTTAAATTAAAAAAAAATTAAATAAATTTCTAAAATAAGGAGCAAAATTCTACTGTAGACTGAATGTATTAAACTAGACCTTTAGTATGTCAGTGTAGTTCCACTACCTACATTGGACGTAGGCCAATGAGAAATTTTAGAGGGCTGATGTTAATATATGTAAATATAAACTTATTATAAAGAATTATATATTAAAAAACCCAGAAAATTCATGAAAATAATAAATAAAGTGTTAAAAAGCAGTATCAGTGAATATGGAATTGACCAGGAAAATATCCCAAGGGCTGCTTTCACTTTTGCATGATACTTGATATGGCAGAATGAGTGCATTGGCTGCATGCTGTTCAACAGTAACAACATAGGCAATCCATAATATTCATCCTGGGAACCATATATATGGCAGGCCATATATATTAAGTGTAGATTTTAAATATGGACAGGCAAGCTAGGCCCTCCATTTTACTATGGATATTTGTGCAAGTGATAGACTGGATCAGACCCTGTTCCAAATTAAATCAAACAATAAAAGTCCCTAGTGTTTAATAGACATGAGATCAGGTTTTCTGATCAGAAGAGCCACAAAAATCAGCATATGAGTCCTTTCTGAAGAAACTATTGATAGATAGGTATCGCTTCCTGCATTGCTGGAAATGGTGTTGCATAAAATTCTCCAGTTCACAGCTTCACCACCAGAGACTGTTCTATGTCTGTATTATATTGGAGTTACAATGCCAAGAAATGAAAGATATGATTCCTTCTTTTTAAAACATATTTCAAAAAATATCAAGATAAATGGGTAGAGATGGCCTTCAGATTTGCTTAGAAAGGGCACTGGAAGGTGAATATCATCTTGAATTTAAATCCAGTATCAAGTTGGCAGTGTTATAGGGAATGCTACTCAGTAGATAAGCAAGGATGTGTAAGCAAATTCGCACTTGTAAATCACTTCAGGACATAACATTGTAAGACCAAGTGATAAAGTAAAATGCCAAGTTTCACTAAGTTCAGAGCTGCAGAATGAAGTTAAAAAAGGTGTGTTCTGCCCCAAAAGGTATTTTGATTTTAACATATTCTGAGTTTCTTGTTTCAGTGGGAGGTGAGCTCCCCAATATCGTAAGAAGCTGAGATCTTGGGAAACAAGTTGAACATGTGGCTTGACTTGATTTGAATGAAATACAATTCATATAGCCATTTTTAGAGAATAAGAGGTTCATTTCCAAAATCTTGGTCCATGGAGATAATCTTGAATAGAATGGAATTCTATTAGCTCTGAAACGTCAGCTCATTTTAGTAACAGCCTGTCATCAGCTTTCTCTAGGAGATGAAAATCAATGGAAAAAGCTCAGGTGTTGGTGCATGGCCTATAGAGGTAAAGGTTGAAGGCCTTCTCCACTCGGGTTTTTTTTTTGTGAATTTGTCCTGTAATCAGAAGATAGATTCACTGATATGTTTTGGTTCTTTCATGCTTCTGCAGTGACACAAAACAACTTTGAAACCATCTGCATTGACAAACAGCCATAAACTTAGTTTAAGTGGCAAGTTGTGGCAGGCTTGCAGCTGCTTTTGTACTGCTGAAGGGGAGTGATAAACCTGACCCTGTGTTTCTAGTCATTGTGTCAGCCCCAGGAATTGTATAACAAAGGCTGAAGAGCATATATTCAACTATACCACAACCTATGAGATTGTGGCAAATGTCAGAAAGCAGAGAATCTGAAAATAAAATAGTTTAATCATGTGTAAAGCAGAAAGATATATTCTGTCCAGTTATTATGAAACATACACAGGCTTTCCTCCTTTCTTCTCTAGTTTTATCAGCACAGGTAACTGATGAGTTTCTGTTTCTTAGGAAAGTAAGCTAAGTGGTACAAAAAAATGCCCTATGAAGCTGGCAGTGGAGCCAATTCTTATCTTGATGTCTTTGACAGGAAAACTTACTGAGAACTTCAGAAAATTTTTCTGTGAAGCAATGCTATTTCATCAATAAATGGAGAAGGTGATGCTCAATAGCAATTTATAAAGTACGTTTTTCATTATGATTCCTTAAACTAAGATAACATTTATAAGCATTGCATTAATAATGATTCCTAGAAGTAGAATTCTGAATAAATTATCTCTGTTATAATATGTTGCAGAGAAAATGACTCTGAAATACTCAATAAATTATTTAGTGCCAACCTTTCAACAATGTGGCTGAAGTGATGACTTTTAAACATCTTTCAATCAGGAAAATTTCCTTTGTAAGAGGAAATGACGTCTTTTGCAAAGATCCAGTCTTTGTGTATAGGTTTATGATGTATGTTGTGGGTGTGCACAACTAACATTTGCACACATTTGAAGTTGGGAAAAAAGTGGTCTACCCAGGATAGCATGGCACCATGCCTGCACCAGCTGAGACCAGGTGCAGTGCCACACTACTGCTGTATGAACAAGCTTTTTCAACCCCACATGCTGTCAGGTCAAACTACTATGTGTCTGCTACATAGAGCAAAAACATCCTTTTTGTGAGACAGAGGCCAATCAGATATCCTACTACATATCCCTACTACATAATTTTTTTTTTATTTAAAAGCATACCCACTAATTAGTTTGTGATTCAAAATCAGTTAAAAACTTTGGGCCTTTTAAGAATTTTGGCATCTGTGTCAGCCTTTATTTTGTCCCAAATGATCACAGAAATGGAATAAAACAGATGTTTAGCCTTTCTGTCCTTAACATTCATTGAAATTTTGTGCATAAACTATATTTGAGGAAATTAGGTTGTAATTTATCTTCTCTCTAATTGTTATGATTAGATAAACTATAGACAGGTCAGGCTAACAGCACATGTAACTCATCAGTGTGACTACTGTGACAACAGAGGTAGTAGCTAGTCACCCTCACCATCTTTTAAAACTAATTTGCATGCAGTAATTTAATTTGCTTCAATGAATGACTGCTATTAATATGCCAAGGATTCTGATTTGTAGGTTTTTCATTCAACTGTTGCTGCTCTTTAAGGGTTCTGTGGCCAATTGCTTTTTGGGCACTTGAGCATGAATAACACTTTACAGCACTGCCTCCTTGTCAATACTGCTTAAATTACTCAACACCAGAGAAGGAACAGAAACAGGAGCACAGGGGAAACGCTTCGATGCAAGAAACAATAAATCTGTCTGCAGAGACATTAGAACTGTCTTTGCCCTCTCTAGATTATAGACTACCCTAAATGCCTGGAGAAATACTATGAGGACAATAAAAATGAAAAATCAGATTAATCCTATTTGGGACTACAAACAGTAAAATACATAGGTGGCCTTTTTGGCAAATACAACAAGAATTAGTTAAGTGAGCACTTCCAGGTTATAACATGCTCAATTTCCTGTAAAGTTCATTAGGTTTTGCATAATCATAACAACTCCCCATTGAATTAATAAGTATTCCCATTCTAAACCAAAATTTCATTAAGTTTTGTTTCTTGAATTATAAGAGTATTGTTCATTATATTATATGATTTCATATTATATTGTGAATTTTCACTAAATATTTATTTTATATATAGACTTATTATGCATTATATATAGAAACTTATACTGTATATGTGTGACTCCATATGCAGTATTTATATACTAGGTGAATTCAAGCTGGAACCAAAGAAATAGTTTAAGATTTTTCTTCTATTCAGTATATATATTTCCTTTGAGGAAATTTGTATATTTAATTTCATTTTGAAAACTTAGAGTTAAAGAAATAGCTATCTGGGAGACTCAGATGAAAAGGCTGATGATTATAGAGTTGTTATTGCTTGATAGTCCAGATGGTACTATTAATTATTATTAATCATCTATATAGTACTATGAACATAAGTGCCATTGCATGAAAGATAAATTCTCTGTGCTGTGGAGATCATAATAACAAGCCATACAAAAGAAACAAAGATGAAGCATGGGGCACATGGGAAACTGTAGAGAGAGAATAGTGATGAGTAATGTAGGGAAGATTGCCTAGAAAAATGAGTTCTCCGAAAGGGTTTGAAGGAAGAGATGAAGGTATATGGTCTGTTCACAGGGCTGGCAGAGACCTCTTGGGTCAGCTCCCTGCAGACAAATCAAACATGAAATCACTTTCATAAACTCTCCAAGTTCTATCTTTAAAGCATTTGGGGGTGAAATGCCCCCAGTGCTTGTGCCTGGAAGACTGACCCAGAACTATGCTCTGAGAGTTAGAACCTGTCTTCTCATTCTAGCTTCAATTTACACATAGCCAGTTGATAGCCACCTGTTCCCATGCCAGCCTGATCTTTATCTTAAAAAATAGTTCTCTCTCACATGCTTGCCCCCATGGCACACTCATACACAGTAACAATATCTTCCCTCATGTTTCATTTTGCTGGATTAATCTCTTTTCCTGAGAGGTTTGTTCTTTGTTCGCCTGAAAAGCCCTACATCCCTTCTCTGCAGCTGTTGTGATTTCAGTTCATCTTTCCTTAATTTGTTGACCAAAATGGAACACGATATTAGAGTTGAGATCTCACCAGGGCCTTTAAAATGTCAGAGAGGTTTCACCCTGTCAGTTCAGCTCCTGGGAGCACCTCTCCAGACATACTATAGAATCACTACTGGATTTTCATGGTCATTTCTCTGTGATAGGAGATAGCTATTCTGTAATCCTGTCACTAGTTAGTAAAACCAGTCATTTCCCAGAGGAAGTATCTCCTAGCAGAAATTTTTCTTTTTACTTCATACATTAGGATGCTTCACCACGGGGACAAAATCAGCCTACAAAAATGCTGTCAGACAGCAATGATGCTACAGTCCTCAAAAAAGCCCTGAGATCTGGCTTACTCCTCTACATACTGCACACAACTGCAAGAAGATGGATGATTCTGTTACCTCATCCAAAAGCATCATCATCAAAAGGCGGTAGTGACTCAGAACTAAATAGAAGAATCATCATATGCAAATTTCTGTTGGTATGATACCATACTGATCTGGTTCTCCTGACTTTAATGCTGAGATGTCATTGTTTGCTACAGCCCAAGCATTGCTTTCACAAACACGAATCCTTCCTTTCCATTGCAGGACTCTCTATGTCCTCTCTTCTTTCTTAAGGAGATGTTTATTTCCACTATTGGGTCTGCATACCTTCTTTACAACGTTGTTGCTCCTATTCCTTAAAGAAACAGGCTCTCATGTCCCTTATCCCGTTCACTTCAATAACCAGTTTCCCTCAACATATCTAATCATCTCTGTTTAATATTGAATCTTAGGTACTGGCATGCTCCTCTGAGTCTTTCACTCGATTTGCACTCAAATTCAAATCTCATTGCAAGTGCTTTTAGCAGTCACAGCTTTATCACAATAAAACTTCTATTAGATTTTTACACTGGTTCTTTACACTGTTGGCTTCTCAGATTTTAAGCCTGTTACCTGAATCAGCTCTGCTGTATTCGAGGGTACCAATTAACTGCTTCCTGCACTCCCTCACACACTTAACTGCTTCTGTGCTACTCACAGCATGGGACCCCTAACAGTCTGTAAGCTGTGAATTACACCCACACCATCCTTACTAAGCACAGCCAAGTCCTTGGGTCTCACCCTTACAATGGAAAACACAGGAAGAGACTGGACACAGATAACAAAGGAGCATGCAAAGTTCAGCGCAGTTCCATGTCCATACATCAAGTTGTCAATGACATTGTCACCTATAAGAAATAAAGTAATGAAAGAAGATTGGAAGGGGAAATTCTGTGTGGCTCCAGAAGACATATCTAAGAGAACTGTTCTAGAGAAATTAATTGGAAAAAATTTGAGGATCCCACACAAAATGTGGTTCTTTCACATAAAAGTAAAAATCAAATTGTCATAAATAAAATGATATGGAATATGTCTATGACTATCAGTGATCTCTAGTTTACTGCCTTCTTTAGGTAGCTTTATATATACATTTAATAGTTGCTTACATGTACAAATATGGAATACCTCTGTAAATAAATTGCTAATCTTCTAATGAGGTCTTGATTTAGGCAGAACTTTGCAGGAATTTGTTCCAACCAAACTCAGAGCTGTAAGCCACCTTTACACTTATTTATACAGCTGCATCTCTGGTGTATCAGAGCATTTCTCAAATATTAACAAACTAATCTTTTGCTGCTTCACTGTAAAGACTCTCCAGTCTCAGCCCAGTGCCTTAACCTCAAAGCCTTCAGGTTGGATTATGAAGAGCTCTCTCAAGCCTTTGATTACAATTCAAACTGAATGGGTCATTTAAAAAGCATAAAAATATCAGTTACTTTAAATGTTTGATTCTTTGCTTTCTTCTTTCAGTTAAGTTCAAAATCAGAAGCACCAAATTCCTGAAAGAAACATTGTGATTTTATTCATCATTTGATGAAAATTTTCCTGACATGTTAGTTATACAGGGTTCAGTGTTTCTTAGTAGACACAAGTTAGTGGTATATGCACTTACTGTTACTGATTTTAAGGGTTAGCCCTTGCCATTAGATTTACGTTTGATTTCCACTGTGCCATCCAAGGGTTATAGCTCTATCTTTCAGAGATTTCTAACAGCTGTCTTTGAGACCTGTGCAGTAGGATGCGCTAAATTTCTGCTTTACAAACAGAACAGTATTAAATATTGGCTCAGAAAGACTGGTTTTGTTTTAAAAGTTTGAAATGTACACGGAAGAGTATTTTTTTTTCCTTAGCAAGCATATATATGTGTGTATATATATATCTATACCCCTGCTTTTGTATCTAGATCATACTGCTACCATTCTAGACAGTGAAGAAATTTAATTAGGCTTCCCTCTAAGGACCACTCGGGGGAAACTACTAGGGAACCTGCTCCATGAAGAGTGCCTTAGTCTATCAGTTCTTGATTATCTTTAAGGAAAGAGAGTTATTCTTCCAGGGGATTTGGGAAGAAGACAAGCTGATGGTTTAGGGCACTGTATACAGAAATTTGGTCTTCTGTTTCATTTGTTTCTTTGTCATGGGTACTTGTTTAGTAAGTCGCTTGTATTTGATCCTTACTAAGACAAGCAGTGGCTAAAATATAACCACTTCTATGAAGATTATGCTTTCATTCACTTATGAAGATCAGGCTTTGTTAAATTCTGTCTTCATGGTACTAAGACAAATGTAGAAATTGTGTTGTCTGTGCTTCCTTCATGGAGTAAAATGTCAGGTATTAGTATAGATCACTAGCAATGATCCTAATATAAGCTGTTATGCAGAGTAGTCCCAGAAAGTAGCAATACAAGTGTTAAAGCGAACCAACATGCTTTTAGTTTTATGGCACAGAAATTTATAAACTTCTAAACTTTTTGTGTGTTTTAGCATTTGTGAAATGCTAGTGTGAAATGTTAGTGAAATTTGCGTGGGTGGTTTGCCATGGAAGAGAAATATCATAGACAGTACAGCTAAAATGTCACCAGTAATGACCTAAGAGCTTGGTACAGCTTGGCCCTTATGTTTGAGGGCCTTCCCTGTCTAGCAGCTAGTGACCTGTGTTTTCCACAGAAAGCAGAGGAAACATTGCCACTGTGAATAACATGGCTGTGAACGAATGCCAGTAAAGTCTTTATCACATCAGCTTGTATTTTCTTTCTCTTTGTTTTGAAATACATAATTATATTTGGGCGGGTGCATACAGTCATGCAATTTTAAAACCTTATAAGAAATGTTTGCACTCTCAATAAAGGCAAAAAGTGTAATATTAATTAAAATTCTTGTTGCTATGTGACAAAAACATGACTATTTTTATCGTGGTGCTAATATATAGTGTTGTGGCAGCACAATGGCTTGCATATAGTTATCAGGTAGAAAAAAATTCAGTGTATCATGTCACATTCTGTTTTCATTTCTGAAGTATATTGTTGCCACCAACTTCCAAGCTGAAGTAGAAGTTCATTAGGAATTTCCTGTACCTCAAAAGAAGTGATGACCTTGCGTTGTTCAACATCAAGTTATTAGGATTCAGCTATCCAGATGAACTGGAGATTTCAGTTTGGAGACATGTTCAGGAGTAACCATACAAAATATATTGGTATTACAAGAAACTAACATCAGTATAACTTTGTAACTCAAAAATGAGTGCACAGTCCATGAACTTCAGAGCCAGGCAAGGTGCTATATGATCATAATAAAAAAGCAATTACTTCTTCTAGAAATGGTGTGCTGCTATACATTTTTATAGTAGGATTTTAAGGAAAAAAATATGTATCTATTATACAGTACCATTCAGTATAAAAATGACTCTCAAAATTTATAGTTATATTTTACCATCAATAGTTAAACATGAAACAAATTATTATATTTTTTCTCTGTAGAAATAGAACATGGTGTTTTCCTCCACTTACTCTTTCCTCATCATCATTTTTCATGTAAGAGCTGCCACTTTTAAATCAAGCTCTGCAATAGACTGGTCTTCATTTGACATAAAACTGATTTTAACCTATTTTACACACCTCTTCTTTTTTTTTTTTTTTTTTTCTTTTTTTGAGTACTCTGTTCTTCATACATCCACGGACATAATAATTAAGCAAGGTTTTAGAGAAATCTGGACTTCACCTTGAGGTCTGTGTCTGCCCAAACCACTATATTACACAGAGATGCTACCCAATGTTTTCAGTAACTCCAGTCAAAGCAGCTGTGTATGAAATGTCAGATTGCTTTGTGCATGCACAGATTAACAGGACATGCATGATTCATCTGCATGTGGGCAGTAACCCTTTGTGGTGGGTTGACCCTGGCTGGATGCCAGGTGCCCACCAAAACCGTTCTATCACTCCCACTCCTCAGCTGGACGGGGGAGAGAAAGGCTTGTGGGTTGAGATAAGGACAGGGAGACATCACTCACCAACTATTCTCACGGGCAAAACAGACTTGATTTGGGAAAAAAAAAATAAAATAATGTATTACCAATCAAATCAGAGTAGGATAATGAAAACTAAAAACTAAATCTTAAAAGCGCCTTCCCAGGCTTAATTTTGCTCCTGAATTCTCTATCTTCTCCCCTCCAGGAGCACAGGGGGACGGGGGAATGGGGTTGGGGTCAGTTCATGCCACGCTGTCTCTGCTGCTCCTTCCTCCTCAAGGGAGGGCTCCTCACCTTCTGCCCCTGCTCCAGCCTGGGGTCCCTCCCACGGCAGACAGTCCTCCATGAACTGCTCCAGCCTGGGTCCCTCCTTCCCACGGGCTGCAGTCCCTCAGGAGCAGACTGCTCCAGTGTGGGTCCCCACAGGGTCACCAGCCCGGCCAGCAAACCTGCCCCAGCCTGGGCTCCTCTCCCCACGGGGCCACAGGCCCTGCCAGGAGCCTGCTCCAGCGTGGGCTTCCCACGGGGGCCCCGGGGGGGGGTCTGCTCCCCCGTGGGCCTCCCCGGGCTGCAGGTGGGGATCTGCTCCCCCGTGGGCCTCCCCGGGCTGCAGGGGCACAGCCTGCCCCACCTCCCCCCCCCGGCCGGGGGGGGGGCTCCTTGAGATTTTTTCCAGCTGCACTTGCTGTTGTGCAGCAACTTTTTACCCCTTCTTAAATATGTTACCACCATCACTGATGGGCTTGGCCTTGGCCAGTGACAAGTCCATCTTGGAGCCAGACAGAATTGGCTCTATCTGATATAGGGGAAACTTCTAGCAGCTTCTCACAGAAGCCACCCCTGTAGCCCTCACGCTACCAAAACCTTGCCATGCAAACCCAATACACCCTTCTCTGTGTATTTCTCATGTTGGACAAAGAGCCCAGATTTAGCTGTATAGGACAGGAAATAAATACTATTCAGGATATTTAGCAATTGTAGCACCAGCTGAGATTCTTGGGGATCTAGAACATCAAATTTGAC
Source organism: Gorsachius magnificus (assembly GCA_034008185.1). NCBI lineage: Eukaryota > Metazoa > Chordata > Aves > Pelecaniformes > Ardeidae > Gorsachius > Gorsachius magnificus. Next base: position 187,151,138 of record CM067081.1, read on the forward strand.
CTATAAGTAGAAAGCATTGTCCTCGGTACCACAAAACATCATGCTGAAATTCAGGCCCTTTCATTCAAGTTAACCCATTTTTCTTTCTCAATTTTCTCCCTCTCCAAATGCATTTTTCAAATTTTGATGTAAGAACTTTACTGGGAGGAAAAAAGTGGCAAAGGTGAAGCTGTGAGACAAATTAGCAGGTTCTATAATTTGCTGACCTAAAAGCAATTTTTATTTTTGATCATACACTTGCACTTTGGTGAGGTTCCTTGACATTATACCCTAAATATGGAAATTCAGCTTTTATGGGTTACATTTCTGACTTTTTGCAGACTTCCTGTGAAAATCAATGAATTTGAGTCATCTTCTGCCATCTTTAATATATGTATTTGAAAGTTGGGACATTAAGGTTTGCACATTTTAACACAGGCAGATACTAAATATTGCATATATGAATGTAGGCTCCTAACATAAAACTATCATTTTATGCTTCTTGCTATTTCCTATTAGCTGTGATAATTATTTTTCAGTAATGTGTTGATTCAAAATTCCCATCTTTCTGTAAATCATTTTCCTTCTAAAGGAGATACCCATTTTTAATCACAACCTTCCATCATCCCTCACGTTCCTGTTACTGTAAAACAAAAATAAAACAAGTCTGAGGAACAAACCAACCAAGAATCCTTTGCACTACAGCCTTTCCAAGGAACACTAGAGAGAGACCAAAGAATTTTTGACAAGATTGTGTTTCAGGCTGCGTGATCCCCCAATTCAAGCAAACAAAAATATGGTCCATTTCCACACAAAACGCTATCCCAATTTTCTTCACCTCCATTTAGAACTGCACTGTGGACCTATTGGTATGGAGGGGTGAGGCCTGATTCAAGATAACCCAGAAAACTGCCTATGAAACTGCTGTGAGGAAAGGTCCATGTTTGCTGGACATGAGCCAGCTCAGGCTCACAGTAGTGCAGCTACATGAGGTATGCCACAGCCAATAAGCTCTCCTCAGAACAGTGTTTTCCTCATTCACTTAAGGACCTTCTCAAGAAGAACAGGTCTTTCTCAATCCTTCCAATAACCATGTGTGTTCAAATTAATTTTTGGAGGAATACTCTCACTTTTGAAATTCCATTTTCATTACTGATGCAATTTCCAAGTCGGCAAGAAGAGAAAACATTCCTTCCCTAGGAATTATGCTCAGCTGATGTAAATGGTATTATTTCACTGATTTAAAGAAATTGCATCAGCCTACAATAGAAATGGTCTACCTGGTATGGCGAGCCACTTCTGTCCATTTATTCTACTTTATTTGCATGTTTCTTATTGTAACTAATCAATGTATCTTCATTATTTCTCCAGGTAGTTCAAACTGTATATTGTCATTACTGAAAGGCCTTTCCTTTAACTACATATTATCTGTTTTCCTCTTTATTTTTAATCTGTGCCTTTCAGCCTGATCATAATAATTCTTAAACTTAAATTTATGATTTTTATACCATGATGTTTTGTATAATTTTTGTTCAGTATGAACTAGAGACAACAAACATAGTTTCCAGCCAATGAAAAAATATTTTTGTTGGCATCTCTTATGTTGAATTATTTAATAAAAATTAAGTTTTTAATATAATCTTGTGAGTATTATTCTCATTTTTTATTGTGTCCCTGCAAGAGTTTGTACAAACCAGTCCCTATATAGTTTGTGACATTATTTGGAGTAGACAATGGCTAACTTCTGCATTTCTACCTCATTTCTACTGAAAAATATCTTTAATCCTTCAGAAACAAATTGCAGATCATTAACCATAAAACTGACCCTTCAGAAAAGCCATGCACTTTCAAAGTCAAGATGCTAAAATGTTTTATCAGACAATATGACTCTTGTCCAACTTGACTGATTAATAATTATGCTAAATATATTGCTGCTCCTCCTCCACAAGGCTTCAAAGCCTCCTTCCATGAACCCCATGGGCGTCATCTGGACCCTTTTCTGGTAGATACCAAAGAACAAGACCCTGTCACCTAATTCCTTGTGAGACAGAACCAGAACGTTTCAATTCCTCAAATCTTAAGATACAAATTTATTACAAAGGGAACTGAACAAATCAAGGGACACCATGCTATCTAAAAATCCAATGAATTTTAGTGTAGTCTGCACTTTCCCGCAATATGCCCTGATCCTCCTAGAGCTCAGTGATGGGTACAGCCTACTTCCCTAAACAGTATAAACTTTCCATCCCTGCCATCTCTTGCAAACTAAAGCAGCTTGCAACACAATTAGAAAGATGAAGCCCATTATATAAGATAGCAAAGCTGGACAAATTTATCAAATTGACGCTATTTCTACTTAGTTTCAGTACAACAGTCCTGCATCTGTTCATTGCTTGTGTGATGAAAAAATGACTATGTTTTCTTGAATGCTTTTCTCTAAAGAGATCCATAAGGCTCAGGCTGCACTTTTGTTTGGAGTAGTTTCCATCAAATCAATTCCATCTTCATCATTAGTGATTTTCTTGTTGCATCTCCAGATCCAATTAAACCAATCATGCCTTTTCAATTAACTACAATTACCTTAATTAGATGAGAATAACAACAAGAAAAAAAGGAAAACAACTTCCAAAGTTAATCAGGTTAGTGTATCCTTATTTACAGACTGCAATCAAGCCTCTGCATGTTTCAGTCCAGTTTCCAGCTTCAGCACAAACAGACCTCAAGGAGCTTTAAAGGAACAGTAGCAATATACAGTCAGCTCCATTTGGAGAGGGAAATCATAAGGGTTTTATTAAACTTAGAGATGAAAAAATGTTCCCTGAAAGGTAGATGTAAAGCAGGTAACATTCCGTACCCAGTCAGTGGCAAGAACCCAGTCCCAGAGCTATGGTCTAGTCTCTGGAACCTGCTATTTATCCCTTTGGCAAAGATGAATGGCATATCCAGGAAGATGCCTCATTCCATTTTAGTCTCAGGTTAAAGTTATTTAAATCCTTTGCAACTATGAGAATAAAAGTATTTTAAATGAAAAACAAGAAGTCAGGCATGCTCAAATTCTCCCAAATCTTGGCTGTTTACTCCAAGATTATAACTTGTGTCACACAACTCTTCTGTCAAACCCGCTCTGTGAACCTGCCACTTCCTTCCCACTTATTTACTTTCTTTCTACAGCGTACATGACTTTCTCATTCATATCCTAGTATTCTTTCATGTAAACTACTGCAATCTTCTCAGATGTCCTTTCTTTCTGCTTTCTAAACACCTAAACCACTGTTTTGGCTTCTCTTAACAGCAGCTTCACAGGGAATATATATATATATATGTAAAATCTGCCTTCTACTGGGTTGCTTGGGTCAGGTTCCCTGGAGCAAAACTCACTTCCTAAACCTCTTCCAGGAATGCTACTGATGAATCCTGTGTTTTGTCACAATAAAAAAATTTAACACAGAGAAAATTTGCTACAATAGAAGACAGATTTTTCCTGGGGACCAATTAAAAAACTATTGAACATGGTCCAAAATTAACCCATTATCCAAAAGTGGGGTTTTTTTTCCCATGGTAAGGTTTCCTTCTTCACATCAGATCAAAATAAGAACAAGGAAACTTGAGGGAAAAAAAAGCAAGCAAACAAAATTTTAATAAAACAGCTTTTCCCTGAAAAAAAAAAAAAAAGAAAAAGAAAAAAGACCCATGCTAACCAGTGGTAATTACCGATGATAATTACAAAATATACTATGGTCATATAGGTAGTGCATAAATTCATACAAGATTGAAAAAATGCAGGCTTTCCAGCCTCTCTTTCAGTAGATTTATGTAGAAACTCTGAGATGTCAAGATAAACTTCCATATGTGAACTTTTGCCACTAAGAAGACACTTCTCTGCAGTTTGAGAGAGCAGTAAAGATGGGTGAAAATTTAAAAGTTCTTTGGTGCTGATGAAAATGATTCAGAAGAAAGAAACTGGAATAAAGATATCAGAGACAGTCAAGTGCAGCCAATATAAAGGAAAACATTCACTGTTCTTTAAAAGATAGGCAATATATTTTAAATGAGAAATCTGGATTCTCTGAACAAGTCAAATATCTCTAACACTTAAGCCAGCATTTTAAATAAAGAAAATTAAGTAAGCACAAACTAATGGTTTTGTATAAAATTTGAGATTTCCATATGTTGCTATAAATTGGTATTGTATGATTTTAATCTTTATTTTAAATATAGAACTGAATTCTCTTTACCCCTTATAGGTTTCACATTACTGTAGACTCACCGAAACAATGGAAAATAATAGGTACTCAGTAATTTTGGAAAACCTGGTGGTTATTTATTTAATAAATTTAGATAACTAGATGAGGACTTGGACATAAATTTTACATCAACACATATTTTTTGGAGTAATTTTCATAGAATGAAAATAATGTTCTTTATACTCAGTCTTAAAGCAAGTTTGTTTCAGGTTCTGCACCCAACATTATGTATGTTGTTTGCTGTTTCCACCCCACCAGCGAGTAGGCTGGGGATGCACAAGAAGCTGGGAAGGGACAGAGACGGGACAGCTGACCCCAACGGACCAAAGAGATATCCCATACCATATGATGTCATGCTTAGCAATATAAAGCTGGGGAAGAAGAAGGAGGGGGTGGGACATATTCAGAGCAATGGCATTTGTCTTCCCAAGTTACCTGTAAGTGTGATGGAGCCCTGCTTTCCTGGAGATGGCTGAACGCCTGCCTGCCCATGGGAAGTAGTGAATGAATTCCTTGCTTTGCTTTGCTTGCATGCACAGCTTTTGCTTTACCTGTTAAACTTCTTTTGTCTCAACCCGTGAGTTTTCTCACTTTTACTCTTCCAATTGTCTCTCGCATCCCACCAGGGGATGAGTGAGCAAGCAGCTGTGTCGGGCTGAGCTGCCTACAGGGGTTAAACCACAACATAAGGAGACGAAAAATATGACATACATACAGTGGGGATGTTCAGTTCATGAGGCCAATCTAAACCTAGGTTGGAGCACAACCCCCAATCACATATGAAGCAAATGTAAGAGGTGGGTCTCAACACCTACAAATTCAATACACAGATGCAGTGAACTGCACTGTATCACTAGCTAATGGAGACATATCCCAAGTTTTGGAGTATTTTGACTGATGAATTGGATATGGGATTATCTCTTTCCCACAATAAACTGAATAAAGAATGGGAAGTAACATGAAATATAATCCAAACTAATACACTAAATTTGTAATACATATTGCTGTGACAATGATGAGGCATAGTGACATTTGTGTGTACCCATCTTCTTTTAAACTTTCCATTTCTCTTGTGTGTCTTTTGTCTCCTTTCTTTCCTAGAAAACAAGCAATTTCCTTTGATGGCACTGAAGCTGTCTGAAGTCAAACTGAAAATGTTTCCCCACATCTTTTCACCCAGGATCATGTCCTTACATCATGTTCCATTAGCCACTATTGGGCAGTTTTTATAGCACAGCTGGTAGGATAATAAAGCTGCAGAATTTTCAAAAGATTAATTTGTTACAGTTGAGATTAAAACAATTAGCTTCATACTACTACCAGCCAAACTAGTATGCTGCAAGCATGTAATTTCCCTCCATCAAGCGTAATTCTTGACAAAAAAGTGGATGCAAGATTGAAAATATATGGATGCTTTTATGAACACTAGTAAGTGGGGAGAAAGCCTGTGAAAAATGCGTTCTGTGTTCCTGAAATATTTCCTTCATTCATGTGTGTAGAAAAGTTTTGCCTGCCTTTCATTTTAAACATTTGTAGCTCACTACCAATTTATAGCAATTTATAGCCCAATACCAAGTAGCAGGTTTTTTAATAACTCAAATGAAATATAGTTATGTTCAGGAATTTCTTCCATATTAGTGTGTGCTTTACTTGTAGGCATTGCTTGTAGAATGGGAGAAGGAGGATGAAAATCATTCCCTAGCCTGATTTGAAGCAATTTGAAGTAACTTCAAGAAGTCCTTTTTAATTAATTTTTTTTAATTTTGAAGGAAGAAATTTATTAACTTTCACCAATTTTTACTTTTATATGTAGCTAGGAGTCCTTACAAGAATGCCTAGGAACTGATTTAGCAACTCAGTACTCCCACAATGTAAATATAGGTAAAAAGAAGATTTGATTTAGATATAGATTAGTTTAGATATAGATTTGTTTTAGATATTGGTTTAGATACATGTATGCTAGTGAAGGGAAGGAACGGATTTCTAGATACTTTCTGACCTATGATGGTGGATGCTAGAAGCAATTTATTTTGCCAGTGTTACTTCTGATTAGTTTTTCCTCAGCTCAGGTTATTCTGTTAAACATGACAAGGAAGAATTAATAGCACTACCTAAAGTCACTGTAAAATGTATGCCCAAATCTCTGCCATCAGCATTCAACACAGAATTGTTCTTCATTTTTCTTTTAGTTCTTGGCTTCATCTGAGTAAAGATGAGTAAACTCTGCCAAATTTTATGTTGATATTGGATGGAAGGCAAATGTTCATAGGAAAGTAAGTTGAGACTTCCAGATTTATTTCAATTGAGGATAAATTTATTTCATTGTTTCCCCAGAGTAATGGTGCACTGTAAGAGTTCAATCTATAATGTTTCCCTTTCTGTTTTATAAAATATATCTGTTGATGGTGATACAGAAGTGTAAAATATACCTTAGTGATGACTCACACCATCAAAAACTGAGTAAAGAAATTTGGACTAAGATGCATATCAAATATGTATACATGTTTATCTGACAGCATAGCTTATCACAGAGCTTTAGAAGTGAACTTGCTTTTCCAAGTTTCTTTACAGCCTTTGAGTAAAGGGAATGTACCATGTTGGTTGGTTTTCTCCAAATACACTGCTTCCACAGATCTGTTTTGTGTTACTGCATGCCTTGTGCTGCATTAGTAGAACCTATTTTAAATCTACTGAAGGAGCTCAGAATCAAACTTTCTCTTCTGTTACCCAATAAGCAATGGTATAAAATCCCCTGACCTATCAGTGCTACTATCTATCTAAATTCTCAGACTAGCAGGCATCATAAACCAAATGCTCACTCCCCAAGTGCCCAATCACCCCAAGCTGATTCCAAAGGTAGAGGTCAAAAAAACATCTATCAAAGTAGAGGAACCCACTTGGTGAAGCAAACATTGGAGCAAAACAAACAATGAAAAATAGTTAAAGAAACCCAAGGCCATGTAAAAGACTTATCTACCCTTCATGTACTAAAGGTTTTTCTACTTTAGATATTATTATATTAGTTATTATATAGTTATATTAGCTGTTATATAGCTATTATTATACTACACTTCATGTAGTTTTACATTTTCACATCCATTTAAGATGACAGGAATAGACAGCTCAAAAAAGAGGGAGGCATTATCATTTCAGATTAGAACATACATACATAAATGCAAACACACATCTCAAAGCTAATTAGCAGCATGACTTCTCATCAGCATCACGGAAATCACAGGAGTACCTCCCTAATGTGTATGTGCTTTAAAAGGCAACAAAACCTCCCAGGTGTATAGGAGAGTCTAGACAGAAAGCATCAGTAACTCAGAGATTTGGCAGAATTAGCTTCTTGAATCTGTAACACAATGTTATTGATCACTCAATATTAATACCCTCCTTTCCATTCCTCCTTAGTTACATCTGAACAAAGAAGTCCAGTAAGTAACTCAGTGAAAGAAAAGAGCCAATGAGATCACTAATTCTAGTTTTTGGCTCAGTCAGACATGCTCTCTAAAAAATATCCATCCCTGTAGGTAGGTTTAATAATTCTAATATCTACATTTTTCTTTCTCTTTTTCTTTCCCTGTTTAGATGAAATGCATGGACTGTTCTCCCTCAAGGACATGCGTATCATAGTTTCCATGGCACTGTTTGTTTAAAGTATAAAATGCATTTGGCCACAGTTCAAACAGCATGTCATGTATTTCATCTTTCAGCCATTCTGAAAAATGAAGTGCATGAGGCCTGGTAATGATGAGGATGTTTTTGTATATCACTCATTCAGGTGAAAACTGAAAAGGTGAAATCAAGTGTATAGCGATTAGGAAATGCTGCAGTGAGTAGATGTAATCAGGCTGACAAAATGTCACACCTCAGACATGTTTTTGGGTCATTTAAAGATCAAAGAATGGCCCAGTGCAAGACATGACAGATAATAAATTAAAACACTTTGACTAGTTTTGACTGGTTTGCAATAGCTAAAGATTAGAAATCAATTTTTTATTGTATTCTCTTTTCCTTTGATTCCAATATTTTTTTTCTCAGCGTCTGCAGTTTAATGCAGGCTATGTGCCAAAACTGTCTTAGAAAGTCTGCTATGCCAGATGTCACCCTTTTGCCCTTTTGCTCTGTCTGCAGATTTTCTTTTAACAGTATTTGAAACCAAGTTAGTGAGCATACATTTTCCAGTAAAAGAGGCATTATGAATAACACCTTTTGTGTTTCTGAATAACACCCACAAAGTACAGAGCATCTCATCCTCAACTAAATCAACTATATCTTTAAAAAACGTTATTCTTAACTCTTAGCTGTGTGGAGTGTATCTAAACGATGTTACTCTTTTAAACACATATAACAGCTATGCTGGAAGCTAATAAGAAAGGTTAATAAAACCCCACAGAGATGGATTTCACCACATTAATTTGACCTGTGCGGGGAAAAGATGAGCTATTTCATTTTACATACTTCTTGTAAGTTTTTGAGCTTCCTGGATGCAAGAGGGCTATTCTATTACTTCCAAAGAAGAAAACCATTCCTGTTTGAATCTTATGTAGGAATAGGACTGATATTCTAAGGTTTTTCTCTTTAAACTGTGAATTTCAAGAAAGTAGAAGTGCCCACTGCTTCTCAACTTATAGGCATGAATAAAAACATTTTCATTAAAAGAAAATGAGACACATATAAACTCTAATTTTCTCAAGCCTCTCCCATTTTTCAGGTACCAGGCACTAATCAAACAGGTAAAGACAGTTTTAAAATGGGGAGCAGGGATGTTTCTTTTTGTAGAAGAGACAATTTTAAGATTTTGCTTGAATTTTAAAAAAAATCTCTAAATATTACTGTGTAGCCGGTTACAGCATAGACTCAGACTCACTTGGTCTGGCCACAGCAGATGACCATTACGTGTTGTCTTGAGGAAAATTGTGGGAAGTTTTTGTTGTATGGGTTTTTTTCTTAGTAAAGGATGGGCAGAGGTTGACGGCAGTGGGTTACTCCTTTTTTAGGATTAACCATGCAACAAAAAAAATGAAACACACATCAAAAAAGGCAAAAAAAAGGCAAAAAAAAGACCCCTCAACCAACATATCTACAGGCTGGTTCACTAAGATGAAAGGACTGTAATTTGAATAAAATATCATAGAATCATAGAATCATTTGGTTGGAAAAGACCTTTAAGAGCATCAAGTCCAACCATACCTGTCCACTACAAAACCATGTCTCTAAGTACCACATCTACCAGTCTTTTAAATACCTCCAAGGATGGGAACTCAACCACTTCCCTGGGAAGACCATTCCAGTGCCTGATAACCCTTTCAGTGAAGAAATTTTTCCTAATATCCAACCTAAACCTCCCCTGGCACAACTGGAGGCCATTTCCTCTCATCCTATCACCTGTAACTTGGGACAAGAGACCAACACCCACCTCGCTAAAACCTCCTTTCAGGTAGTTGTAGAGAGTCATAAGGTCTCCCCTCAGCCTCCTCCTCTCCAGGCTAAACAACCCCAGTTCCCTCAGCCACTCCTCAGAAGACTTGTGCTCCAGACCCCCCCACCAGCTTTGTTGCCCTTCTCTGTACACGCTCCAGTGCCTCAATGTCCTTCTTGTAGTGAGGGGCTCAAAACTGAACACAGTTTTCGATGTGTGGCCTCACCAGTGCTGAGTACAGGGGCACAATCACTTCCCTACTCCTGCTGGCCACACTATTTCTGATATGAGCCAGGATGCCGTTGGCCCTCTTGGCCACCTGGGCACACTGCTGGCTCGTATTCAGCCAGCTGTCAACCAGTACCCCCAGATCCCTCTCTGCCAAGCAGCTTTCCAGCCACTCTTCCCCAAGCCTGTAGTGTTGCACGGGGCTGTTGTGACCCAAGTGCAGGGCCCAGCACCGGGCCTTGTTGAACCTCATACAATCGGCCTCGGCCCATCAATCCAGCCTGTCCAGATCCCTCTGTAGAGGCTCCCTACCCTCAAGCAGATCAACACTTCCACCCAGTTTAGTGTCATCTGGAAACTTGCTGAAGGTGCAATTAATCCCCTCATCCAGGTTGTTGATAAAGATGTTAAACAGAACTGGCTCCAACACTTACCCCTGGGGAAGACCACTTGTGACCAGCCACCAACTGGATTTAACTCCATTCACTGCCACCCTTTGGGCCCAGCCATCCACCCAGTTTTTTACCCAGCAAAGACTACGCCTGTACAGGCCATGGGCAGACAGTTTCTCCAGGGGAAAGTGGTGTCAAAAGCTTTACTGAAGTCCAGGTACACTACGTCCACAGCCTTTCCCTCGTCCACTAAGCAGGTTACCTTGTCATAGAATGAGATCAGGTTAGTCAAGCAGGATCTGCCTTTCATAAACCCATGTTGGCTGGGCCTGATCACCTGGTTGGCATGGACATGCTCTGTGATGGCACTCAAGATGTTCTGTTCCATGACCTTCCCTGGCACCGGGGAGTCCTGTTTATGTATATAAATTGGTGGACAAGAGGGTGGAGAGCAGCCCTGTGGAAAGAGATCTGGGGGTTTGGGCTGATGACAAGTTGGCTGATGAGTCAACAATGCACCCTGGCAGCCAAAAGGGCCAACCTGGGGTGCATCAAGCACAGCATAGCTGGCCAATTGAGGGAGGTGATTGTCCTACCCTACACTGCACTGGTGTGGCCCCACCTTGAATACTGTGTGAAGTTTTGGGTACCTTAATATAAGAAGGACATCAAACATCAAGGGAGTGTGTCCAAGGAAGGGTGACCAAGATGGTGAAAGGTCTCGAAGGCAAGACTATGAGGAGAAGCTGAGGTCACATGGCTTGTTCAGCTTGGAGAGAAAACTGAGGGGTGACCTTATCACTGTCTACAACTTTGTCAAGGGGGGCAGTGGAGGGGGAGGTGCTGATCTCATCTCTCTGGTGATCAGCAATAGGACAGGAGGAAATGGAATGAAGCTGCTTCAGGGGAAGTTCAGATTGGACATTAGGAAAAGGTTCTTCACAAGAGGTGGTCGGTCACTGGAACAGGCTTCCAGGGAAGTGGTCATGGCACCAAGCCTGTCAGAGTTCAAGAAGCATCTGGATGATGCTCTTAGTCATATGGTTTACTTTTACGTAGTCCTGAAAGAAGCAGGGAGTTGGACTCAATGAACCTTATGGGTCCTTTCAACTCAAGATATTCTATGATTTTATGAAAATATTGAAATACTTATATAAATCAAAGCCACTGAACTGTAACTATGGTATTGTCCATACCAGGTTGTGGAAACAGTGGTTTGAGCTAGCTGTTCAGATTCCCTCTACACATAGTGGGGAGAGATAGGCACTTTAAGGGCATGCTTTATCCTAGCTTAAAATCTCTTTACAAAACAGAGCAGAAAAGTTATTTATACATCTGTTCATGTCTATTGACTAAAACGAAACCTGCACTGGCTAGTTCAGATGTAGCCATCTACACAGTAAGGACCAATGCTACGTGTGAAGCCATTCATTCCTGCCCTGAGAATCCCACAAGCAAAGGATTACAAGTCAGCACCACCAGTGACACATTCACCGATATCAGAACTGAGGTGCTAAGGAAACTTGACACATATGTACCTGGAGAATTTAGGACACCACAAGGTTAAGAGTGGGTTTGCATGTGTAAATTTCTGGGTAAGTGCTGAAAAAAAAAAAATCACCATCTCTTCCTCTTTATGGAAACAATTGACAGAAAAAGGTGAGTTTACACTAATTTCAGATAGAAACTTCTATACTGTAGGTGTCTACAGATGAAATTAATCCAACTCTTGATGTTCAAGTTAAACACAATGAATAACCACAGGAAACCTTTGTGTATTGACAAAAGCAGGAACTTTGTTCTGCTGAACAATAAAATGTGTGCTGTTCAACCTCTGTTAATGAAATCAGAACAAGTGCAGAATGATATCCAACATAAGGCCACCAAGAGTGTACCTGTAAGGGTTTCATACAGGCATCTGCAACTCTCATCTTGTTATTTCTGTTACTTAGACATTTATATTTATATATATATATATTACATTTTGGTGGGGTTTAGAGAGCAGTGACACAGAATAAATATGAAAAAAATAGACTTTACATAATGTTTGAAGACTGAGCCTACTTCAGGGAAATAAAGACAAATTTAAGTTCTAAATAGATAGAAAGCTGATTTTTTAGCGTAAAGTAAAAGGACATGTTAATAATGAAATTATCTGTAAAACAGTCTCCTTTCTAAAACCACCTATGATAAAAATTATCCTTAAGGAAACATGTAGAATTGCTGACTTATATAAATTTGGATTTATCTATCTATCAGCACTCTTTTTTATAGCCACATGCACTCTTCCTCATCTTGAAATTGTTCAAAAATATTTGTGACAAGCTTTTGAAAATTTTCAGTGAACTCTGCTTTGAAAATAGATGTGATAATTAGCTCTTGGAATTCATGTTTTGAATCATGAAAAACAGTTTAATAGAGCAACAAGTAGTTGAAAATATTTTTGAAAGGTCAGATCACTTCTGTGTCTGCTTCATCTTTCTTTTTGTAAGGATACTCTAAAAAATGAAAGACATCAGAACACTATTTACCTTGCTAAGAATAAATGTCTAAGTCATATCTAAAGGAAGAACACTAAAATTTTTACTGAAGGCCAGCTGCCAAAATGCAAATTAACACCTACAAAGAAATATTGGACAATTCCCTTTAATAGTAACAAGACAAATATGAACTTAAAGGTTGATGTCACATGGAATGTTCATTAATATAAGCTGATATATGTCACATGGTAGGGCACAGAATTTTGATTTTGATCTTCACGAATGGGAAAATTGCCCCTTTCTGACTTTTAGTGTTACTAATTTCTTTTAATACTTTGCTAGGCTTTAACACTAGTGCTTTGTTTTCTGTAAACCTGTCATACTCTAGACATCTAATATTGGCCAGCTGCCAGAATGCAAATTAACACCTACAAAGAAATATTAGACAATTTCTCCTTCCCTTGTAATTTTGCATTATCACTATTGAACAGTGTTGATTTTTTTGTCTGTCCATTAAATTTTAGGTCATTATTCTATAAAAAATTATTTTCAACATAGTCCTTCCCACACCATCTGCTCCTTCAGGATTTCTTTTTTGCATCAGCTGTAAGTGAAAACATATTCTTATGCCAGTTTAAGGATTAAGATTTTCACACATGTATAAAACTTTTGTTCTCTTACAAACTCAGTAACAGATTAATAAGCACTACCCTTTAATTATAACTAAAGAGAATTAAATCTGAAAACAATAATCTTTGTTGAAAAATGTAGTAATTTCCAAAGCACAGACTTTCTCCAGCAGGAAAATTTAAAAATCTCTCTCTGGTTTACAGCCACAGTAGTTTAATTTGTGGTTTCTTCTATCAATAACAGCTAGTGAAGAAAGGCTATCTTGAAAATGTTATCAAATTTCGTGGTTCCAGTGTGTGCTTGTGTGACATGCTCTACTGCAGAATGGAAGATGGTTCCCTTTGATAACCAAATCTCTTAATTCAGTATCTTATTGCATTACCAGAAAGCTAGCAGAAAGAGAAAAGCATGAAGACTAAAATTTGACTGCAGCTTAGCAGAAACATATTCATATTCATGTGAAGTCATGCGGCTAATCATTCCACATGCTACTGGGGTGTGTCTGAAAACAAATTCAGTGATTATTTAATGCGATAATTTGTTTTGAAACTTTTTTCTTTTCAGTCACTAATATTTGAACACAAGTATTGAACTACCTAAACTTGTATTTTTGTCCTATAATAGGTAAATTTAGCATAGTTTTTATTTTTTCTTCATTGTTGTTTTAAAACACCTGTGATATGAAATTCCTGGTAAAAGGGAAGCTCACACTAAACTTCCAAATACAGAGTAGCATCCTCATGAGGCCTATTTTATATCTTTTTAAAATTGCTGTTAGTCTCAGTCAATAATCCAGAATTTGACAGTCAGTTAGAAGCTCTTTCTACCCAGCTCATACAAAAGAAAAAATGTCTGAGTATTTCCATCTTTTTTTGGGGGGGGGTGGGTGTGCGCTGGTGATGGTGGTGGATTGATGCTACTTTTTTAAAATTCATTATTTTAATTACTAAAAAGCTTTCATTCTGAATTATTCTTTTAGACCCCTGAAGTCTAGATGCATTTCAAGGAAGCAGGTGTCAGAATTTGGCTCACCTAATACTCTATTTCAGGAACATAGTCTTACTGTACCTACCAAAATAAAGGTGTATTTTCACACTGTTCTTTATTTCTCATTATGCTATCACCTTTGTTTATAACATTAATAACTTTTAGCTGAAAATATTGTTCCAGTTTTGTCAAACCATAGCTTAAGTTTAATTAAGCTTTTGCCTCCCCTATAGTAAGACACAAGCAGAAAATAAAACACACATGCAAAAAAAAAAACAACCCTACAGCAGTTGCAAAGAAGAAAAGTGGGTCCCTTGGGAGATTTGGAGGAAAAGAAACTTATTCAGCTATTTGACTAGTTGATTACTTATTTAATATCGAGCTCCAGTACATTAAATTTATAGCGTTGTGTTTCACAGTATGATGTGTTCAGTTATATACAATTAAAAAAAAAACCAAACACCAAAAAAACCCCAAAACCAAACTCTCTACATTAACTAAAAACAATAGGATCACTTGGAAGACCAGAAATACTCGGTGTGTAATGTGATCAAGTATTGGTTTAACCACAGAAATGTAAAGGGGTTACTTTAAAACTATACATATACACGAACACATATTCAACACCACATAGTTGAAAGATACCAAAAATGCTCTTCCCCAAATTAGAAATAACAGCTGAAATTAAGGAAGTTTCATCATACTGTGTTGGGTTTTTTTTTGCCAAAGCTACAGATGCAGCATCTAGGCTGAAGCTTGTCAGTGATCCACCTTCAGTATATGAGGTTTTCAAGCTTAATCTGTATGAGATGTCATACAGTGTTGCAGAAGCAATCTAAATTAGAACACAAAGCATCAGTACATTGACTGACTGGCAGTCTACAAGTATGATAATCTCGCTTCATAGAAAAAGTTCTAAAGCTTCAACAATGTTAGTAAAAAGTTAGCACTGTGAAACAGCTTTCAAAGCCAATAGCATTTCTTTTGCATTCAGAGACACAATCTGTCCTGTACATACTTTTGTTTTCCTTATGTCTTTCTTTTTCTCTCTTTTTTTCCCCTTTTTTCTTTTCTTTATAGGTAAAATGCCAGGCATCTAATTGGACAGTAAATACAAATAGTAAGAAAATATCTCTTCTAGAGTATCAATTAATATGTTGAAGCTAGATTTAGTCATATTTCCTAAATTTCTTTCAGACGCAATGACTAGCACAATGCTAAAAATGAGATTAATTATTTAACAGCTCAGTGGGAGTTCTTCATTAATTAACTTCTCGACATCTACCAAAGTCTTCATTTTCAACCTATACTCCCATAATACATATGTTTATTTGCATAAAATACTGCCAAGAAACAAAAAGTACCTCAAATAATAACCTTGTATTTGTTATTCATGTTGTTATTGATGAAATCATGTTATGGAAAGTTATAATCACATCAGTGGCTTTTGGTATCAGTGATATTCTCAAACTCCCTGCCTAATTTTGTAGATACTGACTCTTCCATTTGAAAATTCCCACAGAATTTATACGTCTCACAAATTAACTCTATACCATCATCCCAACAACGCTCACCTGTTCAGCACTTGTCTTCTGCCTAACAAAGTAGCTAAACAAAGGGCTTTATTTACTCATATCACCTCTTGGCAGAAATCGCTAGAAAAGGTGGAGTTGGCAGTGGTGCTTATGATGCTCCAGCCTCACTTAATCCATTCATTTGAAGGTTATAACATTCATTAAAAATGTATCCAAATCACCCCTGTCAAGAAGGAGTTTGAACCCCTATCCCAGGGAATGGCCTCATCGGCAACCATGTGACCTGAATAAGCAGGACTCTGTCTGTCCTTCCTCTTGTGGCTGTTCCACATTACTAGGAGAATATATCAAAATATGAGGAGAGATCATAAAAGAATGATTTCATAGCCTGGTGGTAATATCTTTGCTGGGAAGAGGAGACTTAAGTCAAAGTCACTGCTCTGGTGAATATGGTGCATGTAATTCCAAATGGCCAGCTGCCTCCATTTCCCTATGCACTAAAAGTATCACAGCTTGAGTAACATCATTCTCCCTGTCACTTCCAACCAGTTAATTCCTCTCAACATAACAGTTGTTGAGAATTTTCTACACTCACTCTAGACCTAAAGACCTAAATTTTCTACGCTTACTGTAAAGGAAAACCAAATTTTTAACACCGATGTTTTGGAAAGAGGCATAGTAACCATATTTAGCATTATGAATATTAACATTGCCAACATAATCTCCACTTACTGAATCAGCCCTCAAGAGATTAGTGAGAAAAAAATCAGGGCCACAATGCATCATAGCAGACCCAGAGGGTGTTGCCTCTTTACATCTTTGATAATGACCCTGGAGATGACAGCAGTGGTGCAAAGCTCCACAGACTTCAGGGAGGGAAATGTTGGAGGCTTTAAAAGAGCCCAAACTGTAGTAAATAAAATCATCAAACATATCTCACTGTTAAGCTGAATCCCAGTTGCTGCTGTTGTTCTTCTCCTACCCTGAGTACCAATTACGTCCAATAAAATATCTACTTCATATTTCTAATGTTTTTTCTTCTCCATGGCAGTTTTACAGGGAAACTGGGGTGATCCTGGAATCTGACTTAGGAGCCTTTAAAAGACCGACAGTCATCATGGACAAACATCCACCTCATGAGCAGTGCTCTTCTCCTATTCTTCCTTTGCAAGGTTTATTTGACCTCATGAAACTATTCAAGGCAAAATGTTCCATAGATCTAGAAACATTTAAAAGCTTGCAATATGATTTTTCAGTATGTCTGGTTAGAATACATTGAAACCTGGAAAATATTGCATATAATTCTTCAAATTTCATAGTAGAATATAATGAACTTCTTAAAATTTTCACTGGCAGCATCCCTGAAACTTCAGGAATTGAAGAAAAACAGGAAATAAAGCCTTATCCTCTTAGTTTTAAATTGTGCAACAAAGAAATTTTTTTTTCAAGACAGTCTTTTATTTTGAGCTAATTTTCTCTTCCAAAATGAATTTTAAAAAATTTAAAAGCAGTTTTGAAAAAAAATATCTTTTAACAAAATCTTTGGTTTGGCACTTAGAACATTATGATATTCAAGTGTAATATTTTGGTAGAGAATTTTCAAAGTAATACTTGTATGCGATAAAACCAGGTAAATTAAAAACATTTTAATTCATAACTTTTCATATTGGTTAAATAGCATCACAGTAAATGAAATTAGTTTTACCTAACAAAGTTTCTAAATAAAATACTGATGTGTTCTATTTAGAGTAGAAAGATAAATATTTCTGATACATTTAGACTTTAAAAAATATTTTAACTTCTATATTTTATGTTCAATATCAGTAATGTGATAGAGTTTTAATTGCTCATTAGAAGCATTCTTTTATTCCTTTGGCAAATATCAACAATAGTTACGGGAGATATTAAGAGATACTACAATGTTTATTGTATGCCTACCAGTCAATAAATCTGACTGCCCCACTCTGCACTCTGGGAAGGCCACCCTGCCACATATGCAGCTGTAGCACTGCCAAGGTCACCAAGCTTTGTGCTACAGCTGACAGCTGGCTGGCAACCCCTTGGGATGAGCACAGGCTGTGAGTAAGAGGATTCTTATTAAACCCCAGAGACGTGCAAGTTTCCATGCCAGGTTTTTCTGATAAATTATTGGAAAAAAATAGATTTAGCCATAGGAAAATATTTCCAACTAAAAAGGATCGCTAAAGCATCCAGTGGCATGAGCAAAGACACCAACAGTGTACAGTGTACTTCAGCTCATCCTAGATCAAACCAGGAAGCACAATAAATGACACATAATACAGAATGGCTGTAGGTACATTAGAAAACAACTTTGTCTATCTCTTCATAACAGACAAGGATCTATACAATCACAGTGTTCTTGTCAGTAATCTGAACTCAGACTGAGTTCAGGCTGCCTGAAAGTCCCATATAGAAACTAATGTCAGGGCATTTTTTAGGAAGGAGCTAATAAAATTGGAAATCCTCTGAAAGACTTGCAGCTGGCTTTTCTGCCTGACTTTGCCTTTTGCCAAATGAGCTTCACAGAAGCAGCTAAGCCAGGCTCAAAATGATCAATGCAATCTTCAAGTGCAGATTACATGTCATGCCAGAAATTGTCTCTCTCCTCTGGCATTACCAGTGAATTCATCTCCAGACTAACACTGAACTTTTGCCAGCATGGAGTGCAGCTGAATTAATTTATGGCAGAATATAGTCTGAAAGCAATGCTTGTGCTATGTTATAGCTAAAAGATGAAAAAGCAGCAGTATCTGTCATCACTGGAGATGCTGAGAATTTCAGAGAAGTTGATGTCAGGAGTGAGTTAGGAAAATCCAAGATTTCCCACAAAATATGCTGCAGAAGACTGCAAGCTATTCAACTATAACTGAAATATGAGATCAAAGGTGAATTGGAGTCTAGCTGTGATGTATTTTCAACTACTTACTAACAATAACCAAGGAAATCAGACCAAATTTATTCAGAGCAAATGCATTAGTGACTCCAAATGCCAAGAATGTGTTAAATGGTAGTCTCAGATAAATTTGTGACCAAAAATGGGGCTGTTGTAACCAGACAGTAAGGACCTCCCAGGTATTAAAATTGCTGACGGCATTTTTCTTGTAATAGAAATAGAGGTCAAGGAAGAAGCAATCCAGAACCACAATAACAAAGTGAAATGACCACTAAGCGTGTTCCAGTAACAGGCTGCATGCTGACAAGCTGAAACTGAGGACACCTGAACTCTTCTGTTCAGATTATATTGGCACCTAGAGAAACTGTAATACTGAAAGCTGAGACACATCCTAAAAAATAAATAAAATATAATAAATTATGGAAATAGTAAATTATTTTTCCACAGCCTACCCATCCATCATGTTAAAAAACATTGGGAAAAAGACACTGCTGAATTCTCTAACTCAGCCTAAGATGATACAATTAAAAGGCAAGTCAAAGAGAAGTGCTGTGAGCAGACGGCACATTGCAGACCAAAACAGACGCTTTCCAGACAGCAGTTCTGTAGCACAGAAGACAAGCTTCATCCATGTGGTACAGTTGCTGTGCATCTCTCCAGAAAGCCCCAAACAACCCAAAAAGACTTTAATGTGAAGCTGCTCCATCCATTAAAACAATGCATACTCTAGAATTTAGGCTCCATTGCTAAAGGCAGTTATCACCTTCTGCCAGCTTGTTTGTGGATGAGCTGCAAATGCAAGATAGCCCTAACCAGTAATGTAGAATTTGACACTGAGACAAGCAAGCATTTCATACATAACATAAAACAATATGCACGGAACAAGCCAAAAGTCATGACTACAGGCCATGAATTTGTTGAACATGTATATTGAACAGCAGAAAATGCACTACTGTTCAGACATCATAAAACTCTCCAACCTCATTAAATCACAACTTGGTGCTGCAACGGCTAAGACAGGCATCATTTTTACAGGCAGGAGTTCCACTCTGTGTTTAGTAAACACTCTCACTCCTGAAAGGTTCTTGCGGACTCAGAGTTGGGAACCAGCTGAGAAACTTCAGGCACATTTTTCAAGTGTTTGGCATAGACATCAACAACAGAAGAAAATAGAAATTTGTAGCCACTATGTGTGCTTCCAGATAGCTACACAAGCACTCACACAAAAAAAAATCATGAAAGATTAATCCTGGGAGTATAATATAACTAGAACTCAGGGCAGCAGAAATGAAATCAAGTATGGCTGCAGAGCAAAGGCAGGTCAAAAGCTAGAGTGAAGTAAGTGATTATAACTTAAGCAGTAAGTTTTAGGAAGTAACAGTATGTTTTTCAGTAAATACAAAAAACTGGTGGGCATGCCAAAATGGGCTGCTGATAAAGGCCATGTCCATATGATACCATATTTATTAATCAGTTATTTCCCTGCCAAGTCAGGTAACGCTCACAGAAGATACAAGATAACTACAGACACTGCTAAAATAAGAAGGAGTAGATAACTAAATGTAACTCGGAAGAAGGAATCCAGGATGAAAGGCAGCACCAAGAAACCAGCCTTGTATGCACATAGCCTGAGTGCTAGGTGCAGTTTTCAACTCTCTGTAGAAGGTTCTTCTATAAAAAACATACCCAATTCTAAAAATAGCATAGAAATGTGAGGCAGGACACAGGCTAGTACTGGCTGCCTGTTAAAGAATAAACAAACAAAAAAATAAAAGTAAACCCCAAACCTTACAGGAATTCTGAATGTATTACTAGGAGTGATATGAACATAAACACAACATGAAGAAAGCTTGACTTAGTTTGTAGGTAAGCCATTATTGCAGCATAATAATTGTTGCTATTTATTATTATATCACAAAGATACTTACTGGTTCCAGTGGAGATCAGAGGAAGGACAGCATCATTCCTAGAATGTTGAAATTTACATGGTCTAACAGAAAAGTATTTTAGCATTCATTTTAGGTAAAGCCAGCACCAATCCCCCCTTTGATATTTCTATATTAGGAACAGTTGTAGGGGAGAATTACATCATCTGTGACCAAAAACTGTTACTGTAATCAATGAGCATTTGGATATTCCCTGGCATCTGCATTGTGCAAGTCTCAAGACACTCCCATTTGTTTAAGATAATGTGTGTGAAATTACAGTGAGGAGATATTCATGCTTAAATTTTCCTGTTTTAAGCAAGGTTCATTAGGATTGGGTAGAAGAATGTAAAAGTATAAACTTGTGGGTGTTAGACAATAAAAATCATTTGCAGTGTCTCAGCAGCAGCTTGGAAATAACAATTTCTGCAATACCAAGTCATGTCAAATAATCTACCATCCATAAAAGATACAGCACTGAATGCAAACTAATGAGGAACGTTGAATCTGGGAACAATTAAACCTGTCAGCTAAACCTCACACTGCAGACATGAAAGGTACAATGCTCTCCAACACGGAGCAAATGCTCTGTAGCTTTTAATGTGCTCCCTCCAGATGGATTTGGTCAATTAAGTAGAAGAAATTGTCAAAAGGCTTTCACAAATTTGGTTGGCTCCTGGATTGCAGCCTCCCCAGCGTTCAAATAGTCACTGTTTGCTACTTGTTCATCAGTTAATCAAGCTCTATAAAAGGGACTCTGTCAATAAAACATGCTGAAGCTGGCAGCAGTCCCTGGGTTTAGGAAATGGAAGTGAAGAAAAAGCTAGTTCTGGGTGACCATTTCTAGAAGCCACGCCTCAGTTTGTGGAGAGGATGACCACCAGAAGTACGGGAAAGGTTCACAAGGATTTAGCAAGCCTTGGTTAAAACCTTATGTAAGGTCCTGATGAATCTCCTGTGGATTTCCACAACTGCACAGTAAAAAACCAGTTCTTTTTCAAGGTGTTATTTTCGTTATGTTGCCAGGATAAATGGACTACTTACCAGCTCTAATCTGTTTTTTGACAAGTAAAAATGTTCACAAAGTTGTAAACTATAAAGAAAGTTTCTAGTGGAAAGAATGCTTCTGAAATGGTGTACCTGTAGTTTATGAAAATAATATGTTACCTGCTAGTTTATAATAGAAGTCTAGAAACGACAACCCAGAGGAAACATTCCAAGCCTAAAGTCTGATTCTGTGTTTTTCCTGACCCTACGCAATGATCCCCATGGGAACAAATGTGATTTGAAGACATGGAGGCAGGCTGAAAGCTGGGAAAGAAGCCTCTATCTCTGGCTTTGTCTCTTTACAAGAAGAATTCATTCCTAAGTAATTGTATGAGTGAGTAGCAAATCATGCCCTGCATTTTCAGAATAAGCCGTAGCACAGCTTAAAATGAAATGCATAAAGTGGAAAAACACAGGCAGCCTAACCTACCTCAGGGCTGTTTCTTTCCTAAAAAAATCCTACATGCATGAAAATGGGAGATTTTTGGAAAATTGTCATCTGCTCCTCCACTTCTTTGGCAAGAATAATGAGAAGATGAATAATCAAAGCCTTTCCTTGCCTAAGCCTATCAGTGTCATTGTGAACAGGTACAACTTGAGCCTTTCTAACTACATTAGGCAGAAGAGCAACCTGAGGCAAGCAGATCTGGCTCTCCTAGCTTGTGCTGAAGAAGCCAGATATACCAGCAGAAAGATATGACCTTATTGGAATGGAGGTTAGCTGATCATCCCAATTACAATGTTTTAACCACTTTGTATAATGAAGGAAATAACAAATATTCCTGCCTAGTCCCTGGACTGAATCAAGCCCTTCTTCTGTGAGTCATTCAGATCTATAGAAGAACTTCACCTCATATGCAAGAATATTATTAACATTGTTTTCACATAGCCTTTTCATTTCTGGGAGTGGAGAAGAGGATAGGAAAACACTATGATAAAGGCTGTGTGTAAGGTCTGTCGTTTTGATCTTAGCAGTGGAAGGAAGTATTCAAAAACAGGCAAAACCAGATCTCTGTTGAGTTTTCCTAGTTTTATATATTACCACTGAACTCAGATTACCATGTCCTGTGATGCAAAAGATACAGAATTCAATGAAACAAGCATGAAAGAGATTAACTAGTTTGAACCTCGCATGCATATACTGTGATGATTTCTGCCTACTGAGCTTCCAAGTTGAGGAACAGTCAGCTGTCTGATGCCCTCAAGCAGGCTTGGCAATCACGGATCATACATTAGGCTACGTTATATAGATGAGAGTGGCAGGTTTCAAAGAAATGTCTGTGTGCTTAACTGCTACTCAGACTAGCATGAAATGCTTGCAATACAAATGAAGTCACTAAACCTTTTGGTTTTGTTAAGGAAGGGCATGACCTGTAGAAAACTTACTGTTTATAATTTTGAGTGAACTTAGAAAAATTCATTTTCCTCTGTGGATGCTTTTGATATTTGTAGTTTCACACCATTCTGTTTTAAAGCTGAATAGTAACTGACTGAGGTGATCTTTAAAATTTTCATTCCATTTAAATAAGGAATGTGAACTGATATGGAAGAATATTAATACCAGGAAATAGTATTATAAACTCTTGGGAGACAAAACTGGTGACTGTCTCCCATCTTGACACCTTGATCAGCCTGAAATAATGCTTTGAAGTTAATGCATCAGTCATGTTAAGGTTTAGTCTGATTTATGAAATTCAACCTTTCTTTATTCCACAAGAATAAATACCCTTTTCTCAACATTTTAGACACAGAATTATTGCACAAGCTCTAAAAGTTCGTTTCTATTTAGGAGCATCATGATAGCATTAAACATGGCATGAAAACATCATTTATGGTAGACTAAAAGGTATTAGATTACAGATGTGTTAGTGTCAATGAAACAACATAATAGAGCTTGGCAAAATGAACACAGTCATAACACACATCTTCCACAACAGTTTCCAGGTAGCAGAGAAAATAAATCTACTTTAGGGGCCTTACTAAAGACTTATAATAAATAGGTAAATAAAATATGTAAGAGTAAATTTTTTTTCTGGAGGCAATCTCTTCTTGTAATCAAAGGGGACACTGCATAGGATGCTACAGTGAAGAAAGATAGATATGACAGCTGGGGAAACAAGCCCTGAGAACCTCACATTATTAACATATATGGCTAGGAAAACCATTTCTAAAAGACAGCTTTACTTAATCAGCTACTTGTGTATCTTTTCATGCTGTACATACCATTTCCGTCAGAAAGATGCATCAGTACACATCAGGAAAACGTCCTAAGAGTCCTCACAGATAACATTTCCTGACCAGCAATAACCCTTTTAGTTCCATGCAGAATGAGTTCTCAGCACCCTTAGGATCACTGCAAACATTATACTGGGTACAATGGAAAGAGGCAATATGCAAGGGATCTGTTTCAATTAGATCGCAATTATTACAGTCTAAGTATTATCAGGAATAATTCTTTATTTAAATGATTCTCTTATTTGCATCTATCTGAGGAAATGCCCTCTGTTGATGCTGTTTTAACACCTTCCCTTTCATACCTTTACTTTATTCAAAGTATCTATGACTATCCTGTAAAAAGGGGAACCCTGCAAAGTGTTCTTATTGATGCTGTATGTTTAATTTTATTACTTCTACTGCTCAAACAAACTCTAACAGCCCTTCAGTTTCAACTGAGACCTAAGTCAATGCTGTACTTATGTTCACTGGCCCCTACACTAATTGCTGGGTTTTAATCCAAATTTCCGATTTATTAGCTATTTTTAATCCATAGATACATTTTGCAATTTCTAAGATTAACATAAGATCAAATGGCTGGAGAACCTGCCCTAGGAAGAAAGACTGAAGGAGTTAGGTCTCTTCTCCCTGGAGAAGAGAAGTCTTGGGGGGACCTCATCACAGTATTCCAGTACTTAAAGGGCAGCTAGAAAGAGGACAGAGGCCTGTCTACACAAGACCTAAATGGAGAAGACAAGGGGTGATGGGTACGAACTGTACCAGGAGAGATTTCATCTTGATATGACAGCCATTTTTTACAGTGAGAACAATCATTCCCTGGAGCAGCCTCCCCAGGGACATGGTAGAGTCCCCATCACTGGATGTTTTCAAGATGCGATTGGACAGGGTGCTGGATAATCTCACCTAGGCTCCCTTTCCTATGAAAGGTTGGGCCGGATGATCTTTTGAGGTCCCTTCCAATGTGAGCTTTTCTATGATCCTGTGATTCTAAGATCTTCAATACAGGTTTAAAATGGAATGAGTTTTTGAACACAGTAAGAGTAACAGACACATTATACTAACATCACAAACTAATATTATTGTTTTAGCTTTCTTAGCTTAAAAAAATTAACAACGTGTTTTGTTTGTGGTATGGAAGGTCCCTTTCCTTTCATTAGTATTTCACCACTAAATAATGGTATTAAGGGTGCCATTATGTAGCATTGAATACATCAAAAAAAATTCACAGTATGTAATTCCCAAATATAACAGAGGTAACAGATTTTTTTCAAGCAGTTCTATAAGGATCAGAATTTAATCCATTGTCTTCTTAGATGACAATAAGTGGCAATTAATGCCATCATTTTTACCAACTAGTTTTAAACATATGCAGAAACATTCTATTGCCAATTAAGAAAAAGCAACTTCACAGTTCACCCGAGATTTCCTTCCTGCTCCTCAAGAAAATGAATGTAATTTTCTTACATTTTGTAACTTGTAAAATGCATGTGATGGCCTTCCAAAAGTTTCCATCTGTTACTGATGGGAAGAATTTTCATAAATATCTAAATATATATATACATTATTCAGCAGACAATTTAATACATAATTATATTAGAATTAAAGAGGAATAAGCTCAACAAGAACAAGAAAATAGATTTTCTCATACATCTGTTATAAATATCTGTAAGTCTATGCTATAGGATAAACTGTAAATAAACTGTAGAGGAGACCAACTTCACCCAAAATAGATGCACTACTATAGGATTTATAAGTGCCGAGTGTTGAAATATAACACTTTTTCCCCAAAGCAGCTGCAAAAGCACCTTATGAAAGATAAAAACATCTGACTTTTGCAATTTATGTCGCATCTTTTATAATCCTCATGAGTTATTTCAATGTGTTTGGATGATTCACCCTACAGTTGATGGAGTTTACATATCATTTAAAAAAAAAAAAGTACTCATAGGATATTGGAGAAAATGAACTACAAAGGACATTTAGACAAGAACTTAGGGAGTTATTAATTTGGGATAGAATAAAAGAAGTTCCTGTGGATATTAACATTGGAATTGACAGCATCATTCAGCAATACGGAAATTATTAAGCAATATTTTGAAGCTTGTTTTTTTTCACTGGAAGCTGCATGGAATTCCACAAACTAATCTTAGCAAAGAACAAGAAGAGAATAAAATCTAATTTGAGTGGATAGTTCTCAATGAAAGCTGAAATAAATCAACATGGATTAGATGACCATTAATACTGAATATTAACGTCACCTTGACTTTCAAAAGGAACATGACATAAACAACTTTGTGATAGACTAATATACTCACAAGATATTTTCTTTATATCTATGTGTTTCTAAACCTTCTATAATACTGCATACTTTAGCAAGGAGGGAAATAAAACCAAAATATAAGACAATCTGATTCTAGGGAGGAACTAGACTGTGTGTGTGTCATTTCTATAAAATAGTATCCCATTGGATCATGAAAACGCTTCAGGAGTTCTAATTTAGGTGACACAACTGATTTCACACCAGCAAATAAGATATCAAGTAAAACCAAAAAAAGTTAACTCTATTGCTAACATAATTCATATGTAGAATTTGTAAGAGTAGACTAATGAACATTGTTGAAACTATATAAACAGAATATATTGAAAAATCATTTATCAGCATTTTTTCACTAACCTAAACAGTAACAACAGCCTCAGACTCAGGAAATGTCACCAATTTCAAAGGTTAGCCAGAAAGAAGTAAAGATAAAAAGAGAGAATCAATCTAATGCACACCCAATTTCAGAGATTATAAATCATAGTGAAAAGGGTTCTCTTTGTTCTTTGCTTATCAGATGTCAGTCAACTACCAGGTCAGACTGCATAAATGTGTACAGAATGATAAGAATAAAGCTAGAAGTTATCTTCTTCAAATAAGCTAACAATTGCAAGAAAGGGGGATTTATACATCTTATGATGTCATATTCAATGACACCTGTGAACTCAGAAAGGATTGCAAAAACTTCCTTAAGAATCAGGTCCCATGGACTTGTGCGTGTCTAGTTTCTTTGAATATTCCACAGTCTGGGCCTTCCTCTACCATGGGTAAGGCTTCCTTTCTCCAGACTTTCCCTCTAGTCTCAGGGGCCTGGGATTCCTATAAACAAATCATACTGGTAAAGACCGAGTACAAGAAAGCACCGAGTACCTCAGTTTTTTCCATGTCCTGTGTAACCAGATCCTATTCAGCACTGTGCTCCCTTTTCCCCTAGTCTTCATTTTCTGCTTATACACCTGGAGAAGACCTTCTTATTTCTCTTCACGTCCCTCACCATATTCAACTCTAGATGAGCTTTGGCTTTCCTAACTCCATCCCTTCTCTTTTGGACAGTATTTCTCTATACATCTGACGCTACTTCTACTTCTCGTAGGCTGCTACTTGATAGTAGGAAATGTCAAGGAAAAAGTTGGGTCTAGGATCTCTAACTCGAAGGCAAAGATTAAAATATTCCCTCTAGTAAGGATTCACAACCCTGAGTCAGGAATTAAATGGGATGTTTATCCATGAAATAAAATATGGTATAAAGGCCCTTGAGCTAGTTCTAGTTAGGCTGGCATGAATATGTGGTGGAGTGCAATGTCATGCAGAGATAAAAGCTTGAGTCCCAAGAGCATCATAAACAATTGAAGCAGCAGCAAATGAAAGCTGGAAAACCCTGCTTCTAAATACAATTAAGTACATCAGGTGCCACGTTGCCTTCATATTCATATATTGTTTCAACTTTGGGAGCTAGCTCCATTGGCACTAGCTTTGCACATATGCTATGTTTTGGTATATACTACAAGATAATTACTTTTTTTTTTCTTACCCAAAACAAAAGCAGAAGAAGGACAAATTTGCATACCTACACATCCATTTATCCAGTGTTTAGAGAACTAAATTGGGAAAAACTCAATCTCAAAACTTCTGACTTAAGTGATTTGGAATGAGAATATGATCGCACATCCTTTTAGCATGCCCTAAATGCTAGATTGAAATAGACAACAGGGTTGGGTTTTTTCTATGTTTTTCAGGTATTCCTATGTCAGAAGAAAAAGAAGTAGCTCAAGCCTGGTTTTGAGGGTTTTTTAATAGCACATCAGGTCACTTTAGCCAGCTTGAAATCTGGCTGCTGAAAGAGTAGTCCCATACTAATAACTCATGTTAAATTATTTTTCCTGATCCCTCTGTTCTCCAGCCACTTGTGGCCACACCACTATGTGAGTGACTGACCAAGGCAAAGATAGCAAATTGCTCTTAGGGACAGCCAGTTCCTTCATTAAGCTCAATGTCTAGGCATAGTTACAGTCACTGACACCTGGCATAAATCCATCCTCTGCCAAGTGTAGATATACCCACAATGGTCTAATGGAGCTCTGGCAGCCAAGTCAAGGAGGAACTAACCAATGCTATCTAGGTGAGAAGTGCTGGTGCTAAACATCTACCAGAGAGACACTTCAGTGTGTATATTTCTTTACCTTCCACGGGTTATTCAGATTTTCAGCTGACTATCAGGAGTATCCAGAAAGAGGACTATAGACTAGAACATATCCTGCCTCACAGTGAATGGAAAAGAAAGCCAGTTTCACCCATGGGAAGGGAATGGGAACTCAAGGAAACCAACGTGGCAGCTGCTTCTTAACTCACAGCAAGTTAAATTTACATAGAAAACTCACAGGCCTAAGCACTTCTTGTTGTGCCCAAGACCAATATTCAAGGCCTCAGCAAAACATCCTTTGCATATAATAATTCAGTTTTTGCCCACATTCTTCTGTTGTATTGCCTCTATGTCATTTATGCTACTGCCCATTCACCTATGTATCATTAACCAGCTAGACATCTAGCTTACTTGAAATGTCTATCCATGGGCTAGGATTTTTTTCTCCCTTCCTCTTTTAAGTCTCTAGGGTCTGATATCATAACACCATAAAATATGTTGGGGGGGCAGGGGAACTCACTCATATACAAAGTAAACACTATTCAACTGAAAGAGAAAGGCTTCCAACCTACTCCAACAGATATTTAATGCTCATGTGTGCAGCAGAACTTCAAGAGGCAAGATCCATATGAATACACTTCATCTACACAATACTCACAAGTTAGATGGAAGAGCTAACCATTGACACAAATAAAACAGAGCAGGGAGTTGCACTGGGTCTTCTGCATTTCATAGCACTCTAACTGTGGAAGACAAGGTGGTGCATGAGGTAGGTGTAGACCTATCCACGTCACAGGAGGCACAAAGATTGGAAAGACCTCCCTGTCGTATCACCACTACATCCACAAGGAAGAAGAGGCGGGTGATAGTAGTGGGAGATTCCCATCTGAGGGGAATGGAGGGACCGATATGCCGGGCAGACCCTGGTCTTAGGGAGGTCTGCTGCCTCCCAGGAGCCCAGGTTAGAGACATCACTAGGAAACTTCCTAGACTGGTCCGACCCTCGGACTACTATCCCTTGTTCCTCTTCCATGTGGGTGCCGATGAAGTAGCAGTAAGTAGCCCGAGGGTAATCAAAAAAGAATTCAAAGCCTTGGGGCGATTAGTGAAGGGATCTGGAGCGCAGGTTATTTTTTCCTCGCTCCTTCCAGTGGTGGACAGAGACACGGGACAATATGAGCAGACTCAATCTATTAACATGTGGCTTCGTGACTGGTGTCGCCGCCACAACTTTGGGTTCTTTGATCACGGGATGGTCTACAAGGCACCGGGCTTGCTCAAGTCAAATGGGAGCCAGCTTTCTCAAAGGGGGAAGAGGGTCTTTGCCCAGGAGCTTGCGGGGCTCATTGACAGGGCTTTAAACTAGATGTGAAGGGGGAAGGGGAACCTATTGGGCTTGCCAGTGACAGGCTAGGGGATGAAACGCAAGGGTTAGAGGGACTGGGGGCTAGTATGAGCCTTCAACCTGTTGCCCAGCAGTGTGCCAGGGGCACTGCAGAGAGGTTGACATCTGGTGGAGGTGAGCTGGAGGCTCCTGAGGTAGTAGGAGCCAACAAGGAAAAGCCCGTGAAATACCTCAAAGTAAATGAGGGGTGTTCTGCTATGAAGGTGACGAGGCCGACAGCTCAGATGAAATGCCTCTATACAAACATGCGCAGCATGGGAAACAAACAAAAGGAGTTGGAAGCTATCGTGCTGCTAGAAAGCTACGACCTGATTGCCATTACGGAAACTTGGTGGGATGAATCCCACGACTGGAATGTAGCTATTGATGGCTACAGGCTGTTCAGAAGGGACAGGCGAGGAAGGAGGGGCAGAGGCGTTGCCCTTTACATCAAGAAATCATTAGAGTGTGAAGAGCTGGCCCTGAAGAATAGCCATGAGCAGGTCGAAAGCTTATGGGTAAGAATCAGAGAGAGAGGCAACAAAGGGAACCTGGTGGTTGGTGTCTACTACAGACCGCCAGATCAAGAGGAGCCGACTGACAAAGCGTTCTTCCTCCAACTCCGGGAGGCTTCGTGCTCACAGGCTCTCGTCCTCCTGGGGGACTTCAACCACCCTGACATCTGCTGGAAAACCAACACAGCAAGCTGTAGGCAATCCAGCAGGTTTCTCAAATGCATTGAGGACAACTTCTTAAGCCAGGTAATAGACACCCCTATCCGAGGCGATGCGATACTGGACCTGGTGGTCATCAGTGCAAGTGAGCTCGTCGGAAATGTCAAGATCGGAGGCAGCTTGGGTTGCAGTGATCATGCACTGGTAGAGCTCACGCTCCAGAGGGAAATGGGAAGAATGAAGAGTATTGTCAGGACCCTGAATTTTAGAAAAGCAAAATTCCAGCTCCTCAAGGAGATAGTCAGAAGGACTCCCTGGGAAACGGTCCTCAGGGACAGGGGAACAGAACAGAGCTGGCAGATCTTTAAGGAAGTGATCCACAGAGCGCAAGAGCTCTCCATCCCCAGGTGTAAGAAATCGGGCAAAGAAGGGAAGAGACCGGCATGGCTGAGACGAGAGATGCTGGTCAAACTAAGGAGGAAGAGGGAACTACACGGGCAGTGGAAGCAGGGACAGGCATCCTGGGAAGAGTATAGGGACGCGGTCCGGTTGTGTAGGGATGGGGTCAGGAAAGCCAAGGCTCAGCTGGAGCTAAACTTGGCTAGGGATGCAAAGAATAACAAGAAGGGTTTCTACAGGTACATCAGCCAGAAAAGGAGGGTTAAAGAAAGCGTACCCCCGCTGATGAGCGAGACTGGCAAGCTGGTAACAGCAGATGAGGAGAAGGCTGAGGTACTCAACACCTTTTTTGCCTCAGTCTTCACTGGGAACCTCTCTCCTCACCCCACCCGAGTTGATGGATGGCATGAGGGGGACTGGGAGGGCAAAACCCTTCCTGCTGTAGGAGAAGATCAGGTTCGTGACCACCTGAGGAACCTGAACGCACATAAGTCCATGGGACCTGATGAGATGCATCCCAGAGTCCTGAGGGAAATGGCCGATGTAGTCGCCAAGCCACTCTCCATGATATTTGAAAAGTCATGGCAGTCAGGTGAAGTCCCTGGTGACTGGAAAAAGGGAAACATTGTGCCCATTTTCAAAAAGGGTAGAAAGGAAGACCCTGGGAACTACCGACCTGTCAGCCTCACCTCTGTGCCTGGGAAGATCATGGAACAGATCCTCCTAGAAGCTATGCTAAAGCACATGGAGGCCAGGGAGATAATTCGAGATAGCCAGCATGGCTGCACCAAGGGCAAGTCCTGCCTGACGAACCTAGTGTCTTTCTATGATGGTGTGACAGCAACAGTGGACAAGGGAAAACCAATGGATGTCATCTATCTGGACTTCTGCAAAGCCTTTGACACGGTCCCCCACAACATCCTTCTCTCAAAATTGGAGAGCTATGGATTTGACGGGTGGACTGTTCGGTGGATAAGGAACTGGCTGGATGGCCGCATCCAGAGGGTAGTGGTCAATGGCTCGATGTCCGGATGGAGACCGGTGACGAGTGGTGTCCCTCAGGGGTCCATACTGGGACCGGTGCTGTTTAATATATTCATCAATGACTTAGACAGCGAGATCGAGTGCACCCTCAGCAAGTTTGCGGACAACACCAAACTGAGTGGTGCGGTTGACACACCAGAAGGACGAGATGTCATCCAGAGAGACCTGGACAGGCTGGAGAGGTGGGCCTGTGTGAACCTCATGAGGTTCAACAAGGCCAAGTGCAAGGTCATGCACCTGGGTTGGGGTAACCCCCAGTATCAGTACAGGCTGGGGGAAGAAAGGATCGAGAGCAGCCCTGCCGAGAGGGACTTGGGCGTGCTGGTGGATGAAAAGCTGGACATGAGCCGGCAATGTGCGCTGGCGGCCCAGAAGGCCAACCGTACCCTGGGCTGCATCAGGAGAAGCGTGGCCAGCAGGTCAAGGGAGGTGATTCTGCCCCTCTACTCTGCTCTGGTGAGACATGGAACTGTTGGAGCGGGTCCAGAGGAGGGCTACTAAAATGATCCGAGGGCTGGAGCACCTCTCCTATGAGGCCAGGCTGAGAGAGTTGGGCTTGTTCAGCCTGGAGAAGAGAAGGCTGCTGGGAGACCTGATTACAGCCTTTCAGTACCTAAATGGGGCCTATAGGAAAGATGGGGACAATCTTTTTAGTAGGGCCAGCTGTGACAGGACAAGGGGTAATGGTTTTAAACTGAAGCAGGGTAGGTTTAGACTGGATATAAGGAGGAAATTCTTTACAACGAGGGTGGTGAAACACTGGAACAGGTTGCCCAGAGAGGTGGTGGAGGCCCCATCCCTGGCAACATTCAAGGCCAGGTTGGATGGGGCTCTGAGCAACCTGATCTAGTTAGCGGTGTCCCTGCTCAGTGCAGGGGGGTTGGACTAGATGACCTCTAGGGGTCCCTTCCAACCCAAAACATTCTATGATTCTATGATTCTATGAACTACAAGGAAGACAATATGCTCTACAAATATCTGTGGCTGCTAGTGCTGTGTATGAATGATAAAATATAGCTTTTTAAAATAGTTTTGTAAGCACTTCTAATGCTAACACTCTTGATGGAATTTTTTACTGCTTTGCTCTCCGTAAACATTTGTTGGAGCACACATTTACCTCCCTAAATGATTGCAAATAAAATGGTGGTGAACACCACCTCCAGCAAAGCAAATTACCAGCTTGCATGTGGAGGCATCACTCTGCTGTTGCATTTCCCAGCCCTCTTCCACTTCTGCTTTTAAAGACATCACTGTTCTCGCTCTTCTAGTAATAAGAAATTATTATAGACTGTACACCATAGTTCAGGAGGACTGATTGAGTATAACTGCTGGAGAGCAGAACTTATCAACAGGCAGCTGTGACTGTGCCATTTACCTGTCTGCTTTTGAAGTTTATTAATCTTTTCAGGTAATGGGAAAAAATGTTAGCAAAGTACTACTAGTGCATATACATATTTTCCTTCTCTTTCTCGGTCTCAGTCACACACACGTGTGCAGGCACACACACACAGCATTACTTTCTTTGTTCAACTTCGATTATGACAGTTCTCAGCTGAAATTCTGCACAGTATGTTTCCAGTTAAAGGCTTTTCAGGAGGAATTTCATTTTTACAGGTTGAAAGTGGCAGAAACTGTTGCCAGTTGACAACCACAGAATTTCCTGATCTTATATTGTTCATTTTTAAACCATTATTGGGAAACCAGTTAAAGGGTTTTGAAATGGAAAATCCCAGTCTTTACAGTTCCTCACTGCTTTTGGTCTCATCGGCATTTTCTACTTAGAAATAAATGCTTTCATTAAGAGGGCATAGATTTTTTTAGCCAACTAGAATATTTCAGACAGTAATTTTAATGTACACCTTTATTCTAAGAAGTGAGTTTCTTAAATAACATCTATTTGCTCTCTGAAAGCATGCTAACAGTCTTATACAACACACTCCATTAGCATGGAAATGGATTTTTTGTGTGTAATTTACTTTTCTGCCACTGTATTACATTATAGCTGCAGTTATCAAAAAGAGACTGGAAAACTCTTGTTGTACTTCAAAGTGTGTAAGATTCCAGATATTTTTTTATTGTACTTCTAATGTGTGTTCTGACTAACAACATATTTTGTAGTAAATATAAGTGTGTATGTATATCAATACACAAATATATTTCAATTTTTCACATTTTAGAAACATTTTAAGAAATAAAAAGTCAAAATTTTGCAAGAAGCATGTGAATATGTGAGCATATCTGACAGATTTGTTAGCATAACATGTAAAAATTAAGAATTAATATTCCAGGAATTATGACAAATTAAAACAAGAGTAGGTAGGAATGAGAATATTATTGTGTTCATCTGGAGCTATTTATTGCTAATATGAGTCTTTAAAAATATACATCAGTGGAAACAATTGGCGGTAAGTATATGACTTCTTCAGTGAGACTGCTGAAAAGGTAACTTTATACAATGTGATACTTGGTTCTAACTTTAGCAAAGAATGACACTAAACTGGAAAAATATAAATGTGTTGAGGAAAAAAGTACTGAGCAACTGGGCTTTTCTAGCACTGATCCTTGAAACTGTGATAAAATCCCAAATGCTAAAGTTGACTCAGAGACAATTTTGGACATTCTAGAGCTTTCACAACACAGCAGTATGCCAATTCAGTCCTTTTTGTGGCTATTTTTTGTGTCACAGATGTCAGATAAGTTTACCATGGCTTGATGACATCAAAGGAATTCCTACTGCCCAAGTTATTCCACTTCAAGGCTCATACAATCAGCATTGCTGGGATCTTATTGAGGCCCAGAAGTCATGGAGATAAACGACATATTCAGGAAGCCAGCTAGTTCATGAATTTGTATGTAAAGCATTCACTATGCCTCTAAACAAAACAAAATATGTTGTTCTACTACTGTAAAAAAATAAAGAGAATATTTTTTTTTCACTGCAATGCTGGCTGAATCAGCTCAGTAGTCTCTGCGCATACATTAGGCTGATTGCATGAAGGCCTCAATAGACAAAATGTGTGACTATATCAGGGTTCATGAGCAAAAAGCAACCTGGGTTTCAGCTCTTCCATGATGTCAGCACATCCAGGTGCTAGAAGTTGCAAATGATGTTCAGTCACTTGCTTCCCAGTCTGTAACACCACATGGTGCAGGCTCTGCTCCAGGTGCCACGTTCTGCATTTCTCCCCGCTGACTTTCCTGGCACTACTGTTGGCTGTCCTCAGGCACCTCTGAACTGAAGAGCTATGGGTATAAACAGTTCACTGCTTTCACCTACCTTCTACTGAGGGGGGACATAGTTACCACACTTCATGCAACAATTATAATAAATTATATTGCTTCTGAATTTTCCAGTAGCTTAAGGCATTAGTTAGACATATGAGGATTAAAGTTTATGAGGTACAGCTACTGCATCTTCATTATGAGGGTGGTGAGGCACTGGAACAGGTTGCCCAGAGAAGTTGTGCGTGCCCCATCCCTGGAAGTGTTCAAGGCCAGGTTGGATGATGTTTTGAGCAACCTGGTCTAGTGGAAGTTGTCCCTGCACATGGCAGCAGGGTTGGAGCTAGATGATCTTTAAGGTCCTTCCAACCCAAACCATTTTATGATTTTATGTGTGAAATAAATAAATACCCAAGATAGAAGAGACTTGCAAATACCTGGTCTAACTGAAACCAAACATTTCAGTGTTGAGGTTTCTTACAGTAAGCAAAGCTTCAAGAATTTCCCCACTCTTCACCTTTAAGGACAAGCTACTGCATAATGTCTGCTGAGAGCTTTACACAGGATTTAATAAAAGCAGAGTCAGGCTCTGTCTGCATGAAACATTCAGCAGCTGGTAGAAGGAAAGTGTCTAGGAATGGTCTGCTTTCATTGACATTCCTGATATTTCTATTTCTGATACATAAAAAGTTGCTGTGTATACATCACATTTGTGCCACAAGTACTCTTAAGAGATGGAGGCAGAAGCACACTCTCAAGCTTCATATGCCAAGATGAGAAAAATCAACTCAATTCTCAAAACCTTGTAAAGTTGCCAAGGTCAGGAAGACCACGAATTATAGGGTGCTGTAAGTGATAGTTGCATACATTAAAGGTGTTTGTCATGGCAATACATATTTTTCATTTTCTGTTCATAGAGAATAGATTGCTCATATAAACAGAAGGTGAAAAAGTATTAAGTTAGCATTCCTATTGATCAATATTTTTCTTTGCTCCTTCTCCATCTTTAAAATTTAATTACGCTTGAGCTTGTTCACTTTCAACCATATGCAAATTAATGAGACAGAGGCAAACGTAACAACTGTTTGTTGTTCTCTAACCAGTGCAGAGTTCTGTATAAGCCATGGCACATACCTTTTCAGTTCAATTCTCTATGCAGCTTCAGATTCCTCAGTGCAATGTGTTTTGAGACTTAGAAGCAGAATAAATATTAGTCTCAGTGGAGCATCCCCTTTAGCAACTTCAGAGGGTGGTAACTGTGTTACAAAGGAGAATGTGAGTTTTCTTCTGACACAGGTGTAGAACAGGAACATCATCAGAGGAAAAATCAGAAATGGGGGCTTAGGTGGGATGGAGTAATTTTATCAGAAAAAAAGAAGACTGAGGACGTCTCAAAATTCTGTGGATCCAATTGTCTCATGCTCATTTCCTCTCCTTCCAGCTCCAAGATGGCTAGTTCTTCCCCTGTGTCTCTACCACTGTTGAGACGGCCTGGAAGGGCTCAGTAGCTTGGGTTCAGTTTTTCATGTGTGTTGCTTTCTCTCACCACAGAGCTCATTGGGAACCTCTGCTCTAGGCACCAGTGATTCACCCCCAGAGATACCTACTGCTGCCCCACTAGCACAGTCCCAGACAGGATACAGAACAGACCCATGCCTGTGCCTCCACACAGGAGTGGGTTCATGAGTGAGAAGTTCAGTAGGAGCTCTGGGAAGAACCATCCCTCGTCCACCCCTTTTCCCTGGAGGCCAGACACTGGAGTGAAGAGCACGTGCAAGAGGAATTAAGACCAATCTTTTGATTGCAGGATCAAAGGCAAAATCTCTTTAGCCTTTTGGCATATTCTCCACACCATGTCCCAGAGATGGAGCTGTACGGCCTGTTTAGAAAAGGGCTGCAAGGAGCCCCATAAAGTTGAGGCACTTCACAACCCAACCCAAAGATATGGAGTCTTTTCCTGAATATAACCTTACAGGCTAACTAACTCTGCCTTAGGCAGTCTGCAGCAATTAAAACATGTCTTTACTGCTTCAGTGTAGTGCACTATAGTAGTCTGCAAATTCTAATATTGCTTCAAAGACTTTTTTTGCCATGTACCCCATTGACTGTGAGTCCTGTGCTATGACTGACAAAGACAAAAGGCCTCACCTTGCAGTTCGTGCCAGACCTGGGTTTGTGTTTACAACACAGTCTTGCCCAAGGACTGAGCAGACAGGTGGTGCTGACAGCAGCCCTCTGGCAATGGCAGAAAACATTCACAGGAAGCAGAGGGAGAAACCTCCAGCCTGGAAGTCGATGACCTTAGCGGTGTTGTAGTGGTGACAGTCAGAGAGGGCAGGGAGGCTCACACTTTGGAAGTGCTACTGTAGAAAGACATAGAGAAAAGAGAGAAAAACTAATTTGTAGCATAAGGACTTCATAAGTAGATGAAGACAATGTCAGCAAAAAGAGCACATTCATTTGTGAAAGGCTTGAGGGAGAGGTCGCTTTCTTCTTTAAATCAGCACGTCTACATAGATTTCAATGAAACTACATTGATTTACCTCTGTTGGATACCTAGTTATTTCTACAGTAAAAGAAAAGCTTAATAAATATTATGGATTGTATTCTCACCCTGTATAAATTGTTACAGTTCCTTTGATATCAGTGGAACTGCACTAGATTACGACAGACAAAGGTCAGGCTCAACTATACCAAAGAGCATTCACTGAATGCTTACTGAGCTTTTGTGGTTCAGCTTCCCTGCACAGGAACTCTCACTGTGTAAAGTGCTTTGAGGAGCTGACTCCCTACATGAAAAGGGGCTAAGGTAGTCTGCAAAAGCCATTTTAGGATCTTTATGGAAGTTTGGTGCAGAATAGATATTGATATTTACTCATGCAAATGTAAATGTAACTGTTCCATGTAGAACACCCTGATGACTGAAGAAGGTATTATGTGCATTTAGTTTATTATGCCTGATGTAGAATTAAAGAAAAGAAAAAAGGTAACAGCCAGTTTGTCAAACTGAAATCTGGTTATGGCTGTCAAAGTTTGTAAGCTACTTCAGCTGCTCAGTTTGAAAAAGCAGCAAAAGGCTATTTGCAGATGTGCCTGAGTTCATCCCTTGTGACCTTATGTGAGCCTGAACTGTACTGACACAATCACATTTCTCCATCTCACTTCACAGATATATCTGTAAGAGTTGGAATCATTTCTGTAAAGTTATGAAAGCTGTGTGTTCTGCCTTGAGATATTACTTGAGGAAGTCACTCATATATTGATTCCTGTTATTGCTGGTTTTAGCAAGATAAGACTTCTAATCCATCTGCTGAATGTTACTCTGCCAAAGATTAAACAGCTTTCATGCCCCCCCCCCCAAATTAAAATAGAGAAAAAAAGAAAAAATGAAAAAGATTAGGGTGTTGATGGATTAAGGAAGCTCTATTTTCAGAAATAAGCAAGAAGCAACAAGACATGCTGTTTTCTGGGTCAGCGCCAGCTTCTGAAGCTTTAAAGACCACTTCCGTCCACAAAGAACAGAATGGAAAAACCCCAAGTGTGCGGCATCACTACCTATAAAACCAGCAAATTTTCACCCAAGTCAAATGAAGGGCTTCACATACCCTGCTCAGAGGTGCAGGCTCTTAGCCTACCATCCTTATCCTCCTCTGTTCTGAAAACAAGAATGCTTCTGTGAACTTGAAAGTCCAGTTTGCTCTAACGACTGTGAAAATCCAGAACACTCTCTGATAACAATGAGGTTGGGTGAGCCTGAAACTAGTATAAGTAAGCACAGTTTTTCTTGTTCTTTCCAAAGGCACTGAAGAAAGGAAGGTATTTTAGAAGGGACAGTGGGATCTCAGGAGAGAGAATGAAGACAGAAAACTGTTACTAGGGAGCCTGGGAAGAGTGAAAAAACATCCTCAGCAAGGAATGTAAGAAATTTTAAGTATCCAAGGTAGGGAAGAATGCTCATTATCTTTGTCATATTTGTTGGTTTCCCCAGTGATTATGGAATGGAAAGTAATGTTAGCAGATTTCTCTCTCTAATGAAGTAAGCTGAAATGACCTTGTATGATGAATTTGTAGTAACTGAAATTTATATACTAATACACTAATATGTGTTTTATGCCTATATATTTCTTGTTTGCTGACATTAGTTGGACAGAAGTGAAATAAAAACTTTGCGTATTTGGTGAAAAGGAGAATTATATACAATATATAAAATAAAGAATTACAAAATAGCTGGAGTTTCACATCAGTTCTGAAACATTGAAGACCTTTATCCTCCTTTGTCACAAGTACTTGTAGCTATTAAAATTTAGAGATATAAGCTTTGCCATTTAAATACTGGCATCATTTATAACAAACGTATATGTGCCCATAAATGCACACACACACGCGCACACACAAACACAAGCACAAATCAGGGCACTAAACATTGAAAAGAAAAAACCAAAACACCATCATATACACCTGAGAATATGGCCATTGGTGATGAAGGCCGCATACACATGGAAACAGGTGAAAGATCAGACAAGATGATCAGACCAATACATATTAGATCAATAGAGCAGTTCATATTGACTGCAAAGGTGTGGGATGGATCCATATCGTGTGCACATGGGAAGCCTAGCAAGGTCTTCCAAAACTTAAAATTTGGTATTGTTAACCCATTCTAGCCTTTCCCTGGCTCTGGTTTTTGACTTGTAAGAGATCCCTTGTTCAGTGTATCCACATCAAGACACTGTATTTTTGAAAGAAACTGGTCTTTTCTTGGTATCAAAGACTGATCCATCATAGCAATTCTGATTTAAACAAAGATACTGCTGTGGATTCAGAGGAAGGGCCAGCATTTCTGAGGACCTCTCAAATGTTAATGGGCTTTGCCATCCATATTTTACCCTGGAACAATAAGGAAATATATCACAAAGATTGGTACTGAGACAGTAAATGCAGCTTGTTCAAAAAAAGTTCTGAGTGAAGTGAATACAAGCATCCTGATCATCTGACCAGAGTCTAGTGCATTTTCTGGGTGCTATATCCTAGATTTCAGAACTAGATTTGGCATCTGAATACTGACCAAGACTTAGGGAATTTTAGACCAAGATGGAGCTTTGATTGTTTTTTAAGACTGAAGACCAAGAAATGGCGCATTTGCCTTCCAGGATCAGACCCTGAAGAATAGAAAATAAATGCATTTATTATATCGATGCTTTATTTCAAAGATATCTGTTCCATTTGCTACAAGTGCTTCTTGGTATAAGAGACATAGTAGTTAAAGTGATATGTAAGCATAAGTAACTATGTGATTATACATTAATGCTTTAGAAAGACTGTATGTGAAGTCATTCCATTAACAGCATCACTTAACCTGAACATGTTTCATTCTCCTGCTTTAACCTTCAGATGTGCAGATTTAATATATCCAATTTTTTCAACTATCTCTGAGGTCCTGCTATAGGTTTTTTGTAGACACTGGGGAAACTGTTATGACCCCTTTCAGTCATGAGATAATTTTCTTCAGACCAGATTATGCTGAACAAATTATTCTCTTTTTTAACATGAATAAGCCTAATAATTTCAGTGGTACTGCACTGAAACTAGAGTGTAGCTTTTATAATTTAAACTACAATTATAATTTCTTTAATATAAACTGAGATAAAAATCCAAGGAAAGGTGAAATCTTTATGTCTTTTGATTTTTATTTTTTTTCCCTACTGGTTCAAGCCTGGGGGAACACTTCAGACTGTAATTATTTTGTAGAGCACTTGAGCATTTCTATTGCTTGAAAAGACAGCAACTCATCTTTCCTAACTATAGAAAGCAATGCTGCAGTTTGCAGTAATTAAAGTCTGCTGTAGTTATGTATTTTATAATTAGTCTTATTATGGTTCATAGGGTTTAAATTTCCACGTTTTGTTCTGCATCCAAATGTAAATAGCTCCCAAATAACACAATAAACTAGTAAATTCTCTTTAGATACTAACACCCGCTTGCTAAAGTTCACTAATACGAATTCTGCTTCAGGACTAAAGCTGGCCTTTCCCACATTCATATTCAAAGCAAGTAGACAATAAAGAAACAACAGACAATAAACCCTCTGGAGTAGTCAAGAATGATCCAAGAGGGACTTGTGATGAACATCCCATTTCATACTATTAAGGGGAAACAAACTTTCCCTTGTCATCCACATATGAAATTCTGTACCAGCGTTCCAAAGTTCACTCATGGATTCTAGGATAAGAGTGAGTCCAGCTGGAAGGCCCAGTAGCCTGTGTATGTGTCACAGGCAAAAGCTGGGACCGCCTGAAGGCATCTGTGAATTTTGTGCTTTCAGATCTTATTTTTTTATTGTGTTCTTATTTTCTTCTGCTCCACACTGAAGATTTTTCAGCTCAGTGTATGAGCAGCAATATGTATGTCTCTCAAGGTCATTAGAATTACAGAAAGTGTTGCCATCAAAGTTCATCTTGAGATATAAGCTTACTTTACATGCTTTAAGATTAGCTTTGACATCATCTACCTAGTGTTTCAGCCACCTAGTCCTGCACCTTTGTCTTTCTATCAAAAAAAATGGGATGCTCCCCTCAGGCACATGAACTATATGACTTTGCTGTCTCTTCTGAGATATGATAATTAC
The DNA here is from genome assembly GCA_034008185.1 of Gorsachius magnificus. NCBI lineage: Eukaryota > Metazoa > Chordata > Aves > Pelecaniformes > Ardeidae > Gorsachius > Gorsachius magnificus. The sequence continues at coordinate 187,192,964 of CM067081.1, forward strand.
AGTGTCAATGTCAGTGCTTCTATCAACCTGAAAGTTGCAGTTCTAGTTATCATATTTTGCCACTTGACACTAGGTATTTGCTGAAAACAGCATAGGTGGAAATGAACGAGACATTTACATAGCAGTCTGTCCAAATCTTGAAGCAACAAAACTATGACAACAACAGCATAATATTCCCATTCAAAAACTAATTTTGAGTTCAGTCAGTGGCTGGCGCCACAATTTACCAAAGTATTGCTAGCCATGCTGAAATATTTTGTGATATCATCGGCAATCACTGCATTTCATTACCAAGATAACAAAACTTGTTGGCAGCCTGAGTCACACGTTATCAGTGGACATGAAGGGGACTGTTACAAGCCAGCCTGTCCTCTGCGAAGCATAAATTCTGTGTCTTGGGGTTTTTGATAGACTGTGAGATCACTGTGCTTTGTAGCAAAGCAATCAATAGTCAATAGGATATCTGCAGGATATGAGCCTTTTTTTTTTTGCCTTTATAGGTTTCAAGACTATGCCAATAGCTGTCCTTAAATTTGTCCATCAACACTGGATCACACACAGTGCTAATATGAACTCAACTTAACTTATTTGTAAAAGAAATAAAGATTTCAGAAAACATCTTTGGTTAATAAGGTGAAACCTTCTCATATAACAGAACTGCTGATCTACTAATTAGGGCAGCTAAATGGACTGTCCACAACTCAGAACAATTCATAGCGTCAAAGGCTTTAAAAGGATTATGAAAATCACTTAAAAGTTTTGGTTTTCCTCCAGGTGCTTCATTTGAAAGAGCCATGTAGCAAAAAAAGTCTGTCATGGCACTGTCAGAATGGAATCCACGCTGACTTCTACGTGACTTTCGAATTCTCTGCAAATTCACTAGGCAAACAATTTAACAGAACTGGCATACATCATTCCAGCAGCTGCTGAATTCTACCACTCATCTGAGACTGATAATCTCCCTCTTTCATAAGCCAACCAGCTGGATAGATCCTTTTTTTGAAAAGGTCAAGGAAGGGACAGAGTGGGCATCTGCTTATTCATTCTAAACTAGTCCCATTTAATTTCTGTCAAAACAGTGACTTTATTTTGCTCTAAACTAGTCCCATTTAATTTCTGTCAAAACAGTGACTTTATTTTGCTACCATTGTTCTAAAATGTGTCATGAGCAGGTGTATACACAGGACCTAGACCTTTTGTTTAGAGTCACACTGCCCTTAGCCTTGAGTCATCTATTCTGTCTTGTGAGATGCCATTAATCTATCATATTTGCATACGGCATAAAAATGAATACAGCTATAGATTAAAAGCTACAAGATCAATATGTTCAGATCCTCTCTAGAGTAAAGGGATATTTTCAAAGCTATTGTTTCTATCTAATCAATAGACTTGGAGCCAGAAAATTAAGTAGACACTGAGCCTACAGAGTCATCTGACCTGATGGAAATCTGTCCAGGTTGAGCTCTCTTCTAGTGAATTGTGAGCAAGCCATGACTTTATGACTACTTGCAGGGCACTGATTAACAAGACTCCTGTGGGAAGCCAACTATGTATACTCGGTATTGATGCTCAGAACTACTATTTCTACAAAGAATGGGGAGAAGGCAGAATCCTAAGTTGGGATTTATAGCAGCTGGAATACTTAGTGAGAAACACACAAGACAGTAAATAGAAACCCCAGATTCTTTGTGCAGAACTTTGGCTCTTAGGGTTTTACTTCTGAATTGTATAAAACTGGTGTACAGAGTCTGATACTCTCGTCATGGCTAAGGCAAGTAAGAAAGCATGAGAGAAGAACTTTGATTAATTTTGCATAATTTAACATAAAATGTTCACTAGATATAAATGTGAAATAATTTAGAGAACAAATCACTAGGATTCCTGTTTTGGAACTGAGTCTTCTGCAGACATTCTGAAAAGTTTGTCTTCCTCTTGTTTCTGTCCAAAATTCTGGGCCCATTTATTTTGTGTTCTTTGCTGAACAGTAGGCTAAAGAAAAGGGTTGTGCTCCTACTTCTAATATCTTATAATCTAGTCCAACGCAACAGCAGAAAGAAGTCAGGTCACCCACTGTCATTTCCACTGAGCTTTCCGAGCTTTTCAGATTTCTGAACCAGGAGTTATATTTGTTATATTAAGTAGCACAGGTTTAGGTACCTAGGAAAGCCATTGTTTGAAACATTAAGCAGTGAAGGTGTCTCAAACACCTAGGCATTTTAGGCATGTTTTTTCTGCTTTGCTCTCTTGAACTCAGTTTCCCAATTTCAACTCCAAGATCCTTGGCATTTTCTTGAATAAGTCTCCTGTTCTCCATATTATCATGTTTTAAAAAAAAGATATCAGTAAGCATCTAAGAGATAGTTAAGCTTATGGTAATTGTATTTATCTAGAAATGAAGACATAAGTATCTTAAAATTAAAATTTGAACGAACTGCTCACTGGAAAATTAAGACATCTAAAAAGTGTCTGCAGCCTCATTTAAAAAGCTTGCAAATTCAATCATACCAACTTCTTAACCTCAGTATGAAAAATAAACTTGAGAGTTGAAGACTTGTTTAGCCTACAGAAGAAAAGGCTCAATGGACATCTTATTGCAGCCTTTCAATACTTAAAGGGGGCTTCTACGAAAGATGGAGAGAGACTTTTTACCAGGGCTTGTAGTGGTGGCACAAAGGGTAATGGTTTTAAACTAAAAGAGGGTAGATTTAGATTACATATATTGAAGACGTTCTTTACTATGAGGGTGGCGAGATACTGGAACAGGTTGCCCATAGAAGTTGTAGCTGCCCCATCCTTGGAAGTATTGAAGATCATGTTGGACAATGTTTTGAGCAGTCTGATTTAGTGGAAGATGTCCCTGTCCATAGCAGGGAGGTTGGACTAGATGATCTTTAAAGGTCCCTTCCAACCCAAACCGTTCTATGATTCAGCTTTATCCTAAAGGATTCAAGCACTAGAACTAAAGGAATGATTTCCTGTTCTGCTGAAATAGGATAAAATTATGTTCAGAGGAAGATCACCATGACTTAATCACATTCTGAACATGATGTTTTTTCTCCCTGTGCATGAATGTCAATGAGAGTGTGGGGTTATAGTTTCTTGTGGTTTAAGTAAAACTCCATTGTATAATAGAGTGCTTTCAGAAAGTCACTTAAGTAAAAAAATGCATTTCACATGAAAATAAATGTCATCAATAAATAACCTTTTTTGCCTTTTAATCTCACAGTAAGGCAAACATTTTAACACAATTAATGTAAAAATGCGTAAATTACAGGCTCACAGTTCTGTTCTAAAAGCAGTGCCGTAGGGCAGTGACACTTTAATTTAAGGAGACAGCTATAGTGTCACACTGTAGGAGGAAACAGGAGCTCTAACACACTCCCTTGATGAGCAATATTCATATTTATCATTTCACTTTTATCTGACCAATGATAGGCAAAGTGCTCTAGGGCAAGAGAGGTTCAGAAAACTAAAACCAGTAATAGTGCTTTGCTTATTTTTCTTAATCTTCCCTACATTTTATATTTATTCATGCTTGTCTATTATATTAATTCACCATCCAACTCTGTAAATCCCCGATAAGTACTAGTAGCAGATGTTGAAAAATCTTGCAGGTCAAATTCCCAATACAGGAAGAAATATTGACAAGGTTTCAGTATTTTTTCATGTGTAACCCTTTTATACAAGTCCTGGAACAGAGGTGGAAAGAAACAGCACTCAAGTAATCCTCTTTCACAAATCAAAGCAAAACACTTCTAACTTGGCCTCAATGGATAAATTATGACTTGGGAACAGATTCTAGCTAGCAATCAAAGTACAGTGCAAATTCTTCCAGTGATCATGCAGTATCCTCTATCCAGAAATTTGTATAATTCTACTAACAAGAACACAGCTTGTCTACAAAGGTTGAGCAGTGGTTGCACACCTACAAATACCAATTCAGACGCCACCTTGTAATGTCTCCCAGAACATGTATTTTCACAATGTTTCCTAAGAATGAATTGGGTGAGGTGCAATTTCTTGGGAAAATAAATATGGATACACATTCTGAATACATCTGTTACTCCCTTTTGAGTTGCAACACAAGAACCCTGACAAAATTTGAATGTGGACATTTAGCTGGTAGTAGCAAAATGAACTCTGGAAAAAAAGGATTCACAGATGTTTGCAAATAGTTTGGTTATTTTGCCTAATTTCTCTGTATCTGAGCTATTAGACCTTATACAGTCTAAATGGAAACAAAATTCCTGAAGCATTGCAAGGGAAAAGAAAAAGCCATGCATGTTTCATGTACTAGTAACCTTCCAGATAAACCTAAAGATGAGCAGTCCCTTTACTCACAGTAATAAAAGAATCATTTAAGCAAATATGTGTGAGTAGAGTCTAATTGTGAAAGAGAAAATATGTTTTGATAAAAATTTATTTCCACATGCAGTTAATCAAGAGGTACATCCATTTGTTTATGTAGGTATATTGCCTGTTCATTAACCTCCAGCTCCACTTCTCTGAACTTTGACCTGCAGAGTCTCCATATAGAAATTATTTTCAACATTGTGTTCGTGAGAAGTTCCCATATAGAGTGGCCTCTTGGGCATAACTCTGCTTATCTGCTGTTTACCTGCAAATATTTGCATAGTCTTAACTTAGCTAGGCTTTCTTTTCCCTGAATGCTTATTTCATGGACATGATCACGAGTAATAAGATAATGGGGGGAGGGGTGGAGGGGTATTTCAAGAATTATTTTTCATTAGAATTCTTAACCCATAAATAGTTATTCCATATGTGAAGAGTCCCTTTATTTATTGCTTTCTTTAAATACACTAATAAATATAGAAATGTCATTGTTCGATATACTAAATATAATTTCTCCATTGAGAGATTTTTAAACTAAATACATCAGGTTTCAGTTATTCATTTTGACAATCCAGTGACATTTCAGTGACAAAGGAAGTTAACATCATGAATATTTTTTGTATGCCTCACAATATGGTCCACCATCCATAACAGAGCACTGAGCATTGATTTTGAGCACTTGTAGCCCAGGGATACATATTTTTCAAAGAAACTACTTGGTCATGTTAAATAATTTCCATTCTACCTACAGTATCTGATTTGCTTTAGAGACACTTACAGTTCTGTCGGTAAAACTGAGATTGATTAGTACCACAGCATTGGAATACATAAGGCATGAAACCATGTAATATACTAAGTCTTAACCCTTTTATCCTTTAGATTGTTTTCTTTCACTTAATTTGTTTTCATCCAGATAAAAATCAAACCAATCTATACAAGACCTCTCTTAACACCAAAGTCTCATTCTGCCATCCAATTAATTCCTTCTTCAACAATTTATCCAGCTGACTCTTTTAGTTTAAACTTCTTGTTAGAGTTCAAATCTTTGACATGTCCCGTGTTTCAACAATGTGTTTATAGACTGACTTTCAGGTCAATGTCCTACTTAACCACATTCTATGACCTTTCAGTTCTGACCTAGTCACAGATTCAAACTCTGCTTTTATGACCAGTCTATGCTCTTGCTGTCAGAATTTAAACCACTTTATGACATTCCAATTAGCCACTGTTTAATTTCAACAATTAAGGCAAAATCTGTCAAACAAGATAATTTACCTTTAAAAAAAACACTAAACCTGTTGCAGTTTTTTCACTTTTCTTGAATCATTTTGACAAGGTGAGGGCAAAAAATTGTGAAATTTTTTTTTTTTTAAATATTTTAAAGTAGAAAGAGTTGATACACTTAAAGACACAGTTTACCTTGTTTATGTAGGTATTCATTGAAGGATTTTTTTCCCCCATCATGTTCCAATTGTGCTTTAAATTTCAGCTTGTTCTGCTGCAAGTACCACATGGCTTATAACTTTGCAGCATTTGACTTTATGGCACCCGGACAAGTTGGAGAGGTGGGCCTCTGTGAACCTCATGAGGTTCAACAAGGCCAAGTGCAAGATCCTGCACCTGGGTTGGGGCAATCCCCAGTATCAATACAGACTGGAGGAAGAAAGGATCAAGAGCAGCCCTGCCGAGAGGGACTTGGGGGTACGGATGGATGAAAAGCTGGACATGAGCTGGCAATGTGCGCTGGCAGCCCAGAAGGCCAACCGTACCCTGGGCTGCATCAAGAGAAGTGTGGCCAGCAGGTTGAGGGAGGTGATTCTGCCCCTCTACTCTGCTCTGGTGAGACCTCACCTGGAGTCCTGCGTCCAGCTCTGGAGCCCTCAGCACAAGAAGGACATGGAACTGTTGGAGCATGTCCAGAGGAGGGCTACTAAAATGATCCGAGGGCTGGAGCACCTCTCCCATGAGGACAGGCTGAGAGAGTTGGGGTTGTTCAGCCTGGAGAAGAGAAGGCTGCGGGGAGACCTGATTACAGCCTTTCAGTACTTAAAGGGAACCAACAGGAAAGATGGGGACAATCTTTTTAGCAGGGCCATTTGTGACAGGACAAGGGGTAATGGTTTTAAACTAAAACAGGGTAGGTTTAGACTGGATATAAGGAAGAAATTCTTTACAATGAGGGTGGTGAAACACTGGAACAGGTTGCCCAGAGAGGTAGTGGAGGCCCCATCCCTGGCAACATTCAAGGCCAGGTTGGATGGGGCTCTGAGCAACCTGATCTAGTTAGTGGTGTCCCTGCTCACTGCAGGGGGGTTGGACTAGATGACCTCTAGGGGTCCCTTCCAGCCCAAAACATTCTATGGTTCTATGATTCAATACAGTAATACTGAGATGAACAATGTCATGTTAGGTCCACTGTGTAAGTACATAGTTATGTTTTCTTACAAGCATACACCAAAATTAAATTTAAAAATGCAGTAATATCCAAAGGTACCAACATTGTGAGAGAAAAACAGGAAACAAAGTTTTATATTTTTATTTTATTAACAAAGTTTATTAGTCTTTTCAAAAAGTTGAATTGCGTAGTAACATTCTTGGAAAACTCAAAAAATGTTTTGAAATCTATGAAAAAAACAAACACTCATGGAAAAGGAAATAATCTGAGTGGGTAGCTAAGCAACAGAGTGAAAACTAGGAACAGTGAGAATAAAATTCAAAGAAAGGGAGAGAATATTTTTCCCCAAAGCCGGTGAAAGGAAAAGTTTATCATGATCAAACTGATCAGTAGGGTGAGAATAAGAATTATGGACTGTGACTAATAAAGAAAAACTAGCAGAAAGACTACTAGCATAAACCACGTAGAAGCTAAAGATGGGTGCAATGAATTCTAAAGCTTTAAGTTGTTGAAAAGCGTTTGCCGATTGAATCGCTGTATTGTTTTGTTTCCAAATAGGTATTTGAATTATGTAAAATATGTATTCCAAATAATCATAGATAAATCAGTCATAACAAAAGTTGCTCTCATGACATTCATGCTTCTTGACACCCTTCCACAAACTCTTTCCTTACCAATTTTCACATTACGAACTTGTTCCATCTTAGGAAAAATGAAGTGTTCCCACCTGAATAGAGAACCGCTTCCAATCCTAACTGCTGCCTCAGCTCTGGTTCCCCAAGCTTAGGGAAGGTGCCAGGTACTATTAACAGTTTAAATTTGTTTTGTGCAGTGTCAGCCTTGCTTGTTTGCATTTTTTTTTTTCCATTCTGCAGGGAACCACAACTCTCCAATAACCTGTCCTCAGTCAAGTGTGCTGCCAGTTGAGCAAGAATAGCTGAAGTCCATCTTGGCTGAAGAGTTAGCTTCTGACTGATCCCAAAGGCAAAAAAAAAGTATAGATAAAATGGAAGTGGGACTAGCTTATGCAGAAACATATAAATGATTCTCACTCTTCTTCCATGACATCTGTGGGGTTTTTTTGTCCTCCCACTTACTACTTGGTTCAGTAGTGATTAACTGTGTTCTTCAGAGATGTCCCCATTCCTGATTTTTATGTGGGTTGCATAGTGTGGCCATTTCCCTATTCCTGATTTTTATGTGGGTTGCATAGTGTGACCTTCCTTTTTTCCTTTGCATGAATAATCTCATACACAAATGGGTATTCACTACGGTCTCTAAAAAGACAATACACAGACCTACCTCTGTAGCCCAGATCTGTCTGCTGCTGTCCATAATAAGTTTCTGTCCTCTTCCTCTAGTTTTCTTTTGTGCGATGCTATCTAAAATTGGCATAATCAAAACACAATGTTTAGCTGTTTTTCCTCCAAGATAACCCTGTGATTTTCCGTCATAAGGCCAGCTGCAGCATCCTTTGTCTACATTCTCAAATCCAGGCTGTCTTTAAGTCTTAATTATTTTTTTTTTATGTTTTTTTTTTTAATGTCAAACCACTCTCTGGGACTCTTTAGGACCCTAAACTGGATCCTATGTCTTTACCAGCCTCATTTAAATAAAATTTTGTTAAATGAAGATGGAACATATGCTCATTAAATGCAATTCCTCACATGACATTGTTAATTTAACTCTTCTAATAATCGTTAACTAGAATTTTACCTGAAGTTAACAAATTCTGTTTCCCCATGAATTGTCAGTATGATAATCTTTGGAAAATCAGAAAACATAAAATATAAGTATGCATTTATGCCATTTTCTTTTTTTCTTCTTTTTGAATGATCCATATTTCAAAATTTTAAAACCTGTGTTTTCCCTTAAAAATATTTTTGTCTTAAGTCCTCAATGAAAAAATAACACCAGAATGGTTTTTCTATCAATCAGCTGCTTTAGTGTCTGGGTTTGTTTGACATAATCAGAGGAAAGTCTTACATGCATATTAACCTATACTTACTGATTCTATTTGCAAGAAAAAGTACTTCAGAACAGAAGGCCAAATACAAAAAATCTTACTTCTTAATTTAGTAGCTGCTCTGCACTGTGAGGTACCTTACATTTATCATTACAATCATGCATGCTAGTCATAAAACTTATTCATGATGTTTATCTACTCTTCTCTCAGATTCTATTTCAGTATCCAGAATTTGTTTTTCCTTTACATGACAATCCTCTTGAAATGTCACATACCATAGTATAAAACAGCTTAAATTCAAGCAAGGTAAACTGAATATAAAGAAAATAATCTTAAAAACAACAGCAACATTGTCTAACACACTTAGTCAAGATCAATACTGTAATACTGTGCCTGCTATTACAGACAGACAATCCTTCAACTTTATGTAATCCACTCTCTAGTCGTCTTTTTTTTCTTGGGTGTTTTTTTTTTTTTACAAGCTATTAGCATGGGAAAGTCCATTTCTTGTTCCAGATGCTTCATGTCACTTTCTCTTCATACTTGATTTACATTTACAATACCTTCATCTGCTGTACATGTTTCTCTGTTACTATAGTGAGTTACTATACCCACTGCTATTTCTTTCTATTACAACTGAGCTATGAAGATAGAATTTTATGTGAAGTAAATTTTCCTCTCTAACATTCCTCAATAATTTTATCCTGGCTCATCCACTTTCTAAAATTAACCTTTATATAAATGGAATATTTTGTCTCTTTCAAGTTAATCTGTCCAGGCATTTACCTTTGTCAAGATTATAAAGTTTTCTGAGATCCACTGGAACAGGAGATACCATCACTCCTGAATGATATGCCCAAATGAAAAGGAGATAAGAAATCTGGATATCTCTTCATTACTCTCTTTTTTCTTCCTGCTGATTTATCTCATACTCTTTTTCATAGTGGTGGGATTTAAAATTGCTTTTCTTTTATACATGAGATATGCTTCTGTCTTGAAGAGTGATGGCCACAGTAGAAATATGAAAAATATGACAAATGAAGTGATGGACAAACGACCTGATACCAAACAATGTATTTGATATGTCGATATACCACAGTCCACTGTGTAACAAAGACAGAGATGGCACAGTAGAAAGCTAATGAGCTAGCAAGTGCATCTTGTATTAGCATCTCAAACAAAAGCATTAGTTCAAATCAAACTTTTCTTCTAAGGTCTTAAGAAAATAAATTTTAAATTAAATTTTCTGTGAGACCATTAATTCTTCCAGAGTGAACTACCTTTTTTTCCACAGGTTTGAGCAAGGGCTTGGATCTGGCCAATTAAATATTTAAATACCTTTTAAAAAGATGGGTTTACAGGTAATTAAAACTAATACTTACATATAATTTATCAAATACATTTCAGTGGGGTTATATTAGATATAATATGTGGAACAGAATAGAAGAAAATAATGTGTGTATAGATACATTGGTTAGCCAGGGACTTGCCTTAACTTGTAAATTTGCTGACTTCAATGATATTCAGTAGCATGCTTGCCAGTGGTGAAAACTGAGAGCACATATCCAGTATAAAAATACAGGAAACAGCTCAGTTGAAAAAGTTGGTATGAAAAATCAGAAACAACAGCTATCAAATGTTGACTGAATGTTGCAGACTCAGATGTTAGTGTTTCACAGTCTTCTGAGCTTTTCTTTCCCGCTAGGCACCCTGCCAATCTGATTGAAGACAATCTCTTCATTTCAAATTTGTAATCTTTCCTCTCCACATTTTTAATTGGAATAAAACACTACAATCTTCTGCAGAAGAATAAACTTCAGGTATTCATATATTATTTCATTTATTTGTTAGAATAGTATGTCTACTTTATTAATTATGCGATTAAAAAAGTAAGATAGGTTTCAGTGGATAAAAAGAAACATTATTTGTTAAATGACCTCCATAATTTTTTCAGCTAAATAATACACACACAAATTAGGGATTTTGTAGCATTTCATATATTCAGACTGCCACAGCTCATTCTAAACAAAATTTTACTGAATACATACTTCTATATATTCCAGCACAAATCTTGGGGAAAATTGAATTGCTCAAAGTCATTAAGGATTTGAAAATCTGACTCAAAATAAGTAATGAACCAGGACAAATGAAACAGAGAGCAAACTTTTCATAAGAAATACATGTCTATAGTTTTCAGAAAATTCATGTTTAAAATGCACTTTGCCAGGTAATATCACAATGCCATCCTGTTCAAGGAACTTTTTATATATAAACCTTGTTATGTTAGACTTATGAGCTATGCGACTGTCAGCATGTTTGCATAATAGATTATGTGAGCTGTGTTTGGGTGCCCAGTGACTATCTGCTAAGTCTTTCCCCTCAACACTGTGATGTGGAGAAAGTGAAGAATGACAGCAGACAACACAATTGCTTTAGGGTAAAAGATTTGAGAAGTAAGATGATAAATATGTCTTGAAATTAGAGATGAGCATATAGAAGCCTATTTTTTTCTTAAATTAGCATTGTACTATGTAATTTTCATTTCACTGATCACTTCTATAGAAACAATGAAATAATACGTCAATAAAATTAAAATGTTTAGATCTGAGTTTGGAAAACAGATCATATTTTTCAAAATACGCTTTAAAAGATTTTGTTACAAACACAAAAGTACAATTCAAACTGCTTATCAGAGTTATTTCACACGAGTAGAATTGGATAGCATTTTTCTTTTAACTGGTTTCTGCTGGTTGTTTCTTCAGCTGGAATGATGAGATCAGGGCAGTGGGAAATATTATTGTCCACCTGATCACACAACTCTTTCTGTTGTTATTGTATTGAAATTAGGATGCTCTTGCCACCAAGGTTATAATATCCAAAAATTATACCTAATGCAGATTGTTGGGTTGTTTTTGCAGATGTAGATGTGTATTCAACCAAGGTGGGACTAAGACAACTATGAGATTTCTCCTGTCATTCATGAAGTGCCATGGCAAAGTTTAAGTCAAGATTTTAGCACTGATTTTAGGCTTTCTGTGCCCAGTGAACCTCTGTGAACACATAGATTTGGTAGTGAAGAGACCCAACACATAATTTTCAAAATCTCTGTTAAATACAAAAAAAAAAAAAATAGTTGGAGGAAGCACATGGAAAAACATTAAAATTGTAACACTTTTCCTGTAGTTTACATGTTAGATAGCTAATTATTGCCAGAGATTACAGACTGGTGAAATTTAAGAAGAGATATGGTAAATAGAAAAGGACAAAATGAGAAGCTGTACATAGGTAATGAAGAGACAGCAGTAAGCCAAGTCAAAAGATGAGGCAGTGAAACAATTCCCCTCTTACACAGGGCCTTCATCTACTCCAGGACATAAGCCATTCCACTTCTGATGTGTTATTTTTTTTTGCCAACAAGTAAAATAAATTTTCTGTGTATATCAACCCTCCAAGTGCATCATATGTTGCCCCTGCATTTCTGGGGCTGCTGGGTGAGGACAGGGGCATGGGATTTCTGGGGCCACAGGCGGCCGGGCAGCTACTCACCTCCTGAAGTCCATGAACAAACGTCAAGCGAAGAATGAGGATTATTATGTACATATTTATTTATTATTTATTTACAGGGTTTTGCAAGCAGCCATAGCTCTCACTTAAGATTCCAGGAAGTTTAAAAGGTTTCTACATTTTCAAGATATTTCCATTGGACAAGGTGCACTATACCATCACACAAGGTGTACCTTCAGTAAGTTTGCAGATGACACCAAGTTGGGTGGGAGTGTTGATCTGCTCAAGGGTAGGAAGGCTCTACAGAGGGATCTGGACAGGCTGGATTGATGGACCAAGGCTAATTGTATGAGGTTCTACAAGGCCAAGTGCCTTGTCCTGCACTCGGGTCACAGCAATCCCATGAAATTCTCCAGGCTTGGGGGTGAGTGTCTGGAAATCTGACCAGCAAAAAAGGACCAGTGGAAAATAACCTGGGGCTGTCCTGTCTTCTATCAGGAATAGTGTGGCCAGGAGATGTAGGGAAGTGTTTGTCCCTTTGTACTCAGCATTGGTGAGACCGCAGCTCCAACATTGTGTTCAGTTTTGGGACCCTCACTACGAGAAAGGCATTGAGGCACTGGACGGTGTCGAAAGAAGGGCAAGAAAGCTGGTAAAGGGTCTGGAGCACAAGTCTTATGAGAAGCCGCTGAGGGAACTGGGGTTGTTTAGCCTGGAGAAGAGGAGGCTGCTGAGGGGAGACCTTATTGCCCTCTACAACTACCTGAAAGGAGGTTGTAATGAGGTGGGTGTCAGTCTCTTGCCCCAAGTAACAAGTGATAGAACAAGAGGAAGTGGCCTCAAGTTGCACCAGAGGAGGTTTAGATTGGATACTAAGAAAAACTTCTTCACCGAAAGGGTTGTCAACTATTGGAACAGGCGGCCCAGGGAAGTCACCATTCTTGGAGGTAATTAAAAGATGTTTAGATGTGATGCTTAGGGACATGCATTAGTGGTGGACTTGGCAGCGCTGGATTAATGGTTGGACTTTTGATGATCTTAAAGGTCTTTTCCAACTTAAACAATTCTGTGGTTCTATGATTCACCAGCCCATGCTTCCAATACTGCAATTATCCTGCCCTGAAATATTTCAACATAAAAGGACAAGGCTGTCACCATATTCAGTAAATAAGCAGCAAGTATTTAAATTATTTACCTAAATATTACTACATTTATAGGACTGTTACTTTCTGATAATGTTAAACATGAGCTAAATATATGAAATTTTATAGTGTGTCTTCCTGGGGGTCATAGACATGGGAGTTTCCAAATGAAACTCAGAAAAAGCATGAATTCTTATTTGGTTTATATTTCGCAGCTATGAAATAATGATTTCTTGAATATGCATAACAGCATTACTAAGAATTTTGTAACACTGGAATCTTCTAAAACTAAATACTGAAAGTAGGTCAAAAGACATGTCTGTGACTTGTCATAAATATCTATATTTTCCTTATGTCAGGAAAAGAAAGCTTCTTTTTTCTATCATTGCAGCTTTTTGTCTCTAAATAGAATACTAATTATCTGCATTAATTAAGAGAATTATCCTATTCCTGTTCAAGCTTTGGCAGCTCTTGTAATATGCTAAACCTTCGATGAGGCCCATCAATTTTGATTGCAACGTAACAGTGTAGATTTTCCCTTGGTAACTAATTAGTTTTATTCATATAGACACCTTTCATCTATGCAGATAGAAACAAGTAAAATATGTATTTGAACCCATTCGTAGGCTTAAGGGCAGATTATTTTAAATAAACACTGCTCATCAGTTCAGTTTCTTTGATTTCCTGAATTGGCTGATGTTTAAAGAGCTTGAGCTGCATCAGTGTTGAACATGTGCTTTTTTAATTAATTATCTAGAATTTTAAACTTTGCAGTCTATAATTAAAGAGTTTGAATCTATATGCTAATTTAAATAACATACATTTTTATATTTCCATTCTGAAAGGATGGGTTTATGTTTCAGATATCAACTAGGCAGCACATCATAAGTTTTAAAAAACATTATATCAAAAATTAGAAATTCCAAGACACACATATTTCATATTGCATTGACTTCAGGGAAATGCCCTGAACAACCATGGCAAGCCCTCCACCGCGTAGCACTGAGGGGGAAAGAAGGACCCTCATCTGTTACTCAGGTACAGGCAATTCACCAGTATGTGGGATAAACAGGCATAGTGTTTCACCAGCCACCCACTGGAAAAATGCAGAATTGCTCCCTTGGCCAAGGTTGTCTTCCAACTCTACCTTGTATAAGCGCATGATGTGATAAATAGTGTATCTTTCTCCAACAAGTTTACTGGGGTTTTTTAAAGCAATATTGCAAAGGCTTCGAAGCCATTACAGCTTCTACTTCAAGGCTGTTGCTGGCACTGTTGATGAAGCAAACTGCAGAGACATCCACCGTTCATGGGAATGGGCAGCAGAGGTCAGAGGACCTGAGCCAGCAGTGGGCAGAGGCTGCCTTTTATTAAAAACACTTGCATTCCTTCTCTGTGCAGATACTTCCAGGCTAGAACTGTGGGTCTGGGGTTTTTTTTGGGGGGGGGAGGGGTTAATTTGTTGTTTAGTTGTTTTGTCTTGTTTTGCTGTGATTTCTTTTGGGGTTTTTTCCCAAGGAAGAGAAAAGAGAAAAATAACCCGAAAGGAGGGAGGGTAAGACTCTTGGAGCAGGTTGGCAACACCTGCAAACACATAGATCAGAGAGTAGAAAAGGCTTTGTCTTTGTAAACCTGAGGAAGGACTTTTTGAAAGGAAGTTGTGAAGAAAAAGTAAAGACAATGTCATTGAATCTCTGAGGAAATACTCATGGGAAAATATTCCATATTGATTTTTAAAAGTGCAGAGATTAAGAAAATTCTCAGGGAAAAAAAAAAGAGATACTTTTGCTAAATAACAACTCGGAGTGGCAAGACATTGCAAGGACAAGAAAAGGTGGTACAAAGACAGGATCAAATGCACAGGTCATCTAGACCAAGATCCAAGAGCCCTGTGAAAGTCATTAACAAAGTTTCTGCTAAAATGCAGAAAGATGACATTGGTCTTTTGGACAATACAGATTCGTATTGTTCCTGTGGAGTAGATACTGCCTTTTCTGCAAACCAGACAAATAGTCTAACAAAGGAAAACTGGAGTATGAGTAGGAAGCATGGAAAATAGCTGTGTTTAGCAACTAATTCCAGCAGATGGTGCAAAGAACAGAGAGGTGTCTACATCCTGGAAGAGCAATGGCTATGAACTGCCTTATGTTATATCCATATAGGTAAATGAAGCATGTCTAGGACCATTCATTCTCTAGCACTGATATCAATGGCCTAACATTCACACTATTAAAAAAGTTATTATTCTTCAAAATAGGGTCACTGCATTCAAACAGTCTATAAGAATGGTCACAGGCCCATGTAAACTCCTGAACTCTGGGTATTGCTTGAATAAGTACTGATTTACCTGAGACAAATCTATGCCTGAGACTCTTCCTAGGAGCTTTTAATTTACTAGGATTGATGCAAACTTAGACACTAACTTTCCTTCCTTTGGACAATTTGGACATTTACTTGTTCAGTGCACTTTGGAAATCTCATTCTTCCATAGTCAATTCTTCTTCACTTATTTGTTGTATAGGGAGCCTGGGTATTCAGATTGAAGATGTTAATTCACTAAAGAAGCAGTGTAGTACCTGAAAACTTTTTTGAATGTAGCTTTTTGTACCTTAGATGCCCACAGGATTAAGTAACATCTGTGTGTGTGTGTGTGTGTGTATGTATGTGTGTAAGAGAGAGAGAGAAAAAAAAAAAACACATATGCAGCTGAGATTAGACTGACTGTGCCTAAACGATAGGCTAAAGAACTTGCACTGACTGTTAGATACCAAAAGTGCTCTTTGGATTTATCCCAAAATTATTTAGGGTAAAAATTTCAATTACCTTTCAGTCAAGGTAATGCTTTTACTTGTGCCTTTAAGTATCTTTAGAAAATCCCATGAGAAGTTTTCAGTGTTTTTTAAAAACTTTCATCTGCCTGCCTCTGAGAAGTGTTTGCTTCAAATATAGCTTATTAATAGCAAAAAGGTAGAAGAAATAATTTTGTCTTTTTTGTCCTGTAGAAAAAGAGCAAATGTGTTCAAACTTAGTATCACACCCTTGCAGTGATTTTCAGTAGTGGCTAGTGGTTTGACAAGTCAACCATATCATTTCAGATGCCTTAAAAAGAGAAAGTCCTGATATTCAAAAAGTGTTAAATAGGCCCTTTCACTCTTGGGACCGAGTTAGTGAGGACTCAATGTCAGATTTGGAATTGTGCCATAAGGCAGTCCAAATAAATTTAGCCAACTATAGAGAGAGAACAAAAACTCTTGTTTTTATTACACTTGCTATGTACTACTGTGTTTAGCATAGATTAAAAAAGACTTCACTTACTTACATAATTAATTTTGGATTTAGTTGCTAAGATCTAGAACAAATCTTCTGATTTTTTTCTGTGAACTTTTAAGAAATGAGAAAAGTACATATTGTTCCGTTTGCTCACATAAAACTCCTACTAATTTCAAGAGTAAGCAACATGAATGGAATCTCTTAATGATAAGCTAACAGTAATCCACAATAGAATTAACACAAAGCACAAGTTGCCTCGACTGTGAACTTTTAAACTCACCTGTGGAGTGACATTATTCAGATTTTTTCCTTGTGTAAAATGTGCTGTAATCAATGGAATTCTGTATAAACTGGCTGATACATGTGAGTTAAAGCAAAATGTCTAAATCTTCTTTTCAAACTTTCTGTGAAAAAATAGACATTAGGTTTGGTGGAAATTATTTTTAAAAATCTTAAAGTCATTGTCAGTCTGAGTACTCTCCAACTGTGAACAATCTATTAAGAAAAACGTCAACACAGGGAAAGTAGGATCAAACAGAAGTTCAAGATTAATCTGTGTAATAAAATTCAAGCAGAACTAGAAGACAATTCAGCCTTGATTTTGACTTATCTAAGTTTTCTGGTGGCAATCTGCTGTGTAAAAGTACGAAGTTATATTAAAAAAATCAAGCCTCATATTAATGGAATTTAACTGAAGCAACCAAAGGCTCTTCTAGAGTCACTGAAAAGAGAGTGGCACCTTCAGAGCGTGATTCTATACGCATAAGTCCTTCTGCATGCTCTGAAGTGACATGTCTCAAAGCTCAATTAAGTAGGGCCCTGTGTATGAGTACAGCCTCAGTTAAACATTTGAAATTTGGTAAGTGTATCTGAGCTTAAAAGTTCTATGGAGGACTTGGTATTCCTTCTTTTCCTGGTTTTGGCTGGGATAGAATTAATTTTCTTTCTAATAGCTGGTATTATGTTGTGTTTTTGATTTAGGATGAGAATAATGCTGATAATACACTGATATTTTAGTTGTTGCTAAGGAGTCAAGGACTTTTCAGCTTCTTACACTGCCCTGCCAATGAGAAGGTTGGAGGTGCACAAGAAACTGGGAGGGGACACAGCCAGGAGAGCTGACCCAAACTGGCCAAAGGATATTCCATCCCACATGACATCATGCTTAGCATATTAACTGGGGGCAGTTGGCCGGGGCGCAGCCACTGCTCGGGGCAGGCTGGGCATTGGTCGGTTGGTGGTGAGCAATAGTTTTTCATTTGCATCACCTGTCTTTCTTGGGTTTTATTTCTCTCTCTTTTTGTTATTTTCCTTTTCATTTTTTTTCCTTTCCAAGGGTTACGATTTTTACTCTTCTGATTCTCTCCCCACTTCAGTCACAGAAGATATCTTTTTATTATTATTTTATCAGTGTGAGAATATATTACCCTTAACACACATGTTTTTTCATGAAGAAGTACTTGAAAGATCATGGCATGGCTTTTTCATTTACCCTCTGTCAGTCTAGAGCCGTGGCAGGAGGAAAAAAAATCTTGATAATTGCTAAAATGAAGTCCAAGGCATTTTGTTTAAAGCCTCAATTTGGAGGTTTCCATCATAGTCATAATTTTTGTCAGTATTTGTGAGCTTCTCTATTTCAAGCTTCACCTTGCTTCTATTTTTAGACATAATTTTTCTTTCCCTTTGGAGACTTAACAACCCTCTTTTCACTGAAAATAAAGCCTTAAGGATCAGCTGACCTGACTACTAGGCGTTAGGTAATGCTATTATAGATTCTGCCAGGCATTTACAGAAATTTATTTCCCACTGTGGATATTCTTTAAAAAGGTTTGTATCTTATCTTGGCCACAAGTTAAAAGATTCTGTAGTTGAGAGCTCTGTGGAAAAAGGTATTTCAGTTTTCCTCTAGCACTTTGTTCCTCACAGTTTTATGTATTTCCCTGAATTTTATTTCTAGGTACAATATCCAATGCTCTCCCCTCATCTACCAAATCAGTCATTTCTTTGTAGAAGGTTATCTGGTTGGTGTCAGATCTTCAGGCTGAGGAAAAGCTTGAGCCTGAACACTTCTATTTTGTAGGTGAATATACTAACTGTTCACTTGCCATGTATAAGATAGTCAGTCTCAGCAACTTTCTCTCAAGATGTGGTTTAAATTAAAACAACCCCATGGGACCAGGATATGGTCCCAGGAAATGGATTCCAGTTAACAGTGCTTTCTGGGACAGTTGTAGCTCCACAGAAGGTTGCAGGTCTGGTTTCAGTTTTGCCTCCAACAGCTTAAGCAGAATGATTAAATATTGCCCTTCTTAGCCTGCCCTTGTTTTGACTCTGTCACTCCAGAGCATGAGTCTTTCTGTGCACCTTTAGGGAGTCTGGATGGCATAGATGACAGAGTCTATTTCAGGGCCCAAGCATGCTAAACATCAGGGTTTCATGTATGTTGACCATAGTCACTAACTGGGCACACATAGAGAAATCTGCCACCTGAATCTTTGTAATCTTTAACAGTGACACTCATAAAGTGTAAAATATCATGATAGTAATCATTAACATTGACATCAGTCTTAATAGGCACTTCTCAAAGTGTTTTATGAAGGTAATGATTTTCCTCCTTAGAGTAAGAGAACTGAAAGAAAAACATTTCCATTTACTGCATTTTTCAGACAGATACTATGGGCCAAGCATCCCACGGACAGAGGCAGCCAACAAAGAAATAATTACTCCCAACTTAACATAGGGGATAGCACGAGTAAACAAAAGTTAAGGGTAAAAATTTCAGACTTCACTCAGCTGTTTGTTATTTACAAACTGAGACATTTCAGATGTTGCTGTTGAACTGAGCATTAAACATTTGTATAGAAAATTAGAACATTCAGTTACATTCATTAGAAAATATGTACAATAAGCAAGGATTTAAACTTTCATGCGTCAGGGCATAATACTAACATTAACTGCCTGGGGTTGGAAAGTAATTTCCCTTATGGCAGGTTATTCCAAACTCTTCATTATAGGAAGTATAACTTACTGACCCTTGTCAGGAACAGGTTACTGGACGAATGGACTACTCATCTGAACCCTTAAGATATTTCATGTCAAATTCAGAAACCATCCATTCATAATGAGGGAAGAATGCAGGAGAATAAAGGAAATGCATTTATTTAATTACTGACTCATCAAAAGCAGGTTAAAAAGTTAAGTACTATAGCCTGATCTTAGATCCCGAGACACCACAGTCCTACAGAAAACTGAGGACCATTTGTGTGATTAACCCTTGTAATCAAATGGATAAAACTATATGGAGCACTAAAAAAATACTGTTATGTTTCATTTATTAATTGAAATGTGTATAAGAAAAAATATGAGGGTGGTATATTTTAGCTCCCGAAGGATGTAAAATTAAATTTTGACATTTAATAGAAGGATATGAGAAAAGGTTAGATGTTAAATAAAATGCTGAGACATTTGTGAGTGGGATGAGGAAGACAGTACATGATGTGGTGGGTTAATATAGTTCCAACAACTTATCACAAATTAAACATTTTTTAAATTAAAGTTTTTATCAGTGTATGATCAGGATAACCTGATATTCAGACACAGCTGCTGCATTTTTTTAATGTGCTACACCTTCAGGGTTTTAGTTACTAAATCATGCAAAGGTGAGACACTCATTCAATAATGCTCTTAAATTCCAATCAAGAAGATATTTGGATGGTGACATAGTTTGAGTATTGGCAATATTTTCTATGTAACGTTCTGCTTAAAACTCTCTTGAGGTGCAGTTACATAAATCAGCTTCTGGTTTATCTTTTATTTCACAAATTAAAAACCAAACAAATAAACCCACAGCATTCAGGGGCATATCAGATAATGCTAGAACTTCCACAGTAGGCTACACAATATTTTTTTTTAATTAAAAAACACTGGAAAACCCTAGATGAAATTCAGTTTGTAGTTGTGACACCAGATTTAATAATCTATGCATTTACTTCACACAAAGGAATGCAGACGACTTCAGCTCTGGTATCTCTGGGATTCCTGGTCTATCCTCTAAGCCACCACCATGCGGTTTTCTTGCAGCCTTTGTCCTCCAGTTTTCTTCAAGGACTTTAATTTATTTCTCCACAAAAGCACAGGTTTAATAGGATGGTCAGAAAGTGCTGTTACATGTTATTTGCACAAATACAGTCTCTTTGGGTGAAATTGGATATTTATGGAAGAAGGACATTTTCTACAGTATTTGCCACTGGTATGGCCTCATTAGATTTTGTACAACACTATATTGCCACAGGAAACCTTAGCTCTAGAAAGATTGTTCTTTCCCTTTCACCGTACTGTGGTGGAGAGCTAAACTGTCTACTTGGAATTTTGGTTTTCACTGATCTTTTTCTTTCATTTATATTTGTATTTTATATCACAAATGGTACATTTATGCATTAATTGTACACAAAAATGAATGACATTTAATGACAGCTGTTCCACTAAGAAGGTAGGCTGTGATCTAAGAAACCCTGTTTTTTTCCAAACATATCATGGTTATCTTATATGATCTTGGACAAGATGCTTAATAGACCATTATAAGAAAAATAGACCATGTTGGTGTGGGAAGGAAGAAAGTAATAATTTTCTTCATCATAATAGTAACTATAGTAAAATATTTCAAAGAGAGATCATTATTCCATATTATAGCAAAATACCAAAGGATGACGGAAGTTGCACAAGAGTATGCAGGTCCATCAGCTGCTAGACTCCTGAGCATACACCTACAGAACAGCTATTTTACTTGTCATATGCTGGAAGCGTTCAGAGCTCTCTCTGATTTTAGTGTGGCAGACAAATCTAAATGAATGAAAAAGATTTGTGAAAACCAAAATTCTGCATAACAAGGGCTGATATCTGACTTCACTATGGTACTTTGAGTTCATATGTCTTAGATACGATCTTTAATGTCTGGTAAGTGTGTTATTTCATTATTGGTAATACCTGAAGAGCCAGGCATTGTAAACTGTTTGTTTACTAAAGCACAGCCTATTGTCTTGCCTTTGCCTTCTTTTCCTTGGATAGTTCTGCACTAAATTATCCATTTTGTAATGGCTTCAAACCTGAACAGCTAGTGTGTTATGTATGCTGGGACAGATTGCTACTCTTCATGTTGCATTATCTAGGTATGTTATCGTATAGGATGAATAAATGGAAGAAATTAAACTCACCCCATCTTCTGCTGCAGTGAGTGTTTCTTTGTCACAGGAATCCTGAACACCTAATTGAGAAACCTCATATGCATTAGATGATCACTCATTCCTTGCATCAGCTTTCCACTTTCACAGTTGACATTTTGGTTGTCTATATGAAGCTGTGATGCTTAGACATTGCTGAGGTACATATCTCTGCTCTGTTACTCTCTCAGATGCTGTTGGTCACGTCTGCTAAGAGTACCAATTCCTGATCAGCTTGCAACATCTCTCCTCACTCTACAAGTGCAGTCTGGCATCCTGAGGCAGATACAGTCCTATGCCTCAGACCATGGGAAGGGTATTTATGTGACTCCTTATGCATAAAAAAAAAATCAAGTTTTAAAATAACCTGTCATCCTTTCATTTCTTAATGTCCTACTTCTCACTTGTGCTCATTCTCGTTTAACTCCCACAAAACCAATTCCCTACTGCACCATAGATGTGAGCCAGCACCAAAACACCAGAAGGCCTGTGGTTGAAGAGGAAGATGCTCACTTAGAAAGCTAATCATGATGGCTTGACTCCATGAGAATTTTGTCATTGATTTCATTGCTGCTAGAACAGGCATTATGTGTTTCACATCTGAAGGTTGAAAATCATATATATTATTATAACAATAAATTAGTAACATCTTTAAATATGTGGTCATAGGTGATTGCTGCTGCTTGGTCCTTTCTGCTTCAGCAATATGGGTCTGATCTTCATGCTCTGGATACTGAATAATCTGTTACATTATCTTACTCAAAATGCTTATGATTTCATTGAGCTATTTCCATTCACTCAGCGATGTGATGATGTAAAATGTCATGCACATTAATCTGATGCCAATCTGTAGCAAAACAGCTTCTTTTACAGGAAACAGGTTCCTTAGATGCTTATTACAAGTAAGTGGTACGTGAGGCTACTGTAATACTGTTAGGCTTGCATATAATGAATCTTGTAAGTCTAAAGGAAGTAGATACTGATGCAACTGCCTGCATACCCAGCATCAAAAGCACTACCAAGTTTCCTTATCACAGAATACCTATTCAGAGAATGTATAAAATAGCTGATGTGGATCTCAAGGTCTAGTTAATCCATCCTCCTGTCTCAAAGTACAAACAGCCCTGATAAAAAAAATTTAAAACCTTACTATGAAAAATAATCTGTTCCAATGTTTTATTACTTTAAAATTCAAATGTTTCTCTCTCCATGCCTAACCTAAAAGTCTTATTGTTGCATCGTAAGTCTGTTAGTTCTCCTCCTGTACATGATGAACTTGGAGAACCAATGATTCTCTTCCACTTCACAGCAACCTTTCACGATTTTGAAGACTCTGCCTCAGACTATCCAGACTGAATGATAAACCCAAGTTCTTCCAACATTTCTCATAGGTCATATTTTTCTGGTTTCCCTTCATTTTTGTTGTTTCTCTCTAAAGATTCCAGTTATCGGTCTTTTTTTTTTTTTAATCTGGTGCCTAAAATCATCCTGTAGATGAATGAAGCAGAAATATTGTTTCCCGTGCTTCCAGTCTGTACTGCTGTTTACAAAATGTGGTATTTGCCTTATTCACAACAGCATATTGTTGATTCATCTCAACTGCAATTCACTATAATCTCCAAATTTTCTTTTAACTTAACCCAGCATGTGTATGGGTAATTATTCCAACAGACTTTCTGCTCATCATTATTGAATTCAGATCACTACAGTCTACTACCATTCTCCAAAATTACAACAGTCTTTAACCATTGCAACATTTCAGCTTGATGGGCATATTCTCTATTCCATCATTCCTTCATGTATATCCTATATATCCACATAAATTCATAAATATTTATAAATATATGTATGCAAATCGAGATGAATAAATATTCCTTGAGGCATGTCACAGTGGAATACTTGGGACATTTAAACTTTCATAGCATGTATAAGGTTATGTGATAAAGAGCTGGTCTCCACAGAGACAAAGGAGCCCAGAGGAGCAATGGCAGCTGGGGGAAGCCAAATAATACTGTGACTTAGCTCCTCTGTGACTATTACAGGAGCCAGTAGACTGTAAAAGTCATATCTTCACAGCCACAAGGAGCACAGAAGCGTGGTCGGGGGGGAACACCTCATTAAAAGTCAGAGGCATGAGTCCCTTCACAAACCCTGTGGGGGACAGCTGACACCAGGAGTCAGTGGGGAGGCTCTCTGGGTTGCCCCACAGACTGGTGACACTGCTCAGGGGTATGGGATTTGCTGTGGGGTGCAGAGATGAGCATTTCAGTACTGTGCAAGACTTGTTGTGAGATGTTTAGGGGACCAAAGTCAGGAAAATGAGGGTGGTTTGGGGAGGATCAATTGTTGATAAATTGAGAGAGAAGGGTATGAAAGCAGCCAGTCGCACATACACAGGTGCTGGTCTGTCAACGCCTGAGCCTGATCACTGCAGTCTGTCTCATCTTCTCATTAAACTCCTTTTCTAGTGATTTTCCTGGGTGTGGAGTTCCTTGGGCTGTGTGCATGTATGGGGAGGGTCTGAGTGCCAATGGTTGGGGTGGACCAAAGGTGGAAGGCCTGCATGTCTTTGGTGCCAGTATGGGGTACGATGATGGTGTGCTGACACTGGCCAGCACCAAGTCGGACCAGCTGGCGAGTGAGGCACATGGCCTGGAGGGTGGGGTGAGGGTGTCCTTAGAGGAGTTGCCATGGATAGCTTTGGCTAACAGAGGCACCATGGGGACCCAGCCAGCTGCTGAGACTGCAGTTTGATTGGGACACCCATTTGTGTGTGTATGCGCATGCATGGGGAGAGTGAAGATCCAGGTCCAGCTACTGGATCTTTCTCCATTGGAAAATTAGGTCTGCAGTCCTAAGGAACTTCAAAAAATCTTTTTGGCAATGTAGCTGATGCAGACACATTTGGCTGTATCTTTAGACAACATGAATAGAAAAATATAATTAAGATAATAACTGATGAACCAAATGCCTTTGGTTTTGTTGATAACTTTCTGGCACTGGTTTTGCAGGATATGTACCAGTGAATCAGAAGAGCCAACCAAATTTTCCAGCTTATCAATATATGTAAGAATTTCTGCCCAGTTGACACTCCAGAGAAAGAGGAGGGAGGGACTGAACTAGTAGAAAGAAGGAAAATGAGGACCTGAACAACTGAGAGAAACAAAGCTGATCTAATCTTGTTTTGTTCCACTTCTTTTTCTTTCTCCTTTCATGGGTGTGTTTGTATCTTTGTCACCAAAATTAATTATGACTGCAGTAAATTTCTTGAACTCATTTCAGTTTTCTTAATTAATTTGAAAAAAAAATAAAAAATTGCAAACTACTGTTTTCAATCACCCTATGCCAATCAAAATAATCGTGAATTTACTGCAAAGAGCAACCAAACAAACTAAATTAGTTTTAACTAAGATAAGTTCAGAGACCTATGGAACAGCTTTTTGGAACAAAGAAATATCGTGGCACACAGACAGTAGAGCGTTCAGAGAGTCTACAGAGCTGGAGCATTTAAGAAGAAGGTTAGACAGTAATAGAGAGTTTTCACAGTGATTGAAGCTATCATGTAACTGATATACAGATGTGTGTCTTCAAAGGGTTATAGACTTATTTTCATCTTGTCTGAAGTTCTGATAACTGCATGATTTTAGCTGAAATGTTTAAAAGATCTTTTGTGTGATTTGTTAAATATTTAAAGTACTATCCTATCTGACATAAAATTCAATAAATATGAAAATAAGCTAGCTCATATTAATCGTCAGCTGAAAATGTGTCATTTTTCAAGTTCTTTTTACTTATAATGTCTGCAGAAGCTTTACTGCATATTCACAGAGTATTTATATTATTAACTATATATTTGTAGTATTAATTGCATAGTATTTATAATCTAATTACATAGTTTCAAAGAAATGTGGCAATCAATACTAACAATGATTTACTATACTTGAGAAATGAATGAAACATTGCCTTCAGATACTGTAATATAATTTGTATATTTTGACTGAGTATCTACTTCAGCAAGTTATATGAGGAATGTTTATATGGAACACTATTGAAAAAGAAATTAAAGGTAAATAATATACACTCAGTTTAATAATAAACACAAGCTACATTAAAAGAAAAAATTATCATTAGCCTTTTGAAAAAAAATTATTACATATGTGATTAACTTTTCTGCTACAGAAGTACTGGTTCTTCAATATTAGAAATTATAGGACAATCCAAAGCATATGATGTGTTTAGGGGTTTTTTCATATGCAATCAATGATAATAATAAAGGTTTCATTCAGTTACTGGGGTTGTTTAGCCTGGAGAAAAGGAGGCTGATGGGAGACCTTATCGCCCTCTACGACTGCCTGAAAGGAGGCTGTAGTGAGGTGGGGGTTGGCCTCTTCTCCCTGGTAATGGGTGATAGCGCAAGGGGAAATGGCCTCAAGTTGCACCAGGGCAGGTTTAGGTTAGACATTATGAAAGATTCTTTCAATGAAGGGGTTGTCAAGCATTGAAACAGGCTGCCCAGGGAAGTGGTCGAGTCCCCATCCCTGGAGGTATTTAAAAGATGGGTAGACAAGGTGCTTAGAGACATGGTTTAGTGGTGGGATGGCAGGGTTAGGTTAATGGTTGGACTTGATGATCTTAAACGTCTTTTCCAATCTAAACAATTCTATGACTCTATGATTACTAAAGAAACAAGCTGCATGTAAAAGATTAAAATATTTTATTGAAGGTTTTAATAACTTCTTATCCGGGGAAGCACAGACATAGCAAGTTAAGCATCTTACTGCTAGAGAAAAACTGAACATTCAAACCTCCTACAACTAATTATTTCAAACCAAAATACCACACAATACACTACTGCTTGAGATTTTTAAGAAACAACAAATAACAAAAAAACCAAAACCCCCAAAAAACTTTACATGTAAGGTAGCATTTTAACATGAAGATGTTGCATGTATTTGCTGGTATGGTACCTGATGTTAAAGCACACTTGGCAAAGCTTTTAGGGGTGATGGTACAACCACTGTAACTCTTTCTAGTTAAACTTCACTTCAGTGTTTTTCCACCTGAACACTTAGATCACTCTTGCTCTCTCTGGAGTGGTTTGCGCTCCGGAGGTAGCATTGGCTCTAACTTCTGCCAGCGTTGCGGAGGCCAGAGGATGTGAGTGGCTCGAGCATGTAGAAGTCCAAGAGAAACCTGTGACCAAAATAAAAACCAGAGAGATTATTAAATGCTGAAAATAAAATAAAAACAAAGCACACAGTGATTTGTTAGAGCAATGAGAAAATACAAAGAGAACTTTGCATGCATGAGGAGTGTCTCTTGCATGCAATGAGAGAAAAAGAAAAACTGCTTCAGTGACAATTTCTCTTTTTTTGATAAAACATTTCGTGGAACTTAAAACAGCCAGCTGAAATGTGCTGGCTGTAACAAACATGAACCAGGAATGTTTTTTTCAGGTTCAGGAAAAAGAGCTGGTCAAAACAGGTGAGGCACTCTATAATCCACTGAAAGGTTTTGGTTATTAGTTATTCTGGGTAAGGCAGAACAAGGTTCAAGTATCCAGACTGAATAAGTTAAACAGAACCTGTGTCTCAGATTTGAGCTATGTACACTAACTACACCAGGAAAGGGGCTTTTCCAAACATGCTGTGCTTTCTGTCCCTCAAAATTCCATTTTGTCTCCAACCAAAAATGGAAACTACTGTGAATTTTAAATATTTGCCCGAGGATGAAAATGTATTTCTGATAGAATTATTTGAAACACATCTGCAGCTCAAGTATTTTTGTTGTTCTAGATTATTCATATGTTTTTAACGCATCTTTTGCCATCTTATTATTTATTGTTTGACTTCAATAATTTCACTTCACTAATGTTTTGCTTTGATAAATCAAAATAAAAGTCAATACTGATATTGCTTACAAATGAATCACTTATAAACGGTGTAGTTTAGAGAACTAATTGCTCAGAAAACCTTAATAAAATTACAAACAAGGCTCTGTTCAAATACAGTATGAAATGGCTAGACTAAGAATAACTGAGAATACAACAGTCACATTTTCAGATTGAGATAATAAGACAGGCTTTCAATGTCCCTACTTAACATTGAAATTAAGTAGTTTGGTATGGAGTTAATCATCGCACTTAATCTGAAAAGCCTGCAGTATAGACTTCTGCATCATAAATTATTTGTTTAGATGGTAGCGAGTAATAAGCTTCCCAACAACTGTAAAGTATCCGGTGCCAATAGAAAAGTTAGGACAAACAGGAAAAAAACATGGTTAGAAATACTGGAATGTCTCTATATGTGAAAAGATTAAATAATCCAGACAACAGGGTCACAAGTCTATAAAATTATGAATGGCATGGATAGAGGATGCATAGGTTTTATTTGCCTATTATGTCATCATTGCTCATAAGAATGAGGAAACATCAGATGACATTATCTTAAAGAATTTTTAAAGCCAACAAAAAGAAAATGCTTTTTCAGAGTCTGCACACTTACATCATACTTGCATACATTATACAGGATACTGAAGATGCCCGAAAAGAATAACAAACTGGTTCAGAAAATAATAATAGAAGCAAAGTCCATCACACTTAATTGAACATAAACAAAGTAACAGCGTAGTCTCTATACTCCACATTAGGAAACACCGAGGGAAAAATTATATACTTGCTTTGTTCTTATGCTCTAATGATCTGGTATTGGCTGTTGTCAGAGTCAGGAGTTAAGTAGATTTCTGGTTTGAACCTGTACATTCCTGCTTAAATTTTTATGTAAACTCAGTTCTTCAGTTCCATTCCATTACTTATCACAAAAAAAAAAAGCGATTTCAGTAAGCAGGTAATTCAGCATTTTATGCAAATAGACACCAAATAGGCCCCTAGGAATATCTTCAGCTAATTTTCTTGATTTAATTTCATAGGATTAATGTATATTCACCAGTCTCTCTCTACTACATAATCAAATCAGTGAAGCTGAAGTGGTCTATATCTAATTCCATATTCTGTAGCTTGATGAAGCAGGTGCTGAATTACTTGAATATAATTTGGTTACTTAATAACCCACAAAGTGTAAAAGAATCTGAAGTAGATCACTGAAACTGCTGTCTAGCATCGTAACTCACTTGCTCGGTCCCTTGCAGGGATCACTTCTTTCCCTCGTCCATTGCAGCTTTTTTCCTACATTTAAGCAAAGGACAGGCTGCTAAGTGACAACTCCATTTTGATAGGATTTAGCTAATTTTTTTTTTTTTTTTTTTAAGTCTTGACATACTTCTGTGTAGTTTGTCGGATATTTATGGAATTCACAATATCCTTTATCTTAATTATCCCATAAAGTGGTCTGCAAATGTAATATTGCCATGGGGATTTGTTCCCTGAGTATAGAGCATGATGGCACACAAATTACAGGCTGGTGCCAAAACATAAAACCACAGCAAACCCTACCACTGCATATAAAATGTGACAGCATTAGTACAGAGAAAAATGTTAAAATACTCTTCTCGAACACAAATAATACCCCATTTTCAAAGCTGTGTGTTTTTCTCAATGCATTGCTTGTTACTGACGTCAGCAGGAGGTCTGACACAGACTGAGAATACAATAAATGAATCAAAACTTGTTTAAAGCTGAGGCTGGGAATAATTTTGCCCAGAGGATTACTTCTACTGACCATCATCTGACTTGAAAGTAACAAAGAAATATCCTTCCTATAAACCTGATTTACAGGACAACATGACTAGTGTTAAAAAGGACAAACGAGTATTGTTGGGTGATGGAAGTCTTTACTAAATAACAAATGCTATGGGGCTTTTTTAATAATAACTTAAAGGCTCACTTTAAAAGCACCTTAATGTTTGACTTCTGCAAAGAACCTTAATAACTTTTATCCATTGCCTATTATTATTCTGTAGTTACCACAGCAGCCATGAATTTCACTGAGGAAGAACAGAATTGTTCACAGAGAATAACCTGCCCTTGTTAATGGGTTTACCCTCATCAAGGCTAGACAAAGGGTGAACTGAGAGGCTACACTCTCTGTTGCAACAGTGAAATGCTGAAATAATCTATTGATTCCCTTGCAGACTTTATTTATTCTCCTTACTTAAGAAAATAAGTTTACCCCCTTGAAACACTGTCTTAAATATAAGAAAAATCAGTACTTTACAGGCACAAATTCTCTGAGGAACATATTTCATTTACAGACATGAGTAAGAGATGCCAGCAATCTAAATAGCTGGTTTTTATTTCTACATTATGATCTATTTATTATTCTTGCTGTGGCAACAACAGACGCTGTGTTGAATTGAATCCATATTATTCTCCCTAACCTGAGCTGTTTAAGCATTAATTCTTTTTTTTTATAATCTTTGAATACTTAATTGAACAACTGAGAAGTTCTGTTAACATAGCAATTTTATCTGCAAAATAAGTTTTGAATGATTAATACTGTTTTGACACTGTTACTGTGATAAAAGCACATTTCCTCAGAGTCTGCTCGTTGTTAGTATGTTAGTTGTATGGAGACTGATTAGTTTTGGCACTGCATTAGGGAAAGATAAGCCTAAGCTAAGCTTGATAGTGCTATCTGCAGTGGTATTTACAACTATCATCTTGCTCATTCTGTCCTAACAGGTTGGGATAAATGCACCTTTATTAGTATAGAGGCTTATATTACTATCACTTCTCCCAGTTCCAAAATACATCATTCTAAAATATATAATTCTAAAATACTCATTGATTTACAGACTGTACTCTCCTCCTCTTATTGTCTGTTTGCCATTTGACACCTTCACTGTCTCTTACCAACAATGATTCTCTCTGAAGGTGTACTTGAATAAGTACTTGAATACAAATATTCTTCTGGGGAAAAAATACTAAAAACATTATCTAAAAAATTATCTTGTTTCAGCATATTTAAGCCTAGAAAAATTTCAATATTAATTTGTATTTTGTCTCCTGGTCTCATTAATAAATATTTAAATTGTACAAATCCTCTAAAATACAACTGGAGGAGAACAATAATAGCTACCTAACAAACTAGAAACAGAACTAAATTACAAGTGCCCTAGATTATAAGCTGTATACTTGAGAAATTTCATCAACAGCAAGAAAATCACAATTTTAAAGTCATATAACAGCCCCTGGCTTTGAAAAGTCACTTTTGCTTTAGTCTCTTAAGCTGAGTTATGTTCTAGCAATATTGCACAGGGCTTCAAAAGACATGGGCAATGCTAAACATGCAAACACAAAAAAATAAAATTCTCTCAACCCAAAAAGAGATAAAACAATACAATCACAGTGTTCCAGATTATGGTTTCTATTCTATGAAGTAATATATTCTCATTACATTTTCTTTGTTCATATGCAGGTTAGTAGAGAAGCTTTATATACAGCCTTTCACATGCTCAGCACTATGAAATATCAGCTGTATTCAAAATTTTCTTCTCAAATTTTATGTTTCATAACACAAATTAATTTGGGATGGGGGCAGGGGCTGTAATTCTGTAGCAGTAAAAGTCTATTCAGACTATATTTTGCTGTCTGGATTCTTGCTACTCCCCACATTGTTTCTGAAAAGTGCCAATACAATAGGTGAAAAATCCTCTAATATGGAGAAATCATGGGTGATTTATAGGCGGCACCACTTGAGTAGACATATAGCTTTAATGAATTTTTCCAGATCTAGTAGTTCATAGCCCTGCTACCTATATCCTATTAGCCAATTAGCTGTAGTTTGACTATACTGACATTCTGGAAAATTTGTGTGGATGTTGAAAACTACGTGTAAAGGGACCAGGCTAATGAGAAAGGAGAGAAAAAAAGTTCTAGAATATTTCAGAGCCCTCAAAATCTCAAAGCAAACCTCAGGATAGAAACACTTGGGCAACTATGTAGTGTTTCAGCTCTAATACTAACAAAAATACATAGTGTGGGATAGCTACCTGTGTCAAATTAGATTGCTTGTCTTTAAGAAAGGCTGTTGCACTGAGTTTTGATATTACATTGTAGGTGTAAAATGGTCTCACAGAGAATTCTCCCGGTAAATTAGTCTCATCAAAAAATCCATACTTTAATAGAAAGTAAACATGATTGGTACTACATTTCATTTTCTGTACATGGTTGAACTTCGGAACAACTACTATCAAGTGCAGTAGCAGGAAAAAGGCTCAATAAAAATAAAATCCTGTGGATTACAGTAAAATCCCAGAGAAACCATTTCCTCTGGTAGAACTATCTGGGATAATGAACAATGGCAGAAGAAACAAATATCCTTGACCTCCTTCTTTTATGAATGTAAGAATAACACAAAAATGAGTATCCATAAATTATTTTGTAAATAAAACCATACCACAACATATGTCCTTTAACTTACATCAGCTCACGGAAGGTTGGCATAACAAGAGGCTAACTAGCTCATGAATACAAAACAAGTGATACATTCCTTTAAACTACATAGCAAAATACTAGCATCTTCATCACTCTTTCCTCTCATCCCTGAAGAAATCAGACCTAATGGAGCCATACAGATCTAGTGACAAAGAAAAGAATGCAGCCCATTAACAGTTCCATTAGTTTAGCAGCTGAAGCAGCAGCTCTAGCTACAGATAAAACAACCCATATATGTTTTCTTTCATAGAGCTACTCTATAATCAGTAAAGGTCTTTATTAAAGTTATCAAATTCAGAAGTGTTCATTTACATAGAAAATATATTATAAAAATCTGAAAATATATAAATTACATTATTTTATTTTGAGTTTTAAACTGAAAATAGACACTCAGAAGGGATGCACATGTACTACACATATATGCACAGATGTAATCACAAAATAAGAGGCAAAAGAGAGAAATATATTTCAAATGCAATGGATGATTGCCAGAATGAATAAAATTTGCATGTTAGCACAGAGTAGCTGTCTGAAATTAGTGTAACAATTGTGACTACTCCAGTCCAACATGATTTTACAATTTAAGCTATTCATATCAGAAGAGGCAAGCAGTCACTGCATTGTAATAAAAGCTCAGGTATCGAGTGAATGGAAAAACTGTAAGGTACTAAATATCAGAATAACTGGGTTGCATCCCTGTTTGTTCTATCATGTCTACATGCCTGTGTTAAACCTGAAGTTACAAAAGAGGTAAAGGAAGAAAATGCTCGCTGAAAATAGAATATATTTTACATATTAGATTTTTCTACAGTTAGATGTGCAGACAGAGAGTAGTTAACATTGAACCATATTTTACATTCATAAAAGTAGTGCAGATTTAAAGCAACTCAGTATAAAGTAGTGTAATTTTTATTCAGCTCATGAAGAAATCAGCTGTCAGTGCCATTGACTAGATTAAACACAGTAACAGGCTTGGTACAAATATACTATGAACTGAATTCTACCTCAATGAATTTTCTTGGAATTGTCAAGGATATATTATTGAAAGGGACACTATAGCTAATTAAATTCTTCCATCCTTTCCAACTTCTTCTTTTGTGTTTTCTAAAGACATCTTTTTAAAACAGACGTTAGCATATAACACAGGACTACGACTCTTTTATCTTCAGTAAGTATAACATTCTTAGTAATTATTCTTTCTTGCTTATGATTAACAGAACCATTATGCTAAATAGGTCTACAAAAAGATTTATAAATGAATCTATTATTTATTTTAAATTTCTTGTAATAAAAATGGTGAAAGACTTTACTTAGTCCACAGCATGATGTGCTTTGCATGCTGCATATACATAAATATAATTTTTTTTTGCAGGGTGATGCACAAAATTCCTAGACTGAATAGGATTGTCACTAAGTCATCTAACTCAACAGAAGAACAAAATCTACTGGTAGATTTCATGAAAGATCCCTACATTAATAATCAATAATATCTTTGCAATTCAATATTTTAAGAATTGATGAATCAAGTGGCAGGAAACAATTATTAAAACACATTCATTATCTTCACCTAGAAAGCATTAGCTATATCCCAAATCTTTGCATATTAATTATTTAGGAATGCATAAAAGTCTTCAATGTGAATTCCTGTTCAGCAAAATATTGTGTCAGTGCCAACAGAGTCAGAAGAATGTCAGGCTTACTGACATTTTTCAGCTTACTACATTGCTATTTGATTATGTGCATTGCCTTTCTTAACTGAATACTTAGGACACTATGCAGAAATGCTGTACATTACAAATTAAGTTGATTTCAATTTTTGTTCCGTTGCGTGTCATTAATTTAGAGTTTCATTCTAAAGCTTTGGCAAACTCAGCAGACAGTGCAGTGAATACAAGGGAAGGAGTCACAGAGCAGCTCCAAGAGCTCACATGCTACCCAGGAGTTTGCACTCATCCTCGCACTGCACCGCTTCTCCGCTGACCCAATTCATCCCCGCAGGCTGGTGGGCAAGCTGATGGAACCGTGCCCTCGGCTCCATCACCCCTTCTCTGCGGTGCTCCGTGCTTCCAGGAGAGCTGGACAGAGGTGTCCTGGCACTGCTCTGGCTGTGGAGTTTTACTATGATGCCCTGTGCAACATGGGGGAGAGCCCTGGCGTATTCCTGCTCTGCAGCCACCGCACACTCACAGACAAAGCAGGCCCTGATGATGAGTGGATAGTATTGCAAAGCTGAGCAAACAAGCTAAGAAGATACATCAAATTTCACCAGATTTCTGAAGTATGACTATGCCAGGGATCATATGCACGAAAGCTGGGAGAGATGACATTTTTAACTCATTAAGGATAAATAAAAGGAAAGGAAGGGGTCCTACGGTCAGAAGGAAACCGTAGGCTTCAATTTCTAGATACACTCAAATTCTTCAAGACAAGTGATATGAAAAAACCCCACATATTAGTTACCTCTTGCATATAATTTATATTCTTCATGTTCTTTCCAAAAGCTCAGAAAAGTACCTGATCGCATAGGTCAAAAATCAGGGCTATTTATGATCTTAGAGAAGTATCGACACTAAGGGATGTCATGGAGAACGTCTCCTCATGCTGCTGCCTCAGGCTCCATCAGTGAGCACTGTGATGGGCAGCATTGGGAGCAGCAGACCCCAGATGTTTGGGAAGGTTCATTAACTTAAAGTTTACTTGGCAGATACCTGGCAGTCAGGCAAGATCATGTTACAGTAATTATCAAATGCTGAGGTAAGAAAATTTAAAAAAAAAAAAAAGAGAGAAAGTAAAGAAGGCCAGCAGTAGCCAGAAAAGTTAATTCAAGGGAATAGGTGAGGAAACACCTTTTAATTAAAACAAAATGGGACAACACCTTACAATATCACAACTGTTATTGGGCAAAGCAAGCCTTTTCTAAAGCTACAAGAGCTGTTCAGAAATTTTCAGTGACAATAGCTTGTATGTTCAGCAAATAGATCTGTCAACGCACTCGCAGCTTCTCCATTTTTTATCACACATTTCAACAGTTTTAGTCTGATACAAATGAGGTTGTTGCAATACTGATAATAAAATAATTTTGATCTTCTTGTAGCTTAAAATTACAACTGTTCAATAGACTATTCCACTTAACTAAATATTTCAAAAAATTGTTCTGTGAGGCTT
This sequence comes from Gorsachius magnificus, assembly GCA_034008185.1. Lineage (NCBI taxonomy): Eukaryota > Metazoa > Chordata > Aves > Pelecaniformes > Ardeidae > Gorsachius > Gorsachius magnificus. The sequence continues at coordinate 187,228,368 of CM067081.1, forward strand.
GCTTATATTTTCTTCTTAAACAGCACACAGAAACAGTTTGACTTACAGGAAACATGCTGTTGGCAATATGAGCTATAAAAAGCAATGGGGAGTAAATATTCAATGAGCAGCTAGGATATCAAAATGTCATTAAATACCTGCATGATATGTTATGAAAATTACAACAGACTTTTTAATAGAGGTCTTTATGTGAGGATGGCTATAGCTCATCTAAAATGGTAAATTTCATAAAGATAATTATGATTACGTCATCTCCCCAAGCTGATTTACCAGAAAAAAACTCACATAAGTACTTTAAATATATACAAAGTTTTTTTCCACCTTATAGCTGTAATAACGGCTATGAATTTAAGAATGCTTAAATATTTCTATTGTCTTTATCTGATTTATTCTGTATTTTTGTTAAAACTATGGAGAAGAGATTAAATGTACTAAACCCAGCTTTTACTTTACTTGCAAAAAATTATCTCCAAAACATTTTTTTCCCCTAGTCAATCTTACTATTCTTTAGCATTCTGTGTTTTTATGATACTATGACATCTGTCAAAATACAAGGCTTCTTGGTATAATTCAAATCATATAGCTATCCTTTCACTTTGTAACAGAAATTATGATTAAACAATTGACACTATATACTTATGAATACAATTTCCACATCCTACGTAACTAATCCTCTGCATATTCATATTTTTTTAGTTCACTCCTGATCAGCTTAAGATAATGGTAGAACAGGTTGTACTGAGCAAAAAGCTTTATAAAAATAAATCAGAAGTATAATAAGATTCATATCCTTAATCAAATACTGTTGCAGTTCTTCTATGCAATCCTGAGTCTGCAAGGCTGGATCTCACATGTGAGATGATTGTTTAATTCTCCACAGAAAAATCCCCCAGGGAGGAAGCATGTGTGTTTATAGAGAAGGCAATTTTATAGAGAAGTGACATGATGGATCAAGTCTCCCGGCCTGGCCCATGTACCTGGCAGCCCAGGTAGACCTGACTGATCCAGAGGAGGGGCAGGGGACCAGCAGTCAGGGTGATGCAGCTCCCCACCACTATGGGGACATCAGAAAAACTAGAAAGGACAGGCAGAGCCCACATATGGACTTTTTGACCATTACATTAGAGGTCCTGTTAACTGGCCTGAACAGGGGTACCTTCTGCCATTTGAGATGTCCCAGGAAACCTCTGCTGGCCACTGTTCCTCATTCAGAAGGGCACAGGCTTCTTCAAAGTCCTGTGCTATATCTTCCAGAGGCACATAAATGTCTCAGATTCACTAAGACACAGGGAAAACTGTAGAGAGCCAGTTCTCCCACTGCTCTTTTCAACATGGGTTTATGAAAGGCAGATCCTGCTTGACTAACCTGATCTCATTCTATGACAAGGTAACCTGCTTAGTGGACGAGGGAAAGGCTGTGGACATAGTGTACCTGGACTTCAGTAAAGCTTTTGACACCACTTTCCCCTGGAGAAACTGTCTGCCCATGGCCTGTACAGGCGTAGTCTTTGCTGGGTAAAAAACTGGGTGGATGGCTGGGCCCAAAGGGTGGCAGTGAATGGAGTTAAATCCAGTTGGTGGCTGGTCACAAGTGGTCTTCCCCAGGGGTAAGTGTTGGAGCCAGTTCTGTTTAACATCTTTATCAACAACCTGGATGAGGGGATTAATTGCACCTTCAGCAAGTTTCCAGATGACACTAAACTGGGTGGAAGTGTTGATCTGCTCGAGGGTAGGAAGGCTCTACAGAGGGATCTGGACAGGATGGATTGATGGGCTGTGGCCAATTGTATGAGGTTCAACAAGGCCCGGTGCTGGGCCCTGCACTTGGGTCACAACAGCCCCGTGCAACACTACAGGCTTGGGGAAGAGTGGCTGGAAAGCTGCTTGGCAGAGAGGGATCTGGGGGTACTGGTTGACAGCTGGCTGAATATGAGCCAGCAGTGTGCCCAGGTGGCCAGGAGGGTCAACAGCATCCTGGCTCGTATCAGGAAGAGTGTGGCCAGCAGGAGCAGGGAAGTGATCATGCCGATCATGCCCCTGTACTCCACATTGGTGAGGCCACACCTCGAAAACTGTGTTCAGTTTTGGGCCTCAGTTAAGGCACTGGAGTGTGTCCAGTGAAGGGCACTGAAGCCAGTGAGGAGTCTGGAGCACAAGTCTTCTGAGGTTGTTTAGCCTGGAGAAGAGGAGGCTGAGGGGAGACCTTATTGCCCTCTACAACTGCCTGAAAGGAGGTTGTAGTGAGGTGGATGTTGGTCACTTCTCCCAAGAAACAAGCAATAGGACAAAGGGAAATGGCATCAAGTTGTGCCAGTTGAGGTTTAGATTGGATATTAGGTAAAATTTCTTCACTGAAAGGGTTGTCAAGCATTGGAACAGGCTGCCCAGGGAAGTGTTTGAGTCCCCATCTCTGGAGGTATTTAAAAGACGGGTAGACAAGGTGCTTAGGGACATGGTTTAGTGGTGGAATGGCAGTGTTAGGTTACTGGTTAGACTTGATCTTAAAGGTCTTTTCCAACCTAAATGATTTTATGATTCTATGGTTTAGTAGGGGACAGGTACGGTTGGACTCAAAGCTCTTAAAGGTTGTTTCGAACCAAATGATTCTGTGATCCTATTACACAACAAGGCAGAATACTATAAACCAAATGACTGAGTCACAGTCTGCATACTTTCAAAATAAAAAGTTACCTTCCTCATTAGCCAAATACAGTAACTGGATTTAATCCACTACTTTAAAATCAAGAGCTATATTTATCTCAAGGAAATATTAAAACTTGCTCTTAAGCTATACAGCATGAAAAAAGTAGTGGAAGACTAATGAATTCAGTTGCCTGCATATTTAATAAAATATTCTCTCATAGTCGTAATCAAGCCATAGTTCAGAAAAGCATGTGCTGAACTTTAAATATTCAAGTAAAACACTTGAGCACATCATTAAAATTAAGTAAAATAAAATAAAATTAATACAATTTCCAGTGAGCTGATGATCCAGATATATTAACTCTTTAGATTACTCAATTTTTCAGATTATATGTAGCTATTAGGCTATTTTAGCAAGATGGAAGCACACAGGACTTCCAGGTCATCAGTACAGGAAAAGGATTAGCACGTTTAAGATGTGAAAGATCTAAATGTTAAAACTTATCCCCACTAAAACTAATTCATTACATGGAACTTTTTCACTTCCAGTAAGAAAATCAACAAATGTAGAATTCCTTTTAAGTGCTTACTTTTATAACACAATCTGCTGCGAATCCAACATTTATTTTGTACCTCAGTGTTTTGGGAGACAGAAATCACATTTCTGGTCAGCAGCATATCCATCACCATTGTTACAGTGCCTGGAGATCCAAGTACTGTCTCTGAAATTAGCTGAGAAGATGGCAGCAGTGACATGTATAGACAGCACAATCTGATACATTTTCATCAGTCTGCTCTGGAGAAAATACAGTTCTGTATGTTTACTGAGTTGTTTTTTCTGCTTCAGGATCTTAGCACGCAAAGCAGATGAAAAAAGTGATCCATATTTTAATGAGGCCATTATGAATAGTTTATCTTCTAGCTTGCTTTAGAGTACTACATTTCTGTCAGCTATAGATAAAGGCTATGGAAAGATGGCTGTTGCAGTTGCTTTACAACGGAGGTCTGGCAACCTCCCTGGAGCATCTTTGTTCTCACACTACCACCACAGCTTAAGCACCCCAGTCTGAGACTGGTAAGGACTATACATTCTTGTCTCCAAAATTATTTTGTTTACTTTCTTGTTCAACAAGTCTAATGCTTATCATTCTTGAATAAAAGCTACCCCCCAACCTGCAAAGAAAGGCTTCCATGCTTTGTTCCAAATTTCCCACAGTAACCTAAGTCCCCATGCTGTCTGGAGTCACATACAGCCAGAGGTGAATCTGAAGCTGCCTTGTCCTCAGAAGTCTCACCATACTCATGGTATGCACCATTCACCCATTTGAAGAGTGAATCAATCTCAAACTGGAGGTTGCCACACTGTATATCTATAGACATGAGGATGTGATTTTAACCATGAGTCAAACACATATCATGAGTCAAAATCATGATACTATAAATGCAGCAAGTAGGAAGATGGAAGTTCATATCTAATAAAGGAGAGTGTGGTTCTTATGAAAATAAAAATCAGGGCCAGATTCCCAAGGAAAAAAAAAAAAAGGGAAAAAAAAAAAAAAGGAAGATGTAGATAGTACCAAAACTTTGGATGGGAGTTTGAAGTTGCTTGAACAACCTGCATCTTGAAATTAGAAGACTTCCTCCCCAAACTTCAGTAATAATATAAATTCAGTGAACATTAGCTGCAACTGGAAAACGTTCCCAATTAGTACTTACATTAAGTAAGATGGTAAGACCTTCAAAATTCTGAGGAAGAATAACCTTTAGCCTCCATTGCCACAGGAGTGTCCAATGCAGCACCTTCTATGTCCCACAGCAAGGCAGCTCTTTCCGCAATCTCAGAATACTTTTACATCCCCTTTCTTCATAGTCTCTGCCACATCTCCACATAATTAATTCACAGCTATTGCATAGCTCTCTAGTACACATTTGTGTAAGGAAATTTTTATATACAGGTTGTATCTAGATAGGATCCTGATGCTTTCCTTCCTGGTAAGTCTGGCTAGAACTCCTGAGTGACTTCTCTGATGCTATTCTGGCAGCCTTTGTTACCCTTCTCCTGTTTGTGCCAAGAAATGGGGGAACCTCCAGCTGGCCTCTATTAGTCATCTTTAAGGCTTCCTAGTTGCTGGATGGTAGCATTCTCCAGGCAGAAGATCCCACCAACCTTCCTCCACTGCTGTGCATAGCAGCACCCACCTCCAGTTGCCAGATTCTCTGCTGCCCAGCTCCATTACACAGTGGGAAGGGGATCCACTATAAATGTCCAAATACTCTTTTATGAGGAAGACTGGAAAGCAAGGCATAATCACGAGCAGAATCTGGATGACAAGGTATACAGAAACAATTTCCAAGACAGATTAATTTCCAAGTTAAACCAAAAAGTGAATTCTCCAACAAAAAAGTTAAATTTTGTGGCATATGACCAAATATTTAATTCTCTGGCCACAGAACATCATCCTAGATTAGACTTGATTGAGATTAACAGGCCATGTCCTAGCCCCCTTGTTACTTTTTTAAACCTCATAAAGATTCAGGAAAGCCATCTCACCTGTCTGATTGCAACAAAAGCAGATTGCTACAGTCATCTTTTCAATCATAAAGTGTAAAGCTATTTAAAGAGAACTTGAGATTCTCCTTAAAAAGATGAAATAAACACAAAATTTGTAGAATATATATTATATATGCTATAGAAACTATCCAGAAAATAGATCAGAAAATAAAAAATAATAGAAGTGTTTTTTTCTCAGGGATAATATTTCAGCTGGCCTCAGTTATTAACTTTAGTACTTAAGCTTTAATGCTTCTCTAGTTTTCAAGTGTTGAGACTATAGTACATTCAATTTTCTTAAGTAAAACTTACTCTTGCCTTGCCCCTATAACTCTGTGTTTATTTAAAATTCTTACTACCCTGTACTATGGCATTACTATCAACACTTTTTAATGACTAATACTCATTTCTGAAATGCTAAACCAAGAGCTTGAGCTGATGAAAATGCTAGACAGGGTGTACATCAAAATACACGTACAGAGAAATTGAGACTTTCTTTTAAAAGCCAACAACTCAAAGCTATGACAATCAAAAAAAAGTTCAGTCTCCACTTACCATTCTTCATGTCTATGATGCTCAACAAAAGGAACACATAAAATGTTGCTGAGCATCATATACATGAAGCTACTAAGGAAGAGATGTCAGAATCTCTATTATTTCAAAGTGCATCTTACTATATCTATTGCTGCTATACAAACAAGGTAGAGCCTATTTGATTATTATTGTTTGAGATTTCTTTGTTATAACCATGACAAAATTAATCGCTATTTAATGAGGTTTTCTGAAAGGTGTTTAAAATATCAAAATTCTGAAACATGCTCATTAGCACTATTTGTAAGTAATTAAAAATGATAGCTTATAAATAAGTTGTGACTGGATTCTAGAGCCATGTCAGAAATAGTGCCCAGATGACAGCTTGTCAGATAATTTCACGCTTGACATGTTGTCCCTGTTGATCACTAAATAGTGACATTTTATTATTTTCTTGAAAAAAGAAAGTTAAAATTTCTGCCATCACAAGTACTTTTTCCTTCCTTTTCTCTCTTAGATCATGACACATTGACATTATCCACCTGAACACTAGAAAATCATCAATTACTCAGTCTGCGTCCCCCCAACTTCTTCATTATCAAATGCCACTGTTACAATGTAAGAGAGCCATAAACTGAACAGAAAAGGTAACCCACATGCTCATGAAGCCTTAATTTTTCTCTCTTTGACAAAGACAGTAACATGATGAGCTATGGCATTTCTGTGTAAAATTCTTTTTGGATTTGTAGCATGTCACATTGTATCAGTCAAGAGTCAACAAGTTTCTCACCACATCTCACCCATAGGGAAAGCTTGGGTGTTAGTTTTTGTTTTGCTTTGCTATTTTAAGAGTATGCCAAGGATCACAGTAAAGGTTCTGAAAATTCCTCAGCCTTCAAAGTGTAGTATAAAAATTGTCTTTAAAGTAGATATTCAGAAATATGAAGTGTCCTTTATTTTTTACAAATATGCCACCTGAAGAGCAGAGTGTTTAAAAATGTGCTTGCTAACAAAATGAGCAAAATTATCTTCGTTAACTATTTATTTCTTTTTCTACAGAAAGTCAGTCTGATGACAATAAAACAAATTAATGTTAAATGTCAAAATAAAAACAAGAGTATCTTTGTTTAAAAACAAAAACCAGATGATAAAAAAAATTTAAAACCTGGTCATTTTTTCATAATTTCTTGATTATGATTATAATGTTTAAGGCTTTCTAAGAGAACAATTCTTGCCATTGGTGTTTCCTAGAGAAAAAAAAGCTACCCAGATCTGATAATATATATCTCTGTTCTTTTTAAACAATGATACATGCTGCATATAAAAAGCCACCCTGAACTGTGAATTTCATAATGTCTTCATTTCAGATGTAATTTGAACACTGACTGGAGTCTGGAACCTTTCTTCAAACTGATTAGTAACTTATTTAAAAGCTAGTTGCAGTAACTTTGAGAGAGCCATTCCTGTAAACCAGTGCTATTCTTCATGTACCTGAACCTGACCCTAAGATTTATTACATTTCCTCTGTAAAGTTAGAGATTAACACTGCCCCAGATTTACAAAAGAATGTAAAATATGTGTACGACAAACTTCACCTCTTGAATCTAACTGGTTTCAACTATTAATTTGTAGAGCAGTGTGAGCAGCAAGGCTTAACATTATTATTACTCTGCCATAAGTAGATGACAGTCTAGTGTTGCACTGCATTTTGCTTTTGATGAGGACTATTCTTTCCAATAGGTATAATATGTAACAATACCAGAGCTTGTCATGACTTATCTGAGAAACATGAGAGCTTGCAGCAAATACATGAGAGTTATGAATGTCACTAGCACACAGGCACTGTTTTTCATGGTACTTAGTGAAGTGCTAGGTAAACATACTCCTACACATAGGAAAAAATAAATAGGAGGAAAAAATTTCGTGGAATTCTAGGTTTTCCAAGAAAAAAAACCCAATAACAAAAACAAACCCTCAAATATTTTGATTTCTGTTACAGAAATGCGAATGCTACTAAAAATTCTTTTCAGCATTAAAAAGTGTTGATGACCTGAGGGACTTGTTTAGAGAGCTTGTTTATCTACCAGAACAAAGCCTTATGCAAACAAGGAGGAACATTTATTCCCTCTGAAATGTCTGAATCCCCTGTCCATTTATATAAGACAAGATATGAGTAGTGAGCAGCCAGTTGCCTCACAGGCATTAGACTCAGAGAGCTATTAGAATATAGTGCATACTACTGTAAAATTTACAAGCCTGACACAGAGCTTATTAGATTTAAGGGATATAATTTCGTTTGTTTCAGTGGACACTGGATTTAACCCCATTGGTATGACCCAAAGTCTACTGAAGCATATGGAAAAAATACCCACAAAAGGAATCATATGCAGGTCCTATTCAGAGCTCCATGGGTGGATGAAGAGAGAGATTCAAAGATTTTTGTTACTATTATCTTTGGCTTATACTCTTCAAGGGTACTTGGTTTTACATAGGAAAAGATCATTGGCAATCACTAGAGAAAAGTAATTTCTCTGTATTTGGAATACATGTTGCAATCTTGCCTTCTTTAGAGACTGCCTAGATGTCTCTGACCCAAAAAAGAGGTGCCTGCATGCTGGAGGGGTAACAAATCAAATACCTTAGGGTTTTTGATAGCCCCAAATTAACATAATTCAAGTCCTGAAATGAGACGCAAGAAAAAGACTGATTTAACTTGGCAATTAATACTTTGCACTGAAGTGCTCTGATGTCCAAAACACAAAAGTGAGAGAGCAGTGATTACTGATCAAGGTATTACCATTATACAGAGAATTTTAAAATATATATTAAATTTAGGAAATTAAAGTTAGAGGAGGTTAATTGAAATCTGATTTAATTGTTTGTTTACTAGACTTTCTCTCAACATACTCTTGAAATCCTGTGAGAAATCCAGCAAGCTTGAATTCTCCCAGCTAACCTGATAGCCTAAACTGAAAATCATGTTCAGATCTATAGACAACCAGTGCAAAGACATAGTGATGCAGACCTGTAGTAAGCTGTATCAGTCTTCCCCATTTCTCTCTATTGACTGTAGAGGGAGGCTAGGCAACTGTGCTATTAATTTGGGTGTCTCTGTTCAAGGCTTACAATTAGATTTAAAAAATCTGGGCTTTTATACTGACTTAAAACCATGTAAATGTTCTCCATTAAAATCCATCTGTTCAAAAGATGTGTTTGAAATAAATGCAAGACATCATCTGACATTAAATTAGTTTCCTAAATGACTTGATACTAAATTTAGGGAGGACAACAGCAAAGCTCCCTTTGGATTTCACTGGCCCAGGACCAGTATAGAGTAACTGTAAGCTTTTCCCAGTTTCATTAATAATTTGTAGGGTTTTTTTCCTCAGAATATTCTCAGAAGTCATTCTTTTTATACTGCAATGCTAAAGGAGAGCAGTAATAACTGCAGGTGCATTACTGAGCATAGGTTATGGGGTTTGAAATCTTAGTGACCTTGCATAGAATCGGTTTCCAAATGCAATTCGTTAAATACCATTATATTACATGACAGCTCTGGGAGTGAGGGAATACGAGGAGAGTAAAGCCAAAGTCCCTTGGGGTAGTCAGATAAAATGTATCAGAACATGTCTAAATAACACATTTGTTACATCTAGTTTTGTTGCTTTAAAATGCTTTGCTCAGGAAGCTGCTAAGCTCAGTGGAAGAAATCACCTCATCTCAGCCATCACAAAAGCATTGTTGTACTGCCTCTGTTCTAACCACGGCAACATACTGACACCAAAATATAAACTAAAAAAAAAAAAAAAAAAAAAAAAAAAAGATACAAAGCTAGATTAAAAAACTTCATTTCAGAATTAAACATAATGCATTAAAAACAAAGACTTCATAGCTATCATTAAATCACCCATTTTCCTCTTTTTAAAAAACTGTCAATTTAACCTCAGCTCCCAGGTTTTCTTCTTTAGATTCCACTTTCAGTGCAGTAGATATGCCATGTTTTCTCTATGGGACCACATCTGAAATGAGTCAGTCACTCTATACTACTCACAGTCAAAAGAACTTCATCTAAAAGTACTTTAAGATTGGATCTTTTGTGTGAAGCCCAAGCAATCTGCAGGCAGTGAAGAATAAAAATATATTGAGGATTCACTGCCAGAGACGCAATCGTGAGATGCAGAAATAATTGCTGGAAAATGTCAGAAGCTGTTGTGCCAGGGAAAGTTTGGGTTTCATCTGCTTTTAGAGGATTCTCTGTGTCCAGCCTACATACTAAATTTATATGCCAGGGTACACAGATAGTAAAAAAGTATCATACACAAAAATTCATCAAGAACTGTTTCAACATAAGAAATGGCTGGTTTGTTATGGAAAAAAAAAAGCATAGCTAATAAAGATATATTTGTTTTTCATTTTTAGATACGTGATAAAGTCACTGTCAACTTCCTAGTTGACAATGGAGCCTAGTTTTACTCCAGCTTCGTTAACAGGTAGTGCTTGTACTCATTTATAGTTATAATTGTGGTGTATGGTTATATTAAGCTAATAGGGACTATAAGTTTAATTTTTCACAATATTTTTTATGTTTAAGTAAACTAGAGGTTTCTATTTTCAGATTGAAATAGAAAAAACAAGAGAAACTGAGAAAAAAAGAAGTGGTTCTACTTAAAGATTGGGACTCTCTTTCTGCAGATAGTGCATGAATATTTTCTCTGAAATGAAGTGCCCCTTCTTGCACTTTATACTGTTCCATGAATTACAGAAGAATCCACACTGGCTGTGTATGTTATTTTAGAAGAGTACTACTCTCCTTAGAAGCAGACTGAATTAAGGAAAACGAATCATCTGATCAGTAGTCACTTGTACCATCATAGACTTGCCCCAGGGAAAAATTAGAGTTCAACTTGAAAATTAGCTTGAGAAATAAGCTTTCAGAAATAGATGTTAAGCCAGGTTAAAAAGGATTAGGACACTATTTCCATTAAAACAACAACAATGATCAAGCAGACCAACAACTGAGACTTTTACAGCTAATTGGAACAAATTACAAAGATACAGTTCCTAGAACACAGTAGCCTTTCCAACTGAAGATCAAAGAAAGACTTGTACTGGCTTGTACTGGAAGGAGCTTCAGATTTTCAGGTGATTTACTATTTTATTACTAAGGCATCAGCACACCCTAAAATTCACACACACACACACACACACACACACACACACAAAATTAAAATAATCCACCTAGTAGGTCACCAACCTTGATACCTACAGAAGCCGGACATTTTTAAAGAGCAGTAAGAGTTAAGATGTTAAAGACTATAGAAAGACTGGCACTGTCCAGAGGATCCAGTGCAGATCCTCAGAGTTCCTCAGCTGGGGAAGCCTCAACTTTTCGCTAAAAGCAGACTGCACAGCAAGAAAGCTATCACGTTTCATGCATCAGGGAGTTCTCCGTTTAACAGTGCTACTCATCTCTTCAAGGAGGCACTAGTTTTAGGATAACTTCAAGATGCTGTTCCATCTGCAAATTAAATTGCACTTCTTATTTCACAAATACCAAGAACGAAGTAGAAGGCACCTTAACTTCTTCACTTTCTATTTAACGTCACTTTTGCTGCAAAGAGGCACGCAATCCACAGCTTTCTTCTTGTGCCTGAGTGTTTTTATTTTTGATCTTTTTTAATACACTTTAATAACAATCAGTCTATAAAGGCCAATTTCTTAGAGTAAAGATGACTGACATCTCTAGACTCAACAAACCTCAGCCTAACAAATTGCATGACTGCAAACTCTATCATTTCCTATGTACCTCCACATCATCCACTTTCACGTTGTCCCTGCTTGCATCTTCATTGGGAACACAGCTTTGCTCTTATACAGAGGAAAGTGTGACAATATATTCAGGAGCCCATGAATGCGTGCTCATTGCATCCATAGTAAAACAGCTGTCCAGCTAAATTTATGATTAAACACCTTTAGCTATCATTTCTCCAAGAACAATCTTGGAAACTTTTGTGTCTCTCGGGACTAAACAAACCTTCAGTTCCAGAGAAATTCTGAGTGTCCCTGGAGACACTAATAAAATCATGATTTCTATTAAGCAAAGACAAGGCTTAAGTGATATCATTCCTTAAGATACAAACTACAGCTAGGATTAAAAAAGAAAATGACTCGATTCTCCTTTTATCTAATCTCTTGGTTTTATCTGTCATTGAACTATGCACCCTTCCAAATTAATTTTAAGTTTTAAAAATAAAGCACTATTTCAGTAGATTTGCTAGATTCAGATTCAACACTTTTATAGCAAGGTGATGAAGAAGGTCTACGTATAAAAAGAGGTTCTATTAGAAATGTTTTCTTACAAGCATTTAGAATATTAGATCTTGCATCTCTATACCTAGAGGCAAGAAACAGTAGCTATTACACTGGCTAAATCATAAAGTATTATGAAATGCACTATATTGTAGTAAACATTAATATTTTCTTTTTTATTTTAAACTATCATGCAAAACTAAAAGCTCTTTTTTTTTCCCTAAACTGCAGGAGAGCATCCTTTCCCTTGTCAAAGCAAAGCACCTTTAAATAGTAATGTCATATTGAAATCTTAATGCCAGTGTTGCTAGTTAATATGCAACTGGTGGCCATCTGACTGCTGATATGAAGCCAGTTGCAGTATGCCTAATAAGGACTGATCAAAGTTATTACAGTTTCCTAAATTAATTTTATAGAAACTGCAGGGGGGAAAAAAGTATTAAAAATAAATTTCCAGAATATCTGCAAACACTAATAATATGTTTTTAAACAAAATCCCACAAACTCATGCAGTAGGTTCAGTACATCCAGCCCCCTCTCATTTCACAGAGCAGAGAGAGATCCAATCAAACTTGGTAGTCCAGGAGCGGATTTTGCAACCATGTGGCCATGACAGAATCATATGACTCTCAAGTGTATACCATAACAGCTGCTAATTGCCAATGTGGGATTTAATTAAATATCGCAGGATTTTTTTTACAGACAGAAGCAAGCCTGTGTAAATCAATACCAGATAATCAAAGTCATCAGGCCAATAAGAAACTGATATTGTCCCCATTTAGTGGCCTCTAATATGTGTCTTGAAGTTTCTGTTCTCTAATACAATAAAAAGAACATCTTTTTCTTTGCCTGAAACACTGAAAATGACAAACTACAGCAAGCAAAAAAAGAGCATGAAATAAAGAGAATACAGCAATATATAAAAGAAGATAATTTCTCAAGGAACAGTATGCAATCTTGTGCCTTTTGACAACTCAAATAATTTTGAACAATGAGTAATTTATGACCATGAAAGGGCAAGCACTTGCCTTCATTCATTTATTTGTTTTATTCCCCATAGGATACAGCAAATAAATAAAATTACTTCTAAAAAGTAATTTTCTATTGTTATCATTTATGCCTTGAGGAAAAGAATCTTAAAATCCTTTAGCTGATGAGCAAACCCACTTACTGTCATACATTCCTCTCTTTTTTCATTTTTCATAATAAATTCAATTTTTTTTTTTTGTGATGCCACAGGTGTTCTAAAGAAAAGTAGTATTAACAGGCTGATTGTGACACAGATTTAGATTTTTAAGATTCTTTAATTCATTAAAGCTGGGGGATTTGGACAGCAATAAATACTTTCTTGTCCTATTCAGTTTGGAAATAAGTACTGCGTATCCTGGAAAGCAGGATCAATCCAAAAGCATTTAAAAAAATCTTGAAAGTTATTAAAAATGTAAACAATTAGCAACTTGTGTGTAATTCAAGTTATATGAGGTTAATCAGCAGAATCCAAATGTAGAGCTATTTCCACAGTGACTCATTGCATATTAATTAACATGGTCGAATATTTGGTATTTTATTTTAGCAGCATCACAACAAAGCATAAGCAGTGCAACCTGGCACAACAACCTAAATCCAATTAAAGCATTCAGGAATATAGTTTCATAATTTGACAAAAATAAATACAAGACACAATGTCTGCGTTATAGCTAACTCTAGGCACTAACTACTTAGTCTTGACTCCCTTTGCTGTTGATGGTGGCAGAGGTTAGGATCCTGCTGAACCATTGTATACAGAATCCCTTTATCTTTCTCTTTTCCATTGACCATAGATGCACCCTAAAGAGATTATCCTAGAGTTAGCCTTTGGGAATACCCACCAATACCTTTTTAAGCCAATTTTCCAAGCAGGTGATTACAGATAGAGGTTCAGGTGTTCTTATACATTGTATGCTATGCAAATGTAGAAAAGATAAAAATATATATTGTGGAAAGATAAGGTAGATAACTGCCTAGATATACTACTCCTAAACATTGGCTGTGGCCATAAGGGACTAGATATCCAGGAGCAAGTAAATCAGACCTGCTGGTTTTGGAAAAATCACGTTACTGCTTGATGAATGCAGGCATTCAGGAAGGAAACTGTTGATCTTCATTTACTCATGGTTAATACACATCCTCACAAACTCTCTGTGCAGGTTCTGTTACATTCAGTAGTTCTTCTGTGCCAGTTTTCCCTAAAGCTGATTATTTTCCAAGTATTGTTCACCTACTCTTCTATATCAGGCTATTACAATTTACCATGTGTAGGCCAGTTCTTGAAAATCAGTCAAAGCTGAAATGTGCAGAAACCATACGTGATCCTTATACATAGCAGTAGATTAATCTGAAGTAAGTACATGCTATTTTCATATTGTGTTATCCTTGGGATCCTGTTTATCTATGATTGCAGTTAAAAGTATGGGTTAGCATTCATAAACCTAGAAATGTTCTTGGGATGCAGCAATTTTAGCTGCCGCCTCTCTCTACACTTCTCACAACTGTTGCAATTCATTGATGATTTTACCATCTGTCTCAAAAACTAAAATACTTGGTTTAAATATATAAAAGCCAGACAGGCAACTCCATTATTACATGCAAAGGCTTCTCTAGCACTGTAAACACAAGCTTAAAACTTCCCACTGCCTTTGTAGTTCTACCTGTGTTAAGGATTGTGAGACTAGAACAGGCTTGGCATCAGAATGGCTTAATCTAGGTTTTGTCATGGCAGTTCAAATTACTTCACAATGCCTCCAGAATTATGTCAAGCTTCTTTCCAAAGGAACTGCCTTACTGGTTGATACATCCCATTGAGATATTTTAAAAAAAAAGCTGGGAATTAAATCATCAGTAGCTATCCATCTTACTGCTGATTAATTTTTGGCTGAAATAAAAAAAGATTCTCTATATGTGAACCCCTTTGCTGCTGTCCCATCTACATAGAGCTTTGTCTTCTTAATTCAGTCCTATAGGTCTGTTAGGTTAGAGAAACCCTTATCATCATATTCCTATTCTTATATGTTGTACACAAGATTTGATCAATGCAATATCTGACAGCCAATCTATATACTGAATGTTTTTGCTTTTGGATACTTGGGATAAAGTCGGTTTCTTCTTTGTTTCTCCTTCCTTTTTTTTTTTTTTTTTTTGATGGTGTAATATATCATTTCATTTTCTGCTATAATGTTCTTCATTCCAGAATTTTATCCCTAATTCCTCTCATTAAGTTCGTTATAAATATTAAGGAATAGGCATATTTGAATTTGATTATATTAGCACTTTTTACTGTATTGTGTTACCCTGATATATTTAATTCTCTATTATCTAAAACATGACCGCCGTGCTCTAAGTCAGCTAAGTATAATCTGAAAAGAAATCAAAGCAATCAAACCTGCAAGACTCCTGAAGTGTCATTTCTCTTAACAACTCTATTTTGTACAAATTTTCAATGTAACACTGGGCATTAAAGCATACATAACTTTTATACATCATTTTACCACTTGATGGGCAGTTATGATACAGTGTGCCAAATAGAGGGATAACACTGTGTGGAAAATATCTATAGCATTTGTCAGTGATCTTGTTCTAGCAGCACAGAAATGCAATCTAAACTCCTACATCACGACCTGACAAAAATACATTCAATTCAATTTTAGAATAAATTGTTTCTGGAATAAGATTATCTGCCACATTTCAGCTCAGAAACATTTCTTGACATCCAAATTCCATCTTTTCACAAACAGGCATTCTGAGTAAGTTTGGCAGGCTTTTAATTACAGAAGCACAGATATGCCTCTAAAATAAAAGTTTTCAGTATTCAAACTTTGCAGGGACCACTTCATTTAAGACTCTGAGGGTGATATCAAATCTGAAATGACAGTTATGATTTTCAGGCATATTTCCCTCTATAACACATACATTTTTCACACTTTAAAAAAATGCAGGCACAGTTACAGCTGCTGCCTACTGATCTATGTGCATTGAGCAGCACATCAACATATTCAGCTTATCGGAACCATTTTCAAGAGCATGTTTGTCAAGCAAAACTATCTCAAAGCATTAGGGAACTGACGTCTCAGTTGGATTACTTCGCTAACTCTTCTATAATAGCATAGAAGGGTTATTTTAACTGAGACTATGCAAACAAAACCAAAAAATTCTCACAGACTGTTAAGCGACTCAGAAACCTCAACACTCTGAAACCTAAAATTGTTTCAGGCTTGAGGTTCAATGTGCAAATAAAATCAAGAGCTAGTCAGAATACAACAGCAGGAAGAAAATTATAAGCTTTGATACTGGCCTGTTTCCAAAGTACAGGCCATATCTCAAACTACAGATGGGCATTTTTATGCAGAAAAAAATACAATAAAATACTAATAATTCCTATATTTTTATAGTGATATTCCTCAGTGAGTTACAGAAAGCTTCATAAGATGGTATCATTATGCTCACATTGTAGGTGTGGAAATGGGCACAACAGGGCTCTCCTGAGCTTTAAGAAAATACATCTAATAATCAGAAAACACTGATTGTCATGTAGAGACCAGATCTGTTCATTTGTCACACTAGCTTGGCTCCAGACAAAATTGTCTCCTCATATATGACTTTCAGCTTGAGGGCAGCTGGAAAACAAATTCATTATAATAATGATCTCTCTGTTGGTCAACCTTTTAGACCTCTGATGCCTGAACCTAAAATCCAGTGTGCTAAGGGCTGTGCTTGCCTAAGGAAAAGACAACTTTTCCTGAATTGCTTTGAAATGTCATATAAGCACAGGCAAAACCAATAGACTGGTAATTTCACTCTTTACTATGCATTGTTAAAAGAACTTACAGCATTCCCATGGCCTGCACAAGAACAGAACAAGTGACATATCTATGAAATGTTTTATATTAGGCTTGTCTAGCCCTTCCTGACTAAGCTCTGTCTAGCAGACCAACTCCTTTCCTCAAATTCAGTAGCCAAGCAAGATTAAGAGACCTTGAGGAAACAAGATGAGACATCCAGAAAAATAAAAATAAAAAAATATAAAAATAAAAAGCACAAAAGTGTGAATCCTTTTTCCACTGGTGTTTGTGGAAAAACTGAGCAATTTCAGTGAAGGCCAGAGTTTTGCCAAGGTTCAAAGGAAGCAATCGTTTTGACTGGACTGTGACCAAGTAAAGAGTCTTGCTAACTTCTACGGCACCAGCCAATTTTAGAAGGGGTAAAGCAATTGACATTTCCCATTTATGGAATATAAAATCTGAGGACAAGGACCCATATGAGTTCACCTTTTTCCATGACTGCCAAGTTGTTCTGATAAAAAGTATTTCAGCAAAAGCTTCTGCGCTTTCTTAAGTATTTGAAGCCCCTCAGCTGTGGCTCTGGTTGGCCTTTACTTAGCACAAATTACTCCAATTGTTGTGCTGCCATGTAGAGAAGATTGGCTCCAAATTAGTGTCTTCTGATATGAGACACCAGCAAAATCAATTGCTCAGTGCATTCATAATGACCTCCCACTCCTTTGAGCTTTAAAATTCCAAAACTGCCATGAATACCTGAAGGAGTTTTACGTACATAAGGAATGCATTCAACTACCCTACCACACACTTACATAATTCCCAGTTGAATCGGAGGATTGTATCATGCATGTTATTAAGAAAATAATCTCACAAGTATTTCAAAGGGCCAGATTCCCTTCTCAGAGTTGGCAGCAAATAAAGATAGCCAACAGAAAATGCTAAGCCCAGGAGTCCCTTTACCCCTGTTGTAATTAGAGACCTACATATTCGGGAAAAACTCAGACAGCTGATGTCATAAATAAAGATACCTAGAAAGAGATGAAAAGAGATGAATAGACATGCCTCATACATAACCCCTGTATGTGATGAGAGCACTAGACTTGAAAGCAAGATGGCTTTGCGCCGCCAGGAGATTCAACCTGCATCAGGCACATCTGGAGGCTCTCCTTCTCCAAAGGGCTACAGCTGCACTGTGCTAACCCACTGAAAGTGAGCATCACTGTGGAAAGAAAGATACAAAGATTCCCATGGCCACAGAAAGAACCTGCCTGTGAACCTGCCTCCGAAGAAGAGACATTAAACTGAAGATTGGCTACAGAAAGCAGAAATATTGCAGAAGACAGGGAGCAGCAGCCAGGGTTATGCAGCACACCTGTGGGAGCTCTGAGTCACCAGGTTATGTACAGGCATGCCAATGGGAACATCCACACGCCCCACCACCAGAAGTTTTTGGAAGAAATCTGCTACAGTAAGTAGCCAGTTGTTTTTATATTAAAATCTGAGGTTTAGATACCTGAATGCCATTTAATTTCTGCCCTAGGGATCCTTTTCAGGATCTGTACCACAAGGAGCAAATATATTTTGTGCTTGTTATGAATCTAATAAATACACAGTAATTGCATTTCCCCAATAAAATTATCAATTGGGGGGAAAATTATAATAATTTGTGACTTTGTTTAACTAAGACCAGGACACAACAGTGTGAGTTGTGCACATCCCCACCCATTTCAGTAAGGCTTCCCATAAGCGGCTGTTACCCTCCTGCTTGGAGTAAATCACAGGGCCAAGATCAAACAGTCTAAACAGCTTCACTGATTACGCACATATCGCAAGCGTAAGCACAAATAAAAAAGTGGGAGAAAAAAAACTACCTATTTTTTTTTCCTACTAATCTTAAACACAGACTAAGACTAGCATTTTTAGGGAGAGATTTCATTTCCAGACTATAGTGAACTAATAATGAAGTTTCCATAATGATTTTAACCAGCTCTTTTCCAATACACATCATATTATAATGTGAACAATAAATGCTTTTATTAACAAGCAGATGAGCCTGTCATTCCTTTGCCAAGTAAGGATTCTCTCATAATTAGAAATTGCACATTCCCTAGAAGCAAAACTCTTACTGAGTACACAGCTGCAGGGAGCCTCTGTTGTGGCTGCACCCTGCTTCCCTCAGAAGAGGTCCCCGTGGTGTAGAAATTATTTCCAGCAGTGTTATAGAAATAAATGCAGAGTAGATTTTAAATATATTTCTAGCTTTTATTTTGAAACAAGTTATGTACTGAGAGTGCAGTTACAAACAGATTCCACCCATCCTTTTCTCTTTGGCCCTAAGTTTAGCAGCAGTACATGCGATTGAAACTGAAAGGGGCAATTGATAGAAAAAAGTAAACAAACCAAAAAACAATGAAAATATGTTTGAATTAAAGTGGATGCAAAGCAGTTTCAAGGGTAAGGATAATTTTTGTAAAAGATATCTCAGCGTACAGCAATGGCATTATAACTAATGGAAGGACTTCAGGCAAACACACCCCTCCTTTCAGGAGGGTTCTCCTGAACCTTCTGTCCTCCCACTCTACGAAACCTAAGAATAACTCTGTCATAATGTTTGCTTAAACCAATTCCCTCATATCTATCTTATCTAACAAGGGCTACATCAGCTTCCTTTTTTTTTTCTTCTTTTTTTTTAATAAAAATTTGCTCCCAAGCTGGTATGTAAAGGGGGCTTAATAGCCCACGGCCATTGAAACAACTTTTGGGCCAAATGGTCTACCTAAACTCTTCTGATACCCTTCAGGCCAGACAGACCACCCTGGCTTTTAGCTAGAGATTTCTGCTTTTTGCACCCTATCATGTTTGCAGCTCTCCAACACCTTACCAACTCCCACTCAGCAAAGTGGCAACAAAATGCTCAATGTTGAGACAATCTGGAGATTTTCCCTTGCTTGTCACAAAGTTTGTTGAATTTTAAAGTGTAAATCCTTCTTTTCAAACACTTGGGAAACTCAACTGATTTGCTGCCCACTAAGGTCTATCTCATTATATACAAATGTCTATTTCTAGACTCTAATGTGAGCACATTTGCAAGGTAACGTGAATCACACAGAATCTACAGCTATATTTCTCTATTCACAATGCTGTCAACTTGAATTTTATATCAAGGAAGAGTGCTGTGAATATGATCAAGAAGGTCATCTGAGGGCTGTTCTAACATTTATTTTAAAGCTATCAGAATTTGGGGTAGCGTGCAAAGAAAAAAGATAAAGACGGGCAAACTAGTAGCTTAAAACTTGTAGTTTATTTACCTAAATACTTAGCTCCCAAGTGCTTTTTTTCAGCATTCACAGCACTGATTCATAATCTATGTTAAAGATAGTTTGGTCTTCTATATTGCCTTCTCCAGAACATGTCACTCTGAAGAGCAGAGTAATCCCTTTAGTATCAGTAGACCAGGGTAGGCAAATGAATAATTTTAAACTATTCTGTACTCGGCGTCATCTCAAAAATTGCTCAGCTTTTTACATCCAAATCAATTTTTCTGTAAGAAGGAATACTGGCCCAAACACCAAGGTTATCATCTGCCTTCTGAATGTTGTGGCAACCACCATTTCTACCTGTACTGTCATCAGTGACTGCAAAAGAACTTTCTCACATGAGTCTTCAGAAGTGGTCCTTTGGAGTTCAGTTAGATAAAGGAAATATTTTCTTCTGAAAATGCTGAGACACAGTCCTCAATTTTTTTGTGGGCATAGATGATCAGTGAGCTGACATATCTGGGTGAAATATTACTATATTTTACTCTATTTTTTAAAGTAGAGGTGTAGTTCTAAACAGGAATAATATCTCTATTCTTTATTGAGTATCATAATGAATGCCTATAATCAAATTACACCTACAAAGATAGTTTATGAATATTATTTGCATTGACTAGGTTAAGATGTTTGATTAACATTTATAATTTTATGCAAATAAGCTATACAGGCCTTTTTCTCCAAAACTTTATAGAAACAAAAAAACTCTTATTAAGCCATAGCATCCCACACCTTTGCATACTCCAGTGGGTACACTTCCATTTTCAGTGCAGACAGCTGCATATTCAGGAGTAAGAATGAAAATTTAAGAAATGACTGAAAATTAAAACCTGTCTTTTTCAGTAGTATTAGAAAACAAAATACCATCCAGGAAAGAAATTTGATTTATGGATAGAACATAATCAAACACATGGCAGTTGTAGGTTTTTACTCTATCCAAACAAAAGGCTGAAAAGCTGTCCTTAACATAATTAATGGAGCTTAACAGCAAGTGAGAGTTTAGGCCTCCCTTTTGTATTTATTGGTATCCCTGTCAGCATGTTAGATATATACAGTTTTGTTGTGATATGCTGACAGATTTGGACTGCATATATTGCTCCCAGTGGTTGTGGGCTCAGTTTGCAGAACATATGCCTTCACAAACTGGGTTTCCTCTAAGGAATAAATGAAGGGCATCCAGTATACGCTATTGCCATTATTTGATTACTTTTCCTGTAGTCCTAGTACTCCTAACAGTTACTCAAACATTATTACTTTAAACACCTAAAGCAGAAGATGGTGAATTCCTGGTAAAAGGGATTCTTTTTTTTTTTTTTCAGGGCATATGAAGGATTCAAGTAGTAAGTATTCAATCAATAACACATTGATGTTGTCTACCTTGACTTCAGCAAGGCTTTTGACACTGTCTCCCATAACATCCTCATAGGGAAGCTCAAGAAGTATGGGTTGGATGAGTGGACAGTGAGGTGGATTGGGAACTGGCTGAACAACAGGGCTCAGAGGGTTCTGATCAGTGGGGCAGAGTCCAATTGGAGGTCGGTAGTTAGTGGAGTTCCCCAGGGCTCAGTACTCGGCCCAGTCTTGTTCAACTTGTTCATCAATGACCTGGACCATCAGCAAGTTCGCTGATGACACAAAACTGGGAGGAGTGGCTGATACGCCAGAGGGTTGTGCTGCCATTCAGCGGGACCTGGACAGGCTGGAGAGTTGGGTAGAGAGGAACCTGATGAAATTCAACAAGGGCAAGTGCCGAGTGCTGCACCTGGGGAGGTCAAACCCCATGCACCAGTACAGACTGGGGGCTGACCTGCTGGAAAGCAGCTCTGCCAAGAGGGACCTGGGGGTCCTGGTGGATGACAAGCTCACCATGAGCCAGCAGTGTGCCCTTGTTGCCAAGAAGGCCAATGGTATCCTGGGGTGCATTAAGAGGAGTGTGACCAGCAGGTCGAGGGAGGTTATCCTCCCCCTCTACTCTGCCCTGGTGAGATCCCACCTGGAGTACTGTGTCCAGTTCTGGGCTCCCCAGTTCAAGAAAGATGAGGAACTCCTAGAAAGAGTCCAGAAGAGAGCAACTAGGATGATAAAGGGACTCGAACATCTCCCCTATGAGGAAAGGCTGAGGGAGTTGGGCTTGTTCAGCCTGAAGAAGAGAAGACTGAGAGGGGACCTCATTAACACATACAAATATCTTAAGGGCAGAAATCATGAGGACAGAACCAGTCTCTTTGCAGTGGTGTCCAGCGACAGGACAAGGGGCAATGGGCACAAACTGAAACATAAGAGGTTTCAGTTGAACATGAGGAGGAACTTCTTTACTCTGAGGGTGACGGAGCACTGGAACAGGCTGCCCAGGGGGGTTGTGGAGTCTCCTTCTCTGGAGATATTCAAAGCCGGCCTGGATGAAGTCCTGTGTAACATGCTCTAGGTGAACCTCCTTTAGCAGGAGGGTTGGACTAGATGATCTCACGGGGTCCCTTCCAACACTTGCGATTCTGTGATTCTGTGTAATATAAATTGTCACGCTTGCGTGAGGGTGGGTTTTCCACAGTTTAATACTTTCTGAATCACAGCATATTTAAGTGTCTCATACAGTGCTGGAAAAGACACTGGAGTTTTCTGCAATAATAGTAATGATTCAGAGTAATAAAAGATCAGTCCTATAGAACTGGACATAGATTTATAAGCCCTTGCAAAATACACTTAAGACCATATGTAGTACTAAAAAAATAATTAAAAATTACATACTTTCAAAATCAATTACCAATTAAACTGAATGAATCATTCTGAAAAGTGTATTTAAAAATACACAAAACACACGGAAGTGTTTGTAGGTAAAATAATTCTGAGAAAGAATTTTTTTTACTCCTATCTCAAATATGAAGTTAAATCACTTTGACTCTCATACTTTCCAGGTCCATTTGCCATGCCATTATACAATGGTAGTAGAAACATAGCCTTAAATGTAGTCTAGTAGTCAAACTGCTATCAATCTGTGTTGGGTCATTATTTGTTTAGCTACTCAAGCTACTCTAGCAACGCAAGAGAAATAATGTAAAGCAGAAAATTTGAACCATTACATGATCAAAGTTTATTTCTTTTATTAGCTAAATCATATTTGATTTTCTTCTATTTCCCTTTCAATTATTGGATACGAAGATTTTTGCAACCATTTTAATCAACACTCTTATCCTACTTGATTGTATGCAATGGAGCAACTATCCCGTGTGTATGGTAATATCTCCATGGTAACAGATTATAAAACATAAGCACAGGATTGTGATTACTATTTAGAAAAGAAGGTGGTTGAACATGAGGAAATTACGCACCCAAGTCATTTCATTTCCTTGGGATTTCAACAACGACATTTAAGGACTGGAATGCGCTGTAAATTCCCAAGTTTCAATTAAAAAAATATTAATTAGGCTATTTATATGAATGTATATTATAAAAATAAACCAGAAAATAAATTAATATCTTGTTTTATCAAATTCATTATTCTGTCTTTAAGGTAAGAACAACCTTACTTATGGTTCACTGTGAGCAAAATCACACATATAATTTAATCATAGAATCATAGAATGTTTTGGGTTGGAAGGGACCCCTAGAGGTCATCTAGTCCAACCCCCCTGCAGTGAGCAGGGACACCACTAACTAGGTCAGGTTGCTCAGAGCCCCATCCAACCTGGCCTTGAATGTTTCCAGGGATGGGGCCTCCACTACCTCTCTGGGCAGCCCGTTCCAGTGGCTTTCTTTTTAATATTCTCATTGAAGTCAACTTGTCTGTGGGACCATTTATGATCTTAAAGGGAAGCACCTCTCTGGGCAACCTGTTCCAGTGTTTCACCACCCTCATTGTAAAGAATTTCCTCCTTATATCCAGTCTAAGCGTACCCTGGTTTAGTTTAAAACCATTACCCCTTGTCCTGACACAGCTGGCCCTACTAAAAAGATTTTCCTCATCTTTCCTATAGGCCCCATTTAGGTACTGAAAGGCCGTAATCAGGTCTCCCCGCAGCCTTCTCTTCTCCAGGCTGAACAACCCCAACTCTCTCAGCCTGTCCTCATGGGAGAGGTACTCCAGCCCTCGGATCATTTTAGTAGCCCTCCTCTGGACCCACTCCAACAGTTCCATGTCCTTCTTGTGCTGAGGGCTCCAGAGCTGGATGCAGTACTCCAGGTGAGGTCTCAGCAGAGCAGAGTAGAGGGGCAGAATCACCTCCCTTGACCTGCTGGCCACGCTTCTCCTGATGCAGCCCAGAGTACGGTTGGCCTCCTGGGCCGCCAGCGCACATTGCCGGCTCATGTCCAGCTTTTCATCCACCAGCACGCCCAAGTCCCTCTCGGCAGGGCTGCTCTCGATCCTTTCTTCCCCCAGCCTGTACTGATACTGGGGGTTACCCTGACCCAGGTGCAGGACCTTGCACTTGGCCTTGTTGAACCTCATGAGGTTCACACAGGCCCACCTCTCCAGCCTGTCCAGGTCTCTCTGGATGTACGCTTTTAAAGTATGCTGTATATCATATTTTTGTTCTAAATTATAGCCACACAAAAGAAAGCAGCAGAGGTACCTGAATCCACTTAACTTTTTGAGAATGCATGAACAAGGAAAAGGATCTGATCAGACATTCCCTTAGTTACATTTATGGTCTATTAATAGGAGGAGACCAAGCACAATATGATTTCAGCAGACTTTTAGGAAAATTGTGTTACTTAGCTCTTTGGAGCATATTTAAGCATCCTTAAGCAGGAAGAAAGGAAGGTGTCAAAGCTTTCTCTTCAATTCATTGCCTCTCATCTTCTTCTCTGAGGAAAGGACCAACCATCTTTTCTTAACTCTGCGCTAGAAAACTCGTGATGTTTTTGATCAGTGATATCTCGTCCCCTTGATCCTTCAGAGCACAGATTACAAGAATTACAAAAGGAATTATTTAGATGAGTTCGCAGGAGGAAGCTATGCATTATGCCAGTTCAGTTGACTTTTAGGAAAAATGTATTTAGATATATTATTTACATTGAATGAAATAGTCTGAGTGAGAAGTTTAGACAAAATACCTGACTTTTAGATGCATATGGCCAGATGAGAGGCTCTGTCATCAGAAGTCAATTCATACCGTTTTAGGACATGTCCAAGGTAAGGACGATGATTTACCTTCAGGAGCGACTATTTCTCTCCACTGGTGGCAAAGGGAGCCGACACAACCAGCTCATTTCACAAAGCTTTGAGTTACATGACATAAATTCCAACCCCAATTGCACTCCAATGTTTTATTTATTTACAAATAAAAGGTACTAGCTTGCAGAAGATGCATTCCTCTCTTGGCACTTTGTGACTGAATGAGTTTGTGTCTAAATATCTGCTATTTTGTTCCTGCTCTATCTGTTTCCCCACAGACCCAGAAGTATATGATCATTGACCAAAGAGCAGACAGCCTACCTACATTACATTTTTCTTGCTGTAGCCTGCTTGAATTAGAAGCAGTTTGAAAGATGCACAGTTTCAAACAGTAGTTTATTTGCATTACTCGTGAAAGTCCTCCAGCTAAATTTCCACACAGCACACTGATTATGTCCATGCAAGTGTGTCTGTGGAGCTTTTAAGCTTATTGAGACAAATAGTGAAAGTAACAGAGAGCGAGAGCTTCCTGTACTGTGTATAACGAGATTTCCATCTTGGCTTATTCTGAGCTCCCTCAGTGAGTAATCCTTTTAGCCATTTTCATATCATCCTAAACTCCATGTTTCAAAGGTTGAAGGGCATCACTGCACTGATTTAAAATCTCTAGTTGCCAGAAAATATATAATCTTTCAATTAAACTTCTTGTAAAAGTATAGGTATATTGTCAGTTGTAATCTTAGAATGAGGAATGTTTTGTGCTAAACAAAGAGTAGAAACATTATCACAGACTGCGTTGTGTACATGTCGCATCTTCCATATAATGAAATAACTTTTCTTCTCTCTAAAAAGCATTTCTGATCTAGGAAATAACCTCCCTGAAGCAAAAAGATCCTGGGGCAAAATTCTATGGACTTCATTATTCTAGAGATCAGACTAAATGATCCAATGACCCCTTCTAGCCTCCATGGAACTTACAGAAACTATATGACCTTAATGAGTGAAAGTGTACATATTTAATATTCTTTAATAGGTTCACAGATATTAAAGATTATCATGATCACCTGCTATGACCTTCTACAGTAACCACTTATTTCCTTAAGAGTTTTTTAAGAATTATAACAATCTAGTACCAGCTGGTAAGCTGTCCTGGAGGTTACTGCCCTTCATCATTATTAATTTTCTTTGTTTTTTATTTTAATTTGCCCAAATTCTGCTTCCAATCACTTGATCTCGTTAAGCCATGTTTGTTAAACCCTCCCTTCTGTTAAAAATCTGTAAATAAAAATCTTTTGTAAATGAAAACTTACCACTTTCATACTGTTCAATGAGATCACACACTAATATTTTGTCATTAGACAGTAACTCCTCAATCTCCCACTACAAAGGAAATCCCAATCTTGCCTAGTATTTTTCTGAAAAATTCCAAGTTACCATCATTCTTCTTAAAAACAGTTATGAATTCAACTCACTCTTCATCAGCTAGCTCTCTAGTGTTTCTATCTCCAGTAGTTCATTCATTTACATAGGTGGGTTTGCTTTTTTTCATACACTGTGAACATGCATGCAGACATATATATGTATGTGCATGCATACTTCTATACACATGTAAATATTCTGCTTGCAGTGTCTCTCTGCACCCATTTAAAGATGTGCAAGTAAATAAACTCCAAAAGGGGCCATACAGTTACTTTCAGATTAAACTAAACTGTCAGATATATCTAAAGTGCTCCAGCTGCAAATGGTCTGTGGGATCAGACGAGAGATAATTCCGAGATAAAAAACACTGCAGTGTGTTTCATGTGAGTAACAAGGCATTTAAGGCTTCCTGTATCACTGTTCAGATCAGCTCCTGTTGGTCCACTCTACTTTCTAAAGTAGACATAGTCACTGATGCCACCATAGTTGACATTGTTCATAAACCTCTCAAAATCTACCTGAAGACCTTTTGGTTTCCAAAATTATATGCATTGTTTTTTCAGACACGCTGGGAGGCTTATTATGTTCAGCTGTCTTATTATGTTGGCTGCCTTATATCTCTTACAGAGGAAAATTACCTTTGAAATTGTACCGATATTCCATGGATCTAACCTGTATTTCTTTTTGCAAGATCCATTAAAATACATTTCGTTAATATTCACATTCATCAATTAGCCCATGTTGCAACTTAATCCAACCTTTTCATCCTTTGCCTCCACCACTAGGATTACACTTTCACAGGTGAAGTGATAGGAAGATAGAGCAGAAAGACCTCAGCAACTCAGCACGGTCCTTGTAATATGTAAGATTTTGAAGCTGTAACAAAAAGTTCTTTCACTTTCAGGTTTTGTACAGCTGAGTACATAAAAGCATACTTTTCCTGGAGGCTGCTCGTTGTTTTATATACTTAAAAGGCCTTTACTTCTGTATTTTATCATTCACAACAGAAAACTATCCCACTTGTTTGACACATTATGTCAATTACCACCAAAAGGTGAGTTACGGCTCAAATTTGGAATGAGCAGTGGAAATATGTAAAGGTCACCACATCCAGATCGGGAAGAAACCAAAACTGTTGTTCCTCTGCCAGGCTTTTGCAGGCTGAAGTGACAGCAGTTTAAATTCAGGCTTACTTGTAAGGAAATTTTATTTTAATTTTCCTCTTTATTTCTCATTCTCTCTGTAACAACTACTTCCCACCTTTACATTATTATCAAAGCTGCCCACACTTAAGAAAACTTAGGGTCTGTCTGTCTGCCAATTCAAACATCCATCTGGACTGAACAATGTACTGTAAAAAGAATCTGGCATTGCTTCCTTACATTTTTTTCTTTGTTTTTGAATAAAAAGCTTGAGAGAATTGAAGTATTCAAAGCTGATTGATGTACTTTTAAAGTAAAACTATGCTTTTTTGAAGCAAAAGCTATGCAGACTCCTTAAGTGCAGAGGATCACATCACTAAAAAGTCTCATTGTACTGTCACTATCTGCAGCCACACTAGAAATAGGTGACGCATTCAGATTGGCAAAAAGAAGAAAAAGAGACTAATAATGAAGAGAAAAGAAGTGTTGACAAAATAAGAGCTTTTTACTATCAGAAAAGCGGGAATCCTTATTAGCTCTATTCATTTTCAAAGATGGTTTGTGCAAGTGCAGATAAAACTTCTGGCCACTACTAATTAGCAAAGAGAAGAAATAAAATGTAATTTGCATCTGTAAACACAGGAACACAGAAATTGCCATGCTAAGTCGGTCTTGAGGTCTGTTTAGGTTCAACTGCCTGTGAGGGTCTCTCTGATACTTCAGAGGAGGAGGGTGCTTACTATCTACTGATCGGTAGCTGTACTGACTGTGGACCTCTGAGACCAGCTATGGATGAAGAAAAATCTATAATGAATATCTTTGTGGGGGTAGCTGCAGTACAGGGAATCAAACCCTTTATTATGTGGCCTCACTTCCTAGCAGAAGTATTGGAGACATACTTGTCCAGCATGTCTGAGTGGAGCAGTTAACATGAGTTAGGCCTGGCTAGCATAGGTGTCAGCATAACCCCATGAACTTCAGCCAGCTTTTAGTTTCAATAAGAGTAGAAAGATTTAGGAAACGTTTTGTGTAAGTAGAAGCAGACAAAATACCATCAGTCACTTGTCCCAAACAGCCTGCACCCTGAATGGGGTTTTTTGCGCTCAGGTAGATAGCCAAATTATGCCAACAATCTGCTGATCATCAAGAAGCACAAAAGCAGTAAAGAAATGTCCAGACTGTGAACACCACCAGCAGTGACAGCAAATCAGAAAACAACAGCAGGATTTGAACAGATAAATCACCAACAAGT
This sequence comes from Gorsachius magnificus, assembly GCA_034008185.1. Classification (NCBI taxonomy): domain Eukaryota; kingdom Metazoa; phylum Chordata; class Aves; order Pelecaniformes; family Ardeidae; genus Gorsachius; species Gorsachius magnificus. Next base: position 187,257,453 of record CM067081.1, read on the forward strand.
TATTCTCTACTGAATCCTGTAACTCAGGACACTTAGTTGGGAATGTTTAGGTTAGACAAGAGTTTCTCAAAAGACTCCAAGGAGGAAAATCTTGTGACCTTGCACCAGCATCTGGGAACTCCAGGGAACAAGGAAGGGCTCAGGGGACCCCACCACCAGGCCCTGGGACCGTGCACAGCCTGACTGGCACCACTCATACACCTGACTGCTCTGCAGGACTGCAGCATCTCTCCTGTGCAATAGGGAAGTCGTGTACAAAACCACTACACAAATCTGGCCAGCTTCCCTGCCTGACTGCCCCACAGGGAAGTTGTGTAATTTGTAAAATTGCATGTGTCTGTGATTAAAGTGCTGTGGTATCCAAATCCATTTAGCTTCCACGTTTTCATTTGGTTTTCAACCATGACACCAAGATGGCAGATCAACATATTTTCCTCCTAAACCTCCAAAACACTTGTTTATTTTTCATTATTCTAGTAATAATACATTAACAGATGCATATTGCTTTGACTTTCAAAGGCACGTGTGCTCCTATATCACACAAATCTAAGATCTTGTTATCATACACATACTTACATATATACACATCGATGAGAACCAGTGTTATCTTTTCTGATTTCCCTAATACTTCATGGCAGAGCACCTGCATTTAGGTAAATTCATTACTGGATGAACACATTCCTTCAAGTGAAATATGTCCCTCAAAGTAGTGCCACTTATTACTGCATATGCAAATACTCCTATGAATATTAATGTCATTGAGGATAATTAGGGGGTTTTTGTAATTGAAAACAATGGCGATAAAATATTTAACAGGTGAATTAAGTTAATATTTTTTTCAAAAACAATCTTGTCCTATCATAATACTCTGCTGCTTACACAATAATCAAAATTCCAAGTGAAGGACTGCATTAAAAAAGGGAGAGAAAATTTACTACCCAGCCTTGTCTAAAAATTGGCAGTAGATATTATTTTATGCTGTTTTATTTCCCATTTGCATATCTTTTGAAAAATCCAGCTGTATCCAACTTGATCAACCTTTCACATTGATAAGAAAGCTAATAAAATATTCAGTAAAACCAAATTATCTCAATTTCAGATAAACAGGTATACATTGCTATATATATCTCCCTACATAGAATGAGCTTGCTTTCCATAAAGTGAAATCAACGCTGTCTTGAAACAACCAATTAGTTTTTAATTAAGATGATTTAGGCTATGTCTGTTACTGGACGCAAAGATGCATTTCAGGTCCAGATGTAAACCTGGTCATCTCCCGACTTCTTTGTAAGGTAAGATCTAAGCAACCATCAATCTTCCTCTAGCCCTGGGGGAGCTTGCCAAGGTAATCTTTGTGCAGCAGGAAATGGATCTGAAAGTTTCTGATTGATTGTACATTTGTATCTTTTTAGAGTATACTTAGCTCCAGTTTTAACATCTTCTATAACAAAAATGTTTCAATAATTTTGGGGGGCTGTTTTTCTTTTTTGCTGAAGAATTACTTTCAGCACAGTAGGCCGAAAGTTCTTCATTGATCAGTGAGGATGGATGAGAACCAGGACCCACGGTGCTGGAGGGCAATACAACAGTGATTCAGAACACCTCATGACCTCAGATGAGAAAAAGTTGCTTGGGAGCACAAGATGATAGAGGGTATTCTGAACAGGGGGAGCTCACCTGCAGCACTGCAACACTCCATTAAAATATGTGCTTGGGGACTTTGTATGTCCCAAATGAAAAGTTTTGTTTCCTATCAAATACAACATTTCATGTTGTCCTAAGGTATGTTTCAGTATTTTTTAAATATAATAAAAACAAATATCAAAAATTAAATTAGATTCCCTTTTCCTACACATTTTTTTGGTTCATCAGCTGAACTACAAATCAGTTATTCATACAGTCCTGCAAGTATTAAAAATATTGGACTCCATAAAATCCATTCTATTTTGTATAATCCCCAGCTGACTGGCATTATTTTAGGCAGACTAGTTTAAGTCTTTATTTATCAAGCTTTGAACAGCTATTCCATTATTTTGACTGGGATCAAAGGCTGATGGGACTAGGTTTAATGAAAGTAGCAAGGCACACTGAGTAGTGCTGTATTTGGGTTTTTTAATCAAGTTTATTTTTTACTTCATTTGATGCTAAGATAAATAAAAATAGATTAATACAGCATTTTTCAGTGAAACTGAGGATAAAATTATAGACAATTCAGAAGTACTAGGAATAAAAAGGACAACATTTCTATGCAAGATTTGATAGCCTACCATTGGGAATTTGGTAAAACTGTTAGCAAATCTGAGGACTTTATCAAACTGAGTACGAAGCTTAGGGTTATGCTTAATGATTCTATTCATCCAAACTACATTTCAGTGTTTAAAAGTTGGACTTAAAGGACTGAGACACATGTTCCTACCTTCCTTTCTAGTTACTCAGCCCAACCAAAAGTTGTTTTATCCTGAGGTATGTCATTTTGCTCACAATATGAATTTTCATGTGGGATGCCTCTCTTCCTCACTGATTGTACAGGCAGCCTTGAGTCACTAACACAGACATACATGTCTAATTTTTAGATAGGATTAAACCTAACCTAGGAGCTTACTTTTTTTTTTTTTTTTTTTTTTTCCCCTAAACTCATTTATAACTTTCATTATTCAGGTCTTAAGAAAAAGAAGTACATTCACGCCAGCATGCCTACAGTAGCCATGCATGATGACGGTGTCCAAAATTGCATCAGTTTACATATAATATTAGTTGTGCAATATTTTTTTTTTGAAAATACAGATTCCAAATACAATCTTTTAGTTATTGTTTGCAGTTAGGCATCTCTTCATGGACAACCGCAGATATTTTTTTGTAAATCTATCATCTGTAGCATTAATAAGAATAAACCAGAAAGAATCTGATTTTTCCACAGAAATGTATCTCATTTTATATTCCTAAGCTATTCAAGGAATATATTTACTAACTTGACGGTTGAAAACCAAAAATCATACATCCCTTTTTCCAAGAGCATAGAACTTGTATATTCATTTGGAGCATCAATGAGGGTGAAAATTCTTTGCATACTCTAATATATATTTCTTCAATGTTTAAGTATTATTAAAGTGTAAATGTAAAGTATGTTCCTTGTCATGTCTTTCAAAAAATATAAATGCTTACTCATTACATCAGACGGCAAATTCTGAACATATTCATGTGGATTTTTTTCCTTTGAGACACATTCAAAACTTATGAAAAATGCAAAACACATTCAGTGAGGGTATGTGCATTAAGGTAGTTTATATATAATAGTGCTCTTTCAAAGGGAACTTCTTGCAAACATCCTACTTACACATATTTAATGACAACTCTGGCCTTTTTTAAAGGAAAAGTGAAAAATGTGGTTAGTAGATCAAATTGATTTGTCTGTATATAAGACCATGTTTTTTTCTTAATAATGTATGCTTAAAAGAAAGTAAAAAGTAGAAGACTTACAGCAGTGCCTTCTACTTCTAGAGCTATACTATGGTATGTGTTACCCAACCAAATCATGGGAGCATCCTTGGAGGCTCATTGTCACACTTAATGACAAGTAATAACAGGAAGTCCGTAGCTGTGTAATTGCAATCTCACAACAGTGAACTGTGGAGGTAAAGCTGAATGCTGCCAGTAAACACATCTCTCTAGAGGGGAAGGAAAAGCTGGTCAATATGCACTTATAAACCAGTTTGCATACAAATAATTCTTTTATATTTAACTCAAATGCTATTTTCAGTTCTTCCATCTTTTTCCTTCTTTGCTTCTTTTCCTCCTCCTGGCATTTTTTTCCTAAAATTTTTCTGTTTCCATATTCTAACTTCCATCCACCTGACCGCTGCTTATGTCTCAAATAAACAAAACAGAAGATCAAATAAATCAACAAAATTCTTAGCGAAGTTGGAAAAAAAAATTATAAGAGAGAGATTCAGTTTAAATAGCATACAGCTAGCAGGATGAGAAGGTAAGAGTTTACACTGCATTAATTTTTAAACAGGAAACAGTAAGGAATTAAGAAGTAAGACCCAGCAAGCAAATGGATATGTGAAGCATGACTACAGCTAGCACAGAGCTTAGGAAGCCCATCTTTTTGGAGAACAAAATAAAGGGTATCTGGAAATTCAAAGCCTGTTGCATGGGAATTATTTTGCATTCAGACTGGTGAGTTAGAAGCAAGCACGTTTGTGTGTTAGGCATCCATATGTGTTCTTGCATCCTGTAGAACAGAGTAAAGTCTCTGAATCCCACAATTTCATAGAATCATAGAATGGTTTGGTTTGGAAGGGACCCCTAGAGGTCATCTAGTCCAACCCCCCTGCAGTGAGCAGGGACACCGCTAACTAGATCAGGTTGCTCAGAGCCCCATCCAACCTGGCCTTGAATGTTTCCACGGATGGGGTCTCCACTACCTCTCTGGGCAACCCATTCCAGTGTTTCATCACCCTCACTGTAAAAAATTTCTTACTTATATCCAGTCTAAATCTACCCTGTTTTAGTTTAAAACCATTACCCCTTCTCCTGTCACAGCATGCCTTGCTAAAAAGATTGTCCCTGTCTTTCCTGTAGGCGCCCTTTAAGTACTGAAAGGCCTATAAGAAAGTGCTGATAATCAAATTGGATAAGAACAAAAGTAAATTGCACGACTCTCTGCCAATTTCTTGTAAATTTACTACTTTAAATTATAACACAAAATAATTCACCAAGGACCTTTTATTTTATATACCTTTGACCACCATTTTTTCTCAGCTACTTTTCATAGCTACTGAATATGGTTATTTAGCTTTTCAACTACTTTTTTTTTTTTTAACTTTTTATCATGGTCTTTATTCTGGTCTAGCTGTTCCTCCCCTTCCAATCACAGACTGTTCCAGTTCTTAACTGTGCTTACTTCATGCTTCCATTCAGGCCAGACTATATAAGCCAGTATCCCATCTTTCTGTCAGTTTGCTCTCAGTCAACAGCGAGAATATCTCTGTCATCCCTTCCATCTAAGGCTGACTTGTTCACACCCAGACTTAAGAGAATGGAGGAGCAAAATTCTGGAAAGTTTTGCCATCGCTGTCTTCTTTGGATGTAGTGCTAAAAGGATGGTATGTATAAGGGAAAAAATTGGGGCACGATAATGGAAAATTCTTTATGACAGTGAAAGGGTTGGATTTGAAAAAATTTCAAAATGAGATCATAGATGACTTTGATTCAAACTTTTCACAGGTTTCTCACCTGAAATGTGTTAAATAATTTTCAAAATATATAGCTTATCAATGAAACAACTGTAAGACTCAGCCTACATTCATAAACATGACAATGATTTGAGATTCTTCACTCAACAATATACCCTAAAGGGAACAGCATTCAAGTAAACACCAAACATCCAGCCATTGAGCTACAATTCTTTTATATTCTTGAGTAGGGTTTTCAAAAGCAGAAATACCAAAACTCAGTTACTTCCTGGTGTGCAGTCTAAAGTTTATGTGAAAATATAAAATCTGATGTCCTATATGCATATATGAGCTTTAGTTGTCAAAAAATACTACATAATTACTATTATGTATCAATATAACTCTTCTGAAAACAACTATTAAATAAATAAAGTATGTAATCAATTTTTCTTACACTTTGTTAGGTTGTTTAGTGTATTTAACTATAAAGCTGATGATTTGTAATAGAACTGTGGGGCTGTTTTTCATTCAACGTTAATTGCCTGATATGTATCTTGTAAGTTAGATTAGATCTTAATATTGGCTGCTGATGAAAAAATGGATCACAATAATAATAACAGGAAAGTCATTATGATAACATTAATTGCTATAATCATCGTGTCTGTCAGTATTAAAATCATGCAATGGTATTAAAGTGCTACCATATTAAGGTCAGCTTTATTCTCTTGTAGAAGTCTTTGTAACATGAAATTTAAAGCAGCAGAAAGTCACAGTGAAAGAGCATGTCTCATGCATATAAAATGCTTTTCAACTAATAGGTAGCTAGAGAAGAAAAAGTGACTGATACATATTTCCTGAGCATTTTAATACTTAGTTAATTAGTCTACAAAAGAAAATGTACGAGAGAAACTTCCAAGCTGCAGTTGTCCTGTCCAGAGTCTCTGAGCTGCTCAGACTAATTTAAGTCTCATTATGCAACATATTTGTTTAGGAAATAAGGGTACTAAGGTGCTCTTTAAACTAATTGCTTTTACAGAACACAGAAATTTTCTCTGAGTAACATAATGAAGCTTTGTGAGGTAAAACAGACTGAGACAGCAATGTACAAAAAAAATCTAGTTACAAGAAATGTCAAAGGGAACTGGCTGAAGCGTTAGGCATGATTAAAACTACTCCACATGGAAATGTTGCAGCACTACCTGAATGTCTAGAACAGGATAAACAGAGGAGAGCAGATAACTTGACTCTCACTATGGCATTCAAGCCAAACTATCTTCTACCTGTTGTTGATACTATTTCTTTTCTGGAATAGATCTCTAACAGTTCAATTTTGTTTCAAGCAGATCTATAGAGAGCACAAAAACAAGTAGAAGTCGAACCTGGAACTAAAATGTCTTCCTTTTTTGGATGCTAGGTGCCATCGTGGACTCAGTATCAGAATTCTTTCCAATCCTGGGCCCTTCATTTTGTAGGCACATGCATTCCTCAAGTTTATTAGACCCATAGATGACAGAGATATAATAATGGTATGTGTATTTTTCCCTTCAATATTAACATGGAGCTGATGGATGCAAAGCAGAGAGCATACTGTGTGCTTCCTGGGGCTCCTCAAATGCAGGAAGATCTGGGTACACTGCAAGAGAGGGCTAACAAGAACCTTATGAAATTCAACATGGACAAGTGTAAGGTCTTGCACCTGGGAAAACACAATCCGGGAGTGTGGCACAGACTGGGATCCACCTGGCTGGAGAGCAGCTCTGTGGAAAGGGAATTGGCAGTCCTGGTGGACAGGAAGCTCAATATGAGTGAACAGTGTGCTGCTGCGGCCAAGAAGGCCAATAGGATACTGGGATGCATCAAGAAGGGCATCACCAGCACAGATAAAGAAGTCATTGTCCCATTCTAGTCAGCTCTTGTCAGGCCACACCTGGAATACTGTACACAGTTCTGGTCCCTGCTATACAAAAAATATGTGGACAGGCTGGAAGGGGTCCATAGAAAGGCCACCAAGATGCTCAAAGGACTGGGAAGCCTACCATATGAGGATAGGCTGAGAGAACTGGGTTTGTTCAGCCTTGAGAAAAGGAGGCTCAGAGGTGATCTCATCACTGTGTACCAGTATTTAAAGGGTGGCTACAAAGAAGATGTGACACCTTTTTCACAAGGAGTCACATGGAAAAGACGAAGGGTAAGGGATACAAGTTAATTCTGAGAAGATTCTGACTGAACATGAGAGAAAAATTTTTCGCAATGAGAACAGTCAACCATTGGTATAATCTCCCCAAGGAAGTGGCTGCTCTGCCACACTGGACACTTTCAAGACAGCTGGACAGGGTGCTGGGCCATCTTCTTCAGACTGTGCTCTTGCCTAGAAAGGTTGGACCAGGTGATCCTTGAGGTCCCTTCCAACGTGGTATTCTATCATTCTATGATTCTATGAAAAACAACTGCAGTGTGGAGCTCTACCAGTAACACACAGGTGAACCTTTTTTGAGTACATTTAGAGTAAAAGTGTGATTCATTGTTTGAAAGATTTTCTTTTTATTTTTAAAGGGTTTTTTTTGTCACAACACCATCCAGTAATCACTAGATACCCACAGTGCAATACTGAATTCAACTTTTAGCATGTAACGTAATATTATGTAACGTAATTATGTAATTACGTTAATTACGTAATGTAATGTAATTACCACTTATGCAATATTCTGAAAACCAGCTACATAGTATATGAGCAAGGTATATACATTTTCATGTTTCACATAGGTTAACAGTACAACAAAAGCAGATTGGTTGTAAAATAACACTACAAATTAGAAAGCTGTGAAGATCTCTCCTTTAAACCTCAACTTAAAGAAACAGAAGATATTGCTTTCTTATTTTGGTAAAAAAGGACACAGTATTGCTGTAAGATCTTTTGTTCTGAAATTATTCTGGTCCTTTATTGCTTTTAGTTAAACTCAGTGGTAAGTACAATTTAAATATATGATGTTCCATGTACTTGCATTACAGTATGCAAATATAAATAAAATTGCCACAAATTGGTGAACAATTAATGAGATTCGTTTCAGAGACACCTCATCACTAAATGCCTTTTTCCTGCCAACCTACACATCAAGTATTTAATTCTAAATGACAACACCTGCTCCTACCTGTACGTGAAATGAAAAAGCTGCCAAGGAGCATGTTGGGAATTAACTTGCAGCCTTCCCTTTAATTAGGCATTCCTCCATAACATTGGGAGCCAGAAATCTCATGGAATGAAAAACACCATTGTAGTATATGTCTGCAATTCCATTTTGAACCCTCATTGTGATGTCTGACTTCAGACATTTTTTCTTCATTATTTTTCTTTAGCTGCCAGGAGGGTCACCGAATATTTGAAGCAGAGACAACCTAGATAAATGCCAACACCCATTCTGACAAGGACAGTACAGTTAAACAAACATTTATAAATGAAGGCTCCTCTGATTTTAACTAGTTTGAATTTCAAGGCCTATACTCAAACTTTCATTTTCAGAAATATGAGACTGCAAGGACATCAGTGACAGAAGAAAGATATTTTAAGAGTTAAAAAACCCTTACAGTTCAAAAAACTACATAGGAACTTGCTCATAGAGATGACTTCTGCTTTGCACAGCAAATGCAGCTTTGGGCAACAATGTGTAAGGCTGATTTGGGGGGACACTTTTGTTATCCTTGTGCTTGGATGTTCCCCTTTCCCCTAACAAACTGCTAACAAAAAGGTAAAATCTGGTACACTGTCATACATTTTGTTCTATGTCCTTACTGTCACATTTGATAGTCAGACTAAGTTTTATCATCACATATAAAACAGCCTTAGCAAAAGAAAAAGTCATCCTACATGAATTTTGCATGATAGAAAATAGCAAGATTACAACCCTTTCACCTTATCATTACTGGCAAGAAAAGCTGTAGTGAAGTTTTGCAACAAGCCTTCAAAGCCTCTTTATATCTGACTTTCCTTGCTGAAGTGGCTACGAATACTTTAACAGCTACAACAAAGTCATTTGCACTGCTAAAGTTCTTCATCCAAACAACTACAACAAGTTTAGCAGGTGTGCTGCGTGTTTGAACAGCACACGTCCTAGGTTTTATGCCCAGTATTTGTTCATGTACACAGTATGTGTTTCTGATAAACTCATGGCCCTTTGTGTCATAAACATCACAGTGTTCTGCACTGAAGCGAAAGGGAAGAAGGGCAAAAAGTATCACCCACTGAGGAATTAGAAGAATGGGAATACAACCTTCCTCTTTTCCTGAAACAAAACAGTCTCTGCGAAGTTTGGGTTCGCTCCCTACACATGCTGTGTTTCCAAATTCTTGTCATTAAAAGTGTGATCTGCTAGCTCAGCACGGTCTACCGATAAAATATTTGCTAAAGTCAACTGCTGTTTTTCCCAAGAGAATTAGTACTTGACAGAGTCAAAGAGTCTTAAGCCTCACCATTTAGAGGCTGCACGATCTTAACCTATGTGGACATTTCCATAGTTAGACAGACTTCTCAGCTGGGTAATTAGCAATGATCCTTTCTTTTGCTGCTGTGTAACCAAAAACTAATAAAAGACCAAATTCTGGATATCTCAGTGCTTATTCAGAAAATGTTACTCATAATAAAGTAATAGCAAAAGTGGGACAAACAATTTCACTTAGCAACTCCACTCCAAAATCACAAGGTTTTTTTTCTTTTTGTGTATATGTAGGCATTCATAAATATGACTTAAATGTAATGCATAGGGCTCCCAGCAGAATTCACAGTACTAACTCACTCACATAAAGCCCCTCCAAGAGGTGCAGAAGAGAGTTGGGTTCCTAGACTGTGATTCCCAAGGGTCAATGTGCTGAGCACAGAAAGTCTAAATCACAAGCAGGAAAAGGAAAAGAAGGTATGGTGGGAGTTCTGCCTCCTGCATGAAATAGCACATCCATTCCATGGTCGTACATCTAACACTCCACGCCTGAATCCCTCTGTTTTAAAGCTCAATTTTAATCTGCTTTAATGCCAACTTTTCTGGTTGTGCAGAGGCCCAGATTCAACAGCAGAGACAAGCAGTGGGCGCCTTTGCCCAGAGCAGCTCATAGCTCAGCAATTTAGACACAAAATGTGGAAGTAAAGTATTTAAATCTACTCAGGCTGAAGAGAGCCTTGAAACCATTGATAAGTCTTTACCCTAAATTAGATATACTCTGAGCATTTAAAATATCATGAAAATCAGAAATTCTTGAGGCCCTAGACGAAGCGAGCACAACTCTATGTATCAAGGAAGCTTTTGCATGAAAAAACAGGCATCAGCAGTGTCTTAGGCATGCAGGTAGTTTAAAGAGGAGTCTCTTAAATCTTCCTCCTCCGCTCTTCTGGCATCTCAACACATCAAATATCTGTTCGTGGCCAGAAAATACCCTCAGGAAAAGCCTGATGTTCACCATTGTGTCACATAAACTAAATGTTTTTAGCATTCATCTTGTAAAGGTGACAGATGCTGCCATAAACAAATAAGCACTGAAGTGCTACCAAACTTGTAGAACATTTGGGATTAGGAATAATTTAGGAATTTGTACCAGTAAAGACATTTTATCATTAAGCAGAAGTTGTGTGGTCTCTTGAGTTGGTGCATATGCACTGATTATATCTCTCCCTTAACAATCACTGACAAAGCATTCCAGTGCTGGTGCATTACACAGAGTTCATCTACACTAGCATGAGGCAAAAAAGATCAGGGAAGTCAGATATTAAAATCACAGAAAAAAATGGTATTAGGTTTGAAGAGGTGGTAGAGTTGAAACTGATAGCTCATAATTCAGGGTCAGGCATTTCTTATTTTTAACCTACAGGCTAAAATTCCACTTTATGTCAAGGAAAAGATGAACAGTTCCTTCAGGGGTTACCTAAAAATTGTTTACTGTTCTCATCACTTTGCCACAGTTAATACTCACAGAACTTAATATATTACCTAGCAGCCTAGAATTATTGCTTTGCAGCAATTTCGTAGTGCTTACTTCAAAAGAAAACATGAACATGCCACATAGAGGATGAATGATGACAACAACAAATAAAAGATATATTAGTAGTATCTTGAATTACAAAAAGTTGCAGTCTACTCTCTTTTGTCCTGCACTTGTTAATAATATATTAAGGCCTCTTTAGTAATTGCTATTTCTAACTATAGAAGGTGTTTAAATGGACCCCTCACTATAGTTTAAAGCATTTAAATATTTTAAATATGCTGAAGACACATGGCAAATGGACATATAGACCCATTAACTGACCTTCTAAAGGTCAAATAGAAAATCTATAACAGACCAGGACACTAAGTGCAGCTTTTCCAACTCGTATTTTGGAGCTTTCAACCATCTACCTTTCCTGTTTGTTACTTGTGTCATTTTCCCACTTCTTACCTTTCAGCTTAGAATTTACCTTTCTCTGAAAGCAGCTATAAAAAGATGCAGTCATATTAAATGATTGCAACCGGCTTCACAACTAAGAAATTAAAAATACTGAATTTGTTCTCCCACTGAATTTCACATACTGAGGCACCTCCAACACTTAAAACTCTGTTTAAAAGAGGCGAAGTCTCTTAACTCTCTAAACTCTTTTTTTTTTTTTTTAAAGAGCAGTCAAAAAGCGGCCAAAATCCAATGTCTTACCTAATCTGAATCTTCATCAACATCATATGGCATGCCTTGTGCAAAATATCATTGCATGGAAAGAATTTTATGTTGATATTAACAAAAGAAAAGCAGTTAATCATCCCCTGTATGAAATGTTCTGCAGTCACTGTCATATGCAATTTTATCAGCTGTATGAAGCTAAAGTACATTCTGAATTTCACACTTCAGGACAGGAAATGGAGAACATACACAGCTGTCTGGATTATAATGAGCTGTATTCTGGTCCTTTGTGTTCCAGTAAAGGTTTTAAAACTCATACATTAGTATAGTCCAATCATTCTTGATTATCAGTTTCATAGTTTATTGCAGGTTCAAATGCATGGGTTGATAAAGTGGTGGAAAATCTGGGAGGGGATTTTCTGATGGCAAGTATAGTCAGATTTCCTACTTTTCTGATACCTCTGGTTTACAGGCTCAGTTTCCATTAGAAACAACATCTAGAAACTGCAGATAAGTAGGGTTTGATATTTTCAAACTTGACAGAAAAATCTATATAATGCCAAATAAATTACAGGCTCTGTTAACTAATATCTCTGATCAACACTGTTTACGTATCTTCTGTCTTGTGTGTGTTATAAAAGAATAGGCCTAAATAACATTTGAATAAGTAAAAACCACACAGATAAGTACAGTTAAAGCACATGTTCAGATGTCCTATTAAGACTCACTTTTTCTAAGAGGAAGAACAGTTCATTGTATTAATTTTTTTTTTTTTTTTTTTTTGAAAGACATATACAGACTTTTGCACAGAAATGGTGGGCTTTTTAAAATATCTATCGATTCATGAGCCTAAATGAAACATAAGCATCTAAGGTAACTGCATTGCTATGAATACATTAATCTCATTAACTAATTCACAGTTAGTAAGCTCTAGTAGAAAGCTGTGCTTGAAAATTGGGGGGTTAGAATTTACAGAAAAATTACTGATTTTTTAGGAACTAAAGTCTTAATTTAGGGATACGATATTCAGGCAAATAAGGAGCCAAACCTTACCTTCATTCAAGCAATTTACACAAACTTAAAATACTGCACTGCCTGTCCTAAAGGAGTATTGAAAACATACTATCCAGCCAAGAGAGGAAGTCAAAATACCCCTGAAACAGAGGTCATGGGGCTGAGAGTGAGAGGACATACTGGTTTGACAGCACCGAAAGGAGATTTTGACTACAGCTGCGATGAGACATGCAGGAAGGAGAGACACCACAACTGGGACAGGTCTCCCTGGACTGTAATTACATCAAGGACCTCAAAGTAGCTTGGAGCTGGGGAATATGAAATGTCTTAGAACTTGTCATTTCCTAAACCCTTGTGTTTTGTGTTGTGCCTTCTAGTTCTGCAGTACAAATTTTTACCTGCCTGTTTCATGCAGGCAATTATACTGTATATGAAGAAAGATCTTTTTTCTCCAGAGATGCACAATCCATATGCATGCATTTCACAGAGGCCACTTTAACCAAATATCTGACTGTGAACTAAAACTCTTCTTGAAGATATGTATATCTAGAGTGCATTCACAGTAAGAGTTTTTTTCCCAAAAATATTGTTGGTTCTCGTTAACTACTTTGCTGATGCTTTCCTAGTAGCCACAGTGCAACCACTGGTCCTTACAAAACACTAAAGACTTCATGGAATGCGGGCATTGTGGACACTTGGAAGTCCCAGGTTTTACAGTGGCAGAGCAGATAGGGGGAGTGGACTTGGAGAAAACCATGACTTCTTTCTAGCCTATTTGCCACATTTTGTCAACAGAAGACAGGGTAGGAAGGCTGAGGATGATGTTCATGCCAGTCGCATCCAAATATCCTGTCAGGATGTGGCTGGGCATGCACCAGCCCTATGATCTGGAAATAGCTGGCATCCCACATTCATTAAGTGACTGCCAGCATTCAGCCCTTCTGTTGTCTAAACCTGTCCAGATTATATCTGTCTCATATGGTGCTTAAAATGCCAGTGGCATGAGAAGTAAAGTTATGCTGGTGCTAATTCTAGTGAGCTGCTTCAGAACTATGGACAACATGAAACTGATAATGACTAGGAAAAAACAATAAAAAACTTCAGAGGAACCTAATAAAGGTAGGTGAACAAGAAGCATGACAACAGATAAAATTCAATTTTGACACAGGCACAATATTGCCCGTAAGAAAGAATAAAAAGTAAACTACTTTATATATAGTACCTAGTTCTAGCTACTGTAATTACTCACAGAAAAGACAATACAATTGTAATGTAATAAAAAAAAGTAAAAAAATTGGCCTGCTGAACTCTTTGTACTGACAAGGACATAGAAGCAAACAAGCCTATATGTCCTCAAAGAATAGTTTAAGTCACTGTACCAAGAAATAAACTATGTTTTAATGTACTAGGTGAATGTATTTCATTTCAAAATCACTATACAGCAACAAGTACAAAAAGACATAATTTTACAGGTCTATATCCACACCACAACAAAATCTGTCCTTAGCTCAAGTATTATCTAATCAATCTTAAATATTACTCATGTAGGGTATAAAAATAATTGCATTATGAAAGGGTGATTCCTGCCTTATTTAGAATGGTGTCATGACCTGTCTAGTCTCCTTAACAAGTACCCACTGTTTCTGTTTAAATGCAATGATATTATGAAAGACTTGGAAAGGGCCTACTGATCTCCAAAAAAATAGCATAGTGTTAATCTACTGAGAGATATGTGGTTTTATTCAGTAATTCAAGATAAAATAAGACAGATACATTATGACATACATGCTGAGAATGAAAAATTGCTCACAGGATTAACAAAATAGCCCATCAATTGTAAAGAAATAAAAAAAAAAAAAAAACAAAACCACAACACAAGAAGACAAGAAACCAGTAGCATATCATTTTCATAATGCCTTCAAAATATATTTCCTTTGTCTCACAGCTACTTCTATGTTTTTAAAAAATGTCTGCATGTCTTAAGCAAAACATTCTGAATGCACATCACATGTTTTGAACATACTTTTTATCAAATCTTATCTAAGCACCTTTTCTGCCTCTGGGCTAAGTCTGAAATAAAGAAATGTTAAAGGACCTTTTTCACATATAGAGTTTTCAACTTGCTATATTTTTTGTTTGTTTTCTAATGGAGAAAAAAATAGTGGTAAAGTCCACAGGGCATTTCCCAAATCCAACCTCCTACACTCCCAAATCCCTAGTGAAATTATATGGCTTCTGTGGATTGTAGAGCAAGACATATCTTCCATCTAACAAATGCAAGCCTGCCAAATGTTCAGTCATAAAATCTGAAGATGCACAGAGTTTCTGTGCACTACCATAACTACCTATAAATTCCATAGTTTTTTTCAACCTTAGTCACACTTCTAGACTTGTGACTCTGTTTATGCATTTTTTTCAAACTTTATTTTCCTTTTAATCTCTTTAATCGGGACAATATTTGATTACTTCATACTTTTCCATATAGCTAACTAGTACTCATCCATGCAAAAATATTTCCTCTACATATTTCCTCTACATATTTCCCATGAGCTATTAAAGGAGCATAAGATGCCATGTCACTGTAATTGCTATTAAAATATAACAGTTTGGTTTTAGTTACCTAGCAAGTAGGGTGCACTCTAATAGAAAACAAAGACAACAACAAGAACAGTAACAAAGGTTTATTAACTTAAGCACAATTTATCGCTCAATATTGCAGGAGCATCTGCGTGTAGTGCTTTCCTGCAGCCACATAAATGTAAGCAAAGAATCCTCAGTTGTGCCTGGACAACAATACTATGGCAGAAAAATATATTCCACTGTGTTTAGCAGGGTTCACTATAAGAAAGAATTTGAGAGAAGCAAATTTCCAATTTTAGAGGTTTGGATTGTCTCAGATGTGTATACAAGGTCAGCGCTTTTCTGAAACTTAACTAAATAAATTAATCTATGGGGTCTAATGCTGGAGTGGAAATCCAACAAGGTTATGTAGCTTTTCAAAGCTGTATGAGTTGGCTTCTTGCAGTACAGCCATAAAAGCTGAGAACAGCCTCTCAGGAAGGACTCTAGAACTTTTGGTACTAGTTAGAACTGAGACTGTGAATGAGAAAATGTAACAAAATAACATGAATGCATCTGAGCTTTTTTTGGACTGCACAGAATAATCCTTGCAATTTTATTTTGCATCTGGGGAAAGTATCATGTAGTTCCTGTTCCCACCATATTGGTATATACTTCCAGAACCAATTTTCAGTTCTGGAATAAGTTACAACAAACAAGTCTAAGTTTGTAGATTTATTGTACATTAGTAGTACGGGTTAATAAATATTTTTCATTTATTCAACAGTTAGTCTAAAAACCAAATCTCTTTCTAGCTCGGCAATTTCTAACTTGCATTTAATGCAAAAAGAATTCTATATTGATGAGAATTCAAAATGCCCTTGTGAAATTGAAAGATTACAGCAAGTCCAGCCTGAGTATGACAGTATTGCCAACATTATGCCCAAAACTCATGATTCACATACTGAAAATCAATTATTTGTTCTTATATAACATAGTACTTAGTATTTGCCTTCTGGCTTTTGAACTGTATTTCCAAGTCCTTCACTGTAATTATGAGTGCTATATCTTTCCTCTTGATACATTTTATTGCAGATCTGTGAATCCCCTCTTATTTGTTGCTCTCTCTCTGATAATATATAGACTGAAGTAAAGAAAATAATATTGAAGTAATATAGATTAAGGTCTATGATGTTGCATATAGTATATGTAGCCTCAAAATGAAAATTAGTCTGCGGTCATAAATTGGATACTATATTCAACCAAAAATGCAGACCTACTTTGTTTATCAGCTTCACTTCAATTCTTTTCTGTAACTCCTATTTGACATATTTGTCTCTAATAATGTATATCTACACAATGGTTATATATCCTCTTCTCCTTCCATTTTAAAGCTGAGTCTAATTTTTTATTTTCTGACTATTCTTAATCTACCTTTGCAGTTTGTCTTTGGTGATGCAACTTTGGGGAATCAAATATCAGCTGCAGTGTAATTGATGTACTCTGTAACTTCTCTCTCATATAATTAATGAAGAAAACAAAAACAGTTTGGGGGGGTGGTGTTCAAGTCTTGTTTCCTTCAAAATCTTGTCACCTTTTAGAAACGCAATAAAATAAATATGTGACAGCATCAAAACCAGTTTTTAAATGAAAACTTTGATAAAATTATGTATTTGGTACTTGTCTTGAGATATATATATGTATACTATATACTATTTCCTTCCTTCTTAAGTGAATCTGAACATGAATCAACATCAGTCATAACCAAGATTTACCAAAACACTTCTCCACAATGAACATTAACAGAGTTGCATTTATGGGCAGATAGCAGAAGTAACATACTCATGATTGAGAGCCTACATTATCAAAACCTTACATTATCATTATCTCTATATAAGCACATTTGAATTATTTGCAAATGAAACCGAATTCATGGAAGCTTATTTTTCCCCTTCAGTTTCTATTTAATCTTTTACCATTCAGTTAGTCATTTTATGCAGATTCTACATAGTACAGTGGTATCAGTGACATAGACCACTTCTAAATGCCCTGTAACTATGGACTATTTCCAGTTTTAAATTGCAATGTGTTCTCAGGATGTGCCTGTTATTATATTCAAGTACAGGTCTCTTTAGAAACCACTTCAAAAGTCAATGCTTATGCCCATGGAAACAAATTAAATGTAAATGTTAAAATTAATTAACATGTATTAATTTTAATGTGTAAGCCTACTGTTAAAAATCAGAGTTGTTACATTGCCCATGCTTTATGGAATTTTCCTTTATGACACTGACACTTTTTTCCCTTTGTTGATATAATTTGCTATTTTCTGTCAGCTAATACTTCGAGGTAACTATCAAAAATTGATGGGAATAAAATATCTGGAACATGAGAGGTTGTGTCACTGGGATTTGTTGACTCAGCAAGGAAGCTTGTAAGAGAATGGGAGCACGGTATTCTTAATAGCTGTTCTACATTTCTGAACTCTCCCTAGATATTTACTTAGGAATTAACCTGCCCAAAGTTAGAAGCATGTGAATGTTCCATATGCTAATTCAGATCTCACTTGAACAATGAAATCCAGGATCGCGACTAGTCAGATACTAAAGCTTGTCTCATAGGTACTGATAGTAGGAAAGTTGTAGATTTTGCTCCCAAGTCTGAGGAAATGTTTCCATTTATTGTAAAAATTGAGTTATAAGGAATGAAGTAGAAGTAATGTGCCCAGCAGATCAAAGTCTGACATTTGGATGATTGTACAGCACAACAACAAACGGGAGGAGCTGGAAGCCATTGTGCAGCAGGATGGCTATGATGTAGTCGCCATCACAGAAACGTGGTGGGATGCCTCCCATGACTGGAGCGCTGTGATGGATGGCTACAAACTCTTCAGAAGGGACAGGCAAGGAAGGAGAGGCGGTGGGGTGGCTCTGTATGTTAGGGAGTGTTTAGATTGTACAGAGCTTGACCCTTGTGGTGAGGCCGAGTGCTTATGGGTGAGGATGAAGGGGGAGGCCAACAGAAAAGATATCCTGTTGGGAGTCTGTTACAGACCACCCGACCAGGATGAGGATGATGACGAAGTATTCTACAAGCAGCTGGCAAGAGTCTCTCAGTCATGAGCTCTTGTTCTTGTGGGGGACTTCAACTTCCCAGACATCTGCTGGAAATACAACACAGCAGAAAGGAAACAGTCCAGAAGGTTCCTGCAGTGTGTGGAAGATAACTTCCTGACACAGCTGGTAAGTGAGCTGTCCTGGTTTCGGCTGGGATAGAGTTAATTTTCTTCACAGAAGCTAGCATAGTGCTGTGCTTTGGATTCAGTGCTAGAAGAATGTTGATAACACGCTGATGTTTTTAGTTGTTGCCAAGCAGTGCTCAGACTGCTCAAGGACTTTTTGAGCTTCTCCTTCTCGGCCAGGGGCATAACAAGCTGGGAGTACAGCACAGCTAGGACCCAAACTGTCCAAAGAGCTATTCCATACCATATAACGTCATGCTCGGGGGGGTTAGTCAGTCGGGTCGGTCGGGTCGGTTGGTCGGTCGCGGGCAGAGTGGTCGCAGCTTGGGCTGTGTGATCGCGGCCTGGGGGCAGTGATTGCTGCTCGGGACGGGCTGGGCATCGGTCAGCGGGTGGTGAGCAATTGCATTGTGCATCACTTGTTTTATATATTCTGTATATTTTCTTACCACTATTATTATTATTATTATTATTGTTATTCTTCTCTCTTATTAAACTGTCTCTATCTCAACCCACGGGTCTTACTTTTTTTTCTTTTCTCCGATTCTCTCCCCCATCCCACTGAGGGAGGGAGGGAGTGAGCGAGTGGCTGCGTGGTGCTTAGTTGCCAGCCGGGTTAAACCACGACAGTCCTACCAGGGGAGGTGCCCTGCTTGACCTCCTATTCACTAACAGAGAAGGACTGGTGGGAGAGGTGGTGGTTGGAAATCATCTAGGCCTTAGTGATCATGAAATGGTAGAGTTTTCAATCTTTGGTGAAGTAAGGAAGGGGGTCAGCAACACCGCCACCATGGATTTCCAGAGGGCAGACTTTGACCTGCTCAGAACGCTGGTTGGGAGAGTCCCTTGGGAGATAGTCCTGAAGGGCAAAGGGGTCCAAGAAGGCTGGGTATTTTTCAAGGAAGAAGTCTTAAAGGCACAGGACCAGGCTGTCCCCATGTGCTGTAAGACAAATCGGCAGGGAAGACGACCGGCCTGGCTGGACAGAGGACTACTACTGCGACTAAGGAAAAAAAGGAGAGCTTACCAGCTCTGGAAGAAGGGGCAGGCAACCCAAGAAGAGTACAGGGATCTTGTCAGGTCATGAAGAGGGGAAATTAGAAAGGCAAAAGCCCAGCTGGAATTTAACCTGGCCACTGTTGCAAGGGATAATAAGAAAAGTTTTTATAAATACATTAACAGCAAAAAGAGACCCAGGGAGAACCTCCATCCTCTAGTGGATGCAAGGGGGAACATTGCAGCTAAAGACAAGGAAAACGCTGAGATACTCAACGCCTTCTTTGCCTCGGTCTTTAATGGCCCAGCGAGTTATCTGCAGGGTAGCCAGCCTCCCGAGCTGGAAGATGGGGACAGTGAGTGGAATAAACCCCCCATAATCCAAGAGGAAGCAGTCTTTGACCTGTTATGCCACCTGGACATCTACAAGTCTATGGGGACTGATGGGATCCACCCAAGAATGCTGAAGGAGCTGGCAGAGGAGCTTGCCAAACCACTCTCTATCATTCATCAGCAGTCCTGGAGAACAGGGGAGGTCCCAGATGACTGGAGGTTAGCAAATGTGACGCCTATCTTCAAGAAGGGCCAGAAGGAGGATCCGGGGAAATGCAGACCTGTCAGCCTGACCTCAGTACCGGGGAAGTTTATGGAGAGGTTCATCTTGAGTGTGCTCACCAGGCACATGGAGGACAATCAGGGGATCAGGCCCAGCCAACATGGGTTATGAAAGGCAGGTCTTGCCTAACCAACCTGATTTCCTTCTACGACCAGGTGACCCGCCTGGTAGATGAGGGAAAGGCTCATGGATGTTGTATACCTGGACTTCAACAAAGCCTTCGACACAGTCTCCCATAGCATTCTCCTAGAGAAGCTGGCAGTTCATGGCCTAGATGGATGTACTCTTCGCTAGGTTAAAAACTGGCTGGATGGCCGAGCCCAGAGAGTTGTGGTGAATGGACCTAAGTCCAGTTGGTGGCTGGTCACAAGCGGTGTCCCCCAGGGCTCAGTTCTAGGGCCAGTCTTGTTTAATATCTTTATCAATGACCTGGATGAGGGGATTGAGTGTGCCCTCAGTAAATTTGCAGATGACACCAAGTGGGCGGCAGTGTTGATCTGCTGGAGGGGAGGAGGGCTCTGCAGAGGGACCTGGACAGGCTGGATCAATGGGCCAAGGCCAACTGTATGAGGTTCAATAAGGCCAAGTGCCGGGTCCTGCACTTGGGTCACAACAACCCCATGCAGCGCTACAGGCTTGGGGAAGAGTGGCTGGAAAGCTGACTGTTGGAAAAAGACCTGGGGGTACTGGTTGACAGCCGGCTGAATATGAGCCAGCAGTGTGCCCAGGTGGCCAAGAAGGCCAATGGCATCCTGGCTTGTATCAGAAATAGTGTGACCAGCAGGAGTAGGGAAATGATCGTGCCCCTGTACTCGGTACTGGTGAGGCCGCACCTTGAATACTGTGTTCAGTTTTGGGCCCCTCACTACAAGAAAGATGTTGCATTGCTGGAACATGTCCAGAGGAGAGCCACAAAGCTGATGAGGGGTCTGGAACACAAGTCATACAAGGAACGGCTGAGGGAACTGGAGTTATTTAGTCTGGAGAAGAGGAGGCTGCGGGAGACCTGATCACCCTCTACAACTACCTGATAGGAGGGTGTAGTGAGGTGGGGGTCGGTCTCTTCTCCCTGGTAACAGATGATAGGACGAGGGGGAATGGTTTGAAGCTGCGCCAGGGCAGGTTTAGGCTAGACATTAGGAAAAACTTCTTCACCAAAAGAGTTGTTAGGCTCTGGAATGGGCTGCCCAGGGAGGTGGTCCAGTCCTCATCACTGGAGGTATTTAAAAGAAGGATAGATGAGGTGCTTAGGGACATGGTTTAGTGCTGGGATGGCAGGGTTTGGTTAATGGTTGGACTTGATGATCTTGAAGGTCTTTTCCAACCGAGGTGATTCTATGATTCTATGATTCTATGATTCTATGATTCTTCTATCGTTATTCATACAGTTTAACATACAGAATCACAGAATGGCAAGGGTTGGAAGGGACCTCTGGAGACCATCTAGTCCAACCCTCCTGCTAAAGCAGGTTCACCTAGAGCAGGTTGCACAGGACATCACCCAGGTGGGTTTTGAATATCTCCAAAGACGACTCCACAACCCCCCCGGGCAGCCTGTTCCAGTGCTCTGTCACCCTCAAAGTACACAAGTTCTTCCTCATATTCAACTGAAACCTCTTATGCTTCAGTTTGTGCCCACTGCCCCTTGTCCTGTTGCTGGACACCTCTGAGAAGAGTCTGGCTCTGTCCTCATGACATCCACCCTTACGGTATTTGTACGTGTTGATGAGATCCCCTCTCAGTCTTCTCTTCTTCAGGCTAAACAAGCCCAGCTCCCTCAGCCTTTCCTCATAGGAGAGAGTACATACAAGTACATTGAATAGCTTGGCTTACAGACAGACAAAAAAATATGAACAGTGCAGAAGCAGACAGCATCCCAGAAGGTGGAAACTAGATATGCAGAAAATGACTCATTAAAAGATGTGTGAGCCAACCTGGTTTTCACATGCACAGGGAATAAAATAATAATCAATTTATTGGTCTGTGTTAGGGATGGAGAAGATGGCAATTTCATTAATCACACTATTACAAAAATCAACTCTGACTATACCATAAATAACACTAGCAGATTAAAAATATTAACTCAGGACCATTAGTAAATTTTTGTGTCAAGACTGCAGGTAATGAAGTATACATTAATTAGCCACCAAAGCAAAGTGATATAAATTTTTTTTAAAAATTGCCACTTTTTTTCACTGGGAATATCTTGGACAATTTGTATCTTGGGAAACTTATATTGGACAGACTTTTCCTTTAAAATGTATGCACTTTTCTCTTCTGGGCATAAGCAGAACTACCATTGTCAGGGTAAAACATCTATGACCAGGTCAGGTAGGATGTAGAAGAGTTTCACTGAACTGAAATGTTTTAGATAATTTGAATTTTTAATTTCCTAATCTGCCCTCAGAATAAGTAGATAATTTTTCTTTTAAGATTCTTTTAAATTTTGGTAGACTAATACCAATGACAATATGAAAGTAGAGCAATGGGGAAAACAAAAGCTTAAGAACGTGAAAGGTAAACATGGGTTTTATGCTACCACCATCATCCTCCAGAAGGACATAAGAGGGGAGGTGGCTACATATTTTGAACCCCACAGTGGTGAAAGAATGAAAAGCAGTAACAAAGAGTGGACAATGATCCAGGCTACACCATGAGAAAGAATTACAGTTAGCCTAGATTAATATAGCATTCTATCTTTAAGAAATGTGCCGATGTCAATCCCCAGTGGATGACTAAGAATATCCTAGATTAAAGAATATGCTTCCCAGACAATGGGACTAAGAAAAAAAATCATTAGAAGTCAAGGAACATATCTAGGCAATGATCCCTGACGCTCTTTGGAATACAAAATTCAGGCCTTTGCTATTTTGTCTTGTGGTAAATGAGTTTTATCATTTAAAAAAGACTCTGTTGGCTCTATATGAAACTACTTTGCCAATGATAAATCTCAGGTTGTTGCTAACATTTGAATATAAATATTCTGGGTTGCTATGTACTTTTCAGTAATACAGAGTGAAAAGTATAAAATGTATTTTATATGCCGTATTGTCTTATTAAGTCCCTAGCTACAGGGAGTAGATGATTGATTGCCCCCTTGCAAGTTTATGAGAAGTATTTGCAGGACCTACAATGTGGACTTCAGCAAAAGCACTAGGATTACAAAACAGCTGAGGCACCTGACCCTTTCAAGATGTTTGTATATGGCTGCACATCATCTTGAATTAGACTATACTCCTGGCATCTGCAGCTAATTCAGGCATTCTTGGTTTGTTTCAGAAATATCTATAAAAAGTATCCTTACTGATGTGGTGGTTGAGAAAATAATCTCTTTCAGTGCCCTAACAAGGAAGAATATATCAGGATCAAGTCCTCACACAGAACACATGCTAGAAGAAGCACACAGATTTCAAACACATTTGTATCTCAGATAAAGCCAACGGTCCCAGGTGCATTTACTTCACTCTGGTGGCATCTGATCTTATGTCACTTGCCAAAATCTGGAGAGAAGCTGTTTCTTAGCAGGCAGGCTCATACCTCCAGTTAAGCATTTGCCTGCCATGCTGGGGGAACTATTTCATGTAGTTCATGTATGACCTTGTAATTGTCACTGAGATAATAGAAAGTAAGCAATGTGAAGCTATCTCAGTCTTTGTTCAAGACCTACATCTGATTCAGGTAGACATCAATCCATTCATCAGAAGTGGTGACAGAACTGCCATGTCACCATCCATTAGGTATCTTCTGTCAGCTGTCTGAACAACTTTGGGGTAGAATGAAAGTCCTGCAACTCACGAGCCATAAAACTCTTGAGAAGATTGTTGACAGATGCAACATTGAAGAAAATCTCCATCATTTTGTATCTGAAACAGATCTTTTGGGGAAAAAAAAAAAAAAAAGACTCTTTCAGTGCTTCCCTTTTTCTTAAGAATAAAAAAATCAATCAGAATAAAGAAATCTCTTCCCCTGAAGTTTAATAAAATCTCTTCTATAAAACCTAAAGTAAAAACAACATTCACATCTTTCAAAGGCTTTCATGAAAACAAAGATGTTAGATGTTGTGAGATAAAAAGTGTAGCTGGGTTGCTATCATACCTAACTTTGGCTATTCCATCTAAGCACTGATTGAAATGTGCTCAGCTCTTTTGACCCCTATTTAATTTCCTCAGTTAAACCTCTTAAGCTCTACTTTGCTCAAGAAAAGGTGTTATAAGCTTCAATATGAAGAAGGTCTGGAGGACTGGCCCACTGCTAGATGGACAGAGCTTAAAACATGCAAACCACAGCAATAAGATCCATAATGAAAGGGGACTTTTAACTATAAGCATCCATTTCAAAGAGTTGGAACCCCTGATTGTGACTGACATACAATAAAGAAGTTGTGATTTTTTTTTTCTTTGATGCATTAAGGCTAAGCTTGAATGAACATTCTCATTGTGCGCAGGGCAATTAACATTACACCACCACATACACAAATAAGAAATGTATGTTTCCATTATTATATTGATGAACGTATCCAGTTTTAGAAGACCGTAACACCAGCTCTCAGACCAAGTCAAAACTTCAGTTTTCTTGACATCAAAATAATTTTAATGAGACTTCTTTTGAAGTTTTTACTTTTCAAGAAAAGTTGCAGGATTTGACCATAAAATTACACCGAAATAAATCCTGGAAGAAACACATGAGAGATTTTAAAACTTTCAAAAGCACAGCTACTAGATATTTAACTATATACCCACTGATTATTTTAACAGAAGCACCTATTCCATATGTAAGATTTGTTTCTAAAATGCAAACAGCCCTCCCTGTGCTACTCATAGCTGTCTAAAAGTATAATTTTCTATTTGCCATTTGGTAAGATGCAGTTGTACATTTTCACTTTAACAATTTACAAGCTTTTGGAGGTTAAACCAAAGGCAGTACAAAATATTCTATTTCAGGTAAATATCAAGTAATACTAGGCTCATTCAATTAGTATGATGTTCAGCAGATCCTTCTATTTGTCTGGATCTTCAGTATGCTGCACTGCAATGATGCGGATTCAAAGGGTCTTCGTCATTTTAGGTGAAACTGGGTAAGTCACACAGAGAGGCTGATGGAAAGAGAATCCTTCTCTGTATTACTCAGTGTATCCGTCTTAAAAGTGTTAACTAGTTGCAATATTGAATACACACAGGAATCTCTTCCTTGGGAAAGAAAGAAGATGAAGTGTATTGATATTCTGAAATGTTTTGTGACATAGAGCCTTCTTCAGATACCTTAGATCAGGTTCACACTGGGAATGCTCTCAGTCTTCAAGAAACCAGTCACTCCAGTGCACTTCTTGTTCCTCTCAAAAGAAATAAGTGCATGTGGGTTTATATTAGTAGAGTTATACTGCAGTAAATGATGTCTTTCAAAACAATTGGCTTTTACCTTAAAGGTTATGCTCACCTCTTTGCTTGATATCTTTTATATGAATAGTTCCACTCAGTCAGCACAGGATAGCTGAAATCCCAATAAACAAGGGTGGTGACCTTTCGTTACTTGTAAACATAAGGCAAACTCTATCAAATATTCAACAAATTCTCTTACAATAGCACCTGTGTTTGAAGCCCAAGAGGGAATTTGAGAGCAAGCAGATGGATGAGGTACTCATATCAAAATGCAGTCCCAAGAAAGAGATCAGTGCAGAAATGCCAACTGAGATTTTATTTACTCTTCACTCAGTGAGATGCACAGAGAATAGGAAATTGAAAATA
Organism: Gorsachius magnificus; assembly: GCA_034008185.1. Classification (NCBI taxonomy): domain Eukaryota; kingdom Metazoa; phylum Chordata; class Aves; order Pelecaniformes; family Ardeidae; genus Gorsachius; species Gorsachius magnificus. Next base: position 187,283,424 of record CM067081.1, read on the forward strand.
CAGATGTGATGGGAATTATACATGAAAGCACCCAATAAAATGAAACACGCCATGTACTCAATTCCACTTCTGTGGATGCTCATAACAGACTGAGGTATCAGCAACCTCAGCTTTCTTAAGATACTCTGCCTGTCAAGGAGAGCTTATACATCGGCTTCATCAGCAGACCTCCTCTTTGAAAATGTCTCCTTTCCAAGAAAGCAAGGTAGAATTGATATAGCTACATCTGCAACAAACAGCATTTTCCTTATCTTTTGGCCTCCTGTTATTCTAAACCATTCTGAATTGAGTGAAGTAAGAATCTTCCTCTAAGGTTCATTTTGAAGTTCGTGTGGTTGCTTTTGCGTAGAACATGTATAGCCCTTTAACAAGACCAGAATTAAGAAAAAAACAACGTTTTAAAATACATTATTTTGCTGGAAAACCTCCTCTGCATTTGCATTTCAAGTCTTGCTCTAAAAAGCTCTTACATGGTAGATGTCTCAGGATTTTTTCACAGTTACAGAATACCATGAATCCAGCAGCCACTGGTGCTAAAAACAGCCTCATTAAATTTGATACCTATCGCAGTTTATGCATACAAATATTAACAATCAGGTTTTGTCCTCAGACTTTAACTACACAAAAGAGATGTACTTTGTGCTAAGGAAAAAAAATATAAAACTTTCCATCTAATATACTTCATTCCATGTCTGCTAATGAATGTCTTCAAAGAACAAGGGCAGACAAAAAAGGTTTTATAAGAAACCTATTCAAGAAAATAGAAGTTTGCAAGCATAAATTTCAAAACATTAGAATGGCTGCTCCAATGCGGTTTAATTTCCTTATATCAATTAAAAAAAAAAATTCATTTTCTTCTGAAGCATTATGGGCAAGCTTACTTATAGAAATTTAAGCTCAAGAGACTACATGTGTTCTAGGCCTAGCTCCAGTGATTATGATGAAACTTGTAACAGGAAAAAATTTTACATAACTATTTTTTGCTTTTGCATTTCTCTAGATACTCCTTAGAAAATATTGTGATGAACTAGGATAATTCTCCTATTTGAACATAAACAAAAGGTTGAAGCTTTGTGGAGAAAAGTTCATAATAATTTATACAGTGCATATAAATAAATACTTTCTTAAAACAGGATCAAGAATATCATGCAATGTTCTGTCTATTTTGTCCACTTAATGTTACAAAGAGCCTCTCTGAATTGGTCATTCTTAATTAACAGCTCATTCCTGAAGATATTTTCTACTTTGAGAACCCTCACTGAAGACAGTGGAAATACCTCAGACAATTTTAATACTTGTCCTGTAGATTAATACTTGTAGGAAAAAAAAAAAAACCACAACGAAAAACCTCCCCAAAAACATGCTTTCTCACAACTCAACGTTTTCTGATAAATCTTGCTTATAATATTCCATTAGCATCAACATAGCATAAAGTGAAGTACATTTTTAATATCTGGGGCTGATAAACACTCTTCAATACTTTTGTAATGTGTAACTGATCTTTCAATTATTAGCAGAGATGCTCTCAAGAAGGCAGAAGATTATGAGAGGATTAAAGCCAGCCCAGCACTTACATTCTTGAGCTTTTTCACTTACATAAAGTGCAAATTTTATAATTTCTGCTTTTCTTACCACTCCTAAAACCCTAAACCATTACAAAAAAAAAGGAAAAAAGATAAATGCACAGATACATTGTATTTCCTGCTGAAGAGCAAATGTAAAGGTAGTGTCATTGCAGCTACAGTACAGAAGTTTTTTCTTACACTATTTTGCTGAATACTAAACTCATACCCAAAATGTTTGAATGCACAGTGAGCAACTGAGTCTAAAAGCCCTCTGCATTTATCAAATAGACACATTCAGAATATCTGAATTCCTACCAGATTTTAAAAGATGAAAAAACAATAAAGCTATACTCAGAAAAACACTGAAAATAATGATTCTGAAATTACACAGAATTACATATTTACATTCTTACTATGACTAATAAAAAATGCAAGAGTCTGAGGGAAACCATTGGGGGTTCACCACTGGGGAAAGTACACAATCACTTGTGTGTACTAGTAAAAGGATTTTCTAGCCTTTGCAGAACAAAATGAAACAGGGATCCTACCTTTAAAAATGTGTGAGATTTGTATTTACTAATTGATAAGAAAGAAAAGAATTCACATTGAAATTCACCCTAGAACGGAGTTAACTTTTGTGAATAGCAATGATGAGCTAGAACTGTGGTATCTCCTTCCTCCAGTTAGCATGAATACTTCCAAAATAGAAGTGGAGAGTTTGCAATTTAAGAGGCCTATCATTCGGCCAACAGTTAGGCATTGCATCAGACTTATTCATTTACAGACATTTAACATGGTATGATACTGTGACATAAAGGCATCCAAAAGTGCAATGGGCTGCCACATGTTCTTTTGACTTCTCATGACCTTTTAAAGCTTTTAAAGTACAATGACATCAAGTTATAAGCATTCACTTATAACAAAAACCTGATCCAAAGTCCACTCAGACCACTGGCTGTCAGAAAGAATAGACTATGGAACCACAAGTGACTCAAAAATTCTCATTTGAACTCAGCACATACAACATGACAGAAACTCAGCAATAAAGTGTGTACAAATAAATGTGCTTCTATGCTTCTGGTATACAAACATCTACAACATTACCTCAGGCATGACCTCTGAGAATCAGAGAATCATAGAATCATTTGGTTGGAAAAGACCTTTAAGAGCATGAGGTCCAACCATGCCTGTCCACTACTAAATCATGCCTCTAAGCACTCATCTACCATCTTTTAAATACCTCCAGGGATGGGGACTCAACCACTTCCCTGGGTAGCCCGTTCCAGTGCTTAATAACCCTTTCAGTGAAGAAATTTTTCCTAATATCTACGGTAAACCTTCCCTGGCGCAACTTGAGGTCATTTCCTCTCGTCCCATAGCCTATTACCTGGGACCAGAGACTCACCCCCACCTTGCTACACCCTCCTATCAGGCAGTTGTAGAGAGTCATAAGGTCTGCCCTCAGCCTGCTCTTCTCCAGGCTAAACAATCCCAGTTCCCTCAGCCGCTCCTCAGAAGACTTGTGCTCCAGACCCCTCAGCAGCTTTGTTGCTCTTCTCTGGAAACGCTTCAGTGCCTCAGTGTCCTTCTTGTAGTGAGGGGCCCAAAACTGAACGCAGTATTCAAGGTGGGCCTCACCAATGCTGAGTACAGGTGAAGGGTGACTTCCCTGGTCCTGCTGGCCACACTATTTCTGATACAAGCCAGGATGCCATTGGCCATCTTGGCCACCTGGGCATACTGCTATCTCCTATTCAGTCAGCTGTCGACCAGCACCCCCAGATCCCTCTCAGGATTAGTTATCTTGCAATGCTTTTCAATGTTTCAAATTTAACTCTTCATCAAACTTTACTTTTCAATGCTCAGAAGCAATCAAATCATATAGTATCAAATGTAAATGATGTCTCTTGAACAAAAAAATATTCTCTCCCTTATTAAATTAGTGGATCATTAGTTATTGCTGTAAATAGTTTTGGTTTTCCTTAATGCTACCTTGGTATAATTTCTTCAAGTAATACTTGTAATTATTATATTTTTGAGCAGTCTTCTAAGTATTCTATTTCTTTTGCAAGAGAAATTATGATTTTATGTACATGGATTATCTTAAATTATTTAGAGTCTTTTAGCCACTGAGGTAATTTCTTTTGCAATTCTAACTTTCACAAGGATTTATGACTCCAGAGCAGGTTGAATGGGGACCATCCCATTCCTGAACAGCACTGGCACTTTGCTGGGGCTTTGATTGAAGACAGCTTGCTTTTTTCTGCTCCTTGTTCTTAAAGGCTTTGCAGAACTAACAGCCTTTCACTTGCAACCAGTGTTTGGGGCACAGGAAAATCTGAAGATTATTATCACATTGCTATTCCATATTATGTAAATGATTGTTAGAAAACTCACAGTGCCTCTGCTGTCTTCTTAAAAATATGGCTTGGAGCCTGCAGAGCAGAGCAGAAGATTTTTCCATGGCTATAAATTTACAAGGCAAAGAAAAATGTAGAATTTGTCAGGTAAACTTGTAAATAATTTTATGTTCTGAAAAATTATTATTTTGAGCCATATTGATAAAATACAGAAGAATCTAAGCACAAGGAGCCAGCCTAAGTAGAAATGAAAAGCCTTGCGTAAAAGGGAGTGCACAGCCACTCTGTCCCAGAGCAGATTAGGAATTAAACATTGACAAAGGGAAACCCTTTAATGCCTCTTACCCCCAGCATCAAGGCAGATTTAACCTACTTCGACCCTATACTAAACAGCATTTATTTCCCTCTCTGTTCTACCACAGTTATGTTCACAGTTGCCCTGAACAAGACTAAACCAGGTTCACACATGCTCTACACGCCTGCACAAGAAGATTACCCAATACCAGAGGGACTCCTGAACTACCACAGACTATGAATGAAGCACCCCACACAGCAAAGTTAAAAGGCCCTAATCAACACCGACTTTCCTATACAGGCAGAAAATGGCCTTCACATGTAGCCAAGGTCATGGGTGATGTTGCAAAAGACTTTCTGTCTGAAACATCTTCCCAAAAGCAGTGCTCTGGCAGATCTCAGGTGTGCTCATGATACATATTCCATCTGGTAATAATATATGTAGGCCTTTTACTCCTATTACTTTCATTCATACTGTATAAATAACTAGGAAATACACTCTAGGAAATAATTGTGTAATAAAAAGAGAAAAAGTATCTGCAGTTGTTCTTTTTCCAATCCCTGAATTATTTTAAATTATCAAGACCTTTAAATTCTATGTACATATTTCCCTTTCACATTTCTGTTCAAACAACACTTTTCTTGAACATGAAGCATCCTTATATACCATTAACAACTAGGAACATGGAAAAATGAGCTTCACAGCATGATATAATAACTAAAATTACTCACTTCAGATATGTGAATTGCACAGTCTTTCTAAAAAACAGAGGAAATTACTAGAAATTATTCCTGTCCCTACAAGTGCAGTGAGGCTCTATAAACACCAATTGTCATTTCACAAACATTGGCATGCTTTAACAGCCGATAAAGAAAGTGTCACAGAAAAACCTGGAACGTGAATCTACAGGGGTTTATTGAAAAATAGTATTTTTTGTTAGGAATGTGATAGAGGGTAATATATTAATAAATTAAACTAAGAGGTAACAAATTATAAGTAACAGCTTTTTGTGATTTCAACAGAGCCCTGGCATGAATAAAAAGTTTTAAGCAGAGTTTTCACTGTTTACTACAACACTTGACCTTCTTTGCTTACTTCTGTACAACAGCAGCATATGTAGTTTTCCATTTGCTGTGGTATTTTTACTTGCTTTTACTACTTTCAAAAATTTATAAGAATGCAATTTACATATAAGCCACTTGAGCATTCTAACATGATTTGAGAGTAGTCTTAGCATTGACATTACTTTGAAGCCCTACGATGTGGTTGAATGGTGTAAATGGTCTTTCACATGCTCAGACTCAAAAGAGTTGAAGAATTTCTTTACATTACCCTTTATTTACAAAAAGAATCTTCAAACACATAAGACTTTCATTTGTCATCTCATAGAAGAAGTTGTAATTTAAAGACAGAAAAACTACAAAAGTTAAAGTACTAAAAACTAGTCTGGAGATTTTTTTTTTCATTATTTCACTTTTTAGAATAATTAAGGAGAGTTTAAGCAAAATCCATATAATAATTAAATTAAGAACCTCAAAAGGGCCTTTCTCTTCTCTAAAGATTCAAGAAAATATAAAGAAGCACAATAAGTGAGTTGCATCCTTGCCAGCTATTATGAGTTGCATTACACTAGCCGGGATTGAAGACAGCCACACTGAGCAATCATTCCTCTCCCTGCCCAAAACACAAGTGAAACCTGCAAGTTAAACCTGCGGTTTTCAAATTCCAAAAGTGCACATAAAATTATGTCACTTTAAACTACTAGTCAATGTTTTTCCTCTCTGTATTCAGCTTAATAAATCCCTTACCAGCTCTAACAGAATTAAAAAAAAAAAACAAACCCACAACTGGGGGAGATTTCCATCCATGTTTCCGAGGCAACTGCACAAGAGAAATATATAATGAAAGACAAGTTGGTGTAGAGACAGACTTACACAGAAGGTGAAGCAGCTTCTGAAAAAATGAATCCTTGACAATGGGATCAGGACTATTTGCATTGTCTACCTGTATAGATAAGCTGTGGCCTGCCATAGGATACTCCAGTCATCCAGATCATGCAATTAATTCTTGGAGCATAAATCCCATTTTGTGTGTATATTTAAGGTTTTTTTCTATAGAAGACACAGGGGGGAGGAATCTGAACCTCACCTTAATATAATGCCAAGGTACAGCTGAGGTACACTCCTTGACCTGAGAACTGGAAAGTAGTCCAGGGCTCCATCATTTATGGTAACTGAAAGAATTTTTCAGGACTTCAGTCATCGACCTTCAAACAATAGGTAAAGGCTACAGCAATGACATTATCACCTTGTATAAAAACTCAGACTCTGAAGTCTTAGAACATCAGTGTTGAATGCATTTGTAGTTGCCATTGTTTCTCATAAAAAGCACTAGTAAATGGAAGTCCTAGTTGTTTTGAAATCTCTAGTCTTGAACTCTACATCCATGTAGTTTTAAAGCCTGTCAGGTTTGCATATATTGGTAGTGAAGAAAAGGAAAGAAAATTCAATGCTCAGAAATTATTTACTTTCTATAATTCTGAAAGAATGTCTACAGGATAAACATGAAGTCCAGCAGCAACCATGTTATAGGAGTAAGTTATGAATTAGAATATCCTATTCCCTTTCAATTTTGATTACTAACTAACTAAAATTCAAGATAATGTTATTTCTTGTGAATTCATTCTAAGAGATAGTTTTCTGGTTAAAGTATAAGACTGGATTTTCTAAAATCTAAGTAGCAGTCAGACAAAACCCATATGTAGGTCACAGCATCTCCAAGTTCCAAAGTAAGATGAGGGTAACAAAGCTTTCCTGTTCCAAAACACTACTGTGAAAATACATCATTGTTTTGAAAGTCATGGTATATAAAATAATGCCCTATGAGTATTTATAATAAATTATTAAATATATCATCAATTCTTTTTCTTTGCAGTGGAAGTTACTTTATAAATGCATACATAAGAAGCCTAGTATTCCCTGGAATTTTAGAAAGTTACAAATTATGACTTGTTTCTACAACTGGAAAAGATAATTCAAAGAATACTAGCTAAAAATGTTAGTGCAAATGTCTGTACCCTCTAACTATTATGTGAACTCTGGCAAACATTTTCTCTTGTAGTTTAAAAAAGCAAGCCACTGAGAAAGTTTTGGCTTTATTTTTACACACATAGAATCAAAATCAATCCAACAAGATTAAACAAAGACAAGCCTGATAATCCTATCACCTTGAACTAATTACATATTTATCTAAAGCTTGTTTTATATGTCTACAAGAACAGTATTTTTCTTAGCCACCTTTTTTTTTTTTTTTTTAAATAATGGGTTTCTTACTGTTGTTTTGGCTAACAATAAAAGATGACTGCATTATATCTAGACTGCTGTGTATTTGTAACCCCCCTCCAAAAAAAAAACCCCAAAGTATGAAGAGAAATAAAAAGGTTTTTTCTTCCCTTTAGTAGTAGTAGTCATGCAAAGATAAGCCCATACATTTGTACTGAATGCCATAAATGTGGAACTTTTTTAACACATCTATAGTTTCAAACAATCATGCTTTCTATTTTACAGGGAGAGGGGTTCAGTGACTTCTCTTCCATAACATATGTTACAGATCTTTTCTTTCCCTCTTGTATTTTCTCTGCTCATTGGACAAGAGTATAAATAACCCAGTGAGGGAGTATAATAATTAGGGTATGGTGTAAAATGGCAAGCAGAACCCAGGGACACTCCACTTGCACTACTACAAGAATACAAGAAGCTTCTGATGCAGCCCAGTATCATCATTATTCCAGTCACTGCAACAACTGATTGTTTCTCTTTGCCCACTAGATTAATTCATTTGTTCAACTATTATCAATTAACTTTATGTCATCCTCCATTACTTATCTTTCCCTCCTGTATTCACCTATTTTGTCTTCTTGCCCATGACTTGTTTTTCAGGTGCCTAGTAGTACTCAACACTCTTCTATGTTATCTATTTTCCTCCTTCTGACACATCTCATTTCCTTTTTCTATCTTGAATTTCCACTTCAAAAATGTAGGCACATAATACAAAGAAAGGACCTCAAAACAGGATGCAAGCTATATTTTTATAGGCAGACTTTAAAAAAATAGAATTATTATTATAAAAATAGAGATAGCCAAATTATATAATTGCAAGGCACTATTGTTGCATATTTCATCCTCCGATCCACCTTGCAGGAAAGGGACAGCTGACAGTCTTATTTTACTTATGCTCTCACAAGTAAAATAAGACTGTCAGCTGTCCCTTTTTTGTCTGAGAAGTGTCCAGTGACTATAGTGCTGTGTAAATGCAAACAATTAAAAAGATAGGATTTCTGCCTTGAAGATTATACAGTGAGGAATAGATAAGAACAGAAATGAAAGCAAGATGAGGGGGAAGAGAAGGAAAAACAAGAACTCAATACACAGAGAAAATATGAGACACATTTTAGTGGCAGCTGAATTATACTGATAGTACTTTGAAACAAGAACAAATGGGGGAGTAAATAAGATCAAGCTGGAAGTCTGTACTGGAAAGAGAGAGAAGGAAGTGGACTTTGCAGAGACTGATGATGTTCTAAGTGTTTCATGAGTATGGATTATGAAGTTTAAAGAGGATTTTCCTCAATAACATAACTCCCAGCTGGGCCAATTTTCTAAATTCATGAAGGACATTCCTGTCAGTTTGACTGTGTTGGTCTTGATGAAAGCTTTGTTCATCAAAGCATCCCCCACTTTATTGCCCCCCCTACCACAAACAACCACTAAAAAAAGGATATAAATATTTCAAATAACTAAATGGCATGGACGGCTTAATATTTTAATTCAAGTTATGCTTGCCTTTTATTGAGATGTAACTTTGAACATAATAAATTCTGTTCAAAGAGCCAAAGGCTTTCATATTCTATATTTTGCATCATTTTTAATTATTTATTTTATGTTCTTTCTAAACATCAGAATGTTTATGGACATAACCAATGGCATGCCAAAAGCAAAGAACAAAAGTAAGATTGTATCCAGCCTACTCCTCTGATAAATTTTCAATCTAAAACAAAGAAGAAATCTGTTTCCTATTGCCTACTGTAAACATTTGTGCCATAACTTTCTTTACTTCAATTGACAGATACATAAAAAGAGTGCTGTAGAGTATTTTCTGGAAAAAATGTGAAGAAATATTTTCTGAGACTGGTTGCAGGCGACAGCTGAATGATAGCAGTCTGACCAGTGAATGCTACTGGGAGTGTTCACAAGACTAGAATTCAATGGGACTGAATGATCCACTCACCTCCTTCTGTGACATGATCACATTTATATAAAGGAATTAATTGATAATAAATAAGTGCAGGTATATCATCATATAAAAACAAAACAAATTTAAAAGGCTACCAGCCAACAAAGATTTTACGCTTCAAATCAATTTGGACACAGAGATAAAATCTCCTAAACTTAACAAAGGCAAAATTGAACATGAATTTTGCTTTTCTGTCATGGAAAGTTAATATTTCTTACAATAACCTTCAAAGAATTTCTCAATACCTTTTTCATTTAATAACTCTTCCAATTTTTATTGGGTTCACTTCATTGCATCATATTCGCTTCAGTTCATCCAATTCATTCATTGGTATCCTGGGCTGCATTAGACAAAGTGTTGCCAGCAGGTTAAGGGAAGTGATCCTTTCCCACTACTCAGCACTGGCGAGACATGTCTGGAGTGCTAGGCTCCTCAGTATGAGAGAGACAGGGACATACTGGAGAGAGTTCAATGAAGCGCCATGAGGATGATTAAGGGACTGGAGCATCTCTCCGATGAGGAAAGGCTGAGAGAGCTGTCACTGTTTTGCCTGGAGAAGAGAAGGCTCAGGGCGGATCTCATCAATGTATATAAATACCTGAAGGGAGGGTGCAAAGAGGACAGAGCCAGGCTCTTTTCAGTGGTGCCCAGTGACAGGACCAGAGATGATGGGCACAAAATGAAACACAGGAGGCTCGGTCTGAACATCAGGAAACACTTTTTCACTGTGAGGGTGACCGAGCACTGGCATAGGTTGCCCAGGAGACTGTGGAATCTCCATCCTCAGAGACATTCAAAAGCCATTTGGACATGGTCCTGGGAAACTGGCTGTAGGTGGCCCTGTTTGTTGGACCAGATGACCTCCAGAGCTTCTTTCCAACCTCAACCATTCTGTGATTGCGGGATTACTTCCTTTACCAGTGGTACCATCCTAATCCCACTTATCCAAAAATCATTTGGTATTTCCTATACTCTCCCTCCCCCTCTCTATCCTGCTCTACATGGCTATACACACTTTTACATCAAATGCCCTCTTATAAGGCAATGCCCCTAATGTAATATCTACAGAAAACTGAAGGTTAGCATTCAGCAGTTAATGACGGTTAGTGCTCAAACAGGCAAAGACTTTATCTTTTGTTTCTTCAAAGACAAAAAAAACCTTCTCCTTCACTTTTTATTTTCCTTGTAGTGTCTATCTATCTGTGAGACCCTCAATGTACAGAAGATGCACCTTGAAAGTACCTCTCTATATGATTTGAGCGATAGCTAGTATTTTGGCAACCTCCCATAATTTAGACACTACTGGATCAAAGAGTTTACAATGAGGAAAATTTCAGAACACACTAGAGAAAAGCTATCAGCAGTCACATTGGGTGGGTTTTTGTTGTTGCTTTTAAATCACATCCTAGCAATATGAAAAACATATTGTCTCATGCTAATGAGAGCTATGGTGAAATAGAGGCCTTGCTGGTTATAACTTGGAAAGTAGGACAAAGCAGACAATAGCTAACAATAGAATCTGTCCTAAACCCTTGGTCTGTCTTTGAAGTTTAGACAATAATAAGCTTATAATAAAACAGCAACATTCTTGCAGTATTCATGATTGTTATTGAGGCAGGATTTTCTAAAGTAGCTATGGTAATTATTGCATCTCTGCCTGCCATTGATGGTCCAAAGATTTTCTGTTTGAAGATCACAGAAACACAGAATGGCTGAGGTTGGAAGGCACCTCTGGAGGTCATCTGGTCCAACTCCCCTACTCAGGCAGGGCCACCTAGAGCCAGTTGCCCAGGACTGTGTCCAGATGGTTTTTGGATATCTCCAGGGATGAAGACTCCACAATCTCTCTGGGCAATCTCTTGCTCCTTTTGGAAGCACATCAACAAACTTAGTAAATTCCAAGACTTCATTTCCTCCCTCCCATGTAATACACTTTCCTCCTTTCGTTACGTTGCAATATTCTATAAAAACTGGATATTCTTCTGTCTTTCAACCCAAACTCTTACTTCAGGTAGAGGTAATGACAGGATAAATGTGAAGTGGCAAGTACCTCAATAGGGCTGTGGAGATTTGTCAGCAAAGAAGTTTCTGATCGTACTTTTGAGACCAAGTATTATACTATCATTACATTGTATTTCATCTCCTCCTCAACCTTTTTAACTGTGAATTCTGTGCTAGAGATACTACTTTTGGGGTTTTTTCTAATATATTTCCAAGCTAATCTGATACATAAAACCTCCTGTGTTAAAGAACATATAGCACTGACTTCTTGTTTGCAATAGTGAATAAAATATATTCTTGCAGCAAAAAGTACTTTTAGAATAAAAAGAGAAAAAAAAAGTTAACCTATTTTATCTTACAATAGTAGATTTCCAGTCATATGTGCCTGTACACATTTAGAAATCTGAATTGTAATTGATTTAAGAATTCTTTGTCTTTTCATACTTCTTTGCATAGCAACATAAAATCACAGGTATTCTTGGTTTGCTAGTTGTGACTGTTCTGTTCCACAAAGTATAAAAAATTCCATTTATGACACCACTGTGGTTTGGCAGTCTGAGAAACTGAGTGTTAGAACTTGCTACATGGTACAAATTAGTACAGTAAGGTGGGTTGCAATTTGGTTATGGTTTCTTCTGTCTTGTTTTTACTTTGCTCAGGCCTCACAAGTCATAAGACTCACAGAATAAGATGTCTTACATATATGGGCCCATGACAGACACATCTGCACATTGTCATGTGCAGCAATATGCCCCAATTATGTCAAACTGTATGACAGAAGGGGATTTATGGCATTGGAGGCTGTCAGGGAATATGCTATCACAAATCATATTCCCCAGCTTCAATGCATCGTTGCTGCCTTCTTTCTACTCCAGCGCAGTCCTCTGGTGAAAACTACAGGTCGGTCCTACAGTGGGAGAAAAAGTATGCATCTCATACTTCGGTTGGCTTTAGAAATGAGGAAGACCTTAAGATCCTAATTTTGTTTTCCCGGAAATTGTTATTTAGAAGTAGAAGCAATACTTTCTCCCATTATACTTTATTCAAGCTGATTGTAAAGTCCAGTGTCACATGTCTAAATACAAAGTTGCAATATAACCATTAATATCTGCTATTTGTGTGGATGTTGTGGTTTAACCCGGCAGGCAGCTGAACACTACACAGCCGCTCGCTCACTCCCCACGCCCTCAGTGGGATGGAGGAGAGAATCAGAAAAAAAGTAAACCCCATGGTTTGAGATAAAGACAGTTTAATAAAACCACAGAGGAAAATAATAACAATTCTAATAATTAAAATAATGATAATGATAATGATAATAATAATAGGAGGAGAATATACAGAATATACAAAACAAGAGATGCACAATGCAATTGCTCACCACCTGCTGACCAATGCCAAGCCTGTCCCCGAGCAGCAATTGCTCTCCCCCCAACAAACTTCCCCTAAGCATGACATCATATGGTCTGGCATAGCCCTTGGGCCAGTTGGGGTCAGCTGTCCTGGCTGTGCCCCCTCCCAGCTTCTTGTGCCCCTGGCAGAGCAGGGGAAGCTGAAAAGTCCCTGACTGGTGTAAGCACGGCTCAGCAACAACTAAACCATCAGTGAGTTATCAACATTTTTACAGTTTTTCACGCACTAATCAGATATTTCTTTTGCTACTGAACAGTGAAACGTCATTTAGAATTAGTACTGTCCTTTGAAGTAGCTCCTCAGCCACTTCAGCTTATACAGAATTGGGTATGGTCTCAGGTAGCCACGGCCAGAATCCTGACAGCCCTGTTTTCTCCCCCATTAAGAGCCCAATGCAAAGGACTCTTCCACACTTTTGATGTGGAATTTTCCATTTATTTAAATTATCTTAATTAAATAATGAATAATATTAAATAATGAATATATTAAATAATTAGTATTGTTTACTACTTGTATACAAATCTTTCTCACCATATTTAAAACAAAGACAGGGTACATTAGCTTCTCCCACAGTCATTTGAAAACAGGTGAGCAATAACACAGGAAAGCGCTCTGACGGGAAACAAGTTTGAGAAGCACAAGGTAGGTTTAACTCTAGGTTATAAGGTTTATCTTAACTAAACAGTTAAGCTGTGTTTAAAATTAAATAGAAAATGTACAGAACATTTCAGTTTTTCTTGCAGTTTTTAAATTTAGAATAAATAAACAAACACAATAAATTTCTAACAAAATTGGAGTGTAGCCCTCTCGTTCATATTTCAGATGTAGCACACGAAAATATCAGGTAAACAGGGAAAAGCCTGTATTATCATCTGCATTAAAAGTATTTATTCCATATTTATCAGAAACCTTTCCTGCATAGTCTGATCTTAAATGATAGACAAGTCTTTAATGTCAATGGGACATGTACATTGAAGTCTATGCTAGAGAAAATCATTAAAATCCCCACGAAAGGGTCTGAGGGTGGCAGTCAATGACAAGTTAACACTTTAACACTTGCAAACCAGCAAATCTCATTCTTGTCTGTTTTAAAAATGGAATTGTGTGTGACACACAGAAGCCAGTAATTTTTCTCTGTGCAGCACTCATGAGGCTTCCCCTGGAGAAGTGTGCACGGTTATGTGTGATACTAAGACAGAAGCACACCAGTTGGGAAGGAAGTAGAGTAGATGGCCACAAATGACAATTTCTTCAGGACTTATGAGAAAGTCTAGAAAGAAGAAATCTGAGGGATATATAGTCTTTCAGTAAGTAAAATCACACACAAAGAGGCAATGATTAACTGTCCTCCATTTCCACTAGAGGAAGGACTAGAAGAAATCAGATGACTGCAATGAAGAAGATCTTGGTTTGTGAAGAAAAGCTAATTCTAGAAATAGTGAAGGACATGAAAAGACAAGGAAATTGTTATATCTCCTTCACAGAACAGGTTAGACAGGTGTTCAAGGAGGTCTAGATAAACTTGGTCCTGCCTCCATGCAGTCAGTGGCTTTGGTTATCACTAAGGTTTCAAACAGTCCTGCATTTCTGTGCTTCTCTGATGTCACAGATTCAAAGCAGAAATATATACCTACATTTCAGCTTTTGAAAGAGAACCACGTATTGGTTGGTGAAAAAAAGGAACTTATCAGAAACAAAATAGTATAATTGGAACACAAACAGTAACTTCAGCTCAAAGAAGTAATAAACTTTGACTCACAAATATAAATTCTATTTTGCAGTATGCAATTTTATCTGTGGTATTTTCTAAAATAATACATTATCCTTGTGTAGTTTGGTTTGAAAAGAAAGAAAAATAAAAAAATTATAGAGCAAATAAGCATTTGCATAGAATATTTACAAAAACAGCAAAAGAACTGTTTTTCCTGGGAAACTCACTATGAAACCTCACAGCCAAAACTGAAAATCTATTGCTACAGAACTATGTCAAAGCACTTGCTGTGAAATCCTCTGTAAATGAGCCATACCCAAGATATTATGAGTACTTGTCCATCTATACTCCCAAAAGGATTGCAATTCAGGACATATGGAGAAATTGGTTATGCTGTGTGTGCTAAATAGTCTTTTCAATGCTTTTCAAACCAGTCTTTATGCACATTGTCCTATATCTTTGAATCAATTGAATAGGGACTTGCTGGAGAAAACATTTCCACAATTAATTTCTTGTTTGTTTGGGTATAATAGCATGTCATGAAACACTCACTGAACATAATTAGCTCCTTTACACTACTAATCCAAACCTTTTTGGATGAAAATACTGGCTTGCCAGATGGTGAGAAACAGCATGATACCGCACCAACTGGGAAATCTGAGTTCAGGTTCACAGGCCACGGGACAGGATGGCTGTATGTGATGGAAAGGATACAGGAAGCCCCGAAGGGCAGGGAGTGAAGACTGCCAACTAAATGGCTTTTGCTAAGCAAGACACAGATTTCCTGCCTGTCTCATAGTGAAGAGCTATAACAACATGAGGAATGCAGTTGGGTAGGAGCAAAAGTAAAGGTGTCCAGTAAAAGAAGAGGGTCTGATTAGACTGTACTCAGCACACAGAGTGGTGGTGATTAGGAGACTATCACAGGTTGCTTATTCTTCTCTTTTCCTTTTCCCCACTCTTTCTTCTCTCCCTTCACTCCCCTCCCTATCCTCTGCCCGGTTGACCTCTCTGGTGCTAATATGGACAACCAAGAGAAGAACCACCACATAAAGAACTGTTCACCTAGATGTACACAAAACAAAAGAAAAGAAAACAAACAAACAAAAAAATGGGAAGACACACAAAGTTTCTGCCAGAGTAAACTGTCAGAGGTCAACAGAAGAGAATATTTCACTGCATATTTGTTCATTTTCAATTTTGTACTATGCTCTTTAAAAAAAGGAAAAAACTTTCTGTGAGCCATTTGGTTGTCATGCAGCTTTGTAACTGAGCTTCTTTGCAGTGCTTAAGGGAAGGCAGCTTTAACTGGGGTGGATGGTGGAACAAAACTATAACTGAAAATCATTATGTTTGTCCTGCAAACTAAAACTCCTAGCCAAAGCAGGACACTGAGTTTATGATGTCTTAACCAGATTCTGCAGCCAGAAATTAGAAAATCTAAATCAGGAGGGCTGAGTCAGATTGAAACTTTCTCTGAAAATCCTTCTATCAATATTTTCTGCTTCTGTAAGTTGCATGTTATTTTTTAAGGTAGGTAGGAATTAAACTGATTCTTTAAGAAAGATAAAACAGCTCCACGAGGGAATGGAGAGGCCAGCTGCTTCCAAAGGGCAGGCGAGCTGGAAGCCAAGGAAGGCAGCACCGTGGGTGGGGGTTCCTGGTGAGGGTGCTCAAGGCCAGCAAGTGCACTCCGGGAACTGGCAAACCCACAAATAAAAGCCAGCATAAAACCTACATATGCTGCCTCATTTAAACATAACTTTAATCACAGATGGAAACCAGCAAACACATTGTTCCAAGTCATTGCAAGTCCTTTATGAGAACTAGAAAAGAGTATCTCAAAGGGTTTCTTTTTATCAGTATAATCTAAAAAAAAAAAAAAAAAAAAAGTTCAGAAAAACATGGGATGCAATGAGCTGCCAAAATTCTGAAAAGAAAGGAAGTCTGGCTTCTGGCCCACTAATTTTAGTGTCCCCTGAGTTAATGAAGTCCAGGTTTGCACCACAGTCCACACAGACACACCCTTGCATCCTTGTGTACAGCTCCACTGCCCACCACTGTAATGGTGGGGCACCTGTCATAAACCTGGACCAATTCACAGCCTTACTATGTCTGTCTGTCAAGGGCTCTGGTGCTATAATCATAAGAATCATAAGAATAATCATTATAGCACCTCTGGTGCTATAATCATAAGAACAAGAACAACAATAATAATAATAAAAATATGGGTTTGGACAAGGCCAATCTTCATTTTATCTCTCATAAAACTCCAAAACTCTTGCTAGAGCATTAAATTTTGCTAGTAGACAGCAGTATTTCATCTGTTTTCCACACAGTGACACCATTTAACTCACTTCCACACTTAATCCTTTATCTGTTCTTACTATTTTGTATTCTATCACTAAAAATGCTTTTTCTCCAGCAAACCTGTGGTGAAGAAGAATGTAAATTCTGCAGCAGCAGTAGCAGCAGCAAGTAAATTAAAACATGGAAAAGTTTTATGAATTAAATATGAAACTGGCTAATGGAATCAGTTTTGTACTATGTACATTATTTATTTTATTAAATTAATTTGACTCTAGCTCAGTTTCCAGGGTGCTAAGGTTTTCATATCAAAGACACAGCAGGGCACTGTAAGAGAAATGGAAGAGAAGCTGATGGCTTTGGAGCTGAGCAGAGTGCATTTTGGGATCAGAGAAGGGACACTGCTTGGTATTTGGCGATACACAGATTTTGGAAATTTTGGCTACTTTGATAAACAGGATTATAGCTTACAGTGCTGACATTTAATCCGTGAGCATTGGGCTACAAAACTAATACCTCAGAGAAGGGGAGGAGCAATCCACACTTTCTCATGTCATGATTTCAGTCTTTCTGTGAGCTAAGACATCACTGCTGTGGTCACATAACATTCCATTTTGAAATCTCCTTTTGATGTATTATCCCCAAGGGATACTGTAACAGATGGCTATTCAACAAACACGCAATCTTCCAACCCATACGCATTTATCCCTGGTAAGTGAAACTGTAAAAAATTACTGTCAGTCCTATACCAGC
Source organism: Gorsachius magnificus (assembly GCA_034008185.1). NCBI lineage: Eukaryota > Metazoa > Chordata > Aves > Pelecaniformes > Ardeidae > Gorsachius > Gorsachius magnificus. Next base: position 187,301,118 of record CM067081.1, read on the forward strand.
AAGATTTGTAAAATTCTGCTCCTGAAATAATACAAATCCCCTCCAAAATATTTTTTTAAAGCATTCTACTCAGTAAATACTCACCACTTTTTCAAGATCATCTTGCAGATGGTATTCTTCTGTTCTTTGGAGATTGGCTATTTCTAAAAAATGCACTTACACAATTAATCTGCTGACTGTCTATCCATCCTCCTCCCCCAAACATAAGCTTTTCAAAATGTATTATATAGAAAATATAAAAGTCCCATTTCCTGTTAAATAACTGTTGCTAATACTTTGTTCATATTTCTTATGAGGACTAATGGGACTCTTACAGCATTGCTCCTCACAAACAGAGAGGTCAGCTTCTTTAAGCAATTTTCAAGGAATTGTAATCAGGATAAAAGGTTTCACATCAGGAAGCAGACTGGCACAGAAATATTTGAAAAGAAGTCCACTGTGGGGAATAGAAGCTAAAGAATAGATGGCCACAAGCTAGTACATTTTTAATGTGTAATACATATGAATGTACTTATTTCTAAAGAATAAGGATCATTTTCGGTGACCACAGCATGTGGAGTATTTGAACACTCTTCAGAGGAATGCATCAATGAGGTAAGATTTCTGGGATTCTGGATAGCTATTTATGGAGACTGGGATAAATTTATCCCAATATATAATACAGAAGTGTATTTCTTTTATGATTAATTAAACAGAAAGCTTCATGAAGAGGACAATGATTTTCTTTATATTTTTACAGCACGTAGTACAGTAATGACATAAGCGTATGTTGCTCAATCTGACAGAATTAAAAGTGGGTGGATAAAGTGAAAGAGCAAGCTGTAAGATGTTTGTAAAGCATGAGAACAGCATCACACTAAAACTATTTCAGATTTTCTTGAAAACACGATTTGAAAGCTGTCTGAAAAATCACAGACAAACTGTATTATTGGATGGCAGCGTGTCCCAGTAGGGGAGGGTGCTAATGGAACCAAGAGAGGTTTCTGCGGGATGGTCCCTCAGCTCCTGCTGCTGGGAGCTTGTGATGAAATTCTTGTGGAGAACAGAGGACCTCCACCTTGTACAAACACTGACTGCCATTCTATAGATATTTACAATACTGCATTTGTAATAGCATCATCGGTAGTTGCTTGTTTGTATATAATTTATGTACTTTTATAATCATTCCTTAATAAATAATGGTAACAATAATTATCCAGAAAAAATAAATCATGTCCTAGATTAGAACATTCCTTCAAAATAATAGCTAAAATTCTAACTTAGGAGAAGCCCCTCAACTGACTGCTGAGAATATGGAAACTTATCAAACCTGGGATCAAAGGACATCTGATCTTTTAAAAGGTCTGCCCTTCAAAGAGAAAAGGGGAAGCTGTCAGTTGCAACTGGCAGGCACAGGCTGAAAAAGCTTCTGCATGCAGTGGAGAAAGGGAGAGCACTTAAAAATTACTGAGAAATCCTAAGCACGGTTAGAGCAGGATTCACGCATGTCTCTGTATTTTGGCTTCTGTGGCGCTAATAGTAAAAACTGACAAACTGCTAATAAATCCTAGTTAATTAAGAAGAAGCTGCTTCTGTGTCCTCATACTACTATCAATCCTGTGCCAAATGACTGGGGTGAGCTCAAGGGACTGAAAGATAATTTTGAGTCCATGTCTCAGCTGGGAGATCTGGGCACTTTCCAACCTACTATTTCAAGGCAAGTCTAAGATATGCAAAAGCCCATTCTTATGTCCATGGGTATATACACCTCAAGGAAATGGCAACACTTCCCACACTGTATGATCAGGAGACCAAGAGTACTGGGATGTCCTACATTCCAGCTGCAACCTCAGGCCACAGCACATCTAAAAGCCTGAAGAGTCATGATTAAAAGCAGCTCTCAAACTACTTTTTTTTATTGATAGTAAAGAATTACCAAGTGTGGTTGCTGCTTATAGAAGATGGCAGAGGCCTTGAACCAAAGTTTTGTGATCCAAACTACACATTGGTATTAGAATTCATGCCTAATATCAATTACTGTAAATTTTATAAAGCATAGAAGATGTCAAGAGTTTATGAATGATGCCACCACCTTAATTTTTTGTTTTCTATTTTATTCTTTCCTAGTTAAAGGAACAGATGCTATTTTTGTAAGGCTTAGTATAAAATAATTTGATTAGAAGTCTGAACAGACAAGGCAAAGATTTTGCCAGAGTGAAAAGAGATCCCAAGGCAGAAAAGAAGGCATGGCAGTACAGAGGAAGGAATGAAATCAAACACTGGAGGTGCACAACTCTGAAAAGCAGAGACATTTAGAGCTCAGGAGCATGCAGCGTGCAGCAAGAGCAGAGATGGGACAGAGAGTTTTGCACTGAAAGATGAGGAGCTCTGACTTAGTGAAGGTTAAAAACACAGACAAATGGAGATGAAGAGTATTGATTCCATATGATGTAGACTTCAGTATTTATTTTATAGTATTTGTTAAACCACAGCAGTATATTATTTACCAGACTCGGGATAAGATTCCTGGCCTTTGACACTTAGAATTACAGAAAAGGTTAACTGTGACTGAGACTGCAAACAATATTGACTGAATGAGTTCAGTTAAGTTTTGCAAGGGCAAACGGAGAGTTCAGAGCCCTGCATAATCTAGGAAAATGGGCCAAATACAAAAAAAAAAGTGAATCTAGCCTTAAAATTGTATCACATTATTTCTCAAAAACAGAAATGAATAATTCCTGAGAATAACCAGGAAAGTGGTAATATGGAAAGGAATTTAGAATTTATTTCTGTTGGAAAATTATATTGAGTTTACCTGAAATGCAACAATGCCAATATAATTTTGAAGTTTTCGGTGCACATAAATATTCACCCTTGTGGCACTTAACAGGCAGGGATCTTCCCTATTAGCTTTAGTGTCAGAACTGCTAAAAAACTGGCTGCAAGTGTAAACAGCTTGCCAGTAGAAAGGCTGACAGTGCCACACAGATGGGATTCCTCTCATCTGACAGGAGCTGTCTAACCTATATTAGTCACTGAGTGTCCTGTATTGTTCATGGCACTTCTGGAGGATGACTCACCCATCCATCTAAAATCCCTCTTTTTCGATGGGATGAATCAACTTCTAGATGTGTCATAGGTGAAAAGGGGGTCCTAGATGACTAGTTGAATTCATTGCTCAACCTCTAAACACCCAAAGTAACGTAATGTAGCCAAATCAGAAGCCTGTGGCAGCTATAAATTATAAATTATAAAAAATAAATCAGGATATAATTAATATTCTTTGCCTTGAACTCAAAAGCAATCCAACTAAAATAGTGTAACCAGCAACGGTATATGTCTTTTCTGACTCTGTGAATGCATAGCCAGGCACAATGTGCATGCATTTTACTAAGTATGTGGGCAAAGTGACGACCAAAGGGGCAAAACAGTGGACACAGGACATAGGAGATACCCACGTGATGCTAGACAGAACAAAATAAGAGCAAAGAACTGCAAATAGGAATCCTGCTGAATACACAAGAAAGATGAATGGTAAAATCAAAAGTAAGACAAGCATGGTAGAAATTCCCTTTTGGGAGCAGGACAAATAACATAAAAACACAAAAAGGGAAGGAAAATTTTGTCTTAGTGCTGACGGTTAATAATGTGCAAAAATTAACCATTAGCATGAAGTGTGTTGTTAATGAATGAGTTCAGTAAAGTTTTGTTTTAAAGTTTAAAACTGGCCTGATGTGTTAGTCCTAAAAATACATTACAGCAATCTCTAATTCCCTGAAGAATGTAGACATACATTTCTATATCTGAATCTGGATACATACTCAGTTGCAGCAGTAATGTGCATTATGCTAGATGACTAACTAAACTACATGCTCAAGTTCTTAACAGCAAAACTTTCATACAGGCTAACCTTACTGAAGGACTTGACATCTTTTAAAATATCAATATATCTCTATAAGGTTCAAAACACTTTCACATTCACATTCTAAGATATCACACCTTCCTTACCTTTGTAATTTTTGTACAGTAGGAGTAATAGCAATCAGATCAGGTCTGTGTACAAAAGTTCACTCCATGCCAAAAGTAACCATAGACTCACAGAACACCCTCAGTTGTAAGGGACCCACGAGAATCATAGAATGTTTTGGGCTGGAAGGGACCCCTAGAGGTCATCTAGTCCAACCCCCCTGCAGTGAGCAGGGACACCGCTAACTAGATCAGGTTGCTCACAGCCCCGTCCAACCTGGCCTTGAATGTTTCCAGGGATGGGGCCTCCACCACCTCTCTGGGCAACATGTTCCAGTGTTTCACCACTCTAATTGTAAAGAATTTCTTCCTTATATCTAGTCTAAATTTACTCTGTTTTAGTTTAAAACCATTACCCCTTGTCCTGTCACAGCTGGCCCTACTAAAAAGATTTTCCCCATCTTTCCTATAGGCCCCATTTAGGTACTGAAAGGCCGTAATCAGGTCTCCCCGCAGCCTTCTCTTCTCCAGGCTCAACAACCCCAACTCTCTCAGCCTGTCCTCATAGGAGAGGTGCTCCAGCCCTCGGATCATTTTAGTAGCCCTCCTCTGGACCCGCTCCAACAGTTCCATGTCCTTCTTGTGCTGAGGGCTCCGGAGCTGGACGCAGTACTCCAGGTGAGGTCTCACCAGAGCAGAGTAGAGGGGCAGAATCACCTCCCTTGACCTGCTGGCCATGCTTCTCCCGATGCAGCCCAGAGTACGGTTGGCCTTCTGGGCCGCCAGCGCACATTGCCGGCTCATGTCCAGCTTTTCATCCACCAGCACGCCCAAGTCCCTCTCGGCAGGGCTGCTCTCAATCCTTTCTTCCCCCAGCCTGTATTGATACTGGGGATTGCCCCGACCCAGGTGCATGACCTTGCACTTGGCCTTGTTGAACCTCATGAATTTCACACAGGCCCACCTCTCCCGGTCTCTCTGGATGACATCCTGTCCTTCTGGTGTGTCAACCGCACCACTCAGCTTGGTGTCATCCGCAAACTTGCTGAGGGTGCACTCGATCTCACTGTCTAAGTCATTGATGAAAATGTTAAACAGCACCGGTCCCAGTACAGACCCCTGGGGGACACCACTTGTCACCGGTCTCCATCCGGACATCGAGCCATTGACCACTACCCTCTGGATGCGACCATCCAGCCAGTTCCTTATCCACCAAACAGTCAACCCATCAAATCCATAGCTCTCCAATTTTGAGAGAAGGATGTTGTGGGGGACCGTGTCAAAGGCTTTGCAGAAGTCCAGATAGATGACATCCATTGGTTTTCCTTTGTCCACTGTTGCTGTCACACCATCATAGAAAGTCACTAGGTTCGTCAGGCAGGACTTGCCCTTGGTGAAGCCATGCTGGCTATCTCAAATTATCTCCCTGGCCTCCATGTGCTTTAGCATAGCTTCTAGGAGGATCTGTTCCATGACCTTCCCAGGCACAGAGGTGAGGCTGACAGGTCGGTAGTTCCCAGGGTCTTCCTTTCTACCCTTTTTGAAAATGGGCACAATGTTTCCCTTTTTCCAGTCACCAGGGACTTCACCTGACTGCCATGGCTTCTCAAATATCATGGAGAGTGGCTTGGCGACTACATCGGCCAATTCCCTCAGGACTCTGGGATGCATCTCATCAGGTCCCATGGACTTATGTGTGTTCAGGTTCCTCAGGTGGTCACGAACCTGATCTTCTCCTACAGCAGGAGGGGTTTTGCCCTCCCGGTCCCCCTCATGCCATCCATCAACTCGGGAGGGGTGAGGAGAGAGGTTCCCAGTGAAGACTGAGGCAAAAAAGTTGTTGAGTACCTCAGCCTTCTCCTCATCTGCTGTTACCAGCTTGCCAGTCTCGCTCATCAGCGGGGGTACGCTTTCTTTAACCCTCCTTTTCTGGCTGATGTACCTGTAGAAACCCTTCTTGTTATTCTTTGCATCCCTAGCCAAGTTTAGCTCCAGCTGAGCCTTGGCCTTCCTGACCCCATTCCTACACAACCGGACCGCGTCCCTATACTCTTCCCAGGATGCCTGTCCCTGCTTCCACTGCCCGTGTAGTTCCCTCTTCCTCCTTAGTTTGACCAGCATCTCTTGCCTCAGCCATGCCGGTCTCTTCCCTTCTTTGCCCGATTTCTTACACCTGGGGATGGAGAGCTCTTGCGCTCTGTGGATCACTTCCTTAAAGATCTGCCAGCTCTGTTCTGTTCCCCTGTCCCTGAGGACCGTTTCCCAGGGAGTCCTTCTGACTATCTCCTTGAGGAGCTGGAATTTTGCTTTTCTAAAATTCAGGGTCCTGACTATACTCTTTGTTCTTCCCATTTCCCTCTGGAGCGTGAGCTCTACCAGTGCATGATCACTGCAGCCCAGGCTGCCTCCGATCTTGACATCTCCGATGAGCTCGCTTGCATTGGTGACCACCAGGTCCAGTATTGCATCCCCTCAGGTAGGGGTGTCTATTACCTGGCTTAAGAAGTTGTCCTCAATGCATTTGAGAAACCTGCTGGATTGCCTACAGCTTGCCGTGTTGGTTTTCCAGCAGATGTCGGGGTGGTTGAAGTCCCCCAGGAGGACGAGAGCCTGCGAGCACGAAGCCTCCCGGCATTGGAGGAAGAACGCTTCATCAGTCAGCTCCTCTTGATCTGGTGGCCTGTAGTAGACACCAACCACCACGTTCCCTTTGTTGCCTCTCTCTCTGATTCTTACCCATAAGCTTTCAACCTGCTCGTGGCTATTCTTCAGGGACAGCTCTTCACACTCTAATGATTTCTTGATGTAAAGTCCTGACTCCACACAGGGCACCTCAGAGTTAAGCCATGTATCTAAGAACATTGCCTAAACACTTCTTGAACACCGACAGGACTGGGGGCCACGACCACTTTCTCTGGTTCCACTGTTCCAGTGTTTGACCACCCTCCACTTTTTCCTAATACCCAACCTGAACTTCACCTTATGCAGCTTTCAGCCATTCCCTCACGTCCTATCACTGAACACCAGAGAGAAGAGATCATCACTTCCCTCAAATCCCCCTCATGAGGAAGCTGTAGACAGCAACAAAGTCACTCTTCAGTCTCCCCTTTTCTAAGCTGAACAAACCAAGTATCTTCAGCTGCTCCTCATAAGTCATGTTCTCTAGTCCTTTCACCATTTTTGTTGTCCTCTGTTGGACACATTCTATTTTTATATCCCTCTTATATTGTTAAGCCCAAAACTGCACACAGTGCTCGAGGTGATGCCATACCAATGCTGCGTAAAGTAACATTGATGTGAATTTGCAAATGGAAGAAAATGTTAAGGTTTGAAAAACATGACTACAAATTATTCTTAAAGGTAGCTAATTTTTACAAGTCTGTATCTCCCATAGTCACTTTTTCCAATGTAAGCTATTGAGTCTTTTTATTTGTGTGAGAAAGAGGACAAATGTTTGGAAGCTTGCTAAACAGAATGGAGAAAACGATTGCAAGGTATACTGCTCCTGGGAAACCTCATCTTACTCGAAGGTGTAAGCAAACCTGGACAAAATTGGTTATCTGCTAACATCTGCAAAGTTCATTTAGTTTGGAAAAATCTCAAAAAAATCTCAGAAAGAATTCACACAGTCCTAGATAAAATGTCTTTTCTATCAGAACTTACTTATTCTGATATTTATAGCTAAAATATATGTAAATTAACAATATTGTAATAAAATATTTCAAATATTATTTTAAAAGCAACATTGCCTCTCTTATGTTTTCATTCTGCTAGGAAATGTACCTTTTAATTCTAAACTGAATTTAAATAGGAAACATTTTCCAATATATGCAAATCCAGCATTATCACACTGTGCATTGTTAAATAATGTTTCAGTAGATCTTGTAAAACTGTAGCAATGGCAGCATAAACCTCTTCTATACAACTGAGATAAATAAATCTCAGGAGAAGGCAGGATATTGCTGTAAATATGGAAGTGTATTAAACTTCTGAACCGAGATTTGGTTTAGGAAAATGCTAAGTACCTGCTTTCACTATCAGCTAAGATAAAGGTTTAGTATGAATCATGTGTACTTTAAACAGTACTGACAAGAACAATGTATTATTAAGCACTGAACTCTGCCATGGCAAATAATATTTATCTGACAAAATATAACTAGTGACTGACATTTTCTATATTAATGTCATGTTTCATCATTTTAGAAAATGTATTTTCTTAATTCCTACAGAGTGCCCAAGGTGTATGAAGCTTTAGCAGATGTGTGAACACACACTCTCTTCCGAATAGCTCACAGACTGACTCACATTGGAGAATATAACACCTGGGGAGTCAAATGTAAGTGATACAAAAAAAAGGAAATTAAAAAGCAGTATAAATATCCATACTGTAAAGTCATGTTGTAAAGCCAAAAAAGTGACTCTTCAGAGAGAACTTAGTGGAACAAACTGAGAACCATAGGCAATATTTGAAAGTTAGCCAACAAGCCCCCTGAACCTCAAACGGCCCCAACTGAATTCCTAATCTCAAGGTCTGAGAACTGCTACTTCCATTAAAAAGAATAAGTGTTCCTCAAGGGACAGTTAGACGGCAGAGTTCCCTTTCTTCCTGTGGTTCAAGACATGTGACTGAAAACTGGCTGTGCTTCCATTTCAGCAATTCAATGCACCGAAAAGAACAAAGATTCAGATACTTAATAAAAAAGTCAACTAATGCAATTCATATGATTTAACAGAGAGCCCGAGATCGATCTCTGTTAAAAAGACAAGAAATATAGGAAGTTCATTGTAAAAAATGTATATTCTTTTGTTCCTGGAAAAAAAATGAAGGGAGAAAAAAGTGAAGGGAAGGAGATGGAAACACAGGGAATAAAGTAAAAAGTGGGTTAGGTTTTGGGTTTTTTTTATAAATACAGGACGTAAGAGTGGGTCTTAGGTTCAGAGTTCACTGGACTTCAATAAATGCCCTGATTTTATTTGGAGGATTCATGAATTGAAAGAAACAGGTATGCAGCATTACTGAAAGTTAGACCTCTTATTAAGTGCCTTCTTACAAATACGGATTTAAATACGCACACACTTTACCTCTCCATTATTTATAACAACTTTTTGCACAATGTTCTTCTGAAATAGCACTTTTGAGCTTTTGGGTAAGCATTCTCAAGCACTTCTGGTCTATCAAGACTTCCATCACTGCTACAAAACCAGTACATATACATTTCTGATGAACTGCTGACCACAGTGCTTGCCTTGGGACAGTCTATTAGCCTGCACTTGAAAGTGAACACTATAAATTTGACAAACATGCCAGAAAAACCAAGAGTGAAACTATTAAATATATAGGTATCTATATATTTAATGCAAGATTAATGCAGAGGAAAAGTGCTACTTTGACAGTTGTCAAGTGTCAGCTCTACAAAAAGGTAGAGAACATGCATTAGAAATGCCAAATCTATATGGAGTTTATGCTCTCTAGAGCATAGAGAAATTGTAACATTCAGTAATGGAAAAGAATTCAGTATCCACAGTGCTTTACTTCTTTGTCTTCTATGCTGAGGTGGCTAAGAGCGCAAAATGATGCTTGTTTTATATTTTCGGTGATCTTGAAAGTTTTATCGGAACTAAGTTGAGAGAGCAAGGGTTATTTAAACAAGAAAATATCTTCAGCATGAAACATCTTGCAATCATATAATCTTTTACATCTTTTATACATGAGGAAAATGTTTTAGAACATGCTATGAATCTCACATAGTTTTTGATGGTTTTGTCTGTTTGCTTGTTTTCCCACAGTGAAATACCTTGCACACATTTTCACAATCCTTTCAACATACCTTCTATCGTTATACTAGCTGAAATGTCTGTCTTTGTGCTGTTACTAAATATGCAGTCCTGAAGGGCTGCTGCAAGTGCCTACTCATACACACTGCAGGAACATTGAACTCAGTCAGGATGTTTTTTCAAGTGCTTTGAAATACCTTGAAATAGAGAAGGTATTATAGAAAAGCAAATTCTTTTCTATTTCATCCATGTAAACAGAAATCTATAGTGTCTTCTGCTGTGAACTAACAAAGGCTGCTGGGTGTGACAGATGAAAAGCCTTTCAGGAGACCCATCATGAGAGTGAACCCTTTTAAATGTATCTAGGGTTGCTCAGAAGCTCAGGAAAAAAAAAGTGGCCATGAGTATTCATACAGTTTATTTCAAAAAAGGGAGAAAGTTAGGATGAGTAAGACATCAAACTAGATGAGATTACACATGGCCTGAAATACACTTTTTTACTTAATATCAAACAATTCTGTAATCCTTACCTCAGTCTGTGACTAAGTGTGAAAGAGTGTATACTGATAGGAATGACTTAGGACTGAAAATTTAACAAAAAAGCCATAAGAAAACTGCAATTTTTTTTTTAAATAATGACAAATAAACTTCTGAAAATAATTTTTTAAAAAGCCTTTATCTTAAGAGGCTCTCTGCGAGTTTAATTCAGGTAGCCTAATATAAGTTGTTATTAATAGCAAATATTTTTTCCCTTTACATAACTGGATTAGCAATGCCACACTAAGTGTATTTCTGGTTAATTACCCAGAACCCCAAGGGACTTTCGTTTTACTGTTTCTTGCTTGACATTGTACCTATAATCAACTAAAACAACTGCAAATGTATTTGCAATTTGCCAGCTGTTTTAATTTTCAGCTTGCGATGCACAGAGGCTGTGAATTATAACAGTTCAGAAACTATAAGTGATTGTGACATACACAACTGAAAGGATGCTAGGGAACGTATTCCACTTGTGGTATGTAATCCTTTTTCTTACTGTAAAAACATGTGCAATCAATTGTGACTTTTAGAATTGGCCCTAAGTACTGGGAGATGTTCCTCACTGGCAAAGTGCTATCTCTTACTATGGTAGTTTGAAGGCCAGGCTCTTACTATAAAACCAGGAAGATTAGTTCTTCATCTATGTATTTAGCATTTATGTGCCACAAATTGACATCAGAATAGTGGAGGAAACCTTTAAATATCAAGCAAGAACAAGATTCTTTTGGTGCATGATTGTGTGACAAAAATATGATCTCTTTCTCTGAGGACTCTGCCAGCCCTGGGCAGATGGAGCATGGCAGGGGCTGGAGAAAGGCACGGCAGGATGAGCCATGTGCCATCCCTTGCTGGGGAGAGTCTGTGGTGCTGTAAGCCCACAGCATAGCATCAGCAGGAAAAACCTGCTGGGGGATGAAGTCCTGAGCTCGCCAAACTCTCTGGCAAAACTTCCAGTTAGTCCCACAGAGACAAGATTTTTCCCAAGTTTTACCTTCTTTAACATACTGTGCAAACCGGACACGGGATCAACCCATTCTAGCTTACAAAAGGATTTTTTTTCCCCCTGACTTAGGTAATAAACCTATTGTAAATGTCCTAGTCCTCAACGGAGGTAATAGATTATTTTTAAAAGTGGAATATATCTTTATAACTATATAGGATAGAAAAATGCAAGGCAAAATTCTCTAAGATCTTGCTCAATGTCATTAATACACAGTCACTAAAAGTCCACTTAATGCTGGAGCTTAATTTGCACTTTTACTGAAATTTCAAGATTATGAGAATACTGTGAAAAAGAGGTATCTATTGTCCAGTTTCAAATTTAATGGAAAACAAATCCTGAGTTTTCCTTTGGTTACAGATAAAACATGAAACCCAAAGCTACCAGTCATGGAATGTTTATTTATGAAAAGTTTAAACCTTTAAACATAATTTATTTTTTTTATTTCAAAACCTATAAGCAGCATCTCTGTTTTCTTTATTCATATGAAATTTTGATAGTTTTACTCCCTTATGAATCTCATTTTAAAATACATGCATTTAAATGCTGATTGGCACTTTCTCTAGAGAACTAGGAAGAAAGGCTTTAAAGTGGAGTTCTGACAGAAGAATAAACTTAATTTTTTTATTCCCAAGACAACTGAATCTTTTCCAGATATCACTGGTATCTGCTACTGTCTCTACTGCTAGACAGAACTATTTTTCCTTAGATGATATAGTTTTCTTTTCAGAAAAAGCACCTAGATGTTCTGACAAAAAAAAGTCTCAGAAGAATAATCAAAAAACATTTTTATCAAATGTACCAACCCTTTGTTTTACCTAAAGGTGTTATACTTCAGTTTGTTTTGTATCATTAGTGTTTGCTTCTACAGCAAGACACTATCAAGAGCACAGGTTCATAATGATCAATAATGAAACCATCATGTGCTACAGAAGGCAGCATGTAGTTAGTCCTGTTGATAAAGGAATATAATTTGAATTACATACAGATTTATAATGTTGATGTTTACTAAGTTTATTCTATTTAGATATTTGTCATTGAGTTGGAAGAATTTGTTCACTGTTTTTTTTAGATGGTAAGTGTACTAGTTCTTCAATTATGCATAATAAAGTCAGATTTTCAACAGATCAGTCATCCCCTTTAAACCCTGGATTCTGTTAAAATACTATGTCTGCTATGACATCATATATTTTGATGAGAAAGGCAAAAATACAGATTTTCAAAACCAGATGAGATTATATTTTTTTCTTTCTTAGTTTATAAACAAGAGATACTTTATAACTGGACCTACCTGGAGGTAACAGTACTCAAGGAACATTTGCTATTTATTTAACAGTTACTTAATAACTTACCATCTGTCTAGCTTATCTCAATTTTTCTGGCTCTGTAGAACTTATCACAAGAAAGGATTCAAAATTCCAATTATTTTCTGATTTTTTTTTGTTTATATTTTAATTATTTTTTCTTTTTTCAAAATGTTTGTGCAAAACCTCATTGAGTAAGTGGATGTGATCTTTTTCTGTGTAACCCTGTTAAGATGCTAGATTTCTTCAGAATGTCAAGAAGATAGCCTCTTAAGACACACAGATTTATGCTAGTAGGACAAAAGCTAGCTGTAGAGGTTAAGTTCGGTTTCACAGGTTTTCTCTCTCAGGTTATAATTTCCAAGGCCCAGTGTGCTGTTCAGGCCAGAGCTCTTTTTGATGGATAAACCCCTAATAACTTAAGACATAGCAACAAGGGTAAAGCTAAGGTTATTGAGCTGTTCTAGTTCAGGTAGTGTGAGATTCACTAAAAAATCTGCAAGTCAGGGAGAATGAGAAGGCTCAGCTGGCAGTCAATAATTTCTTTTTTTTCTTTCTCTCTGTGAAGTCTGCAGCTTTTTTCTTTATATAAGCAATCTATTGCAATGTGATGAAGAACTAAGATTTCACACACTTGAAGACAACAAGTGATAAATTGAAATGACATGGGTCTGTTGCTATTTTAATGCCAAAGTAATCCAAATACCTTTTTAGTTTTTGTTACTGTCAAATTAATTTGTGTAAAATGTGCCAAGAGAGAACTCTGAAAGGAAACCAGGGAAGATGGATATCCTATAATATTTTTCTTTTTTTTTAGTGCATGACTTACTTTAGGCTGCTGCATTTCCTAAAACTTCAAACTAAAACACAGATGTGAAATAAGGCCTTCCATACAACCCGCACTGCATGTAAATGCAAATATAAATGATCAAGACAATATCTTTATTATTTTCTTCTTTAAAGATATAGTTCAAACATGATGTGAATGCTACAACAGAAACGCAAGGTTTCCTTCTGCTATTATGTGAACCACCCCTTATTCTACTTGATGAATTTATCTTAAAAATAATTTTTGATTTGGCATAAAGAATGTTAGAATCTTTATTGAAATTAGTGCCTAGTTTTCTTAGCCACAGCAATCCCTTCCTATCAACATGGATAAAACTTTTCTTTGGTACAACCAGGAATGGAATTATAATTACATCTGTATCTATAGGTATGTGAGAACTTCAGTTTATCCTTTCAGTACCATCCTGGATGACTCCTTTGTCCTAGCAGAAGGAAACAAAGAACGACACCGTGATAAAGTTAATGAGAACGATCCAAGAGAGTGAACAGAACCTCAAATGCTTAGTAAAGATGTCTGGGATACCAAAGGAATGCTTTCCAGGTGCTAGTTCCCACCCCAAGAAACAGCCCTAGAGGTCAAAAGGCCCACACAGAGCTGAAGATACTCCCTAGAAGAGTACACTGGTAGGCCATTGGCAGCAGCACATGTGAAAGAGAAAGGTGGCCTAAAAGCGTATGATACAGCACAGTCTGCTTTGGCCTATGCGCAGTGGAAAGTAGACAAAGCTTACTTTTGAACACATTTTCAAGTGACGACTGCTTTATGATACAAACTTCAAAAATTCACTCTGGTACCACAAATATTTTGATAGCTATGAATTACTACAAAGAGTAGACATACTTTCTACATAACTCCATTCACTAAGTTTAATCAGATCTCATGTTAATTAGGGAGTGTTTTGAGTTGTGAACTTACGGCTTCATTGAAACAAGGAAAATTGTGAGGGCCTCCAAAATTACTCTGACAATAAGTAACAGCTGAAAATGTATAAAAGCACACACAGCATATTTGAGTACAGATCTCATGTGTGTATGAAGCAGTTTCTCAAATCCCGTGTTACAGGACTTGTCAGAAAACAATACATATCTGAGTGAAAACAATATATTGAGCTTGGCAAAGGGTTGCGTTTTGTCTGTTTGCAGCTTGAGGATACAGAGAACAGAGTAGCTGCAGCAGTATCAGGAACCTTTTGGGGAGCATGTATACTTTCACTCCAAATGCATGTCCATTTTTATATGATTCAGTCTGGAGGACTGGTGGTAACATTTCGGGTTTATTCTGTATGTGGAAACCTACATTAGCAACATTTTGAAGAATGGATTGAATTAATGGCCCATGGTTGTGACACCATTATAAGAGTCTAAAAAAAAAAGGGATTTTGGAATGCCTCTATCTAATCACTAAAACTAACAAACATCTTCTGGTGTGTTCCTGCCAAAGTCTCTGAAATGTGAAGGCAGCTATTACAATAGGTGGAGCCATAACCTTCCAGGAGAATTTTGTAGGCAGCTATTTTTTCTGATCCCTCTCCTTTTTCAGTGTATTACACCTTGTCTTGGTCATAGGCTTCCCCCAGCTTTCATTAGATATAGTGTGTATATGGCCAAAATTCGATGTTGGGTACCAGTTTCACATCTGTTACGGAGTAGTCCAAGAGTCTATTATTTTGGCATCTAAATTATACAAATCCTGGTTTTCAATAAGTTGCAGATTAAACCTGAATTTTAATTTGTATAATAGGAAAATATGTGAATATGATCAGGCATAATACAGAATTTAAAATATTAAACTGCTAGCAAGTTAGGATTATTAGACTTTCTGTTATTCCTTTCGTACATTCTTAGTGGGAGGAAGCTGAGCTTTTGGCTTTAAAATTTCTGACTGGCTTAACCTCAAAAAGACCTGAGTCCCATTAAGGTCATCCAAAAGTAAAATCAGGAAGGCTTGCAGCTCTTCAGTTTCCACTCTTGACTGTACACCAGGTCAAAGCTATATTCTACAGACAATAACTCTGGCAACATTGACTAAAGGTTATTGCTATTTCATTGCTACTAATACCAGTTTTCATATTATGTACAACTCTTATAAATCTCAAGGTTTACAAGAGAAGAATTAAAACAATTATACTGGTTCCTGGATATGACACTGAGTTGCAGTAGCTCTTAATTGAAACTTACATAAAATTTCAAACCCTAATAAAAGCTAATCAGCAGTGCCCAAATCCTCGGAGCAAGTAAATTAAAATAAGTATACCCAACTTTAATTAAGAGACATCATCTCAAATAACAATCAAGGGAAAAGGAATGTATTTTACAATTTGTTTTGTAAGATTATTTACTCCTCTGTTACTTGGCATACTTCCTCTCGGCAAATGTAACATTCTGTGGGATTTACCTCTCAAGAATTATTCTTATTTCTCTCTCCTGTAGTGAAAGGGGGAACAAATAACTTTAAAATTCTGCTATCAGTCTGAAAGTTCCTCTTGTAACACCATGATTATGTTCATCAGAAAACTATTTCTATGCATTTATATCTTGAATTCTTTAAAAACTTCAAAAAAATACTTCAAAAAACCAGTGTGTGCAGTGTGTGCTGTTAATATATTAACATAGTATTTGAGGAAAACCTTTCTTCTATGCCCGGACTGAACTTTAAACATGGCCAAGTTAGGAAGATTCATGCTACCTAGTACACTTGCCAAACTTTTCCTTTTAGAACAGAGGGAACACAGATAAACGTTTGCAAAAAATCCTTCAACAATCTGAAATGAAATTTGATACACTTTGTAATCCCCTGAGAGAATGCAACAATCAAAAAGTAGTACTACGGTAGATAAATTTTTCCACTCTTGACAAATGTGGCTCCATCAGTGTTAACACATAGGACAGTAAGCTGACAAAAGTTTGCTGTCCTATATCCTAAATAGGACAGTTTACTGACAAAATAAAAATTGCTTTCATAGACACATAGAATCATAGATAGGCAGGGACTTATGGAGGTCACCCAGTCTGACCTCCTACCCGGGGCAGGGCCAACTCAGGCTGCTCAGGGCCTTGTCCAGTCAGATTTTTTTACTATGTCCGAGAATGGCAATCTTACAAACTTTATGGGTAATCAATGCATGTCTTCCTCCATAATGAAAAAAAATTAAAAAATATCCTAATATCTATTCAAAATTCGCACATCGTGACCTGTACCTATTGTCTCTTGTCCTACTACTCTGCATCTCTGAGGACAGTCTGGCACAGCCTTCCCTGTACACTGTACTGTAGCTGAGGACAGCCATAAGCTCTCGTAGCAGCCTTCTCTGCACAAAGCTGAACCAGCCCTTTTCTCGAAGCCTCTCCTCTACATCATGTGCTACAGCTCCATCGCAGGGGCCTTTCACGGGTCTCATTACCCTACATCACTGTAACTTTTGCGCAGGGAACCCCCAAAGCACAGTCAGTGTCCATGACCACACAGGCACCAAGTAGATGGAAAAAATCACTTCCCTCAAATAATTTATAGAAATATTAGTAGTTCTGTTAGGATTACTCATCATATTTCAATACTGTCTTGCTCCCAAAATAAATAAACATAACTTGTAAATAAATATGCATTGGTTTGCACATTCACTGCCGTATAAATATACATTTCTAATCTCCTAATATGATGTGGAATCATGTAAACAAGGTGCTACAGTAAATAGGCTTATTTTAGGATTGGGAGATTTAATGAGACAAGTACTTATTACACCAAAGCATTTGTCTTATCCAAAAATGGAATCAGGTAGATAACAGTTTCCTATAATTCTCCAAACTAAAATTTAGAACTTTATTTTAGTAATCAGTGACTGAGCTTTGACAATGTTCCATGTCCAAAGATTTAAAAATAGAAAGAAACAAAAACGTTCAATGGCTTTTTAAATTATGTCCTGGCAAATCTTAATATGAATGCCAGCATGAATCAAAATCCCGTATACAGTTAAACTATAGAAAAGTCAGCAAAGATTACTTTATGCTTCATTTCCATTAAAACAAGTAATTTATGAGATCCTATATAGAGAATACAATGCTATAAATTCTGCAGAGTGGTTATCAAATATAAGGGTATTTCAAGCTGTAACTTGAGAGAAATAGAATTGTAAGGAAACTGAAGAAGAAGTATACAAGGTTTAGCAAATTATTATATTTGAATGCAGAGCTGATCAAATTAGTTAATTACAAATGATACTATAAATCTGACAGCTCTCTAATCTCTTCTAGTGCTTCATTAAATCAATCTAAAATTGTTCCAACTTTTTTTTCCTGGTTTATTTCAATGTAAGTGATGTCAAAAACAGGGGTAGGCTGCTCAGCCTACCGTTCTTTCCAATGTGGTTAGAAACCCTTTAAAGGTACTTGCAGTCAGAAATATTCACCAAATATTTGGGTTAATAATTCATTGTGCTTGGGGTTATTACATAAATCTTTCTCCATAAGCAGGATGACTCAAGCTTTTTGAATAGTAGAATGCTAAATAACGGTAACACTTCCAAGTACAGTAATAAAGAAAATTAGCTAGAATGCATAAAATGTTTAATATTTGACAGACTAAAACAAAACCCCAAACTTTTGGCTACTTTACAAGTCCTCAGGAGCATTCCATTACTAAGAAATAGAGTAGACTTAATTGAGAGCTTTTAGTCACAAACATTCAAAAAACTTTCTATTCTCGATGTGCTTAGAGAATATATCATATTTAGCATCCTATTTACCTTAATTGAGTAACAAAACCAAGGAAAACTTTCTGAACATATTGTCAGGAATGCTTCAGGTAGGTAGATATGGTACAGCAAGAAAGCCCTGTCTGGATTGCTGGTAGCTGGGCTGCTTGAAAGATGAATTTTTATGCATTGGTTTAGACTACAATCAGGCTAAATATTTTACCTTCCAAGAGAATTAGGACGTCCATAGAGGACTTCTTTACTCCCTATACTGCAAATTTAGTTCGTCATGATAATTTAATGGACAGTGAGGCCACACAATCTTATTATCAAGGCTCCCCTTCAGCAGCTCTTGGAGTGAATTGTCGTTCTCAATAGACAAGCCACCATCCCAATTTGCATCTCACATATAATATTCTCCTCAAAAGGGACAAGCATATTTACCCTTCAAGGTTTATTTATTACCAGTCATAATGCATAATGTCCTATAGGCTTTATTCTTCATAGACTTTTACAAGTTCAAGCTGTGCATGTATGCTATTTACTACTGGTAACTTCATGCTCCAGATGCAAAGTATTTTTTTCTGATTGTAAACGATTTTACCTTTTTAATTTTTGCCGGTGGCCAGGGATAAATATTATGGAATGTCATTGATTGCATATTTCCATTACATATCCTGTTTAAACACAGTTACACTTCTTCTTTAATACCCAAGAGAAAAGTAGAAATGTCACAGATCCCATAGGAGCCATTCTACTCTCCAAGACTACATTTATATAGTGAAGTAAAGGTGCAAGTACTTGGTCAGAGTGGTAACAAAAAGACAGCAGAAGAAGCTGCAACGCCAGCTAGCAAACTGATGCAGACAAGTCCCTAGTAGGTCATTCCCAGCCTTCACTGACTACTTTGCCATCGATGTTATCCTTACCTACATTAACCTTATGCGTGTAAGCACAAGTAGCTATAGGTGTTTTCTTGCTAAAATTACATATTTATTTTTTTTCACAGCACTTGACCATCTCCTCTTGACTTCGGCCTAAACTAAGAAAAACAGGGTTTAGGACCCTGCTATTGAAACTATTTGTCTTAAGCCTCTCCAAATGGCTGGTTGGAGTATGGGGACACAAATGGGGTCACCAGGTATTTTGAGACCTGGCAGAATTCTCTGTGGGAATAGTGTGCGCTGCCTACCTACATACCTTACTGTATAATTTTAACATGGTGCTGTTCAGAGCACTGCTGTGAGCTGTTAAACTCTTCCCACCTTTTGCCTTAGAGGCTTCTCCATTGTAGGGGGATATGGGATTCTTGCACTAGTTTATAGCTCATAAATGAAAGCTTCAGCAGATGGCAAGATCATCACCAAGATGATGTGCACTTTCAGGACATGTGGTATTCTTTGTTTGCTATTATGTAAGTAATCCATAACTGTGGAAAGGTATCTGCTTCTTGCTTCAACTGTTCTCTGAACGTCTCTTAGAAGAAGGCAGAGCGTATGAAGCAGGGCTACTCTCACAAGCTGCAGACCTCTTGGTTCAAATATTTCCTTTACCAGCAGTCACGCACTGCGCTTCACTGGAAGTCTCTTGTTTCAGTTCACCTTACTGTCTAATGAACTTTCTATATTTTCTGGTTTTGACTACTCGTATTCACTAACAGTAGTTACAGAGAGAAATACTGGATCAGTTTAAGAAAATAATTATAATAAGCCACACTCCATTACTGTTATTAATTGAATGTGCCCACTGAACGTTAACAGTTAAACCGTTTCTGTCTTATGTCTGAAAATAGCCTTTGAAAAGCAAATTAAAAAAAAAAATCAGCATATTTTTTTTAATTTTTTTCTACAGGTTTGTGCTGCTGAAAGAAAAAATAAACAGGCAAGAATGTTTTTCAGATAGTTTATTGCATGAACTTACTGTATAGAATTGCTTATACGGACAATCATAAATAGGGCCTCTACAGTAATGCTGACTAAAAGCAATTTACTCATTTGAAGCTTATGAATGTAAAACTTCTGTTAAACAAAAAGCCAGGCTCAGGTTCAATGGAATTTAGTTTTGAGAGTAAACACATTAAAAGACAGATGTCTTTTTACTAAGACTAGGGTAGGGAACTGGCTGAGTTCAAAAGATGTTTTTTGACAAGGTACTCAACCTACCTGTGTCTCAGGTTTCCCAGGAAGATAAGGAGGATAATAGCCTTTTTGCCCTTGCACTGGATTGTGAAGCTTAATTCATAAAGAGTCTTATCCAAAGCCATTAAAGCCAGTAGAAATATCTCATTGACTTTAATGAGCTTTTGTTCAGGTCCTTTACAAGACAGCTGAAAGACTGCCTTTGACTTCAAGCCCTAATTTTATAAAGCTTTTTCATATCCTCATCTTGGAGGCATTTGGAAACATAAAAATGTACTAATAAGACCACTACATTTATCATAAGATAAAATTTAATTTTTTTTTTTTTTTTTTTAAATTCTGAGTGTTATTCACTGCATGTGTGTACATCCAGGAGAATATATATATATAATATATATCAGTTATTATATGTATTTATAAGTGTTTCTCATGTTGGTTGCAAATCATCTCTGCACTGCTGGATGTCAACTCTACACATCTGATCGGGACGAAGCACAGTTTATAATGACTTTTCCCTTGATTTAGCCAGAGTGGCAGATCCAGAATATAAATTGTCACTTTGGTTTTATGCTGGTATTACCCCGGCTGTGAAAGCAAAGGCAATAACTGATCTGGCATAAAGTTACAAATAAAGTTAACCTTTTAACATCTTTAAGAAATTTGAAGCAGCAGAGAAGTTTAATACTTGATCAGTTCTTCATAATATGTCTCATGCATTTCTGATCTAAGAAAGCAGAAGCATTGCCAGAACAGTATTGTTAGATTTCCTATGCTGTCAAACTACAACCTCATAGTAAAAAGGCCCCCCAAAAATAGGAAAATTACCAGAATTGAAAACAAAAAGGAGAAAGTTTGAAAAGGGTTATCATAATTATATAAGCTATTAATGATTACATTCCTGTAGCATGTCAGTTAAGGAATGCTACGCTAATATCATAAAAGCTTGACTTCATTCTATAAGAATCTGAAAACAGTAACAGCTAATTGAGCAGAAATTGCTATTCTAGTCCAGGTAAATCTCATAAATTTCCATCAATATGCAATTCTTTATCCCCCAAAATAAGAGTAAAAAGATGCAAGTTCTCTGAATATTTATTGGCTTCTATTCAAAAGAGCTATTTTCAGTATTATGAATGACTGACATGACATATTTCCAAACCTGAAACACACCAGTATCAAAGCAATAGTATTATATAACAACTGTCATTCTGTAATGTACAAAGCATTTTTTTTTAAAAGACAATGTGCAGTAACCATGCACTACCTAATTTAGTCCAATATTCTGGAACAGTAATTAATATTTAAGTTTTGATCATAGAGACAGTTAACAGAATTTCTAATACAGCACTACCCCCAGATGTCCTGTTAGTTTTGTAATATCAGTTAAGGTATTAATTTTATTCAAAGACATGATTAAGCAGAAAGGAAACATTAAACCTTTACAAATCTTAGTTAAAACATTTTCATTTTATTTACACACTTCAGGAAAATGTCTCGCTATGCCTTAACATTCCAATTTAAGTCCTATAAAAAACATGCAGTAAAAAGTGATAATACAATTTATTTTGTATTTTTATGAACTATGTAAAGATAATTTAATCTGCCAAGTTTTTACATTCATATCTCTCCAAAGGTGCATCTAATTTAGAACTTGATTGGTATCAAGGTTTTTGCTTTATCAAGCTAACCCATTAGGCCATTACACATATTGTTATTCTCCAAGAGAAAAAATTATTCTAACATCTGTTCTCAGTCTGTTTTTCCATAATTTCCTTTTATGCCCCATGTAACTCATTAAGCTCATCTACAAAATCTGCTTATACTATATATGCCTTTCTACCATAAGACTGTATGAAAACTGAAAAAATAGTAGCCTACAATATAATCCACTTTAAAAATACACTATTTTTACTGAATCTTTTGATCCAAGAAAGTAGATCTGGTTTTTCAAGTCAGAATTGTGACACATGTAACATTTAACCTAAACTCTTAAGTGGCCTATATTCTAACAAAATGAGAAAAATGGGTTCATGTCTTACCATTGTGGAGTCTGTTCCTTATGACTGTTGCAGTTTTATGAGAGAAAAAGTGTTGACGTTAAGAAGAATATACCTTCTGAACAGCTTGAAGAGAGTGATTTTAATATTTTAATTCACTTGTGCAAGTGGTCTTGAAGAGTATAGCATACAGAGGGGTAGAAAATGTCCCAGTAACCTAAAAACTAACATGTGTAGAATGGAAAAGAACCTGAAGTCCAGCATGTCCTTCTAAATACACTTTTCATTTTACTCTTACAGGTGAAAATTTTCAACATTTTATTATTCTAAAGCTAGTTTCCAGCCCTGTGATCTCTTCTGCCCCCTTCTGTCTGTATTCAGTGATTGCTTCTCTAATTTAATTTCAGAGGAAAATACCTATTTACAGCTGACTTGCCCATAATGTATTCATCAACACAACACAAAGGTCATTCTTCCTGCAGAAAGCTGAAGAACTCACTGTCAAAAAATGTCTTACTAGCTCTTGAAAGGTGCCATTACTGTAAGAAAAGTGACATACTACCCGACATTAGCTAGCAGCTGATGACTAATGTGAGGTCAAGACTAGTGAAGATGATTTTCTAATATTTATAAACAGCAGTGAATTGAGTAAAAAATTGAAGGTATTCAGATTTACCCCAACGTGCTATCTTGCACGAAATCTCCATGGTGTCTATCTTGAGGATTTTACCTTGTATTAATTTCTGTGTGAACTGCTGTAAATCTGAAACCGATGCCTTATGCTCTGAGTCTGCATTGGCAATATATTTGTAAGTGAAAAGAAGATTAGTGGCTTTATGACTAGTATTTGTCTTGGGTACAGAAAGTGAAACAGAAAAGGAAAAACCTACCAAAGGAGGAAAAAGATACCTGCACGGGATAGACTGAATTAAAACCTGCAGGAAATAACCTCTAAAACTATATGTTAGAAATTTTAGAAGATAGTACCAGGAAAATAGTAGTGAAAAATGGCAAGAAATACAAGCATAAAAAAAGTGAGACAAAGCAAAAGAGAGGCAATGGTATCACAATACTCCAAACCAGACAGGAGGCCTTTTTTGCTGAGAACAAATTATTTCAAGTTAATAATTGGGCTAAACTTCCAGAAGCCAGACAAACTCATAAGGACCGTGCTGTCATTAATTCAGTTAGAGTCAGTGGGGTGACGTCTGTATGAAATAGGTATGAAATGCAGAAGGGTGGAAAAATCCAGCCTTGACAACTTCCCTGTGACAACTGGTGGGTTTTTTTATAATATTAGAAGAGTGTTGTCTCTTAAGGACACATGTCAAAAACCTGCATATGGAATAGGGCAGAAAGGATTTATATTTTCACAGCAGGATGCACAGCTATTCCCTGCACGCTAGATTAAGTTAAAACAAGAACAGGAATCTACACGAAGTGTAACAAAACCAAAACAAATTCAAAACTGTAGTGCAGAGAAAGCATTTACTGTCTTCCTGATGAATAGATGCACACTTTTACCAGTCAAGAAACAGATTTTTCAGATTACATTTTGGTTTTACTCAATATGAAAATGGCCCTATACAAAGAAAACTTAAATATTTATTTTTGGGAAAGTTTTGAAATACCTCTACCATCATCCCCAGACCAATTTTACAGTTAACACTACTAAGCCCAGTTACAGTTTCCTATTTCTTTATCCCACCACTGGTGCCAAAGCAGGACTGAGCCTCTGGGAGGGAACCATTCCAAATTACATCATCTGGCAACATGTCCTCAGGGAGCATCTGTCAGCTACAGGGAGCTGACTCACCCTCTAGCTACTGCTCCCGTACCTCCTTCCAAATATAAAATCTCCACCACTTTTCCTTCCATGTGGGGGAATTAAAAGGAGTCTTTTTTCTTTTTATAACAGTTGAGAGCAAACTTATTCTCTTCAGACCAAGGTATTTTACACAACCTAATAATTCTCACAAAACCAATAAGAATACAATCACAATCAAGTAATACTTGCTGTGTTGCACAAATTACCCAGGAGACGTGCTTCTTTTCAGTTGCAAATTGTAAGTGATACAGAAAATTGACTTACCGGCCCAAAAGCATTGCTGTCAAAGCTGTGTCCACGGTGATCACCTTCCACCCAAATATGTCCATGTGGAACTTTCACATACTTCTTTTTGTATCCGATGGTTCTAAAAAGAATTACAAAAAATGGTTAACTAGTTAAAAAAAAAAATTTTGTTAGGAAAATTCACATC
The DNA here is from genome assembly GCA_034008185.1 of Gorsachius magnificus. NCBI lineage: Eukaryota > Metazoa > Chordata > Aves > Pelecaniformes > Ardeidae > Gorsachius > Gorsachius magnificus. The sequence goes on from CM067081.1 coordinate 187,325,615, forward strand.
TATATTTTCTTGGAATTTGACCTTGCATACCATCCAACACATGCTTAAAAAATGTTGAAGTCCTTTAGACCTCAAGAGTGCTACTAAAGTGAAAATGTACGTAACAACTTTGTATGAGCTAGTTGCACTATCAGGGCCTGTTTACTACATGGTTATGGCAGAAATCACGTCACAACAGGGAACAAGAAACTTTTCAGTTAAATATAATTAAGGGATTCTCATTTCCATCTCTGTAGTAACAATTCTTTGAAACATCAGATTTTATCTCAGGTAAATGCCAGTGGACTCATGTTGCTGTCACATAAAGATACTGTACTGAGAACGCTTTTCTTCTGGGGTAGCATTAGGTACTCATCAAAAATAGCCTCGCATATCTGAACTGACCTTGGATTCAGAGCTTGGATTCCTGTAATGCTTATGTCCTAGGGGTAGGATTTTTTCAGCTGTAACAAGCTAAACAGCATAAAGTTAAAGAAAACCCCTAAGAGGAAGCCAAGTGCTGCAAAAAATTACATTGATGATTCAAGCCATTCTCCACAGAATTTCATACTGAAGCAGTGCCTCAGCATGCCCTGATATTACAAAAATTACAAACTACAGATAAATCCCAAATCTGAGGCACAGAGTATGCAAAATTCCTGTATTTAGTTCCCAAGCAGCTGTCATTTTGACAATTCAGGTCTGCCTTCTACCATACACTTTTGCTTTCTTTCAGATGGGATCTGTTATTCTGCAGTCATTCATACAGGGAGATGATTTTATCATACACACCAAATTATTACCATGATGAAGCCTTTACAAGCAGGACTACATATAGTCATACTTCTCATTTTGTTTTGGATAACCAAGTCTGTCCATAGACAGAAACAGACTTTTGATCTAACTTGTTGCCTCCAGCTTCTCATCACTTTTCACCATCTGGAAGATATGCCCCCAAAGCAGGATGCAGAAGGAGCACACTCTAAAACTAAAGAAAATCAACTGAAGAGAGAAATCACCTTCACCAGGAGATTCAGCTGAACTGTACAATAGCACTGATGTTCACAAGTCAAAATGGGAAAACTGTTTTGGGTGAGGTATGTTTGGCTTCAGAGGGGTGGTGGTGAGGATGTTATAAGGACAAGCTAATTAAAAGCCTGGAGACCATGAAATATTAGATGAATAAGGAATCCTCAAAAGTGCATTTTATTAACTTTATTTTACTTTATTAGTCAAATAAAAATAATAATTATTTTGCACATCACAAAACCCAAACAGTGCTTTCCAAACAGCTTTTTCTGGCAGCTAGAAGGGTAAGCATGCCAAAACTATATTCTAATGGAAGTTCTACCTGTGCTTTTGTTAGAAGATGAAAAAATGATCACCTATTTGCAGAGAAAAATACTTTGATTTTCATCTTTTTATAGAACAGCTTCATATTATACAGTATTCAAGACTGAGTTCCTAAAACATTCAAAACAAAACCCCAAACTGTCCTGACTTGGTAAGTATATAATTTCTTAAAGACAAAGAATAGTTCTGTAATAATTTAATTATGCTAAAAGAGCAATTTATTACTATGCAATTGCTTCTTTTTTTCCTTTTTTTTTTTAAGAAACGTGGCATACAGTCTGGACAATAAAATTATTTATGTTTTGAGATTCCATAATGCTTTGTCTCACTAATAATTTCTTTTATAAAGTACCATATGAGACTATATTTTACTAGAAATATGTTTCAAAATATGTGTTGAGACAAGTTGGCCATTAATTCTGTTCTGTCTGATTAGAGACTCTGAAAATTATTAAATTAATATCTCCCATCAGCCATAAAGGCAAACAATAGCCAAAAAAATATTTCATTTTCTCTTCCATTCATCTTCCTGAATATAGAAGAGTAGATTGAGATAAAGTTTTGTACCTTTGCAGACTTCATGCAGAAGACTGAATTTCACCCAGAAGGGTGAAAGGATTTGAAAGTTAATTCTGCTGACATGTTTACCTCATAAATGTCAGGAAAATAATATGGGAAATGCCAGTCAGTGACTTCATCTCAGACCAGACATAATCTCCTAGCCCCAAATGATCTCCTTCTTTATTATGATTAGGAAATCACTAACAGGAAGGGGGAAAAAAAGAAGGAAAAAAAAAGCTTTTAAAATAAGTACTTGGAAACAAAAATGGAAATAATTTGGTCTGCATGGATAGGTCTTGTAGAGATTTGCAGAGACCCAGTCAAAATAGAAAGGCTTAACAGAGGTGTATAATGTGTTCTTTAAGGCCTAAGGCTAAAAGAAAAAGATTACAGAGTTCAGTAATTATCATTGGTTCTTTTTATTATTTCTACAACAGAGGAAAATGCATATTTCTTTTCTACTCTTAAATAACTATCATAAACCAGACAAAAATGCTACAGTTAGGCAAAAAAAGTCTCTTAGAGTGATTAAAGAGGAATTATGTACAAATTCTCATATTGAAAAAGCAGATGATTGTACACAAGTTTTGACTTAGAGGAAATAGAATTAAAATTGATGATGTTAATAAATGTATTAAGGGAATAGGGGAGAGAAAAAGAAATTAAAAAGAAACAGAAGCAGCAGTTCTAATTACCCGCTTTAGTAGATAGGACTGATACTGAATGGATAAATCCCTCTGTAAACTCAGCAGATAAATGTAAAACCTTCTGCCATTTCATGTATAAGGTATATAATTCATCAGATTTTTCCCACATGTAGGTCCAATAGAAAAGAATTCAAGATGTATCGTAAACAATAAGTACCTGTATACCTGTGAACCGTATACCTGAAGAGAGAGGCAAGAAAATCTATTTTCCTAAGACAATTCCTTCAGAATGTTAGTGTGGCATTTGCACAGGGCAGTTATCTAGGGACTTTGCACCAACTTCAACAATTTTCCTGAAAAAACTGTCCTGTGGAACACAGGTTGGAATCTGAAAACAGTTTTACTTGAGCTTTTCACCGCATGGATTAGTAACGAACTGCAGCAATAAGCTCATGTTACAGTAAATTGGATCATCCATTACTTAATATTGGTTTTAATTTTCAAGATAATTTCATTGTTGAATTACTCCACAACAGATCAATAAACTATTCATGGAAGCAAACCAGGCTACAGGCTTCAGAAAGCCATATTTGGTTAATGACAGTAGGTTATTTTTAATTACTGTTGCAAAGACTACGTTGACTTTTTAAGAACAAAACCCCCCAAACTTCTTGTTTCCTCTCCTATGAAGAGATCACCAATTATTTCATAATCAGAATTAGTCAGTTAGTAACACTGCCCTTCTCTCACATGAATCTTGCAGAAATTAAACACAAAGGAAACACAGTCAATAACATACTGTATATTTTGAAAGTAATGTAAAACCCTATTTTTCTTTCATAGTGGAATATTCTTAGACTCATTTCTCTGAGTCTGTGTGTAATCTTGACCTCTGTTAGCTCTCACACATGAAGATTTTAATTAAATTTAGATGTCTGAATGAATTCTTAGGAGAACAATTGGTGTAATTAATAATTAACTTAGTATTTGTTAATTTCATATCTAGTTCATTAGCATGAGTTATAATTCCTGAACAATCTTTTACATTTCAGAAAGCCTCTACTAATAAAGAGTAGTCTTTCACTTTCTGAAACCTACTATCTTTGAAAATAAATAAATAAAGACTGTTTAACACCTCTTACCCTTCCCATTTTAAAGGTTTATTTTAAGAATAGCACAGGCAAAGACATTAAAATACCTAGATTTTGATACATAGTATTCAAGCATCTGTTAAAAACCATACTGCTGTGTGCAAAAAAACCTTCAGGTTTTACCGCAGTCTTTGACAGGTTAGTAATAACTACCTATGCTACTGTCACTCAAACTGTAGTTAGACTCTCACTGGCTTAAGAACAGTCTAAGAGAGTTGCAGTAATTTTCTTGATCAAAATGTAATGGAATTACATTTATCTCTTTAGTCATTTTTACAGAAATTGGTCTGAAATTCTGATTTTTTTTTCTTACATATGAGGTACATTTTGAACTTTTGCAAAGTTTTTTTTCTCTATGATTTAATAGTTAACAGATGTACTTATATCTATCCTTGGCTGAGAAATAATTTCAATCCTGACAGTCAAAAATGTGCTCTATATGGTATTCTAACCACCTGCCCACAAGTAAGAAAAATCTGCTTTTTTAGGATGTGATACCAGTGCCAAAGCAAGCAACTTGGCTCAGCTAAGTTGGATGAGGAATGATCGCCTTCAGTTTGATTTGACCTTGAGAAATCAGAAGGTCTCAGCAATCTGCATACTTCTGGGTGTCATCAGGGAAGAGACACTGTAGATAATTTCCCCTGTTTGCAGACGAGAGAATAAACAAATACAAACTCTTTTGTAAAACAGGTAGTGTCCATCATACTTAAGAATTGCTGTACATGGAATTTTTCAATATATATCCACCTTCATCAAATTCACAGAATGAAAAAAATAGTAAGATATTCAATTTCAGGTGACACCCAGATCCTAAGACATTAACTTTATTGTAATATATCATGTAAATTCTATTAGTATCACCACAGGGGATCTTCCACATGACACTGAACACCTTCCAGCCCCCAAGAAATCCCCTTCTTCTCTTCCAACACACACATATAGCCAACTGCATCTTTTTACTTTAACCCTTCCCTTACATATACCATATTCCTTTGACCACAAGCTGTTATTTAAATCAGCTGCTTTTAGAAGAGAGTGTTATGTAGGTGAAGCAACTAAATATTTCTTTTTTTTTTTTTGAAGGCCAGGTTAACAGACAATGCATGAAAGTATGTCAATAGTTTAGGGAATACTCTGGTTGCATGCAGCTATTAACTTTTGCTCAGAGCTGAAATGTGTTTTCCTTAAAAGCTGCAGAACAGCCAGTTATTGAGAGGCCTGACTTTAAAACTTGCATCCAAGCTAAGAACTGGGAAAGTGCTGGAGGAGACCTCATGCTTGGGGTACTGCTTCTGGAGCATAGCCAGATCTCATATATTGAGAAGGGAACCCCGAAAAGAAGACACACCAGAATGGCAGGAATGACAGAATTTGAAGCAAGTGACTCCAATTCTGTGAGATTAGGACCAGCCTTTAAGTAGCAGAGATTTCCTTTGCCTATACTTGGGCAAATTTTTGAGTGTCTAAACCCTGTAAGCTTCACCTTTTGCAATGAAAGATTTTGAAGTTTGAGGAAAAATGAAGACAAATTTACTTGTTTACTCATTTGGAACAGAAATACGTTAAAAACACAACCTTTTGTAATGAATAAGCTAAGCAGTTAAAGCATGATGCCAAACCGCAAATGGCATCTTTTTTCCAGATAAAGCACTCCCGCCAAAGTCCAGGTTCCTGTGACTCAGCAGTGCTAAGAATAAGTAGAAATCTGATATGGAAAGTATGGAAGATGTTTGCAGCTCTGTTTTATTAGTTAGATAATTTCTCACAAAACATGCCACTCTAAACAAAATCATTATTTAGCCATTATTTGCTTCACCAGCTTCTTCAAAATAGCAGTTAATCACTTATAAACATACAGTATTCAGGAAAGTTACTGGATTTCAACTTAAATTAAAAAGCAGTCTTATCAGATACTGATATTTACACTTTTTGCCAATTACCTGCTGTGTGAAAGTTAGTTAAATTTTCAAATGCATGCATCATGTATTGCATCAGATAGCTTTTAAACTATATTTCTACCAGACGGCTATGCCACACTGCATGAGGTATATCAACATGATTATATTACTGTTTTGCAGGACAATACAGTGCAGCCAATTACTGCATAACATTTTGAAACCAGAAGGAATGTAGTCATGCAAGATTTTGTATTACTAATGCAGCTGTCCTCTATATGGTTTAATAGAACCTAGATCTCATTTTCACCAGGGCTTTCTTTATACCACATTGGCAGAGCAGTGAGAACTGGGAATATTAATTCTAAGGCCAGAAAATACCGATGTGATGACCCACTTTGAATATGGAGAAGTACAACCCTCAGACTTTCAGGCAGTAATTCATGCAGTGATTATTGAATAATTCACTATTAATTGATATCTTAACCATGCACCGTTAAGTGAATTTAAAATTTCCATTATTTTATGTCAAAATGTGCCTTATAAATGATACTCGCATTACAAAGTATTTGATATTTTTATTATATATTCTAATTAGTACATATTGCTAGTTTCATAGACCTATGACTAGATTAAAAGAACTTAATCTGAGTAAACATATAAACTGAAGCTAAGTGTTCTAAAACATTGCCACCCAAAAAGCACTCTGCTTTTATAAAAGGAATGAAGATAGCTTTGAAGCACACATGTCAGTGATAGGGAGAAATTATTTTTAATGCCACATTACAAACAGGTACAGAAGCTACTCTTCAAAGTTCAGCATAATAAATTTATCTTCGCAAAGGCATATCTCCCCCCACCAAAAGGGAAAGTTAGGAAAATATGAAAATATATTCTGTACATCCATTTGTATATTAACAACTTTTTGTTTACGTATGACCTGATGAACCACTTATTCTCTGCAAGCTTTATTCTGACCTATTTTTTTACCTATTTTATATATACAGTTAAATAGATATATGAAAATGCACACAAGCCACATCACATATACATCAAAATAAAATCACATTTCTTAGGCCATATCACTTTAACTTCTGATCCCTGACCCCATATATTCCTCCTCAATCCACTCCTCTGCTACCTTGAAAATCTGATTATTCCTAACGCTAGTTTGTTCATCTCACTTTTTCTTTAGGCACACAAAACTACCATCCAATTAAACTACAACAAATAGATTAAACACATTTGTCTGAATACCAACTAGCTATAGAAACATAAACTGAGTTAGAAAAACTTTAAACACTTTATACAATATAATTGATAGTTCACATAACACTATTTTAAGCGAACACTGTTTAATGAAGTCCAAACAACAACATATTATTTATACTTGTTTCATTTCTCCCTATATGGCAGCACTGTTGTTACCATATTTGGATGAAAGTACTGCAATTAATATGAATAAATATACAAGATTGCCTACCAAGCCTTCCGTTTTATTAAAGAGATTCATGAGATTTTGCCCTCAAGTCTTTCTCTAACAGAGGGGTTTTTTTCTTTTGTAAAATAACCAGTCTTTAGTTACTCTTAAATATGTAAATTAAAATATGCCAACAATGCTAAAAGCCTTTCTACAAGATTTCTTCCATTTATTCTAGCAGTCTAATGAAATAAATGTACTATTGTGCATATTTATCTAAAATGATAAAATGATTGAAAGGACAAAGAACAAGCCAGCTCATCCACTAGAGATATAAGCCTCATTTCAAGCCTGAAGTTTGCTTGATAACACCCCATTTTGTACCAGACAGGGCACTGTAACAGAGAAGAGACTAGAAATAATTATAAGAAAGGAAATATGAGAGATCTTTGCTTATAAGAATCACAGAATTTATGGATCACTGCTATGAGCAAAGGTATCCCTGACAGAACATTTTCCCAGCAAAGGCTGCTAATCATACCTCTGAATCCAGATGTATTTGACCAACAGATACCAAAGACTTACACTGCAAAAAGAAGGAGGAATAATTTCCTCTAACTGTCTTAATATCACAGAATTTCCCAGATAATTGCACAAATTTCTATTCATCAATAATTTCAACACAATTCATCTTTGTCCCCTGTTTCTTTCTTCTTTTCTTTCCTGAATTTTCAAAATATCCGCAAAACACTCTTAAGCTTTTTAAAGGGTATGCAGCTTTTGTCGCTTTATTCGATCAACATGCATGATGCGATATACCTTTTGTCTCAGTGACTTTCTCCTTCGTATCTCTCTTTTTGGAACAGTTTTCATGATTTCCTCAATTCACTAGAAGTTTTTCCCAAAGCTATAATTTCATTTAATCTTTGACAATAATTATATGAGGTGATAACATTTGTAGATTATATTTTATGTTCCTTACATATCCTACTGTATGCTTTAAAGAAATGTTGCATTTCTAGGGCCTAAGTTTTGCCACTCTTTTGATACTTTTACCCATATATATACCCACATCACAAACAATTTCTACACAGGTGCTGGCAAGCAGTCTGTGAATTGAGTTAAAAAAGCTACAGCTGCCAGAAGTTATTTTCTAGGTCTTGTGAACAGAAGAGCTGCAGCAGCAGTATCAACTAGCAATGCTAGGGGATCCAGATTTTAAGGAAATAATTTCTCCTTGGGTAAAATTTCTTTGTATTCATTTGCAGTTACTTTTTATGATTCCTGTTTCCAGCCTCACGTTGCCTTTCTGTATTTTTTTCAACTCATCCTACCTTCCTTCAGAAACTATGTAAGAGACCACTGCAGATCACCATGCACATAACGCTTGGCAGCATAGAAATTTCCCTCTGTTCCTGAGAGTTTTGTTTACATAGTCAGGAAGCATGTGGCTACCTCAGTCATTTAATATTGCTTGTCCCTGTAAAGCAGAACTCTTTTTGCTCCTGCTGCTAAGAATGATCAATGTAACAGCAGCTTCTCTCCCTCAGAGGACTTTGTTCCTTTTTCCTGTAATATCTGTGTGTGGTTTCATTCTTGGGTCTTCTACAGTATTCCCTTCATATCATCTGTCACTTTTGTTTCCCTCTGTGTGTTCCACCAGTTCTAGCACTAACAACATTCTCATTTTATGATCCTTTCCATGGCAGCAATCCTCAACCATTTTAGGAAAAAGTAATTTCAGTGATTTTTTTAATGAAAATATGGATGATTTCTGCTGGCCTGTATTTGCAATCACACAGATAAGTTCAGAATCTGTTTGTTCTTATTTTTTTCCAAGTTGATTAAACCTATAGCAAAACACTGCTGAGGTCATACTGTGGAATATCTGTTCAAGGACCACATTCCTTTTAAGGTCCGTATATAACTTGCATTACTGCCTCTAACTGTATTGAGAGTATTTTGATTTAAAACAGGTATTAGAAAATTCTAAATTTGATATCAATATGTATTTTGAAATTTGTTCAACATGATACTATCTAAAGATAGCTGCATATACTATATGTATGTGAATATAAAAATTCCTACATACTTTTACACAGATCTGTCACTCCCATTTGAGATACTGAAACTACTTCATTCTTTCACTCAGCACATTCTCTTAATGAGAAGAACCATAATTATTTTCAGGATAAATTAAAACAAAAAAAATCAGTAATTTTGTGTTGAGAAAAAGAGCAATGTTTCATCTGTTGCATCCACTGCATTTAAATGGCTAACCAGCTTACTGATTCAGCAAAAAGAAAACATACAATGTTTCATTTTTCTCTATCATCTTTCACTGCCAACACAGTGCCCTTTCAAGTTAAGATTATGAAAATTATTCAGTTTGCCTCTTTTGATAAAAGTCCCATTAACCAAATGAGTGTATAATTTCATTACCTTCTCACATTTCTAAATTATATTGATAATTAACATGACAGGTTTTTACTAATATCATTAACAGCTATTAACAAAATCATATTATATCATATATTGGATGGGAATCATTTGTTAGATTCATTATCTTTAGATTCATAATTTTACCAAGGTAAAAACTTATTAATTATTCTAGGTCATTTAAGTAAAATTACCCAACCATCGTTGTCAAATTGAAAATTTTATACCTGTAAGAACAGGAGGATAAATAGAGATCAAAAAGGTACTGCTATCAAAAAGATTAATTCTTGCACCCCACACCCTCTTTTTATTAATACTGAATCACTGGGAAAATTGCTGAGTAGAATTTTACCTTTAGACACGTTTGAAGGAACTGAAGGCAATTGTTTTGAAATGAACATTTAAGATTTACAGTACTGTAAACCAGGCCAAGATTTCACCTGATACATACATAACAGTTTGGGCTTACTGACGTACTGCAGCAATACTTGCCTTTTTCCCTCCTTCAGTAACAGATGTAGAAATTTTCCTCTCAGTAATGCCTATGCCAACCTAAGAAAAGAGATGGTCCAACTTTTTTCAAGATTAAAAGTTGTGTAACTTAAAAATTGAGTCAGCAGTTAATCTCCAGACTGCAGAATCTGCAACTATTAAATAAAGTTATCTATAAAGTTCTTCTTGCTTGAACTCACCTTTTCTCCTCACCCAACTCCTCTCCCTGAGCATTCTTCTCATCCCTGCCATTTCTTCTGCCAAAGAAATTGTCACAGGAGAGGCTGTAGCCTGATCTTTGGTTACCTACCCTGAGTGTTTTCTCAGCCTCAGGGTGGAGGTTGCTGGCCATGCCAGCAGACTTCCAACAAATGTGCTTCGTGCATGTAAAAGTGAGAGGAGGAGGAGGTGAGAAGAGAAAAAAGTTTGAAAGTTCTTTGTATCCTAGAGGGAAAAATCATGGCATCTATCGCCATGGAGAAACCCGTTGGCTGATTCCTCTTCGGAAGAAATGCTGAATGGAGAATAGCTCTCTTTTTTCCAAAAAGTGGTGATACGAGGCTGTCGCAGCAGCAGTGCCTCTTCATCACTGCTAGAGGTTAAAGCTTCTATATTCTGATTTCTGGATCCTCCTCAGCTTAAGGCTGTGGTTGAATCCCAAATTCTAGGATTAGTTGAATTATTGGTTTAATTGGTTTGATTCTTGGTTGAATTCCAAATACTAGACATAGGCAGAGGATGAAGAGAAATGTCAAGCCCAATTGTTGAGGCCAGGGAAAACATGCAATCAAGGAGAAAATACTTGTTTGCATAGACGTGTCACTCCAGACTTCTGATGTAGGTACCCATTTTATATTACTATATTACTGCATTCAAACGCAGACAAACCCTTCTGGGTGGTCACAGATCAGGCCTTTTCTCCTCCCAGGAAGGGTACGCTAACAACTGGACTAGGACCAGTCTCTCTGTTGCCTGTTCTCTTTCTGAATCTCTTCCAATTAAATTTCAACCAGCTCTTTCAATCCCCTAATCACCCCCTGGAGGAATGGTGGGCCAGAGTCACCATGAACATGCTTACAGCTTGGTAATTATGGCATTCTCTGGGAATAAAAAAGAGGGAGGCCAAACCCCACTCAGACTTTACAAGATGTTAGTTGTGCTCTTGATTGCCTCTAATTTGGTACCTAGGTGCTGCCTGCTAAACTACCTGGTGCTTCTGTCCATTGGTAGCTGCTTATAATGAAGTACTAAGGAACCGGTGGAGTACCAGACCTCTGTCTGGGGCAGAAGTGGGACTGGCAGAAGATGGCAACGAGTCTGCATTTAGCTGCAATTCAGGTGGTCTGGATTGTGCTGAGCCCACGGAGCCTGAAAAAGGGCACTGTGCTATACACTGGGCCCTTCAATATATGTTTTTAAAGTTATCTACTCTGCAAAGACTCCAGAACAACTAATTTACTCAGGACTGAAAGAAAGTAAGATCCATGACTCATTAAAGCTTATTTAATAAACAGTGAAGAGAGATTCTGCAGAATTTCTCATGACAGAATGGTGTTTGCAACTGCTAAAAGAAGTTTTAGCACATCACAAAGAACAATACCCCATCTGGGGTTTTTTTGAACCTTGTAAGATCAGCATTGCGAATAGCTGTCTTGGTTAAAATCAGGTTCTTGTAGACCTGTGACTGCTAAAAGAGTCTGGCAATATCTCTGCCTAGCTCCAACTGTAAGAAATAATTCCCCACCCACACACCTCTCGCACAGAAGCTAATTGTTATACCTTCTTTATTGCTTAGCACTAACTAAAGGTATTAAAATTTCCTAATCTGCTTTAGGAAGCATATACAAAATGGGGAAGCTTAACTTTAAAAGTGCTTTCAAGATGTGGGGTTGGTTTTTTTTATTATTTATGGAGAGTTGTTATTCTCTGTACAATGGAAGTCTGAAAGTTTACATGTTTCCTTCTATTAATGTTTGTTAGGAAAAAATATGACAAGATGCCTTTTATTGCTTTTCCTTTAAAAGTGCATTTTCTTTTTTAAAGGACACTACTATCAAAAAGATAATTGAGAAGCTTGCAAGTAAGCCATAAAAAATACTAACTCAGTATTAGTAAATAAATTTATATTTTTGATACAAGTTATGATTATGAGTTTTAAAACTCCCAAATATTTCAATTGTTTTATCTCAAATACATAAGAAAATTTATTTAGTATTAATGAAGATGTGTTAGAAATGAATGATACTTTCTGCTGAGAAAAAGTCTGAAATAACTGATGTAAAATCAAGGAAAAAGAGTTACACAGCCAGATTAGAGTTTGTAAATGCAATGTGACACTTGTCATAATTTGGGAAATATAACAGAAACTAAGAACGATATGAAATTTTACATAACATTCATCACAAGCTTTCCTGAAATTTTAAAAATAGACTAAATGCAAGAAACAAATGGGTTTATTTATTTATTTTCAATCTTTGTCTCTTGCAACAATAGCTGTTGTCAAAAAAGCTTTGTTTGGATTTAGACTTGCCTGATTTTAAGCTGAAAAATTTGCTCTAAAAAATATAAAACCCAACAGGATTCATACAGCTTCTGTTAAAAGCACATAGGTGTAGATCACACTGCAGAAGACACCTACGTTTGAACTGGTGATGCTCTTTCAGACTGAACTTTCAAATTACAGTTTTGCAAGACTCCATCCTTTGAGGTTTACCATCTCTTATATAGATACAATGAAATTCAACCTTGCTTTATCTATCAGCCTTACTGTAAAGGTTATTTGTATTCATGGAAAGTTAAAATGGCCTATAATACAATTGGAAATTGCTAAGAAATATTTTTGAAAAGAAATTTCCAGGTGTTAATTTTTTTCAGCATTATCAGTGTGTAACTTACTACTACTGAAATGCCTGTAAACACGGTGAAAGTAGTGCTAATCAATATGCAAATTAAAAACAAAATATAGTAAAACAATTGTAATACAGACTTCTTTGAAGCAGCATTTATATTTTTCAAAAACAAACTTTCAAGAGAAAAAAAATTGTCATTTTCAGGAGCCTTTATCATGGAACACTTTTCAAAAATTGCATTTTGGTCTGTAAAATATTTTAGTTATTTTTTCCCCGACCAGCCCTATAAAATCATGTGATTGGAGAGAGGCTTTGGTTTTATTTTTATTGGGAAACATCCAGAAAAAGTTATAGATTACTTTTATAAAATATGAAGAGTGTTTAGCATCTTCTCCATCACAGCTACATTAACTGAATTTAATAAAAAATATCCTGAACTGCATGTTATGAGAAAATTTAAGTAACCAGGAATGGGTTATTGCCTGTCCATAATAAACATGCACTGATAGTGTGCAGTTGTTGCTGGACTAAATATAAAACAATGTGCTTAATTCTCATTCACTGGCTAGGTCCATCCTGTCTTCAGCTGACCATGCTATCTGACATGAATCCCAGTGTCCCTATGGACACCTGATGGTGCCTCGGGTTCTCACTGGAAATGCCCCCAGAGCACCTGGCAGACTAACCTTGATTGTTTGGACATCTTACCTGCCCTTGGGTAGGGAGCCTCCAAATCTCCCAAGAAGGATCCCACTACCACATGTCAATAAGCCAGAGTTAGATAACAACAACAACTACCTGGGTCCTTGTATGCCCATCTTGCTCACAGTGCATGCAGATGTGTACCTGGGTCCACCTGGGGAGCAGTGAGGCATCGTATTTTCTTTCCCTATTGTCCCCAAATCTTACTGCAGTGTCACACCTCAGGTAATTTTGGTCTAGAATAAAAACCTACGACCTTCCACAAATTGAAGCATTGAAGGATTCATGTAGCTGAAGCATTGAAGAATTCAAAGTGTGTCTATTAAGACATTTTGTTCAAAAGTGCAAGCAAGGCAAGGTGGATAAAAGAGAAGGAGTGTTGCTTGAAATGAAAGTCTGCCAATTTATTTGTGTCTGATACACACTGCTCCAAGGAGATACCCAAAATAATTTCAAGTAGTAGACATAAATTGCTGAAGAAAAAGACTGAAAGAATATCAGTAACTTTAGTTTTCAAATTTTAAAAAGAGGTACCTCTAAGCACTTCTCAATAACTAAAGTCACAGGTGCCTAATTCCATGATTTCTTCACAATTCTAATTAAACTCATTAATTAAATTATGTTGGTGCCTTCATGCCTGACAGTTAGTACAAGCAAAGAATGTAGAGATCATAGCACACAACAGCTGGTTTTAATTTCTAGCCAACTGTCTAAACATTAATGCAAGATTCACATTCTTTTAATCGTAGCTGAAACAGAAAAATTAGAGAGAAAAAAACCTCTCTCTTTCAAATGTCAAAATATTATAACTTAAATACATGTGTGTGGATGAACATCTCAACATATACCTGTTTATTCGGAGGGCTAGCAGAGCCACCTTGAGCAATCTATGTCTGCATAATTTTTCTAATATTTCCTTCCAGCAAAGAAAATTTTTGTCTTGCATTACAATCCTGCAAAGCACTCAGAAAGTAATCAGCCAGAGTGACTGGTGATTTCTGTCCCTTACTGCAACTCTGTGATTACTTTAAGGGGAAAAAAAGTTATAAGCATGAATGAAACAAATATTAAAATATTTTTAATCTTATAAGGGGGCATTTTCTAGGGGATTTCTACAACTAATTACTATTACTGAAATTAAAAAAAAATGTCATTTGAAGTAACTATCATGCAAATTCTTTTCTTGACATTAAATTCATATCTAAACATAGATACTAATATTTCTTGGTGTTTAAGATCACATTACAGTATATCTAAGAAGCATACTCATAATTAATCTTTTTTGAAGAGTATAAGAAATGCCTTATTTTTGGGTCCGAGCAGCAGCCTGTGTGGCCCTATAGTCTGTCTCCAAACAACTGCAAAAGCAGTCAATGCACAGGAAAAGTATGTTAGCCTGACTACTCTCCGTGAGCATCGAGATTTATTGTATCAGCAGTGTTTGATCGTACATCGTTGTCTACTTCTTTTAGTATCCATTTATTGATCTGTTATCCATGAATTTGTCTAACCCATTTTTGAACCTGCTAATACTGTCTGCCTCCACAGTCTCCTGGGGCAACAAATTCCAGAAGTTCACTATCTGCTGCGCAAGAAGTACTTTCTTTTGTCTGTTATAGACCAATCTCCCACCAGTCTCTTCAAGTGCCCCCAGCTCCTGTATTCTGGGATTTGGTGGACAATTCAGCTCATACACTGCCTTCACAATTTTGTAAACCTTAGGCATTTCTCCCCTCAGCCTCTGCGAACTGAAGATTTCTCGTGTTTTCAGTTGCCCATGTCAGGCAACTGTGCCATAAACATTGTTTTTGCTGTTTTTCTCTTTAAACCCTCTCTCTATGTCCATCTTTAAAATCGTGTCTCAAGAAGCAAGAACTGACAGTATCCTTTAGGGGGTTTATATTCCAGACCTATATTTGCTGAATATTTTGTTAGTTTTTCAGCTTTGGTGTTACAGTTTAGATCAACAGTGGAAAAGTAATAAACAGAAATGCTGAATTTAGGAATCGTCTAATACTTTTCAGAGCAGCCTACTATTTGCCACATGAGCCCCTCTTTAAACATTTTTTTCTGAAAGAGCTCAATTACACACAGTCTAGTATTGGATAATAGTAAAGAAGTGCTTCATGGAGCCTAAAAAGATTTAGAAAGCTGATCTTTGCTCTTAGGAGTAGACATTAATAGTAGTTCCTTTTTTTCTCACAACACTGGAATTTCATGTTGCTTTGTTAACAGGAAAACCCTGCAAAGCAGTAAAAATTTCAAACTGAAGATCTTCAAAGAAATAATCTGAATCACCTACAAAAGGAAAGGGCATTGTCCTCATTAATACTTCCACAGCATTCAGTAACCTCACAGCATTGAGTCAATTGATGTCTCATTAAACTGGTGCATTTCTCCCACTCTCCTTCTCCCCAAGTATGTATTTCCATTTAATGTTACTAAACCAAGAAAATGTTCATTCAATATTAATTCTTGAAAAAGCCTTCAGAATTATTCTTTGACCATTTTAAATACCAACAGAGAACCTAATCCTGTGTCTGGTCATAGCAGCAACAGGCTTGTCATTGCCTTGTGTGTTAGCAGGAACACAAGTATGCTGAACACTTTACTGAGTCTTGTATCATTAAGAAATACTTGGCAAGTAAGGGAATTTTTGTATTTCTTTTTTGAGCCACACAGTGCTACACAGGAAGTATTTCTGATTTTGCTTTACATAATCTTGCAATATGAGAGGAGGAAAAAAGAGAGATATTTTTGTATAACAACGGAGAATCCCAGCATGCTGGTATTTCTGGAAAGAAAAGTGCTATCAGCATGATCAGATGGTTCTAAAGAAGTGAGAGTACAGTGACAGGGAGCCACAGAGAAGAATTCTAATCATAATAGCCTGAGACAGACACAAAACTCCAAATTCTTATTTACAAACCACAGAAAAGAAGAAAAAAGCAAATCAAAATCAGAACTGTTTCTCTTTTTGATGGCCAGAAGAAATGCATAATTTAGAATCAAAACACAAAAAAGTGTGCATTCCTAAACATATTTTGAAATTATGGATATCAGGCTCTGTCTGCTTTAGCAAAGTGTAAACAGTCAGTCATCACCAAAAGCAGAATCTGAGGTACATGAAGGAAGAAAAAAAAGGATCAACATAGAATGGATGACTCCTTGAACATTACTTTTAACATTAACATTACCTTTTGTCAATATACATTTTAAAATTGAAATTTTATAGGCATCCTGCAAAGCAGAAGGATCAAGAATAAGACTTCCAGTCTAGTGGCTTGTATAATTAATCTATTTAATGATCACAAATTTCAGTTTTAGCTTATTAACATCAGATTCAATAGGTTGCTGACTCAACTCAGTGGAACACATTTTCCTGTCCCCACAGAAAGTCTATTATTTCAATTGCTTTCCCATTTGCATAAGGATGAAACAGATGCCTTTGCCATTCTGAGAAAGAATGTTAGCCATGAAAAACCTCCACAATTAAAGTTTCACCAAAACCAATATATATTTTTAAAAGAAAATCATATAGAAACTCTGCATTTTCTTATTAAAAAAAAAAAAAATCCAAAAATATCCTGAGTACTACCAGTGACTTCGGGGGGGGGGGGGTGGGGGGTGGGGGGAGAATGGAGACCTATTCAGTCTGAATAGTCTACAGTTCAAATGGATCTTTTGTTGAATAAAAAAATTGTGTGGGACAAGAAAAAATATTTCCCCTGACAGGTTTCTATGATCATTCAGGGAGAGACTTTGAACCCCTTATTTTGGGCTGGCACTGTGCCAGTCAACCACAATGAAGTAGAAAAAAGTGACATTACAAAAAGGACTCAGATGGCCTGAAACAGTTCTTGGGTTCAGAAAAAATGTCCATCAGCCACCAACACCTACCAGGTTAAGGTGACAGACAAGAATAAACATATCAGCTATAAAGGGAGATGGCTAAAACTGGTACTGATAAAGCAGGGAGTTCAGCAACTCGCAGCTTCCCAGTATACTATGGTTTAGATTTCCCTCAGCACTTTTCTTGGGAAGCATTTGAAAGAGCTTTGATGTGAAATGGGAAAATCATTTGGAAGTTTGGGTTATTCATTTTGTTCCACGTGGGGCAAGAATGATAACACTTGTTGGCCTTACAGAGTAAACCGGTCCTATCCAAAATGAAGGTCCTTGTATGCTTGGCATTTTGTTCTGGAAACAATATAATTAACTATAATATAACTTCTCTGTAGAAGATTCTGCTATTTACTAAGTGCCAGACAAGACCATCTCTTCCTTATTTGACCACTCGTATGGTTTTATTTGTAAAGATAGTTTTTAATTATAATTTTGCTTTTGAGTTTTTCCATCAGTAGCCATTATTATAATACATTAAGAGAAAATAATTTGTATACACTGTTCTAATAACTTAGCTGTACAATACCCAGTCCCATCTGTTTGTGCTGGTTCTTCAACACTGGAAAAAATACTTTTTGTCAGAACCAGGTGCAATGGACCACGAACAGAAAAACAGAAATACTAATATTATTATTAACGTATTTCCACAGGCTTCTTTCTTCAAGGCCATAGATGTGTTGTATTTGCAGGGGTTTTTTTCCCACAAGAACAAAGGTACATCGCAACAGAACAGGAGGTAGGAGAATAATAATGTGGTTTTGGTGCCACACATATCAAGGCAGTCACAAGCCTCAGCAGCAAGAACTTCTATCTCGGATGCTAGCCTGTGATCTCCTCTTCATTGCCAAGACAGAGATGCATTATGGCCACTGGGAATGTATCTGCATTAAGGACAAAGTACTGGCATACACCAGAGGCGCAATCAACGGTCTGCAAATGTTGCTGGAGGGTAGGACTGGGATGGGGAGACTCCTATCCCAGCTGCCATTTAAAGAGCATGTACATCTACTCCCTAACAGTGCAAGGGGAGCCACGGGAAGCCAACCTTCTCTGCCTTTCTTTCAGATGAGCTGCTCCAGCAGAACTCCCCATCAGTCATAATCTGTCACTTCCCCTGAGCATTAAGACTGTAATTAATTCCTATTGCCTAGCTATGCAAGGCAGTGGCACTGTATAATCCCCAGCGAGTCATTCTCCCTGTCATAGCAGAGAATCTTTACAAGAGAAAGAGAAATAATGACAGACATGTGACAGCTCAAAAAACCCTGTAAACATTTGCTTCAAAGCAGAAAAATGTACATGTGACTTTCTTTAGAGGACAGCTTTAGAGCTCTATTATATTGCACTGGCCTTTGACAGAGAACAAATGGGGAAGTGTTGCATAGGAAAGTGAAACAGGGTTTCTGACAGGTAATTGCCATCTCTTCCTCCTATTCAATGAATTAGTTAATATCTATTTTAGGACAGGGACAATCATACTTTGCTATCTCCTACTGGGAAAATTCCTAAGACATAAAAGCACGTTATGTGCTTTTCTCCTGCAGTGCATTCTCAGTTCATTCTTCAGCTTCTTCACCTGATGAGTTGCAACAAGGACCTCACCATGGAAAGTCAGTAGAAAGCAATAATCAGCAATACAGCTGGTAAATCTGAAATAATCCTCGTACCTAAAAAGCTACCTGCTGTATCGCTGTGGAAATACTACAGCACTTGCTGTATTGAGAAAAAGCAGAGTATTAGCACCATCAAAAGTATCTAACAGCAGAGTTACTAAGGAGAAAGAAGGAAGCAGGATTTGTATCCCAGCCTTTTGCACTGCTAGTGCAAAGTTAACTGCCCAGTTATACCAATAACAGCTTAAAAGCAGCTGTTGGGAAACCTGGAAATAAAAGAGATTAAATTCACAGCAGTCAAACTAGTAATTTCTATTTCAGACTTTTGTTGCTTTTCAGGAATGCTTTTTTTTCTAGTTTTCCTCTGGGCCTTTATACTTCCTTTCATATGCTTCTCCCCCCCGTTCCTTTACACTTCTTTAAGGAAAACAGTAATAAATGTTAGACCTGTTCAACAATGGCTTTTAGGTTTCTCAGTGACCCTAAGAAATACTTTCAGAGACAGCATGCACCTAATAAGGGTTGAGTGAGGTCAGTCCAATAAATTCTTAGTGCCCATTGAGATCAAACAGACGACAAAACTTTTAGCGCTCTTTCACTATAGGTGAAGGTGCTATAGACCTTCTATAGAGCCATACTCTCAAGCTCCATGTCATCTCCTCTCTCTTCAATGTTATTTACTCATGACAGCCAGCAAAAGATTCCTCCATAGCTCAGAGATACAGCCATTCCATGCACTGAGTTGCAAAGATTTGCTTTGTGAAAAGCCCATTAAAGCATGTTCTTTATCTGCAGATACCTCTGTCACCACAGCTTTCTGCTGCTGTGCATACCTGCTTCTCTAGAATGATAACCTTGCAGATAATAAATGTAGTGGTTCTGAGAGGGCGTTAGTAGAGGCACCAACAGCTAAAAGGCAGGTGATAAGCCATTAAATTGGCAAGAGCACTGGATTTTTCAGGCTGAAAAATTTTATTTTTTTTGTTTCCAGGTAGGAAGGTATAACTCCAGACTTGCTTGATATTTCTGTGGTCAGAGACTATTAGGAAACAATACATACACAATGCATGATACAGATAAGTAGACTTAAAGTGCAAAGAAATGGATAGCAGCTTTTGAACACAGTGAAAAAAATCATGAAAACACTATTAAAAGTCTGGAATGGGTAATTCATAGCATAAGTTACTGGTAGGGGAGCATTTCCTGGGTTCATAACATTAGCATTAGCATTTATTATCACTACTATATCACATTAAAAAAGGAAGTACATAAGGAAGACGGACAGCAGCAAAGAAAACCAAGTACTTCAGAGTGAACTTTCTAGCTCTAGATTAATTGTAAGAAACATGATATTTTATAGACTGCTCAGTAATAGGCATGGACAAATACATAAAGTTCTGATGTACAGAACATAGGTATTCAGTTGATACTTAGATAATACACAAGAAACAATTATAGTTCTTAGTTTTCTGTAGATTTCCATGAGATCAAGTTTTCTTAATACAACAAATCAGTTCAGTCTCATATTTCAGTATAAAGCATTTATGGCAGTTATGAAACTCAACACTAAGTCTGTGAGTCTGACTGCTATAGGTTTTGAAGATGGGTCACATAAAAGTCTTCAGTCCCTATCCATGAAATACAACATATGGAATGAAGACTATACATTGCTTTAGCTTTGAAAAAAAAAAAAAAATACAGAACTAAAAGAACAGGAAAATAATCTGCTCCATAACAACCAGGAAGCATTTGGGAACTATTTACCCCCCTTCCTTACAAGCCCACAAGCAAACAAGCAAACTATGCTCTGCTGTATCCTGCTGCTACAGGAGACCAAATAGGTGCATTCCTATGAACCATGGTGTTATGCCAGCTATCCCTTTATGAACAAATGTGGAGTTCAAGAATAGTGAATTCAGTAAGACATTTTCCTCTCTTATCAAACTTTAGCAAGTCACAGTGTTTCCTGTACATTTTCGGAAGTCCAGGGAAGGGTTCCTGAGGACTTGGTTGGACCTGCTAACCTGCTAGAAGCAGGAGTGGCAGAGCTAAAGAAGAATTTCTCATTAGTCCTTGTGTATTTCTGCACAGATAATACTTCACTAAAAAACCATCAGACAAACATTTGACTAGTCTGAGTATTAATAGCTAATACAACCTCAGTGAGAAACCTCAAGAAAAGCCTGATTTTCATATTTCATCACCTCTCATATCAGCTCTACATTTTTATGCCTGTTTGAGACATATTATTAATCAAAGGGTTATAAGAGAGAAATGACAGAAAAAGGTTAAAAGATAAACTGAAGAAATACCAAGAATATAAACAGGACACTCACTTGTTCAACTAGATATTATATTTATTTTCAGTATTGTCAGTACATGCTCAGCAATGTATAAATGTGAAGACAATATCTCTACCACAAAGGGCTTAAATCTTGTAAAATATATAACTTCCTTGCAAAGCTGGAGGGCTCAGAATAAAGAATCTTCTCATTTCTAAATCACTTGTTCATATTCCTCCTGACTTTACAGATTTAAACCTGGTCTAGTATCTGGTCAGAAAATATTTTTGGATTTTTTTTTTCTCATCGAAAAAGTCACTACCATGAGATGCACTCTTATCAAAAGTCTTATCAGCTACCAAAAATGGAATAAGCATAAAGCCTAAAACACTATTTGGATTATTGTCTTTTTTTCAGGGCACTAATGGTCATGGAATATGGGATATAAAAAGAAAACAAGATAGTGTTTACTCAACCTTAAGAAAAATGTTCAAAAATACTTAAGGATTTAAATACACCAAAATAAAGAAATTCAAAGTTATAGACCACATAGCTCCTTCTTCTTATACATTACATATTGAGTATTTTTTTATTACATTACATGCTTTTAAAGGACTGACACCTTATTAGAAATGTGCAATGTGGCACAGTTATTGTTGCTATGGGAACTATAACATTAAACTTTCTGATTTATGTATACACATTCTCAGATACAATGCTGCTTTCATGTAATATTTTGTAATAAATTTTCTCTTTCCCCACCAGTCTTCTATGAACTACTTCTTTGCAAGAGGTAGATTGCTCTCCCTGGGTGAACTTTTGCCCTTTTTTAAGTCAATGGGAGTTCTACTGTCAGCTTCAGTGGGGGCCATCATTTCATCCCAGACCTGTGCACCAAATACAGTTGCTTAGGAATATGCCCTGAAGACCTGATTTTGATCTCACTTATGCTGAACAGAAAAGGGGAGAGGGAAAGAAACAGAAAAAGTGTGAATGCAAGAAAGCAAGACAAAGCAAGAAAGCAAGAGGAAGCCATAAAGCAAGAAATCAAGAAACCAAGCAAGTCTTCTGTTCCATTTCTGATTTATATGCTTTATATGATTTCTTTGGTGATTTTCCCATCATTCAGTTTAACAATATAAATCCAAATGTAATATAATCAGGATAGTTCTTATGTCTCAAGAACTAAGTGGTCTGGTTTCTGTCAGTGCCCCCTTGCCTGTTCTTTTTAAAAATTAAGCCAGACATTGATTAAAGCTCAAAATATAAGTTCAGATGTGATGTGATAGCTGGACACATCTAGAGGAAATAGTGTCCAAAGAGAGAGCATTAATGGTAAGCATTTTGACATCAAAATTTATGGGCCTGTCTGCTTCATTTTGCCATTTACAGACTCTGACATTGAATTTCTCTACTTCAGTTGAGCATTTTAAGGGGCTTAGTCACCTTCCAATTATCTGTGAGTGCTGTAGAAATGGAGATGCACTCAAACTTCATGAAGGCCTGCTCAGGTCTGATAGGAATCCTCTATCTAGCCCTATAAATGCGCGCGCGCGTGTGTGTGTGTGTACACATATATGCCTATATAGGCACTCCTGTGTGATGCATGAGAATTATGTATTCCCTGGCTATCTCAGTCCCAAATAAGTCCAACTAACAGATAGTTCCCTACACAATAACTAAGCGGTCTCAGAATTTGGTGTGATTTTTAAAAAACAGTGAGGTTTTTAACATGAACAAGTAAGAATATTTGATTTGTAAACTCCTGTGAGTGACTGTCAGAAGACTTGGCTACACACACTTCACAATCAGCAAGAGCGCTAGATATTCATCACCTTTGAAAACTGAAGACTGCCAATCTCCAAATGTCAGGCATCTTATTCATTTATTTAGTTTTTATGCATCTTTTAAGAGGAGGAAGATGAGTGTTAGGGTTAAAGTAATTGATAAATGAGAATTATAAAACTCCCACTCTCTCAGACTTATCTGGCACACATAAGAAATAGCCTTTCAGTAAACACCCTCCTGGAAGACTGGTGTGCATGCAAAACACACAGTAGAGCAGAGGACCTTAGGTGGTAAACTTTTTGGTGAACTCTCCAACCTATAATTGAGTGCCATCTGGCAAAAGAGAAATTTCTAATATTCCTGGAACAATCAGTGAAATCCATAGAGTAAGTTTAAACATCACATTTTTTAATTCTTCCAGAATGTTTACAATACATAAAGACTTTATAAAACAAAAAGTAGATTAGAAATAATGAAAAGTTAAACATTAACCCTGCTGTAAAATCTATAATGAAACCCAACATTCTTTTTAACTTTGTGCCTCCTGACAATAATACCAATCTTTAACCTTCAAATATCCACTCCTTTACACATAACTCACTAACATTTAAACTTCTTGAAAAGAACAGATAAACGCATCAAAGGATCAAAAAGCTGACAAGACTACATTATCTAATGTATGTAATATTTACTGGCATTTTAAAACCTCAGCATCTGTAGTTTTCTATTGTATGCTCAATAAACTGGTCAAACGCAGCTCTTGGCACAGGTCCAACTGACTCTTTTGTTAGATCACACTACTTTTCCTGTCTAGATAAAGCCAGATGGTTCTTTATTAAACTTCTTTAAAACTTACTTCTAAGACTTAAGTATTTTAACTGCCCTTTTTTTTGTTATTCACTTCAACATTTACTCCTGATGTACAGTAACAGATTCTTTCTTCATTTGCCTGACCTCTCACACAAACTGACTTTTGTGTTTGCTGTCTGAAATTAAATGTCCATATTATATGGTTTTCTTTTGATTATATGCATACAATATTTAATGCATATCTAGGTCAACATTCTAAGAACTAATTAAGATATTGTATACAAAAGTGAGATATGCTTACATGTAAGCAAATTATGGCTACCAACATCTCACTGTGCTGATGCTATGCCCTGATACATTAAATTCATTCTCACCATTACTCTTCATGACCATTTAATATTAGATTTTTTTTCTTGTTTTATGTATGAGTTTGGGCCCCCTGCCTTGTCTCATCACCATTACAGACGCATACATATACAACTTCCTCAGACCCAAACTCCGCCTTGTCACACAATCTCCACTTATCCATCCATACCACCAAAGCCCTTGTTTTTTATCCATCAGCAAAGCAAACGCTGAGCTGCTTCACACCAGACAGCATCACAGAGCCTGTGCTGAACCTCTTTGCTGAGCTTTGACCCTGCACCTATTTTGTTCGTCATCCTCTGGGCTCTGAGTCCTCCTGCCAGACAGTAAGACAAAAGGGAATACACAAAAGATTTTTAGTGGTACTTCCTGAGTCACTTCAGCAACCTGGATCACACTCTGTGTACTCCAAATCCCTGCCTAGGACAATCTGGTCTTCTCCTCCCTTTGTTGGAAGGGAGGCTGAGTTCTACAGCAGAGAGAACCGGGTTGGTTCTTAAACCCAGTTTATGAGCCACTGGGTTGAGGCCCATAGTACAGCTTTCAGTAGAAATATATTTCTGCATAATTCATGTCTGAGTTAGAAAGTTTTAACAATTAGAACATCAATGTTTAATTGTGTAACACTGTTTAGGGATTTGTATACAACCCTTAGAAATTCTGCAGGTTATCCAGACTACTATTTTCTGCATACCACTAAAGTTTGCTGTAAGAAAGTGCACTGGTGATATCTGTCTCCATTCAGGGTTTTTCAAAATAATGACCTCCTCTGAATTTATATTTTGTCTCAGAAAACTGGGAGATGAGTGGTGTAGGCTGGCTGCAGATGTACATCTCTGTTGATACAATTTATTCTATTACAGTTGAACTCATCTTGTCACATTGCACCAATATCTCTGATTTTCCCAGCACATGTCTGGCTTTTTCTCAGACATTATGGCATTTGATATGTCAGCAAATTTTGTAACAACTGACAGAAAGGTGAATAGTATATATTTGGCATATACAAAACATATGCTAACACATTTACTTTTCATTACACCATGTTGATTGACATGCATTTTACTTAATCAAAATCCATAATCATTATTTTTTTTTAAATTTATTCAGTATTTTGTCAGGGTTATTGCCTTCATTATGCTCACAGTATTAGCAGTAGCATCAATTGCTAGCAGCAGATCAAATACTAACAGAATCTTTTCCCATTGCTGTGTATTTGATAAAGATTGTAGCCTTATAATCAATACATTTTTAAACTCTTAAAATTTTTGAAAAGACTTATGCAAATATTCTCCAGCCAAAACCTTTATTACTGCAAAGATTATTATTAGGTAACATCTTACAGGAAGGGTCATCACCCTCAAAATGACTAGATTCCACTGTGATTAGTTTAAACTTATTGTACTATGAAATTAAATAAGACTATATTTTAAATAGCTGTATGAAAGAGGAATTTTCCTTCTAAGATTATAAATGGTGATATCTTTTACCAATTATCTCCTCAGACCCACAATCTATGACCCTTAAACCCAAGATTTTCTATCCAGTGCATGTTAAAATAAAATGTATGCATTTTACAGTTCTTGTTCTCTAAGATGGTAAAAGCAGCAATCAAGACTGGAGTCCCATTGTTAGATACTGTATAAACCCATTAACTGGGATTCCACTTAGCTAAGTTTAAAGGTTACAAACCTATTCTAAACTCATTACTATCAAAGAAGACACATTCAGATGAATTATCATTCATTGCATCTGTCTTAGCAATCTATTTTATGCAATATAATTTTACATATCAAAAGTAGGAGGTAGACTTGTGATTTTTAGAAGCAATTCTCAATAGGAAGGGTAATTGGAATGAAAATTTTAACTCTTCAATCAAAGGTTGTGACAGGAACAGGGTATCTCCTCACATTCTACTTGAGTCTCAGAATATACTTTTTGTTACATAGAAGAAATTAGGAGGGGAGCACAACATTTTTTATTTAATTCTGCCTTGGATGAAACAACTCATGGTAAAACTGAAACTGAAATGTGTCTCTATGAAGGCAATCAAAAAACAGAACACGCCTTAAAGATGGGGGAGAACATCACGTTTTTACAAAAAGTGGAAAAAAAAAAAGGTGTAGAAAAAATAATAATTACTAAGGAATAGCACAAATTCGTAGGCTTAAAATCAGTAAGGGTAAAGAATGAAATGCGTTGAAAGAAGAAAGGAGCTTAAAAGGCAAAAGCAAACAGTTCAATTAAAAAAATGGGAAAAGAAAGCAAAGGAAAGTGTACTTCAGTTACTTAACAGTCATTATACTTTCTTTGTAAGGAACAAAAAAACTATGATCTTTTTTTTTGTCATAGCACAGAGAGAAGGCTGAAGGGCTCAACACCTTATTTACATCAGCCTTCACAAAAAATAATTCATGACCAAACATTTAATTAAAGGAATTTTAATGATGGGCTAGGATGGCAAACCAGAATACAAGGAGAACATGTTGTATAAGGTATAGTCTCTGGATGTATGCGAGAAGGTAATTTAGAGTGAAGTTCCCTTAGAATAATTACAACAGTCCATGAAACAACAGTGATTATCTTCATGAACTCATGCAGGGCAGAAGATATCTCAGAAGCCTAGAAAAAGCAAGCACAACACTTATTTTTGTACCAGATAAAAAGGAGGATCCAGCGATTATTGAGCAGTTGGTCTAATTTCCACAGCCAAAACAATGCCAGAGGAAATTATGATAGATTCAATTTGAAACCATCTATACGATGATGAAATGATAAACATCCAGCTGGGATTTTAAAGAGTAAATTATGTTAAATTGATCCAATTTTTTTTTTTTTTTTTGACAAAACACCTGACCTAACAGACATGGGAAAAGCAATAGAAGTCTTATATCTTAATTTTACTGAGACTTTTGATGCACTCCCAAAAAAAAATCTCATAATGCTCAACTAGTAAATAAAGTCTACATCAATGGTGTCTGATCGGCATCCCATGAGTCAGATGCATTCTCCCAAAGCAAGGTGTCCATTCATCAGCACGGTTTATAAGGAATGTGTGACTTTTTGGTTTCGGGGTGGTTTTTTGCAGACATGGGAACAAATCTGCCATGTGTAGCTGGAATGCAGCATCACTGACTGTAAAGCACCAAGTAAAGAAGGGTAGGGATAGGTCACAGGTTATTACAGGATGACATATCATGCCATACCCTTTTCTAGATTCTGTGAGAGGCAAGGAAAATGGGGCTGCACTGGGATTACTAACCCTTCCAGAGCACCAAAGAGCACAGTTTATATTCCCTAGGGAGGCTCTGCAGAAATTAGCTTCTACTGAAGAAGCTTAGTGCCAACTGGATGATTACTAAGTTGTAGCCAGACCCAGAGATACTATGCAGTTGAATAAAGCTCCTTAATGCATCCAGAGTGTCTGGATTATCCATTTTTCCAGTATCTTTAATATCTTAGCTAATGAAAAGTATGAGATATACTCATCCCACAGAAAAACTAGATGCATAAAAGTCTTTAAGTGCAGGTTTAGTTCTTCTTAGCATTTTTACTATGGAAACAGGAGAAGCAATAGAGAGTAGTCTAATGACATCTGCTGAGGAAACCAAATTGTGATGGGTTGTAAACTCTTTGAAGAAAAGTAGCAGAATTTTAAATTATTCTAATACATTTCAAAGATGGTCTAAAAAGCACCACCATGAGATTGACTGAAGATGTGGCTTTAGGAAGGAGTAACTGAATAATATTTCTGCAATCATTTTGCAGTAAAGATTTTGGTCATTACAGCTGATCACAAACAAAATATGAGATAATGTTGATGGAAAAAAAAGACAAGTTTATTTGAGAGATGTAATACAGAGATGTATTAAGAGATGTGTTGCATTTAAAACATGAAGGAAATGGAAAATTAATCTGTTCTTCTAACAGTTACTGAAGTCCCAGCTGAAGTACCACACTGAAATTAAGTAAAAGATAAATCTACTGGAGAGAACCCAGGAAAGAGTAAGCAAGTGATACTAGGTTTCAAAAATAATAGATTTAGTTCTCAGTGCAGGTAAAGCAATGCTCCTGGGAGAGGAAAAACAAAATTGTCCTAATTTTACGCACACGGGGATGAGCTCTGATCTAACTGTTACCACACAGTAAAGGTATAATTGGGAAAATTATTGGTAGTTTGAACAAAGGTCAGCTCAATGTCTATTAGCAGTCAAATCCAATGTCACTCATTGTAAGGAATAGAGGAGAAAAAAACAGAAAGATAAATTGTGTTATTATATAAAACTGCAATGTATCTCCTCTTGAATACTGTGTGCTGTTTTAATACAGATGCCTAATATGACAGATCTGGATAGAGATTGAAAATGGTACAGTAAAACTGACAAAGATCAGAGAAAAGCAATACATTTGTTAAGCAGACTTGGATTATTCAGCCTGGGAAAGAGATAATTGGGCAGAAGAGAGTGATGAAGAACTAAAAAAACTGTGAACAGCACAGAGAAGGTAAATAGGGAACTACTTTTCCCGTAGACAATGTAAGGAACATCAAATAAAAAATGATTGGTAAGTTCAGAACTGGCTGGTTCTTTAAACAGTGCACAGGGAAGCTTCAGAAGGGCTTGTACAAGGTGCTGTGCATGCTACAAATTTCAAAGGGTTTCAGAAGTGATGAAACTTATGGAAGAAAAGTCTAGCAAAAACTTTATTCAAAGACATCATCAGCCTCAAAACATTTCTCAAAACTAGGAGAATATTCTGGAGAAGCATCTCTATGCATCTGCCTTCTCTTCAGATTCATCTCTGATGTGATAGAGTAACCCTGTGATAAATAAGATCTGTCAGGAAAAGTAGGCGGCCCTTAGCTTTTTTAGTCTGGAAAAATTAGACTAAGTATGAAGTTCTTTAGAAGGAACAATGATATTTTTTTTCAATAACTTTAGAACCAAAACAAAATAATTGCTTAATTTTAACTAACATAATTCACTATTAGGAATTATTATGAAAAATATTCTGGCTACATGGATAGCAAAGCACTGAGATAGTCTTTATAAGGAGGTTGTAGGACAACTTTCAGCAAGGTTTAGAAGAATAAGACAGACAAACTTTTGTTAGAATATAGTTGATTTTTTTTCTTTGCAGGAAAACTGATTAGACTGTTCTCCCAGCTTCATTTCTATTTTATGACCACAATTTCCACCAGAGTAGATGGAAAAATTAAAGATGTATTTCAATAAAAGATGCCCCTTAACTAAATAACACTTCAAATGTAATTAAATTAATTAAGCAAAGGTTTGAGACAACACATATGGTGCTTCACCTTCTTTCAAAGGATGTGTTGAACAGAACTGAAGGTTTTATAAGAAAAATGTTCTGGCACTTTTTTATCATTTAAAATCTATTACATAGGATAAGAAAGGAAGCTGGAGTGATGAAAAATTAAATATGAGCATAGAACTGAGCCTCAGTGGATGAGTATTAGCAGAAGGTCACCTCTCGAATAAAGAGAGAATGAGCCCATATATAAACTGTTATCTTGTACAAAGTCAGTTCTGTAAATAAATATAGCATACTTCAGACTCCAGAACTACCAGGCAGTGCTTTTCAGTTTAAAAGAACTCCAAACAACACCAAAAGTGAAACAAGAAAGCATTTTTCAGCATTAATAAAATCTGAATATTTAATGAGAGAAAACAAACAAATACCAGTTCTGTTCATTAAGATGCTAAATTTAAAACCTTCTATTTTGTTTAGAATAAAGCTTCAAAACACAAGGCAAAGTGAGGTCCCTCCAGAAGAAGCATTGGTCTCTTTTCAGAATATGGAGAGGGATGAGAGATAAGGATCTGACTTCCTCTGGTGACTGCTGCTGTAGCAGACTACTGAAACATGATGCCAGGGTATGTTAAATAACTACTTTTATCCTGTTTATCCTTGGATAACTGTTTCCAAAAAGGATGTAGTGCAAAGGAAAAAACAAATGCGCAAAATTAACTTTTACAAAGAGTAATTCTCTTTCTCATCACCACTGGGTTGGTCTTAGAGTTTCCAAATCACTAACTTACAAGTAGAAAATGGTGAGAGCTAAAACATACACGCACAAAAAGATAACCGACTTAGATTAACCTGTACACCAATGAAATCTAGGTCAGGCTTAATAACCTTCAAATTGCAGTTGACACAATGAATATTAAGCTAGTCAACCATGAGAGGTGCCTCCATGAAGCCAATCTAATTTAGTTTTTTTAGAAGAAAATTCATTACAACATACTGATGTTTATGTAATTTTTCCCTGTACAAATGTGTTTTACCATTTCTAGCAAACTCGTCACAGACAATTAAGAGCGGATCTCTAGCAGCAATATTTGTAAATCCTAAAATGATCTATCAATAAGGTGTAAGTTAAGTATTTTTTTCCAGCACAGATTTTTACCAAAAGATGGGGAAAGAAGGAATAAAAGGAAGGAAGGTAATTGCTTTCCCTCTAAAACATAATTGGAAGAAGATTTCTAGTAAATTGAGAGTTAAAGAGAATTATATTCTGAAAGTACCGTTGAGTAAAATTTCCCACAGAAAACAGTAATCAAAAAAAGGTCTTGGTTAACCATTTTCTAGATTCAGTATATTTTAATCATCTTGTCTCTTTAGCCTGTGAAGACAATATATTTATTTTCTGGAATGTATCTATATGTATACAATACTCCATTAAAAAAAAAGTAAAATGTAGCACTAAGCAGCATTGAACTTGTTCTGGGAGGAGAACTGGCTTTATAATCTGTGATTTACACAGTTCAGTCATAACCACATTATGAAATTTGTTGGAAAAAGACACAGAAAGATGATGGCTAGTCTTCTCTATGCTAGCAACTTGTATAATATAATAAATATTCAACAAATATAATAACTGATAAAAAGTTAACATTGCTTCTAACACTAATTACTTAAACCCAGATACCTGAACCTTATGGACCTTATGAGGCCCCCTCCTCCCTCCCCAACACGTCCCACTCTAGGATTTCTACTTTGGATTTCATGCCCCAAGGGACTGCGCCCAGTCCTCACACCTGGTAATTTTTTATAGAGATTTCATAGAATTGTTCATTTTCACAGGATGCCATGGCTGCTCCACAAATATTTCTCTGCTTATGGGGGTGGGCAACCTGCTGTAGCTGGCCCTGCTTGGGCAGGGAAGCTGGACTAGGTGATATCCCTTCCAACCTCACCCATTATTGTGATTCTGTGATAATCAAATTATATAAGCTCATGAATGGGCTCAGAAGAGATTTACTAAAAATATTCAGATATGAAAAAATGTCCCAATCTCTGCTTCCCTTAAAGACCAGGCAGAAGACATGCTATTTTTGTTCTAATCACATTCCCTCTTCTCCTCCCCTAGGAATTTTAGGAAAAGGAAATTATATTAACCAAAACAAAAACAATAAAAAATCCACCGTTCAAAATGGATTAAAGCCTCATTAAGTAGCAACTGGGACTGATGTTTTCAGTCAGTATGATTTATGAATTTTGTTTGCTTTGTGCTGTATACCAGCAAACAAAATAACTGCTCTGGAACCATTCCCTGGGGGAAAAAATGTATGCAGAATGATTTGGATTTTAAGACTCTCAGGCTGCATTTAACAACAAAACTATGTAAAAATATTAGTTAATTTTCACTGCATCTTAATTGAAATAGTGTGATATAATTATTCATACTTACTGAAGTATGTATGTTCTGCTCAACATTATCTTCACTAGTTTTTGATGTTTCGCCAGACAGATAAATTTAAAAGCAAAGAGTTTTCAGAAAGCTTGTTAACTAAGCAAGTGGCTTAATGGAAAATCTGGATTTTACATACAGGAATCTGCATCAGATCTATCTGGTGTCTACTATCCCAACACTGCCTGTGAATTGATATAGGTAATGCTAGCTCTTTCAATATTTTTATGCTTTTTATATAGAAGGTGTTCTTATGTCATCCATAGACCAACTTTAAAATCAAAATATTGTCCTCAGGTTCTCTCCTAAATGCAATGCTAGAAGAAACACAATGTTAAATGAGTACTTGTCTTCATTTTAAAACAATGAAAATACCACCTACCATACAAGGAGTCAATACTGAGTATCTTAACAGAAATAATTCACACGTGCATATGTATACTTTGTATACTTCGACTTGAACAACACAAGTATCTTCTCTTAATGTGAACAAGTAGACAGTATTCTCTTTTGGAAGACTGATCAAAAAAATGGCTATCAAAAGGGATATTTGCTGTTTAGAATCCAGTTTTTCTGGCCACTCATATAGAAAAAAAATCTGCTTAAAAAATCCCTGAAGCTACGTTTAATTCTGATTGTTCTGACAACTCATATTCTTTGCCAGAGACATGGTCCATGTGTCTTAGAAGCCAACAATTAAATAAACAAGAATTGTATTGTTATCACCTCATGCAAAATGGATCTAGTCATTTGAAAAAGGTCTAAGAAACTGGTGACATGATTCATCTCATTCTACTCTTTGCAATTAGGCAGGATCTACATTATTTCTGAGAGATAACTGTCTATCTCCTTTCTTAAAAACCTCCAAGTATTCCTATTATGGGGAATTTAAACATCTTTCCATAAACAATTACATCAAAAGATTGTATGAGATTGCAACCAGGTTTAAACAGGTAGCTGAAAGACTAATTATAAAGGGACTAACTAGAATCATAGAATCATAGAATGTTTTGGGTTGGAAGGGACCCCTAGAGGTCATCTAGTCCCACCCCCCTGCAGTGAGCAGGGACACTGCTAACTAGATCAGGTTGCTCAGAGACCCATCCAACCTGGCCTTGAATGTTCCCAGGGATGGGGCCCCCACCACCTCTCTGGGCAACCTGTTCCAATGTTTTACCACCGTCATTGTAAAGAATTTCCTCCTTATATCCAGTCTAAACCTACCCTGATTCAGTTTAAAACCATTACCCCTTGTCCTGTCACAGCTGGCCCTACTAAAAAGATTTTCCCCATCTTTCCTATAGGCCCCATTTAGGTACTGAAAGGCCGTAATCAGGTCTCCCCGCAGCCTTCTCTTCTCCAGGCTGTACAAGCCCAACTCCCTCAGCCTGTCCTCATAGGAGAGGTGCTCCAGCCCTCGGATCATTTTAGTAGCCCTCCTCTGGACCCGCTCCAACAGTTCCATGTCCTTCTTGTGCTGAGGGCTCTGGAGCTGGACGCAGTACTCCAGGTGAGGTCTCACCAGAGCAGAGTAGAGGGGCAGAAGCAGAGTAGAGGGTCAGAAAACTAGGTAGCTTCTAGACATTATACAAGGGAACAGTTTGGATTCTGAAGTTTATAGTGAGGAAAACTTTTTTTTTGTTAAGAAATGCTGCAATAATAAACAGATCTTCTGTACAGCCTTTGTTGGACAGATTTTCTGTTAAGTAGAAGAACACACCTTAAATTAAAACAAAGATTTTGTATTTTGCATATGGAAAAATCACTATTATATGTCTAATTAGGCATGCAACCATGCTTTTAAACTATAACAGGTGATACCTAACAGCAAGAGAATAGCTGCATACTTAAATAACAGCCTAGAGAAAACTGGATGAGCCAGAGGCACTGGCATCTATTTAAATATGCTATGGCATTTTCAACATAATTAGTTATCTAATTGCAAACCCAAACTTAGTCAACGTATTTGCACATGTAATTAATTACAGTTTGTTTAAAAGCACTTCATTTGTAGCGCTTTATTCTTAATTTCCTGCAAATCACATTACCAAAGGATAGATTTGATTTTCAAAAACAACAGATACAAATATATAAAAGGAAGAAAGGCATTAAATAAAAGAAAGCACTATAGGGTAATATATCATTTGTGCTACCAGAATTTCAGAAACACACTGAAGTTATTTTAACTATTTTAAGCTGCAATATATCTAAATTTTAACAGCTACGTGTTAAAAGACTCTTTAAGCTTTCTATATGAACAGAGCATCAATTATACAGATCAGGGTCATGTTGTAAACTTCATGCAGGTAGGTAATTGTGACCAAATAAAGCCCTTATTTATTGGTATTTATTATTCATGTCATACTAGCATCTAGAATCCCTACCAACAGATCTGGAATTACTATGACAGCTTTTCTATCATTACGTCCCAAGAAGTTTACAATCGAAGTATAAAAGTTGCACTGGATGCAGATCGGTATACAGGCATAGAAAGAAACAAGGAGGCCACTACAGACAGCAATACAAAAGCATCTTCCGTAAAGTTGCAAATATAAAGATCATCACAAGAGGCTAAGCAAATGGATTTACAGAGGTTTACCCTTTTTCTGGTTGGTTTTTTTTTTGGGGGGGGGGAAACATCAAAGAAACTAGACAGTTTATATTTGGATTATTAAATTAGTGGTCAGAGGAAGTTCTCCTCAGGCTGATAACAGGCAGAAGCCAAGTTCTGTGTACTACAAGAGAATGCAGAAAATAATAAAGGACTTAAAATGAAGAAAGAACTGAGTCTTGAGAATGATGATTTGCAACTTGTGCATGACAATATGATTTACAGGTGGACCCAAAGAAACAGAGGTGACAAGATATAGCTATGAGCAAGAAGAGTCCCAAAGCCCGCTCTCTAACACCCCCGTGCCCCCCCAAACATAGCCTATTTGCATTTGTAAAACCAGAGAAGTCAGAGGTACAGTAATCACGTCTTAAGATACTCAGCCTTTACTAGACTTTTACTTCTGAAAAGACACAAGACCCACATGCACACTTTGGAGCTATGACATATTCTTTGTAATAAAGAAAGAATCTCCAAGATGTGAGAGCCTAGAAGGCATAACTGCATCCTGATATGAGGACTGACAAAACCATATAGTGGATTTTGGTATGTTGACCCAAGAGAAATGAAACATAGAGACAGTGTGGCACACACTAAGAAAGGGAACAGCGAGGCCAGCCTGGATGTAGGGCAAATAAGAGGCCTGGAATAGATGTTGAATGGGAGTTACTGATTGCACATCCACAGGAAGGTGTCAGGGAGGCAGAACAAGATTTTACTTTAGACAGTCAGAAGCAGATCTAGACTAGACCTAACTCTGTCTTGCAGTTACATGAATGACTACGCCTAAGGTAAACTTAATTGATGGTGACAGCACAATGTACATCCAGAACCCTGGATATATGTTCAAGAAAATAACTTATGTGGAGTATTTGGTCACAACTTAAACCTGATTAGTGATGGGTGAAAACAATAACAAAAAACAAAAAACCCTTTGACTTTATACTAGACATAACCTTTGAAAGCAAGGGAGAAAATAAACTGCAGCTGATAGATCAAGGAAAATTAGACCATAATAATGGTCATGAAATTTGGCTAGGAAGACTTTGATAAGAAGTTTCAGATGGATGGGCAAAACAAACTGGAAAGTCCTTATGACAGAAGAGTAGGCCAGGAACATGAGACACTGATCATAAAAGAAAAACCAAACACAAAAGTTCAGTTATTTTATAGATGGAAAAAGAGATTAAGCTAAATGAGACACATGCTAAAAAGGACAAGTTTCTTTAAGACAGACAGGAATAATGAGTCAGACTGAAGGTAGAGAGCCACATAAATGGGATTAAAAATTCAGAAGATTAAATAAAAGAGGATGAAGAATAAAAAATCATGAAAGAGCAGAGAGGACAGAGGAATAAAGTTGACATTAAACTTGTATCTGTGATTAGAGGAAGGAGATAAAGTTGTAGGAGGAGAATAGGAAGTAATAAGACGGAAAAGGAGGGAACCAGGAATCACCTTTATCCCATGGAAATCACTGTACTTGCATAAAAACTAATAGAGTTGAGAGAAGAATCATATATATGTAGACAATTTATGGAAGCATTTATATTTTATTAGTGAAATCTTTAATGACAGAAAAATTTTGAAATGCAGTTGTCTTCTGATGGTGTATCATTGTCACTTTTAAAAGTGGTGTAGAGATTGCGGGGAGTGTAGAGCTGCTAGGTGTTACTAACAAAATGAAAGAAGGGATGTTACTAGACAGAGAGATGTGATGCAACTGTACACTCACTTTGGCCTTCTGTTCAGTGCACAACATGCCCTTTCCCATTAACACTATTACTTATTACAATGATTATTTTCCAGAAGGAATTTTCTCTGGGCTCCTCCTCCAGCAGCATCCAGGACAAAGGAAAAAAAGGGGCAGTGCCTGAGGAAACAACTTGCATGCAACATCTCTAGGGAAAGAGAGGGAAGCAAAGAGATAAGCAGGTTCAGAAAACATTCAAATTGCTTAAATTTTTCTCTTCTCTCTTTTTTTGAATGCATGCATGTAAAAGCACTGAAACTCTTCTAAATAGCTGCTCTCCCTCCTCATACTCCTCCTCCCAGGTAGGAAGAGAAAATAAAATTTATTGGCTGCAGCAGACTTTAGTTCCATTTTATCTCATCATTTTGACTGTAGTAGTTGCTGCAGCTTTTTCTCCAATAAGACTGGAGTCCTTTTGAACTCTCCTTAAAACGGCAGTGATGGCAGTAGAGAGCCCTGCTCTTCCAGCCACAGGTACCACCAGGCAACTGTGAACACAATTTTATGTACATATATCTATACACATATATATAAAATTACATATATGTAATTATCCACATACAAAGCATATCTAATAATACAATATAAAATATGTATCTATGTATATGCATATGCTTTTATACAACAAAAAAAACATATGTTTTGAGGACAAAATAAATAAGGGGAATTGGAATTTAAGTTAGTAACTTGCTTCCCAAAATTATATCTAGACCCTTTTTGCATGGCTATCTCTGCATTGTCAATGGCAATCACTGAAAACTGATGAAAATTACTTGAAAACCATGACATTTTGAAAGGCTATGATTGTGGAATTACATTACCTTATACCTGAGCCTTCTTTTTTCACTTTGTTACCTTACTATGGGAGCTTATAACTGATGCAGCTCAGTATCTCCAAGTTTCAGTTTCGTCTGTGGTACATAGTACTTTAAGTTCAGGGCTTCTAACTAGCCCATTAGTTTATTAAAATTAAGAGATTCAGCCTATTCCCAAGCTGTAGGTCTCAGGAGCAGTTCCTGGCTTCCAGATCACCTCTGGTCCATCTTAGTCCTATGTTAGTATAAGACCCATAAGTACATCCTGTCCTCTCCTTCCTTTCTTCCCTTGGAAAGGAAAACCAAGATACAGAGGCTAGGAAGGAAGCACAGCATGAGGTACAGAGAAACAAAGACAAGGGTGCGTTATGGCACATACATGCTATGTAGATTAGACAACATTTCATTTCTAACTCTATACATTTCCAGAACTCTGATGATTTTAAAGGTGTCATGAGTTTCTTCCTAGAGAAGAATTTTTAGGTCAAGTCATCTTGAAAATACAGTCACAAGCAACACAACCAGATTTTGTTTTCTCACCCAAAACTGATACAGGATGGGACTAATCTCTCCACATTAAATATCTATGCTGTGGACATTTACACCTAATCTTACAAACAAACATCTAATGAAATTTAACCATCTCTTCAAAAGTTTGTTTAACCTGTTATTACAATCTTCCAGTGGCAGAAATACTACAACTTTCTTGCATAAAACAATATGTAGTACATAACATTCCTCTAGCTATCAATTTATTCATAACTCTTAACAATTTAATCCAATCACTTCTTCTAATCCGGAAACTTTTATATTGAAAATTGTTGATCTCCTCTATCAATCTTTTCAGTATTCTAAATGTTCTTGTTCCTTCAGCCTTCCTTCATCTATCCACTTTGTGTGCCCCTTTTAGGTGCACTCAATAATAAACCTGCTGGTTTTGCTGCGGCTTCTCCATTTCTGTACTGGACAGGATAATTATCTACTATGTCCTAAAATTATGTTTCTGGTAAGTAATTAAATCTCATTTCTGTAAAACTATAATATTCCTTCTTGCTATTTACTTTATGTTGCACAAAGTCCCCTCACTCCAATCTCTTCTTTTATAACAACTCCTAGCCAATTATCTTACACCTTGCAGTTTTCATGACAAATGTGAGGACAAGAACGATGCCTCTCTGTGCAGTAAAAAACACATGACAAACTACCTTATCATCTCTGACAGACTACCTATATTGATGCATCAGTACAGGAAAGACACAGTCTACCCCAAATTTTTATTTCTTTATTTGTTTTAAAAGAAGCTGGATTCTTTGACTGGATACTTTTTTATGGAGGTTCCTTGGAGAAAAGATTTGCCCTATTCCATGCTACAGACTGGGATAAAAAAACTATATCCCTACTTTTTGTATTGTCAGATACTATTATAATTTGTTTTGTTTTGAATACCAACTCATTGGGATTATATTGAATTTAGCATCTCCAATTCCAAGATGATTACTGGTAATATATACGCACTGCAAAGAAAACAAGGTCTAGCTTATACAGATGTCAGTGCCATACATTCATCATCTTACTGACAAGAAGTCCCCTAGTTTGGGGATCAAATCTACTTAATGTTCCCAGTGCAAAATCTTGCATCTGGATCTTTCATTTAGACGAACAATGCGTGAAATCACATACAGATTGGTAGTTCCCTATTGAACTTACATCTGGGAAGACTGATTTACATTGATTATACTGACAAATATATGGAATATATCAGAGTCATACAAACTAAGACTGATTATCTAGTTCTTAACAGGATACAGGTGGTTGAGCGATGTGTGGAACTAAAAACTTCTCCACTACATTTGGTCAAATATGTTCTTATAATTATTGTCATAGGCTATAGCATATTAGACATTAATAACAACATCAATTCACTTCTAGAAGACAGTAGACACTTGTGGAAGAGAAATCTCAGATGGATATTACTACTAGCCTCTTAAACATATGTTTTATCTACCAGTACAATGCAGTATAACTCTCAGAAAAAAACAGCTGTAAATAAAGTGAAATAAGTATAAATTAACTACTTAACATATACTTCCTCCAGGCTAGAAACTTTATAACACTCTGGTTTAATTTACTTCTGTGTGGTTTCACTGTAATAAAATAGAAAAGATGTGTAAAAAATTACTTAACTTGAATATTATAGGGGAAGAGTC
The DNA here is from genome assembly GCA_034008185.1 of Gorsachius magnificus. NCBI lineage: Eukaryota > Metazoa > Chordata > Aves > Pelecaniformes > Ardeidae > Gorsachius > Gorsachius magnificus. Next base: position 187,364,971 of record CM067081.1, read on the forward strand.
ACTGATGTATTTGCAGATTTGCTACCGGGGTTTTCAAGACTACTGCTCAACATTTTTTTAAAGCAATGACCACAGAAAATAGAAGGTGTTAGAAGACCAGCTATGAATTATTTACAGCTATATTAACTGTATATTATACAATCATATATTCAGTACCATATCAAAATCCTGAAACATCTGTATAAATCAAAGTATATTGTCAAGATGCAAGAGAAAATTGTATTTGCTACTGCTTCTGCTACAGGCATTGGCCAAAAGATGTAATACAGTGGTTGTGGAGATGCTCCATACTGTGACAAATCTCCAGAGCCTCTTTCAAAGAAGAGCAGAAAAATTACACCTGCACCTATTATTTTTAGTGAGTTGTGGAAATGTGTCAGGTTTTCAGTTCCTCATACTGTCATTGTTGTTGAACTTTTCCATTTTCACAAGGACAAAATTATAATAACTGTTCCTGGGAGCAGAGAAGAAACTGTGTTTGCAACAGGACTGAGACAACAGTGTGATTGTTACTATTAAAAAAGCTTGGGGAAAATTACAAAACACAAGCTTATTAATTTAGGGACTTCATAAGAGCTTTCCTGATTTTCTATCAGTCAATATTCTCAGGAATCCTCATTAGCTTTAAAGCACATTAAATACTGCAACTTAATAATTTCCTGGTATTTATGTCTATATACATTTGGCATTCTTTAATTTTTGGTGATGGGCCCCCTTCTTCCTTTTGTCAGTGTGAATGTCTGGGTTACAGCACAGCCAGACAGAGCTCTATGATAATGCAGTTCTTAACTGGATTATGAATCAGCTAGTTTTAAATTTACCCAGGGCCTTGATCTGCTGCGGCCAATAATGTGATACTAATGGCATTCTGATATTATGCTGATGTGAGTGTGGCTTGGTGATTCATGTAGTAAGACTTAAAGAAACTTTTAAAATGTTAAAAGTAACTGATGGTGATTTGGTCAGAAATTGAGACTCATTTTACTTTAAATATCGAAAGATGAGTATAATCAGAACACGGCTGAGATGGAGTGGAGATACATCTGTGAAACTGGAACTCCATTGTGTTTTGCAGACATGATTTCTTTTGTGAAGCTCCAATCTGAACCACAGGTTTTATTTTGGAATTCAAGATTCACGCTGAATTGCATCTTCCATTGGGGACTACAGACTCCATTCGGTAATAAGATCTTTATACCTAACTTAATTACAGTATCTGAAAAGCTGACAGGGAATAAACATGACTAATGATTCTGATTATCTCTCAACTGCTGACCTATCTAACAATCTCTCTGCACAGAACCTTGCAGGGCGATCACAGTTGATGATGCTTACATGTCTGACATTAGAAATAACTATTGTAGCAAATCACACTTGTGGAATACTTTAAAATTGAGGTAAAAACTGAAAATAAAACAGCTTTGTTCAATTTAATTTGAATTTCAGGGGAAATTTCTGGCAAATTTCTCATTTTCAGAATAAGTGAAACATTTAATTCTTTCTGCAGATCTACAGGGATGAAACCCTCTTTTCACAGATGTCCTGTTCACGACAATATCTTTGTTGCATAACTTTACCAAACAAAGCCCAACAAGAGGGAAAGCAAAACAACTGAAGTTGTTCAACTTAATTTGTTTTCAAATTTGCATTTATTGCCAGCTGCTGTGACTGTCAGAAGGAGAGTTTCAGGTACTTCAGAACACCAGCTTAGCAATGTTTCCTTGTTTTAAGAGACATGAAGTTTATTCCTCCAATCTGGTTCTATTTAATCTAAGCAGAATTTCTCTCCACTGAGTAACGGATGCTTTGAATTTTTGTAATTAAAGACAGTGTGTTTAAGCATATACTATACACTTATTTTATATTTAGACTGAAACCTTCAGTTGCCTATAAAGTGACAACACAGAATTTAGGTCTGAAAAGCTGAATCATGATTCATTTCAATCTATTTTTCAGTTCTGTTCCCAGCAGACCTATTTTATACCTCTTGATTCTTGACAGATTTGTCAGGGTTTTTTTCTCATTCATATATATATCACTTATATATATAAATAATATATATATATGAGTAGATATATGCGCATATACATATATATGTATTTTATACCCAAATTGACAATCTATGTACGCTATGTAAAATATTTAGAAGGGCTTATAAATTTAGTAAAACCAGGGCCTAATCACTTTCTGTCCTTACTGTAGACTGTCACAGCTAGTGCTCTATACAAATTTCTTCTCCAGAACAAAGCATCTCTCCCAGCATCATACGTTAAATAATGTCTACAAGACAATTACACTGGAAGCTGGTCACATACATTAACATTGGGAATACTCTTATATTATTGACCATTCTTCAGATATCAACCAGTGGGAATACTTGGGAGACAAGGGATGATTCAAATACAAATAGTTTACACTGTTAAAGGTGTACTCCAAAGATGTACACCATCCTTAAGCTAACTTCACATACATATAAGAAAATTCAAAGAACAATTTCTATACAGTAAATGATACAAAGATTTAAGACCCAAAAGGTTGCTGGATGTTTGCCAAAACTTCAGTGTGGTATTCTTAATTGCTTCTCGTGAACCATCTAATTTGTTATGAGGAGTGACTTGTGTGCCTACACATAAAGTGACTAGTGCTATTTTAGGTAGTCTACTGAGACGTTCACATGGCAAGGGCAGCTATAACACAACGTTCAAGAGAACTGTGCCTTTCTGAAACTGTAGCTTATAAGACCAGACAGGATAACTAGGACATCTAAAATGCCACTAGACAAGTATGCTTAAGCAACTGAATCCCACCTCTAAGCCTGTAAACTTACAGTAGTCCTTTGGAAATTAAAGGTTGTATTGAAAGACTTTTTTAATTCATCATTCAACTTTCAATGGTTTATTATAGAAGACCTTGGATTCAAAAATTTCAAATATGAATTACATGATTTTCTTCCAGCACTGAATATACAACATGGAAAGTGACCATAGCAGGAAATACTTATTTCAACCCCTAAAGAAATAGCCACTGAGAGAAGAATGAAAAAACATCCTTCAGCAACAGATGCTAATCTCTTGCACTTGTTCTTGCAACAAGTCAGCATCTAACAGTTAAGGTACAGCAGAACAGAATTGAGCAGCTAAAAGATGAAACTTGCCAGAAACTTCTTAAACTGTGGTAAGAGACAATGATGGGCCAAACAGTAGATGTCCAATCTACCTTGACATGTTCAAAATGATCTTCACATGCCTGTGTATGAAGGAATAGCATATACAAATCTGTAAAGATTTCTAAAAGACTCCTAAGAATCTGTTATGCACATCAAAGGGTACACAGAAACAGAACACAATTACCTGTGCAGAAGCTCTTACAGACTGACTTTAGCACTGGTACAAAGATGTATAGAGAATACGTGAGAATGGGGCGTGAGGGCAGCAGGGGGGAAAACAGAAGCATAATTTCCTAAAAGGTTCCCTAAAAATTCAAAGAAAATAAGGGGGGGCTATAGGATGAGTTACACTACACTGCACTACACTAGCTGATTAACTGTTGATGCAGGTATTTCTACTGTAAATGGTTAGTTCTGTCCATGCAGAATTTTTAAGCCTTCATATTAAATACTGAGTCTTAAATTACCTACAAAATGATCTGGTTTTTCTTTTTCACCATCGTTGTAAAAATTCACATTAACCACAGAGAAATGAAAGGTACAGATGTTGCCCTGTGCTTTAAGATTTGTAACATCAGGGGCTTTCCCTTTACAGCCCTGTAACCTTTCACTTGTAGCATTGAAGTCTGCTTTTGACTTTGTAGTCTTTCACTGACATACCTCAAGGCTGCCGTGGCAATACTTTTACCTTGTACTCCCAAATGCTCTCATCCTCATGGCCCTGCATCACCGAATGGCAAGACTTTAATATGTCTCTGATGTTGGGTTTCTCATGAGAACGGATTATGACTGATGTTTAAGTCACCCTTTCTCCTCCCACCCCTCTTTCACCTATCACTTTTAGTTTATAACTTTATGATCAGGAATATGTAGAGCTTAGTAGATAGTATTAGTAGATAGTTATTATTTAAATAGCTCAGAAGCAATATCCAGAAATACACATGCACAGAACTTCACAACTAGTTAAATGAGTGCAACATCTGCACCTGATAATGTGCTGCAGCCAGCAACATCAGCACTAACATGTAAAAGAATTGAGCAGGGAGACTGAGTTGGTCCTGCTGTAACTGTATAGTCACTGTGGGAAGTGTTGAGGGGAATATTGGTGGCGTTGGAGAAAATGATGGGAAGAGGAGTCTTGCCTGGAGGTATCCCAGTCTCTTCCTTTCCAGCTGGCCACTGGTGTAGCTTTCTCTTCTCTTCCTTTGTCTCACTTCTTTTTTTTTTTTTTTTTTTTTTTAATTTTCAAATAAGGTTAATTTTTTCATTAAGAGTATGTATACAGTCAGCTATGGACCTCACAGGTAAACCTGTCTGCTCAGTCTTCGAGCAACACAGAGAATTCTCCAGATTTTAAGAAGCTTTCTACAAAAAGCAGTAGACGTGTATGTAGCATTCCTGATATATCTGCTGGGTTTGCCCATGTTTGGTTAATCTCAAGTATGGAAAGAACATTAAGGATGTTACTAAATATTCCAGTGAAACAGTCTAAGTCTATGTGGTCCAGCCAGAAGTAAAGTAATTACAAAAATTTCAATATTAACTATACTTTTGTGTTCCCTGAAAAAAAGGAGTATTTGAATTGAGAGAGGGAAACAGTTTGGTTAAAAAGTCCTCAGGCATTTGATATTACTTCAGAATTTGACACAAATTTTCAGATTCTATGTAGTAGAGATCCCAAAACAACATATCTAAAGCTGATCTAACTGAACCTGTTCAAACATCATCAATATTTCCCAGCAGAAGACGACAAGAATTAGGGATCTCTCAGTAATCTGTCAGGAAACTAAAGCTTTCTTTATAGAAATACAGAAACTCAACCAAAGAAGCAACAGCCTAACAGGTTTATCACATCTCTCAAATAATTAAAAATGTTCAAGATTTGTTAGATAAATAGTTTGAGGAAACATAGAAGCGCAAACACTGCAGCCAAACATTGAAAAGTACTTTCAACCTCACAATCTAAATCTGACAATGTAAAAACATGTAGTTGAATTTTGTCTTCATATGGAAGGAAATGTAGCAGTTCACTAATTCCCTTAATTGCTTTCCATACATATGACAAATTTTAGCCCTCTTCTTTCCCATATGAGAGAGCTCTTGATAGAGACTAGCAAGCGCTCCATATTAACCTCTGTCTCCTTGCAGAGAAACTAGAATTAACATCAGCTGAATAAAACTTACAGGAATGGAAAATATTCTGGTACCTAAAAATTCCTTATGTCATCTTTGTCCTTTTCATAAATTTGGCTCAAAGAGTTAATTGTGCTGAAATAAACATTAGCATAATGCCTAAGGATACAGTTTTTTACCTGGCTATGGAGTGTTGGCATCATAGATGCTGAACCTAAACTGTAGAATAACTCATTAGGAAATATGCAATAGCTGTGGCAAGATTTACTACAAATATGCTTGAAGTGTTTTTAAAAATTAATATTATGCTGTTATGCTTGGCTTAATTAGCTTTCTTCTTCATTTACAAAGCATATCTGTCTGGTTTATGAACCTAGTCTCTATTCCCCATTCTTGAAAACCTGTTTAATTAAAGTCTTAACTACTGCATAAACTTTAAAAACAGTAGAATGACTTTTATTACCAGAAATCTAAATCCTTCTTTTAAATATGATCACACCTACACATACTATATCAGAAATAGGACAAGACATGCTCCATAATACCCATGAATAGACACACGATACTGCTACTTTTAATTATACATGCCACCCATCTCCACTATGTTGCATGTAGGCAATTTTGGGGTTTTTGCACAGAAAGTTGCACCAGCAGTGGAACTGTGATTAATTTAGCCAATCACCAAGTCAGTCCCCTGAAATCCGTTAAAGGTCACCTTTCTTTTTTAGGTATGTACCTATTTCTAATCTGCTCATTGATTTCCTCATCCATTATTCTATTCTATCTCTTTTAGAGGTCCATCACTTATTAGACTCCTACCTCTACTAGTAGGGCACTATGCTTTGGTTTTCAATTATAGCAAAACCTATCACAATCTTTTTCAGCATTTGTCACTTGCTTCCCTTCATGCTATAATAAATTATTAAATCACAGAATCACGGAATGGTTTGGGTTTGAGGGGACCTTAAAGATCATCCAGTTCCAACCCCTCTGGGCAGGGACACCTTCCACTAAACCAGGTTGCTCAAAGCCCCATCCATCCAGGCCTTGAATGTCTTAAATACTATTTTTTTTTTTGCTATATATGCAAAATTGAAACCTAGTCATTAGAAATGCTATCTGGGATATATCTGAAGTTCTAGAAATACATGACATACAGTTTATTATAATATATTTTGGCTGCATATTAAAAAGCTTGTAGCATAATGGTCAGCAAGCAGAAATTATTTGTGCAATCACTGCCAACAGACTACAGTAAAGCAGAAAATATTTTTGGCTCCCCTATGCACAGATGCTGGAGACCCCGCTTAATGACTTGTTACCCATTATACCCAAAATACACTACAGTTTCATCACGCAATTTACTTCACAGAAGCAGAATGTCAACAATAGTCAGTTCTATAATAATGAAAAAAGATAATAGTCATTTTCCCTCCTATTCTCATTTGAATCTCATAACCACTGGGGTGATCAATTTCAAAACCTTATTAGTTCTGCTACTGTGAACTATTCAGGCCCTCACTTCAAGATCAGTTTGCAATGCAAAACTATGGAGGCAATCTTTTTAAATGAGCAATTTACAATTAATATTTCTGCCAACATATATTTGCAAGCTTTACATAATAGCAAAGACAATAATTTCAAAATTTTCAAATTAAAACATGGGCAGTTATTGCTTAAGGCTGGCATACAGTGCTATAAAATACGCACTGGCACTAAAGAACTTTGTCAGGCCATAAATCTAATGAGGAAAAGAAGCAAACAAATATATATAAAGCATCATCAGTTCATCCTGTGTAGAATTCTATATCCATTACTCCACTCAATGGAAAAATATGAAACTTATAAAATCAACTATAAATCTTTGAAGAGGTGACATTTTTTGTATTCTTTACATATGTTCTTATCCCAAAAAGTGTTTTAACCAGATTTGTATTTAGACTAAATTGGCCTATTTCCCTTAACATTAACAGAGCTAAGATGGCTCATACCAGCTGAGACTCTGATCCTGTGAGAGTATGTTCAGATGATCACAAATGGCAGTGTTGGTGCATTTTAAGAAGTTACTGTGCTTTAGCTGAAGTTGGTAAGCAGACATGTGGTCCCTGTCAGCTCATTGCAATGCCAAGTACATGGTGTTCATTTAAGCTGCCTTCAGTAGCTCCAAAAGGGAGCCTAGGTGAAAGTCTTGGAAAGATGAGCATATACAAAGAACGCTTTGGAGGTAAGCTATGCTTTTTTCCATATACAGCATCAAAAGTGATGTAATTGCTATTCTTTCCCTACACATGAGTGCAGATGCAAATTAATCTTCTTCATTAGGCTGGACTGGTATCATGCACATGGTCAGCTTAAATCAATCAAACAAGGGAGCAGTATCTCCAGCTGTGGGGGATGGAAGGAAGGAGGGAAGACTGTATGGGTGTGTAGAAATGGAAGGAGAACAGAGAAAAGCAATAACTTTAAAAACCACCAACTCAGTTACCTGACCATTACTTGATTTGAAATGAACAGAAAGTCTGCTTAATTCTCCATTCAAAGGAGACACAGGAATTCAGAAAAAAAAAAAAAAAAAAGTCATCATTTGGGACTCGGAAGCCAGAATAATGATGCAGATAATGAAACAACCCCATACTGAGTCTAGTTTGCATGATAGTTTTCCACTCATTATTGGTAGGTGTCTACAACTCTTTCACTGTGTCACAGGCTGGGTTCACCACCCTAAATATATTCAAGTAAGGTAGAGAGGACTTTCGCACTGCTGTAAAATGAAATAACAAGTAAGATTTATTTATTTATTTTATTCAGAGTAGAATCTTCTGTTTCAGCATGTTTTCCTTCAATATGCAAACATAACGATATCCCTGATCCTAATACTGGTCAAGTTAATAAAAATTGTCCTTTTGATTTACAGGAGGAAAGTGCACAGAATTACCAGGTTCTGAACCTTGTTTGCCTTCCAGTACCTCTAGAATAATCTGCTGCTGACAAACACATGAACTTATTGTTCATTTTCAGTTATGAGGAACCCAGGGAGTTCAGTTAATGGCTGTCCCACACACTTCTTATATGAGCATAAGCCTACAACAATATCTTTCATCCTGGCTTCCTCTTCTATAAAATGGGTTTCATACTATTTCTTTCCTCCTAGCCCGTCTTTGTTCTTGTCATACTGAGCTTTTAACATAATACCATATAGATGAGCATCAGAGCTGACATGGAGCTCAACTTCTATCCAGAAACTACTTAAGCAGCAATCTAAATGTTGAGAAGATGAAGTCCTAAACTGCTCAGGACATTATTAGTAAACATATCCTTTATTCTGATTCCTAAGTATGGATTTTGGTGCCAAATATTAGACAACCAATGACATTTGTATCTGTAGCTTAGAAAGCAAAAAATGAAATAATTTGTGAAAATTAAAATACATTAAAGCATTTTTTTAACTATTGGATTTTTTAAATGTTAGAGCATTTATTTTGCTCACTTTTTAAAAAATATTCATAAAGGCAAGCTATTGAGCTTCCTATTGAGATGATTATACTTGTATGCTTGTCTTTTCTAACCATCTGATATCTTGGCAGCAAATCAACTTTCAGTGAAACAGAAATCAAGTGTGTTTCTTTAAAGAAAAATGCCTACAAAAGACATTCTCTCTTAAATGAGGTTAATACACTGCATTTGTTTAAGCTTCCAACAAAGATAACATTCCTCTAAATGCAGCGTAATGCATTTGAAAATTAGTATTAGATATCATAGAATCATAGGATAGTTCAGGTTGGAAGGGCCCTCTGGAGGTCTCTAGTCCAAACTCCTCCTCAAACCAGGGTTAACTACCTGATCAAGTGAGGTTGTTGAGGGCTTTATGCAGTCAGGTCTTGAACTCCTCCAGGGATGGAGACAACAGCTTCTCTAGCAATGACCCCACAGCCTGACCAACCTCATGAATAAAATTCTTCTTCTATCCGGTCTGAACCTCTCTTGTTTCAAGTTATGTCCACTGCACTACTATGCCTGGCTCCGCTTCCTTGCTAACCTTCCCATAGGTACCAGGGGCTTGCTAGGTGTTGTGGACATTAGGTGACCTCAAAGCCTCCTCTTCTCCAGGCTGAACAAGTCCCATTTCCCCAGCCTCTCCCAACAGGGCAAGTGCTGCAGCCCGTGACAAGCTTGAGAGCCTGGGGCCCTCTGCTGAAGTTGTTCCAGATTATCAATGTCTTTTCTGCCCAAAACTGGACACAGAAGCCTATGTGTGGTCTGACACAATGGTATATTTTTCTTTTCCTAAAACAGCATTTGTATGTTTAAAACATATCAAAAGGCCTCAACAGCCTAGAAAATAATTTCATAGAAAATAAAGACCAGCCTATTAGTAGTATTATCCATTCTTACATTGGTCTCTATACTCAGTGTCTACCACACAGAAACCGGTTAGAAGTGAACTGGTGACCATAAGTCTGCTGGATATTTGCACTGCAGAGAACTTCACAACTGACCAACAGTGGGATAAAACAGCAAAAGTTACACGCTCTCAGGTGCTGGTGTAAGCACAGTCCAGACAGGCCATGAGATTTCAACAGTACTTTTCCCAACTCCTCTCCCAGATTTCTGTTCTCCATCCTTGTAGTTTTCAATGATAAAGACATAGAGTACTTGTCTGCCTCTTTTCTCTCAATTCTATAATATATATTAGCACAAAATAGAATGGTACTTCACACAGCTACAGCTAATGCTGGCAATAAGTGTCTGCAAATACACTTGCCACATATACTGGAGCATACTTCACAATAACCATGGGCTGCATAACTACAGGGATTTATTGAAAGCCATGCAAAATGTTACCCCAAGGTGCCTACACAGCATTTAAAAAACTTCCCCACAGTTTATTACTCTGGCGACTAAAATAGTCTTTGAACACTACTGAGACTCATTATGCACAGTGTTTACAGATATCCCATCTTAAAAGAGGTGCCGCTTCTTGCATTTCAGAGTGCTACTTCTCTAATTAAAAAAAAAAAAAAAGAAGAAAAAAAAGGAAGAAATAATAAAAAAACCCCTTTCTCCCTCCTGTAGATGTAGCTGTCATTTGTGTCTTGGTTCAGATGCACACTAATAGAGACTAGCTGAGTACATATTGCAATTGCAATTACATACTCAATTTTAGTACTTTTGGCTTTAGTCTGAATAGTAACCCTGTGAAACCCAGTGTTATTGATGGTCTCTCTTTTATTGTCTCTTAGTATTGTCCAAATCAATCCTCCTCACTTCAGAGATAATAGGATATGTTGTTTCTTTTTTCTGTAAGCTAACCCTGCAAATCCTGTACAATCTCAGAGAATAATATTCCATAGTCCTTTTTCCTTTAATATTAAGAGTTCCAGAGGTCACACTGGGCCTACATTGTAACTCCATTGTTTTCAGTGAATTTTGACAAATGAAACTGAAATATCAGAGAAATGGTATTGATGATACATAGGATCTTTTAGCAGTCAAAAAATATGTCTTTAAAATTTATGAATATTAAAGGAATGAAGACGTTACTGCATGGATCAATGAGTAAATACTGCTATAATATTAACACTCACACTTTCCAATGTGGAAAAAAAAAGTTAAAAATTGGTCTGGAAAACTATGTCATTTTTGCACTTTCATAAGTTTTGCCTTTGTGAAAAGTTATTTTATCCTGTATTTTTGGAAAACAAAACATAGCACATTTGTATAGTTTTTTTTCTGAATTTCAACTTTCTGATTTTATTCTTTCTGTCTCTTCATGAACCTTCCTCAAATATTAGGTAGCCAGAATCTAACGCAAAGCAAAATTATTTCTTCATATTTTATAATGAGTGTGAAGAATGCCAAATTTTAGAAATTCAGTTTGCAACCCTTCATTACTGGGCCCAAAGATCTACAGAACCTTAGAAATTCATTATGGATATAGATAATCTTCATCCTGGGTTTGTCAGATTGTTTTTATAGCTTAAAGACTCTGTAACAATATACATCCCCATCATTTGCATTTACAGAAATGGAGTCCAGTCATGCAAGGACTCTGTATTTGGAAATGGAATCAAAATCAATGGAAACTCTATTTAGGTGACTTGCAAGGATCAATGCTGAAGAGTCATGAGAGAGCAGTATAGCTGGAACCTAACAAAAGCTTTCATTAGCCTAAAAAAATCCCATCAGTACCTAACAATAAGTAGTGCAAAATAAACTGCATAAATCCTATGAGACATGCATTCTGTGCACACGGCCTCTAAATAAAAATATTTTGGAAGACGAAGAGTTTTTCATCTAAGGCATAGCTTGACTGCTACTACATCCTTTAGATATATAATGTACAAAGACAGAACAATCTGAAGACTGCAGTTAGTTAGTCAAAAGGAAAGATGTTCCAACATTTGTAACCTCTGAGGACAGTGCTGTGTCTCTGTGGAGTACAATCAGTTCTCATTTCTGTCGATCCTACCAGTGCTCTTGTCAATGTGGATCCCCCCACTCATAGACCTATACTCACATCCCAAAGACAAAGACAATGGACTTTGAAGAAGAAGGGAATAGGATACAGCCATAAACATAGCCTGTGTATCAAGATCAACTGTGATTCCTAGTCTTTTGTTGCCTTTTACTTGTATTCCATTTTTCTATTCTAACTTAGAGCCAAGCAGTACTTTACCACATCACCGGTATCTCAGACCAGTTACCAGAGGTCTTTGTGTATATGTTGGGGGGGGAGGGGGTGGAGACAGAACAAGAAGACTCTTACTACAGCACTAATGAACACAAAATTATTTCTGAGTGATTAAATGGCAAAGGCCTGGATGCAATTCCTGTCAGGTGGTTGCCCTGAATATGTTACATATAGAGACATTCTTGTGCCACCACACTGGCAAAGTCTGATTTTTTCTGAAGGCTATTCTGCTTCCTAGGGGCAGGCAGTAATTTTGTGGTATGATCTAACACAAGTTGCTATGAAGTAGTAGAGTTTCTGCATGTAGACAGCTGTTTTGTTGGAGAACCATCATTGGTCCTCAGTGAAAACAACAGCAGCCACAACTATCTGAAGAAATTGAGCTAGTTCAGTGAAAAAAAACAGTAAGAAAAGTTGTTGATTGTCTTTTTCATACTGAAGGGATACTGGATGACACCTACTCTCTAAGAAAAAAAAAAAGCAACCAAACACCTGCATGGAGTAGTGAACAGTTTGTTTGAAGGTGAAAGCGTTCTCCAACAAGTGGACAGAATGAACAGATTTTGGTTATATTTTAAGGCAGTATGGGATCTTTGACTGGAAGAAATATAGTACATGAAGTTATATTGGGATTGCTGCATTTAACAGCTACTGATGGGCTTTATTTATATTAATTCTCTACTCCTTTTTCAAACCCTTTTATACCTTTGTCCTTCCTAACATTCTGTGGCAATAGTTTCTGCAATTTAATTATGGGCCCTGTAGGAAAAGTTGAAAAGTTACTGAAGCTTTGTTTAGACCTACAGCCTAATAATATAATGATCTATCTCTGCACTGTCATACTTTGAGAAACAAGGAGTATTTCCTTATTCACATCTTCAGAGCGGTTTTGCAAGATGCAACACTTATATGCAACATCACTTTGCTGAACCATTCAGTCCTCAGAACACTGACTCCTAAATAGCCTAACAGCATCCCCGGACAAAACTTTTTAAAATTACTCTTCCTAGGGGCTCACAAATTATTCTTAAATCAGGTACAGTATTAAGAAGCAAACAATTATATGAAAGAAACAGAATTGGCACACCAAGCTCCTACAGACCTGTGCAACTGTGACAGAAGGAAGACAAATTAGTTCAGCAAGCACTTAATTTTAAATGTTACTGGTTTAATCCCAGTTTTGGTTTACTTTGCATAAACCTTCATTTATCTGTGTTACTGAAAACATACTATAATTCATCTGTGATAGATTACTATAGATTTTTGAATTCCCACTAGTGCATTTAAGATGAATGAGTTTTAACAAGTTTAATTTCAAGTTATTCAAAGTGTTTTATAATACCAACATTAATTTTTAACAAATTAGATTATATTGACTCTTAAAAGAAGGCCTCCTTTGGAAGAATTATCATTTCTACAGTATTCAGGAACCATTGTAATGATTTTCTACTTAAAGTCAATTCTCCTGTGAATCCATGGAAGACAAAACAAAGCCTGATCTATGGAAGCTACACTTTGTAATATTGTCTATGCACAAGCTGGCCGAACAGATTCATTCTCAAGGGCTAAATGGGGATTTTCTGTGTATTCTTTAAATTCTTTTGAAGAGGAATTTCTACTAGTTTATCCAAATTAAATTATCTGTTACAGGTTTGTGGTATGTACTACACACTTCCAGGGATTAACAAGACACTACCAAACTCACTTCACCTGGGCTACCAACTAGACTGGAAGCAAGAATAGAAAACTGAAAAGCCAGAATTTTTATTCAGTGAGTTTGTAGCATTTTTCAATCCCTCAAAGCATATTTCAAAAGGTGAAGTACTATGTAGTCCATAAAGTCCTTTTCAAAAACTAGAAATCAGTCTTTATTATTTTCAAAATGTCACAATTTTTATCTTATTTAATGCTTTTAGAAATGCAGAACAGAAAATCAGGATTTTTCTGCTGTGGAGTCATAACACCTGAACTCAAGTCAAAATACAGGAAAACTTTCCTACAGTACTAATGGCTCTGCCTATTTGATCTTTTATTACTTTCAGTAATTAACAAATTTAATTGATAACATGAGAAAACACACATTCTTGTGACAAATTATCCCTAGTCATGCACCAAATAGACCAAATAAAGATAACTCATTCATCTATGAAAGTGGGTTTTTTAGCATATGGACATACATACTCCAGCTCAGAGACTTCATATCAGGAACAAGGATGTTCAAATGTTCCTCTAAGGTCAGTATATATTAGTTTTGCATCAGCTTCACCCATTCTAATAAAGAGTCAGGACAACAGCAAAGAGTCCCATACTTTCAGATACATTTTTGTACACGATCCATGTTACTTTCTATTTCATTCAGAGCATCATTGTATGCTGACCAGGAATATCTCAATATATAAAAAATATATAGACATAAAACCTTAAGATACAAAAACTGATTCTTCTTGGTTTGTAATAAAGACTATCTTCAGACATCAAATAGGAGTAAAAATCTTCTATTTATGTTTTCTATACATGCTTTCAGTTACCAGTTTTCTGTTTCAGTCACAAATATCCTAGTCACATACCTGCTTGCAGTATCATTTTGACACCTTTGTTGTTTTATCTTATTATCTAAGCTTTTGATTTCCCCTACTGCTAAGAAAAGTGGCAAGTATTACTTATATTTCTTACACATACACAATTAAAGGACAATAATACGTAATAAAAACAAGTTATAGAAGTCAAATAATTTATTCTTTAGCTAAAAACTAGTTTCTCCAGTTAAAGCAAAAGGCTCTGAGACAATTTTCATGTTTTCAAATAGAAAAAAAAGCACATCTGAATTACTGAGATTAATATTTCTATCAATAAATTAATCTAACCTGGTTTACCAAAGACAAATGAGGATCATTGTACAGTCTTCTGTACCCATGAGTGATTCGCTAACCTACAGGCTCATCAGTATTCTGCACACACTCTGACAGCTATTGTGCCCCACACCTTTGTCCATTTGGCCAAGAACACCCACAGAAGTTAATGAAAAGTTCAGAGTCTTAAGGCATTTGAATGTACAGCATAATTAATTTCCTACAGCTGGAATTTAAGCTATTAAATGTCTTTTTTATTAACAAAAAATACATTCAGTTTCAAAAATTCAGACAAATACGTTAATAATATAGAACACTGAAAAGTAATACTTGAGGTTGCTATCTCTTTTTGACATTGCTACAGAAATGAATGAGGAATACTGAATCATGGATATCAGTCTTACCACTTGTATGAATTACAACACTAATATCAACTACATCAAGAAATAAGTACCTTCTTAAGGACATAGGTCTATAAAAGGTATCACTCAGTAGCACACACTACTCCTATGTTTTTAGGTATAGCTAGTTTTAGCCGTAGATGTGCATAGGTTTTGGACATCAAATTACCTTCTTAGTGCCTGTTATTTCAAATATTTTGCTTCAACAGAAATGTCAGAATTTATTTTCATTTCTCAAACTGAGATGTTTGGAATTTTTCAATAAAACAGAAATTATATCAACTGCAAGAGGGAAAAAGAAAAAAAGACACAGACATATTCCATAGTGCCCAAAAGCCCACCAGTGCTGCTGTTAACTAGGACTCATTGAGACCACATTCAAATCCTTGATTTGAATTGCAGCTGCCAAGTAGTTCTTAAGTATTCACTACACCAGAGCAAGAATCATTATCTAAATGAATTGAGTCTCAGTCTGACATATTGGCTGAGAGCTCCCAGGGTCATTCATATCTTACTGTGGGAAACTAGGGATTTACCCTCCCAGCTCTATGCCAATTCTGTTCTGTACCTGGGAAAGAGAAACCCTTTCAAACAAGCATTTTCATCAAAATAATACTATTCCCACAAAAACTTTTGATTTACATCTACTAGCAATTTATTTTCGAATAGCCCCAGTAGCAAGGTCTATCTGTCAGAGTAAACCAAGCCTTGAAGTACTCTAGAGTCTACTCTTGCTACATTTTTTTTTCTGATAGAATAATTTACTCTAAATCAGTTCCACCATATTCCCTACAGATTCCTATGCACTGCAGTGAAGGCAGTCATCTATGAGGGTTCCTTGTCTCAAAAATAAAATAAAATAAAATATACAAAAAGAAAATCTGAAATAAAAAAACCCAACCCCTAGAAATCCCCTACTTTTATTTGCCAGCCACAGTATGAAACAGCAAATGGACTTTCTAAATGAAAAATTACAGCCCTATAATCTTATTGAAAAAATTCTGTACAATTACCTGCCTTGATATGTGACCGAGATATTCTAAGAAACACGGATTATTTGCACCCATGCACCTTTCATGAGAGAGTGAGCAGTTTTGTGTAGCATTTCTCCTCTCATTAAAAAGGAGACAGGTACAATGCTGACACCCCTGTTAAGAACAGATAGAAAGAAAATACTAGAAAGTTCTCGTTGTCTAGGATACTGATTTAAAATCCACTGAAAAGCTGCAGTATTCCTATAAAGACTCAGAGACTAAGGCTTAAAATACTTACTTGATAATGTCTCCTTCAAGAGCAATCACTCGTTTAATGATCTTCTGTTCAGGGTTTCTAGGAGACCTGAGACAGGGGATAAGGTTATACAATCAGTAATGTTCCCGTTGTTTTAAGAAAATGAAAAGAAATTCCACAAAGAAGTAGACACTATTCAAGTCATTAGGAGATTCCATGTTCTCCTTGATATAGCATCAATCATGATGTTCCATCCTGATGTGAAGCTACTGTAATCATTCTCATTGCAAACCATCATTGAAAAGCAAATGCTAAAAAATGACCTGCTTACAAACACCACAGTAATCAACATACCTCTTATCATGAAAAATACCCTCCACAACATTCAAACTAGAATGTCCCACTACCAATGAAGAGTGTGCCTGTGCAGATAGATTAATGTATTAAAATCTGAATTCCCCATCAAACTTTAACATTGTGTTTAAACATTCATGTCATTCACTCAGGGAAAAAAAATCTCCCTACGTTATATTAATTCCTATCACTAATTCAGGTAAACCTTGCCTAGGGAATTGTGGAAGTTTAAAAAAAGTTGTACAATTTTCCAAAAGTTTCAGCTTAATCCAAAGCTTCTTAATGCAATACCAGTGTTTTCACTTCAAGTTATTTTCCTATAAGCATGTTTAATTGAGTGGATTCTGATCATGCATTACATAGTATTATGGGAAAGCAAAGCTGAACTTGCATGCCCAGCCTGAATACTTCAACTTCCTGGATGCATATTCATAGATAGAACTATTAGATGCATTATTCTACCACAGTTCTGACAGGTTAATATAGATGTATGTGCACCGTAAAACTTCATTCTTTTCTATACACTTTACCTCTTATTTTTTCATTCTTCACTTTTAATTCTTTAACTATGCAAACTTAGTAGAGTGTTTTCATGTTATTTTAAAAATTATTTTTATTTGCTATGGGAAAGTCAGGAAAGGAACAAATGGTTTTAATTTTCTGATGATGCTTGGGTTCTGTATATTTTACTCCAAGTACAACCTGCAAGACATGCAGTCGCAAGAGCTTTATATTACAGTTTTCATGTCTAAAAACATCGGCCATGCCATCCTCACAACAGACCAGTACCTTTGAGCTCATCTCTGGTCAACTAGTAGCACAGTAACATTTCCTTAAGAAGAAAAGCCGAGATGAGTCTGGATGAAAAACTTCTCCTCGCTGCTGCATGAATAAAGGCATTTGCAGTTCACTCTCCATTCCAAAAGTCAGAAAGAAAAAGAGTTTCAGGCCTATACAGATTTCTTTAATATGAAGCCAAAAAAGTATTCATTCATTCAAAAAGTAAACATTTTAAAAGTGGTTTAGGGTTTTTTGTGTGTGTCAATATATTTTACATGTATTTATATTTCAATGTAATGAAACAAAATTCAAGAAGCGTAATTTTGACTTTCAAAATATCAAATAGTTTCACTTCACAGTTTACCACGCCTGAAAATCCTATTTTCACAAAGCAGTGCAGAGCAATGAACATGAATAAGGACCATACTTTGATTCGCTAGTCATCACTGGAATTTTCAAATCATCATATCATTATTTAGCATTAATTTTATCTGAAAAGTTGTATATTCTGGTTCAGTCTTGTCTTTCATGCTCTTTAGCAGGCTGAGAATACACATTTTTATAATATTTTACAGTCATTCTTGGGAGGAATTAATCAAGATTTAGATGCTCATATGATTCAATTATCTGGATTATCCGCAGCACTGCTGCTCCCTAGCAGGCTTCAGTTCACACTCATTCGAGCATTGACCACCTCTCTTTCTCAATCAGAGCACAGGCTAAGAAAAAACGATACACATTTATTTTTACAAGCTATTATAAATTAAAAACATTTGCATAAATTATTGTAGTGTTAATTGATTTAATTTTTAATTCATTTATGCTCAGATTGTAACATTTTCATATTTAAGTAATGGAAATAATAATCTGTAAAGTATGTGATGAACTGTGTGTTTCTCAAAGACTGAATAAAAACAAATTGTAAGTTTAATCTTTAAAAATTGTGTTCTGATTTAAATCCTTACTTTCAAAGACTCTTTGAAATTCCCCAGGTAAGCATTTTCATTTGATTAATACGTATATATTGTAATGTAATTACTGACCTCTCCCTTAATTTCATAGAATCATAGAATGTGTAGGTTGGAAAAGACCTTTAAGATCGTCAAATCCAACCGCTAGCCTAACCCTGCCATTCCACCACTAAACCATGTCCCTGAGCACCACGTCCACCCATCTTTTAAATACCCCCAGGGACGGTGACTCTTCAAACCTTCATGTAATCATATGTAGGAATGTCTGAAAGGAATTTTGTGCAACTCATTGATCATTAACTAATTTGAAGATTGGAGTATTTGTAGTCTGCACAGAAAGCTTTTTCCTTTTAATTTGTTGATGCTGGTTTCCTGAGGAAATGGACCTTATGCAGACATATTTTTCTTGTCATACATCTTCCTCTTACTATCTATTGACTCTATTGTAAAAATTTGAAGCCAGCTGTGTGTTGTAGAAGTAGAGACCCAATAGATACGTATTTAGGTAGAGACCCAATAGAGAAGAAAAGTGGTCTTGACCTTTATTAAGCATTTGAGGAACAGAAGCTACACGCATTCAGCATTTAAAAATGCTCCAGCCGTGGAGAAAGCGTTGACTGGGGCTTTCTCTTTTACACATAAGGAAATTCAGCCATGAGGCACACATCCATAGGAAACTTGGCTTTGTTAGTTCTGCTGCTCTTAAAACTAGTGCTGCTGCCAAGGGCGTGTCTTAGGGAGATGTACCATTGGTGTCCCTACTTGTGACAGTAGGACCATTGAGCACTTTGCCTTCCTTGTGCAAAAAATTCTACTGACCTTGAATAAACATCACTCTAAATCTGAGTATTTGTTCTAAGAGTGGTTACTTTTCTGCCAGTAACGACAAGTTTAACCAAAACACTTATCAGAACATTTATCAGAAAGATTTCAAGGAATTCCTTGTAGATAGTTATTACAAATCAGGAATATTTTTAATATTTGAAGCCAGAATAGTTTAAAAATAAACTTTATACTAACGTTCTGATTATAATTCATGAAAATGGCAAAGGACTGGTAAGAGGGAGCAGCAGGCTCAAACTTGCCAATAATGCTGGCACTTTTAAAACAAGGATTTTCAAGAGGTGATCAGAATGTTTCATTCAAAAGCCATGGTGATTGAACAGGAGGTAAGAGACTAGTTCTGAAGTGATGGATATTGATGCCTTCCTGAAAGGTTTTTAGTGCAACACTGGGATTTCATTGATTATGGAAATCACAAAACCACACAGATACAGGCAATTTCTGTCTTTGAAATTTCACAGCAGGTATAAAAGAAATTAAACAATGGAGGGGAAAAAAAACATTGTAATCAGTGATATCAAAGTGAGGTAACAAGCAATAATCTTTGAAACTGGGATTTGTTCAAAACAGAAGGTAATAGAAAAACAAAAGAACCTGTTGGTTTGCATCTCTGCTAAATTACAGTTTTTTCATTCTCCTTATATGAAAGGTCATATTCAGGCATATTCCTTTTAAGTGATATTGCGTGGGAAAAGATGAGATCCCTTACACACAATGAATATATTTTGTCTCCCCAAAATGTCATTCAGAAAATATAAAGATCGTTAATATGGATTAATAACAACTATCCATACATTTACCAGCCAGACCCACGTCTGATGTTTCACAGAGCAGTCGCCATTTCTTGATGACTTTCTAAATCAGCCTCTCAAAAAGTTAAGATTACATTTTCCTCAGTAAAAATATTTCCTCATCGACATATAACCATTATTCACTGTGCATGTATTAGAGACATCTGTGCAAGTAGAAACATTCAGAATGACTACAAAAATCTCAAGCACTTTACAAATATTAATGCACAAGTAGCAGTTAGCAGCGCATCAGCAATGCACTAGGAAAAACATCTCTGGAAGGTAAATCCACTTCTGAAATGCAGATTGAATTCTACTCCACTCATAGCCAATTTTCCTTTTTCCATGAAGAAGAGTGGAAAACAGGCAATTCTAACAGTGTGTCCCTCAAGCCATCAAGTTTGAGGTTAACTCATTGTTACCAACTTCTCTTTAAGCAGCAGCCTTCTTTGTTCAAGCACCTCAAGAGAATGACTACTGTATAATACAAAAAGAAAGCAATGGCCTGTGTAGCATCGAGATGAAAAATATTTTTATCTGTCAAATCAATTCTTTAAACTTTACCTACAGATCACCTGATGGCTGGCTGCAAATAATAGGGAAAAAAAAAAGCAACATCCTCGCTGTCTGAAACACCTTTTGATAATGGGATGTCTCACTCTGCCTTAGCAACAATTTTTAATTTGTTCCAAACTTCAAGTTTATGCACAGTGCAATGCAGAAGTCCCATCCTCGTGCACAAAGACATGAATCGTGACACCAAAATCCACATTCAGAGTTTTAAGATAAACAATTTACTAAGGGAAAATTAGACTTTTGGTATGTATTTATGGTTTTCCAGATGCAGCCTTAGCAACTCAGAATAACCTACCACAATTAGCTTCTGGTAATAATCCTAGATCCTTCTCCTAAACCTATACTCTTGTCTTATTCTATATTGACGTTCAGCTCTATAGTCCTCATCCACACCCAGCTTTCATTAAGAACTAATGAGCAATTCCATCACAGTAAAAGAAGAAAAACAAATGCCTGTATTGTCAGGACATCATTAACTTTGGATTAAAGCCTCTTATGTCTGGTCATTTGTTTAAAAAGCAATTGAAAGAGTTAGGTTAAGTAGAGGTAAAAGTAGATCACTCCAGTGATTAGGGCAGATTCAAATTCCTTATTCATCCCCAGCAAGTACTTCAAGACACAATATTCTAACCTCCAGCCTATGCACTATTCTGGGACAGGTCTCCCTTTAACTATCCAATTGATATTACTGGGGAAAAAAAAAATGCAGGCTACATAGGAAACCTCCTTTGCCTTCATACACATTTCATTCTAAAGTTACAAGATATGGTTTAGCAGAAGAGCAGTAAAGAGTACAATTTGTTAAAAAAAAAAATGCTTTTCAGAGCTGAAGACACACTGAATGTCATCATGGAGAGAAAATACTGAGATGATGACAACTGGTCGGATAGCTTCAGCTGGCTTTTTGTCAGTGATGCATCCCCGAAACCACAGTCTGAAATGAACTAATAATTGACAAGTTCATAAGAAGAGTTAGTTTCTTGAGGAGTGATAGAATAATAGTTGAATTTCTGTTAGAAAGTGACATTTTTTTCTATTTCAGGAAAGCACTGGCAGTCTTTTCTAGTTATTATCTCAATATTGCTTCTCCAATAAAAATGAAACATTTATTTATGTTTTTGTTTTTAATTATATGCTTTTACAAAAACCATACATATATATGCATGCAGACACGCACAAAATTTTATACAAGCATCCATCTTTCTATGTTCAACCCTGTATTGAACAGTATGGGATTGCAGTACTACAAAAAATGTTTGCCAGGAAAGGCAGGAGGAATGATACAGCCAGCACGAAAATCCACTGTTTAGCAAGCGATTGTCAGATAAAACGTTGACAATTTTCTGAAGGCTTTCTCCTCTCCTGATTGAACAAATGAGTACTTCAGTCACAATATTGCTCCTAAACTTTTCCCTTTCCATCATTTCAATTATTTATTTACTCTAATGGATATTGCTTAGCACAGTTCTAAATAACTGCTCCTCAAGCTAACTAACATTTGTTCAATTATGAAATTTTCATATTGCCAATTTTTGTATGTGTTATTTGACCCTTCTTTCATTCTCTGAGTTGTCTAACTATATTCTTCTCAAGAGTGCCCACAGCAAATCATGTTTAAGAGCTTGAAAGTGAAGTTTCTATAGGCTTTTCTAGAGAGACAGTGCCTTTTAGGCTATACCCTAAGATCCCAGCAAAATAAGTGAAGGAAGACAGTTGATTCATTTCTATTCTCCAAAGGGATATATTAACATGTATCGCCAAATGCTATGTGATATCATTCCCTGCTGAGCATGCAGACTCTGTAATAAATAAAAAAAGTAACCTACCAACCCTGGATAATGATCAAACAAAATGTTTGATGCTCAGACACACAGCAGACACACCAAAATCAATTATATTTTTCAACAGATGTTATCACAATAGCTATCATGAAAAGAAGAAAGAAATTAGACCCAAAAAACAGGCCCAACTAAATAAATGCTACAACATACTATAATTTTTATTTTCTTTTTCCTTGAATGAGCACTCAGATTTTCTGTGTGCGTGCATTAGAAAATAAGATAAGACCTTATACCATGAACTCATAATGAATAAGCAGCTAATATGTTTCAAACAGGTACTTTGATTATCTGCACACGCTTAATGTTATCCACCCATTATCCTAGTCATCCTGCATGGGTTTTGTGCTCACTTTGAAAATTACTGGAATTTTGATTCTAACTGAGCATTTGCTAGAACAGGACAAATAACAGGTATTTATTAAAAAGTTGCAGTGAAAAGTGCCTGAAGTTTGTACTTTTTATATGTATGTTTCTATGTATATTCATATATGTGTATATTACTCTTAGCACATGGCTTCACTTTCTATGAGATAGAAGCAAGATGTTTAGGCAGCAGCTGGAAGTTTGCCATCAGATTATTCTCAGTTTACTTCAGATTGAGATTTACATGATTTGATGTCATCTACATGGAGGCAACTGAAACAATGAACACTGTGTTGTTATAGCATGAACAGATGGAAATAACGAAGGACATCTTCACAAACATTATTTCTGCTTTTATGTGGTTAATGTCAGATACTGAGAAGGATTTAACTCCATAAAACAATATAAGAGGGAGCTTTTGAGATCTTAGCCTAAGACTGTGATCCAAAGCCCAGTGCCTCTTCATTTCCCAAAACTAATTCCCACCTGATCAAAAATTCCAACGTAGTTACAGTTTACACTTCTGGGAATTTCCAGAATTGCTGCAGGATGAAAGATTACTTCTTTATCTCCTTCTCAAGCCTTTTGGGGATCCAGAAAATAGCCAGAGCAGTAACTAAAATGTAGATGGAGCCCAGAATAAATGGCATTAATATACATACAGAATTGGGAACCTCAAAGTACAGTTTTGGTGGCTTTACTTTTAGAATGTGTTTGGAGGAAGAGGAAATAGAGAGGCAGTGGAGCTATCATCAATATTTTCTGGCTTTTTTTAATAAGATAAACAGGGAGTTTTACATGGATGCATCATACACTAGATAAAGATGTTCACCCTCAAAAAGGGTTTTGCACCCTTGGTCTATGATGAAGTAGCTTCCTGTTGCCAGCATAGTAGTCCATGTAGTCCAGTAGTCAAACTCTGTACCACAGGAACTACGTAGCAATATCCAGTCTTTCATCCCTCACAGTACTATAGCTATGTTAAAACAAATGCAACTTATCCGATTCTAAACGTTGTGTATGAATTTAAATTTACTTAATGTATGCACGTATTTTCTAAGCCAAAGCACTTTTAATCCATTCATTTCACTTTTTTCCCCAGTATATAATTTCTATCTAAATTCCATACTTCTTTATGTAGATAATGAATCTCACAATAAACATAATATTTAATTAATCACATCACAGGTTCTGAGACAATTTCTATATCATGGAAAATAACACACAATATAATAGTGCAGGGGAAAAAAAAAGACCACACTTATTTTACTCTTTTTTGCTGTCCTTCCTGTTGTAAATTTCTATTATATAGAATTTCTGCATTAAATGTGTCTAGTAACCAGGTCCAATATCTGTGTTCAGTTTGGACCCACCAGTACAAGAAATATATTCGCAACTGGAAAAATGATGGACCACCAAAATAATAGTAACAGAAAAGTAACATAACAGCAGTGGCTAAGGAAATTGGGTTTGTGCTGATCAGAGATGAAACAAATTATTTAACTGCTATTGTCATCTATCTAACTGGTGATTAGGGATTCAGAGGTGCACAGCAGAAGGAAGGAAGGAAACAGCATGAGTTGCAGTATGGGAAATTCCAGTTGGATACCAGAAAAAATTTCAAACTGCGTGAGGTTAAGCAGTGGTGTAGGTTGCCCAGAGGGGCTGGGAATCATAGAGGTACTCAAAGCTTGACCAGACAAGGCTCTGAGCAGCCTGACCAAACTTCAGAGTTGACCCTGCCTTGAGTAGTTGGTAGGGCTAGAAAATCACCAGAGGTGTCTTACAACATAAATTATTTTTTCACTTGTAACTATGTAGAGCCTTTAGTCTTATTCAAATATATGAAGAATCATAATGTTGATACCTTAAAAACCCAACATATTTCACCTGGGATGCAGGCTCTGATGCTAGAAGAGACCGTACTGATCACTTTAATTAACTGCTGTAGCCCACAGATTTTTTGTCCCTTTCTGTCTTTTTGGATAGTACCTAATTCTATAATAAAACATTTTTAAAGAAGGTTATTATATCTTGTCTCAAACATTCTGAGTGACAATGAGTCTAACATCCAGAGAAATTACTCCAAAGCTTAATTATCCTTGCTATTAGGAAATTGCATCTGCATTCAAAATCGAATTTAACCAACTTCAATTTCATGCCTTCTCCTCCAAGGCAGAAAACCCCTCAACATCTTATTTCTTCTTCATGCAGAAAGATTTAGGCACGACAGTTCTTCCTAAATTTCTCTTGGATTCATCAGCTAGGACTCCCTTAACTTCTCAGTATACAGTTAGTTTTCCAGTTCCAGGACCACCTTTATGACCATAGTTCAAACTTCCTCCAACATTTCCATTTTCTTCTTGGCACACAGACATGAGAACCTAGTATTATTCAGCTCGGATTGTTATAATACTTAATAACTAATTAAGTACAGTAACCTGTATTATTATGCTGGTTTACTGTAAATTTTTCCCATTTCCCTATATTCCATTTATTTTGTATATTCAGAAAAAAAAGCTCATCCTTTTCATCCTAGGAGATGATGTTGAAAGAATTCAAAAAGTGACATCTAAAGCCTTCTCTGAGTAAACTTCTTGCTAAAACAGTTAACCAATAAAGTTTTGATTACTACTTGCACTTCACATTCTGTAAGGCATGTTTTTGGACAGCAACCATGTGATTCAGGTCATGCTGTAATGACATGGCTGCCTGATTATTTATTGTCCTGTCCATCTCTGTATTGTTTGCAAGCTTAACCAATGATTAGGAAGACAATTGACAAAACCAGTACCTAGCTTTGGATCACAAAGCAATCTGCTGGAAATATTGCCATTCACAGATGTCTCTCCAACCATATCTACATCTTCACAGTTGAAATGAGCCTGATATAATCTATATAACATGGCCCATATCAATTCCATAAAATTTTCTCCTTTCTCTTTCTTTCCCTTCAGCTGCTAAAGAGGCATTTTCCAAACAGTATTCCATACTACAAAAACTGTTTGAGTCCATTCTCTCCTGTCAGTAGCAATGTTTGACCCAGTTTTGGCCTTAAATAGTATTATAACTTTAAAGGAAGTGACATAGATTAGCAATCTTTTCAAACAGATATATTATGCAGAAAAACGTATGTAATTTTGACAATGTTAGGAGATAATGAGAGGAACAGAAAACATTCTTCAATTGCTTCTGGATTCCCTCTGGGCGAAGCTTGAGGAAGCAGGCCCTAGTCCTAATAAATACTGTTTTAGTGAACCATTTTGAACGTTCACCATGTTTCATCCATAATTTATAAAATAAGTACTTTAAGGCAGCAGTTGCACCAACTGTTTAGGCGTAAGTTCTGGTGATGCTTGATTTGCTCAGCAGCTCCAGTGGAAAATACATACAAAGATATAATTAAAAATATGAGGAAAACTGTACTTCTAATAACATCCTGTAATTCTTAAATTAACTCTACATTACATTAGCATTTCTTAGTCAAACCTCTGTTAAAAAGTAAAATCACTCACTGCCAAAAAACTATTTTTTTTTTACTGTAAGTAGTGTTTTATAATTACAGAACGCAAGCACACACTATTGGGAAGGTAGTATTTAATTTTTATTAAATTTTAAACTGTTTCCACATAACCTAAAACAATGCTTCCCTGAAATTTCATGGGGAATTCTGAGCAATCACTAAAAAAAAAAAAAAAACAAACCAATCTGAATATATCACCAGCATAAAGTCTCAGTAAAGGAGTCTTACACTTTGCCATATGCCAGACATGGAATAATTAGAACATGTAAACAATTCTCTCAAGCTCTGCAATTCTTGGATATCTGCACTTGTTCCTTCTCTCCCTTTCTCAAGGGCACCCATTCCTTAGCTCCTCTCTACATTCTGATTTAGTTAAGTTTTCAAACAGAGCAGGAACATATCTCTCCAAGAGTAACAGAGTCAAAAAAACCCCCTAGCTTCCATGATTAATACCTACCCATAATGTATCTCCTGGTACCGGGCACTATTTAGCAGTGATCTCCTACACTAAGATGAAGAAGGAGTTGGAGGGAAAAGAATAAAGATCTCCATATTTTCAAAGCAAATGAGCTTTCCCTGGTATATCTACAGCATGCTATATAGTTGCAGCCTCATTGTTAGATGAGTCAGTAGTGGCAGATTTTCAGCATTTTTCATAGATGTTGAAAGGTTATTGTCAAAAAAATTTGGATCTTCATCAGTGGATAACTATGGACTCTCCCCAGTGTAAACTAGACATATAAGTCCTATGTTACAAAATTAAGCAAGCATTTCTATACTTTGGATCCAGCAATCAAAATTGTGCATCTGAAAAACTTTCAGAATTACATACAAGACAAAGTCAAGAAAAAGACAGAAAGAAAAATATCAAATACATCTCCATTAGAAATCACCATTTAAAAATTTCAGCCAGTTAAAAGAGGCAAACAAAAAAAAAAAAAAAAAAAAAAAAGGAAAATTGAAAGCCTAATTAAAATTTTCCCTGCAATACAACTAATTGGCACTGCAAAACTATATGACAAGTCACTCTGAAAAACCTCAAAATACTATAGTAACTCAGAAGCATAGATACTATTTTGAAGTAAAATCTCATTTAATTGGTTCTCAGACTTCAAGTCTAACCACTTCGAGGTTAAATGACTCAGCCGCTTGTAATGCAGACTGTGTAATCACAATAGTTATGTGCACTTGACCTTCCTCCTGTTAACAGAGGGACTCAATTAATTACTTGCTGTTTTTACCGGCCATTTCACCTTATCTTCACCTTTTCCAAAAAGGTTGAAAAACTCTATTCCTTAACCTTTGACTTTGAAAGCATACATAGAAATATTTATCTACCAAATAGGAAGTTAGCACGATCTCGGAATGAGAGTATCTGGGCTTCTGTGCTTAAGTCAACAACAGCAACATATTCACTGTTTCATTAACCATTATGGTATAGCATAGGAACCATATTTCATCTTTACTATAGCTGCCCAAATATTCTACTCTGTAATGGAAATAAAATATGACTGACTTCTGTTGCAACAGACAACAGAGGGGAAGGCACAGAAAACTTCAAAATGTAACCAAATGCTTGGAAATCATTCTCAGGTTGCCATAGGAGATACTAGATAGAAATAATCTATTTAATCTATACAATATCTGTTAGTATGATTTTTAAAGTTATGCTTATTTTTAAAGAATCTTACATGCTGTAAGACACACTTCTATACCTTCTTTGATTCTGGGATTAGACCTGTTTTCATAGAATCATAAAGTCATAGAATCATTTAGGTTGGAAAAGACCTTCAAGATCATCAAGTCCAATTGTTAAGCTAACACTGCCATTCCACCACTAAACCATGTCCCTGAGCACCTCGTCTACCCGTCTTTTAAATCCCTCCAGGGATGAGGACTCAACCACTTCCTTGGGCAGCCTGTTCCAATGCTTGACAACTCTTTCAGTGAAGAAATTTTCTCTAATGTCCAATCTAAAATTCCCTGGCACAACTTGAGGCCATTTCTTCTTGTCCTATCTCTTGTGACTTGGGACAAGAGACCAACACCCAGCTCACTACAACCTCCTTTCAGTGGCAACTCTTTTAAGCATGCAAAATTAAATAATCAGTTGCTGTCCTAAGATGCTAATTGTGACTACACACTAAACATTGTGCAGCGATTTTTAATCATTATTCCTTTCTGTTAGGGTTCCAGAAAATTTTTCCAGTTATATACCACCACCACAATTATTGAAAAAGTTCTGGATGCATCTTTAGATGTTAAAAATATCAGTGGCTCACAAACCAAATAACTCCAAAAAAAGTTTAGAAGTTAAGAAGCCTGGGTCTCACACTGTCTCTACTGGAGACCAAGTTTGGCATCTCAGATAGGATTAACACAATATTTAGGAAACAAAATTGTGATTCTGAAGAATCCAATTTTTCTCCTATCTTTGAAATCACCTAAACTCCGTAAGCACATTGTTTTTTTTAATTTTTCTAAATGCTACTTCAAGCATCTGTTGAGAAAATATCTTTCTTGATATTTCTGAGTAACTTGATACTTTCTCAAATTTAACTTCTACTGTGGTCAAGAAACTAAGCCTTTTGAACAAGTTAAGTCTGTTATAGTGCACAGAAGGTAACAGAAAATTAAAGTGGGATGAATCATCTAGTGGAGGAGAATTTGTCTCCTCATTGAATACAAAGGAAGCCAGATGTCAACTTAGTCTAGCCATCTTACTATTAAATGACTAAAGAAAAACTGCTTAAAAATATTGTTTCATCTATCTTATAAGTATCTGTAGCAGATTTTTTTTAAATAACTCAGGAAAGCAAATAAAGTACTAATGGTGAGGTAAAGGGAAGGCAATAACAACAAAATGTATGTTTAAAAATATTATAATACAGATAAAAAAATATAATTTATTTTAAGAATAAATACATTATGTTAATTTAAATTCACAGAAAAAAAAAAACAAAACAAAAACAAAAAACCCCAATAATTTAAAAGATCTCTACAGAGACCAACAGAAGTCTGGACTTTGGAATTATTTGTAATTATTTTTGTAAAATAGTGCCACATTCAATTTAAGCACCTTTTCCTGTACTTATGACATAGAAAACAGAAATCAATTATCTTCCAAGTAATAAAAGTAAAGACAGAAGCTTAACTAAGAAATAATTTTTAATCTCTACTTAGGGCTATTAAAAAAACTGTCCATAGGACATAATCCTGAAGATCTCTATGTGCTCAGTAAGCACAAAAAGAAATAAATTATTCACAGACTATGAAATTATTCACAGACTATGTAACAGTAAATTCACCGGAATTTGTATACTGTTATATGATAAAATAACATTTGAGAAATGAGAGTGATGCTGAGGATAACATTTATGTAGTTGAGAACTTAGTATTTGTTATAATAGTGTACAGAAAAAAATTAAGAACTAACATTAGCAAAACAAAAAATGGACAAGTTACCTTCCTATTTTAAACCAACAGTTACAAAATGCCATTTGCAAAAGTTACAACATATGCTTAAGAAAAAAGAACAAAAATAAGACAACTGGACACATCTAAAAACTCCCACAATGAAAAGAAACGAACCTAGATTTGTTTGGTTTTGGTTTTGTTTTTTTTTTTTTTCTTAACAACTTCTGCTTTTAGCTTAGATAGCATTTGGGGAAAATTGCCACAATTAACTGCAGGTGTCCACCCTGCAGATGAAGTCAGGCTGAATTAACCAGAGATTGGCTACTGTGACAGAAATCCTTTTAATAGTAGGAGTTATGACCTGCTTATGAGGATTTGGCAAAGAGCAGCAATGGGAAATTTAATAGGGAGTATTTTTCCACATGATATTCTTTCTCAGAACCTGATCTTCTATGTCAGCAGGTCATCATGCATTGTGCTCCATTTGATACTAATTGCATTATCCTCTACTTGTGTGCTTTCACAGATAGCAGAAGGGACCCTGCACAATAACTGAGGATATTGCTCTAAGAGACTTTGATCACTTAAGCAGGCATGAAAGAACTTTGAGGAGTTTGTCAAGAATAAAACTGTGTCCCATGTTGGTTTTTGCTCTGAGATTTTTAGGATTCTGAGCTGCAAGACACTTCCTCTCTTGTATGATGACAAGCATATTTATTTAAAAAATAAAAAGGGAAGATGAAATAAACCAGAAGTGTCACTAACAGTGAACAGCATGAATGAGTAAAATATCTATACTTAGAGATGATTTTGCCTTCACACAAAGCAGTTTATAAGCTTTTTAGATAGTGTTCCGCTTCTCTGTGAAAGCCAATCTGCTCTCCCTCTCTTCCCTAACTGTACACGCAGCCCCAGGGTTTGGTCTGTGCACTTGCTTCCCAGCTCTTCCCACACTACAGTCCGCTCTGGTTATTCCACCCAAAATGAATTCTTCAGTCTCAGGCAGCAGCAAAGCCAGCCCTAGCCCCATTCAGCCCGTCAAACCCAATCCCATGTGACAGTTTCCCCCAGAAGGTCCCTGTCACCTTTTTCTCCAAGTAAATGACATTCTGCTCAGAATATTATTAGAAAAATTGAGAGATTGGCAGAAGAGGTGAGAAGGGAGGATGAATTAAACTTTAGAGACACTTCTCACACACTCCGATGATGCTTCCCTCACTCTCCTCCCTCTATCCATGAGGCAAAAGGTCAAAGAAGTTATTTCTCTTTTTTTGTATCTTTATTATTTTTTTCAGAGTGGATCCATGTTAGAATTCTAGTTTTACTAAATCTCAAAATGTTTGTGCCAGTCTTACATTTCTTTTAACCCATCAATCCATTGTTTTATTTTTAATTTTTTTTTTTTTCTGAAAACTTTCTGGAAAAAAAAGAAGAAAGTCTTCTCACAGAAAACTTTCCAAAGGACAGCAAAAAGTAAATGCAAGCCAGAAGGATTGAGGATACAGACTTGTGTCAGAAACTAATACGAAAAAAAGCAATTCTTTATTTTTTAGCAGCTGGAAATGTTTGCCATATTAGCAGCATGAAAACCTGGAAGGAAGAAATGAAAGATACAGTGTAGGATTAACAAAACTTATAAGCAATTCTACTGGCTCTGCTATTGAATCTTTTAAATATATAGTTCACATATTTTTCTGTGTATGTTGGACAGTACTGACAAATTCTGAAATGTGATGACACTTACCATGTATTGGGCCTTGCTGATGCAGAACATCAATTAGAAGCACAGAAAGATTAACTCAGCTAATTCAAACTTGGCATTATTGTATTTGCCATTCTAAACTTAAGCCTTTAAATTTTCATGAGAAGTGCATATCCAAAACAGGTTTGAAACACAAACTTTAATGTAGCTGGGCCTGAGAAAACCCTTTTCACATCCTTACCTTAAAGAAGCAAGAATCACACTGCAAATGACTGGGGTTATGAAGAGATTAATATCAAGAGCAAAAATTGTGGGAAATCATACAGATCTTTACAACACTGGTGCCTATTGCATCACAAATTTAATAATTTAGAACAATCTAACCTTTTCATTTTGATTCTCTTAGTAATATTCTACTATCAATTTATGATAGGTATTTGTTGCAGGCAAAGATAATAAAATATATATTAGAATATATTTAAACTGTATGACATAGTGTTTTGAGATACTAACCATATACTTCTGGCTCAAAATCTAAAGATAGCTTTTGCATATATGCTCCAAATGACGCATCACTATACAGAAACAATAACTAACACAGTTCCTTAAAACTCAAGCTGGCAATATGTTTAGCAAATGGTATAGCAGTAGGGCTATTGGAGCCACAATGGTGCAAGTATAACCCTACTTCTCTGAAAGAAACCGTACAGGAGTATAAAAAGGTGTCTGTAAGCATTGTATAATTCAGAAAGTTCAGGATTAGGCTATGTTTCTTTTTAACTGAGAAATAGCAATACTAAGATTTAGCACTTATGTAAGTCTCTGTGCATTCAAAGCACTAAATGACAATACTACTCACATTTGTGATTTATAACGTTTGATAAAAAGCTGCCAGTGCACTCGTCTCTGCTATTCAAGTCTGCTGTGCAGACAGTATGCAATGGGACTAATCTTTACAAAGGGATAATTGGAACATAATCAAAATGTTATTTAAAAAAAATAGTTGTCACATTTGGAACAGGAAATATTTCCCTGCTTTAAGTTGTGATCAGTTCAAGTTGGCAAGATGAGTCACCAGCAGCAAAACAACTAGCGACAGGCAAGGAGTGCTCAGCAGGCAAGGATGTTTGTGATATAAATCTGTTGTAGGGGAACAAACTGGGAATCCCTCAAATTCCTGCCTGCTTATCAGATCCTAAGAGGAAAAAACTAAAGCTGTTCTTCCTTTAGATTTCCACAAGCATTGTCTTTGCTAGGAGTAGGCAGTATTTGCTCCTTGAATGCAAAGAATAGTAAGTACACCTGATCCCGAACCCCCTCCAAGAGGCATCTCAATTTATTCACAGGGGCAAGGAAGGTACCGCTGGCACACTTACAGATGTCTCTCCACAAAGGGCAGCACCTGCTACCTCCACAGCTGGGTTAGTTCAGCCAACACATTCACTATCTGAAATAATTTTTTTTTGAACTTTCTTTTTTATACTTTTACTTCATAATGAAAGTATGGGAAATTATATATAAAAGGAATAGTTGAAATACCTCCCCAATACCATTATAGTTTGTCATCAATTGAGAGAGGAAGGTGCATTATATAACATTTTATGCAGACCTCTTTAACCCATTGATAATTAGTTTATGCATCAACTGTGACTGCAACAAAATCCCTGCTGGTTGAAAAACCTTGGAGAATGCTGTGGCTAATTTGTGCTCTTTTTCAGTTCCTATGTTTTATAAAGATAACTCTGCATCGTTTCAGGAAGGATTTTCTTCATGTGGTCTCTACCAGTAAAAAATATAGCCTGCATATCTGTCCTGAATCTGAAGGCAAGAATCTAAAGTAGATTCAAGGCTAGGCATCCCAGGGAAACTTGACATAGTCTGGACTGAAATTCTGTAATGCAAGCAAATTTTTAGTAGATAAACTTCCACATTATGAAAATATGCCATTGTCTTGGCACGATAGCGTGAATTCTGCTTCACGAGAGTTCATCCTTCATTTATTTGATATACTTTAGGGTCAATGAGGAAGGGAAATAATGGGTCTGACTTCTTACACATGTCAGGGTTTGTATATACATGCTAGCAATGCCATCATCACCAGAAGTTTCTCCTTACAGCACTACAAAACTGCAAAATATGTGAGCTGGTTGATGGTAATTATCCTCATGATTGCTACTAGTCAGCATCAAATACAAAACAATTAAAGTTACTCTAACTTCCAGTAAAAGAAGGATCAAACTATTTTTTTCTGTCAGGAGCTAACACGGAAAACACGCTCAGCTTCCATGAAACAACTATGTTTGGTAATGCACCTCTAGGCCTGAGAGTTCAGGTCATAATATTTCACTCATTTAACTTGATATTGAGCCTAATAACTTGTCTTTGATTGAAACACAACTTGGTATCCTACCTTCCTCTAAAGATTCTGATGTTGCATTTTTTTTTCCGCTGGTGAATCACAATTATCCTTAAATTGTGAATATTATTTTCACATTTGAATTTGTCCAACACCCTTTAAATTTTTCCTCAAGATCATTTGATGTACAAAATAGGGCCAAATGGGAAAACTTCCACTGGCTGTGTTTATGCATTACAAGTTGTGGATATAACTGCAGAAGAGCTTCCCTCTCTCAAGACGTGGATGACAAACACTTAAATTCATTTTACATCCTGAGAGTCATTAGCCAATCCAAAGACAGATGCAAGATCTTTTTTCTTTTATATACTTACATACTGCCATCACCATGACTAGCTTCTGAATAATTTAGTGCTGTTAGAAAAAAAAATAAGAGAGGAAAAACCCCTTGAACTCTCCTCACAGCATCACCAGTAGTCATTCTCCATTTCTTTAAACTTTCTCCCCTCTTCTGCTCCACTAGCTTACATTTGCTGGCCTAAACTTTGGGTGAACTGAAAGAAGTAGTTGTTTTAGCCAGAGGAAAACCTGACTTAAAAAGAAGAAAAAAAAGTGTAAAAAATATCACAGTGTAACTTAAAGAAGCTGTGCAACAATTGTTTGTGTTAGTGAGACTGTGAAATTAGGAAATTAGTAACACATTTCTCTCTTACTGACTTACTTGTTTTGGTGCATTGAAATGATTAACTTGTTTGAATTTATAATATAGAAGTCTAAGTAGAAAATTTTAAAAAGGTCAAATAGACTAGCAGGAAGCCTGTTTAACAGCGTATGACCCAAATAAACAATAAAGCTTATAAAGTAAAAAAGCGTAAACCAAAAACTATGAATTCACTTGAACAGTCACAAGAAAGGAAATGCATAAAAAAAGTTTTCAGACCCCTAATAGCTCAGCACTGGTCCATCCATCTGACCCTTGGCTGAGTAAATTAATTTCTACAACAACCTTGGTTGGCAGATCTCAGATCACATTTGCTCTTTTAAATATATTCTCAACTTTGACAAGACAGTCTGTAGTCCGCTCTTTGCAAAAGTCAATGGAGTTGTAACTCTATATTAAAAGTAAAAAAAAAAAAGCACATTTTATGGAAGATCCCAACCTGCCTTAATAAAATGCTAAATATCAGTAAGTAGAAAGTCCATGGATTACATTTGACAGTAATTGCAACAGTGTTTGCTCAACAACAATTTTGTAAGCTACAGTAACAACTCATATTCATATTATGAACACAAATGGGTTTTTTCTTTTCTTAAAATATTAATGGCATCAAGAGATTGGTTTTGGAAATAAGGTGGAAAGAGAGAATAAAAACTTGCATAAACTAGAATTTTTACTGCCAAGTTCATTCGTGAATAAATGAGTTTTAGATTGCTGGCAGCAGTTCAATGAGACATCACGTACCTTCCAAAAAAATTTTAGACTGAAGTTTCTTAATGAGACAGATGCAGTCTTCTCCACAACTGCTGAATCACAATTTCATCATTCATGTAGTAGAGCAGAAAATGTAAGAATGAAATTAGAAAGACCTTCTCAATTTCAATACAAGTCCTAAAAGGTGTAATAAATTTTGGAAAGAAAATTAGCTATATAAACATAGTGCATACTGTGTATTTAATGTTTTTTATTATGTGTGAAAAATGCAGCCCTGGACTCAACTGATCAGTTTATCATCATACATAATTTAGAAAATATTGACATAGTTCAAGTGATATTTTATAAAATGAGCAGTGGTACTGGATGCCCAACTTAAGATACCTGAGGCCCTCATTATTTCCTTGGTTAAGAGCTCCTTTTCTACTTAGTTCAAAGTGGATACAAAAGTCATTAGGTATATAGAAAAAATTTGAGATTGTCAACTGATATCTATCTGAAGGATCCTTAACAGTGAGATGTAGGTGCCTAGAATCATAGAATCACAGAATCATTTTGGTTGGAAAAGACCTTCAAGATCATTGAAGCCAATTGTTAACCTAACACTGCCATTCCACCACTAAACCATGTCCTTAAGCACCTCGTCTACCCATCTTTTAAATACCTCCAGGGATGAGGACTTGACTACTTCCCTGGGCAGCCTGTTCCAGTGCTTGACAACACTTTTGGTCAAGAATTTTTTCCTAATGTCCAATCTAAACCTCCCCTGGCACAACTTGAAGCCATTTCCTCTTGTCCTATCACTTATTACTTGGGCCAAGAGACTGACACCCACCTCACTACAGCCTCCTTTCAGGCAGTTGGAGAAGGCGATAAGGTCTCCCCACAGCCTCCTCTTCTCCAGGCTGAACAACCCCAGTTCCCTCAGCCACTCCTCATCAGACTTGTGCTTCAGACCCCCCACCAGCTTTGTTGCCCTTCTTTGGACATGTTCCAGTGCCTCACTGTCCTTCTTGTAGTGAGGGGCCCAAAACTGAACACAGTAGTCGAGGTGCAGCCTCACCGGTGCCGAGTACAGGGGCACGATCACTTCCCTACTCCTGCTGGTCACACTATTCCTGATACAAGCCAGGATGCCATTGGCCTTCTTGGCCACCCGGGCACACTGCTGGCTCATATTCAGCTGGCTGTCAACCAACACCCCCAAGTCCTTTTCTGCCAGGCAGCTTTATAGCCACTCTTCCCCAAGCCTGTAGCATTGCATGGGGTTGTTGTGACCCAGGTGCAGGACCCGGCACTTGGCCTTTTTGAACCTCAAACAATTGGCCACAGCCCATCAATCCAGCCTTTCCAGGTCTCTCTGCAGAGCCCTCCTCCCCTCAAGCAGATTGACACTCCCACCCAGCTTAGTGTCATCTGCAAAGTTACTGAGGGTGCACTCGATCCCCTCATCCAGATCATTGATAAAGACATTAAACAGAACTGGCCCCAATACTGAGCCCTAGGGAACACCACTTGTGACCGGCTGCCAATTGGATTTTACTCCATTCACCACAACTCATTGGGCCCAGCCATCCAGCCAGTTTTTTACCCAGAAAAGAGTATGCCTGTCTAAGCCATGAGCAGCCAGTTTCTCCATGAGAATGTTGTGGGAAACGGTGTCAAAGGCTTTACTAAAGTCCAGGTACACTACATCCATAGCCAATCTGAACTTTCCCTGATGCAGCTTCATTCCATTTCCTTGTGTCCTATCTCTAGTCACCAGAGAGATGAGATCAGCACCTCCCCCTCCACTGCCCCCCTTAAGGAAGTTGTAGACTGCAATGAGGTCACCCCTCAGCCTTGTCTCAAAGCTGAACAAGCCACATGACCTCAGCTGCTCCTCATAGTCTTGCCCTTGAGACCTTTCACCATCTTGGTCAGCCTTCCCTGGACACACTCCTCTGATGTTTGATGTCCTTCTTATATTAAGGTGCCCAAAACTTCACACAGTACTCAAAGTGGGGCCACACCAGGGCAGTGCAGAGTAGGGCAATCACCTCCCTCAATCGGCCAGCTACGCTGTGCTTAATGCACCCCAGGACACAGATGGCCCTTTTGGCTGCCAGGACACACTGTTGACTCATGTTCAACTTGCCATCAACCCAAACCCCCAGATCTATTTTTGCAAGGCTGCTCTCCACCCTCTTGTCCCCCAGTTTGTACGTATAAATAGAATCACCCCATCCCGGTAACTTGCTCTTGTTAAATTTCATACAGTTGGTGATTTCCCAGCTCTCTAGTCTTCCCATATCTCTCTGTAAGGCCTCTCTACCCTCGAGAGAGTCCACGGCTCCTCCATGTTCCAGCACTACATATTCCCATATATGAAACACATGAGTCAGAGCAGGGCCCCACATATTCTTTTAAAAGGACTATTTATGGCACAAAATATTTTTTCCAGGGGCTGCAGTCCTGTCCCCCAGGGGATGAGGGACTGCCCTGCCACCCCCTTGTCCCCAGCTTCCTGTACCTCTTGTCTTCTTGCCTGCTCCTGTTACTCCTTGAGGGTTTTCAGTTGTGACTCTTTTAAGCATTCAGGCCACCCACTAAGCCAGAATGCCTTTGTCTTAATTCATATAGCACCAAAGCACTACAAGGACCTGATTAGCATTGACAAAGTAGCTTCAACATAACTCAAATAAATCTTTAATTACTTTAATTAAACAAATGCAAATTCCCAAATGTAGAGGAGTTTAAACCAGTTTAAAAAAGCTCTAGTTCATTTCCACACATGTTCCTGATTCTTCTCTGTCACAGAAAGAGGTATCCCTTGAGGATGGCAAATAAATGAAAACTTCTGGGTGTTGAGTCAAACAATTGCACCTGCCAGCTGGTAAGATCTTTCAAAAAACTAGATGAGCAGCTCAGGGCAAGAAAGGAAAATGCTGCATTGAGCAGGAAAGAGGAAGCTTCAGAGGTTTTGACACCTGTGCCAGACAATGAGCAACCACATGCTAAAAGCTGTACAATCTAGGCCGTCAGTGGGCAGGAGACTAAGCTTCACTGAACTGTGGGGTGGAATGGATGGATGAACTGAAGGACAGAAATCGGTTTATCTTGCAGAAACTGGCAATACTGGCATGGCTGGACGTTTACAAATGGGGGGGTTTAAGAAGTTACCAACCTTCAGGGAGAACCTACCAGCTTTGGTTGGAATCAGTAATTAATGGTGTTCATAAACCTAGTCACAAAGAAGTTAGTGGGGTTTTTTTGTTTTGGGCTTCTTTTTTTAACTACCACTGAGAGCAGCAACTTCTGTAGAGTGATGGTAACATTTTAAATTGGTATAATTCAGTTCCTTGTAACTTGATTGCGTTCAGACAAACACAGTCCTGGGTTAAATCAGTTTAAGCTAATTTAAGGTTTGGTTTACTCTATTTGGAGTGCAAAGGTAAAAGTGAAGAACTTTAGTAAAAAACAGAGCCTGTGATCTACCAAGTGTAGTTTCCTATCTGGCCATCTGTCCTGGTATCAGCCAGGATAGAGTTAATTTTCTTACTAGTAGCTAGCAGAGCACTGTGTTTTAGATTTAGTACCAGAAGAATGTTGATAACACACTGATGGTTTAGTTGTTGCTGAGCCGTGCTTGCACCAGTCAAGGACTTTTCAGCTTCCACTGCTCTGCCAGGTGCACAAGAAGCTGGGAGGGGGCACAGCCAGGACAGCTGACCCCAACTGGCCCAAGAGCTATTCCAGACCATATGACGTCATGCTTAGTATAGAAACTGGGGGGATTTTGCCGTGAGACAGTGATCACTGCTTGGGGACGGGCTGGGCATTGGTCAGAGGGTGGTGAGCAATTGCATTGTGCATCACTTGTTTTGTATATGCTGTATATTCTCTTACCATTATTATTATTATCATCATCATCATTATTATTGTTATCGTTATTCTTCTCTTCTGCTGTTTTATTAAACTGTCTTTATCTCACCCATGGGTTTTGCTTTTTTTCTGATTCTCTCTCCCCATCCCACTGAGGGAGCGGGGACTGAGAGAGCAGCTGCATGGTGTTCAGCTGCCTGTGGGGTTAAACCACTCCATTATCATGAGGCATGATTATGGTAACAGAGCAGGGGAAGGAATAAGTCCTGACAGCCTCCTGCATCAATGCCTCTGTGTTCATCATCATTTGTGTAGAGCTTAACAACACTCTGTCTCAGATCACCAACCCACTCGCTCATCTAGCTACATTCCTGCTATTTTCAAGTACTCTGTTTCATTAAACCTTAAAAGGACTCTGATTGCAGGACACAGTTGGGAAGTGGTTATGCACTCTTTTCTTCTCTGTAATTAATACAAGGAAGTCTTTAGAGTCTTACTCTCACACTTCCAAAATAGTTTCATTTCCATTTAATTTTTTCTACAATGCAGGGCAATTCTTGCTTTCTCTAACTTGGGTAGAGGTTTGGTCTGAGACTTCTACCTGTCCTTAAATGTGGGAGTGGGGATATTTTTACACTATTTACTGTAGCAATAAATGGCCACAGGCGATTTAGCAAATTACACAAGGCAATGAGATGGTTCTAAATAGATTTTCTCACTTTGAATAATACCTGCTGAAGTCAAATCCTGTAGGAATAAACAGATTTGACAGATAACGTATATACAATATCCTACTGCACAGACCTATTGTTTACACACATAACTGCATATTGGATTTTTTGACAGTTGAAAAATCACATAAAGATATTTACTCTTTTCAAGTTTTTGTAAAATAATGTCAAGCTACATTTAAACATTTAAAGAAACAAAGTAATCACAGAATTAAAATTTTTAAATAAATTATCTAGTAAAAGTGAGGGTCAGCATAATAGGAGGTTTCATTGAAATGGAAATTTCAGAGATCTCTGCAATTAACCACTATTTATATATATAAGCTTACTTGTCAAAGTAGCTTGCTAGGTGTTACAGACTAAGTACACTTTCCACAATGTATTCAACTGTGCAAGTGCTAATAACTCTCTCTCTCTTCCACTAAAGGTACAATCACACAGATAAGCCCACTGATATCTTGGGCTGAGAAATTACCTCCGTATTTAAGAACAAATTATCTGCCCAGCCCCATTCCCCTTGCACAAAAGGCAGCAGAAATGATTCTGTCCTGCCAGCTATCTTTCTGTGAATTTCGCATGTGACCCCAAAGCTTGCATAAAGCTAGAGTACCAGCACACCAACCCACTCCTCCTCTGGAGCGCGGAAAAGAGCTCACATGCAGTATGTCCTGCTTCTCCTCAGGTGGAAGGCAATCCCTTCAGCCCTCCTATCCATTAGTACACACATACCATCTCCAAAGATGGGCAAAAAGTAGGGAGGATGTTAGCAGGAGCTATATCTTCTCTTCATCAAGTAGAAGCTCACGAACATGGAATATGACCAAGTATTTTATGGCTTCTAAAATAAAAACAGTGAAAGAAGGTTTCTATTCTCTCTTGTTATTATTTTATTCCAGACAAAAGACATTATTAAAAACTTATCTACTTATTTACCCACAGAGTTTTCTGACACTAATATCCACTGACTAGTATCTCCCAAAAAACTCAACTGTGATTCCTTTTAGAAGCCTCTGTATGCTACTTCCTGCATCATCTTCAGGAATCCAAGCTATTTGGTAACATTTGGTATCACGCATTTTAGCAAGAGTGCCACAAAAATTAATTGCAACTGAAAATGGCCATGTGATTTCTAAATAAAATTCTTGTTAAATAATAACAGCTTGATTGCCTTTCGTAAAGGGATTGAGCATGTGAAAACACAGAATTCTAACCAAGTAAGTCTTTAAAGTGGAAGGACGAAATGATGTCTCAAAAGAAGTCATACTACCTAACATTGCCTGAATCATTTAAGACTGTCCTTTCTCATTGGGGTTTATTACAAGGCTTCTGGTGAAAATATTTTCTTTTGCCATGTAATTTTTGTTTCCTTAGTTTCACTGCTGTAAATATATTTTTTCCACATACCAGCAACTTCCTGTACATTTTCCTCTTCCAAAGATGCTACTCATTGAGAACCTGCATTCAGATCAACTTATTTCTAATTTTGAGGTACAGTGGGATTCTGCTAGATTGGATGTGAAAACAAAGGACATGCTAGAAACTGATGGCCACCAAAAAAATTATATTTTCATAGTGAAAATATTTGAAACTGAATTTGCAACTTGAGAAGATTTTCAACAGCATATGAGATCACCAGAATGCACAGAAAAACCTAATTAGCAATGGTACAAAGGAAAATTAACAAGTCTTTTGTTTTGTTAATTATAAAGGGATTGAAAAGACTGACAATGGGAATTATGCCTCTATTCCTGAGAAATTAGCTACTTTTTAAGAAATAAAAATCAAACAACATGAAATTACCCAGTCCCATTACCCATGTGAACTTTGGCTCCTCAACTCCAAATAAGCAGGTTTCTACTGTTAATGGTAAAAGTCAAGGTCAATTTGCTTGCTTCTACAAAAAATCACACCAATATGGCAATCTTTTATAGGATATATCAAGCTAATACAAATTAAGTTACAGTACTCAGTTTAGCTCCCATAGAAATAAATGGTAGAAAAATTTCCTCTGATGAAGCTAAGACAAGACCAAGCCTGTAATTTTCATTTGAAATTCTTGCAACTAGAGCAAGGAAACCTGCAAATAACTATTGAACTATAATCTATAACCTTGTCTTCAAATGCAGTTTGAGATTTAAAGTTTAACCAACCAACTCATTAATTTTAAAGAGTATGGTGTACTTGTGGTTTTATTTCCCTAGGATGTTTACCTTTGCATTCAGAAACTGAAAGGCGATTTTCAAGACAAACCTTGACAAAAATAAATCATATGAGTCCTGAAGCAGATTCCTTTGAAAGGAGATAAAGATACTTTTAATTGCTACCTTTTCAAAAGAAGAGAGTTTTAGACCTCCTGGGGATCTACCTGAACAATCCACAGAGAAGCAAATGACACTTGATTAATTTTGGCAACAGAATGGGAATATAGCAATATGTTACAGCATTTAAAAGCACAAACTTGCTAGTTAGTAATAAGCAGGGGAGTTATTTCTTCACTATTATTTTAAATATGACACAAATGTTTTATTTTCATCCAACAACTTATCACAGTAAAGCATCTTTAAGGGAACCGGCCACAAACAATGCCTTCAAGAAAGAAATTTGAATAAAATAAATATATTATTTTTCTGTGAAAAGAACTTCTGTCATTACACCTTTCTTTTAGTTAATGGCATTTCTAAATGTCTTGGCAAGAATTCATAGTATAGAGCAGATTCATTAGGCAGCTTTAATAAGATCATTCAAGCATTTGTTCATATAAAAAGTCCATCCAAAAGCATAAAAATTCTAAGCCAATATCAAGATACCTATGATTAAGGCACGAGCATACATTCAGGCACACTAGTACTTTTTATATTTATTCAGATTGCCAGCTTCACAGCGAATATATTAGAGTTGTCCTTGTATGTCACTTGCATTCAATCCCTGGAGTTAAACTAATTTGGCTAACATCCAGCTACAAATCACTTAGTTAAAATTACCATTCCCTTGGTGAATATTCATTGGATCAGAAAGGAAATATAATGATTATAACAACTTGTCACTACTTGAGCTTTAACCTAACCTTGTTGCTATCCACAAATGACTGGTCGTTTTCCATTCACGGGCAATAATCTCTGCACTATTAGTAATTAATATATAAATAAACTTTCTATGTAAACTAAATGACCACTGAATGATACTTTGCAGACCACACCCACTAACAGCTGTGAGTGAATTTTCTAAATTAATTCAGTGAAAATTCATTGAATAATTTTAAAACCAATCAAAAATAGCTGAAAACACTGTCACTAGCAAGAGGAAGTAACAGTCACTCATAAAACTCTCAGGGAAAGCAAAAAAAAAAAAAGATTTTAGCAAATACTTTGTCAATTAAATGCATAATTTATGTAATAGCAACTGAAGGAAACAACAGTAAGCTCTGTTAGCCTACTCTGTCCTTAATCTACATTGTTGAAGTGTCTTAATGTCTGAACTTACTAAATCGTATCTTCTGTTTTGCTCAAAAAGGACAAATACTGGTGACATTCAGGCAGGGAAGTACAAGAAATTTAGCTTCATATTTGTCCTTTGGATGCCCCTGA
The DNA here is from genome assembly GCA_034008185.1 of Gorsachius magnificus. NCBI lineage: Eukaryota > Metazoa > Chordata > Aves > Pelecaniformes > Ardeidae > Gorsachius > Gorsachius magnificus. The sequence goes on from CM067081.1 coordinate 187,408,569, forward strand.
GAGTGTGTACATTGCAGAGGCAACATGCTAGAATTCTGAATACAAGAATGTCAAATATACTATCTATTTCAGACAAAATTGCATGAATGGGTGGGATGGAGTACCACCACGTCTACTGGTAAGACATTTGAATCTTGCAATATATTAATGTGAGGCTTCTTCAGATGCAGGCCTAAAACCATCTCCTAGTCAATACATACCACTGAACTAGCCTGTTATAATTTTTTTAATAATTTTAGCTATTTTTAAACTTCTTAAACAAAGGGTTCAGAAACAATTTTTATCCTGAAAGAAATCTGGTTACTTTCATACGCAGCACTATTCTGGTGAAAGACCTTTAAGGACTGCTATGAATAATAGCTATAACTAAGGAACAGTGGTGATGTACAGTTCACCAACTTTAAGAGATCATCTTTAGCACACAAAAACTCTACAGATATTCCTTTATTGGTTATATTACATATATATACTATTTTTGGGTTGTTGGTTGTGTTGGATTGGTTTACTTTTTATTATTTTAATAACAGTGTATATTTCTGATTGAGGAAAATATATGACTTCTTATCTTCAGTTTACACATCTAATTTCTGATAGTCAATTTAATGTAGATCTTGGTACTGATCATACTGGTGATTTTGGATTAAAGACTTAAAGGTAACAAATAAAGAAAAAAATCTAAATCTTTCATCACAGGGTGGATAATATTTCTGGATAAGTTTTCAAAGTTTTGTATTTAATATAGTGAAAATAAGTGAAAAAATGAAATGGAGGTATCTATGCACAGCACCAACATCTTCATCAAAACAAGCCAGTGATGACTCAAGGATTAACTCCCACACAACTTAAATTAATTTTATCAAGTAATTATATCTAGGTGCTATTCTTCCCTTTCCCTTTCTCAGCATCTCCATCTCTTTCCCTCACAAAAGAAGAAAACTTTAAGTCCGAAATACCACTCCCATAAATGTTGTGAGCTATCTAAAAGGTTAGCAAAACATGTGGAAAACAATTGGAATGACAGTGAATTCAGATCTTTGCCAAAGGAAGGTACTATATGGGTTACAAAGGTGATAAGGATAAAATAAACTTGTCACAATTAACAAAGCTAAAATGCTATGGCTCTTGCAAAATCTGGTTAATCAATAGGTTAAATCTCAGAGTTTTGAACTTTTCTGCCCTCCTTGCAAGCCGTTGTTGGATACATATACTGTGGATGGGACATTATTAAGTGCTACATCAGTAAATGCTTGCAAGCATAATCTTGATATATACTGAAAAATTTCCAAAAAGCATTAGATTTGTCATTTCAAAACACTAACATTTTAATTAGAAAATCAGACAGCCCATACTTGTAGTATTGTGATGTTCACAGGAACAAAGATGCAGTCCAAACTTGTTCTGTCATAAGTATTTCTAACAATAAAAATCTACTTGGCTTGAGACTCAGTATTTATCATTACAATAGCTTTGTAAAGGAAGAATTATTGTGACTCTCTTCATCTTGCTTTCCTCATTTATTATTTTTTCCTCCATTTGTGATTCTTTAGTGATTTTCATCATTAATACCATCCCTCCATATTAGCTATTACAATGTCATTTATTACCTGAACTGCTCACCACAATAAGTAAATACATCATTTCACAACTGCAGCATTAACCTACTCCGATTCTGATACAGGCTTATCATGTAATACTGCACATTTCATGCAATAGAACTGTCAAATCACAGGGCACACAGAAGTGGAAATCACACAGTTTACAAAGTGATTCTAGCAGTACTGTTTAGGCTGTAGCCTTCATAAGGAGAGTCCAGATGTACTAAAATATATCTATTTATAACAAATTTTTTTTAACATTTGCTAAGTATAACTCTGACTGTCATTTAGAGATGATTACAGGTTTAAATACATTTTTGTTAATTTCTCTGATGGCTAATTAAAGAAATTGAGTTGGTCACATCTCATTTGAGTTCAATCAGTTTGACTTCTTCTAAAATATATCTATTTATAACAAATTTCAGTATCTCAAATTTTCTTGTCTAACTCTTTCATTCTAACTTCTTATGTGAATGAAGAGGTATCTCATGTGGAGACAGCCAACTGTCTTTTCCATGCCACCATGTAGGCCTAGGAGCTAGCCTTAGCGCCCATTTCAATATCTGTCAGAGGTGGGACAGAAGTTAGATTATTTGGATTTATAACACAAACCAATAAAATTTGTTTACATAGTTCAATGGAAATCCCACATTCTACTTAAATACCTACCTTTCTGTTGATCAGAAATAAATTATTCTGCTTGCACTGCTAACAAAGTTATGATAGAGAAGAATCTTCCATCTTATGCTCCACCATACCCTGATTGTTACATATTTTCCAGGATACATATTTTTAAAAGGATGAAAACTGAAAGATGTTGGCATTCATAAATATTTTGACAAACAAACACGTTATACTGCTTACTCTTGCAGGGTTTTGCAAAGGTATCATGAATGAATACAAAGGAAGAACATGTAATACAGACCAAAGGTAAAAATGCAGTTATACAACCAAGAATATTGCTATTAGGTTTGCTTAAAATGAAGCAAACACTATACTTTATTTTCAGTTTTGGAAAACTTTATTCAGAAGGACTTCACTTCTTAATGAATTTGCTCAAACTAGTTTGAAGTAATATCTACTATCTTTAGCAAAACTGATTTATTTCCAGGGCTCAAAATAAAGGCAACGTTTATTACATTTCAAGGGTTTTCATAGGGCAGTTGAAAAGGCTGACGTAATTAAAACCAATCAATGCATAGTGCTCAATTTACATGTTTTCATACCCTACATTATTATCTTCAATCATGTATGAAACTGTGATGAAATAACACTGCTTTCTGGAAACTTCTAAATATCTACAGGTTTATTGGTTAACAACAGAAAATATAACCACTCAGCAATAGCACTCATCACACTCCTTTGCTGAGGCTCACTTTGCTCTCACCTTCTCCTTTATATTCTCCTTTCTCCCAAATCACCCCGTGTCTTCCCTAAAATACATTCACATGTCCACAGTTTCCACCACTTTTTCTAATCCTCTTCCATTCTCTTAATCTTCTTTCAGAACACAGCTAGATCTCTTATTGTTCTTTAAACTCCAGTAATATCTCCTCCAAACATGCCTTTCTGCTCCAAACCTTTTCCTGACTAAGTCTATTCTTGACAATACCTCTGCTCTGGTTGTGCCAGCTGACAGCTATCCAAAGCCTCATTCTCGCCCATTCCAGAGACCTGGACCTTTCAGTGCTATATAACCTCTTTACTTGCCTTAGCTTATAGAGGCCTCCCTCCTGAAACAGACCATGAGGAAGAGCTGTTGAGCTTCTCCTCCTCCAAATCAGCTCTTGCTTCCACTACCTCTTCTTCTGGAACTGCACAGCAGTGAGTTCCCTTCTTTTCCTCTCTATCTCTGCCATGTACTTATGTCCAACTGTTCACGATCAGCTCCATCTTGTTTTCAATTCTTCTTTCTGATTATTTTTCTTCTCATGTCTTTGCTTTAATTTTTAAAATCATCTTCTCCCTCACCTCCTCACGTATTTGTCATTTCCTTGCTGACTCACTTCAACTCTTCTCCAAATTCCTCGCTTCCCCAGAAAAGTTTAACAGACTTGATCTTCTCAAAACACCATTCCTTCTCCAGTTGTTCTGTTGCTGTGCCCTGTTTGCTTGCTTCAACACAAGATTGTATGGCCCTTACATTACGTCCTTCACCCCCAAATAGCATAAAGTTTAGGTCTCCCTCTTCTTCAAAAGTCTTCTCCTTTTAGGAGATTTTTTTTTCTCTTCTTTATTGCTGTTATCTCTGGAAATTCACACATTTAAACTCCCAACTGCACATTCAGCATCGCATGTCTCATTTGTTGCAACATCAGTTTCTCTGCCCTTAGCAAACGCAATCTTGTTCCACTCATACCCACTCAGAATGCTTCTGCAAAAATGATTCTCCTAATTTGTCACTTAGATCATGTCAATACTGTCCCTGCTGTATCTCATCAAGTAAGCTATTACTCTATATTTTATAGGTCCCAAAGCAGATAGAAGAAAGATATGTTTTCAGTTTATTCTGTCTATACTATTAAAGGGGGTATGGCTGGACAGCAGGGGAAAAAAACTTCTGGGTTTTGTGGTCCTGGTTGCTGCACACTGACGCAGTTTGAACTCCCTGAAAGAAGATTTTCCCTCCCTAAAAAGAACTGGGTATGCCAGGAGAGAGAAACCTCTGGAGTGCTGGATGGGGTCCTTCCTGCAGCAGGCCTTCCTTATACACAGACCTCAGATATGAAAAATAACAGATGAAACCTTTTAAAGATACAGACAGTACCTGCAAGTCATTTGTGAAACCTTGGGGCTTAGTTGGGGGAGCAACAGGGGTGGGGGAACAGATGGGGAGAGGGAGAGGATCGTGTGCTGCAGACTATTTTAAGGAGTCTGTGTGAGGTGATAGTGAAATGCAGGTCTATTTTCAATAGACCAGAAGTACTATTCCAGGGTCTACACTCATCAGAAAATCGTAAAAGGCTTTTAAATTTTTAGAAAGCAGGAAATCACCAAGCTAACCAATTGCAAGATGAGCCTTATGGGTTCCAGGACACATCTCAGTGTCCTGGTTGCAGTTACTTAAGAGCCTGACAGGGTCCAAATGAATGTTAGAAGGCAAATAGCATTGTTCAGTGAAAGTCAGGAAAACAGCAAAAATAAATTAAGGAAAACCTATTTTACATACATACAGGACTATCAGTGCAAATTGAAAATTATGTGGTTTGTGAGCAATGCAACAGGCACTGAAATTAAAAATAAGTGCTAAATTTTATTTGTGCACTGTATCACTGCTTCAAGGCAACAATTATTTTTAAAAAATATTATTTCACTTGCCTAGGAAATTAAGAAATAAAATATCTAGGTTGTCATGCCCTTTATTAAACCAACCTAGCCATAGGCTGACTGGCAATTTACCTCTAATTGGACAGTTACAGATTTAACCATATGATCATGTCTCTAGCTTCTGTAGATGAGTATTCAAGACATTTTCCACAGATGTGAGTGGCAAAAAGAGAGAGGAACTACATGTATTTCTGATGAAGGCTAGATCCAGCACAGCATAAAATATCTCAATTCATATAAAAACAAAAGCCTACCACAAAATCCTACAATTACTGTTCCTTAGTTTATTAACAGTCTCTTTCAACAGAACAAAAATCTTACAGGTGTGCTCTTAAGGATTTTTCAACAGAAAAATTACTACTGTTAAAAGTCCATGCTGTTAAAAGAGGTATCCTTAATAACATTATACAAGCTATAAAAATTGTTGATTTTAAAAACTTATCAATAACCGCCAGTTTGTCTGCACTTAAAGATGCACAGGCTTTTTTACTACAGTTTATAAATTACACATTTTTACAGTCTTATCCTACAAACCACAGCAAATAAATGAAATTTTTACTTTCACACCTATGCAGGATAAACATACATCCCAAAAGTACAAACCAGCAGAAAGATAAAATAAGGCATAATTGTCTGTCAGGGTGACTACACGGCATCACCACGGTGCAGCTGTGAAAGAGACACGTGTAACCTATCTGCAGTAAAGAACAGAAAGTATCGCTTCGATACCACGTAGAGATCTGGCCATCCATTTGGAGGCAATTCAGAACACACAACAAGGAGAGTTGTGAGATCACAAGTCACACTTTATTTCACAAAAATGACTAACAGAGTTTGGTTTGTCTGACAATGCCAAGCCAGAAGACTATACGATATTTCTATATATATACTAGGGGGCAGAAATTGGAGCAAGAAGTGGAAAGAAGTGTTTATTGCTCTCTTTAAAGACTGTGAGGAGAGAAAATGTTGACACAGAACCCATGACCATAAAGTTACCATGAATAAACAGCCTGGGATTAAAGAAATGCTATAATCATTCCCGAAGAAGAGCCCCCAAATATGAAAAGGCTTTTTTGCAAACCATTTACAGGATAAAACTTGAGACTTTTTTTTAAGTATATGATGTTGACACGGGAGATAGCTGGAGACAGATTGTCATGAAGCAAAGGGTCTATTTTAGCCTCCTCTTCCCAAATGTGTGGGGAGAGAACTTTGTACTATTGCCCTAGAAATGCCAGTACATTACTGATCAACAACTTTGTGATAGTACCAAATTGCATTCATTCTCATCACTTCCTTGGAAATGCAGATACTATGTTATTTGATGAGCACAATTTCAGCTTCCCTAAATGCTCTATTCAGACAGGAACTTAAGGAAGAATATCCAGTTATTTCATCAAATAGTAGTTCATCTGCTGGATTCTCAGATAAGTGAAAATCAGCTGAAATATTCTCCATTTTAAGAAGTGGAAGCAAGTTTTATACAGCTGGCATCTCACGTAGCAAACACAAAAATAAGGAACTAGATACAACTGTCACTCCTGAATCACCACTGTACACTTCCCACATATTTTTAGACCCCAACGATTTACGATACGGTAGACTAACATACCGCAAGTCACAGAGGTAGCTGTAGTATCTTCCTATAATCTAATCACACTGGCAAACTGCAAAACCTTTACCAACGTTGATGAGCAATTATACTTGTCTGCCCAGTGAAATCAATCTCCCCTGAGAATGAACACTCACCAGTAGCATAAGCACTATACAGCTGAATGCAGTCTTGCAACTGCATTACTAACCTGTCATGTGCTTTTGAGCAAGCAGCAATATAACATAACTCTCTAATAATTTTCGTCAAAATTTTCATGGTTTTTATCTTCTTTTTTTTTTTTTTAAATTAACATCAACTAAAGAAAAAATTAGAAACATAGGCTGTGTGACAACAGTGGTGCTCTTCTGGTCCTGACTTTGAACTTAGACTTTGGGTAAAAAAAAAATAGTATATAGTAATATATATTGTGAAAACAGTTTGTTAACCCACTGCTTTCATTATTGAACATTTCCTCTCCCAAGCAGTCATTTTTAAAAACGTGAGAGCATCCTTGGGAGTTTACCGGGGGAAGTCATGATTCCTACTTGTTTCTTGGCAAGTAAGCATTTATGATTAATCTGGCCCCACTAAAGGAAACCAAAAACATTGTTTAAAATGCTTCTTAGGAGCCTAACAGAGGTAATGTCTACACAAAAATGACCTTGATGTTCACAGTTTGTTTTTACTTATACTATCTTCAGTGTGATTTGACTGGATATTGAAGTTGTTACTTTTCAATATTTATGCCGAAATGTCCATATTTCATCATCTGCCATTTCAGTTTTCAATCTGAAGGAAATGGACATGAATTATACAAATCCAATATATGCAGACATCAATCTCGCAACACAGATTGTTTACTTTAATCAGTGTCACCTAGTGATATGCCCACGCTTGTCAGCATGGCTCTTTTTTACCAGCTTCAGCCCTACTCCAGGCACCTCTTGATTACATCCTTGCTCTTTTCCTACATTATATACCCTGATTAACAGCACTTTATTTCCAGGATTAGGAACATGTAGCATATGTGGTATGGGGTCACCTATAAAAAATGACTGGTGCTACAATGGGTCAGCTATTTTAATTCAGTCTATCACAAATGAATGTGACATGCAAGACTGATAGCAATTTTATTCCCTGGCCACACTCACACAAGGGTTACAAAAGCTTAAATCCTACGACAACAGTGGGATGACACATGAACACATTCTCTCCTATTATGGTCACTTTAGCAAGTTATTACTAACGGAAAGATGTCTACTGATAGCATAAGGGGGTAAAGTTGGCATTTACGCATACGGTTCCTCTATGACAAGTTCATATGACAAAGCAGTATTTGGTGCTCTTTGCTCTATCAGAGAGGCTACCAATAAAATCCCTGCAAAAACTAAACTGCCTTCAAGGATGAACCCAGCTGATCAAGGCCAACATACACACAATCTGAGTTGCTCCTTTCTACTAGACTAATACAAAAAATTGAAAGGCTAGCCAACCTCAACATATAAAAGTGACTACAATTATTACAAGACTACATTGCATCAGAAAATAAGACAACCTTTCGCACTTATAGATTTAATTTATTTTTACGCTTGTCAGATCTAAGTTTGATCAAAATTGCTGCAAACAAAAGACTAGTAAATCCATGGTCCATTGGACAGTTATTGAAATGTCAATTTATTTCACTTGCGTAGGTCTATTAATTATACTCACAATACTAATGAGGAACACTAAGCTTTTTTCTTGGGATAACTCTATGTATTTCTAAGTGAATGCTTATGTAAGATAAAATAAAATCACCTTGTTTAAAATTATTTAAATTTTCCTAGATTTTAAAGAAAGGGCAATAAAATACTTGACACATCCACATGTAATTACTCTTCCCAAAACTTTAGGAAATATGGATAAAGCATGATAATTGTTACAGCATTACAATAATTTTAGCAGCTTGAAGTATTATGGTAAAAATAACATATTCTAGTGGTGACAGCATTGGAGTTGTTTCTACAATGATTCCTCTATTTATAAAATGATCTTGGAGAGGACTTGCAGGACTTTTTATTTGACATGATAGACTCAATACCTAACTATACTTAAAATCAATGGTTCTCTGTCACATTCCCATTTTCTCTAAACATCCAGGAAGTCATGGATCCAGCTAGCTTTCTGATATAAGAGGTCAACCTATCTGCTTTTATAACCTGCAGAGATTTCTAAGTGGGCCTTTAGATGCCAATTAGCAAAAAAAAAAAAGCAGCATGCTGGTGCTCTCTGGTCAGCTTTTAACAGACTTCCTTTGCTACAAGAAAGGGAGAAATTATCCTGGTCTCGCCTCTCTGGCAGATCTCTCTGGCCTAGGTGAATTCTGAGCTGCCCTCTTTGGGCAGCTTTAAGCTGCACTGTGCAAAACTACAGAGTGAGCTGAGAGACATACCCCACTACTATTAAAAATGTTCAGTAAATGCATGCATGCTGTATTACACTATATATATGCATACATTGCATTAATTTTAAGAAATATATAGATACAGAGATAATGACTATTGCATTTCAGAGTTTCTGTGTGATTTCCTTGTGAGATGGCAAATTTGTATATGAAAGCAGAAGCTACTCAGGCTTATGTAAAGATCCTGTTAAATATTGAAGTCTAAACGGAATAGCTTGCATGTAAAAGAAAATACATAATACTCTAAGCTTAAAGATGCTTTGAGAGTCTCGCATGACAAGGAAAGGAAAAGGGAAAAGGAGAGAAAAAAAGAAAAAGGAAAAAAGAGAAAAGGAAAGAAAATTGGGATTTTGCTGCAGACGTGTAAACAGACTAGCAGCTCTAAAGCTGATGATTCATGAAGACCAGCTCATGCAAGTATTGAGCCAAACATGTGATGACAACTAACTTCAAATCTCACAAGGCCAAAATTGGTGGGCTTTTTTCCTCTCATCTTAGTTATGAATAAGAGTTAAGTTTTAAAATACTACTAATAATTTATGATAAGAGCGTCATAGTTGGTGACTGAATGTTTTGCTCGACTTTAATTGCAGTGTTCCCAAGACACATCAAAGACTTCATAGGACTAAAATAGGAGAAATCGCATTCATCACAGAGCTTGAAAATAAATTAATAAGATTCGGTTTCTATCACTTCTGTGGTTTATCATCTTGTTATCTTTAAACTACCTATATATTTTTACTTCTTTAGCATTATTCTAAAGAGAAAATCATTTGACTCTCTTTACTCTGGCACACCCTTTCTATATTTTCTCTATGTGAATGGCATACATCCAGTTAGCCACTCCTGTATTGCCTATGCAAAATGAAATTACCCACACAATCCAGTTGTTTTGTATAATGTACAGTGCACCCTTATTTGTAACTTCTGCCAACACTCTATAAACCATTCAACACACAAACCAAAGGCTTTTTCTTGCTTGAAGGGCTTGTAATCTCAGAAGAAACTAGGATGATTTGACTATGAAGGCCATGAAGGGAAAACTGAAGAATGATTAATACACCACCACCCCAACACAGACACACACGTCTTGTGGACACTGCAATAACAAATTTTTTAGTGCCACTGAAACAGAAAAAGGACGGACTCTCTTTTATTTAAAGATACCACTGGGAAAATGCTTTCTGCCTCAGGCAGAGTGGCTACGCCTACTCCAATACAGGATTCCAGACAATGCTGGAAAAAGGAATAGAGGGCATCTTTGAGCATATGAATCTGCTTTCTTTTTTCCTAAAATCAGGCAGGGAAACAATCTTCTCAGCCTACACTACAGATGTAGATCCATATGTATCTTTCTTCTCTTCAGTATTTGGAGATTTTATTATCATCTGGTTTATTATCAGACACAGGCATATTTGGCATACTCATTACACCTTCAGGTATTCTGATGAAGACTGACAGGTCCTGACCACCAGGTCTAGGGCAGGAGAGGTGCCCTCTGCAATGGTCCTGAAGCTCTGGTCTTCTTGTCATCTACAGCTGGTGACACACAGATGCCCCTTCTGGCACAGGCACCCAAGTTTCCTTTCCAGGGAAATTAGGACATGTCTAAAATAGAACAGGGATGTAGCTGGGGTGTGCACCTGTGTTTCACAGTTGGAGATAGTCCCCATGACTCTACTTTAAGAACAAGATTGGACTAAGCAGCACAGCGTGTTGAAAGTAGAACAGATTGTGACTATGCAAATAGTAAGCTGTTGAGTCTTCGGCAAGAAAGCAATGTTGAAGGATGATTTTGGCCCTGAGAAAAATACTGCTTATTTGCATTAAGAGTAGCACAGGACAGAAACTGTGGCAAATGAAAGGGTAAAAATATTTCACTAGGGAGATGAAGAAAATACTTCCATGCGGTGAAGCTTTCTATAGATAGTTTTGTGGGTTTGCTTGCATAGTAACCTTCAGGGCACCAAATGCATTTATTTTAAGGCAGTAATGAAACATTTATTTCAGCACACTCAAAGAGCAATCTCATACTATTACTATACTGTAGTAAAGTTTAATCCATACCATACTCAGCTGTGGCAGTTCCAATAGTACACAGAAGTATGATATCAATGCCTGGAAAACAGCAGGGAAGCAGCTAGTCAAAATAAAGCATGTCAGTTCTGCAGTTTGCATACAAATATGATTGAATTTCTTTTGCTATGTTATTATAACTGCTCTGCTACAGCAATTGCTTGGGTCTCATAATGACAACATGGGCAAGAAAAATGAAAATAAAATTAAATAAAAACAGAATGACCTGGTAACAAGAAACATAAAGCTCCTTCTCCCTGTGACTAAAAGATGATATTTAATCAACTGTGTGCTTTGAATTTGAGTCAAACTACCTCGAAAGGCCCTTGACCAAAGACAAATATAGTCAGTGTATGGCAGATATTTTACACAGTTTAGTATTTTTGAATTTGAATCACTCTTATCCATTCACCCACAGTCCAATAATTCTGCATTAAAATAAAGTGCTAACAATACCACGCTAAGTCCTGGCTTAAGGCCAGAGAAGTTCAAGAGTAAGAAATGTTCCTCCTTCCTATTTACCTGGCACTGAAGTTTAAAGCTCTGCATTGTGCATGCTATTCAGCTCAGATGACATATTACAACTGCACACTAACAGTTCTGTTCTGAGTTTCCATTAAAATTCTCTACTTTGAAGAGGTTCAAAATTCACCCATGAAAATATATTCCTGGGAAGCATGGGGTCTGATCTCAAGAATGGATAGTTTTATTTATTCACAGGAAGTATCTGAGGACAAATTTCAAAAGGCATCTCTGAAAGCAGAGAGTGAACCAAGCATCGATCTGAAGAAGGCCTGTCTGACAAAGGAGCCCTCAGTGGGGTGCAGAACCTTCACTCACTCCAAGCACTCGCTGGGAGGTGGCTGGAGTCCCTGACAGCAGCAGTAGTCTTGGCTCCTGCCCAGTGCAGTCACAGAGCCCCAGTAAAACGTCTGCATGGCAGTACAGATGGATCCCCTTCAAGCATATGTCCCTAATGTGAAAGGCTGCAGTCCTCTTATACTCTAACATAAGCTTTCCATATCCTGTTCCGTTCTACAAAGAGGAAACAGATTTATTTTGCTTCCTTCTGCCATATGTGCTTCTGCAGAGAAAAGAGGATTTGTCCTAATAAATGAGCACATCATACAAAAAGAAAAATATTAGTCTCATCTCTCTCTCTCTCTCATGCACAGGCTTGACAGAGAAAAAAATCATTAAATATCCAGTGTTTAATGTGGGATCCTTCTTCCGATATTTTTCTTAATACATATTCATGCTTAAACTTTCCAAGCATTTAATACAATCGATAGAATTGCATAATGGTTTTTTGTCCATTTTCTAGCCACGTTATGCAACATAGTGAAGGAAAAGCAAAATATTTCTGATCCCATATTCCAAAGCCACGTTCTTACAGCTTTTTCTCCAAGGTACCATTTGAAGCCATGTTGCCATTTCTCTTTAAGGTTTATCAAGCATTGCAACTGTCCCTTTGGAACCTAAACATTGTTGGAGGATAAGTAATTACAGAAAATGGCTCCAACTGCTGCTATAATGAACAATATTTTCCCAGTCAGAATAATGTTTTCAAGTTTGTACTGGTAAATAGTTGCATGTGAACTGCTGCTATAGTGAAGCATCTTTGAGACAAGTGATTCTGACAGATTCTCAAAACAATCCCACCACAATAATCTGTATGTAAACTCAGTTAGTTCCTTACTTTCTTGTGGAAAGGGTAGGCTACAATGTGAGGAAACAGAAATGTACAAAATTATCTTTGCATTGTCTTTAACTGCCTATGCTTGAAGGCAGCTTTAATTTATTTTATATTACAAGAGTTCCCAAAGACAAAATTGGTTTCAAAGAGCACTTTCTAGTCTTCTTCATGGCACTGCTTTCTCATTAAATCAAAAATAGTGATAATGTCAGGGCAACAGGTTGGCTTTATACCATGGAAAAATCACTTCTTCACCTAAAAGAAGTCTGCTTGGACTGATTAAACTAGCTTTAAAGCCAGATTGTACAGGTGTTTGGCACAAAACAGCTACTCCACAGGATCTAGCTAAGAAGGCTTCTGTGGGACAAGGAACAGAAGGTAGTTACCAGATTGAATAGAAAAATGTCCGCTATGGATAAAAGTCTAATGAAATTTTGGCTGTGCACTATTCAGAGAGGAGCATACATGTTTCTGCATTTGAAACGCCAAGCATCTATCCAGCCTCCAGAACCATCTTTTGTGCAGTCTCTCTGACTGCCAAATCTGACACAATTTGTTTCACAAGTACAGGAGCTGGAACATGAAACACCAATTACCAGAACAGGAAGATACCCTTGGGAGTAGTTATTAAATATGCATGTATATTCATGAATACTTCCCTTTTCTCCACTGACCACACTACATGGATGTTCTCTAAAATATGTAAGAGTTCATGAAAACTGCATGAATGACAATGAACATCAAATGAGACGTTTTGTATCACTTTTTGATATGTGACATCGAGACCTTCAGGGATACTATCTCACTGTCAGACTCTTCAATATCCAGCTTAGAGTCTCTGAATTACCCTCTGCAGGAATCTGCGCTGTGCCTTAACAGGCTATATCGACAACATGCAACACCTAAGTTACAACGTTGTAATAGGTTAACTTAAACACACATGCATCTACATACACCAGCACAAGGTATCATCCTTGCAGTCAACATTCAGGCAATCATTCCTCAAAAAATTTCCCATTTTTTCGCATGGTTTTTCATCAAAGAATACTATCAGTATATTCTGGGCAGAACTCAACTTTCCCACTTTTCAAAATGTAAGTAAGGCTCCAATATTAGCAGTAACACTGCATTTCCATCCTGTTATAGCATATATACCAAGTATTTAGTAGTAACTCAGCCTCTTCCTTGCTGCTGACTTTGCAGACTGCTCTTGGAGCACATCTCAACCCAGCACTCACTCCTCTTCGGACACTGAAAGGCGCCAAATCCACTAACAGTTCTAAAAGAGAGTTCTTAGATGTGACCAATAAAACAACTTGAAGTGACTCAATAAAATGTGTCTTTGCATGGTACCATCTCAAAATACAGGTCTTCTTAACTGGTCTACTTTTATGTCTACGCTGAGACCTGAAATTGTTTTCTTGTTACACTGATCTTTCCTCTGACTACCCTCTCAAAGTTATTTTTCAGGCCTTCTACACCCAATGGTCTTCCTAGAGGAATATAATTGACTTGTACATAACTTCCCAACTGTACATACAAAATTGTGTTGCCGTATCTGTAGATAAATCATACAAATTAGGCAACTGACCGCATTGTAAACTCATTTGCTATAGACCAGTTGCAATAGATTCAAATGCGTACATGAAGAAACTTGCACTGATCTGACTAAATTGACTTAAATATCAATATCACTTAGATCAGTGTCACTTTTTTTTGAGGGAGGGTCTTAAAAAGGCATTTCTTTCCATTCAGTGTAGGCATTCCCTGAATGTAACACATGACTTTCCTGTTAGTAGCAGCAGAGATACCCTTTACATAGGTTTGATTTAACTCCACCAAAGTGGGTGAAAGCTCTCCACTGACTCTGAATAGCTTTGAATTAGTTCTGTAGTGGAACATATGCCTTTATGAATTAAACGCAAATATATTACACTCCAAAGTTATTTATCTGTCTGACGTACAATATACTGTTCTTGGTCTCTCACCTCAAATAAATCCCAGTTATGTTTCTTTCTTCCCATGCCTGTTTGAAGCAAACAATTTAAAACCTTTTTTTCTTTGCATTTAAAAGCTTATTTTCTGCTCCCTACTCAGTTGTTGTGTCATGTCTAACACTGTATGCTATTAAAAAAGAGCTGTATTTAATCCTCAAAACAAAGTTTCTTTTCTTCTCTATTATTACATAGGAAAGTAATGTTGACAGATGGATCAAACTGCCCTCAAATGCCATTATGAGTGGATAATGAAGAAAAAAATGTGTAACTTAGATTAGATTACTAGGCTGAAAGCAGGCTATTCTAGTAGCAATTATAGAAAACTTACTTATTTACATATAAATAGCTAAGAAATTTCAACAGAAAGTGTACCTTAAGACATAAAATAAGAAGTTCAGTAAAACAAGGCTTAGCTGCATCTCAGTGCTTGGTGAGGTGATTACAACCACCATGTATCTAACAAACAGAAGATAGATAGAAACCCATTATAAAGTCTTTATTACAAGAGAAAGAACCATGGATTTTTTTTTAAAAAAGTACTCCCATAACAATCAGAGCGCCAATATCATGAATGCCTGACTTTCCATTCAACTATTTTTGGAAAGGTTCAGTTCTAATATCAACCAATCATGCTTCTATAGAGAACAATATTGAGAATATAGTTCGAACACACTGTATCTCTACTTCTGCTATGTCAGGGAGGGCAAAGAAACGATATCTTGCTCTACATATGACAGATCACAGAATCACAGAATGGCAAGGATTGGAAGGGGCCTTGGTAGATCATCTAGTCCAACCCTTCTGCTAAAGCAGGTTCACCTAGAGCAGGTTGCACAATACATCATCCAGGCAGATTGAGATGACTCAGATACTCATCTCAATCAGAAATAAAACACTAATGCTGCCATTATGGCATTTCTCTTTGCTTCTTTTCTTTTAATTTATTAAAATGGGACTAATTTTTCAAGATAGAAATTGTATTATGCTTTTGGTTTAGTTTAGTAAAGTCCTGAGATTTGCAGTTTAAGAAATAATGCTTCCTTCCTTTAAGAAACAGCCCTGAGACAAGGAAAAAGCATTTTGGGCATATGTTCTGTGAACACCCAGATTGAACATTTCCTCTCAAAGCCAGGAGGAAAGATATTTTCAAGGTGAGTGAATTTGGAGAAGACATTTCATATCCTGTTCTCCAGTTTCATACTGTTTGTAATTCTACCATGGCTTTTAGTGGAATAACATCACTCCATATTCTTCCTGAAGCCATTGTTGTAGAAATAGGAAAATAGAAAAAAAAATATTGAAAGGTCCTGTAACATCCCACTATACCTGCATGTCTTTAACCCACTTCTGGAATGCATAAAGTAGCAACAACTCTTATGGACATGTTATTTTCAGTGACATCTTGGTGGCAAAGAAAATGACTCCTATTGGCAATAGTGAATAATGTCATACAAAACCACTATCATTTAGCAGCAAGGGATGGATCAACAGTTGTCTCTGCTAAATCATTCCCTCACTCATTGATCAAGACTACTCAGTTGTCAGAGACATAGGTGGGCTTTGCAGATAACCCACACTGCAGACATGGCCAGATGCCAACTCGTATCTGTTGTTGTCATGGTTTAACCCCAGCTGGCAACTAAGCACCACACAGCCGCTTGCTTACTTCCCCTATCCCACTGTTATGTGAGAAAAAAATCAGGAAAAAAAGGTAAAACCAGTGGGTTGAGATAAAGACAGCTTATAAAACAGCACAGGTAAAACAATAATAATAATAATAATAATAATAATAATAATAGTAGTAGTAGTAGTTGTAGTAGTAGAGTATACTAAAAAAGTGATGCACAATGCTATTGCTCACCACCCTCTGACCAATGCCCAGCCTGTCCCCAAGCAGTGATCACCGTCTCATGGCCAACTCGCCCCAGTTCCTATACTGAGCATGACATCATATGGCCTGGAATAGCTCTTTGGCCAGTTGGGGTCAGCTGTCCTGGCTGTGCCCCCTCCCAGCTTCTTGTGCACCTGGCAGAGCAGTGGAAGCTGAAAAGTCCTTGACTGGTGTAAGCACGGCTCAGCAACAACTAAACCATCAGTGAGTTATCAACATTCTTCTGGTACTAAATCCAAAACACAGCACTCTGCCAGCTACTAGTAAGAAAATTAACTCTATCCCAGCCATAACCAGGACAGTTGTTAAATTACTTTGAACAAGAGTCTCTAAAGGATGCTGAATTCTGTCATCAGGAATGGGGTAACCTGTCTTTGGAAGGCATAAATACACTAACAGTGACCTGATACAACTATTTGAAAACTAATAACAACAGAAAAAGTCACAAATATAAAGGAGCAAAATACAAGGAAGAAAAAGAAAGCCTTAGTCCCTTGAAAGGAAAGATTTCTGCAACTAAACTGCCTAAAAAGGAAGTCAGAAAGAAAAAGGAAAAAGGTTTTCTATAAATGTAAGGCATTTTTATTCACTGTAACTAAACTCTAGGGAGATCTATCTAGATGAGCTTCGCAGAGTGTCAGTCTAGATATGCTATGCAAAACATGTCTTCTAATCTTGAGCAGCTTCTGTGCTGTTAATAAATCCTGGTTTTAATTAGACCACTTGAGTCTCAGACTTTTGTAAAGAAAATTTTATACAGGCTGTCCAGAGTGACAAAACTTTCAATCACTAAAGGTAGTGGAAAAAAGGTGCCTGATGGGGATTCCCAGTCAAAGAGGACAATTTTCCACTTCTTTTAGAGAGGTATACTACTACTGCAGGCCTAAGGCCATAGGCATTCTTTTTCCACTGACCAAGAACATGAGGCAAATTCAAAAGAAACTGCAAAGAACAGAACATTTATGCCCTTTATACCTAGGCAAATAAAAGGAATGGTAAGTAGTTGCACTACTACCAAATGACAAAATCCCAAATATGAGATTGTCATTCAGAGACTAGAATTGCAAAGATTTTCAAATGCAACTTCTGATTCTATCAGCCTTATTTTTTTTTGTCCCAATATGAAATGAATTAAAAGAATCAGCTTTTTTGAAAGCATTGAGAATGCTTATTTAGATTACATTAAGATTAACGGTGTCAGTTCAAATAACAGACCTACAACTTACAGGAAAAGTACAGAGAGATCTGCAGTCAATAGAATCGTTAAAGACATCTGCTTTATTAGCTAATGAAATTTTAAAAGAAAAATTTTGAAAGGTCATGAATTCAAAAACTTTGACAAAATGTGTGACAAGTAGCTAGAATGCTGATGAAAGTATTCTGTACAACCACTCTCTAATCTCTTATCATCTTCTTTCCTTTACAACTGTACAAAAATTCCCAAAGGAAAAAAAATTAACGTTTAACATTCTTTGATAATAAATTACTGAATGCGACTCTTGAAGCACATCTTGTAAACACAAAAAAAATACTTTGCCAGATATAATATATATGTTATTTCTACTACTATAATAGCTGCTTTCTAATCATTCCCTACTTTGCATACAGTTCTGAAATAACAAACACTAGCAGCAAATAATATAGTAAGCAAACTGTCACAATATTTTTAGGACATATTTGGTCTGCAAATTTCACAAACTAGCTGTTGCAATCAGCATAGAGGCATTGCAGCTGTCACCACCTTTGAATCTGCTTAATAATTATCCTCTAAAGAATACACAAATAAACCAACACCAGTAATTAACCATAAAATGCCCCTACAAAGAGAGCATTTCACATTGCTGTAACTACTGACTGAATAGAGGCTCTTCCAAAAGGAAAGAAACATTAAATACTTATCTCAATTTCCCACATGCATCTCATTATCTTAGGAAATCTTCCTTAGTTTTTCTTAAGATCATATGTATCAGTAATATAATTCTTTCTTTTTCTCAATTTAGAAATACTGTTTTTTCTTTACTTCTGAACTGCACCTGTTATTTGACACACTGCCGTGGCAAAAGCTGTGCAAAGAAAGGTTGTAGAAGGCATGCCCAACATGAAAGACAAAGAATGGTCTAAAATGGGAAGTCAATGACAATAGTCTGACTCAGTAAAAGATAACTTTGGGTTGAGGCGGGAAAGGATGGAGGAAAATCAAAGCTTTTCATTTTTTTTTCTCTTGGACCTGAGAAAGAACAGGTGGGATGCTTACAGAATCTTATTATAGCTAATGAAGACCTTCATGAAGACTCTCAGGTTCAAATGAAATAGCAATCTGCTTGGGAAAAAAGCATTTTTCCCTCTTTTTCCCCATTCTGCACATACTCTGTGGATCTGAAGACTGTTTCTTCTGTACCTGTTTAACCACGAAAGAATTATATGTAACATATATTCAGTAAGTTATAATTAAGAAAATAAAACCAAAAAGTAGGGTATGATGTTACAGAGATATCACAACTTTAAATCAGGAAATGACAGGTTATGAACTGAAAGTCATTGACATGCCCATGATATTTTGGCAAATCTCAACATTTCAAAGGGAATTATGTAGAAGAGAATTATCTTACCTGAGAGTTTCAGGGTCTAGCCCAACTTTTTTTTTTTTTTTTTTTTTAATTCAGTAACATATGTGAGAGAGAGTCCACATGCAATGACTAAGTGGCTTGAAAAAACACTGACACAGTAAATGTCAATATTCAAATAATAATGTCTCCAGCTACTCAGGCAATACACCTCTGAAATAGAAGTGGTAATTATATTGTGAAAAAAACTGAATTCACAGGTAAGACTACTATTTTGAAGTTATGATTTTTCACCCATATGAACATTATTTCTCATGGAAATAAACCAGCCTTCAGTGTCTTTATTTTCACATTTGAGCATCTATGATAGTTATGGGTTTTATATATTTATCAAGTATTTGATTTTTTTTTTTGATACAATGTGAGGCTTACCACACAATATGATCCCACTGAAGACTTGCACTGTATTAAATTAGCTACTTCATTACTTTTAGAAACCAAAACTACTTTATTTTTGTATTATTTGTGCTGCAACATCAATATCAATCAGTTAAAGTGTATTTTCAATCGTGTTTATATTATGAGACATACAAAGCACATGAGGAAATATATTGTAAATAAATTATTACATTACTAGATGGCAACAAAGGTTGAAGGCAAGGAAGAAAAAAACGAAAGCACATTACTCTCTGATGGTGAGACTGCAGCTAACAGCAAACCACTTAATCTATGGAGACAGGACAAATGTCAAAGTAAAATCCTGAGCAGGACTATATAGCTCCAGGGAAAGATAATGGCATACTGTGCTCTTCAGCTTCTAGGTCACAGTCTGGCACCAGGCTCAGATCATTCCTCTTTTATGCAATGATCCACTGCTTGCATACGCAGACGTCAGAGTTGTTGGTTAAAGGCGCATGAGGAACACTGGCAATAAATCTCACCACTTTCATTTCTCATAGCGTTGTCAGTAACTCACCGTGCAAGCCAAATGGTTTCTACCATGTTTGAAAACCAACCGCTAGCTCGTGGTACAGGCAGAAGCTATAAATGTTTGAGCAAGTATGAAGCTGCTACTGAAAAGAGGAATGTAGATTCGCCCAGGACGTCTGATGGCTGTCTAGAGGCCCATGTGAAATGCGCACTTGACACACTGTTTCCTGGTTCCTGGTGGACAGGTAAGAAGTAATACCCATGGAAATCAATAAACTTGGCAGTAAAGCCAAAAAGAATGAAAAAATTCTGTCTCTCTCATAACACCTGAGAATTAAGACGTTACTGGAATACAGAATAGAAACATGCACTATCACCAAAGACAACACTATTGCAGTATCTCAACTTCAATCTCAATCGGTGGATGCGATCGCAGGCACAATACCTTCACATTCAAATTAGAGGGGAGAAGCAGCTCATTTTCGCTGCTGCTAGAGTACAGCTTAGTACAGAGAATTTTCACAAAAGTGTCTACTGATTTCCACATTAAAGTATGCTCCTGAGAGGCACTCAGGAAAGAAGTGTTTATCTGCTAGTGAGACCTCTATAAAATATGTTATATACGCCAAAGAAAATAACATTTCCACAACTATCAAAATTATTGAAAGAGCATTTCTGGCAGTTTCTAAACACAGTTATACTGGCCAGTGTTTCATAAAATAGGATTCATGATCCAGCACACACCTGACAGCTGTTGTTACCACCACTGCTGCTAAGGCTGTTAACTGCTGTCATTTTCAATGGCAGTAAATCCTTAATTAGGAGAATCCTTGATAGGAAATTGTATGGGCTGCTCTCAGGATATAGCAATACACTTTGAAAAAGCCATGCTAATAAAAATTTTAAAAAGAAATTAACGTAAGTACTGGTGTGATGAAGCAGATGAAGATTTTTGCCAGCCAGCAGCTAGCCAAACCAAGCAAAGCACAAGGTTTGGTAGAAAGGCCATATGCTAACTAGCAGGAAAGGTGTTGGGAAAGGAATACAGAAAAAGACATAATGGCCAGGAAAGCCTTCAAAATAACCAGTGGCTTTTAAAAAAATACTATATACTTTTTAAAGATTATGTAGTATCACATATTTTGTATCTGTAGTTGAATAAGAACTAGAAAAAGGGACTGGAAGAAGGGCTCCTCTAGACTGGATATTAACCCCAAGGAACAAGTTGGTTGAGAATGTGAAAGGCAACTTGGGTGAGACTGATGACTAATTTACAGAATTCACATTCCCTTAAAATGGGAGAGATAAACAGCAAAATAAAACAATGGACTTCAAGAAAGCAAACAAATTTGGATGAACCAGTTGAAAGACAGAAAAAAGAAGTTAAGAAGAGAAGGTCAAGGCGTAATTTTTTCCAACAGCGAGAAAGGATGGAATTCCACTAAATCAGAGCTTTCATTGATCTTATATAAGAATAAAGTAAGAAAGACAAGTTGAAAAGAACATACAGCGACAAAATAAGAAAAGCCAACACACATTATGGAATACAAATAAGAAAAAGAAACAAGATTAACATGAAAAAAACCTGTAAATACACTAGCAGTGAGAGAAAGACAAAGAAAATATTGACCTGCCATTCAATAGAAAGGAAAGGCTATTGACAGAGAGAGTGCTGAGAAAGGGCCAAAGTATTTAATAACCTTTTCCACCAGTTGTCAATAAAACAGCCAATCACAAGCAAATGGCCAACTCAGCTTCTACCAAAGACAACTCTTAACACTGGTCAAGCTGATCTGAAGATGTGGGCTATAATCATGACTGTCTTGACAAACTTTGCAATCATTCAACCCCCTAAGAAAAGAAGGTTAGGGATATAAAGGCCATTGGTAAATTTGAAAGTGAGAACTGAGTGGGAAATGCAGTGAGGATTTGAGTGTGAAGATTTGCGGAGACTTCTTTGGTTTGCTTTATGTAGTAGGGTACAAACAATCTTTATTGATAACAGACCAGCATCCAAATCAAGAATAAGGCAATAAAGAAGAGTTGAGCCATTCTAAAACTTCAGTGTGGAGCATCTGTTCACAAGAAACATCTTTGCTATTACAGAAGCTGTCAACTGAGTTGAACCAGATTAATCTAAACCATAACTGTAAAAACATTTTTAAAAAGGTTACATTTCTTCTCATCAGAACCCAGTAGATGCTATAATGAAAGAAAAAAATATTATTTATCTCCCTCAAATCCATAGTGTAAGCAGAAATATTCTTTATGGCGCAATTTTTCAGATTCACTATTGAATTTTTACCATCATTTCTCTTCCTTGTTCCTTTCTGGTTCTTTATCACTAATATAGAAATTAGTGGTGATAACACAACTGAAATAGTCAAGAAAAAACGAAATCAATCTTATGATACCCAGGATCATGGGATCCACTAAATAAATAGTACTCCAAAGAGAGGTCTAAATCTCCACTTCTTTCCACTCTTCAGAGTAAAAAGAAAAAAAAAAAAAAAAAAAAAAATAGCGCTGGGAGAAACAAAAGACTTTAGAGATAAATACACCCATCTAAACACAAGAGTTCAAACCTGGTTCTGAAGTCTGACAGAACAATAAGGCTTAAGGACTCTTAACTCCAAGACAAGAACTTAGCTCCTCAGGAAGGAACTGCAAACATGAACAACGCGCACATGAGATTTGCAGGGAATTCTTAAATATAAAATGCCTTCATGTTACAATGTCATAATTGGAGATCTATGATGTTGATAGCTGCAAACTTTTTGTTTGTTTAGTGAATGAAATTACACTATAAAAATGGCCCCCTGTTGTGGTTTTTTTTTTTTAAATTATTAAAACCAATAAATTTTAAATCAGGAGAAACAGAATTTTTTTTCATAAATTTTATAAAGAATAAATATCAAAAAGAAATCGTGATTAATTAAATTTTATAAACAAAATTTGATTACCCAAAAAGAAATACGCACTCTGGGTTTTGCAGCTAGAAAGAAACACCTATTTCTAAATTTTACTTGTGTGACACAATGTTTTGCAGTAGAAAAAGTATGGATGTAGACTAAGTAAAAGGGACATTAATGAGTACTTACAGGTAGGAAGAAGATATTTAGCTTCCAGCTAATAACACTGTTGTCTAGGTTGAGTCAGACTGAATTTTTTTTTTTTTTTTAACATTGGAAAATGTAATTAACATTTTGCAGTCATTATGCTCTTCTGCTGTAAGTTGATTTTCTTGATCAAGCTGCTAGTTGCTTTAAAAGACTAAGACATCCTCACCTACTACACACAGCACAGACCATTAATCATATTCCTGACATTTTCAAATCTGGGTGGGTCTGTTTTGTTTTGTAAATACATGCAGTATCAGATGCATGTGCTTCAGATTGGCTTAGAATATCAACAGAAGGATACTGAAAAATCACAGAAGAAAGAAAAGGAAAATGGTATGAAATTGGAGAATCATAAGATGTAATTGAGGCCAGAAGCAGAAGCCATTAATTTCACAAGAGAGCTTTGGATGGTATAAAAACCCACTTCAGATGCATTAGTTGGATATCATTTTCCGTTTCAGTAAGAGTAAGATCAAATCAAGGCAGACTCATAGTAAAAGGAATCCTACAGTTACACTCTGCAAAGAGGGGTCATTTTAATTTCAGGGTCTTTTATTACACAGCAAGATAACTGATTGAACTGTGAAATAACATTTACAGCATAAATAAATTCTGATGTCCTCTCTTTAATGCATTTAGAAACTACACAAGTATTTTGGTTTTGTGTTTGCAGGAATTATGATGATTCTTCAACTTTTGCATAACTTCAAATATTTATATGAAGACTGTACTATTGCTAAATCTTCTGCCACTGCTAAATTTTACAATAATTATCAAATTAACTTTTCTAAGGGCTGTGATGATTTAATAGTTTCAGGGGTTCAAAGCTCTTGACAAAGCATGAACTTGTTTGCTATAAATGCACTACTTTTTTCTTACCTCTGGATGCCTTTTTCTAGAACAAAATACTGTTGTATTTCAAAGCAAGAAAGTGGAAAGATGGGCATAACTATTACAGTAAAAATTACTCAGAATAGGAAACTATAATACTTACAGCCTTCAGAGGATCAACTGTCAACAGAAAGACAGCTCAATACCTGCAGGAGAGTATCATTTCCAAAACCCAGGCAAGTAGCTTCGACTTAACATGTACCTTGTACTACAACAACAAAGGTGGTTTCATTAAGCACAGATGTTTTAGTATTTAAAATGTGCAAAGATTCTGAAGAGCTCACAGATACTAAGCTGATCTGGTTTTTGAAGGCGTATTCCTTTAACAGAAGACAGTATTGCTTCGGGTTAATTTTCAGAGATCCCTTTTTGCTGAGGACATCAAATTAAACTAATAGTAAATGTTTCAAGGGCAACAGGTACTTGTACTATTTCTATTATAAATATACAAAAAAGCATTTTGTAAAATAACAAATGCAAGAGCCTGCTTAAACTGTTGAAGAAACATTCAGGCCTTAAATTACAAATAATCAGCATCATCTGTGCTTTCTCCTCCTTAGGAGGATTGAAATCCTGTTCCCCTCAGTTATAAATCATTGGGTATCAGCTATCTGTCTGATTAACCAAGGCCTAAGTTTTTTAAAAAAAATATTTTTTTAGATAGATACTGTAAAAATAAAATGACAAACCAAGTTTCATCTAGTGTAATGCTGAGCATCTCTGTGCTGTAACTGAATCTCAAGGTCTGTATTAATCTACATCAGCGGAGATCTAGCTTAAATAGTATAATTTTACTAGAATAGTTTAATTTTATATATACTTCTTTTTTTCTAAAATAGTATAATTTTATGCAGCTATACAAAATGTTAACAAGGTTGGCTAAATTGTAAATTAACGCACGTCTTGTAAATTAATTAAACTGTAAATTAACACACAGCTTCAGTTCAACCAAACTAGCATTCATTCAGAGAAAATCTGAAGTGTGTGTTGATGATCCTTGCATTCTGGCTAAATTGTGTATTGCATGCAGAGCTTTTAATGAAATTTTTGGGAAGACGAAGTGATATTTATTCACACTCAAGGAAAATGAAACTGAATCACTTTTATCCCAAGACTCTCAAGTTCCAAGTACCTGCTGTAAATTTATAATTCACCTGAAGACAACATACAGCTTTTTGGAATGGAAAAACTTCCGAGTTTGTCTGATGATGATAATGATAGAAATCAGTGTGTACTGCAATGGCTCAGTATCGGTGAGGTTCCATCCCTCTCCAGCTACCATCTCGCTAGTCTACGCTAGGATACTGATCCCAGATATTTTTGGCAGGTATTACACTTCTTAGAAACTTTGGCGAAAACCTCAATGCATAAAATATACTCTATTGTTTTTATTTTAAGGTCTTAGCCAAGTACAAGAGGAACACCTCTCATAAAAGATTATCTATTAATGCATGAATATGTGCTGAGACACTACGCTGTATGCCAGCATCTTAACAGTTCTGAATATACTTAGCAAGAAACATCTTGACACTTTTATTTACATGATACCAAAAATACCTTCAGGAAAATACATAAACATTAAATGAAATGCAAATTTGGCATCTGTCAGTTCAAACTTACCCACTGCAACTTTGATTCACACAAGTTGGCTGAAATGAATATTCTGAATCCAAGTAACCTCATCTTTAGTCATAGACTCATTCACACCTCACCCTCATTGCCAAACCACCACTAAGGGACAGATTCGTCTACCAGAAGAACAGCAGATTGTAGGAATGAGGTTAAATACATTTCGCTGTTACCGTAAGTACTTAACAACTAACAGAAAAAGGAATATATTTATTTTACAGTTGAGAAGGAATATTTCTGGACTACAGCAGTCAGTTACTATCCGGGTGAGAGGAGTAAAGGTAAAATACTGCGAACACAAGAGTTAGTAGATATAGTCTTTTTAGTTTGGCAAAGAAGACCAAAAAGGCACTTCAAAACTTTCAGTGCAGGCATAGCACTGCAGTATGTAAATCAACTATTGTCTTTCAATCACAAGACTAGCAATGGTAAATATGTTTAGATTTTAATTAAACTTTCCATATATTTGAGCATATATCACTAACAGTATTTAAACTTCTTAAGTCCCATATTATTTATACATCTTCACCACTCTTCCTTTAAGCCATAAAGAACAATGCATAATCAGTGCTTTTCCCCGAAGGAAAGAATTATCTGTATTGTAAACAACTTTGATTATATTCCATATATAATTACCATCCACACTTCAAGATTATTGTGGCTAGTTTGGATCAAATTATTAGCATACTCTCGCTCTGAAGTCTTTATTAACTTCAAATATATTATCAAACTTTAAAAATAGAATTCCTGTTTCCTGTTTTAACATAACTTGTTTTTTCCATGTGTCTGTAGTGAATTTTATATGTCTTCATCTGAAATAGTCCAATTATATTTTAACATTACCCCAGAGACTCTTTAATCTTTCAAGTTCTTTATGTGATGATTAACTATTTTTTTTTCCCTTTTTAAAAAATACCAGTTTTAATTTTCATATAGAAATCATTACTCCTTCAAAAACACTCTAATATCAGAAAGAACTGTTTATATTCTTAAACTATATTTTTAATAGAATGCATCAAGTATCTTAAAAAAAATCCCTCTTATCAGGAGCATTACATCCTTCTTTTTTAATGTTTTGATCTCAGGATCACCTAACTATGCATGCCCAGAAATTAATCTTGATTTATGCTCTGGAATTCTCAAAGTCATTTCACTTGGCTATAGGAAAACACACAGCAATTCCCAGTAAAGTTCTCCCTAGGGCCCCTTTAAGCCTGGGGGGCAATCCAAAGGCAGCACTGGCAAGAACAGCCACGTGTGCTATTACGGAATTACTGCTAGTCAAATAAATTTTTGAATCAGGATAGCTGCATTTACAATTCTTAACATTCAAGTGCTCAGATCTGTTATGCACTTGATAAACCACTTACGCTTAACAGTAACATAATTAAGCCCAAACTCAAAAAAAAAAAAAAACCAACTCATCAATGACAGAATAGTCACTAATCAGAAGAGAATATGATAATCTCCTTTGCTATTCTATTTATGCAGAAGAAGAAAGGATGAAACTCAGTGGTAGCCTTTTTTATTTGTAGTCCCTAGTCTACTGTTAATTACTACTTCTGGTAATTAAGCTGTAGTAAGTGAGCAAAATAAAACTATTTTTTAAAAAACAGATAAATTCTTAAACTTAGAGATCCAGGTTTTAACAGAGCTGTTGTGATTTCTCAAGGAAGATTTGATTAGATATTATTGCTGAATTAAGGAGGACAAACCCAATTTTTAGTAAGTGTTAGTTCTACATGAAACTCTGCAGTAGACACAGAATCAACTTTGTTGACCAGCTTACAGAAATACCCTCTGAAGGTTCAGAAGCTGAACCTAACACAGTTACTCAGATGGAATTCTACTAGGAGTGAGACATATCTAAAGTTTCCCAATGTGATTCTTCTTCGATTTTCTAAGGCACTTACTCACTGACCAGCCCTTCTAAAATACATCATGAAGCCCTTCTCTACAGAGATTGAATTATTTGATCAAATGTCTAAACCAAATTATATGGCAAACATAATCGGACTATACTTTTGTTGAAACTACGTGTACTCTGACTTGAAGCTTTATTTTTCCCTCTCACCCATAAGGTACCAGATAGCACAGCTGGATACTTAAGATCTAAAAAGAAAACCAAAGGCAAATGTTGAACTGATTCAGTTCAGAACAGTCAGGGTAAATGCAACAAAGAGAAATACGGCTTCTACTGCAAATAACAATGAAGACTGTCTTCTGAAAAAGAAGAAGAGATGCCTGCTGCAAACACATTTTTGCATCTTTCCAAAATATAAAGAAAGTACCAGTACTGCATTATACTGATGCAAACATCTTACTAGATCTCAACCATATCTAGTGGGTCCCAGTGTCCTCAAATGCTTGCCTTACATCAACAACTTATTGACCTACTGAAGTAAATTAAAATTCTCATGTGCTTAAGGGTAGATGAATTCATTTAATCCCTTACCGAATCATAACTTTAATTAAGATATTCTTTATACAGTCCCCTTTGTGTCTTTTTTCATGTGCATTCCCAATGACTTCCATTAGCTCATATTAAAATATCTGTATAAAAGCCACATGAAAATTCTTCTTAAGAATCCAACTCCATTTAAAGCACAGCAATACATTCAGTACATAAATCATTTCTGCCTATTCCCTGTCTTATAATCTTTGTCTCTGCATAGGGAGGCAACAGCATTTTTCACTGTTGGGAAAGTACTAGCATACTGGGTGCATATTTGATTAATGCACATGAAATGAATGCTGCCTTTTTTCTACATTACTTGCTTTTCCCAGTACATCCTTTTAGAATAGTGTCTATAGAACAGGCTTTTTTGAAAAGAGGTGCTTAAAACCTGAATAGAAAAAATAGAATCATACGTATTACAGATAAAAAAATGCCTACTAGGCCAACTATTCTGTCTCTGCACTAGAGCAAGATTGTTCTCCATGGTACATTTTCTAGTATTTTACCAATGAAGTTTTTAATGTGCCGAACAACAGGACTTTTACCATTCCTCTTGGGAGATTATTTCCACCTAATATATATTTCTGAAGAAGCTTTTTCCAAGATTCTACCTCATTTTCTGTCTTTTAATTTTACCGTATAATGTCCTACATGGGAACAACCTACATATTTCTTCTTGTCTTCACTCTTTATATATACAAAAAATTTCACAGGTCATCTTCCGCAACCCTGTCCTAATCTCTTAGCTAGTATAGAAACATTTACTTAAAAAAATATAGAGAGATCATTTATAAATATAATTTGAACATTTGTATAATTTGAATACACATAATTTAAACATTGTATATATACACACACATATACAAACACACACACACAAGCATATGTATGTATAATACAAACATGTATGTAATGTTTCCCTCTTAAAACAAAAAAACTTCTATCGTCCTCATACTTGTTCATCATAGAATCATCCTCAACAACCTTTTGGGAATTGATTTATGTATGCTTGGATGCCATCGCACCTACAGTCTGTTTCAAAATGTCTTGATTTCTACCATGCAACAGTGAAAATATGTGCCTAATAGATCCACATAACAATGCAGCATATAGAAAATAACAAATTATGATCTATCTCCATTATATAGCAGTCTGGAATCATAAATTTTACCACAAAAGATTACTTTTTTCTTTTATTCTCATTATGGAACAAGTGTAATCTCACTTTTAAATGTTAATAGCACTGTTAAAGAAAATAATCATTAAAAAAAAATTTAAAGATTCCACAACTTAATGAATTTAGACTTTTGTCACTGACTCCTGTGCTATTACATAAGTTAATTCAGGAAATACAGTCTAGCTTAAACCACTCAGTAACTGAAAGCTTTTAGGAGTGGGTTAGGCAGAAAACTGTCAGATATAATTTAGACAAAGCTGATTCTACACTGATGAGAGGTAGCTGTGTTAGAAGCAACCTCAGGGATCAGGTAGTCCTGTTTTCTGTGGTTCATTTAATGAAATTATAACAAATGTAGCAATTAATCCTAAATCATTAAAAAGTTGATGACTTAGTCTCATTAAGTATCAGTAAGTATATACATGCTAATCTAAAGAATAAATACAGAATTACCAGACATACAAACACAGAAATCAAGAACATTTCCCATATACTCATACAAAGTGATAGCTGGTATTATACAGGAATAGTTGCTTTGGAAATAACCCAAGAACAAACTTCTTATGCAGTTTATATGTATTCTTAATACTTATCTTAGCCAAACCCCAGACTATGTGAATTCATACAAAACAAGTAGGTAAGTTCTTAGAGACAACTAACAATTTAACTGTTTTTATTCCTCTTCAAGAAGCATCTACTGTTGATGGTTCCATTATACCAAATTAGGGTAATTTTTTCTTTCCTTAAAAAAATATTCTACCAACCTTGTTTGTCAATCAAACTCTAACAATTGCCAATTCACAGTTCTGTTTAATAGCTCAAGCCTGCTAGAAGTTAGTGTCAGATACATTTCTAATCCCATGCAGAATTCTGGAGATCTCTCATAGCACACAGAAGTAAAAAATGCACAACAGCAACCACCTGTGGAACAGACCCTGTACAGGATTAGCCTGATAGCAGGTAAATCGTTAATTATCTGCTACAAAGCCAAGTCCAAACAACACACTCTTTAGCAGACAGAAAACACATGGTTACTCAATCATGACAATTACTATATGACTAATCTTATGTCTAGTTAAATATTTCTGGATTTCAAGCAATAAGGAAAGTGAATAATAACATTATCAAAATCTGTGGAGGCTTAAGACACTTAAATTCTACTTTATAATGTCACATTTGGTATCCAAAGCTTAAAGTCCTTACAGCTTCTGATGTAAAGTGATCTAAAGGCATTTCAATTTTAGAGTGAAATGAGATGTCATCTATGGATCTTTAGTATCAGCAAGAATCAATGAAGTGGCAATTTGCAGTAATAGGCAAAACCTAAATATGGCACACCTGGGAAAGAAGCAGCTCGAGGACTACAGCACACTCAGCCCGACTGTCTTTATTCCGGCAAAGGCTGCATTAAGTCAAGCTCGCTCACTCCGTTAAGGTTTTAACATGCAATAAAATTAACGTTCCTCTACATATTGATTTTTCACTTCATAAAAATGTAACACTCTGCAAAAGAAAATTTCATCTCATCCAAGTTTTTGCATTTGTTTATTTCTTTGGCTTAATTTCAACCAGCAGCCAAAGTGCCCCATTCCCAAGGCTGTCCCAATGTCACTGATCCCTCTGTTCAGGTAAGTAACACATTGTAACTGCCATGTTATTATCACATGGAAAACCCAACAACAAAACTCCTACTTTTAGTGACATGAAGTCAGTCCAAATGCACGTTTAACAAAATACATTCGATAGCTTCACTGGGGTATGGTAAAACAGCTTTAAGCCTTGGATTCCCCACTACAGATTAACACCAATGAATTTCAATTACCTGTTGAAAAGGAAGAAATCATAACTTACCCAGACAGAAGAGCTAGATCTTGTCAGTTTTCTGCATTTTGAACAATTCTGAATTATTGTATGTGTTTTAGAGAATTTTAGAATGTAAAACAGGATAAGACAGTAAAAATAGGGTATTAAGCCTGGAGTATCAGCAAAGAGATCAAATAACTACAATAAATTCAGAAATGTTGCCTCAAGATAAAAGACATCTCACCATTAAACATAAGTAGTGAAATTCTTCTTAGAAAGATTCCTTCAGTGGAGGGTACATCTAGGAACAAAATAAAACGTAGTGACCTCTGCCTCTGTGTAAGATACATGGAGGATTATCGACCCCACTTTGGTATTTTCAAAGACAAGCTAACTAACAGCTGCTTTGTAATGAAACTCAGGCACTATATACAAATGTAAAAAAATATACAGCTGGTTTGTATTTTATCATATTTGGCCAAAACTATTTGCCAAATCTGACCCAAAGGAAGAGTTAAAAATTATTTCCTCTGTCTCTCTTACATAATTATTTGTTATGGTATAAATATTTTGTCTTAAGCAATCCATAACATCATTTCTATTACCATCTTTGCAAAACTTTGGTTTTTGAGAGTTTGCTTGGCTTATACAGAGTTTCTGTGGCCTGTTTTTTCCATTTCAATCTCAGTGAAAGGTGCACTTCAGAACTAAATTGTTTACATCTCATATTTTCCTTCCTCTAGATAATTATAATTGTTTATGACAATTCATTCAGCATTGATTTTAACAAAAGCTAGACAAATAATAATATAATTAGGAATGCTTAAAATTATACACATCTTAGAAACCAATTTGTGGAGAAATAAAACTGAAAGAAAATATTATTTCTACATTGCAGATTAAAAATTTAAAGGTCCAAACTGATTAAGACATGAGCAATAGCTGACACATCACACAGTCTGCATAGGTACATTTGACCAATTTTCTAGGTCTGCTGAGCATGGTAGTAATAATGCAGGTGGTCACTGAAGTCTTATTCCAAATGGCTCAGACTCTGTTACTACCACTGCTGGAAATATGAAATTGAAATAGTAGGACAAGACCTTTAACCAAGTAGACAGGGCTTTTTATTGCTTCCATAAAGCGAAGTATTGCCAGTGTTATCAACCTTAAGAATTTTTTTCAGTTACCACAGAACAAACTTTATTGTTTTATAGTCACGGTAATGTGGCACTGTGTTTTGCAATTCAATTACTTAGCACCATCTGAACTGAAATCTTTCCTTCTTCATTTAGTGTAAAATTATTTTGTCAGAAGCTTCTTCTCATCACCCTGTTTTTTAATTGCTTTTGTCTTTAGCAACCAGAGCATTCACAGTTTTTTAATTATTTGTTTGGGGTAGGCCCTAAATCACTGCAACAGACATGGACAGGACAACCATCATTTCCTTCCATGGTAAAGAAGAACTGACTGTGGCTAAACACTGTAATCTGTAGAATTTACATAAACACATTAATTAGCCGTCCTTTGTTTCTCTCCAAAACCATATTAAAATACCAGACACAGCTGCCTCGATGAGAGATTAAATTCATGTCCTTTCTAATTCATGATGTCACCCCAGTCGCAAGCAATTTACAGTAGTTTTACTTTCAAAAGAAAGACAACTAATGAAAACATCACTGTAAAATTTTACATGTATAAGTTGTGCAGACATTCTACAAAAAATTTAGTATTCGAGACCCTTTTCTCACACCGCTGGGCAAAGATATATAGGCCAGCATTCCTGAAGCTAAATCAAACTTCACTTCCAATAAAAGAAGCAGCTATTATGTCACAAGCTGAGAGCTTCAGCTTTTATTTCTATCAGAATATTACTTTCTCACATACACATAATAAAATTATTTGACAGAGTGTAATGCTTAAGGATGAGCCAAAACATTGGGGTTTTACTTTTCCCTTTTACTTTGGGGTGATCAGTACTAGCAGAACACTTTATGGCAACATATCATATGCAAAGTACCATATGAATTTATGGAATAAAGTAAGTGGCTTGACGTGATGGCCAAAAGGGCCTTTCTGTTGTTTTACAGGAGACTGAGAATGACAAGTCCTCAATCTGAAGAATAACAGTAACATTAAAAGAGCAAAATTTAGTAAAATTATAAGACCCTATGCTAGGAAATATTGATACAAGGAAGGCCGAGAACCGCAGCAGCAAGATCATGGAAAATCATGAGTGTCTGGGAGCAGAATGAAAGGAAGAATGAGGAGAAGAGATTTACAGTAGTAAGCAGCTCTGAAGACTGCTTTGTAATACACACAAATTGTAGCTCCTGCATGAGGCCCGGTTTCTGACTCTTGAACATGCAGGTTGGTTTTGTGGACTGTTTCTGACAAATAAGGACAAAATTCAATTATTTTATTCTTACTGTTATGATTTCTGGCACATCACAGTCAATAACATTTTATCTACAGTGCTTCAATAGATGAGGACTAAAGGAAAAGACAGAGACCACAAAGAAACTCTAGCGTCAAGAGACTGAACCCACATGTCCTAGTCAAGTCCATATCTATTAGATTGTCTTGAAAACAATATAATTTTTTTTTGCCCTACCTAATGTCAATGAGAACATTGCAGTTAGAATTAAATGTCACTTATACATCGCACAGTATTCTTGACCACAGTTAGAAAATGTAAAAGGTAAGAATGCCATACTAATGTGAGCACTTTTTCACCTATTCCAGTATAATACTATTTTTTTAAGAGAAACAAGCAAGAGAATGTTCACCAGTGAGAAAGAGAATTAAAAGAAATTATTATTAACAAAATACTAATTAATCTGCATTTTTGGCATAACATAGCTTTAGCTTTTTAATCTAATGAACTGAAATCTCTTTAACAATCGATAGTGATAGGCTCGGTACTGACAACACTTAGAAAACATGATGATGAACGCTACATGAATATTATTCAGATCCCCAAGACCTGGCCTTAAGTCTCTGTTCACAGAGTCATATTTGCACTTACGTGCTCATAAACAAACCCTTAAAATGCATACAAAGGGTTTATTATCCCCTATATACAAATGTTATAGTCAATATTATCTTTCATTCCCACTATGGAACTGTGAGTCAGACCTTGCTCTGGAATGGACCCACCTCTCTGTCTAACCTCCAGAGACACAATATTGGCCAGCACTGATGTTTAATTAAACAATTTTTAGGTTGAGGGTTTGAATGCTTGTCATAAACTAATGCTCATCATAAACTAACTTCACCGTACTGCCAAAATACATTTTAAATACAGACAGTTCTAATAAAAAAATATTAATTTTACAAATGTAAATTCAGTGTAGCAAGGGGAAAAAAAATAAACAACCTTGGTCACCCAGCCACATTATACCCACACACTTTAAAGATATTTTAAAATACTAGCTAGATGACTATTACTATGTAACCACAGAGGCCCAAAATGAGGACTGGGGCCCCTGAACTAAACAGAGAAAGCAGGCAGTGCTCTGAACAGCTTGGGAGTTAAAAGGAGCTGCTTTGTAAAAGACTCGTAACTGCATGCTAGGTTTGTAGCAGTAACCACATTAAGCAAACCTATCAACTGCAGTGAAGGCAGATTAATGTAAGTAAGAGCATACTATTGCTCATGACACAAAATGCTGGCAGTCCGCTCTAACTGGCCATGCTTCAGCAAAGCATTTAAGCATGGACTAAAGGGCTCTCTTGGCTAGGAATACTTTCTTGAATTGAGCTTAAGTGCTCTGTGGAGTTAGGGCCAGATAAAAACCACGCATTATTCCTTTTTGTGCACAAAAATTTTCAAATACAGAGTTCTTAGAGAACTGATCCATTCAACTTCTCTACCATTTAAGAGAAAAAAGAACAGGATGTACTTAGCAACTATAGGAATTAATGATTTTCATATGCATTGACAGTCACACCTGAAGTTGACTATGAACATACTTGGTACAGACTGTTCCCTGCAAGGTTGGACTGATGAAGATGCAATAATGCATGTTGGAATTAGTGTATATTTATAAATACAAATGTGAGAAGGATATTTTTATTATAAAAAAGACCTTAGAGTATGTACGGTTTGGTGGAAACTTTGAAATGCAGAAAAGCATGTAAAGGCATCTTTGCCTTTTTAATGAAATTTGTAGAGGAATTTATGTATTTCATATATATGTTCTTTATGCAGGTCTCTTGTCTGAAAGCAACAGTCCTCATACTTATCCTAGGGACAAAGCCGCTCTGTGGTTACTACTGTCTAATCTTTCTGCTAATAAAAAAATGCCAACATCTCTATCACCAATGTGAAAATACTCTGTAATAAACCATTTAAAAGACTTGGGTTGTGTGTAGAGGTGTAATCCATTCAAAAAAGCAGAAGACATCAAAGGGAACATGTATTTCAATCTATTTTTTTAGTGTAGCTGTTTCTTATTAATAGAAAACAAATATTCTGTTTATCTTATCTGTTGTATAGATACTATGAGCTACTGAACAAATTTAATCTTTTTGTTTACAGCCCTTAAAGAAGACTACATTTCCCATTACACATACCCTCATATGGCCTGATTTTTTGTGCTTTGAAGGCTTAAGATTGGAATTACTGCAATATACAACTTCCACTCAGAAAATCTGTCTTTCATGTCTTAGGATATAAACCTCAGCCTCGCTAAATATAATAATTAGAAGAAGTATAAACAATTGCTTTCCTCTAATGAGAGAGACATGTTCCTAGTTTCTCTCCTGCATTTCTGGTACTGGGGGTTAAAAAGACTAATAATTTTTAATTTAGAAAGAAAGAGCCTTTTGATTTCTAAGTAGTTTCCAGCTTTCACAGTTTTGCATTTTATGTATTCCATGTGACAAAATGGTGAAGTTGTTTCCTAGTACTAGGACAAAGAATCAACCCAGCACATTTACTGACTAATCAAGATTCTCACTCCCAGATGGTTATTGTCTCTCATTTCTACAAAATAAGTCATCACTGCCATCGTATACACATTTGTTCTTCTGCTAACATTGTTCTACAGCTTAAACAGACGTTTGCGCTCTGCCAGTGCTTTTCACTTTGAGGAGAATGAAAAGACAGTACAATTTCTTTATTTTGCATGGAAAAATAATGAGAATTTTTTATAATACCTGTGTAAGACAGAGTATCTCTCTCCCCAGTTTTAGCTATCCATCTTGCACCTCTTCCTTTTACAATTCATGTTTCGATCATAAGTGACCAAAACTACAAACAGAATTTCAGATATGATCCTGCTAGTACTGTGTACATTGCCTTTAATATTTTCCTTTCACTCCTAAAAATGCTGTAATACACCCTGATAAATCTTTACACTTGTCTTTTTTCATTGCCATGTCATATTTCTGGCTTTAGTCACCCTGAGACTAATAAAGCCAGATCTCTCTCTTCTTCTGACACTTTCAATTATAACTCCCAGTTTATAACAGAAAAATCTTATTAGTTCCTAATTAGACTTTGTACTACACAATTTTGTTTTGCTCACGCTTGCTTCTCTGGCTTTCCTGATCTGACTTTCCCATCTTCTTCTATCATCCTTTATTTTTATACCTAGAGAAACATTTCCTATTGCTTCCATGTTAAGCCACAGTTCAATACGAATTTCTTTCAGCAGTAGTACTGATCTGAATTAAACTAATCCAAGAAGGGGAAAAAAATGCGCTTTTTTCAACCATTTCAGGTCCCCTATCCAGTTTATCATGCAAGTTCTTCCGCCAACAGTCAACATCAGGGTGCAAACAAGCCCAGGAAAGGAGTACGTGCTGCTTTCAACAGCGATGTAATCTGCAGACACGTCAGCCTGCTCCGGAGGCATTACCCTGCCATTCTTCACTAGCTTCAGCCTGTCTAACAGGTGACTGCCATCATCTTCTCTTCACTATTAGCCCTTATCTTTCCCTGGCTTCAGCACTTGTTGGATCCATCACTCATTGCACTACTTCAGGATGTTAAGAAAGTCGAGCACCATTCGCCTGTTGCCAGTATCAAACATCAGCATGCTGACGGGGCTGAGCAAAGGGTCGGAGGAGGAGGAGAGCCCATGGAAGGGCTGGGGAATGCAGTCGCTAATGGCAGAAGGCTGGAATGACTGCAGCCAGCAGGTTAATCTGCAAAGGTCATTTTACAGCCCAGTACCAGACTGGTAAGGGCTTGCTGCTCTTAGAGGACCAGATCTTTTTCTCCTTGTCCCTTTCTCTACTATTACTGTTCCTCTTCCCCACTCCCAGCCATACTCTCCTACTCTGGGCATCTTTCAGCCCCTTTGCAAACAGCTTGCACCCACTTCAGAGCACACAACTGCCTGAAACACGCCAAGTGACTGTATGCACCTATGCTGTGTGTTGGGAACACTCAGCAAGGAGGAGAGAGGCATGAAGGCAGAACCATGCAGCTCTTTTATTTTGCATTGCTTCTCCTTTTCAGCTTTTATATTTATAGACTTTCAATACAAATTAATAATTAGTAGTAGTACTAATGAGTAACTAAGCAAAGTATTTGAGTTGCTGACTACAAACCAAGTGGAATGTTACTCAGTGTTAAAAACAATATGCCACTTTAAATGTTTGAAAGGTATTTAGAAGTTGGGAATATTTAAATCATTAACTCAGCCAGATTCCACAACATGAGCTCATGATAATTTTGATTGCCCAGTGGATCAGTCAGAAAACTTTGGGAAAAATTACTCCTTTTCTTCAGAAGAAGCCCAAAAGAGAAGAAAAGTTATACTGGGACACCACCTTGCAGCATTGAGATAGACATTCACCATCCTGTCATATTAGAATGTAGGCATACTTGCTGATATTGGACTATATAATTAAATAAGGTGTCTTGTCCAAATATTTATGACTTAATTACTTATTTGTATAAAGAAAAACTTCTGCTTTAAAAAGTCATGAAACTTTAATAAGGACAGAAGGCAGTAGAGTGAGAAGACTTGTGAAATGAACTCTATGTTTATCTCCAGGGCAGCAGCTGAGAAAACGTCCCACAGTTATTACATGACTTGAGAATGGAGAACAGGTTCTAACACAATTAACCTTTTGGTCATACAGAAAAGTTATTAAAAAAAAGCCAGTGGTGTTTTCTTGAAGGCCAGAATTTGTGCACCTTGCAAATTCCACTCCAATCAGCACTTCTTCAAAACTGATAAACACATCAAGAAAGTAGTTACAATTAACTTTTCTTTTCCAAATAAGTATTAGAAGTACTAAACCATATTCTTAGCCTGCACATACATTTTCTTTATTTGGAAGAAAAGACAAGAACAGACAATATGCCACATACTAACACAGAAGCAGACGACAGATAAGACAGTAATAAGGAGGAAGGTAAGGGGCGGAACTTATAGAAGTAACATAGTTCAGTCAACCAGGCAGACGCATTTTTTGTGCCCTTAACCTAGTCTTCTGCTACATGCAAAGCATTGTTGTGAATATGTGAAATGGATTCCAGGATTAAGACTTAACAAATTCATCTTCTCTTGAGCCACCTTACATACTTATGAAAAGATAAATCTTTATTTCCATTTTAATGGCAGCATTCTACCTTTGTGAAGCACTACAATTGCTGCTGAAGGTAATTGTGCAAACAGCAATAAAGGGAAGTTTTGCCAATGCAAATGTTGTTGTTCCATTGCAATTTAAAATATTTTCAGCGGTTTTGCTAATTTAAAACTCCAGTTAAGTACTGCAATTTTTCTCTTCTATTCCAAGGTGCTTTCTGCTCATTGTTACTTGATTGTTTTATGAAAATAAACGAAATATTTTTATTCACCTTTAAAAATAAATCATTATGGGGAGGAGATCAAGCAAGCAAAGTTTCAGACCTGAAATTTAAGTGCTGACAATGTAGAAATACTAACTGAAGACAGAAGTAAATTAAAACATCCTAAAATTCTCAGTTAGGGTAACTTTACATGCCTCAGCACACTTTTCATCTTTTACATTCCCTAACTACTCACCTGCTTTTCTTATTCTCAGCAGTGCTATGCATTGTTCATCTTAGTTGTGAACTCCAAGTGGGGTCAGAAAGAAGAAAAGTTGTGCTATCCTATTTGTCTGTCCCTTGTTCTAGGAAAATAAGCCCAAGGCTGTTCTCTAATGTAATGGCACACTTTGAGCATTTGATTCTGTAAATTCCAAATTACTTGTCTAACTGAATGTGATCCTGGTTTAGAAATCACATTCTCTTTTTTATAGATATATGTGAAACAATTAACATTCTCAGCTCATACTGTAGCTCCATCTTTAATTTCTTTTTAAAACAAATTTGGTAAGTTGCACAACAAGAATTCTGGAATAAACTCTAGCATCAGCTAGAAAATATATCCTACACTGAATGTGAATCTTGCCATTTTTTACTAGCTTTTTCACATTTTTGTAAATAATTCAGACATTAGTATGCTACTTACCCCTTGGAATACTTTATCACAACCTATTATTTCAACGTAAATT
This sequence comes from Gorsachius magnificus, assembly GCA_034008185.1. NCBI lineage: Eukaryota > Metazoa > Chordata > Aves > Pelecaniformes > Ardeidae > Gorsachius > Gorsachius magnificus. The sequence goes on from CM067081.1 coordinate 187,448,264, forward strand.
AAATCTTTCCACAAAGTCAATTTTTAAGGCATCAAAAATATAGTACTAAAACCAGTGCTGTAGGTCACACGTCTACATGTTAACCAAATAACACTTCTAGAATTAGAAATAAAGATATATCAGGAATTAAATATCTGATATGCAGTGACTATTATATCGTTATAAAATACTGCAATTTTACATAAAAGATTGACTTTATCTGCTTAAAGATTTTGCGTAATATCCATCAGTATACAATATACAACAGTATACAAGCTATCTGAATACATTGCCCTGTAGTCATACTTTGTGTCTCTCACTTTCAACTTCATTAGTTTAACAAGACATGCATTAGACCTTCAGTAAATTCTTGACTCTTCATGTAGCATTTAATTTTTGCGCACAATGCATAGAGCAACAAAAGAGATAGGGAGATAAGTTATATAAATCTCTTTAAATCAAAGCAGTGTGCATTGTAAGAAATCTTCAGAATAGCACTAGAAATAACATTCTCTACATATTTTAGCCACTTTTTTTCATTTTTTTTGGACAAAATTTTGTGTTTCAAAGAGATGAACAAAACAGAAAAGACACAAAAAGACTACTCTATAATCCATTTTATAATCCAGAAAATTTGAAAACCAGGTATAGGATAATACAGTGTCAATTTTTATATAAGAAAATTAACTGCAATAAGAAACACAAGTGAAATGAGGACAGTTTCAAAACTGTCTACAATAGGTGAAGGTAGATTTTTCTTCACTGCACTAAAAATTACAGAAAGGTTTAACTAACCAGATTGGTAAAGAATGTTACCCCAAATCACCCTTTTCCAACGAATCTTCTAAGCCTGAAGAATAGCCTTTTCACCACACTGGATATAGCATCTCAGTGTTCTGATATAAAAGTGAGGTTAGCAAGGAAAGACAGCTAGAACATATATGCCCCAAACAAATTCTTTCAAAAGAAATTTTATATTTTAAAAGAAAATTCACAAAACAAAAGAACTGTAATTGATTGAGAGGTAAGTTATAAACAGGGTGAAGGCTATAAAAAATTGCATTAAATGAACTAAACATGGATTTTTAAATACATAAGCTGTTGTAAGGTTGATGCTAATGCTCATAAGCCTGATACTTTAACTACTTGGGTTTGTGCAAAGGTGGCATATTTGTGCTCTACTCATGGCATAGTGTCTTTTGTTCTATAATATATTTAAAAACAGATCTGAAAACATCATTATTATCCAACAATGTAAGCAGCAGTAGAGATGGACTGAAATCCTAAACTTAAAGAAGTATTTAATCAGCCAATTTTTAAAATAAAAATACTCATAATCAAGAGGAATAATCATACATCATGCAAAACAATGATTTTTCTTTCTTTTGTCCATTAGGCCAAAGGCTCTTTTCATAGTCCAGTAAGTGAACAGCAACATGAAACACCTGGAAAATTTGTGAGTTCATATGACAAAGTTCATATCACATTGGAACTTACTTTGAAAACACCTTGTGTGATGCAGGGAGCCACAATTGAAACCCAGAGCCATACTGATGGATCAGTATGGTCTTACTTTCAAGCTAATTAGGCTAATTAAAGGTTTTCAAAACCCTCTTCTGGAGGTAAGGTTTTACCTTCACGTGGTGTTGCACTGTGTCATATGCATTTACCACTGCTTGGAAACCACTTAGAGACCTGCCTTTGGGGGAATGAAGACATGCTCGAATATGCATACATCCACAATTTACTTACATTCGTTTTTATATATCTATGTATTATACTACATAAAATTTGTTTACATATATATATATATAAAAGTGTGAGGATGACTAACAAAACAAGTATCTGATTCAAGTCACTGGAAACAAGCTTGTGTGATAACAAGGTACACCATGGAAGCAGAAAACAGTAAATAGCAGAGTCTCTTAGCTATAAGGAACTAAATTCTTAAGGTGGAGTAAATGCAGATAGGAAAAGGATTTGAAACTAGAGTCAGGCCAAAGGTTCATCTAATGCCTTTTGTCCAATGTAGGCTAAAAGCAGACGGAAGATGGAGTCATCCAATCTGCAGATATACTTGTGTTATCTAAACCCAAATTCACTAGAAATGCATATACACACACACACATGCATGTTCACACACAAAAAGAAGGGCAGAGGTGGATGCAAAAACAGTGTTACGGCAAAGTCCATCCAGGCATGTATACAGTAAATTAACTGTTAGTGAGCTGCATATCTCAAAAATAACTTCTTTCCTCTCTTCCTCTTTCTGGAATAGCTTTGTACTAATATTGCTAAAACCAAGATGTGAAATTCTGATCATGCTGAAATCAGTAATTCACAAAACTCTATTCAACAAAACCAATGCTTTACCCATGTTTTCACTTATATGTGTTGCTCACTATTACTTATTTTAGCTTATGGGTAATTTTTTTTCCAAGTATATAAATGTAGATTTTACAATAGGCCTTGGAAAAGTGACCATGGCATATGCAGTAATCGCTACCATGAAAGCCACCATTTCACACTTTTCATGGCTTCAAGAAAACCAGTAGTAAATTTCCCCTTATAAAACTTTAATTCTGAACCCCATAATGTAAAACATTTAATTACAACATCTATCTCATTCCTTACAAGTATGTTTGGGAATGATTTATCAATGAATGTGAGAATGATTCCATGCTTCCTTGAGATGTTATCAATAAATTACTGCAAATTAGCTACCAAATAAGCCCCATGTTGCTGTTGCTAAATGTTTCATTTCCACAAGCTCTTTAGAGAGCCAGTGCATTATTCCACAGAACTACTGAAATACGGAATTATGTGGTATTAAAGGTGAGGTATGTGTTTATAGAGCCTATTGAATGCTTTCAAAAATAAAGACCTATAGCCTTTCATTGTTTAAAAGCAATTTCTCTCTTTCTTTAAACCCTTTAAAAAGCCTATGAAGATTTTAATATTCACAGGATTTACACACAGGTAAAATAATAGAAGTATGGTTCTCAGAACAAAAAGATTTGCCATGTATTATGGAGCTCTCTAATACTGGAGCTCTTCTGAAAGAGTTGATTAATCATACTATTTAAAGGTTGTGACACATTTATGCTCAAACTAATACAGGCAAAGCTAGTAATTCAGTTACAAACCTGTGCAAGGGACAGCTCTTGTGTTGGGATACTTGGTTTAAAATTCTGGACCTTTTTGGACCCTGCCTGTTCCTTTGTGTTGAAGTCAGTTAATTAGCACATCTTAACTCTTTAGTGATTTAAGTGTTAGGAAAAAAAAAAAAAAAAAATAAAGCCTTAATTTGTTGTTATTTGGATTTGCACTGAAAAGCCTTTGTCATTTAGGTTGACTCAGAAGAACCATAAAAACTGTAAAGAATAAGGATAATAATTCATATCATACTTCTCCTTAGCCAAGATCATAAAATTTTAGACTCACTTTAAAAAACAAAAAAAAAGCAGCCTGCAGAGCATTTACTTAAAACACAGAAATAGGTGTTGACCATAAATATACTGAAGATGTCAGCCTAATTTATAAATAAATATTTAAATGGGGTTTAGTAAATTCTGAACATAGATCTTCAAGCTTTATAGAGCCAAAATTTATTCAAGGCAGAGCAGTATGAAAATTTGCATAGAGAGACACTGGATATTTGGTGCCATCAACACCCTGGAACCCTTGGAGTACAGTTGTGCTGATTGTGGGCAAGGAAAAGGTCATCCTGGCATATGCAAAGTAAAAGCTTCTCTCACCAGTTCATCCAAGCCAGAATACTGACCTTTCAAATTATTTGCCTTACAAACTTTCAAAGCATTTACCCATGAAATATATGCCTTTCTGCATCTCTTTCTGCCCCTCCCTTCCACCAAAAAGAAGAAAATGGGATTGCACCCATGATTTCACCTTCCCACAGTTTAAAGAGAGAAATGGGGGTGCAGCAGCTGACTCCAGGAGCAGTGTGTGGGGCAGATGTTGATCAGGAAGCACTTACGCTATCCGTAAGTGTTCCTCCTGCCTGCCCCATGTACAATCTCTATTGGAAAGAAGGGAAAGCCACACAAGCAGAGTCTATGAACCAGGTCTTGGGCTGATAGCTGTGTCCTGGGGTCAGATTGGCCATGTGTTGAGCCCTGCTAAAGCAGACCACTTCAGAGGGGTCTTTAAACCAAGAATACAGGAGTCTTTCTGCAACAGCCAAAGGAAGGAATAGGTCCGACACAAGCAGCAAGGGCTAGCCTTGAAAGTGTATAATGCATAAGGCACCTTGAAAAGGAAGCAGAGGACAGAAATCTCCACCCTTCTGGACAGAAGATGGAAAAGACAAAGACCTGAACAGTCAGCAGGGAAGACTTCTGAGAAAGGAAAGGTGAACTTTTTTTTTTGAAAATTAGGAGTGAGGTGGGAGAAAGCAATTGCATGTTCTTTGCACAACCACAAAGAGGAGGCAAAGACTGGGCACAGGGAAGATGAATCAGTGGAAAGTCAGATTCAAAGCCTAAGGTAATTTATAGTTAGCTCAGTTAGGAATATTCAATTAAAGGCTTTGAAATGCAGTGTAGGCAGCAATGAAGAGCTTGGCATCTCTCCAAAAGTAGCTGCATTCACACCCAGGACAGGGATGGTCTCAGGAGGGGCTAGTGGAATTAATGGAATTACTAGAATCTCCTCTCCTGGTCAAAAGTTAGTGCTCCTGCCTGACATATCAAATTATTCACCATTTAGGTTACTCCTGAGGCACATTTGTAAATAGCAATATTGAGTCTCCTTTATGTTCAGTTCAATATTCTCCATTTGACACAACAGCAGCCATGATAAAAATATGTGGCCTGAGAGTACAGTTAGGAAAATAGGACAATGAATCAGCAGTTTGATTTCTCACTCTTTGACCCACACATTTTAACTTGTTGGGTTTCCAGTCTGAACGTTATTGCTATTTCATTAAGGCCATAACTATCTGTGTTCTGGTTCCTGAAAGCCTATTTGGCATAACATTTGAATTAGCAGTAATGAGAAAAAAACGCTCTCCCATCATCAAGTTTGTTACCTTAATGAATATCTCTCTGTAGGAAAATATGAAATTATGTACCTGCCTATTAAAGCCACTTCAGGAGATGGCTGAACATATAGGTGGCCTATTAGCTAAAGAGAAATTCAACCTAAGACTCAAGGAAGAAATACAGATCTATCGAGAAAGTGGATTTATTACAGCTATTTCTTACAGCTACTCATAGAAAAAGTAGATATCAGCAAAATTAAGAGTGCTAAAAGATCACACTAAAAAAAGCTAGGCAACTTTGGGGCATTTGGACTTGGCATATAAGACAATAGGGAGACTTATATGCAATTTTTCTGCATATAAGGTTTTTTGTGACTTCCTTGTAGCTGAACTTAGATTATCTGTCACAGTAACCAAAAAAAAAACCCCAGCAGAAGATACTGAAAACATTGCCTGAACAACAGAGTGAGGTTTCTTTTTAGTGATGGAAGTTGCAGATGGGAACAAAACTTTGCATAAAATCTAAGGCCTTTGGATGACAATTTCTTTTAGCTAATATTATCGTGCAGATTACTGTTTCCAGAACTATCTAGAGAAGTAGAAGTCAAAGACTATAATATGCATATTAGTTTCTTTTTTTTTCTTCTGCACTTTTTGCAGTGCCACTCAACTATTAGCATGTATAGATAGCTAAACCACTATTTTATAATGGTGAGTAAATAAATTACTAAACTTATATTTGTTTTATTTATACTTGCTGGGGTAAATATTGAGAAAAGCTGTTTTATCACTGAAAAATCAGTATTCCCACCAGTTGGTGAGTTAGAAATTCCCATGCTTGCAAATGTTCAAGAATAGCAAAACCAGTTTAATAGGATTTAGAACATAGAGACGCACAATGGATTTATATAGAAAACTGCTAGGTAGGGTTTATCCTCGACAAGCAAAAAAGGACTGGGAAGATCTTCCTAAAATGTTAAGTCCAGCTCCTTCTTCTGTAGGCATGTTGTCAGATATTTGTAAATAAACCTCTTTTTTAAATATACCGATCAGTATCTTTAAGTGGGGGGGTGTGTGCGCAGGGGTGGGAGGCACGGTGTTAGTGATTGGTTCCATCTAACTTGTGATTGTTTTGGTTTGCTCTTGATTTTGTTTTTCTACCCAAAGTATTTCCACTGGAAACTTGTCCCAGGATGTGATGACTCAAACATAAAGAAAAAAGAACAGTCACTTACACATTTTGTTCTTCTGCTAGTTTTACCTCATTGTGTACCAGCAGGACGTATTTATCAGCAGGAAACTTATTTTCTCCCCAACTCTCCTACACTACACAAGGCAAGGTTTTATAAACCCCTCTGTATCGTGGCCTCTGCTGTCATCTGAATAGTATTTAATTGCATGTGTTCCAGTTTGAGTTCACTTTTTTTTTTTTTCAAGTGCAAAACCACAACTGAATGAATTATTCTAAATGAGGTGTCCAAAGTTATTACTGGAATAACTTTCCTGGTGCATCCTAGGACCGTATTTGCTTTTTTTCACAGCTGCGCCGTGCTGTCAGCTCATATTTCTTGATTGACCAGTAATACAGAGATACGTTCTCCTTCTCAGTTATTTCTAAGTAATAAGCTCACAACTTACAGCAGAATTGCATGTTATTGGCTCCAAATGACCTTTCATCGTAGACTACTTAGAGTGTAATCCCATTTCTATTATTAAAGTTCAAACAGCCTTTCTGAATTATATTCCTATGTTCCTCTGTGCTGCTTATCATGGGAAAACCTTCCTCCTCCTGTTCTCCCTGTTCTTTGCCTCCTCCTCACAGTGATGTCATCATAAAATTTACTTGGCACTAACCTATTATTTATCTGCTGCATTTTATGTTACATTTTATACCCAAATGTTTAAATTAAGTTATTAAAAAATGTTGGTTCCTCTTCTCTGGTAAGTAGACTTACAAATTCAATTATTAACTCTTCATTGTCTCTCAGTATCACATGGTCCTGGTCCTCACCAGGTAAATTGACACTCTTGTACCAAAACAGATGTTAGCTTTTTCTGAGAATACCTATCCTAGTTATTTAATAAATAAGTATTGATTTCATCTCTTTTGTGATAATACTGATGAGATTTGGAGGCTGAATGCACTCTTTTGGAAACATACCTGTTACATCGTAAAGGAAATTGTCAATACTACCAAACACTGAAGATCTTATTTCTTGCTGCAAGCATAAATTTAAGGATAATGAATAGCAATGCTTTTAGTGTACCTTGAGACACATTGTGATTCCTTGCAATAAGACAGTAGAAAGTAAACATAACCAGTACAGGATTGAAACAACACAAATACTCTGGAATATTAAAAATTGATATTTCCTAGTTGAGACAAATGACTTCTGATATCTCTATGTAATCTAAAGACATTTATTTTATTTCACCCAAAAGTATCCAACTAAGTCAAGCAAAGGACATGTCAGCTTTACCACAGCTGTCATTCTCCCTCTTATTTAACAGTTGAGGAGTTAAAGAAGAAAATCTGTATGGGACTGGCTGCTCATTAATTGTGCATGCAAACACACACATAAATCCCTTCAAAGCATATTAGATTTAAAAGTAATATCTTGTCACCCAAAATGGCACATTAACTGCAACATATATTAAGAATAATTATTCATCAGACATATCAGGTATTAACTGCTGATGACTTAAGGCTCTTCATTTCAAAATAAATTGGCATTAACACATGCACAAAATAAAGAATGTATTTCTATTTTCAAAGGAAATTAACTTTCTGCAGTACCGCTTTTGTTGTCACATGACCCTACAGAGTCATGGGGTTTGTAGGCCTTAAAAATGGGGATTTCCATCTTTGTCATTGGTTTTCTACCCTGTTTGGCAGAAAAACAAACTGATAAACTAATTCATATATCAGACATGCTGAATAAGAACATTTACTGGCCACATTCTTAATTTCCCTACAGCTCTCTGGCTATCTGTTAGATTTCTACATCTCTCTGACACTTACAACTTATTTGTGAACAATTCTGATCTTTAAGGAATAGTTTGGAATCAGTTCCAAGTTATTTAAATACTTATACTTTAAAACCATATCCCCCTCAAACCAGATTCATCTGGCTGTACTAAGTCAACCTTTTATTTCTTAGCACACCAGTTGGGTATATGCAATTGCTAATAGAGAGGGATTTAATTCAATTGTTAATAGTTAATATAAGTGTTTAGTCAGCACAAAATACATGTGCTATTCATGTGGGGAAAATGTGCTGGCCCCAATATAACATAAGTATGTTTGGGTGTGTATTTGCAGTCATGTCTTAAGCTAGGAATTTTGCCAAAACAGGCTCGCTTTCCAAGCAAAGGTTTGGTCAACTATTGAATACATAGCCATCCTCGCAGCCTTGTTTTAGCCATTATCATTGGATATATATTTCCTTCTACTTCAATCTAATAATGAAAATCAGGACTCATATTTGATATTGTATAAATGGTACACCAGATTTCTCAAGTGTCCTTACAATAGAGGCACGCAATGCGCAGGACCAAACAACATCTGATTTCCATTTTACTTATTAATACTTTCATTCTGGTTTTAGTAGGAACAAAACATTCAAAATGCATATCTATATATGTCTCAAAAATAAATAATATAAACAGACACGTACACTTTCATAAGCCTGTAATACAACACTCTTAGACTGTATTCCTTAAATATGCAGTGGTTTTAAGCCTCTTTTGTTTCCTTTGCCTCTTTCTCAGTGCTATAATGCAATCTGCAGTGTTTGAGCACCAGACTTCAAATGAGATATCTATTCAAAACATGCACAAACAAAATAAGTGGTTTCCTTAGTAATGGGAACTATGTGAAAGCCTCTGAAACAGCTCCTCCTCCAGTAAGTCATTATGTACATGATCCTTTCCACCCCCAAATTATTAACGTAAAGATAACTTTACATTTAAAGAAAAATACCTAATGTGCACCCACAGTTTTTGGCAGTCAAATTACAGAGGACAGGAGAAACATTTACTGTGTTCCTAATTAAATAGTTTGTTTTTTAATCAGCAAGGATGTTGTATGTTCCAGTGACCTTCTAATAAATTTTCTAGATCTGCAAGTTGAAAACAATGAAATTATGTAACTAAACTACTAAGAATTTCACTTCAATACCCATTATACTCCACCAGTTTAGTGTATTGCATATACAGCAATACACTAAGATAGCTTCATAAGAATTACCCATGACCACAGTTTGAGAATGCTATTGATGGCATGGGAAAATTACTATGACACTTCTCTTAATCTCAGAGTAAAAGTAAATAAAAACAAAATTATGTTCTAGTTCTAATATTTAGCTTAGTGAGTCTGTTGTACAGATTTTTAAATCAGCAATGTAACTCTTGTGCAAATAGTTCTGAAAATCAAATAATCTAGAATTACTATTGTTGTCCATCCATTTTTAATATAATATCACAACAAAATGTAACAAAATAATTTCTGCTTAGTTCATCAAAAAAGGTAAGAAATTCAAGTCTGAAGTTCTGCCCTTCAGAAACACACTGAGGCTTGCTATACAGACTTAAAAAATAAATGTGACATTATCAGGGAAAGTGGCTAAATGAAAAAAAAACTTATTAGTGAGGGCAGGAGGTTCCCTCTCACTGATCACGTACTATTTTCCACACCGCACAGTGTTAACGGAAAAGGGGTAAATCTGTTTCAGATAAAAACTCAGTTAATTCTACAGAGAAATGAAAACAGATGCAAGCAAAGACATGGAGAAACTCTATAAGGACAGAAAGTTCAAGATTTACTGCCACCCATGAGAATTATAACAAGTCATGATCAGGATGAAAATTCTAGGCCCTATATTCAAATTATTACTGCCACAATTTTCTTCATCAACCTCAGATATGGATTAACTCAAAGAGCCATGACACTAAAAGGTATATCCCGTTTGTATACTGGATCCCATGAGCAACAAGCAGACCCTTATGAAATCAACAAGGACTTCTCAGTCTTAAATATCTACCATTGAGAAGATCCCAATAAATTATATCCAATTACTATAGGTTACAAAAACTAAAATGTCACCACAAGTAAGACATAAACATACTGAGATTAAATCAGTTTTAAAATGGAATACATACACTGATCTTGAAAACCTCTTTACAGATCCCATATTCCTATACCTAATCCAGCTGCACATAAGGATTCTCTAGCTGCTTTTCACTACTCTGTCTTCATTAAGTTTCCCACACGGCATAGCGAGGTTGTGGTTGCTATGCGTGACTCACTTCCAGCCTTCAGCAGATGCTGGTATGCCAGAGATTCCTGCCTATTAAAATAGAGCCAGGGATGAAAATTAGAAGAACTCGGATATCACTCTTAGTTAGACCCAAAGGTATAAACCATGTTGAGATTTTTCAGACCTGAAGCCATTCCTGAGGAAGGCTGATGATAGCTCTGGGACCTACAATAAGGAAAGACACTATAGCTTTTGCCTGGGATCTTGTAATTTCTGTTTCCTAGAACACAGTTGCTACATGAATAGGTGAATTTGCTGGAATATTCAAAATCCCCTCGATCACCAATGTAAGTATCAGCTCGTCACCACTGCTTTCATTCATCCCCATCACACATGATTGAATTTGCCTGTACTATACGACTCCTTTTACTACACAGTTCCAGATTTTGCTAAGTCATATAGCACCTACTACCTACATAGCTTTTAATGAAGTAACTGGTGCTTTGTGTAGCTGTGAACTTTTCCTTATGTGAAATTCTTTACAGGTTCATGCCCTAGATTTGTTTCCATCTGCTTTTTCTCTATCCTATCAACACTAACTCTGAGATCTGATAAAAGAAAGTTGGTAGCAGGTTAAGCAATCTGAGCATAACGCTTTGCTCTATGAAGTACAACTGTATTTAGAAACTTGAACTCATTGTTGGCAACAAGCCTTTCATCTTCAAAAACCACAAAGAACCAAAGCTAGAAATGTTTCTTTTGCTTATCATTGAAAAAAAATTATTCTATTTCAGAGAGGTACAAGTCAATAAAAGTTACTCCTTGACTATATGGAAGCACAGCCCTTAGGAAAATGTCAATAGTTGCCACAATATCTAAAAATGCGCATGCCAGTGTCAGGTTGACAACATTGCACTGAAAATGCTGGCAGAACGGGGTTACACGAAGTGGTACCCTTTTTTCTCTCTTCCAGGCAAATTGCTCAATAGCAACTGCCTATAATTACTAAGTCAATTAATAACTGATGAAGCCACAAGACACATTTCCTTGAATCTGAGCAATACTGGCCCTGCATTCAGAAAGGAATACCTCCCCACACCTCACACGGAAGATACACTAAGGCTATGATTTGCAGAACTGGTGAGAATTAATCTGTCAAACACCAGCTCCTTTCTTTTTCACTCTAAGGGCTACAAGAAGAAAGTGTGAAGAGCCGCCACTAAGCCCTCTTCCTTGTAGTTATGGTGCCTCAGAAACCAAGACAGGGGCACATGTAGCCATAAGCGATTAAAGCTATTCAAAAAAGTGTCTGCTCTTTTACACTTTGACATAATCTGTATCGATATACACTCAGAAAGAATTTCTTTAATTGCCAATTTCTGGTATTAAGTGTGTGATCTTAGAATTTAAATCAAATACTTGTGGGTTTTTACTTTAACTACATGGTATTTATTTCAGTTTTTAAATATACTCGCTGCATTCTAAACACAGCTGCATTCTCAGAGCCTAAAAGTACTAGAAATGGTCACTGTTAACTCCATGAACCACAAGCCTACAGGATATTAAAGCCCAAGGATGCTCCACCTTTCTATGAAATGAAAAAAGGAAAAAGTTTTTAAATCTTCTTCCAATTTTGAGAAGAATGCAGGCACAGAACCACTGTATTTTAATAACTAAGTTATCAGATTAATTGTCCATTACAAACAAGTAATTACTTAGTTTATTTTCATGTGCACTCAGTAATCAGATAAAATGCATGCTAAATAAATACCTGGAGTTAGCCTACATTACTTTCATCATCTCTCTATCAGTCTGAGATTTTTTTTTTTCTACCCTGTAACCTAATAAGCTATATATATAATTCTGCTGAAATATATTGCATTGCTATTTTAAACCACCAAGCATCATAGTGAAATCAGCAGGAAAATAACTTAATGAACCTTAATCATCATAATTGTATTGGATATAAAAGATATTTTTCTCCTGCAGATAGTTTGAAAAAAAAATTATTCTTTAGCATTAGCTAAATTAAAAATTCCATTTATTTCACATTTTTATGAAACAGAACTTTATTATGATATAATAACATTTTAACTAATATGTAAATGTATGCCTATCAAGGAGGTACTTTAATTGCATATAAAGTCTATAAGAATTCACTTTCTTTATGCAAGTATACTTTAGCTGATTTAATTATTTAGCCCTCTAATTATACAGTCCATACCAATCAACCAAAATGAAGCACTTCTGTAATCTTAATTTCACATGTCAAATCATTCGGTATGTTTTTGCATGATTCTCATGTTAACTAGAAAGCCAGATTTTGAATGAACCACAGTGAGTACGTGAGGTTAGGCGCAAAACCCAAGAAAGCTTTCATGTAGGATAATGGTAGTCCCTACCCATTCCCTTTTCCCCAGATCTTCTGTTTCTCCATTGGTTGAGATAAGAGAAATATCAGTATTTAATTGGCTTTAAGAGAACATTTTTCTATTTTTAATTTTGCCCAAACTTCTGAAATTTTCTTCTCTCTTACTCCACCCTCAGTCCCACCCCTGTAGCACAGGTTTACGTCTTTTGTTTGGGATAGTTTGGGACTAACCACATGGCTGGGATCAGGAAGGATTTCCATTTTTCTTGCGGGGGCTAGCAGTCTTACTTCTTTGTCTTTTGGTTGTGCTTCCTTAACACATGGTGAGCACTGTCCCATCAGACACAATGTTATGTTGGGCAGCAGGGAAGGCTCATAGGTTTGCTTTGGGAAGTTTACAATGGTTTGTATTTGCAGCTCATGGTGGTGAACATTAAGGACTATCAGAGGCTCCAAGAGCCACCTGGTGGGGTCAAAGGAGAGACAAGGTTTCACCAATGAGCCCTGAGGCTACAGAAACGTGATGTGACATCTTTACAGCTTGAGGTGTTCCCTGTCCCAACGCCAGGCCAGAAGACCTGAAAGGTAACCAAAGATGGTTTGGCCCCAACTGTTTTTGTTACACCTTTTTAACTCACATTAGAAAAAAATGTAATGCCTTTAATAAGAGAGCAGGAGAAAACAGAAGGATCACTTGGCCTTCCTCCCACCCTCGAGTATTTCACGTATTTGCAGTTTGACACTTAAATGCCTTTATTGCATATATGAGGCAGTCCTATTCAGTTGTATGAAAACTGAACAGTTGACATCTTTAAAAAATTTAAAACGTTGCTCCCTGTATTTAGTTTAAATGCAATATTCAAAAATTTGAGTCAGAAGGGAAAAAACCTGCTTTATTACAGCCACAACAATGTAAGTACCAGTGAATCAAACAGGACTGGTTTTGCAAAATTTGTTCTAACCAATTATAACAAACAGAAGTTTATTCCAAAAGTTGCCGTTACTTTAATTCACTTTTCATAATAAATGATTTTATGAAGTGTAAAACCATTTTCTTACAGAATAAAAACAAAAATAATGCAGTCCACGATCTCAGACTCAAAGTGAATCGAAATGATATATTGTATTCATAAAATAGTAACCATTTTATAATAGAATTCTGGTGCTATTGCTGTTGCAAAAAGCGCATTAGCTTACACTGTTTGCTAATCTTCAAAAATTTTTCATACTATTATTAGACAGGACTATAAGCCTTTCTTCAAACAAAGCAGAACTGTGAAATCAGAACCACATTTCACTTTAATCCACTAGAGGGTGGCCTGCCTCAGTCAGGGTTGTAGCACTGAATTCATGCAAGAAATCCAACATTTTCTTCCTTTTGACCTGTTGATAACCAACTCTTTGTATTTCACTATTGTTCAGCTTCTATTAAAAAGTAATTTCCTTTTTATAAAACAGTATGTATTATTAAAAAAACCCTTTTCCTAACAACATCGATCTCATTTATTGGTTTGCATATCTAGGAGAAGGGATGATATATTTCAGTGTATGCTTCCATTAAATTGAAAAAAAAAAATCATGAATTGTTTTTCAGTTTTTAAAACCTTCATAGTTTGTATGCCCTTTGTTTACAGAACAAACAGAAAAAAAATTCTTCAACAAAGAGTATGACACAAAGGGAGAAGGGAAAAAGAAAGGAAGAAGGAAGTAAGGGAAGCTAAAATCCGTGCAGCCTATTATTTATAGAACTAGATGGTCATAAAAGAGAGAGTCAAGTAGAGAGAGATTGAAAAACACTGACTTTATTTAACCAATGCCTTCCTCAAATTATTCTGAATTTTTATTTCTCAGAAAGATGTGTGACTGCTCTTACTTTCTACTGATAAACATATTTCATAAAATTAAATATTTTATGAAATTTGGAAAAGGAGAAGTACGAAAAATACTTTACTTTTTTTAACTAAAAAAAAGCAGCAAGGAGGGGCGGAGGGGGGAGTATTTTTCCTGAATGGTTTCAACATGCAGTATCCTCTGAACTACGGCAGCCTTTGCAGAACTTTAGTGATCTCTAATCAGTTGTTCTGAAAACACAGATAACATCCTTGTATAGCTTTAAAAGAAAAAAATAAAAAAAAAAACGAAAAAGGGGGGGATTTAAACCTCCCAAGCTGTTCTGTACAAACACAAAGCATGCCCTGTAACTCCCACGAATCGGAAGAGATCTCTGGAAGCGTGCAAAGGCTTGTTTCGCGTATCCGTACCCGAAGCAGCAGTGTCACGTAACAGACAGCTTCCCACGGCCAACCAGGCTGGCGCAGCCGCGCGTACTACGCGGCATCTGGGCACGCCGGAGCGTTGGCTCCTCTCTGGGGAGTGGAAGGGGCTCGGTTATTAATGACCACTGAGCAGGCAGCACCATGTCAGTGTGACAACCGGGCGGGTGAACGATGCACCACTAACCGCCATGGAAACAAGGAGAAATAAGAAGAGCTAGCGAGCATCTCTCCCTCTCCCCCCTCCCCGCCTCCACTGGATTGCGAGCCTCAGCCAGCCAGGCAGCAACAGCGCTCTGGCAAACGTAAGGGATCTCAGCTGGCAGCACAGAGAGTCTCTCATGTTGTAGGATATCAATAGATACATCTTTGTATTATATACCGTTAGATACACGCACGCACACTGACTCGCGCACACACATACATGCATGCACATCTATTCAGACTCTGGCTTTAATACAAGTATGTGGCTACCTGAACTAAGGAATCAAAATTACCGAGATGCAAGAACTCCTCCAGCTCTGAAACTACTCTTATTATAGGGTAAGTTCCTCTTCATTTTCAATGTTATCCTGACTTGTATCTTAACACGTAAACACTTTCCCCTTTCCTCTTTTCATAAAGTTATTTTATTAGCGTATTTTCACATTTTACTTTCTGAACAGAAATGCAAATGCAATTTGCTTTTTGTGCCAGAGATAATCTAAATGTGCTTGCAAGAGTATCAGGTCTGTGCATTTGCTAGCTTGAAAGAACATCAAAGGATAAAAAATTATAAAGGGAGAACGTTTCCCCTGATGTTTCAGATGCAAAATCAAATTACACAGTTGCTCTGTGTTTTGAAACCAATAAAACAAGATACAGGACAGCCTCCTTTCTTCTCTCCAGTGCTAGGATTAAGGGAAATGCTGTTTATGTCAGGACCTAAAAACCACTGAGCAGCGAGCCTGAATGAGCATATCACAAACAGTTATTGAATTTCTGCCAGGCTACATCTTAAGGACTGTGGCAAATGACTTCGCTTAAAAACATCCCCTTTCCAGTCAGAAGGGACAGTGTGAATGTCTGATTACTGATGCAGCTGGAAGGGAACGCGTTAGGTAAAAAGGATCGCATTAAGCAGAAGAGTCCTAATCTTCTTTGGTAATTAACAGGATCGCAGCAGGGTGCCTCTAAAGTATATTTTCATGTAAGGAGACTGTTCAAATCCATCAGTATAAAAGCTTTGCCTGTTTTAGTACCGGAAGGCTCAGAACTGTTTGTCTTTGCTTTCCATGTCTTTGTTTTCACATGTCTAGTTGGAGTTTTTGCCCAGCACTGCTGTTCAGAAAAAGAAGAACCCAACACAGGGGGATAAAGGGAGCAGCAAATGCAGAGGGCTAGGAAAAAAGACAGCAATTTTCTATTTAACCAATTTAATCTACATAAAATTCCATGCTAGCATTACTGGTGCCTACTGTGTTTGTGTTTATGCATGTGTATGCCATTTCTTTCATGCAGTGTAAGAGTACCTCAGTATCCCTTCAGATGAAAACACATTCAGTAAAGTCCATCAGCATGGATCTGTGATTCATGCATCAGTGAAAGCCAGAGAGCAATTGTACTTTACACCATGAAAAAGACAGGCTAGATGTCTAACTCGTGCTTCACAGTGAAAAAAGACAACCTAAATCTTCCTGCATGTTTTTGTTTGCTTTTCATAATACTATGTCTGTATTAAAAACAGCTACTATATTAGATTATTTCTCCTACCCCTTTTTCTCCCCCCACCCCCTCACTCCTGCACACCTTGGAGAACATCATAAAGAATCTGTTCCTTTGCAGCAATGCAATTATTTGCTTGTAATTTTGGAGTTACTGTGTTTTGAGAAACAAACATTGTGAAACAACCATCAACAGATAGCCAACGGCTGTAAGCCTGCCACCTCTCCATAAATGTCAGGAAATGGGTAGCTTAACAATAGGTATGGTAAGAAGTCAATTAATTCAGGTGACCTTTGTAAATGGTGACAATAAAGCAGGTCTGACAATATGCCACAGCATTCAATATTTCCTCTGGAAAATGAATGGGCTTAAGAAGAGGTTTCCTTTTCAGAGTACAAAATGAAAGGTATTGAAGCATTAGCTCCTGCTATTGGCAAGCTTGCTTCCTCTAGTTCAGATGGTCTGTGAAATCTGGTTAAAGCAAGCTGGCTTATTTCATTATGTGAACCACAATCTCTTGTTCAATTAACTAAATATCCTGTTTTCACCCCCATTGCATGTGCATTTTAGTTGTTAAAACAAGAATTTCAAGCTACTGGTCTGGATTTTTACAGAATATGCAATACAATAAGGGAAGAAAACCTGATTCTGATCTCTTCATGCTATATGCAAAGGACTACTCAGATGAAACTTTTTCTATTATATACCACGGTGCATGCTCAGCTTTTCTGAATAATTATCCTTACTCATTTTTAATGTAAAAATTAAGTAAGTATGAGTAACTTTACACTAATGCATATTGGGTTTTGCCATATATACTCTAATGCGCTACTTTAAAATATTATATAGATATGCCAAAGAGTTTCAGAAAACTGTGGTCATTCCAATCACACATGTACAGAGAAAACATGCTGTAGATGCATCGTCTGATTACACAGCAGAGACATTCTTAACCAGCAAACCAGTCAAAATGTATGGTGACTGTATTTTGGTTAATACTCCCTCAAAGCTCCTGCAATAATGTTGTAGCGTCAGACAATGACTGGCTGATGTTGTTATGGCAACCCAAAGTACCGCCTTTCAAGGTGGTAGGTCTGAACATGACATCACAGCATGCCTCTCTGGAGTACCCAGAAGTAGGTGAGTATTCCTCTTTTGTACCAGAATTAGACCAGATCGACTAGGCAACCTTGCTACCTGTAATGCAGGTCAAAAAAATACCATGTGTAACCTTTGTTAACCGGTCAAGAATGAGCAGCTTATGAAAATACTCATGTCCTGCAAATCACTTGTGATCACTTGTCCTTTGACACTAGAGAACAAAATTACATGTTTGCAGGTGAAAGCAAACCATTTAGCAGTGTTGGATCCACTTTCTTTGACTCTTACCCCTAATATTTATTATATCAATAATGATTCTACAGGCAAACCAAAAGCTTTGCTGCTTGATGACAACCACTTCAACTTTAAATGGCTGGTGTTCAATAGCCAAATTTTAGAGCATCTAAAGCAATAGAAGAAGATAAGCAGTAGAAAACAGTTTTTCAAGACAAGCTCTATCTTACTTCTAAAAGTACGAGAAACAAACTTTTTTTTGAACTATAGGTATATGTTTTTAGTGAGCTATAGTGCATCAACATTTTAGTTCATTCATACATCCTTCCTTCAGACAGTTCCATTAAAAGCTGAAGGAAAACTCGAGAGAGGTTGTCAGAAACTGTCTTAGTAAACTATTTCACTTTAAATGCCACAAACTCTACTTATTATCAACCAGCAAAAACTGACAATAAAAAACTAATTTCACATGTAGCACTCAAGTAACTATTTTCTGAAGACCAAAAAAATGGACAGCTTCTAAAGCACTTTTTTTTTAACAGAATAAATCTTCAAGCCCTCATACTACTTCAAAAAGAACATTAATTCTCATTCTAACAGTACAACAAACAATTAAAATCCTTTACTTTACTGAATGGGAAATGCCAGTAGAATTTGAGAAGAAACAGTAGTGACAGATGTCATTAGAAAGGTCATTAAACACATTAGTATTAAGAGAAAAATCAATACTTCTCATTACAACTGTAATGTAACTGTAAAAATGAATTACTGTGCCTTTTACTTATTCAACTGACCAGTCCACAAACTGTTAAATGCCCTTATTGTGAGATGACATTATTCATCAAGAACTTTCCTTAATATCCTTGATGCCAGAACTCTACTTAAACAAACAGTATGATCTTCAGTGTTATACACAAAATCTATAAATGATATCATCGATGTTTCCACAGTAAATTCACATCCTCAGCTGACCCGAACCAATAAAGTTTTATTAGCACAGCACATGGAGCTATACTCATCTGTGCCAGAGGAATATCCAATATGGATGTCAATCAGTACATTCCACTTTGGGTTCATTGTGGAGTAGCTGACTGTGTCACCTGGTGTGAAAGAGCACCTTCATGGGGGCAAAATACAAACCACTTTCACAATTTTGCTTGATCCAATTACCCTCTCCTGACAGGATTTCCTATTCTTTATACATGGAAGATGGTGCTATATAATAAATCAACCATAATAAAGAGTAGCAAAGAAATAAGAAAAGATAGGAAACATGCACGTTTTCTTCTCTCTGTATTCAAAAACATGTTCTAGTCATACGTGCCAAAGGAAATATCATTTGATAAACATGATTGTATTTATCATAGTAATTTATTTCTATTTTATGATTTCTTAGCTTTAATTTACAAACTGCTTGGAAGAACAAGCTACAGATATGCTCTCACCCCTAGCATTCCCAAACCTGCTTACTGGTTTTCTGCAAAGCACAAACAAAAGCAAAGAAATTAAAATGATGGGAAAGTTTGATTTCATAAACAGAAATTTATACAGTGTATCCTTGAAACAATTATCTTTCATTTAGAAATGTTTCTTCTTTATGAAAAATTTATCTCACTCTCTTTCAGCTTGCTTATTCCCTGTAACTGCTTGGCCACAAGCAGTAACGCTCTAATTCAAAGGAAATAAGAAATAAGATCTCTGTATTCCCATTATTTCTATTCAGCGGCTGTATTTCTGAAATTCATTAAAATATCTGCCCCAAATTTAATGGTATCTTAACTCTACTGACCTCTGAATTAGAGCAGAAAAGAATTTTTGCTTCTTTTCCGCTCTTAACTCCCACAGTCTCAGTCAAACTGGGAAGTGCTTTTTGACAACACTGGGAAAAAAGAAGTCATTTAGCAGTTCCCCTTCCTGCATAAGCATCTGTATTATAGACGTAAACACGGCAAAGTTGAATAAAATACTACAGGGAATATTCTTTCAAAATATCTACTGATTATTAGTATTATCCCAAGAGTCTTTTACTAGAGAGCTCTTGTCATGTAAATAACAACTACTCTGCCAGGAAATACTTTAAAGTCTCTCAATCACTTGGTATAAGACAGGTAAAAATCTTAAGCTTAGCTGTACCAAAAATTCCCTGGACATCCAGATACCAGTATGGGGGAAAAAAAAAAAAAATATCATTTATACAGTTCTCTATCTAGGGATCAGACAATTTCAGAAATTGCCTGTTGAATAAATTACAGAATAATAAACCAGAATAAACATCAGGTAATAGAACACACAACGAAGAGCAAAGGTGTGCACCGAGACATTTTTTAAATCACCATAGAACAGCTATCATCCCCAATGAGAGAAGATGACTTTCCTAATAGTCTTTACAAAGGCAGATGGTCAGACATTGCTAGGGCTCTTCTAGTGTGGTCTTGAAAGGAAACCATGGCTGACAATCAGGTTGGTTAGCTCCACCATCATGGTGCTGAAAAAAAAAGTCATCCTTATTCGAGACAGCACAAGAAATATATCCCTGACTTGGGAGGCACTTAAGTAACTGCAAATGTTTAACTTGTTCCTTGAATAAGGATAAACACAAATGTCTCCTACTTCTGCTTTACAATAGTGGCACATCTTTGCTGAAACTGGAGATATATACATGTTACTATTTATATCATATTTATGCAATTTATTCTGTACCTAAAGTCCTAATAAGATTGTTCATCTTGACAGGAATAATTTTTATGTGGAAACAAAGACTTTTCTAAAAGATTTTAGCAAGTGTCATGGTAGCTGTAAATTAAAGGACTGGAGACATTCATTTCTTCAACCCAAGCTCATTCCTGTTGCCAAGTTCTCTCAAGTCCCTGAACTTCCTCTCCCCTCTGGAAAGCAGCTTTCTCTAGAGGTCATGTCAAGCATCAGCAATTTTTGCAGATGACACTTAACAGTGAGCTAATTCACAGTGTTTGTACCAAAGTGCAGAATTACCTGCTGAGTTCCCCACGCCAGCTGGCTCCAGGTTGCAGGCCACAGAAGGAGCAGAGAGGCAGGAGAGCCCGCCCCAGCAGAGGCTAACATAGGGGCTAAGCCTTCCAGAAAAACCTCTTCCCTGTGGAACAACAGCTCCAAACCCACTTCACAACATGAAACTGCTCTTTTTCATGTGCCCTATACAGAAATTAGGCAGTGCTTTAAAAATTCTTCCTCCCTCCCCACTGTGAAAGTATGTTTCGGAAACAATACAATGAATTTATAAAGTAAAATAATTTCCCTTATCAAATTCTAAACAAATAAAACAGCCTTTTTGTATGAAAAATAAAATTACAGTCAAGTGGTGCCTCATTACCACTGTAGCTTGAGGGACATTATCTGCATAACTGCCATTTAATACCAGTTTATAACAACAGAGCTATTTAGGTTAACCTCTAAGCAAAACACTGCAAGTTTATCCCATATATATTCACTGTATTATACATTTATGTATATATATTTCTTTTTAAACAGGACACACCGTATTAACTTTGAAAAAAGACAGCTGAGACTGTACAGCAGCTATTTCACACCACTCCCAGAATACAGTAATTTCACCACTTACTTCATTTTAATTTGTTTGGCCAGTTACTTGCTGGTAAGCACAAATATAAGGCTAAAACTCTACAGCACTTGAGAGAAATGGAATGATTAATGACCATTATACCAGTTTATAGAGGTATCCTTATGAGGTGAGAGAAGACAAAATGAGGTAATTGCAAATATAATGATCTGTAAAGCTAGAAATGTTTGCCTGAATAGCAATTTCACCCAGCATGCATAATTCAGATAACATATTCTTCTGAACTTTGCTTTGATATAGATTATCCGGTCATCAATATTGTGTCAGACAAACACATTTTCGGTCATTTCATTTTTATTGTGCAATGATAGACAAAAGGGATACTCAGCATATTACTCTAGGGTTAGACTCTAAACTCCAAAGAGCAACAGCTCAGCTCCTGAACCCTTTCCTGGGCAGAAAGAACAGCCAGGGAATCTGTGGAACTGCACAGCAACAGTCCTACATTTTTCACTTCCACAGACCTGAGAATGGTTTGCATGTTTGGACACACATCGTGCAAACCCTATATTCACTCTGATAGAAAGCAATCCCCTTAGATATTAGTGCAGAGAGTAATTTTAATACAATGAACTTAGCTCTATATTTCAATGGTGTTACCTGTAAAATAGTACATTTTCATTCCTAAACTTCCTACCAAGAACCCATCGTTCAGAACAAGTCCTAGTACGCTTGGACCATATCCTCACCACTGCTCTATTTCAGCAGCATTTGTGTTCACACTGGTACAGAGGCTTCCATGCCTTTAAAGCATAATAAACCTCAAATACCAGTTTTCATTCTGTAGCAAGTACACTTTCGTTTTATAATGCACAATTCTGTTACTGCTAACCACATGCACATATACACACAAAAAAAAAGTGCAAAGGGTATATTAAAAAAAACTTTAAGATACAAACCAAAGAAAATCTGATTAACTAAAACTCACAAAATATCTGTAATTTTGCCTCATTAGCAATAGACACCAAAGCATAAATTGCCCTCTCTTGTATATCTAAAGCTGGTGATACTGTATATTGCTGGTGATTTCTGATGTGTTCAAACACCTCAGTAAAACCAGACTGGATCAAAACCATTGTGGGAGCCTCAGACGAAATTGTTATCTTTTATTTCTTCTTGATTTTTTGCTAATTGTGTTTGTTTCCGCTTTCCCATTAGCATTGTTTTAACAGAGTTCTGTGTAAAAGTAATTATAAGAGAACTATCTGCTAAAAACAAACAAATGAAACTATTACCATTAAAATTTCCATACTAGATAGAACAGTCCAGAAACCTTTCACAGATGGTCCTCAGAATTGCCATCTTTGAGTGCAATTTTACTTCCATTTGTGGTAAATGGCAAAATTCCCATTGATGTCAACAGATGCAGAAGGGATTCATAAATGCTTTTCCTCTTTGCTTTTTGGTGTTTTCATCATTTTTCTATCTAGAAATACAAAATTCATCACTTTGCTTCATTTCCACGCGTGCCACAAAAGTAAAAGACAAAAATAACTCCTTGAGAACTTTCCTTCTTGTTTAGAATAAGGCTAATTATTATACATGTTATGGTACAGTACAGTTTCTTTATTTAAAACATCTAGATGGAGAGCCAAAACTTTCTGAAAAACAAGACTTCTGATGAAAGGAAATCTACCTAGCCAGTTACAAAAAAAACTTGAAATCACAGCCCATATTGCCTAAAAAAGTTGGCTACATAGTTTTTCAAGTATTACACTCTGAGAGGCACTGGAAACAAATGGAGTTTTGAACTTCTGGTCAAATTGAGTTTAATTAAACAGAATTATACCAAATGTTTGGCAACTATTGTGCATTCTGGTTTCCCTGTGTGAGGAAACAGTAACATTCAGAAATAATGAATAGCATATAATCAGTTCTGATGAGAAGAAGCAAACATCTTCAACATTTAATATCCACCTTGCCTTGAAATATAACTCACAGACATTAAAATGGTGTTTCAAAGTGGAAACACATGGTCCTCACTGTAACTTTTTCCTCCTATTTATATTCCACTTGTTTGTGCTAAACATTTTTCCATGAGAGACATCAGTGTTTACGTTGTCATATAATCACCTATGAGTAAAATGGAATAAGATTATGCACATTTTGGTTTTAAGAGTTGCCATAATTAATTTACTTAGTAAAAAACCCGAACAACACTCCCCCACCCCCAAACCCAACTAAATTTATTTTGTATTTCTATGGCTACTTGATGAATGTTTTGTTCAAACAGTATGGACATCAAAGACATATTCCTGTCATCAGTAGCAGTAAGAGTTTAACTTAGTTCTCCCAAGTATTCAGAGGAGGGACTTACTATAAAACTTTGGCTTTTTACTCTTTACTCATAACAGTTAAGTTGCAACTTAGAATTTATTGCAAACCTGTTCATGATTTGTGCCTTATTTTCTCCAGTTCTATTCTAGACTCATGTACCTTTCTTTTGTCCCTTAATGAGTTATATCTCTTGGAAAAGAAAATAATATACTGCAATCCTCTGATACTCACATCTTCACGTTTGCTGCATAAATTCATCCTCTCCAGCCTATCAAAAAGATGTCTAACATTGGAGTTTGGCTATTCTTAAAGAATGCATTCACCTATAGTTAACATGTCTCAATAATTCTGTTCTGTTCATGATGATTACCATCAAACTGGGGAATAAAAAGGAAATAGGAGAAACCCCCCCCAAAAAACCCTAAAACCAGCAATATTTCATTTACATATTTTGACAAGGGCTCTCAAGTTATGGAGAGGATATAGTATTTCTTACTAAACTTTTAAAAAAGAGATTTGAAAGAATTAGGCAAACTTTAATGTCTACCTTAAGGGACATTAAGGACATTTTCAGTGCTAATTACAGTAGTGCTAGATTCTTTGTGGCTCCATTTTCACAATGGAAGTTATAGTAGTTATTCCTATATGTCTTTCTATGATTTGGCGTAATCATATAACGTCTATACCCGTTACGAATCCTGTTCACTGTTACATTTAGAAGCTGCTCTAGAAAGGATTGTATTATTTATATGGTTCACCAATTAAAAATGTGTGATTTCATTAGAAAAGTATTGATCCAAATAGAATGGAACGCCTTCTGTTATAAATATGTATTTGCCTTAAGGGTTTTGAAAGTGGAAGCCAGAGAAAGGTTTTTCAATTTATATTTAGGTACTTACATAAAAGAACTTCCTCTAATAAAGTTTACATTTTAAAGTTCCTGATTGCCAGTGCTCCCACTGCCTTCAGAAGCTTCTGAATTCGTTCCAGATCCAGACACCTTTTTCAGGCATCTAAATATTGCTCTCAGTAGGTATCTTTTAACAATAAACTGTAACTAGAATAGAAAAGTAAAATTACATGCAATTTCAAAGATTTAATTTCTGAAATGTTAAATTACCCATACATTGTCCAAATTCTCAAGAACATTTAGGGTCCTTGGTCACCATCTCAGCTTAAGAAAAGTATATAGCACCATATACTTGGAGTTGGCATACTTGGAGTTATGCCAACACAGGCCTTGACCTTCTGTTCCAAACTGAAATACCTTTTGCTCTTTTAAGGGTTGGAAAACCCATAAACTTTCTGGTTCTGAAGTGTTATTGTTCATCACTGCTCTGACAGTCTCTGAGGTTTACCAAAAGTTCACAGAAAGCAACAAAAAATCTTTCCATTTACCTCAAGTGAATGTGAATTAAGTCTTTTTAGTCTTTACTTTGTTTTAAATTTGTTTTATATATCAGTTCTTCAAACAACGTCTTGTGTTGGTATGTCATTTCATGAGCCCTAGCAACAGCACAGAGACATAGAAAACATTACTAAAAAATGAAGACAAATCGATAAAAGGTTTATATAAACACACCCCATACATGCCTGACACAAACATGGCAGGGAAACAATAACAGTTATGTTGAGATTGTAGACTATGCATCTACAACTACTCAGTGGTAAGCACATAAAAGTTGTGGTCTAAATTCGCTATTCTGCTATATAATTTCTCATGTAGAGGTTACTCAAACTTTCAAAAAGTCTGAGTATACTTTGTGGAAGTCACCTACTCCTTCATTAATTGAAATGTAGATATTTTAATAGAAGCAATAAAGAGTAATCAATACTCGGGGCTCGGGAAAATGTTCAATTCCACAAAAAATAAATTTGCATTAGCATTGCTTAAAAATAAACGTTGCTTGGCATGTCAAAGTACAGTACTGAATCCACATGAACCAAAATCAACCATGATCTATGTGAAATAGGAAGGTCAAAGGACAAGATTAATAAATCCTGCATAGCAACTAGTAAGAAACTCCAAAGCTCAATTTTACCTTCCATAAGCTGGTCTGACATAACACCTGACTTTGCTTTGAGCAGGAGGATAGACTAGACTTCCCAAGGTCCCTTCTAGTTTGACTGTCCCATGATACTATGAACTCTCTATGGAGGGGCTTGCTCCTTTACCAACATCACTAGCACCACTGTCCTTATCAGAGCCTGCTTAGATGTCTTAGTATGACTGCATTGGATGAGAGCAATTAAGATGTTACCAGAGGTGAAAGGCACTGTCCAATGTGTCTTGCTACATGCTTTGAGTTTGGTCTCTGAGACAGTGGTATGGGGTTGAAAATTTTGAGAAGGCAGACAGTCTGATAGACTGCTAACAGCTATAAAGGAACTAAAACTCCATTTAGTCACAAGGCAATATTTGCTTTGTTGTTACCTAACAAGAAATGGGTAATTTGACCACATCCCAGCAGGATATTAAAATTGTTCAAATGCCCTTCTATCTTGTTTAAAATTTTTAAAATAACACACTATATTTATTCTGATAACAGAAATCAACTATTTTCTAGTAGAGGAGGAGAACAATTCCCTGAAACATTACCATGTTAATTTGTAATCTTTGTATTTCTGCTCAGCCAGGTGTTCAGTGCATTTGAGAGATCTGAGGCTGAATATACTAGTTTTATGTACAGTCTTGAAATACAGCATTAGCAGTCATGAATGAGAATTAGCATAATGACTGCTTCATATTAAGCTCTAAACTTTGGCTTTCACTTCCTAGAGTGGTCTTTTACTTCATGTAGTGAATATACTTAAACTGATTCACTCTTTACATGATATAAACCTGCAACGAGTTTCATGAGGAGCCATTCTGCTGAGAAAACTTGGAGTTTGGACTAGCTCCAGTTTGGAGCCAGTATTTCTGCTGATTTTCTCACAGTTATCTCCAATATCAAGACTCATCCAGTAATTACTTCTACCAGAGTAATTTAAGAAACATGAACCAGTCAATTAGAGTTTCCTAAAATTTAGAGTACCCTTATACAGATGATTAAATGAACACCATTTTTAGTCCTAATCTTTGAAAAAAGATAGGAATGTGCAAAGGATGATAAACTAGAACCATGCTATAATACTATATGTAACTTCACTGAAGTTGTGGAGCGTAAACCAGGGCAGAAATAGGCTTCAGCACTAAATTTCAGCATTTGTTTTAATGTTATTGGTGGATAACATAAGACAGCCTTTTCAGTTCCACATTCTGAACATGCATAAAATCATTGTCATGAGATTTACTTAGTACTAAGTTTAGGGGCAGGGTCAGGAAGCCTTTAAAGTATTTTTCTCATATTAGAAACCATTTTGTGCAGAAAGCTTGCATTTCTGTTATTGAGCATGAGTAAAAGCTATAATTTGATAATGTTTTTTAAGAAAAATGTTTCTGAAAAACACAAATTATACTGCTGAAATTAATCACTAGTATTATATCAACTCTCTAAATCAATATTCCAACACAAGCATACTATAAACTCAAAAATATGAAGTACAAAGAAGTTTTAGAAGTACCAAGAATTTCACCCCAAAAATACCAATATAGTATTATAGACTATTCCTTAGCTATAATCTTTACATTTGCCTGACAAATTCTGCTTGTTGCCATTCACTGGGGTTAAGTATTAAATTTTTTTTTAAATTTTTTAATTTTACTAAACATTTTCCAAAACAAGCACAAAAAAGTTTGCCTTAATAAGAACTCCTGGTCAGGCCCTAAATTAGATTCTTGTGTGAACAATGAAATCTCGTCTTTCTAAATGCCTGCAGATACTCATATTCAAGACAGATGCCTAATGGAATTTGACCAATCACAGCAAGACATATTTAAGTGCACAAGACAACTTTTAAAATTCGATTTCATTTATGTTTACATGACCTGATAATCACACCCAGTGAACATGATCAGCACTTACAGCAACCACAGCTATATCTTATTGACAGTAAATATAGTTAGTTTGACAGGGGAAAAACCAGTTTAAGCTTAGTAGCTGAATGCTTAAGTGACTTCCTGAGCCATGCAACATACAAGCGTATGGAGAGATTCAAGGTAAAAGCTGAAGCAGATCTAATGCATTGTTATGTAAATACTAGAGAGGAAAACCATTAAAAAACCAAACTGAGAATGTGAGACTGTATATGATACTGCTTTCCACACTACCAATTTACATGTGTTTTATTCTTGGACTTTTTCTGCAAAATGCAAAAAATGGTTACCCTAGAAACTGCCACATGTTACTCAGTTCATTTCTGAGATGCAGAGCAGCCTATAACAGAATAATATTGTGCACTTTTATCAGGATCTCTCAGCACCACAGAGAATTGGGAACTAAGCATCACAACATGGACACATATTTGCTCAAAGGTTTAAGAAGGCATATTAAAGAAACAGAGGTTGTAGATATTTTGCATGTATCTTTTTGCCAGCTCATTTTCTTTACTGCTTTATGTGTAAATTAAAAACAAAGATTAAGAGTTGTATGGAGAAAAATGTACACCCTGTCCAACCTGACAGCTGCTTTCTGCATTTTCTTTTTTATTCTAGTAGACTTCTATGCCAAAAAAGTAAAATTTTCAAAACTTCTTTAATGATGTAGGAAATATCATCTTCCAAAGCATAACCATAAGGTAGATCTCCAATTCCCATCATCTGTCAAAGGTTAAGGTTTAGTTCAAAGAAGAATTAAAGTATTTCAGTTAATCATTAATTATCTGCCCTCCCTCCCCAAATGAAGGGAACTCTTTGTTACATGCCTAGGCCCTATATAATTTATGAGGAGATGTCTTGCAATAGTAGTACAAAACAATCAGCATGCTAAAGAGGAAGCCAACAGAAGTCAGCCATTAATGAACACACCTTAAGGAAAACTCTGTCATTCTTTTGTATTTTGAAGGCTGGAAAGAGGTGTTTGTGTCCACCTGAGATCCACACAGCCCATGTCCAAGAGACAGACCTTTTCCAAGCAGTCAGCACAGGAATCAAGCCACAACTCATAAGTCATAGTTTATAGGTCAAGCTAGGATTCTTAAGCTTTTCTCCCCATCTCCCAGTGCATTTTTTTCTGGTTTTTACATGAAAATGTTTTTGGATAAAATAGAGGAAAAGGCTTGGTTAAATCCTGACTCCTTGTTCCAAATACATGATTGTGCCCATTCAGATAACAAAAATATTTCTAAATTTGTACTTGAAACAGAATATCCAAAATTAAAAAGTCTTTTGATTTAAATAGCATTTGTATGTTTGAATATTCTTCCCACTAGCTATTTTCACAAGCTCTAACCAGTAACTGCTGCTCTGCCTATTTTACTTGTCTCTGCTGATTTCTTCTATGTATCATGTACCTTAGGAAAGAATACAAAAGCTGAGGGAATGCTAAACAGAAGAAAACAGAAGCCTAGACACATTTTTCTCTGCAGTTATCAGAGATGGGAGATTTTGTAAAACTTAGGAAGAATGGCATTTGGCTAAATCTGTGAATTATAGTATTAGATTGACAAGAAAAGCAGCAGCACTTGTAGAAGTCCTCAACAGGTTAGAAGTTTTGACAGGTCTAGTAGCATAGGAATCACTTGGGTTGGGAGGGTAAACTAATAGAGGCTACTTCTGTATTTAGGCTTTGGGAAGAATTCAAGCTAAAAGTGCCTTAGACATTAATGAAGGCTTATGAGATATCTGTGAATTGGACTAAGAGTTACACATTAATTTCGTATATACCACATATACCTACGCATGTTAGGCACTCCAAATGCTAAAAGCACATGCTTCCCTTTGGAAGCACACATACTTCAAAAAATTATTACAGATATATAAAAAGAAACACAATACATTCAGGTGCTATGCTATGCTAGTCCAGAACACACACACAAATAAGTGATTAGATATTTACAACTTAAAATAATTTACCTTTAATAATACATAAAATAAATTATTCTTTTGATGTTTAGTTTAATCAAATTACAGAAACAGAATAGCAGGGAACATATAAACAGACTTTTTTTTTGCATTCCCTTGGGGCACAATATAGAGTAATCATTTGTAAATTAATTGGGGAAAATTTTTTTTTCATAGCATAGAGAGGCAAAACATTAATTCAGAATCATTTGCTTAATGGCATTTCTAATGTGTTATGCATGTATTCAGCCCAGTTTTTTTATAGTGAGATTCAAAACAATTACCAAGGATGTAAATACCAATAAACCATAATCTACATCTCTATTGAATAAGTAGAACTAGAGTCAAAATACTAGATAACCTTTAATTTCTACCAAGGAATATTCAGAGTAGTTATTTAAGTATATCAAATCCTTCATCAATTAATGAGAATTTATAATGATTTTATTATATTTAGGTGTACTCTGTACAGATATGCAAAGCCACTCATGACAGCACAGAGGATGTATGTTGTGCAATCTATCTGTATGTAAGCATTCAAGTCAGTGCTAGCTCTGCATGTTACTTAGTTCAGTTCTTATATAAACTTAATACCTGCTTTAAGCACAATTTCAAAAGAAACCAATACTGTTTTTTAATGGTATAGATATATATGTCTAGAAATTGTTCTCTTTATTTTTAAACACAATCCTGCTTGTGGTTTGTCTTGAGTTGGTATAGATAGATAAACAGACAAAATAATACATTAAATATATGAGATAGCTTGAGAAACAGAGAGAAAAATTTTTAAAGGCCACTCTATGATTAAAGTCCCCCAACACATGTCTTCAAGGGAAAGCACAAGCACATAAAGTAAGAAAATAAAAATCTGTATAAAAATAACAAGCATTTTGCATTTTACTGGCCTTAAGAAAACTAATTTTAATTGGTGACATACAGAATATGAGATTGAATAAATGCCATTCTTGCTCTGATTAAATGTCAAGGCCATAGACGTGTTGTTTCAAAGTGAGTGAGCAATAATTTGGTGTGTATAATGAACCTTCCAGATGATTTACCTGTGCAATACTTTTCTGTTCTTATCAATGAAACTTCACGATCTGGTCTCTTAAACTGTATCTTCTTTATTATGATTTAATAAAATTTCATTTTTATTTTTAACAATATAAGCAAACTGATGCAAACCTAATCTGATTGTGACTAGATGTCTGTCAGTAGGCAGAGAGGAAAGAGTAGTCAGAAATCTTATTGCTTGTATGGAGAAGACTGGCTTGTGATGATTTTTGTTTTTCATATCATAAATGAGATTTAAGAACCCCATATTCAAGTTCCTGTCCTCAAATCCACCATTTCCACAGCCAGAGGCATTCTAGGTCAATGTGGTTATCTTAGAAAGATATTTTTGTACAAGTCTAAGCTCCAGAGGCACTCTAGGTCCATGTGGTTATCTTAGAAAATTAAGCTCATCACCACACTATTCTATAATCTATGCCTAACCAGACACAATTGAGCCCTTAGGAATTAATAGACTTTTCTAAGTGGCATAAAAAGCATCTCTCAGCAGAAAAAAACTACTGTGCACTGGACCATTCTGTTCAAGTTTCTTGCATATAGGAATTCAGGAAATAATTTACAAGTGTTTCTAGAAGTATTTATAGTATTTTTTAGAAATTATGTCTATAACATAGGAAGATAAACCTGTTGGATAAAAAATATTTGCAAAGGTTACTGAGACATTCTGAATGATATTTCATGAAAATATTTGCACCCCTTTTTTGCTTTTCCAATTTGTTTGTATTAATACATCTGTGTTCACACAAAAAGCTGTACAGAACGAATTTTGGGTCTGTTACTTGAAATTATTCAACTGCAAAGCAAATTCTGGTTTGTATCCAACAAAGTTCATATGCAATAGTTTATGAAAAGTAAGTAATTCACATAGAAAGTAGCTCCAACAGAAAGTATTACACAGAGTAAACAGTAAACTCGGAATATCAATCAACAAGTATGAATTATTGTATTTATTCAAAATGCTTAAATGCAAAGAAAAATAAGTATTAAAAAGAACATGCATTTAAAGTCTGTAATCTGGAACTGGTACATGAAATCTAATCCATATGACAGCACGTTGCAGAAAGTAAGAAACACTGATAACCCAAAGAGACTTGGAGCTTAGGCTAGAATTTGAGATCTTTCAGATTGTGTGTCATAAAAGCTAAGCTCTTGTAGCAGGCTGATGGCATGGTAATTGCTAGTTTCACCTGTCTCTTTTGGGCCTGGAAAGGACTGAGAAGTCTAATTCTTACCACATGGGTCCCCAAACAGCCATTAGACAGATAGCCTTAGCCTGAGCAACAAAAAAGCCCTCAAAGGACAAGGCAATGAAATTTCCTTTTTTTTTTTTTTTTTTTTTTTCCTTTTCTTTTCTGAGAAGTGCTGGAATTCACCAAGTATACAGAGTAGAATTAAGATAACATCAATTCAATTTTACTTCCAACTCAGTTAACTTCCAAAGGTGGTGAGCAGGAGAATGACAAAACAGAAAAAAAAGAAAAAAAAATTCCTTTCTCTTTGCCCTCATCTTACTCTCTCCTGTCTGACTCTAGCAGACAAAACCTGTTATAACTGTTTGTACCTACAGCTTTCAGAATAAATTAACATTTTCATTTATTGTAATGTTATCACTTTAAATTTTGCTCAGAATTCTAGCCATCAAGGAGGGACTTAACAAATTTCTTATAATTCCACAATTATTTTACAAAGCTAAGCTGCAACTGAGATTGAACTTGATAACTTTTCTTTCCAAATACTTTTCTTTTAAACTCTGAAGTTGACAGGCAGTAAGACTTTGAATGCTACATATCAGCATTCTCCAAATCAGGATGTGAGAGGCTGGGAGATACGGATGGAGCTACCTCAAGCTGATTTTAAATCAATAAGTATTCTGAATATTTTCCAGACACAGAATTAAATGAGATCACAATTAACTTCAGCTGGATTCTAACACATGTCCAGACTTCAGAATACTCTATCTGTATCCTCCTTTCCTATGGCCAATCTCTGCAACTTTATTTTTAACTCTACTGACAATATCTATTTTATGAAGAAATAGATGTGTTATTGCAGGAAGTGTCAGTGCCCCCATTAGTATTGTCACATCAGACAGAAGTCACTGAAATCTGATTATAATAATTTCTAATATAAAAAGCATATTTAATAAAGACTGTATTACACAACTGTTGCTTTAAATGTATGTTACCTGAGAGAGCCAAATAATCACCTGCATTGTCTGGTACCTATCTGTAAAAGCCATCTAACCCTGCAACATTCTTTCTCTAGCATGCAGAATGGAAGCCTAACACTTCTAAACATTAACATATCAAACTAGTATGTGTGGCCTCAGGAATTAAGGATTTTTTCCATTGAAACAAATTCTGTTTCATGCTTCTTAGCTATTGTTATTTTTAAAAGAGAAAGCAGTTAAAACCACGGTGAAAAATTCTTCAAGGGTGACTTTTGTAACAAAAATATGATAGACTCAGAAGCAGTAAGATAGGAATGAGCCTGTTCCAAAACAATCTGCCTAAACTAATTACCAAACTAATGAAGGCTAATCATTTCAAACCTTAATAACAGCCTGAAAAATATGCTATTTCACAATTAAGCAAATGAAGCAGAAAGATTTTTTTTTTTTCCACTGGAATGTGCAGATTTATCTTTCCATTAGATTTTAAGGATCACATTTGTATATAATCTACTATTTTATCTGCACAGTAAAGCAAAATAAAACAAACCTTCCCATTCACCAAAAATATTTAGTGGGTTGTAAGGTTCTTTTACATCTTGTTATAAGTTCGGAGGAGAGAAATGTTGCCTCTCTCTCCTTAACAGTTCTATAAATTGAGTCCATATATAGGGAAGAAGTATTAGGGGACATCTAAAGGAGCCTTTCTGCTTTAACAGAATGGATTTCTTAGTTCTCTGACACAGTCACAATAGGGAGGTCCTATACCAATTCCTGAAAGAATTAAAACCCTGAAAATAGCCAGGAAGACCATAAAGAGGGACAAATTAAACTCATCAAGACTCCTTCACCTTCACATTTCCTAGGTTATCAGTTTGGCAGGTACACAGTATTAAAGTGAGATTATTCAGCCTAAGAAAAAACAACTATGAGTGCTTATCAACTGAGCATAGTCTGTAGTTAACACTTTGATCTGCAAACATTAAGTGAGCATTGCCTATACCCAAAACACCCTTGATACCGTCTAATTTATTAGATCACCATCCTGGATAGCCATGATAAGGAAAAGGATGCACAAACCTGCTGGAGATACATTCAGAAGATCTGTTAACTCTAAACAAAGCAACAATCCATTTCAAAGCAGGAATTACCTTGACAAAAAAGGATTTGTAGTAGACCACACTACTAATAACACCACCTGCTCAACCTGTTGTGAAACCTTTTTGGACTGATGCAGATCACTGCATGACAGTTTTCAAAGGAATACCAAGCTTTGCTTTATCCTTATCAGTATGTAACTGCAGTCTTCCATTTTTATTTCTTTCAATATAATGCTAGGTTTTTGTCACTAAATATCTATGGCTCCACCTGCAGTAGATTCTCCATCTTTCATTAAAATGTTAGACTAGTGAATATCAGTTTTCTGTGTCCAGATAACTCCATAAACGACAAGGACACTAAAAGGGATTTTGACATCCTGACTGTAAAGAGAACTCATCTTAATAATTCTTCAGTATTTTGTTCCAAGATAGGCTTTTATTAACTAATTAAAAATGTTTTAAATGTTTTAAAAGGTGACCCTTGAATAATAATTATTTGTAGAAAACTAACAACTAAACAGCAAGTTTATTTGTAACTTATCAATTATCATTCAGCAACATGGGAAATATAATGAAACTAAACCCCAATTTTCAAGCCAAACATTTTTATGGCCTTTAGGGTATTTTCCTTACTGCTTGTAATGCAAGTCTTGATCAATCCTAAAAGCTTGCTCCTGAAGGACTGCCAAACAAAGCTATTTCACCTTATAACTGCAAAAAGTTTCTACTTGTTATGTCTATAACTTTCAAATGCTGCTTCATCTTCCCTGGATGTGGCTCACATTATCTCTCAAGAATGACAGGAGACAGAAAAGAGCATGGTATCACCTTCAGGGCAATGTTTTCAGAACTTTTAAAGTTCTCAGCTATTCAGATGTGTTGCTTTACTTATTGATTTAATTCCAGAATAATCTCAACCTTTAACCAACTGAAAGTTACCGGATGGCACTGGAGATTCAGAACTGGAATTTCAGGAATAGATCATGATCATTCTCCACAACCAGAAGTGAACCTCATAGGTCAGGGTCTGAAAATGTAGACTTAGAATGCTCACACTGTTCTACACTCCCTGTTCCAAATGAAAAATGTTAAATCTGGATTTACTTTCAAAATTTGCATTTCCCACATACAATAGGATACCATCATAAAGACAGTTTAAAGCATACTAACACGAGCTTAACAACTGGTATGGATTTTGAGCTTCAAATGCTTTCCATGCTTTGTTTTCTTTGTATTAGGAATGCTAAAGCAATTTAAGATGACATTTCCATTCTCATTAACAGAGGACACAGAGTCATTTGCAAGGAGACAGACAGGTGGTTTATAACTTCCATCATTATAATATCGAACAAGGTGACAACTATTGCCTGAAGGAAGGATAATTATACTACAAGAGAACTTAAACTACGTATTCAGTTCACATTTATAAGAACTGGCAGAAAAAGCCACACACCAAAGCTAAATTATCCTCGTTTACCTGCTTAAATTGTGGTTAACCAAATTAATCCCCAATGCACATTAATTGCTATTGGCTTGTGTATTGCATCAGCTAACTCTATCAATTGAACTGGCTATTGGACTTCAAAGGTATCTGCACAACCTGTTACACCCTACTGCAAGAAGCTAGACCTACCTACATTTTTAGAGAATCACCTTGTCACCTGAATCTCTTTTTTGAAATGGTGGATTACATGCTCTTGAGACACTGTCTGCCTGGTTTTAACGTACTAGCTGAGGAAGGACCAGTTAAGAGGTAAATCAACCCTTCCAAATGTCGGAGAGTTGACATATGTCCTCTGCTTTAAACTCTTCCATGGTATGTGTGTACTTTTATTCTCTGAACTACAGCAACATGTATAGCTTTAAATATTGCAAATTAAATGGGTGACTCAAGAATCTCAGGCAACTTTTCTATCCCAATTGCATTTGCTTCTTGTGAAGAACAGTGGAAAATTATAAAACCCCAAGAGCAATATCTGAGGAGGTTATTCAAATACCTATATCCCTAAAAAAAAAAAAAAAAAAAAAAAAAAAAAAAAAAAAAATCAGGTCTTCTATTTCTACTTTCTTCTATTACTTTATGGGATGTACTCTAGAACTTATGGCATGTATGCAGAAATCTCCTTATTTTCTTCAAGTGCTTCATGAGCATTTACATAGGACACAAGGTGGTCTTCCATTATGTTTGCCTATTAGTTTTTTTCCATACATACTCCTAGCTATTTTCCATACATGCTAGTATATATTTTCCATTACCTCTAGTTAGTTTCCATACATACTCCTAGTCAATTGGGGAGAAAAGTTTATTGATTCAATGAAGAACAGCAGCAGTATGATGGGACAATTTCTGATAATATTTTAAGACCTGGAACAATATTTTTGCAATTAAATCTTCATATGACCCTTCTTAGTTGACATATTTTCTCAGAATTCTCATGTGTATACATGGAGAGAAACAACTCCAGGTTTTTCAATGTATATGACTACTCCTCATCTACCTGTAAGTGATATATCACTGTACTTAGTATTTGTACAAACAACTAACAGCTATTTCTCCTCTGTTGCCAACAAATCTAAAATTGTTTTGCAGTGGAAACAGCATTCTTTTTCCTAGTTTCCTTTCACAAATAATTTTCCTAATATTAACTGATTCCACCCTAATTCTAATTTATTTTGCTGAACCTGAGTGACCATAACCATATACAGCATTTCATGAGAGTTCTTACCTGTACCTGATAAACAACACTAATAGTTTTTTGGCATTCTGGTGCTAGAGGTCCTCCTATGAGTAAGCAAGCATACCACGTCTTTCTCCTTACTTCTGATATTCCCCCTGATGTCTTCAAACTTTGAAGCAGAAATTACTACTAGACCCTGAAAGCATAATCTGTCATTTCACACTATTGAAATGTCAGACTATTGAAATATCTAACTTTCTTTACTTACTCAAGTTGTTTTACTGCTGGAAAAGAGAACCTTGCCATTGTCTGAAAGCAGAAAGGCTGAAGTCAGACTTAAAAATAAATGTCTTATAATAAAAAAGCAGGTTGCTTTTACTCAACATTATCATTATTACAAAATTATGCCTAATCCATCTTTGGAAGGACAAACTGGAAGGACAATTTGAAATGGTTCATCTATCCCACTTCAATACCAGTGATGAACAAAACTGTTCATTCTATCATTCCATAATCACGACTAATAGGATCTTTTCGGTATCTTAATCCAAATTTACCTTTTTTCAGCTTAACAGCCATTTTCCCATAGCAAGATGCATTTCATTGCACAAATACATCTGTGCATCTCTAACATTCTTGTTGTAATATGTGAGGTATTGTTCCTACGTATCTTTACATATGCACCTATAGCAGATATGTCTATGCCTAGTCTTTGAATCACAAGTAGGAATCACAACAAAAAGAAAGATAAACTATGCTTGTCAAAGAAAATCTCGAGCAAGCTTTGAGTACAGTGATCACAATCTGGTTGATTGACTTGAATACTTGAACAGTAAATGCTGGTCAAAATTCTCTGGGAGATCAGAATATTAATTTTAACACTGTTGCCAGATCTGGCATCCAAAATGCAGAAAGGTGATGTGAAAGGATGATAGATGCTGGAGAGCTAAGAAAGAAATACAAAATCAAGATGTGGCTATATCATGTAAGTTTCATGATCAAAATAATCCTGTTCAGTGACATGCTAATGAGCCAAATCAGGTAACATTAAGGGACTGAGTGAATTTTTCACTTTAGACAAATTACAAAAAAATACTTTTAAAATAATAGGAAACACAAGAAGGATTGTACACTGGGAAAAATTGGAATGGGAAAGGTGGCTATGAATCTATACGTGCTGGAGAGATACAATCATAGAATCATAGAATGTTTTGGGTTGGAAGGGACCCCTAGAGGTCATCTAGTCCAACCCCCCTGCAGTGAGCAGGGACACTGCTAACCAGATCAGGTTGCTCAGAGCCCTGTTTAAATAAATTTTAAATAAATTTGTGGTTTTGAAGGGGAAAGAAAAACACCTGAAAGAGGATTCAGTTACTGTTCCAGGGACTAAATGATTAATTAGATATAGTGCCACACACAGGAGAAGGGATACTGTACTTAACTATAAGTGTTACTATTTATTTATCTCGTATTTACCCTCTTTCTTATGGTCTTATTTTAAAAAGCAAATCATAAAGAGAAAATAAGATCAGCGTTTTAATGTATTCACTTCTGGGGAAATAAGAAATGAACCATGATAATCCTATAGAGTGGGTTAGAGCTGACAAATGGGTCATAAAAGCACAAAAAGCAATAATTTCATCTGAAAATAACGTTAGTTTTCAAATTATATAAAACACCTTAACATGTAATGTTATTAATGAGATGCTCAGCTGAGCAAAAACTGTAATTAAAACTAAATACAAATCAAAATACTTTCTGCAATGAGAAATGACAGTATCTCTATGACCTGGTAATTTATGAGTATGCATAAATCACTCCAACTGATATAAAACACAGCAGAAAACCGAACTTTATTTCCTAATCTTTACAATAATATTCTGTTTTATGCATTGTCAGTTTTTGCATCCTGAAATTGTTTTTTCATCAATCCATTTCTCTACACTGCCTCAAGCAAGATTAAAAAAAAGAATTATCCATTTCTGTTGAACAATACATTGTGAACCTGATTCCTCAGGTGTCTCACAATGAAAGTAATCACCCAATATATTCACAATTATAAAGTTAAAGCAATTCAGCCTAATTTGGTAGGAAAATTCATCACATAGAAAATATTATCTCATCCACTACTAGCACCTCAAAATAAATTATTTCTGGGTTTTAGTAAGAAATTTCTGCTTATTAAAAGGACAAGTAATAAATTTTTTCCCTTCATGGATGTCAAACTACATTCCATGCAGTATGTTATAAGTATACATCAAGTACTGGCTGGGATTGTAGCAGGATGTTCCTGATATAACTACGTTCATTAAGCCCTTACATATCTTTAGATTATTATAGTTTACAATCAATACAGTGCACACTGGAAATTATATCTTCTTTTTAACTATTATACAGACATTTACCTTGACATGACCATTTCTCAAAACAAATCATAAATATACCAAAAACTAAAAGGTGAAGTCACTAAATGTTAGGAGTCTGCCATTGAAGACTGATGATTCAAATGAAGTTAGGCCTTTCAAGCTTAAATCTTTCTTATTGAGAAATTATAGAATAGAAATTGTAACTCCTAAAATTATCGTGTTTATTATTATGCTAATTTTTAGTGACCTTTTCCCCATGATAAATCAAAAAAAAGATAAATCAGTAAATTCTCAAGGAAAATATTACGTGCTAAGTACGGCCACTACCTTTCTCTGTCTTTATTACAACTACCTGAACACACCTATTTCTATGTTTTAGGTGTGTTTAATATTTACACTTCAAGAGCCACAAGGAAAAACAAAATCACAAAATGGAGATTTTTGTCAATAGCTCTGCTGGTTTTTGGCTGGTCTTCTTTACTAGTCAAATGTACTACAGACCCCCAGAAGCAGTATGATAGCTTTCTAGAAAATAAAGCCAAAACTGGTCTCACTCATCTTTAGTTCTGGCCATCTGCTTAAAGCATCTGGTAACTGGGTACATTCACCCACATCCAGAACGTGACTGCTCTCTTGCCAACTATGTGCCTAGGTAACTGCTGATATGTGCTTCTCCACTACTGACATGACAACTGTCAAAAAGAAGTTGAACATGTTCAAATAAATCTAAATTAAACTAACACATTACTTTCCCAAGTTACAGCAATATTTTTTGACATCATTGCTTGATAATGGCAACAATAAATAAGTCATACAGTGAAACCTTTCTAAGGCTAAGAACTGTAACAAAGATACCAAAGATCTTTGAAAAGTTATTTTTAACATTTAATCCTTGCTATTTTTTCTGACAACTAGAAAATACATATGCGCAATTATTATTTAAGAAAAAGTCAAGAAAGCAAGACTAGCAATGAGTTAATTTTTTAGATACATCAGAACTATACATTCAATATCTGATTTAAAAAGAAGAAATAAAATAAGAAATTGGTTCAGATTCTTTTCAAAGTTTCTTTTACAATTAATCCAAGTATATAAAATTATTAGATGTAGTCTAACTGCCATACATTAAAAATATTGCAAGAGGATTTGAAATGTCATATTAGAAATTAGAATATAAATGACAGATTAGAACAGAAATGGTAAAGAAATATGCAAATTCAGTTGAAAATCATCCTCTTGTCATGTAAATATAATTTACTAACATCTCTGCTCACTCAAAAAGAATACCTAAAAATTATTTTGTGCATTTCATATTAGAGAAGTAAAAAAAAAAAAAAAAGGGGTAATTGTAATTACTGAAATGATTAATTCCTTTACCAAGTATCATCAAACAAATGTTTTGTCTTCTTTTGCTATGACATTTGTGAAAAGGTCAGAGATATTCAATGGCTAGGGAGTGTGCGATTAAAAGTTAAAAGCACATGAGAGAGATATCTGCAGACAGAAAATCTAAAATCACAGCCTGGAAAAGTAATCCAGGATCATGATAGCAAACTACTAGACTATGGTTAGAGGAAAAGAAGAAACCCGAGGATATTCAGAGATTTTCATATTACTACATTTTTTTTTTTTCTTGCCTTGTCTGAATCACCAGGTTTTCCCTTTTCTTGTATTTAAATTTTAAGTTCCATGGTGTAAAGCTCACCATTTTGTTTTGCAGCAAGTTAGCACACGTGACAGTGTGGTCCTTATCCACCGCTATGGTTCCAATGCACAATGCTGCTGCTGCCACCAAATTAACAATGGCAACAAAATTATATACCATTTCTATTAAGCGCTGTGATTATGATTGACAAACACCCTACTTCACAGGCAGGTGGTACCATAGTTATCTGCCATTCCATGGTCAGTCATGGCAATCCAGTTTAAAATAGGTTAGGAAACAAATGCTATATCTTTTCCATCCTCCAATTTTCACAAGAAGGTTTTACCAAATGTTCATTTAAGTCCATTGAAAAGTTATTCTAAAATAGCAAGTGTAATAAATATGTAAAAATTCCTTTGGCTTCCACTTTACTTTTTTATTTCATCACATCTATTTTAATATGATGATGATAATATGATTAATATGATGATAAAAAATTATTTTCAAAGCTTTACGACTTGTTATATTGCAACATTTTCCAAAATACTGTAATGTAATTTTTGATTTATATAGGAAACATAACTAGAGCAAATTCTTAACGAATTGATATCTGAATGGTATCTGTTAAATTGCATTAACATACAGTAAACAAGAGCACAAAGATAGTAGACCAGATTCAATTAGTGAAAGGGTAAATCTCATGTCAACCTAGCTGATCATAATGTTTTTCTGAATCTATCTTTATCTGTAAATTAAAGTAACCTCAAAGCACATGACGTCCAGGGATATAAAAAACTTTTGACAATGTATAAAATCTTGTCATTCTTATCTTGTAATGGTCTAAGGTGTGAGAATTTGTCCTGTTTTACAGTCATATTAAACAATTTAAGCTTGTGGCTTTCTCTCGGGCAAATTTATTCCAAGTAAAGAAAAAATGAAAAGGAGGTGTAACAAGTTCACAAAATAAATGTAAACACATATGCTGAAATAATTATTCAGACACTGCAAATTGCTTCTAGGGTTAAATACAAGTAGCTTTGCCATTTCCTTTACATCTTGCACCTACTGCTATTCAGGGCCAGACTGAAGTTCTAAAAATCAATCATTAGAAAAAACATAAAGTAGATTTCCAAAATTAGTCAACATCCCAACAGGAAGCCCCAGTCATTTTTTTTCAAACATGTCCAGATATTTCAGATACTCACTTTTGAGGTTTTCAGCCTAAGACTCTTAAAATCCAGCTGCGATCTGATACTGTCAGCTGCCCAAGATGAACACCTCAGAATTGAGATTGTCAGAAACACTCTAATTTCCAAAAATCCTCATTCATGTTTTAACGTGAGACTACATGCTAGCTATATATAAGAATATAAAACAGTAAAAGCATATTACAGTGAACTGTTAATTTGTATTTCTAAAGAGAAACAGGATTCTGTATG
The DNA here is from genome assembly GCA_034008185.1 of Gorsachius magnificus. Taxonomy (NCBI): domain Eukaryota; kingdom Metazoa; phylum Chordata; class Aves; order Pelecaniformes; family Ardeidae; genus Gorsachius; species Gorsachius magnificus. The sequence continues at coordinate 187,490,492 of CM067081.1, forward strand.
ATACTCTTGGCTCCAGAAAGAAAGCAAGACTACATATGCTAGCAGAATTTCTTTCCATTTTTACAAAGCCTATAGAATTTCCAGCAACTGTATCAGACCAGCTAGTAGAGCTTACTTCTAGAAATATTTTATTTCAAGACTGGTTCTATTATGAAAATCTATTGTATTATCTTTTTGTGCTTTAACCTAAACTTGCGCTCCTGCCTTGGTCACAAACTTCCTGTACATATTTCAACAAAAACATCCTAGTTACATTTTTATAGAGAAAAAAAAACACCAGATTTTTGCACCAATTCTTGAAATATGTCAAGTAAATAAGTTATTGTATCTTTTTATCAATCATGTTGCAAAAAGAAATTCCCCAAGGAAACTTTTTTTAAATTATTTTAATGATACAACAAAACAAGGAAGAATTGCCTTTTAAAACTGTCAGAAAGACACTAGATGTTCAAACTTAAATCTTTATATGGCCATAACTAACACTTAAAAAATGAAAAATAAAATCCCAAGTGCTGTAACTACAATCAGGTGAGGTATGAAACGTCCCGTGCCCAATTTCTGGTTAGTGACATTTCCAGATTTCTGTCCCTAGAACTGCTCAAAGTGGTTATAATGACAAGAATTGAGAAGTGGCTCTTTCAGTTGATGTGTTTGAAAGGTAGCTTTGTACGAACAGCTGTGTTTTCAAAATGCTTGCCACCTCTAAATTGGTCCTTGTGAAGTGAACTGTTTGCCTTATTGCCAGCAGGGCACATTGCAATGTAGCTGCTGCATTTTTAATTTTTATCACTGTCTCTCTAACTGCTGAAGTGGAAAAGAAAGATTGCCAAAACCTGACGTGTTTCTTTTCCTTTCTGCCCACTCTGACTTGGTTCTTCGCTGTCTGTTGCTCCAGTGATGAGAACCGTTGCTCAGTTTATTCATTCACTGAATGTCTTTTCCAGCTCAAATAATAGTGATACCCTCTTGTAAACCAAGGCTCCAGCTGTCAATAGCAGTAAATGAAACAAACCTAATTAAGACATACTAATCATTGTCTACACAAGAGATAATTAGGCTGCAAAAAGTCACACGCAGCAGGGTGAGTTTTCTAAAAGCGAGATAATACCTTAAAAGCAAGAAGCACACCATATTTAGTAAGACAGTAAATATGGATTGCAATAGGGATGGACTTCCAAAAGAAATTAAATAACCTGTCCACAGAGATTTAAACAGTTTTAGGACAGAGTTCTAGTACAGGAAAACAATAACAAAAATACTGAATATCATCACTATAAGCAACACTAACTTTTTAGATGCAGAATCTATTTAGATGTTTTAGTTGCAGACATTAGGAAGCAAACCATACCATTTTATCTGGATGAGGAAACAGATGTACAGAGTCCACATAAAGATTTATAAATGCAGCTGGGTTAAGAATTACAGCAAAGACTCCAGAACTACAATGACAGCTCCTGCTGCTGCTTGTGTGAAAACACTTATCCCACAGCCCAGTTTACTGGTGATAATTTGCTGATGAGCCTCAGCTCTACAAGCTTTTCGATTGTGCACCATAGTAGGTACAAGTTTTAAGAATCGCTTGCATCACATCAAAAATCTTCAGAGGTCACCAAAACCCAATAATAAAAGAGCTACAATAAAAATAGTATTTTTGCTTAACAGGTAATGCTGACATAATTGCATTATTTGAATTAACTTTTTTCTTTAAACAAAATATATACCTTTGCACAGAAATCTCTGTGTATTTAAATCTCAGATACTTTAAATACTGCTCAAGGAACAGGACAAATAACCTTCATGTTCTCTTTGTCCTTCTTTTTACTACCTTTAAAACTGGACATTTGAAATGCAAAACTTTCACATAAAACTCCAGATGGTAAAAAGCACTTAGCTTTAAAGACTGGAATCTATTAATAAAAATTCTGAAAATCACTGTTAGTAAGAGTATTTCAATTTAATCTTTATTTAGTGTTATCAGTACATATTTTCTATTATCAGCACATTAACGAAGAAAGGGAACAAGTGCATTCCCAAAGTTCAAAGTATCACAAAGTTAAATGCTTAATTTCCAATACAAACATTTGTCTCTGTGACACTACAGTCTTCAAGGAAATTTAACTTCAATTACAGTTTATAGTATTGACTGCAAGATATGAAATTACATGAGGTTTATTTTGTTACAGTAAGCTGCAGCTCACCTCAGTTCAAAATGTTTTGTACACATCTCAAGCTCAGAAATTAATTACATACACAGAGACATACACACATAATTAATACAACCAGTTGGTATAAACAAAGTCATACTGCATAACTTGATTCTGGATTTTCATCTCCTCAAGTGGGACCAGAAAACTTAGCATGAATAATGCATCTTTTCTTACCTTCTCTGTCAACTTTGCATATCAGAGTCACACAATAATACTATTATAAGCAAAAAGACCAACTAAAATGTTTTGGCACTCAAATGATTCCATACAAATTTTGCTGTGCATTTCGCTACTTCACTTTTTTGTGCACTATATCATATGATGTGTACTACAGTCATATGATTTAGTTTTACATTGTCCTGGAAGGAGCAGGGAGTTGGACTTGATCATTGTTATAGGTCCCTTCCAACATGAGATATTCTGTTCTATGATTCTATGATCTCATAGGCCACCATGGATGTCCATAATACTCCAGAAACATTCTTTTGTTCCACACCTTGAATTATAGTTAATACCAAATCATTTTCATGTAAACCAATACGCAGATATGACACTATTTAAACCAAAAATCTTTCTGAGGTGAAACAATGTATTTTGGAACGATGACTGTGCAGGCTGGGAGAGAGTGTGAAAATTATTCTACAATCTGTTATTCAAGGCACTCAACCCCAGTGAATATTTTATACAAGGCAGAAGCACATTAACTGGAGAAATAAGGAAGATTTATGCTAGAACACTGTATGAGCTTGAGCTGGTGACTTATTAGCTGGAGAATTCACCAGAAAGAGAAAAGACATCCAAGTAAATCATAAAGAAGGAAGAATTTCAACCTGGATCTCCAACCTCTTCTTTTTTGCTGTCTTTTGTGGAAAGCCCACACTAATATATATGACATGAAAATGTCCACTGGTGCCCTTGTTTTGGGCTTGAGAATCCCATAGAAGCTGAATTATAAACTCAGGAGGACTATAAACTCAAATCCGGGAAGATGTTTGCTCTATGTACATGAAAATGTCGTAGTTTACGTGTTTTAACTGGCACAGCCTCTCGGGTACCTGGAACACACATGAAAAGTCCATCTTGGTCCACGTCCTATTTCTCACAATGGCCAATAGCAAATGTCAAGGGAGGAGAAGAAAACCAGGTCAGCTATGTAGTCATACTTCCCCAGAATACCTTTCCAGTACCTCTACTGAGCAGAAGTCCTTGAGTATCATAGTAGGATCAAAATGCTGAGATTTGGTAGCTGCAGTAGCAGTCTGTTGAATCTCAGTTAATTTACTATTCAGGTAAGATCTACAATGACCTTTCAATTATGAGAAGCTTACATTTTGTATTTGCCATGCTTACAGATACATTTTTAATATACAATCCAAATAAAATTCCAGAAGTCAATGGGACATGTGCTTTAGAAAGTGCATCAAGACCACAAGTCAAAAAATTCCGCCCCCGCCCCCCATGGGCATCCTATTTTCTCCCTATATAGTAAATTACATCTGTGCATTTGGCATAGAATGATTTCTACCGAGATCTTTAGGAAATGGAACAGTACTCCATATAGGTGTATCACCTTGCCTCCTGGTGGCAAAATCAAGAGGAAGTCATAGGCGTTAACATTCCAATGCGAGCCTTTATTTTTCTGAAAGCCTCAAGTTCATCTCATCTCCCAGAACAAAGGAACAGATTATATTTTTACTATTTCAGTCAGCATGTCTTTGCATTTCAGTATAAACTGGGCCATTTGCATAAAAACATATTATTAATCCTCAAAACAGCAGAATGTTTTCTGTATGTTTATCTCACACATTGTCTGTTCATTTTATTAATACACTTACATGTTAAAATAAAATATTAAATGTCCTTAAATGTACATAACACAAACACAAGCCTCAAAGACTTGCCAAATGTACTTCAAATTGGCCCGATGCTGATGTCACTCGACATGGTCCAACACCTTTCCTCTGAGCTGATATGGAATTCCTACATGGTCAATATGCCCAGCCCTCCTGGGCCTGGAAAGGAAACCTAAAACCCAAATCCTTGACACTTGACTTTTGTAATTCTGTCTACCTATGCCAGCAACACCTCAAAAGTTATTTATCAATGTCAATGAAGCATTGATCTTATCTTACAGTTTGTAAACAATGTCACCGTGAATTTTAACACCAGAGGCAAGGGGAGAAAGGGCATAAACGTGTATTTGTATGAAAGTCTTCTGAGACAAAGTCCGTGTAAAGTTAGTGCAAAGTCTATATTCTGAAGAAAATTAAGCAGTTAATGTGTACTACTTCATATACGAAAGCACAGAAGCTTTTGAATTGTATGGCTTGGAACAGAATGTACACCCATAGTAGACTCCTCCCTCCAGCCCCCACTCCCCCCACCCCCGAAAAAGCAAGTTCATACCAAAAATCTGGAAAGGACACGTTTGATGCTTCAAGATGCTAAGGCTTCAGTCTCCACTATAATTTTGGACATTAAGACAATCTGCAACTTAATAGCAAATTTCAGATTCTTGCAGAGCTACAGAGCAAAGACGCAATTGCTGGTGTAGATTTTTTTTTTCCCTTCTTATCACTCTAAAGACACTTTTCTGTTATTATTATTCTTTGCAATTGAAGTTATTGAAGCCAAATTAAGCAAGCCAGTAATTAGCCTGAATTTGCCAAGGTGATGAGCTATTTATTATAAGGTACATATTTCTTTCTAATTATCGCTTTAAAGAAAAAAACAGGTTTTCTTCCTAAACAGAGGCTACAAAAAGAATTAGAAAATGATAAAAGCTGTGGATTATCAATTTTGTATATTTCTGTATAAATATCTCACAGGCTTGACTAAGAATGTCATCATTAGGAATGTGTATTAATCCAACCATTCCTTTTTCCTTTGATTAGACATAAATTATGTTCTTTATATTTATAAACTTCATGTTCAAAAGTTAAATATTCATGCTCTGTAGAATTTTGCTCAGTGTTTACATTTTCAAAGCCAACAGAACTCAGTCTGCTTCTAGTGATAACTGAAAGAAAAAAAAAATATTTTAAAGGAGCATAAAATATGTAGAAAAATCTCACTGATATATTTTGCTTTATATTTTGTGGATCTTCATCTTTCTGTAGAGCAATCCGGAATACAAGTCTAAAGATATATTACTATATTAACTTCATTTATGCTATCTGGATACCACTACAATACTCTAGGCACCACAGTAATTTTCTTTTCTTAGTTGCAATAATTAACATTAGAGAGCAAAAGATGGCTAAATTAATTTATAACTTTATACTTTCTTATACTAATTATTTCCTCTTCTTATATTTTAGGTCATCCTGTCATTCCTGCAAACACTAATCAATCATGGGATTTGAAGTTAATACTACTAAATAAATGAATTGCTTAATCTCCTATGACCATCTATACATACTTCATCTTCACAAAGCCTATCAATTTTATGTCATCAAGGACAGAGTGACCTTCATTGCCACAAAATGCCTCTTACTACTGGACAAGTCGGTTACAAATTTATCACTTATCCTCAGGAAGAAAGTCTTTTGCGATCATCATTTGACAAATGCATGTGTGTGTATAATCAATTGACCAGGTCATACTGAATTCCAAAACCATAACTGTGGAATACTAAAGGGTCTGTTACTTTTCTGAACATTTGAGCTAAGATGAAGGACATGCAACTCAAAATTAATTTTCTACTTGGCCTAGTTATCACTGCACTGGTACAAGCTGTAGAAAAAAAAGCAGACTGCCCAGAGTCATGTATATGTGAGATCAGACCATGGTTCACTCCCAGGTCTGTGTATATGGAGGCTCCAACAGTGGACTGCAATGATTTAGGCCTTTTTAATTTTCCAGCCAGACTGCCTGCCGACACACAGGTTCTACTTCTACAGACTAATAATATTGCAAAAATTGAACATTCAGTAGACTTCCCAGTGAATTTAACTGGTCTAGATTTATCTCAGAACAGTTTATCCTCAGTGACCAGTATTAATCTTATAAAGGTACCACAGTTGCTTTCAGTGTACCTTGAAGAAAACAAACTTACTGAACTCCCTGAAGAATGTCTCTCTGGACTCCAAAATTTACAAGAGCTTTATATTAATCATAACCTGCTTTCTGTGATTGCACCGGGAGCTTTCATAGGCCTCAATAATCTTCTCAGACTTCATCTCAATTCAAATGGTCTGCAGATGATCAACAGGAAGTGGTTTGAAGCTACTCCTAATCTTGAAATTCTCATGATTGGAGAAAACCCAATAATCAGAATCGAAGATATGAACTTTAAACCTCTTATCAATCTGCGCAGCCTAGTTTTAGCAGGCATAAATCTCACTGAAATACCAGACAATGCTTTGGTTGGCCTTGACAATTTAGAAAGCATCTCCTTTTACGACAACAGATTTGTCAGAGTGCCCCACGTTGCTCTTCAAAAGGCTACAAATCTTAAATTTCTGGATCTAAATAAGAACCCCATTAACAGAATACGACGAGGAGATTTTAGCAATATGCTGCACCTAAAAGAGTTAGGAATTAATAACATGCCTGAACTCATTTCTATAGATAGTCTTGCTGTTGATAATTTGCCAGATTTAAGAAAAATAGAAGCTACCAATAACCCCAGATTATCATACATTCATCCAAATGCATTCTACAGACTTCCCAAGCTGGAATCGCTGATGCTCAACAGCAACGCGCTGAGTGCCCTGTACCGCAGTACAATAGAATCCTTACCTAACCTCAAAGAAGTCAGTATACACAGCAATCCCATTAGATGCGATTGTGTCATCCGCTGGATTAACATGAATAAAACAAACATTCGCTTTATGGAGCCAGAGTCCCTGTTTTGTGTAGACCCTCCTGAATTCCAAGGCCAGAATGTGAGACAGATACACTTCCGGGAAATGATGGAAATCTGTCTCCCCCTGATAGCTCCTGAAAGTTTTCCATCTACTCTGGATTTAAAAACTGGCAGCCATATTTCCTTACACTGCAGAGCAACAGCAGAACCAGAACCTGAAATCTACTGGATAACACCATCAGGACACAAACTTTTGCCTAATACCATTTCCAATAAATACTACATTCATTCTGAAGGAACATTAGACATAAGTGATGTTACACAAAAAGAAAGTGGCTTATACACGTGTATAGCAACAAATTTAGTTGGGGCGGACCTAAAGTCAGTTATGATTAAAGTGGATGGTTCTTTCCCTCAGGACAACAATGGATCTTTGAATATTAAAATAAAAGATATAAAATCTAATTCTGTCTTGGTTTCATGGAAAACAAGTTCTAAAATTCTGAAATCCAGTGTTAGATGGACAGCCTTTCTGAAAGCTGAAAACTCTCAGGCTGCACAGAGCGCTCGAATACCATCTGATATAAAGGTCTATAATCTTACGCGTCTAAATCCATCAACTGAATACAAAATTTGTATAGATATTCCCACTATCTATTCACAGAACAAGAAACAATGTGTCAATGTAACCACAAAAGGACTGGACGTGGCAATGAAAGGCTATGAAAAGAGCAACTTAATAGGATTCCTTGCCTGCCTTGGTGCTCTTTTGGGAATCATCTCTGTGATATATCTCTACAGTTGCATCTCACGAGAGATGAACTATGACGTTGGACACAGCTATCTAAAGAATTACCTGAAGAAACAATCCTTTTCACTCAATGAGCTTTATCCTCCTCTAATCAGTCTTTGGGACATGGGCAAAGAAAAAAGCACAGCAATGGAAGTAAAAGCAACTGTAATAGGTGTACCAACCAATATGTCATAAATATGTCAGTATAACACTTAATTTCTGAAATAAAAAGCACATGACTGCATTTGTGCTGAATAAAAAGGCAACATGAAAAAGTATTTCTTTTAGGAAGTAGATGCCTGGACTTTGCTGCTGCCGACAAATGGGAATAGGTACTGACTCAGCATAAGAGAATCTGGCTTCTAAGGGTATCCTACCAACCAAATACAACTAACTTCATTTTCTAGAACTTTAATGGGACTTTTAAGTCTGGAATACAGTGCAAGTAGCCAAGAACATTTTCTGTATTTTTTTTTTAATTATTATATAAAAGTAGTGGAACTGAGCAATACCTCCTCCTGTGCTGTATTACACACACTAGCCACGAGTTTTTGCAGTGAACAGATATACTAGGATTGACACATGGTGTAATGAAATGGACAAACTCTGTAGAGTAGACACAGTGAGTACGTGAATTTTTTTTATGAGGAAAATACATTTTTGATTAAAATCAAAATAGTTTTTGGCTTGTTTGTTTCTAAAAAAAAAAAAAACATTCTGGGAGCTCTTGTCTGACAATAAACAAACTCATTCTAATGTCTGATAAAATATCTCCTTACATATTCTCTTGTTAAAATGACAATCTGAGCACATAGGATATTTTTGCTGGTTTTAGGCTCCATAACTGCAATAAACCACACAATAAATAATTTTATAAAGTAGTTACCCATAATAATAACAAACACATTTTACAGGTTGCTTATTATGGGAAGAAGAAGAGACAAGATGGGTGGGAAGGAGACATAAGTCTGATAGGGAAACAGAGTGTTAGCTACTGATAATAGCAAGTTTTGAGCTGCTTTGGTATTTTCCCAGAAGCCTGAAAACTGAATGTAATGTTTAGACTCAGGTAATATAAATCCAGTATTTTGTCTTCATTCAAAAGGGTAATTCAGTGATTAGTAATGTCTAAACCTTAGGCTGGCCATAAAGGGAACTCAGATATCTTGAACAGTTTAAATGATACTAAGGTTTCCTTTCTGGACCTGCACACTTCTGTTCAGCAATAACAACTGACTAGTTTGTAACCCTCCTCAGCTTTCACACTGTAACAAGCAATAAATGACTAACAGAAACCTTATTAGTAGAAATTAATGGAAACAACACAAAAAGAGAACAATAAATAGCTGACTGCTCATATTGAAGCTAACGTTTTCATGGGAGTATGACTGGGCCCATAAGAAGCAAAAGTGCACAAGAAGCTGCTGATGGGAATGTTGATTACAAGCTAAACCCAATTATGTTAGGATGGAAAAAGTGACTACTCCTAAGCCCAGCAGAGGAAAGACATCTGACCATAAAGACACCCAATGAAAAGATGTGGTACCTCCTGACAAAGAAGGCAACAGCAAAAGTTTTATGTTATTTTGGTTCACATATATGAAATCAAATAGGAAGAATGAAGAAAAAATTGTTATCTCTGAATATTGTGCTTAAGGAAGTAAATATCCGCAGAATACATAGGTAGCCTGAATTACAAAGTTACAATAGGAGTAACAAACATTTCTTGTAAGTCTTTAGTAGACTTTAACACTTTTTAAACTCTATAAAAATATATATTTTATCTTTCTAGACTGTTGAAGTAAATATTTCTGTGGAATCACTGACTGAATTTTTGTAGGTAGAAGAAGAAGGGTTTCTTCTTGTATTTAGTCATTAACAGAAGAGTTATTGCTTGTATTTAGACATTAACATTTCCAGTTATTTATAGTTTTTCACATACTTTCAAAATATTATTGGTCTATAAAGCCTTATAACATGAAAAAATAACTTCATTTCACCTAGTACTAATGAATAACTTGTTTTCATGCTAAAGATGTCCTTTTTCTAGTTAAATCCCAGGATTTTAAAATTATGTAAAGGTAATTTTCAAAGTTGTTAAAGGCAGAAAGAAGAACATGATGCTAATTTTAAATTACCAGAACTTAGGATATTCATAGAGTTGATATGTTTCACTGAAGAAGGAAGTTTACAAACCTGATGAATCACTATCGCACACAAGGGCACATTGAAATTGAATAGGGAAATGCTGTGATGGCACTGCAGGTTGAGAACCATGGAGAGAGCTTCCAGTGTGGAGCTGCTCCTGGAGACGTGGGTCGCTCAAGTGGGACCCATCACCAAGCAGATATTGTACTTGTCAGCAGGAACTTGTAGGTATATCATGCATGTTTACCTTTGGAATCAAGCTACATTTAGAATTTATAACTCTTAGAGCTTAGAAATGAGAATCTAATTTTTTTCAGGAAAAAAAAAGTCTAAAGTGCAGCCTTTCAGTTTTTAAAGGGCGCCTACAGGGAAGACAGGGACAATCTTTTTAGCAAGGCATGCTGTGACAGGAGAAGGGGTAATGGTTTTAAACTAAAACAGGGTAGATTTAGACTGGATATAAGGAAGAAATTTTTTACAATGAGGGCAGTGAAACATTGGAACGGGTTGCCCGGAGAGGTAGTGGAGGCCCCATCCCCAGAACCATTCAAGCCCAGGTTGGACGGGGCTCTGAGCAACCTGATCTGGTTAAGGGTGTCCCTGCTCACTGCAGGGAGGCTGGACTAGATGACCTCTAAAGGCCTCTTCCAACCCAAAACATTCTATGGTTCTATGATTCTATGATAAAAACTTCTCTTCACAATGTTACAAAACAGCACATGAATACAAGTCTAATGGGGAGCACTGATAAGACCTTTTCTCCTGACAGAATAAGTATAGGCTTCATTTACTTTTTTAAAATATCTCACTAAAAGTTTATGTTGGCAGACAAAATGCATTTTTATATAGAAAAATTCTCTCTATATAACGAGTTGCTTAGGGACACAGTTTAGTGGTGGGATGGCAGGGTTAGGTTAATGGTTGGACTTGATGATCTTAAAGGTCTTTTCCAACCTAAATGATTCTATGATTCTCATACTAAACTTCTGAGAGCTGAAATATAACTAGATATATCTCACAAATATTTGAATTGTTTGATACTTTATACTGGTATCATTTTTAAAAATCCCTTATATGTTATGTTGCAACTTTATACCTTCCATTCTCTGAAAGAACATGCTGAGCTTTTTTTTCAGCATACCAAGATGTATCTTCTGTAACTAACCATCATGTAGTAATATTTTTTATTTGTGCAAATATGCTTTCACTGCTATCACTTAGAAGTGAAACTTTAAGAAATGCTAGGAAAATATCTATAAGAACAGTGTCAACAGTGTCTCTACAATAGGTTATGAGGATCTACAGCAAGAAATGCTTGCCGATTCAGATTAAAACTTTTAAAATACATACTTACTAGCAAATTCAAGTCAATATCAACATCCATTTATTCACGAACTTATATGGCAACAGTATTACAATTCTTCAGTATTCTACTGAGATTTTAAACACCTTTAAAGTGAAATTTTACATGTTTCTAACAGAAGTGTAAGTTTAGTGATTTTTTTTTGATCAAATTCTATTTACTGTAAGAACACATTAAATGCAAAAAGCATGCTGGAGGTGAGGCCATTTAAACACACTTAGATTTCTACATGTATATTGTTCAATGAATGGTTGTTCGATCATTTTATTATATACACTTCTGTGTGTGTGTGTGAAGTACTTCTGTTCTATTAGCAACATGTTAGCCTGTCTGCAGACCTTTATTTCATTATATCTGTATTGCATTATTTTATTTACTACACAGAAGTAGTATCTTGTAGAACATACAGCAATGCTTTCAACAGCAGTACTGTGAACCACCTACTACCCATATAAATATAACTTCTTTAATATCTACACAGAAAAATCTCCATTATATTAGCCTAACCAATCTCTAAAAAGATTCATTATTTCTCCCTGACCAAAGACATTCTTTATGTTAAAATCCCCACAGAAGCTACAGATGAGCAGTGGGATTCTTGTGTAGCTGTGTGTAGAAATGGATAGCTGTTCATTCCCCAGATATACTACTCAATAAACCTGAGGGTCCTTAGGAAGTAATAAATCCACCTTTTAGCTTTAATAGCTTAGTGTATTTTTAACTTACATCACTCCACAGACATATGCCAAAAAGTCAAACAATTTTTTCAGCAAAGTAGAATCTGTTAAAAAGTTATAGGAAGAACTGATACTTTTTAATAATATCTTCATTTAGAGGAAGGGGGTTTTTTTTCCATACAAGGCGTAGAGCTAACATTTTTCTGTCTTTTATTAGTTGGGATGTTTACTCTCTTTAATGGAGGTAGGAACTGACAACAAGATATATTTAATTTCCTCAGAAACAGAGAAAAGCATTGTTACACACCTGTCTTTCTATTTACTTAATAGTTTTCTCTCAGGAATCCAATGCATTAAAAGCAGTACTTACTGATTATTCAGACCAGAAAATAGTAGCTCATAAATAGATTAGGTATATCTTGGCATTTGACAGCAAGCCTCAATCTAAAACATGCTACTAATGAAAGAGAAGGCAGACATGAGTGTTTGAAATGTCTGGCTAGGCAATACCCAAAACATAAGACTGAAAAGACTTTTTAATTAATTTTTTTAATCCAGTTACCTTACTTCTTTGTATCAGCCACTAGACGGAAAACTAGTGTTCTGTTCATAAAACGATTAAGCATTCAGTTCCTGGTAAAACATTTAAAAAGATCAATTGCAATATTCCATCAGCTAACACAGCCAAATTCTAACTTACATATGTATATTTAAGTTTCTGGTTTAGCTACAATGATGTGAAATCATAACTCCAAATAGTAGCTAAAAAACTTAGATAAAAGATCACAGAATAAATGTTTGATTTACATGCTAAAAGGAATTTACAATTCCCCAAATTCACTAATAGAATTAATTCTGCTTCTGTAACCTTAAGCAGTGACCTCAAGATAACTTAAAAAAGAAACGGAGATTCTTCCCTCAATCTTGTGCTGGCTAGTAATAGAAGAGACACAATGATCAACAATAACCTCATAAAATATTCTTTGTTATCTGAAACCAGAAGAAACATTTTAGAAAAAGGTGCCTATATATTCTAGAAAATAAGCTCACATACTAGACAGTACCAGAAGAATTGAGGTTTTAGAGAGAAAAAATTGAAAAGCATCACTCTGTCAGACTTAACAACACTTATTAATGAAATGAATGGAATAAAACTAGAGTGGAGGTATGGCACTGACAAGACAAGAAACTTTACATAGCATAAAGTGTACAGTAAGTATGAAAAGTTCAGTATGAAAACTACAGAAGACATTTTGAAGAATATTGTTAAATGGAATAGAGAAGATAGCCATTGAACACAAGCCACTAGAGACAAACCAAGACTAACAATTCACCTCATGCTACGTATCAGAAAATGTGCTTGGAAACAGATTAACAGTTGCATGCAGTTTTTGAAGAGGTAAGAAACAAGATGACTAGAAACATATCCAGAGTAAAAAATTACTGGTGTTGCCTACTGAAGATCATGAGACTTCATCACAACATAGCTTACAGAAAAACATCTTCAATTAAATTGTTGGGGAAGCAATAGATACAAGTGATGGTTTTAGAACACCTTTGAGTCCCATGAGCAACAGTAGAAGGCTGTTGGAATAAACTGCTAGGTAGGAAAAAAAGATGCATCTTTCTGGAATATGGGTTGACCTTCCAAACCAATTGTTTCTGTAGTTGAGTTAGTTGACATATCGAATGTGTAATTTCAATAGCTTCCCGTTTAATACCATTGGAAATAATGGGAACCAATCTTCTCAGGAAAAGGCTAAATAGATACTCAGGGAAAATGCTAAACTAGAACAGAAAAAGAGAAGGGTTACCAAAACAAGAGAAAGATTATTTAAACATTCAGTAAACATAAAATCAAGACACTGAGAACAAAAATTAACCTAGATGCCAAAGTTTGTGAAGATTAAAAAAAAAAAAAAGCAACCAAACTTCATTTACCCATATGACAAGTCTAGAAGTTGGCTATTAAACAAGAGAATTGCAATTACTCATTTATATGGATAAATTCAGTTTGAATTATTACTGAAACTTGGCAAGATTTCATTATTGGAATGTTAAAATGCACAACCATAACCTGTAGTGAGAACTGTGCTTTGAAACTGAGAACTGAGCTATTCAGTTCAGATTCAATAAAAATTCTGAAGGGGTTGAGTCCTGTTCAATGTCTGTATTATAGGACAATGTGAAAATAATACAATGTATCAGACTAAATTCTGTCCATGATTAGCTGCACTTCAGTATTCTGAGACAAAATGTACAAGCATCATTTTTAAATAGCATAAGCATACAGTAGAACGAGTAATGAATAATGAAAACTGACTCGATGGTATGTGACTGACTATGGTTATGTTATTGTTTTGGTTACATTAAGTAGTGTTTCATTTCTATAGCCAGAATTTTGAAAAAAGAGATATAAGGTTAAGCCAATTGGACAACATATTTAAAAGACTTGTTATTTTGAACACTCAAGAAAAACTTTAAATAAACATAGTGTACATCTACCTACTCGATTACAGTATTCTCAGATATAAAGCTGCAGTTATATTGAAGTGCCTTCCCATTTTCAATTTTAAAAAATGAAGCAGACTGATCTTCAAAGAAGCCAACTGTAAAAAAAAAGGGGCAAATGATAATAAATCTGGACTATTTTTTTCAAATAATGGACAAATCACTTTTGTCTTTGGCTGCTTAAGAAATCATGAACAATTGTCAGAGCTACCAAACATGAATGAAACAAAAACTATGACTGTGTAATTTCTATTTCTAGGAATTACAACTACAAAACCTAATTTTTTACATTTAATTAATGCCAAGAAAATAATATAAATATCTTTTTTCATAAAAAGGAAAGTATATTCACCTACGAAAAGTCTATACACTTTACAGATAGTTACAGTATTTATTATTTGGCTAACCATTTAAATAACCTGTAAACTGTGAAAATCAATGACATAAACAAAGCTATAATAAGACACAAACATCCAGATTCATTTTGAAAGTTTTTCAGTGCATCCCTCCTGACTTTCAGTTGTTGCTCCAAAGGAGACATGTCCTCCTATCTCTCATAGGTTTTGTCAACACTGTATGTATATCTATGGTATCCCAGGGCATCAAAAAAGAACTCTAGGTGCTTATGTTTAGGAACATAACTACTAAAGAACAACCACATACAAAAAGAAATGTCATTATATTCCAAAGAAAATTAACTATTTGATGGGAACTGATCTTTATCTAAAATGTTATTTCACAGTTAACGAAGCTCATTCCTATTTAGGAAAAAAAGGGGAAGGGGAGGGGGAGAAAGTTCCAGTGTTCTTGGAACATTAAAATGGTTTTATACGATTTCTTTAGACATTTAGGAAGACAACCTTCCATTTTCATTTGCCAAATTACTGTGACAGGACAAATACAAAATACAAGTATTTGCACAAGATGAATTAATAAAAAACCTGAAATGAAATGCTGATATGAAATGTTGACTTTCTTGTAGAACATTTGATATTCATTGAAGCAACAATTTCAGATTTTAAAAAGTTCCATTGGAAAATGTTTAATTCTTTCTAAAGCTCATCCCACAAAGACAGTCAAGACTATAAATCAACAGTCTTCAAAGCAACTGAATCTTTTATTAAGTCATTCCTCCCTTCAGATGAAGCTGAAAACTACAAATGACGTTCCTCTGGCAGCTAAAAAATGCTTTTTACGGATCTCTCTCACTTGCTTTTTTTTTTTTTTTTTTTTTGTCTCTCAGCTTCAATTATTTTTAGACTTCTTTTCCCAAATTCCTTTTCTTTGCCTTGATGCAAATGTTCTGTTCCTCTCCCTTCCATGATCCCTGTGTGGGTCCTTTGCTTATTTCCTGCCACTGTTGTTGCTAGACTGTCACATCATTTCCAACGGTGCCAGTAAGGACAGATGTTGTCTGTTTTAATAAAAAAATTGTCAAGCAAACATCATATTTGGAGGCAAAATATTTGAATAGCAAAACATAAATATTAAAGACCTGGAATTCTTAAAGAAAATGCTGGTGTAAAACTAATCAGCTAATGAGATGAAGTATCTTTCAAGGAAACAAAGCATAAAAATGAAGTTATGTTCAGATGAAAATAATAACAATAATATGGGAGCAAGATAAAGCTGAAAGGGCAGACAATTTGGGCAGATGGCCTATTCCTGTTCCTAAAATAGCTGATGTTCTTTTTAACGTTACAGTTTAGAAGAGTGGAAAACAACTCCATCTGCCTTATCCTTACGTAGCTGTTGTTCATTATTCGTGTTGATGACAATGTCATGCTGTGCTCCAAATAGTCATAATGCTTTTGGGAATCACAAAGCTACATGCTGTATGTATTCAGGTGTGGTGAGTGCAGTTTAGACCCCCCTAATATGGAGATTTGGGATTTCCTTCACAAGTTGGATACACTGATTCTATCCCACCCATTCAAAGTATACAGTCACATAACACCTCAATCATAAAACAGTATTTCCTTTAGTAGGAATTCTCTACTAAAATAGAGAAAGGAAAGTAAGTGAAGTATATGGAAAAAATACTTCCATATGAAGTAACTTCTTAGAAGAATGTAATAGCCATGGTAAACAATAATATTCTTCCTTCCAAGAATTATCTATTAAGGAGACTACCAAGATCTACAGATTATTGAATTCCAAGCAATACTCTGAATACAGGACTGTTATCATTGTGTGTCCTCGCTAGAGCTCAAGTGAAAACAGAAGTGCTGAGGACAGCTGTACATACAGGGGAGAGTCTTCCATAGCTCAGTGCTAAATTAAAGGTCAAGGAAGGCTATAGCTCCTCTCCTAGATATCGCTTTCTGCTTCAAAATGTTCACACATGAGACAGAACTACTTTCTGAGCCATCATCATGAAATACATAGGTTGATTCCTCTCGACAGCCTAACTCAACATTACTCTCTATCTCCGTATGTCATGCAGATTTACACTCTTTCCCAGGCCAATGCAAGGATAGGATCCCTCTGTGACATTTGGCATCATTCATCACCCTGAGACTGCTGGTCAGTACTTGCACAGTGTGGACATGATCAGACAACATTGTTGCTAGCCAGATACACAGCTCTCAGGTTCACACAGATAAGGAAGCAAACGTGAATAGTCCTGTGTTAATAACACAGTATTCATAGGTGATCCCTTCAGTTCAGACTATTGCTGCAGATGAAAAAGCAAGAATCGGACTCCTACAGAAGCATGTACTTATTTCACTCTCCAGCACTTAAGACGACCTGAGAGTGAGGTGCCAGAGCAAGGGCCAGTAGGACAATAAGAGTCTCTTCTATCAATAGAAGACAGAAGACAAGGAAGAAATCAAGATGCAAAACCAAACCTATTTGTGTTCTTTTTTAAGGACTAAACTCACTAAATATGGTTTCTAGTGACATCACAACAATGAAGGAATTACCTTGTTCATCTTTTTAAGCCTAGCAATTACACCATCTAGATCACTAGACCTTGAAGGATAAATAAATGAATGAGAAGATTATCTCTGCAAGACAAAAAAAGGCGTGTGGCATGACCAAACTGAGGTGTGCAACAGCATGGACAACACAAAACTGAGTAGAGAATCAATGCTGCTTTTCAAACTGAGTAATTAGGAAGCACAAAAACAAATCTCAGAGCTTTCCTGATAGTTAATTAACTGTGCTTCAGAACCTCAATAGAGAGGAAGGAACATGCTCCTTTTAAAAGTAGAATAAACATGGGCTTTTTACTGGTCAAAGACAGACAAACCTCAAAGAGAAATATCCAATATTACTTCTGAAAAAAACAGTGATGATAGCTTTCTCTATACCCACTTCTTCCAGTACAGACCTAGATTCCATAAAGAAAGCATTTTAGCATTCACATACTACACTTTACCAGTCAAAGGGTTTACAGTTTTGTCATTTAGCATGTGAACACAAGTCAGATTCCTTGAGATGGCTGTTGGGAATAATATTTGAGGGCAGAATCTTGTCAGAAATTCTTAGGTTTTTTTGTATGAAATTGTACTCTGTGCTGTTAACATTTATGTCTTTTTGTTTCTGTGTCTAGCATGAATTTCAGCTAAAATTAAAAACATACATCTGAATACTTTATAGCACCAAAGAAACTGGGTTACTGTCTGAAAACTACTGAAGACAGCTAAAAGATGGTGCTTTGACATAATGGTGGAATGATTTTACAGGACACACAACCATATGATGAATATCATCTATTCCTATATATTCTAACATTTACATGGAAGATAAAAGGGCTACAAAGAGAGTTAGAATTATCACTTTTAAATTAAGTGCAAAGTGTCCAATAACTATGCAAAATAAAAGACAACCATTTAAAGTTAGTCTCACTATAATAAAGCAACCACCATCATTAAACTACAGGTAATCAGCTATGTCTTTCTTTATATGTCAGGTAATAAAAGGATTAAATTAAATTGAACTTTTACTATCAATTATACTCTCTTAGATTAATTTAATCTTACCCTAACATTTAATCTTACCTTAACATTTACTATAAAATGGCATAGGTAAATATATATTATTATATAGCTACCTATTTAAAAAATGCATTTTTGTCTAGCTAGTCAGACTACTGTGTAAATGGCAATACAATGATAGCTTCTGAGAAAAATTAAGTTATATAAATCCATTTTATATTACCTTGACTCGACACGCTAAAATGCAGTCATATGCATTTTACCAATTCACTACTGGTTTTGTGCTTTACAAAAAATTAAAGCGTTTACCAATCTTAAGTGTTAAAGTCTTATGTAATTTATTTCATAAATGCTCTGCAGGTATTTATGAGAAGCACGTGCCCATTTTTAGCAACCAAGTGCTGTCTTGAATATTCATGTGCCACACAATGCATTCCAAAATACGAAACAATGCTTTCTCCTAAAATACCTGCTTGCACAAGCTCGCCTATCTATATCTAAATTATATAACATATGCACACCACTATCTCAATTCTATTTCTTCTACAGCCATGTAAGAGGATTTCAGTACTCAAACTAGGATGAACTATATCCCCATGACTTCCAGGCTCTTAGTTTGTAAGTCCAAAATAGCACTGTCCACTGTCACAACACTTACAAATGTATATTTACATTATCATGTCACCCTGTTGCCTTTCAGGCTGTTAGAGTCCAATTCAAAATTACTTCCTTTTCTTCCTTTCAGGAACTTCAACCTCTCTCTCATCCTTCACAGTTCTTTCACTCAGTTAGCATTAATCTACTGTTTGTTCTTACTCAAAATCACACCAGTGTGAGCATGCAGCCCTTCTTTCTGACTACTTTCTACTTCATTAAGTGGAAAGTACTTCATTTCCAGACTATCCTCCTCTATGCCATTTGTTATCATTTTATAGTTTTCGATTACATGAAAAAAAAAAAAGGAACAGAAAAAAAGCTGATTTGTTCTGTGTATTTGAGTGCAAATTTCAGGTGTAGCCAGAAAATTGCAACCCTCAAAACTCTGCAGTCTGTTCCCCCACCTACTTCAGCAGTCAACTCTTCTTAAACAATCTTCTGATAACTAAAGCACACTTTCTGTTGCTTGGTCTTAGAAAAGCTGATTAAAATTGAGGATGTCCATTACAGCTAGAGTAATTTTAAGTTCCTTCTAGCTTGTAGAATGTCTGGATTATTGGAAGAGAAAACGGAAAGAGAATAATCTTATTATTCACCCAGGCTTTCAAAAACATATTACAATTTACAAGCATACACCAATCAACTTATTTCACCAAAGTACATACACCAAAGAGAAAAGCCTCCTGCTTCCCTGAACATTGGTTAACTAAATAGTTTCAAATAAAAGAAACAAAAAACATATTGTCAAAGGGTCGTTGGTTTTTCTCTGCCACATCAAGAGGTAGATGAGTTCCCACCAGTACTTCTGCACACAGCAAAAACATTTAGGTGCATAACTGCCACTGAATTTAACAGATACTACACTCTGACCTGTTTGGGTGTTTTGGACATTAATAAGCATGTCCCTGAACCATCAAAAGCCTGGCCCCATGAACCTAACTATCTGACTCACAGCCCTCAAAAATTTTCACAGGCATGGCTCTACTAAAGACAGTATAAAATCAATATACCTCATTCATTTAATTAAGAACATTACATTTATTTTTAATGAAGACAAAATGGGAAAAGAATAATATTATTTATTTAAAATGCTTAGAATAGAATACTTTGTGGAGAGCATGTGTTTCAGGATTAAATAATTCAATATCCATCAAAAAAATATTGGATAGACTAGAATTTTAAGTACCAGCAAAGGAATGGTCTGTATGTTCAGATATTACCGAATTACAAACAAAAGGAATATGCCATACAATATATTCTAAATTACTTTAAGATACCACAACTAATACAGGTTTCCCTCAGATTCTTACTCCTCCCGATCTAAAAAGTTTGCAAGAGCCTGCTCCTGCTATTCATCTCTAACTATCAATTATCTTCCTACAGGATTTCTTAGGCTTCACCTTGTCTTTCTCCTCCTTTTGTCTCCTTTTTGAAATTTTCTTTTTGCTTCAATTGTATTACATGTGAAAGTTCCCTGTCTTCATATGTCATGCAACATCATTCTCCCACTATCAGCATCTCTTCTTTTGTTTCATATTCTTGCACAGAACTCTACTTTTCCCTTCCCAAAATTAATATTCCATCACACTGGGTATGTATAAAATAATCTAAATTCTTCTTGCTAGAACCCTTACATTAAATATGCCAAACTGTATGTATAATGAGATGGCTTTCCAGTGAGTAGGGGTTTACTTTAATCAAGAGTGTGGAAACCATCTTATAAATATTCAGAAAATAGAAAGTCTAAAGAAGGAAAAACATATTTAAAACAAAAAATGGGAGATTACAAACCTTATGATATGTTGCTAACAAATTAAGTGCAGACTATGTAAGCATGACAAATAAAAGCGAGGAAAAATCAGAAACTGTAGATATTCAGTGGTAGGTAATGGTAAAAACATTCTAACATAGGATGACAGAAATATTTTAGAACAAAAAAGAAAAGAAGAGAGCTAGGAAAAATGTGGCCAAAGAGGACAAAATTGCTAAAAGATCAAGTTTACAACAGTATCAGATCAAAATGAAGAAGAGAAAAAATAAGTTGAATGAACAAAGATGTACTACAAGTAGTTTTAATGACGGTGAAGGAGAAAAGTAGGGTAGAGAAAAGGTATAGGAAAGACTGTTGAAGAGGAACAAGTGAAGACACTGACTTTAGCAGCCTAACTTGGTAACACAAGAATTAAAGGTAGCAAGAGATGGGTTGGTAGTTGGAAGAAAATTTTGGACAAAAGGAAGTAACAATATCACCAAAACCTGAGAAAAATTAACAATAAAGACATAAGGGAACAGCCAGGGAAAAAAAGTGAGCCTGAAGATACCATGAAATACACATATCCAGAAGTTTCAAATTAACAAGAATGGGGGAGAAGACAGCAGGAGCATGCACTTTGATTTGGCCAAAATACTTAGTACAGAAAAAAGCTGTAAGAAGCCTGACCTTATGAGTATTCTGAAATCAACAGGAAACAATCATGCTTAGGAGATAAATTATAACTTCTGTACCTTATGAGTCATAATTCACCAAGTGTCCAGGAAAAAGTTGCAATACTAATTGTAAAACAAGCAGCACAAAAATATTTGTTAGAAAGTGAAAAGAAGTAAATGCTTAAGCAATGAAGAGGAGCATACTTGGAAATTCTGGCTAAAATGAGGAAAGCAGATGCAACAGGTAGTGTCATTTGGGAGGTTTCATCCAGAAGACAACCGAAAGCTGATAACCCTGTGTTATTAAGCAAAATACTTTCATAAAGAAATCTCAGAGGGAAGGAGACACCACTGTCTCTAATTAAAGACAGAGCTTAAGGTCCAGGAGCTGCTTAACAGTATCAATTATAATGCCACTAATAACCAATTAAGGTTTGTGATTTTTCTAAACATTACCAGAGCCACAGCAATGTTTATTATTGCTTTAAATAATTCTCAAAATTCTTTAAAAATAATTAATTCTAAAGGATTAACTCAAAAAAACCATTTAAAGGCAGTAACAAAAGACACTGGAATGTATTCAAGTTTGTTCTAAATCATATCATACCCTGGAGGTATTTAAAAGAAGGATAGATGAGGTGCTTAGGGACATGGTTTAGTGGTGGGATGGCAGTGCTAGGTTAACGGTTGGACTCGATGATCTTAAAGGTCTTTTCCAACCGAGGTGATTCTATGATTCTATGATTCTATATCCGAAGCAAGTGTATTCCACTAAAAAAGAGGCCAATCATTTTCACACAGAACAAAAGCTTGAAGAAAAAGAAAAGGGAAGAACAGGAGTAGAGGGGATAAAAAAGAAAGCAAAACCAATAAAATTAAGAAGAAGAAAAATGGAAGACAACAATTACAACGAGGGTGGTGAAACACTGGAACGGGTTGCCCAGAGAGGTGGTGGAGGCCCCATCCCTGGGAACATTCAAGGCCAGGTTGGATGGGGCTCTGAGCAACCTGATCTAGTTAGTGGTGTCCCTGCTCACTGCAGGGGGGTTGGACTAGATGACCTCTAGGGGTCCCTTCCAACCCAAAACATTCTATGATTCTATGATAATTATTCCATTTAAGTTATACAAGTTAATATATTTTTTATATATGAAAATACTGATGGAAAAGAGGCAGACAGAATACAGTAACAGAAACGTTTTTTTAAAAGGTATTTTTTTTAAACCCATTTTAAAACTGTTAGCAAATTAACTGAAAACTCAGTGAAAACTTGGAAGTAAGAGAGAGTCAATAAGCCAATTATATGTCTGTATGTAAAAACCAAGCTGATCTGTTGAGTCTCTGAGGATACATCTGAATTAGCAAGCCCATAAAGTGCTGTGCAGCACTTCAAGGCTTTTACTAGCTTGGGTCCAAATACATTTGAACATTACTAGCCTGACAGAAAGGCACATTAGCTCAATATCACTGCCACCAGCCCTGATTAGCTTGGAAAGACCCCACATTCATATACTGAGATTGTATACACAAAGGTGCTAAAATATACAGTACTAGCCATGGCAGTTTGGACAACACCACTCCAGGCTCAAGGGGTAGTGGTTAATGGTTTGTACTCTTTAGAGACCAGTCACAAGTGGTGTTCTTCAGGGGTCTATTCTGGGATTTACACTGCTTAGCATCTTTATCAATGACCTGGAGGAGAAGACAAAATCCTTATCAATCTGGCAAAACTAATGTGAAGGATGCAATCAGTATATTTGAGGACAGGGTTGCTATTTAGAGGGACCTAGAAAGGCTTGAGAAAGGCCACCAGCCTGCCATGAAATTCAGCAAGGAAACATGTAAAGTCCTGGGATGGACTGACCCCTGAATGAGTACAAACCTCAGAGTGGCTCACTGGGGAGCAGCTCTGCTGAAAAAGACTCAGGGATCCTAAGGACAGTTATGTCCTGAGGACAGTAATGTCCCTGGTAGTGATGTAGGCTAACTGTATACTGGGCTGTATCAACATGACAGTAGCCAGTAGATTGAGGAACTGTGTCCAATTTTGTATCCTCACCACCCTGTACAAGAAAGAAATTGATCAAGCGGAGTGAGTTCACCAGAAGACTCCCAAGCTGTCAGGGGCTGGAGCACTTGCCCTAAGAAGAGAATCTGAGGCAGCTGGGCTTGTTCAGTCTGGAAAAAAGAATGACTGGGAGGAATAAGTAGCAGCCTTTCAGTATCTAAGAGGTGGCTACTAAGAAGAAAGAACCAGGCACCACATGCTGAGGTGCACAGCAGAAACATGAGTGACAACAACCATAAAGTAAAATTTGGGGGAAGGGGCTTTAACTATAAGAAAAATAATTAATTCTGAGGAAAATAATATTGGGAACAAGTTGCACAGACATGTTATGAAATTTCCATTCTTGGAGGTTTTCAAGACCCAACTGGATAAACATGATCTGATTCACAGTCAACCCTGTTTTGAGCAGGAGGTTGAACTAGATGACTTATCTTCCAGCCTGAATAGTTCTGCAGAGGGACTATATCCCCAGAGATTATACATGAAATGTAATCTGTTCAGAGAAGCAGAAAAATTTTAGCCAAAATTACTTCAAAGTTTTCATCAGGAACATCCTCTTATTCCTTTTTAAATGAATCAAAGAGTTCTTCTTGCAGAGATGCTATTATTTGCATAGGTTGTTAGGCCTTTTAAATTTCTAAATTTTAAAACTGTATTCATAATGCAAACATACGTTTCCATACATTTTCAATATCTGGCCATACTTTAGTTCAAATATATTGAGTCTATTTTTTGGACTAAATTCTTACGAATTTCTTACATGCCTTTTCTCATATTCCACCATTTTCATTATGATGCTTCTTCTACATATCTAAATGGAATGATTTTGCATAAATGTAGAGCAACAGACTGTGAAACTGAATATAAGAATATTTCCTTCTTTTTTTCCAATGCAGACATGAGTAACTAGCTATAACTAGCATCCATTTTTCTGGAATATAAAAAATTTAGAATAAATCCATCAACATGAAAAAAAGATTCAAATTACCTTCCTCCTTCCAAATAAAGTATGAAACTTTGATGATCCAGAAAATATTTCCTCTTGTACTGCTAATTATTCTGAAATTTCATTTCTTTGGGACATGGTTTTGTTCTATACCTTCAGTCCTCTTTTCTTAATATTTCACTCTGTCTTCAAGCTTGAAATTTTAGTTCAATCAAGGGTAGTTCATTATAAATAAGGTATTGTTCCAGAATGTGTGCCTAAACATGCAGTTTCACCACTACGATGACAGTGCCACAAAATTTAAGAACTTGGAAAAGCACAGATTAATTGACAACATAAAAATATTTCAAAGTGGTCCAGAGGAAAAATTCAGGATACAAACAAGAATAAGAAGTGAAGATAGAATTCCTTCAGGAAAATTGCCAAAACTATACATGGAAAATGCAACAGAAATCAAGACATTCAGCCACAAAAGAGAAAGCTGATAAAAGTAGAGCTTATACATGGATATGAGATAATATCATTGGCTAGTGGGAATAAGGAACACATTAGAAAATAAATTTTCTGGCAAGTTAAGCTACAGATGTATTAAGTTTTGATTATTAAGCCATCAATTAACAATCAAGTATATACATAGGAACACAATGGTAGTTATATTAAAATCACAAGCTTGCCTAGCTTGGTATCCTGTCTCTGACAACGTTCAACAGAAGATGCCTAGTGAAGAGCACAGGGCCAGGGTGACTTTCCATGACACTTTCCCATAGTACACCCTATCATCTCCTCAAATTTCCAGATCTTAGGGACTTTGTGACCTCAGAGAACTTTCATGTACCTTCATGTCTAACAGCCTTTCATGGAATCTTCTCTCATTAATTCATCTGAGCAGTTTTTCAATGTTTAGCTTTCAAAGCGTCGTCCTGATGTGCCAATGAGTTCTAATGATGTTTTAACAACATGCTAAGGAGATATGAGGTTGTTTGCAGCCAGATGCAATTACAGAGGCTTTTATTTTTTAGTAAACACAGAGAGGAAAAAACATTTTTCCTTTTAACTAAAGAGTCAACTTTCTCAAATATTAGGTAAAACTTATGTTAGATTTCTAATGTAGCCAACATCCTAATAGGGATAGGTGGAAGAACCCCGATAAACTACTGTGTGAAAACAAAGTGCACTAAATCAATACTCTTGAGACCATTACAGAATGATTAGACTGTTGTCCCTGGTCTGAAACCCACCAAGGTGACTCAAGGAAGGAACTGTCTCACCAAACACTTTGCAATCTAAAGGTGATTATTACCTAAAGAGGTGCTAAGATTTATTCTGGGACGGAGAGGAATAATAATCTGGGGATTGTGTAAAATTTATCATGGGATGTTTAAGCAGAAGGAGGAAAGGCAGGAGGAAAGAATCAAGGGGGATTTGGTAGGATTTGGTGGCTGAAAAATTGGACATGAAACAGCAATATGTGCTTGCAGCCCAGAAGGCCAACCATATTCTGGGCTGCATCAAAAGCAGCATGGGCAGCAAGTTGAGGGAGATGTTTCTGCCCCTCTACTCTGCTCTGGTGAGACCCCACCTGAAGCACTGCATCCAGCTCTGGAGTCCTCAGTATAGCAAAGACATGGAGTTGTTGGAATGGTCCAGAGGAGGGCCACAAAAATACTCAGAGGGATGGAACACCTCTCCTATGAGGACAAGCTGAGAGAGTTGGGATTGTTCAGCCTGGAGAAGAGACGGCTCTGGGCAGACCTTATTGCGGCCTTTCAGTACTTAAAGGGGGCTTATAAGAAAGATGGGGACAGACTTTTTAGCAGGGCCTGTAATGATAAGTCAG
This sequence comes from Gorsachius magnificus, assembly GCA_034008185.1. Lineage (NCBI taxonomy): Eukaryota > Metazoa > Chordata > Aves > Pelecaniformes > Ardeidae > Gorsachius > Gorsachius magnificus. Next base: position 187,516,880 of record CM067081.1, read on the forward strand.
GAAGTAATGGTTTTAAACTAAAAGAGGGTAGATTTAGACTGGACATAAGGAAGACATTTTTTATTATGAGAGTGATGAAACATTGGAACAGGTTGCTCAGATAAGTTCTGGATTTCCCATCACTGAAGTGTTCAAGGTCAGGTTGGATGGGGCTCTGGGCAACCTAATCTAGTTGAAGATGCCCCTGCCCATGGCGAGGGGGTTGGACTAGGCCATCTTCAGAGGCCTCTTCTGACCAAAACCATTCTAAGTAAGGAAAACATAAAGAATACACTCACACGTAAGCCAGTGGCTAGTCAGTACATTTGTCTGACCAAGTGTTGTACCGGATCACCACAGTCTATCCCATCCCATTAAACTCTAGTCCTATCTCTTTTCTGTGTATGCTTTCTAGTCTGTGTGTGTATGTGCATGACCTGCTAGAGAACATCAGGCTGAACTGGAACCTCTATTGGATGAGATTTCTCACTGCCAGTCTCTCAAGAGGGACTGCAGATCTTGGGGGGGGCATAGCTCTGGGTGCCAGTAACTGTAGGAAACTGGGGCCTGGAGCACAGTTCTGGGTGGAACAACTGAATGTCTAAAACCCATGTGATGTGGATGGGTTTGGATGTGAGCAACAGCAAACTCCAATCTTGATCAGTTGGAGTTGGGGAACAAGATCAAGCTGACCACGCTGTTCATGTTTGTGTGCTTCTACTGGTGCTGGTAAAGAAACTTTTCTGTCTGCATTGATCTGTGTGGCCAGCCATGTGTGTGTACTGCACGGTGTGTGCCTCCGCCTGTGCAGGATGTGTGCTTAGCTTGCCACTGGCTGGACCCCTGGGACACAGAACCACAGTAACCTCACATTTACTGCACCAGGACAGGAGCCCCTCCCTGGGTCTTACAATGCACCAACTTTGGCTCTAGCAGACTACAAAAAAAAACTTCCCTGCATCCTGAAGTTTGTAGGACCCAGTATCTCTAACACAATTTCTAAGGTTAGCCTATCAATAAAAGTATTTATAATAAGTAACAATATCTGAGGTGATGACCGGTTTAATCTCACAATCACTATATTTGTAAATTAGTCTGCTTTTCTAGTTTGAAAATAGCTTCTAGTTTAAAAATATTTCATTACAAAATTTTCACAAAGTATTTTCACATTTTCTTTCCCCTTTGCAGCACAAAATAAACTCCTACTGCAACATCACCACCACAGGCAATAAGAATTGATCTGGGGTAGGCTTATTGGTTCTGACGTATGCTGACAAACATTTTGACTAGTTTTCTCTAAGACTTCAAACACACTACACCACTGAAATCGTTTGCTTTTTGTCCACAGGCAAAAGAACTACCTGTGACTAAAGAGAACAACCTTTGCTTCTACCTTTGAGATCCTAATAACTAACCATTCAAATTGACAGCACCAACCACCATCAAAACCTTATTGTGTCCTGAGGAACACATTTAGGAGAACCACACCTTAATTAGTCATGCTACCTTTGGTCAGAGAACGTTCAAAAAAAAGCAATTTCTTTCACTTTACCTTCTAATATTATTGTGCTCTTTCACTTAAAACAATAATCAATTACATCAATTTGAATTTGGTAAACTTCTCTCACAAAAGGCCAGTTTAGTAATAGCTTATTTGACTGCTACCTCTTACTTCTGTGTTACGGCTGATGCCTGTGATCCTGACACTCTCTCCTAAGTACTTGCCAAATTTTAATCCAGTTACAGACAGTCTAAGCTCTACCTTTATCCCCGTCCCTGATATTTTCTTAGCTTCCCTCAGAAACTCAATGGAAAATACTATATCCAGGGACTTAAGGTATTTAGAGCATCTGTTTCTTAAAGTCTTGAGTCATACAGGTCTCCATGAAACCTTGTTCCTCAAACTAACAAGTCAATCATGCTACAGCATCAATAATTCCTTTTGTCAAGCTGCTAATGATGGAAGAACTTCTAATATTTAAGTCCACCTATGTTCAAAATTTTCTACTTATGTAGTCTCCTCCACCAAATCTACTTTTTAATTCTATACTGAAGTATCAGATAGGTAAGTGATAAGGACATCTCCATTCTCTTTGCAGCTTCAGGATCTTGCTCCATGCTAGTCAGACCAGCAAATGCAACTTATTGAATGTAGTTTCATACTAATCATGCATTTAACTGCTTCATTACCTCAATGCCTTTCCTTGATTCAAATGTCACATTCATCTCAAACACAGACAAGCCACCATTTCCTCTTTTGAGAGCAGCCCTGCATAGAAGGACTTGGGGGTACCAGTGGATGAAAAGCTGGACATGAGCTGGCAATGTGCGCTTGCGGCCCAGAAGGCCAACCATATTCTGGGCTGCATCAAAAGCAGCATGGGCAGCAAGTTGAGGGAGATGTTTCTGCCCCTCTACTCTGCTCTGGTGAGACCCCACCTGAAGCACTGCATCCAGCTCTGGAGTCCTCAGTATAGCAAAGACGTGGAGTGGTCCAGAGGAGGGCCACAAAAATACTCAGAGGGATGGAACACCTCTCCTATGAGGACAGGCTGAGAAAGCTGGGGTTGTTCAGCCTGGAGAAGAGAAGGCTCTGGGCAGATCTTATTATGGCCTTTCAGTACTTAAAGGGGGCTTATAAGAAAGATGGGGACGACTTTTTAGTAGGGCCTACAGCAATAGTACAAGGGGTAATGGTTTTAAACTAAAAGAGGGTGGATTTAGACTAGATATAAGGAAGACATTTTTTATAATGAGAATGGTGAAAGACTGGAACAGGTTGTCCAGAGAGGTGGTAGATGCCCCATCCCTGGAAACATTCACACTCAGGTTGGACAGGGCTCTGAGCAACCTGATCCAGTTGAAGATGTCCCTGAACATTGCAGGGGAGTTGGACTAGCTGACTTTTAAAGGTGCCTTCCAACCCCAAACTATTCTATTATTATTTTTTTTAATACTGTGAAATGTTGAGAATTTGATATCATAGCCAAAATAATATCTGTAAAACATACTGACTAAATGCTTCACATTACTTTAGGAAATATCAAAGCTCTTAAAAATTTTTCATAGTTCTTAATTTATTTAAACATAGTAACACAGAATATTCTGTAATTTTAAATATTTTATTCTATTTACTTCCCCTTTATAGAGATTTCACACTTCAATTGATTTGGAGATACTGGTAAAAAAATCCTCTTCTAGAGTTAAGATGGTCAAGTTTCACTTCTAAAATATTTTCTTGTTAAAACAGCCACTTTAATGTGAACCTTATATATAAATTTTAATAGCATATAGTGCAATGAATGCACAAGTTTCCAACCCAGCCTACAATACTGTAAAATCAATTGTTCTCTGAATGACTGCTTATATCCACTCAGCATGAATTACTGTTTTATAGAGTACATGGATATTTTTCCCTTGTGTGCGACACAATAAACCGTATCTAGTTAGAAAAAGGAGAGGAAGATTCATCTTTTCTACTGCTTATTCAAATTTTGTGTACTAGAAATATCATTTTTCTAATTGTCTCAAGATGTTATACTGAACAATTCTCCCAAACAATTTTTATGATCTACTAGTTAGCTCATACACTCTTGCTTTCTTCCTTTTATTTAAAAACAAAGGATTCCCAGTAATTTCACAGTAGAATGTAGAATAAAAAATGATAGATGCATATGTCCTGTAGCATATATTATTGTTACTTATAATAACCAGCAACTACTACAAATGTCAGAAATTACATGGTTGATTAACCACCTTAAAAACAACAAAAACAACAAAAATCAGCATTTAAATTACCATTATATTGTTAATTCATATAAGGACAGGTTCGCAATTTTCTAATCTTGCAATCATTGACTTTAGGACTAGATTCTAGAATAAAATTTAGCACATACTTAGGCATGTAAGTGCCTATAAACTCAGATCCAGAGTACTGTGGTGGTTGCATAATTTGTTCTATCAAGAGTAGAAATGAAGCACCACTGTATTCAATATGAGATATTCAAGTGTTCAGAAGATTCTGAGTTCATAAATGCACATGCAGTGTTATCATCGGAAAACCTTACTAAATAAATTTCTCATTCCTAAAAATCAGGAAATGCTCTATTTCACACACACATACCTCCCCCCCGCCCCCCCGATTTACTTTAGATAAAAGCTTTTTATGAACTATATGCAACTTGGAAAAGCATTCTGGATAATATGCAATTACTTATTCCACATGTATTGCTAGATTCAACGTTAACATTGAAGAAATAATAGCTCTTACATCTACAGTCAGCTACACTACCATGAAACACCTATTTTTTCCTAGATATCATTATCATAGCATGACATAAAATTCCTGTATAAGCAAAGGACAAAAAGCAGGAAAGAAAAAAATGTCCACATTAGAAATGAATTAACTGTAATTTCATTGGAGAATGGTGTTTTTTTCCTAGATTAGAGAGTTTGAAAAGGTTAATAACATGGCTAACAATAAAAATTATAAACTTAACTGCCTTAATTAGTAGTCTAAAATGGAATGCTCAAAAAAAAAGCCTTACCTTCTATAGCACCTAAAGGGATGCTACAAAAATTGAACCAGCCTTTGGAAACTATTTCATAGAAATTTAACTCCAGAAAGGTATGAATTCAGTGGTATCAGTTTAGCTATCAATATGCAAGCTAAGCAACACAGACACATTAAAAAATGAAATCCAGAAAAGAAGCAATTTCGTGAAACTTTTTCAGCCTTAGAATTAAAATTAATTTAAGCCAGAGGAAGATCGTATTTTGGAGAGACTGCAGATCAAACCCATCAGAGTTTTATAAATCTCCCTAAATCTTTTCTCTGTTGTTCTGATATAGTGACATGCAATGGCTGCATAACACAACAGAGGTTTAGGAGAACAGTACTGCAAAAAAACCCCAGTGTCTATTATTATCGCAATGACAGAAAAAGATAATATTTGTTTGTTCTTGGGGATGGGTCTCAATTATCCCTCTGCATCTTTAGGATGTGTTTCATTTATTTATATTCACAAAATGACTACTTTATTGCAGAATAACTATACAGACACTACTCTTACCATGAAACCAGATTACTATAAGGAAAATTAATGGGAATTTCCTGTAATCAGAGTTTATCTTTTATTTTAAATCACTTTGTTAAAGAAAATAATTCAAACACTTGCTAAGGACTTTATGTTAATAAATAGCACATGTATGACACAGCAGATGTGCTGAGAAAACACCCCCACATTTACCACCTAGCATAAATTCAATTTATTCTTGCTTTCCTTTGATGATTGGCATTTATGCCATATCAAATGTATTTTTATTAATTCTCTCTACGCATGTTTAAGTACACATAGACTAAGATGCAGCTTCAATTTGACAAGGGAGATACACAGGCATAACATGTCTGCTAAAGGCCCCTTACTTTACAGTTGCCAGTATATCCACACCTGATGCAATTTGTCCTGGAAAAGAAGGCAGGAAGAAAAAGCAAATAAAGACAGTATTTTATATCTGAGTAATTCTTCTCAGTATCAGTGACGCCCCATGTTCCAGAAGTTAAGTATACATACTGTGAAAAGAAAGACAAATTTAATCCCTACGGTGTTTATAATTTTGTGGCTTTTGAATTTCCTAAAGGTATCTTTGCTCTTGTGTTTCCAGAAGCAGCAATCAGCACAATTCAATTACCTTCCTTGTACCAATCATTATTTTTTACACTTCTCCAGAGAACATTTTTATTCATCTACTGACCAAATGAAATAGTTGCAGTTTTTAAACCCTCTCTTCTCAAGAAAATCTCTTCCTGTATTCATCGTCCTACCTGACTATATGGTAATAGTAAATTTAATGAATTCACTTGGGAAAGCTTACTACTTCTTCTGTTCATCTGTTACTAATGAATTTTTACATTCCATTAGACTGCCTATTCACCTTGGCTGTTTCTCTGGAGTTTCTCAGTCTTCCATGGTACTACCTCATTCAAATAATTTGATATTACATAGGAAATCTGTCACCTCTTCAAGAGTACCATTCCTAAACAGCCCAAATATTGGAACAAGATATTAATTTACTGTATTTCCATATTAAAAAGGGACTCCTGAACCTTACTCCTTCATTTATCTGATCTCTCCAGTCTCATTTTAGAATTACTACCATATATCTGAGTACCATCTGTACAAAACCAATAGGAATAAGGCAATTTTAATGGAGTCTGTCACATTTACTTGGTAATACTTAAGGTGTCACTTATTTTTGCGGAAGTCTTACTATAGGGATGAGTCTTTTTCTCAAATAATGCCAAAATTTAGATCTACTGTGTCTCCTAGATTAAAATCTGCATTATTCCATTTTTCTTAATTTGTAGTAATCTCATCATCTTCAAAATTCCATAATGTTTTATTATTTGAAATGTGTGTATTCATACAATTTGTGCTGGCCTGCTAGCTACATCTAGCAAAAGGCCAGATCTTGTTTTTCTGCTCCAGCTACAACTATAATTATTCAAATAACCTATTTTTTTTAACAAGGAAGAAAAGGGATTTAGAGTATCAAAAGAAGAAAAGTTTGTGATGAAGAAACAAGGAATTATGACAGAAGCTATTCTGCAACAGTAAGTAACATGAAATTAGTACTCTGATCATAAACTAAAGCCATCACTATACCAGTGTCATGATTAGAGCAATAAATTTTAGAAAAAAAGGAAATAAATAATATGTGAAATTCTTGTGGAAAACAATCTACTTGCTTCCATAATGTACATTATTACTAAGCAGCCTAACCAATTACAGAAGCAAAAGGTGACCCCAGTATACAGCTGCCACAATTTGCCAAAATATGAGAAAAATCTTTTCTAGGTGCTATTAAATCTCAACTGTAGTAGATATTTTCTAGCTTAATTTCCTGCACACTTTTCTTTAACCACACATTTTTATATGGTTAAATTAACCCCAATATAAATATTTTAATTCAATCATTAAAATGGTTGTGCATCAGTGGAAAAAAGTATGAAATTGTTCTGTTGATCTAAATTTACTGGAAACGAATCATGGAATAATTTTGATTGGTAGGGATCTGTGGAGATCATACTGCTCAAATCATTGCTACTTCTTAGCTGGATCACATTGCTCATGGCCTTCCATAGACAAACTCTGAAAAATTTATGAATTTATTGTATCACATCTTCTTTGAATCCTTTATTCTCATTTTTAAATTCTTCACGCTACCTTGGACCATCAGTCATAGGACTTTTCTGTATCATACCAGTGCACAACTTGCTCTTTTTGTATCTATTGTTCTGAAGGAAACAATTATAGGTACACTAAACTGTTAGTCTAATTTATTTTTCTGTGCATGGAAAAAAGAGCTTCCTTCTGTTTGAAAGTACTAGAAAATTCAGAATTCAGCTTACATTTTTCCAAAGTGTATTGCTAGTTGCCAATTTTTACAGAAAGCAAAAGATAATTCTTCTCTGTGATGCTGAGAATATAAAAACATTACAGAGTATTGTCTAGCTTTAAAGAAACAGCTGTGAATTTATTTATTTAGGTCATCAGGTGTTGAAAACTAAATAGCAATGCGGCTATTTTTATAACAAATTTCACAATATCTCAGAGAAGTTTTCTCTCCAAAAAGCCATTTAGCTAAATAGATTCAGCTCCAGTAGGGGTATTTTTGTAACTGAATTAGGTAACCCTTCTCCAATAGTAGTCATTAAAACACTAAAGCCAACATAATGTTTCTGTGCTCCACTTTTGCTTCATGAGTGAAGACAAGCCAGAAGTAGCAAAGAAGGAAATGTTCGGGGTGGGGTGGGAATAAAAGAAGCTAAATCTAAGGCATTTATTTTTATTCTAAGGTATTTTATTCCACATTTACAATGTCCGGATCCACAAGTGTTTGGAATAAGAGACCAGACCTTCTCAAGCATAGTCAGTCCTCAATCATCCATGAGGAAAAAACCAAATAACCTGGATAATCTAAAACCCAATCTGGATAATCCGCTGAGGTTCCCGAACTATTTGTTCCTTGTGTTCCTCACGAGGAAATCTGGGCATTGAAGAGTGCAGCGAACACAACCTGCAGCGAGGATACGCGAGGGCCAGACATTTTGCCTTTTGCCTTCATGCCAAATGAAAGCAGCTTATTTTCAGAACTGAGCAGAACTTTGAAGTAGTATGGATATGTTTCTGCAGCACAGCATACAAGGTAAAATTGCCCTATTGTCCTGAGCTGTTTGTGCATGGAATGAGCTTGGTGATTGTCTTACAACAGTACCAATAGATTTTCAAAGTGACATTAAGTTACTGACATAATCTAGTTTAACCTCCTACAAATCACACAACTTCAGTCCCTGAGCTCAACTTACTGTTGAACTAGAGCATGTAGTTCAAACAGTTTAATTTATTTTAATTAAAAAATTAAAACATGAAGAACCTTCTGTTTCAATGTTATAATGCAGAGTCGAAAGGCCACAATAAAAAGGGGTTGTATTTTCAGGGTTGTATTTTCAGTTTAACTGATTGATGCATATGTTATGAAAAAATAACGCAAATTACCTCCAAACAATGTCTGCCACTTTCTGTGGCTTGAAACTCAGCAAAACTTCTCATCGAATAAATTCTTAGAAATAAGAGAAGATATCTTTTGAAGAAAACAGAGATTTGTATCTAGGAGGGAGATTTGGAAAAAAGACTAACCAAAACTAAATTTAAATTTTGACTGTCTTAAAGTATTACTTTGCCATATATAAATAACTGATTTTTGCTTTGATTTATATCTAAGAGATTGCCTAAGATACCACATAAAATGTTGAAAGACATTTTTCCTTTTTTTTAATTTAGTGGGCAAGCTTATAGAAAACACTTATTAGATTGCAGTTTTCTTGAAAGACTGACAAACAGAATCAAGGACATCCATTATCAGCAGAAATTCCCTTGCTAGTTTCTGCCAGGCATATTTTTTTTTTCTCACTCATTTTACTTTCAAACACTCTTTTCATCAAGACAACTTCATTAAACAAAAACTTGGGTGGGGGAATAAAAAGGAAAAAACATTTAGACTTTGAGATAATAAAATCAACAGAAGTTTACCTCCTTACCCTTATAGTAAGAACTTTTTTTTATATATCCCGAAAGCAAGTGAAAGAAAAAGTAGGAAGGAGCTGTTTCTGTGCAAAACCCAAGCCGTTTCAGGATTCTGTCAGAGAAGTTGCTTTCTCCTCTTCGTTTTTCCTCTACCTGAATCATTGGTCTTCCTCTTCAGCATTCTACACTCATTTAGCTGTAAGTCTAAATTCCCTACGGGTCCGTTAAGTATGTTGCTAGGCAAACAGTCCAGCAGCAACTGTAAAACAGGAGGTTTGGATGGGAGCCAGTTTTATAGGTCACTACACTGTAAACCTTCACATCATTAGAGAAGAAACTAGTCTTGCTAACTGCAACTATTAGGAGTGGTATTCTTTAATTTCTCTGGAAAGACTGAGAGTCATTCATACTACATTAAGTTTTCACTTAAGGGTATTTCTAAATCTAAGGCATCAATATGTATAGTACTTTTTCGTACTAGAAGAGTATAATATATAATGTATATTATGTGAGTGAGTATAACATATAAGAGTATAATATATAACATATACTAGAAGAGTATAATTCTCTAGTCATTGAAAGTTTTAATACTATCTATCAAGTGGTTAGAAATAATATAGTCATAGCCACTTTAAACATGTACAATTACCGTGCAATAGACTTTTAGCTTACTAACTTGAAGAGCACATATAACGTAACAGAGGACTTAACCCTCAGTAAGCAGTATGTATTGTGTTTTCTTTCTTTTCCTTATTTTAATAACAATAAATCAAAGCAGACCTATTCACACAAAATTAGCTACCACATCTGACTCAGGAACATGCCATCTCTTAGATGGAAGAATTGCTGCTCCAATTAGTAAGTTCAGAAATAAATAAATATAGTCCCAGAAATGAGAAGGTTGTAGTATCGTTGTTCTTACAGGCTGGAAATGCAGCAGTGAAAGAAAGCAGCGTGCAAAATCGAAAAATGAAGGCAGATCCACAATAAAAATATATGGCTTGGACATGTATTTGCTAAGGTTTCTTTAGTTACTAGATTGACATTGGAGCTCTTCTGAGCTGAAGAAACAATGTGAAGTAGAGCACAATAAAAACATTTTTATGGTAGTAGAAGTGTACCAATAATCTCCAACCTTTATGTTTTCAGGAACAAGAAAAGAAAAAATTGTTTTGGATATAAGAAATGGAAACGCATAAGCTGAAAGATCACCACTGACAAAGGTACAGAGATTTAAGCAATGACAGTAACGCCGGGGATTTCTCATGACTGTCAAGTGCAGGGAAAAATACTGGCAACATTTTTCCCAATTAAGCCCTAGATAATCTTTTGTACGCCCTAATTTGTTGGTCCGTGTATGATTTTTTTCAGTCTTAACAAGATACTCTGTATATATTTACTTCTCCAGAAATGCCAAAAAATTTCAAGCAAAGAAATTGATTTTTATAACATTACTACAATCTTGAAAGACAGTTTAGAAATTGCCTACTTATCCTGTCAATCCTTGAGGAAAACCACCAGCCGACAAAGTTATCAGCGTTATTTAAAATTTCTGACGCATATATGTTTGGGCTTGAACAGGCAAGATGGTAACTTATGCTTCCAGTTTTACAAACAACAAACTTTATTTACATGTAGTGATGAAAAAGTAACGTGGCATTTGTTTCTTAATGCACATTTAACAAACAGACTACTAGTGGCGCATTGATTTATTTTTTTTTTAGACAAATGTCTGGGCCCTGATGGCACCCAGAGGCCTTATTGACCCTGCTTGCCTCCCCTGGGGCTTCCCCCCACCATGCGCATGGCCCAGGAGCCCCATTTCACCTCAGGCTGGGACCACCAGTCCCTGCCTCATTGACACTGGGGGCAGATGTCCCTAGCCCTGGGGGCAGATGTCCCTAGCCTGCTCACACGGATGGCCTTTGGACCACCGCTGTAGCCTGTCTCCAGCCCTGCCGCTGGTCCCATCAGCTTTTGCTGCTGCTGGGACTCCTGTGATGGCTGCTGGCCCTGGCTCACCACTTACTGCATGTGGGGCTGTTGATAGTCGCTGATACCAGATCCTGGCTCTGCTCCCATGTTTGCACCCCTCGGTGAGGGCACAGGGTCCCCTTGGCTCATCCCCCTTGTGAATCTGCCCTGCTCTTGCTGCTCCCTGACAGCAGATACAGGAACATGCTTGTGGTAATTCACAATTCTACATGAATGATGAAGACTTTGCTCTTAAGCCTGGACATGGGGTAGATCTTCCCTACTCACAGTGGAAGCTTAGAAAGTTCATATGCAAACAGCAAGCAGGTGCCTGTCTTGAACTGAACCAGACGCTATTTTCTTATTCATGCATTTAGGCACTGAAATATCATCTTAAAACTGGCCATCAATTATTTGCTAATTCATGACATTTAACTGACTAAATAATATTAAACACTATTTGACTTGAGTTTTCCTGATTTTTTTTAAGTTCACAGAGATATTTTCCTGTTTCATTAATATTCTTGTCTCCATTGTTGCTGCATCAAGAAAAAAATCAAAAAAAATTCATAAACATGGATTAATGAACAGAAGTTAGGAGTTGTAAGGAGGCAGTCCATTTTGTCAGAACCTGAATACCCTGAGAAATCTGTGAAATATGTCCTCACTGAAAATCATACCAATAACTAAGGAATTAAACAACTCATTTCTGCAGATATGCAGTCTACTTTTTTTGGTATACACTTAATACACATAGACAAAACCCATATAATGAATTTTTTCCAAGTGATTTTCTATTGCCAGTGCACCACAGAGATGCCTGAAGTAGTTCTAAATGGGCTAGCTCAGTTGCTGAGATAGCATAGTCATGTTAGCACAGACACTGCATAATGCACTCAGACCATTAGTTGTAATACATTTTTGAAGATAGTGGTACATTTAGAATTTGTTTTTTTTATAAGCTATATGAACCTGAAGAATCTCAGTTGCCTCAAAAAGGCAATCCCATTTTGGAACACAACAGGACAGGAAGGAATACAATTTGGACTCATGTAAAGAAACAACTATCTTCTCTAGACAAAAAGGATAATAAGTAAAACATACTTTAATAAAGCATAATAGATGAGTACCTTTGCATGCTGCAACAGTAAATAGAGTACACTGCAACTGTCTAGTGTATTCTGCCTAAATCAATAGAACCTAGAGGAAAAACAGCTTTCTAACAACAAACAGTCAAACACACACACCTAATCAATATCAGAAATAATGAATTTACCATGCACCTCATATTTCTAAAATGGTCTTTATGAAAGTTTAGAATTATTACATGCTTTAAATCAAACCAGAACCTAGTATTTTCAAAAGAAAAATTAGATAATACATGGGAAGACTGAAGATGCATTAAAACAAAAACAATGCACTCAAAATGTTCAAACCAAACACAACAGTTTATACTACACAATTACATCAATGGCCCTATCATTTTAAAAAAATTCTGTAAAGATGTTACAAAGAAATCTAATGGGAATTTAAAGAAAAACAATCCTATACCACACACACTTTTGTTGGAAGTGAAGAACTACATTAACATTGTGCTTCATGTTCTAAAGTATGTTCTCTTCCTTAATTGCATTTTTTGATATTTTCTCCATCAATCACAATCAAATCAAGAAAAACCACAAATTTTTTTACTGTGTCTGCTCACCAAAAAAGTAAATTTCACTACATACAGACTACTCACTGCTGATTACACAGTTAAATTTTATCTCGCTCCTCTTCATAACAGGCCAAATTAAAATCATCTCATAAATGTTGGCCATGTGGTAATATGAGGGGATAAGCTCGCCACTAAGTGCTTTTACTTATAGATGCAGCTCGGAAAACCAAAGAGATTAAACTGAGTTAAAAGTTGGAGACTTCTAGCCATGTTTTATAAATTTGAAATCTCACTATAAATGAGATGAAAAAAAATTATGCTTGCATGTTTTCTACATGAAATTATAAAGTTGTTATACCAGACAGAAGTTATTTTTAATCTGTGGTTATTTTCATTTGGGGAATATTTGGTGGGGTTTTTTATTTTTTAAAAGAAATTTTTATGTTTACCAATTTCCATATATAGTAAAATGAAAACATAGCAAACATATTTATTTGTAAAGCCTTGAGGTCATCCTGACTTTGCCAGCTGCAAGAGAAACTTAATCCAAGCAAAAACTGAAGTGCTTTTACATGTAAAATGTGTTTGCTTTCACATGAGCAAGCAGCCCGCAGGTAAAAAATGCCTGCCATGGTCTCAAAAGATAATGGTGGGATTTCAAGCTCTCTTTTCAGAATGTTTGTAACCAAATTTGTTGATCAGAAGTCCACTGAATATCATAATGAACTGTATGATAATATGCAATGAGTACAGATGTGAGATCTAACAACAGGATGCCATTTACCTGCTCACATCTTTTTTTAAATTAAAAAATGCAACCATTTCCTCTCACAGCTGATGTTACATTGGATAATTTACATTTTGTGAAAATGCAGAAAAAGGAGCAGGCAGGGAATGACAAAATAACGGTATCCCTTTGCCTAAAGAATGTTTTTGGCCTGAAAACATTAAGATATTTTACAAGAGTTGCCACCATCACTGTGAGCATCGCTGGCTTGGGCTCAGCATTTCTGAAACTGAAAGTTGTTTCCATGTAGATTTTAGCCTACATAAAATTAGACTGAGTGGTACCATCAGTGAGGAGAAAGTGTAGATAAAAAGTCTACAAAACCTCTATCTTAACCAAGAATATCCAAAAGCACCTCATCTTTCTAGCAAACAGATGGAGGCAGAGGGGTAGCAAAGAGAATATACAGCCATTAGGTACTGACAGGCTTTCCTTGTTTTCTGTGTTCAAGACCGGAACATCACATGATACTGTATTTCCAGCCTTGTGTCACTGAAAGGCTTCAGTCTATAAAGATGTCAGTATAACTTTTATGCTGTTAAAAGCCCTTTTAATGTGTCAGCGTACCACGGATGTTTTTAGTGTGCACATACATTAGGCTTCACAGATTTGGACTGAGGGGCTTGGGGTTTTTTCTTAAGCTCCAGCAAGAAGATACTCTAAGGTTTGCTTAGGCATTTACTACTCTTATCTGAACTTAAGACTTCTGAACTTGTCAATTTATATTTTAACATTGATCTAGTTGGCTGAATAAAACAGGAGCCTTTGATATTTATGGTGACACATTATTTTTGTTCATTGATAATGGGACAGCCACCACGAACTACTATATATGGTTGCAAGTCAGAAATGTTCCGAGAATGAGTTCATTTCATAAGTCCTGTTAAATGCAATTGTGAGAATTATTTCACCCTTCTGTTATTTAGTAGATGTCAAAAAATTCAAGAAACCCTATCACCGACTGAAAACTTAATGAGTAGTAATAAATGATTACTAAATCCAAGGTTTTACACAGTTCCTTCAAAACTATCTGGACAAAGAATGAAAACACACATTCAAAGAAGTAGTCCCTATGTAAACCATTAAAAAATATTTAAGAATGCTTTTAAATTAATTAACAGTTTGAAATATATGCCTTCATTTCTGGATACCAACCTTTCTCCTACTCATTTGTTCCACCTAGTCAAACCCAATGCTGGGAAACAGATCACTAAGTAATGATTCACCCAGGTAGAAACACACTACATGGATGAATGTGTGTTTCGCTACACTAAATTCAGGGTTAGTTACATATGACTGAGGCATGAATTCCACAAAAGATGAAATTTTTCTCACCATTGATGAGAAGGAGGATAGCATGTAGTTTTATTCAGGATCCTCTCTATGCACTTATACTATTCAAGCGGTATATTTAATTTTTGCATGGTTGAGAAAGTCAGAGACATACTGATGGAAACTAAGCAGCTAGACAGAAATGTTAAACTATCAAAGGTACACACAGGTTAGATCACTGTCTGCTACAGACCTTTGCATTCTATACAATACGTAGTAAGAAAAATCTCGCTACCAGGTCAACATTTTCATTGACTTCAGTAGAATAGTGTTTCATCCTGAAAAATTAATATTAGAGGAATACACAGTTCCCTGGTTAGATAGCCCAGCTTCTATACACAGATCAATTTTCTCTTGGCTACCATTCCCTGTTAGGCATGCCTCCTAGATGAGGCCATCCATAAAAATGTCAGAAACATTTCACTTGGTAAAATAATTCAAAACTGGATCTCTTCCCCAACCTGTCCAATTTTTCATACTCTCCAGCCTCACTCTTCCCAGCCCTAACAGGCCTCAGCCTCCAAATCCAGCCAATCCACACCAAATAAATTTACATTTGTATTTAAAAAGCCGATTTCACACAAACCTTAGACCACAAGAAAAATGAACTGTTCAACCTTTTGGTAGTACATATGGGTAGCACAGTAAAAAAGTTTATTCTGCTTGACATATGCTTACTATGACTTTACCAGAAATCAATTTTCAAGCAAGACTTCAAAAAACTGTTGCTACATAGGCATGCATAAGGGAAAATTGCTATCAGCTGGATAGTGTAGTCTTATTCTGTTCACTCACTAAGACTTTTTCTATGATTACACTGAGCAGAACCCAACTGTTTTCTAGGAATCTGGATATTCAGAAATTTCATATGAAGACAGATATGAGTTCAGATTACAAAGTTCAAATTTTTTTTTCAAAAATTATTAAACATACTGAATATTTCTACATTACAAAATTGATTCTCATCTAAATCTAGGTATAGAAAAAGTAGAATAGGAGTAAGTCTAGTCAGTGAAATTTGTCTGACTTATGGTAATTATCCATGAAAATTAAAACTGTTTTTTTTTAATTAATTCCAGATAATCTACCAATAAGGATCCACAGTTGCTATGTTTTTTAATAAATTCCAAGGGAATTGGAGTTTCAAACCAAACATTTTCCTAGTGTTTTCAATCCAATCCTTGCATGACAAGGAAAAAGGACTATGAAATTAAAGCTTCATAGAAGAAAAAAGAAACTCCAGCATTCTGTTTTCATTTTCCAATATGAAATAAATAGAAATATGAAAAACCAATAAATAATTAATAAAGAACAAAAAAAATCTTTGGCTTTTAAAACTATTTTGTGTCCAATACTTTAATTTTGTTCTTAAAACAGAAGATATATTTTAATATATATTTAATATATATTTAAGATATATTTTAATATACATTTTAATATTTTAATATTAACTTGTGAGATACTATGTACTTTATCAAGTACTGCAATACACCTGCTGACAGAAATGAGACTCCAGGGGTCACCAGTAAAGAGAAAATTTGCAGTATATGCTTTCTATAAAAGTGTAATCAAAGAGAATATTTTATATAGTCAGAAATAACTTCTTAACATTTCGCACTCAATCAAAACAGTCTAAGGCTAAATTTTCTAATCTCATAATGATTCTTGACCAGCACAGGAAATTTCATGAAAATATGTTAAAGCTACTGTACTAAGTGACTTCAGTAAAAGTAGGAAAGACCACAATCAGAGTAACAGTTAAGAGTAGCAAATTGAGCATATTTTTATCAGGTTACCTCTTCTTGCATTCTTTTATACGGCACTATAACTTTAAAATAAAATAGGAAACTGAAAGAGTCCCTGAATTAAATTTTCTCATGATACCTCTCTACTGCTGTCATTCAATATTCCCTTCCTGTGACTCAGAGACTTAGCAGATTTGAAGGTTTTTTTAATACATTCCCATATAAATTATTAACATAAGTGACATAAACTATTTTCACTCTTTTCTATACAGTGCTCCAATATGTTTCTCATTACTCTCTTTGACTGAAGACAAATACTTGAAAAAAAAATGAAACCACCACCTGAAAAAAAAAATTGTATTTGAGATGCAGCAAATTTGGTAGAGCTGCCTATTCCACCTCTGCATCAGTAAAAAGCTGTTATCTTCTTAAAAGACTTCTTTCTTTTAAATGAGGCCTTCTAGTATGAAGTAACCTCGAGAACAAAAGACACAAGTGAAGATCCCTAGAATAAACTATTTTCTCCAAATTGATGCAAGTCCTCTCATAATTTCTGTGCTGATTCAGTTATCTTGCTATTAATATTAAAATGTATTTCAACTTCCAATGGGAGAATTTTTGAAGCAACTTTTGTAATAAACCAGGATAGTTTGGGGAAAGTGTATACTATCAGGTTCCCAAGAGCAGAAACCAGTTGTGAAGTAGCTCTGCATGTTAAGAATAAATTTCAGATGAACTTGAGTAGTTCTTTTGAAGCAGATAGTAAGTTAAACCCCAACAGTCCTTCCTGCCATAGATCGTTATAATTAATAACCAAGTAAAATCAGCTAAGTCAGAGAGCAAAAGATGAGGAACCTAAGATTTATTTATTGTGTTTCAAATACATCCTGGGAATCATACTTGCAACATCTTTTCTAACCTGACTGGACTAACTGGAAGTCAGAAGACAAGACATCTATATGAATATCACTAATATTATTTAGTCTAGAGAAAAATGATACCTTAAAACATATTACTTCAACAATAGCAAGAATTCACTTGTTAGCAAGGGAAAAAGGATAATATTAAATATTCAATTATGATCATTGTCTCTGAATTTTTTTTCTAGCAACTGCCATCTTTGGGAGAAGGAGATCCCAAATATCAAAACACTGTGAAGCAAACGTGCTAAATACAGTTAAGTCCTCCTCATGAAGAACTTTTGGTTTTTCAAAGATCTTCCTGGAAAAAAAAAAATCAAAGAAAAATATTAACATAGTTAAAGTGGACTTATTAGAGAAAGGTTTATTCAGCCAAGAGCAGGCAATTTTTCAGTATGTTTCACACTATAGAATACAGAATTTAAATAAATAAATATTTTAAGCTGTTGGTTCCCTTGGGCTACCATACGTATCTGACCCTGTCCACTGAAGAGGATAGCTTTCCTTAGAAAGAAACTGCAAAAATGAATTTTGCTTCAAGACTGGGATATTAGGCATCAGCACAATATTAATATCAATACAAATACTACAGGCTGATCCATCAGCCTTCCAATACGTCCTGATTTTGGTGGATTGGGGAAAGAAAATATACGATACCCAGGTGCTTTGCAGATTATCCAATACAAAAACCAGATAATTGTTCATTCAGAGTTAATATCTCTTTCTGTCAACAGCACTGATAATTAACAGCATTGATAATTCAATATTCATTTAATTATGTATAATCCAATTTTTAGAAGACAATTTATTTAAACTAAATAAAGAAACAAGAATCTCATCTTTAATTAAAAATAATTCCATTCCTCCTCATTAAAAACCAAACCAAAACAAAACAAACTTTTGGGGAAAAAAAAGCATTCTGTACCTTCCTCCAGGAAGCTAATTTCATGGTTCTTCAGGAGCATTCTTGTGATTTTTGAATGGTTGGGGCATACAGTATTTTCTCAGTCAGCAGAAATGCACAACAGATTTTGATTTATGGCTTGTTATTACTGATTATATGTAGTCTAACAAATAGAATAGGAAATAATCATCTGCATAAACACTTAGACTGTATCGATGTTTAATCTCTGTATGTTAGAGAGCTGCTAAAGACAAAAGCATCGGAGAGGAACCTGATGAAGTTCAACAAGAGCAAGTGTCAAGTGCTGCACCTGGGGAGGTCGAACCCCATGCACCAGGACAGGCTGGGGCATGACCTGCTGGAAAGCAGGGAGTCCTGGTGGATGACAAGCTCAGCATGAGCCAGCAGTGTGCCCTGGTTGCCAAGAAGGCCAATGGTATCCTGGGGTGCATTAAGAGGAGTGTGACCAGCAGGTCGAGGGAGGTTATCCTCCTCCTCTACTCTGCCCTGGTGAGACCCCACCTGAAGTACTGTGTCCAGTTCTGGGCTCCCCAGTTCAAGAAGGATGAGGAACTACTAGAGAGAGTCCAGAGGAGGGTAAAGATGATTAGTGGACTAGAGATGATCAGGGACACTGGAGTTGGAGAGTCTCCTTCTCTGGAGATATTCAAAGCCCGCCTGGACAATGTCCTGTGCAACCAGCTCTAGGTGAACCTGCTTTAGCAGAAGGGTTGGACTAGATGATCTCCTGAGGTCCCTTCCAACCCTTGCCAGTCTGTGATTCTGCAATTCTGTGAAAACACAGTCCAATAATCCAAAGCATTAAAACTCCCTAAAATACCTTTTAAAAAGGACAATTGATGATTTCTTATCATCAAATTACTGTTGTTTTTCTTTTTTTTTTTTAATTAAATCATCATCCATAGGATTTACAGCTGGCTTGTATCTGCTATTTGAATTATCACCCAGATTTGCTACCTAAAGATTGATGAAGTACAACACTTTAAAGATCTAGATATAGTCATGGTGTTGTCTGAGAGGGAGAGGAGAAGGCTACGAAGTCTCTTCCCACCTCATGATGTAAAGCAGGGGTGAGCTAGAGCAGCTATAGCGTGGAGCAACTTTTCCCTCCGTCTGCACATTTATATGTCTGCCTTGCAAATACAGCTGTTTCCAGACATTTGCAAAGCTAAGAACACTGCCAATGAAATGAGGTAATGAAATAATTATTGTTTTTCCTTAAACACAAGCAGGCAAATTATTTCAGAGAATCTTTTTTTTAAAAAAAAAACCCAACCATGCTACCAAGGATGAACCACCTTTTGAAAAGCAGAGATGAAAAAAGGTTATTATTTTCCTGTCTTTATTTCCAAACTAATGGTCTCTTCCATCCATTAGGACTTAAATACATCTGCAGCCTCTCATTATGGAAATCAGGGAAAAGGAACATATGAGTCAGTAAAACAACCTGAAAAGGTTAAGAAAACAGAAGGAAAAAAAACAACTATGGAAAACAATGCAAACTGATATAAAGATTTCATGCAAACTTAAGTATCTGGATGACTCAGTATTAGTTGAACATCAAACTGCAATTTGTTCATCACTCATAGTTTTGGCTCCCTGTATTACCAGTACAAAACGATAGACAATCATGCAGCGACACACACGCACATGCTTATTTACAGTGCATATCAGCAACCTAGCTGTATGGGTTTTTTTTTTCCCATTTAGTGAAATTTATTTCTAAAACATCCACTTAATACTTGAACTGGATGCTTGAACTGCTATATTTTGACATTTGTCTGACCAGAGTTATATTTAGCTATCATCAAGGAAGGCCATAACTTGGGCTGTCAGGCTAGTAAAGGCAGCAAGACGCAGCAGGAGGAGAGCAGAACTGAAGCATCACCCTCCCTAAGGAGGACACAGGTTTATGGGGCACATGGTTGTGTAGTTGCTTTCATCTAGTCCTTCCATAGCCAAAGGACAGAGGTGCTGAACAGGCATTGAGATGCCCAGCGGTCACAGGGACAGAGTGAAGCACCTCTTATGTCCCCGTCTAATCAATGTCCCTACATTTGAACTCATATTGACATACCCCTCCTTTTTTTTAAGTCTATACATTTTTTAATAGGAAAAGAACCATTTATTACATTCAGAGTGTTTTATTTCAGTGTTCAGGTTCCTGTGGGACATCCAAAACATCTTGTTTCTACTATAGCAGGCACTTGCTCCTAAAAAAAAAAAAAAAAAAGTTTGCTTTCTCATTTTCTGTCTTGCTTTCTCCATACCAAATCCAGCATGGTAAATACAGGTCAACCTCTTATATTTTAGATAAAGTTGAAATCTACAGATAAATTCAGATTCTTGATGTAAATGCAAATTTAGAGCTAGTGTTTAGTTTTTGGCATAAACCCATCACAAAGATGGTGCAAGATCAGGCAGGATGGGGCTCTGAGCAACTGGTTCTAGTTGAAGATGTCCCTGCTCATTGCAGGGGGGTTGGACTAGATGATCTTTAAAGGTCCCATCCAACCCAAACTATTCTATGATTCTATGATCGTTCAAAGGCACAAGGTACCAACATCTGATGTTTGCAGAGGCTGGGATACAGGCAAGCATGGCTGGCTTGTTGCTGGGGCTGTGAGTTCACTTAAAGGAGGCCATCGTGCCAATGGGTAGGGGAAGGGAGGACAGAGAATGCAGCTGTTCTTCTTCAACAAAGCTTTACTATTCATTAGATGAAGGCAAAACAAAGCATTTTATCTTTCCTCTCAGGGGGGCAAAATTCAATTTTTCCAGCACCGCTGAGTAGTGCTAAGATGTGACACGCCTAAACTAATGAAGTCAAGAAAACTGTTGCATTTTTAAAGCACACATTAACTACACTTGGCTAATATCCTATTTAGTGATACTTTGTATCACTGTATAATTACAAACCTATAAAATCTCCATTAAGTTCACACCAGTAAACATTTCTTTGAATTGAGTGAAATAAAGCATTTTGATGTATACTACTCTTAGCATTTATCTTACGTATTAGAAATATATTCAGTAGATCAGATTACAAAAACCTCATAATTCCACAAGAATCAAAGTAACAGAGCACTTAATTGCCTCAGACCAAGAAAGGAAAAATGATGGCAGAATCAATTAAAAATATATTAAACAAATGTATTTTAGGTGGCAGCACCCCACCTTTATTTCAGTGCATATTTCCTTGGGTTTTATGAGTTTGCTAGTTTTACATCACTGCATGATATAAAGAGATAAACAACAGTGATTGCCTTATGGATTTCAATATAGCCTAGAAGGTAAAACAAAATAAAAAAAAAACAAACATAAAATATATCATACACTTTTTGGAGGGGATTAGAATTTTTCTTCAGAATTACTTTCCATTTTTTCTCTACCCACAAAAATTTTGATTTTAAAAAAGTCTTCTCTAGATGAGAAGCACCAAAATGGCTTTTTCCTAAAGCACTGAATATTTGAAATGTTCCTGGAAAGTTCTGATAAATGAAAGGGATCATTTGTGAGTGTCACATCTTTTTCAGTCTCTTCTGCTTTACAGACCTTGGAACCTGATCTTTTAATCGCTGGATGCCAAGAAAAGACCCTATGACAAGCTTAATGACCCACCCAGACTGCAGCTAGCTGTAAATTAGTTAAGAACAAAGAGGAGTGGAGGACTTAGGAAACCTGCCTCAGTCTTTTTATGGGGTTTGTACTTTTCTTGAACAGATGCAGACAGATGTTCTAATTTCCCAGAGGATGTCAAGTCCACGGACCCATCTTCATTGTATCACAGTCACAAGCTACAAAATTTCAAAAGTTCTGGCAGATCTTTCTCTGATATGCTCTCTCCATTAAAATATGCAAGACATACAAGATGGAACGTTAAGAGTTTGTGCAAAGGGAATACCTGGAATCAAAAGGCTCCTCACATTTTCATGCTACCAGCGACAGATGGCAACTTCTAGCTTCCAAACTCTCACTTATATTAAAATTGAGGAATTATTTTCCTTTTTTCTAAGCCACAGATATGTTTAAAAACCAGAGTAAAAATCGTGAGAATATTATGTGTAAATGTATAAACATACATAATTATTTACAGAAACACACACACATTCAATCAGTAAAGGACCTGTAACTTTATCCAGTAACCATGTATCCACAAAATCATGATTTAGTAGCCCAGCATAAATATTGAACACTGAATACTCAACCTTCACAAGGAAATAGTCACAAACAATTTGATTATGTTGATTTATTAAACACATGTAGGGAAACTAATCAGTTAAACAATTGGTATATGTCATAATCAGGAAAAGAGAGACATCTGAGAGACACACAAGTATTTCTGAACTATTAATGTGGACATTAGAATTTAAAACAGAAAATACCAACATTTAAACAAAAAAAAAGCATGAATGAGCTCCAAAAGTGTGGAGAATCAAACTCAGCCATCTTATTTAAGACCTTAGATGTAAACTAAGGGAACTCAACACAAGACATTCCAGCTTTCTTGAGAAGAAATAAGACCATCTCCAAGCACATAGCAGTCTGCCTGCTTCCTCCCCTCCCTTCTCTCAAAAAAAAAAAAAAAAAAAAAAAACCTACCCAGAAAGTCCAAATACATTCTAGTAGTAAATCTTTTCAAAAGATAAGATCATGTCTGAAATCAATGTATGCTATGCTGCAGAGGTTTTCAGCAGCCTATATAAAAAGTTTTGGCTATTGTAGTGGCATGACAGCTACAGACTCAGCTGCCAGCTACAACTTCCTAGTTCATGAACAGATACATTGGGTGTTGGTCACTGAAGACTGATGCCTTTGGGGTAATGTGGACCCAAATATTGCTGTACTGCTGTTGACTATTTTGTAGAGCAACAAGGGTATCACTTCTAGCACAAGAAGGCCATTTTGCTCTTCCAGGCAAACATAAAGGAATGCAATTGCAAGACAGAAAGGGGCAGACCCAATATAGTAGATAGCAATCCAAAGCATTGTGATATGTAATGAAGAATATGGTCTCCTTGTCCTTTACTGTATACATATTGAACTGAATTGCAGGGTATCTCCTGCTTCTATTGATAGTAGAGGGAAGGTACTCCTATTTTTGCATGTAAAATATTTTTCCTTCTTAGAATAAGAAGGAGTCATTTTGAATTAAATTAAGATAATTTAAATTTACAAAATTACCCTCAAATATCAACAAGAAGTAGTAGCATTAGATTGGGATGAATACCTTCATAAGATCATCTATAATTCATAATAAAGCTGGAAAAATAACTCTTCTATAAAATATATATATTCATTGTACATATATAATTTAGTTTCCTAAGTGTAAACATTGCAACAAGACGTTTTATCACTGATTGCTGCTCTAATAATATACCAAATGCCAGTTTGGAAATTAAACATTCACAAGAATACAATTAAAATGAAAACCCCACTCCCCCCCCCCCCCAAAAAAAAAAAAAATCTGTGATAAATAAATGAATCAAAGTAGTATTCCTGCTGCCTTTGTCCAGTTCTTTTTTCCCATATGGTATCTTATTTGTCATATGGAGGCTGCAAAAATACCCTTTTAGAGAATAAATTAGAAAAATGAAGCATAAACAATAAAGCCTGCTCAGCAGTCGTGTTTTCCAGTGCTCTGTAGGGTAGCTGCAGGAATTTTCCATGCTGTGAGTGTTAATGAGACCCTCCATAGGCACCATTAATACATAAAAGCAATCACCTATAACTCACCTTTTCAAATCTGTACTTCTTGAATTTAGTAACTGGAAGCAAAATAGGAAGCATCATGCAAATGCCACCCTCATTTACTGATATGCAACCATTATCCAAAAAGGGGAT
Source organism: Gorsachius magnificus (assembly GCA_034008185.1). NCBI lineage: Eukaryota > Metazoa > Chordata > Aves > Pelecaniformes > Ardeidae > Gorsachius > Gorsachius magnificus. Next base: position 187,541,129 of record CM067081.1, read on the forward strand.
GAGAACTGAAAAGTTATCACAATACATAAATGCTTCAATAATCAAGCACAGAGTCCAGAAGCACTTGGAAAACATGTACAGTTTCGAAGACTACAAAACTGTTCCTAAACATATGGTTTTCCTGATGGAAGAAAACATACTTATAGGAACTACTAATTAGCTAAAACCGGCTGGAATCAAGATACTTAGGTACTGAGAACAGAATGGGTATCTGACCAAACTCTATAACGACAGTAATCTGGCATGAAAAAAAATCTTATAAAGATTTTATACAGTTTATTTCCAAGGTGTGGTTTATCTTTTATAACATTTATTTAAATGAAAGGGAGGGAAAATTTCAGATTTTCTATATGGATGCCACAGAAGTTCTGGCTAACAGTTGCCAACATGAGACAATTGTCACTAACCAGTACTTCACACAAGCAAGTTTCCAAACCAGGCACTGGACTTCAGCCAAAGACAGCCCAACCAATCTGTGAGGGACCTCAAGGTTTTGGTATATGGTCCCCCATTCTATTCCATTTCTGAACTGCCAACCCTCTGGGCAAAGACATGTGTGGGGTCTGTCAGTCCTTAATACTTCACAAATTTTAAAGTGAAAGATAATTAGTTCAATTCTGCCAAAAATGCACAGCTTAGGATATTTCGTGCTATATTTAGTGACAGAAACGTGAAAGAGTAATGCCTGATAACTATCTTGCACTCTGGACTGGGTTCAGAGTGATTTCTCTGCTCCAGTTACTGGCAAGTTTCTATATAATTTGAACAGATACCCAGAAATGAGATGCATTTTTTTAAACAAGTCCCATCTCTTCCTCAAAATGGACATTGACTTCTGGTAAAAGCTTGCTTTAGGTCACCCTTTCTCAGCTGCATTTCTGCTTCTGATGATGTAAATTAACACTTGGGTTTCGCACAGTTCTCATTACCCATAACTAATTTAGGTAGGACATCCTCTGAGCAGGACGTCCCCTCTGAGGACAGGGCTCTGAGCAACCTGATCTAGTTAGCAGTGTCCCTGCTCACTGGAGTGGGGGTTGGACTAGATGACCTCTAGGGGTCCCTTCCAACCCAAACCATTCTATGATTCTATGATCCTATATCAATGCAGTCCTTTTTGCTGGGTAAAGATACTTTTTTGAATGCTACTACCTGCTGGATGAGCCCAAGCATGTAATTTGGGTTGCAGTTCTAAGCCGAACACACCAAATACGTATCAAAGGTATCCTGCAAAGCCAGCTTTGCTAGAGATTAGTTCCTGCCCTTCCCTACCCTACAGGCTTTGATGCCTGTCAGGCCCATCACAGTAATTTCAGCATGCTAAGTTGTCAAAGACACTTTTATTTTGGTGGTCAGGTTGGCTTCCTGACATCTTAGTGTGCTGCAAGAGCTGAATCAGCATCTGGGGTGAACTGAAGCATTCAAAAGGAGGGTAGTAAATGAATACAGTGAAAGACAGCAGCCAGCAGATAAACGGGCTTGGCTGCTCCCACACTTATTTACAGAATGAAACGTACTTCCTGAGCGCACTTTGCTTTCATATAAGTGAAAAATTACTGTGGCTGTACATGAGATTTTCATCCTTAAACTTAAATAAAATACGACTTCAGAAATACTCATTATGCAAATACGTAACTGAAAATAAGAAATGCACCTCAATAGCTCTTCATAGAACCAAAATATGATGACGGACAAACTTGAGAATGGTAATTTATTTGAGATAAATTATCTACAAATGTGACTTGCTAGAACAGGGGGCACCATGACAGCAGCCATTTTCATCTAAGACTAAAATTTCTTTTGCTTCCAATTTTAGACTAGAATATCACCAGCAAGGAGTGACATACTGATATTTGGTAGTTTCAGTGAGTGGTTCACATAACTGAAATATCATTTCCTCTCATCTGGATTCCATCAAATAACTTAGAAAAAAGTAAATTCCATCACTGTTCATGTTCCCAAACAGCAGTAGCTGAACTGCAGTTTTCAAAGGCAGAAGGCTTTATACACTATCCCAGTGGCATGTTAAACCACTGTGTCAATTACTATTGTAATCTACATCATCTACTACATCTCCCTCCCTTTCTTTTTTTTTTTTTCTCTCTCTCTCTTTTTAATGAAAAAGTGAAATACTGCTAGTGCCTGCCAGACAGGAAATTAGCTCAACATTAAGGACAAGTAAAATTGCACTAACACTCCCTAAAAAGAGCATAGCTATTTTCTGAGTTTTTCTTATTGCTTTTCTACTCTGCTACTCTGCTGCATAGACATCTGACTAAACCAATAAATAAGCAAAGTTCAAAATGGCCTGATCCAGAGCACAGCAAAGTCAAGGGAAAATGCCTCAACATATTTAAATTTAGACATGCCTGCCACAAACTCCCACTTCAAAGCAACTTTGAATTACTGTTGATATCAGCGGTACAACTGTTATTACGATGAGAAGCTCATTGCCACAGGATGTTTTACAGACGAAAGTCTGAAGAGGTACAAAAGGGGTCACCAGAATTAATGGCGGATGGATATTAAATTAGGTCAGAGGAACCAAACAAAACAATACAAATGCCACATGTGGCTCAGTCCCTGAAGTCCTATCTGTTGGAAGCAAGATTTACTAGGGAAAGAAACACATTTCTTCTTCCATATGTTATGGTTTGAGCAGATTTATGGGACTTTATTTTGGTTTTAAATACTGTTTACGTCTTCATTCTGTCAAGAAAATTCCTTATTTCTTAAAACCCACTTACTGCAAGGAAAAAACAAAAGTAACCAAGACTGATAAAAATAAACATGAACCCCATGAAATGCAACATTTGTGATCCTTTCTTTTTAGTTATGTTGGTTTTTCATTGATCGTTAGTGATATGGCACAAATAAATGGGGCATTCTGCTAGTAGTAGACTTTTTTCGCCTTATAACAGATTCACTAAATAATGTTCCAATATTGTGACACCAAAAGTGCTGGTGCTTTTCATGTGTTCTAACATTGTTTCAAAGAATTATACTCAAACATCGAAGGTTATTTTTCTCAACCCAAATTTTGCACAGATATAAACTGCTATGGTAGATTAACCTCAACATGTCGAGTTATATACATGAATCATTAGGTTTTATTTAGTGGACATTTCTAAATATCAGCTTTCAGTGAGGTCTGTGCTGATAATTTTTTTCCCTGTAATTACCCACTGAATTTATTTGAACTCATTTATTGCTAATTTGTCAAAATAAAGAATCACACTAGAATCAGCAACTTTATGCTAAATTGTACATCCATTTAACGCCTACGAATGCTGACCATGGAACTGTATTTCTTGTGTTCCAAGAAAGCATACTGGGATAAGTTTCTCAGGACTTCAGTCTTAAAAGGATCGTCAATAGCAATATACGTTTAATCTTCCTCTGCTCACAGGTATATAATATAAAGTTTACAGACCAGAGATTAGTTTTCACTTAAATTATGGCTTCTGTGATGGGTGTGACCTACTTTATTGTGTGTTCTTAATTGCTTGTCTCTTCAAGTAGAGTGAGTAAGGTAAAACCATCTGGAGCCAGAAGATAGTCCCAAAGGCAATGAGGGATGGCAGAGCAGGGAGTGCCAAAGGGAGCACGCATATGCAACCAGGAACCAGAGGAGAGAGAAAATTAGTAAGGATCAGAGGGGATGATTCAGAATTTTCTTCATCCCAGAAAGCCATGTAGTAGTTGAAACCAAGCATGGGATGAATGAAGGACCTACTTGCAAAGACTCACTGTAGATGGGAAGAGTAATACTGAAACCCTGTTTATTCTGGTTTGCCTAACCTAGCCACATGGGGTATTTTCTCTGTTTAAAAATAATTATCCAGTATAAACTGGTTTTGTGCATTTAAAAATCTTCTGGTCTTTTTCAGGAGCTCCCTATAAAGAGAAGGTCAATGCAGATTCACTTCAAAGCTCTGGTCTTCTTAGGGAACCATAAGAGCTTGCTAGAATTCTGCTATCAAATATCATTTCATTAACAAGTCAAGATTATATTTTTATACATTTTTTAGGTTTACAATTTATAGATTTTACAATCTATGGAGAGGTGCTTTATATAGAGATTTAGAAAATTTATAAAGATAATTTTATAGATCTACAAAATTTATGGACAAATCCTCTTAAGGTAAATGAGAAAAGACTTTTTATTTATTTGATACCTAACACTTATGCCAGCTATACTTACCAGGGAGAATGAATTTCAGTTTATATTAACTTTTCTCTCTGTGCAGAATTTGCCCGGTAGGGATTATGTCTATATCTGACTTAACGGATCAATTCTGAATGACAAGAAAAGAAAATATATAGTCATCCAAATTTCTATTATACTCAAATGAGATATTATAAAAAGTTATTCTTATGACTAAGATTATGATGACTCTTTCTAGACGATATCACTTAGATGGAGAAGAACTAACAAGAATGCCACCTGAAAGCTAAACAGAGGGGCAACAATAGTCTACACATACCACTCAGAAATACAAAGCAAACACACAGCTTCTAAAAATGGCAAATGTATATAGAGTGAGCTATAACTGGTGTTCATTGAATAACTAGAACAAAGTATGAGTGTAGGTCAACTTTCTAGCTGTAGAGGAAGAGTTTAGATACTCAAGGAGTCTTCAAAGTGAATCTGAATCTACAAGGGCATAATGTGGGAAAATAGGTTAAGAACAGGCAGTATTACTATTTTTAGGCACAAAGGAAATCTAAGAGTATGCGTACATGTGAATCCCAACAGAGAGCGAGCCATGTCAAAAAAAATAAAAAAAAAACCTATAAAAAAACCTCTTGTAAAAGAAAAAACTACTCGACAAGTTAGAAGGACAAATAATCTAATATTTTTTTTCCATAATTTCCATTAATGATAAAAAGTGCTAAGAAGGGAGTAATTTACCTATCACACTGGGTTTTTGTGAACAGTGCTTAATGTTCATTAAGTGCTCCAAAGCCAAAACCAGCTACTCAGACATTCATACTGTTAATAAAATGCTTCTAACAGACTGAAATAACAAAATGGTTTTGAAGGCTCTCAAGTCAGATGACAAGACCTCCTACTTTTGGGTCAGTCCCAAGAGTCCAATCATGTATTTAGTTGTAGGGTTTAGTACTAGTTTATGTACAATCATAGAATCATAGAATAGTTTGGGTTGGAAGGGATCTTTAAAGGTCAGCTAGTACAAATCCCCTGCAGTGAGCAGGGACATCTTCAACTAGATCAGGTCGCCCATCCAAACTGAGCATGAATGTTTCCAGGGATGGGGCATCTACAGCCTCTCTGGGCAACCTGTTCCAGTGTTTCACCACCCTCATTATAAAAAATGTCTTCCTTATGTCTAGTTTACCTACCCTTTTTATTTTAAAACCATTACCCCTCTTCCTATCCCAACAGGCCCTGCTAAAAACTTTGTCCTCATCTTTCTTATAAGCCCCTTTATATATTGAAAGGCCACAATAAGGTCTTCCTGGAGCCTTCTCTTCTCCAGGCTGAACAACCCCAACTCTCTCATTCCTCTGAGCATTTTTGTGGCCCTCCTCTGGACCCACTCCAACAGGTCCTTGTCTTTCCAGAGCTGGACGCAGTACTCCAGGTAGGGTCTCACCAGAGCAGAGTAGTTGGGCAGAATCACCTCCCTCGACCTGCTGGCCACACTGCTTTTGATACAGCCCAGGAAACAGTTGGCCTTCTGGGCTGCAAGTGCACATTGCCAGCTCATGTCCAGCTCTTCATCCATCAGTACCCCCAAGTCCTTCTCCACAGGGCTGCTCAGTGTACAATCTACTCATCCCGTTCTGTTTCCATCCCTCTTTTCGTGTATTTCCCTAATAGTCTTTAATTCTGCTGATTTGGGGCCCAGCTCTAACAGAGTAAGTTACCACACAATTACATCATTTTTCCTATCTGTCCACCAGCCTCCTCTCCAATTTGTAACAAAATAAAAACTCTGACTTACCAATGTCATTGTAGTTTAGTTTAAGAAAGTAAGGGTATTCCACCTAAAGCAGTATCCTGTCTGACAACAGCCAAAATGGATCTTTAGGGAAAAGCATAATAACAGGGTAGCTGAGCATTCAAACTACCATAGAAAATGTTTCTAGCTTTGAGCAATTTTCAGTCCAGAGCATCCCGAGACAAAATTGATATCTTTATATCTTGGATTTTCTTCATGAAGTAAAAAAGGAATTGACTCTGATATGATTGCATTGCCCATCTCCACAGATCCACCCTTTTAAAAATTTTCTTTTAATTTGTTGAACAACTTTCACCTAATTTAGCAGAGCAGTATGAAGCGTCAATGTATTAAGCCTCATAATGTTAAGTTTTTGCAAATGTAAGAAAAATCAACAGTGGGGGAAAGGAGACACTTAATGACCCTCATGGGAAAAGACTATAGAGTGACCATAATCATTCTGTGTTCCCACATGGCCCCCACTGTGGCCAGATGAGCCATGGCATAGTTCTGCCCCTTCCACAACCCTAGGTAGGATTTCACAACACAGCGGTAGGTATTATACAATATGCTGGATGGAAACTACTATGGGGTGACAAGGCTGTGGCAACCTGAGGAAGAGATGGAGGTATTGCTGTCATAGAGAGTAGAGAAAAGAACTGAGCATACTGCAGTGGGAAGGATAATGTGGGGAAATGGGGAGGGAGCTGCAATGTCTAGAGGGATATATCATAACTTTGCAAGAAACCTGGCTTCTAGCTCTGTGCAACACCTGAGCACAACAAAGTCTTCCACTCAGTCCACAGTGGAAAAAGTAGAAGAAATCAGTGTTGAAAGGAGAAGGGCAGGAAATCAAAACAAGACGTAGTAGTGGCATAATGGAGAAGGCAAGCAGTCTGCACAGTAAAACAGTTCCAGAGATACATTTCTGTACAATTTGAAAAAAAAAAGCCTGCAAATTTAGGTAGATGGAAAAGTACTTAAAAGCCAAATTCTTCATGTTAGGATTTTCTGTCCATTGCAAGGCTTTAGCGCTACTTTGTGACAACTTTTAGAGTAACAACAAAAACTAAAACACTAACTAAAAGAACAATCCTTCTTCACATTTTGTTGTTCAGCAGTTGCCTGTACAAATGGCTTCCGCAGCATAAAACATTACTATAGACTGACAGCACAGATGACGATAAAAACTAAAATATCTCTCAGGACCAACTTCCAAACTGCTATCAGAATTTATTAGAAAGATTTTCTACTGAAAAGACATTTTTAACATTTCATAATTTGTTTTCTTTCAAACAGGAAAGAATAAAAATTCTCACAAATTCAAAAAATGTTTCACTTAGAAATCTAAAAAATTCACCTTTTGAATTATTCTGATAAAGAAAAAAAGTTAGCCCAGAACGAGATAGGATCAGCAAACTGATTCTAACCTGAAATTGCTATCTTTTGATATAAATCACATTTTTCATTTTTTTAAACCTTTTAGGTTTTAGAGAATAACATCATATCTGTATGCCATGAAGGCTACATGGGGAGTTCTAAGAGCCTCCAGATACTCTATGCCAATAGTTTTTTGATGCAAAAACTGTTCTTTCATTGCACAGAGGTGTTGACTCTTTTCATTAAGAAGCACAGTACAAAAATTTACATTTGTACAAATATGTACAAAAATTTACTTTCTTTTACACATATGCTGCACTTGTCAAGCTTCTGTTCTGCAAATGTTTGCAAATATGCCAGTCATCTCCTGAACCAACACTTAACACAGGTAAACAAAGTGTTTGGGCAGAGGAAGAGTCTTGGTCTGCCAAGACAAGGATAACTCTATCTTGTTGCTTAACTGGCTCCCCTGCCTGCTCCTGAAAACTCTGCGTGGCTCCTACATATTGCCAGACCATGCTGGAAAATACTCATTGCCAGCTTTCAGTACTACAGAGAACCTGGAAAGCACAGGAGTGGAAATGGAGGCAAGAAATGTACACTATAAAAGGTAGAATCTGGATAGAAACTCATTGATAGTCAATGCCTGTCAAAGACATAAAAGGTTTGCAGCTGAATAAGAGAGTGCAGAGACCCTCGGGCTGCATGTCCACAGTACTTTTTCTAGAGCATTCAGAAAAAACAGGCTAAGAAATGGATAATCAATTACTAGAAAAAGCACTTTGGAGGAAAGTATATGTAACCTTTCTCTCAAGACATTGAGAATCATACTTCACTATCATGATCATAGGAGGTCAGGAGGTCTTGTCTCTTAGATGTGGATGGAATTCCTGACATCGTGCTACACTTACTAGCTTTTTAAACTCCACAAATACCTAAATCACTCCTCCTTATATTATTTTTCACAGCTGTAGATACTATACGTAGCCCTGTCATTATCTTTATTGTAGGTCCTTAGCCAACAATTGATTCCACACCTCATAGCCCAAACTGCTCAATACAATTTAAAAATTTTATCCATTGTTTTCAGCCTCCTGCTTCACTTCATGCCAATCTGTTTTAACCTTTAGATCCTCAAGAGAACAAATCAAGTACTAAGCCACAAGTCACTCCACTGTTGTTCTTAACACAGTTAAGTTGTGTGCATCTATTTAAATTATACCATTTTTCTGCCTTTAGCAGCTTATATCCAAAAGCCAAGAAGAGCAGAATTTGGAGAGTATAATCTGACTCACCTTAAAGATGCTTAATTTTCAGAAAGAGCTATTTCTATACTGAATCATCTCCATAATAATTCATTTCTTGAAAACAGTGTCACAAATTTCTCACTTCACCAATAATACTCTTAAAATGATTTCAAGGTTTTTTCTCACATATACAGGAACTTTAAAACAATGTGATAAGGTTATCTTTCTCATTTTCTTGAGTTTCTGTGCTGTTTTATATGGCAATAATGATACATATGTATGAAAAATATAAAAATAATAACAGATAAACTAAAAGGGATACTTGTTTTGCTTTTAACTAGTAAACTGTATTTTAACATATTCAAAATGTCATACTCAATTTACGAAAGGAAGTTAGCTGTAGTCACAAAGCTTTGTGTTCCAGTAAGAAATGACTCAAATTTGGAGTATCAGCTAATGAAAGTAGTGGAGAATTTCACATAACACTAAATATAATCACTGATTTCATGCTGAAGCAGTTGTTGATCCACATTAGGAAATAAAATCTAAGAGAACACTTTATTCACAAATTTTTTGAGGTTCCATAGGTACCAAATTTTAGATAATTCCTTTTCCCTTTAATGAACCAAGAGTATTTGTGTACTGAAATGATCTAAACATAAATTTTCTTTTATCTGAAAGAGGCTATTTTCCTAGCCAGTCATTGTTAAAACAAATTAGTATTTCATATTTGTCATATGTTAGAATATTTTTAAACTTATCTGGGTAAATAATTCAGTTTTACTCTTCACACTTACTATGATGTGCGTATTAAAGGCGCTTTGATTACAACTGTCTGTTTGAGCTTATTTACTGTGATTTTAAGTGATACAGCCAGGAGGAACTGAAATCCTGTTATTACCCATGGAATATCTGATGCATTTTGGAGCCTTGTCTGTATTTCATCTGATGGCTACTACTGCTCATCTTGTACAAACTAGGCTGATAGAAAACCTATTGAAGACCAATTTCACAACATCAAGTTTCTACAAATGTTAAAAGACATGGTAGACAGTTTCTAAGATCTTCTGATGACATAAAATTACTATTATCCTAATTAATGATAATAGACTCAACAATTTACCAAATTTTTAAACAAATTTTCTTCACCTTTGGTCACATGAAAGTGCACCTTTACATTATTTAATCCTTTATTTAACTGGCTTTAAATTATAGTTCTGTGGTTTATATTTGCTTGTTTACATCATGTTGAATTGAAAGAAAAGCAATACAAAACCAGCATATAGAACTTATCCAGTTATTTTCTAAATTTCATAATGAACAGCAAAGCAATTCAATATAGGCTAATTAATAGTCCAAGCTTCCAGTTTCTGTGTAATTGCTGCACATTTGTGACACACAGTTTTCTTTGGATTTTTGTTCCTATATTGCTCTGTAAAGATAATAAGAGTCTTTAAAGATTGTGCTTGTTCTAAGCTTTACAGTCATAAATACCCAACCCAAAAATAAGGTCCCAATGCACCACAACTGGTGATGCAGTTATAGTCATTGGAAAAATGGACCCTTTCTGCTTTTCATGTTATGTGGTAAACCAGCAGATCAAAAAGAATTTTGCATTTTTTCTTACCTTTTTTCTTTAGTCATTTTATATACACCAAAATATTTTAAAATGTGCAGCTTTCAATGACGTTATTGGAATGCTTTAAAGGGAAGACTTCTGACTACTTAAATGGTAGATGTCCAATCACTGACATGGAAAATAATTTTTACTTTGGATACATTTTTCTTAACTGTGTGTGCTTTTCTCTCTTTCAAACTAAGAAAAAAGTTTTTCCTTTGGACCTCATTCTTCTTCCTTTCATACCAATGTAGGGCTGTCTGTACAGAGTCGTTGACTCTTGCATTATCTGTTCCATCTAAATCAGTGTCCTCCTCCCCATCACTATGTTCTGTTTTCTTTCCTTCCTTGTCTGTCATTATAAGTTCATTATAGCTCAGTCAAGGTATGCGGATACTCAAAGGGTTAAAAATATTCAATGGATTAGTTCAGTTAGTCTAGACTAGAGACACCACTGCTGTACTTACCAATTATTATGATGATACAATGTACTTGTAACAAGTAAAAAAAGGACAAAAAGTACAAAAAAGTACAAACAAGGACAAAAAAAAATCTGGTGTGGATTTGATATATACAAAATAATTTCACATTTTCAACCAGTTTGACCTCTTTTAATTTGACCTGACATTTACCTGCTATATAGCATTAAAATGGTTTCAGTAAAAATATATTTGGAAATTACATTTTTTGTTAATATTAAAATCCCTTATGTCAAACTTGAACTAGCCTTGGTGGTAATTTTTGTCAGACTGATACATTATAAACAAGAAAGAAAATATCTAGCATAGATTATGAAACAACATGGATATCAAATACGAACTGCATTGTATGTGACCCACAGACTTAGTAAACAAAGTGTTAATATATTACTTCCAAAAAGCTAGTGCTTCTTCATTCATTAAACAGGAGACAAAAATAATTCTGTGCCAATACAAACAGAGGCAGAATGATATTATGAAAAGAAGGTGCTCGTGTTAAACTGGGAGTCGCGATCTTACAACATAAAACCCCATCCATTAGGATTCACATTAAAACCATCAAACTAATTCCAGGAGAACCTCACCTTAGATATAAACCCCACTGCAAGACATAAAATGTCACTGGTTTATCCTCTATGTAATCCAGCTCCATCAGGAAGGTGGATAGTAGTTTTAATAAAATGGGACTCGTAAGTTTTTATTACTTTTATAATGAATGCTTTTCAGTTTTATTGGATCTTGGAAGGAGTAATTCAGCTTCTCTATTTAAAGATAACTTTTTATCCTTCACAACTTGCAGGTTTCAATCTTATGTTTCTAACATTATAAATATAAATGCAGATACTGAGGTTTTAATAAAGGTATGAAGTTCTTTTCACCAATATAGACAATATATGATTTTGAAAATCATAGGAAAAGGAAAAAAGATTTAATCACTTTGCTAGACTGATACAGCTAACTCAATTTTTGAGAATGTAAGAATATAAGCTTTACAAAGTGGTTATCAGTGATCACACTGAGTTAAGTAATATATACTGTTATACATCAATTTTGGTGCTTCTCTTGCTCTTCAAATTTTCCTGGAAAAAGCATTCTAATATATTTCTCACATATTAATATCATGCCCCTTACTGACATCAGTGAGAGTTTTAGAATCAATTTCTTAGATCACAGAATGGAAAGATGGGACATCAACATTTTCTATAAAGTGAACCAGGAAACTGATACTGATTTTTAGGGGAAGACAAAAAAGAATTTCTGTTCTATTATTTTTTTCTTTTATCATGGTTAAATAGTTAAGCACCAGAAATTTAAAAATACTGCTCCTGAAGCACTGCCTAATTTTTTTCTATAGTTTTGGACTAGACAGGGAAGATATGCTCTGGTGTCATAAAAGCGTGTTTTGTTCTTCTCTGATTTTATTTGTTACAGAGGAAATGGGAAAAGAATAATACCTTTGTACAGTTTGTTTCCAAATTGTGAGAAATCTTTAGTAAGTAGTGAAATTCTGGCATCATCAGACATGTCCTAGTAAACAATTGACTGAAGTACATTGGCAACCTGAAATTCTACTAATTAATTTATAGAAGGCAAAGCTGTCAAAGCTGTCAGGTATAGACTCCTGGTATAAAACCACAAAAACTTATTTTTCCCCTTGCTCTTTCCTGTGTATCTGAGTGACATGATGTCAGTGAAGTGTTTATAATAAGCTGAAGAAATGTCTACAAACAGCTTAAGCTTTAGCTTTAAAAAAATAAAATTTTCTTTTTTTCATTTTGTTATAACTAAAGGGGACATGACACAAAGAAACAGCAATTTTCAACAACAGCATGCATACCGTTATTTTTGCAAACTGGGTGGCAATAGACTGGCTAGTTAAAGACTTAGAGCGGCATTCACAACTACAGAAGTTGTAACAGGAGTTGGCAATGGAAGCTGAAGCATCGACGCCTGCCACTTCTGAAATAATGGTGAGCAGCCGCATGTGCAACTTCTATACAACACACCAGAATACTCTGACATTCATGTATGACATGAGAGCATAGGGCCATTTACTAAGTACTCATTATCTGGTTATGGAATTTCTAAGATCATAGAGTGGAAAAGTACATAAGATGGAAATTTATTAAAATCAAAATTTAGTAAAGCCTGTTGGACTCCATGAAGAAGTCCCAAATTTCATACGTACTTTTTTTTTTTCTTTAATTGTAGCTGGCTGTAACTGAAATTTGGAGGTTGCTAATATGTTATCATTACTCAAATAATTAAGCTGGGGAGCAATAGATTTTTTTTAATAAGCTATCTCAAAGCAAGTACCATTATAATCTCCTAATTATCCTTTGAGGAGCTTTATGCATAAATACTTTACACATTCATTGCCTTACTACTGGGGGCTATGCCTCAGATTATATAGTCTACAAGAAAATAAAATCAGTGTTATGCACTGAAGAACATGCATGAACAGAAAATGTCAGAATGCCAAATGCTGCAGTTTTAAGTCTATGTTTTTCTTTCGAGACTTTCTACGGCTTAAAGAAATAAACCGACTTGTCCATTTAAATTAAATTAAAAAAAAACCAAACAAACCACCCTCTTTGTTTTCCTGTTTGATTTATGTCATTTAGACTGTCTACATCTGCTTCTTTCCCATAAGCCTGGAATAATGCCACTTCTCAAGTGATTGAGCTACGCAACTGTTAAGTAGCTTTTAAGATTTTCATATACATCTGTCTTATATTTAATAAACTAGTCTTTCAGCAAAACTATGGAAAAAGCATTTTAGTTATTTTTAAGAATAGTCAGTGAATCTCCTCAGCAAAAAGACTGTTGCGTTGTGGCATGGGAAAGCACAATCTCGCTAGAGGGGGTATCAACAGTGAAAATGCAGAAGGACATATTAGCAGCAAGCCTGCTGTGGACTTGGTGCATACTGGGGATACTGGCCAATAACAAAGCATGTGCCAGCATGTTTTTATTAATACTGCTACTTTCAGCAGATCCAGGCAAAGCTGAAAGGAATCTTCTCATGGGTGTGACAATCAGACCTTCACGTTGCTATATACATGTGCTAAGAGGGCAAGTTTTACTGTCTCATTTCACTTGATGAAAACTTAACATCTTAGGTACCCAAGATGGTAATATGCAGCTGGTACCGGTTTCAAATTAATAACACAAACAAATTAACCCAAATAAGTACTTTAGGACTCAGTTTGTATTTTTAAAGACTACATTCAATAATATTTTTATGAACGTATAATTTGATGTAGCATGATCGTTTCTCTATATTAAATATGATGCTGTCTATCTTTGTACTTCTTTCATACATTTTAAAAACTCCTGGAACTTAGATACCAGTAGATGTCAGAATCATTTAAATATTCTGGTTTAAGATTAACCATTAGATCCACTATCGCTATTTTTGATTAAAATGTCACCTAATGTGAGAATCAGCTTTGGTTTAAAAACACTTTCTTCCTAACTGGCCAGTAAAGTGAGGCAAATCTTCTTAAGTAACAATTATATTATGATGTATATTTTCTTGTTCTCAGATCACTGTCATTATATCGGACTTTAACTTTGCTTTTTTTTCTTATTTCTTCACTTTTCACCTGCTAATGTATCCCTTCCCCATTCCTAGAATTTCAGCAGAATTCATTCAGATTTCTGAAATCTACATTCATTTGCAACCAAACCGCCTCAACTGCATTTTCTATAATTACCACTCTTGTGTCTTAAAGTTAACAGCGTGTTTTTAGAACAATATAGGGTACCAGAAACATCTTGTGGCTACAACATGCTGGCAATCAAAACTAGATGACTACTTCTTCTTACTGGCTGTTCTATCTATTAGAAGGCCCTCTCCCAGAAAAGTCTGGTTCAAAAGGTACATTCTGAAAATCTCAGCATTATCAGGTTTGGAAGACCATAAGCAAAAATTAATGTCTATTAATGTCTTATCTGCTATCCCTCTGAAATTTAACTCTGAGGACAGAAAAATAATCCTAGTTTTATTAGTTGGCATATAACAGCTCTAGAAATAAAAGAGACAGAATTGAGATTTGTGAACAGAGAGCTTATAACACAGCTGATACAAAAAATCCATTAAAATATGCCTTTACTACAAATGTCTTTTCTGCCTAATACAATTTTATTCATTACATATATTCTACATAAAGGAAGGTGAACACTTCACTGTAATCAAAGAACATCTCAGATCAAAAAAAGGCATATCAGAAAAAAGTTACTCAGAAGAGAGATCATTCAACTTTAAAATGCTTAATTTAAACATCTGACACACAACTATTTAAATAGGAAATTTTAAACTACATATGGAGTCCATCAAGTAATGCAGTTTTCTGGTTTGTTATTTTTAGAGAAAAATACATATTTTACTTAATAGAGACAAATCTTCTGCCATTATTATTTATATCAATTCTTTAAAATATTGATAAACAGGTGTACAGAAATTGCTTTTGAGAGGCAAAGCAAGTCAAAACTACAAAAGATACTTATTAAATGTGATTCTTGCATGATAATTATGTAATTTCTGTATTGCGTTAGAGCAATAGGATGGACAAATGTGCACAGGATTTCAAAGTATTAGATTGATGAAAACATTTCCTCACCCATTTATCATAGCACCAGAAAAACTGATCTGGATCTAGTCCATGAATGTACAAGTCTTCTCTTGATTCAATTTGACAATAAGTTAAAAAAAGTAGTTTGGATGTAGCAGGAACATGTTGACACGTTCTATCTCTGGATTTTCAAGTAGAATAACAAAATAGAATCAATAATAAATTGCATTTTGTTCAAGAACCCAAGTTGTAGGCAATATTGCTAGGAAAAAAAAGAGGAGAGAAATAATTCATATCCAATTCAATTTAATTTTAAAAGATTTGTAAAACCAGAAGAATTATCAAAATCATATACCAGCATCTGCTGCTGATTTTTTTTTTTTTACTTTAACTAAATTCAGGTGATATTTACTTCAGATATGTAAGCAAATCAAATATTCCTAAAGTTTTGGTCTCCACAGTTTCATCTCTTAATGAAATAAATGTCCAAAAGTAATCATTTGTCAATGTTCTGTCACGTCTCTATTTTAATAAAGAATTTTTAAAAATCCAGTATTCTGTCTTATGCTTTAATTACCCAGTAGAGAGGGAAAAGCTTATATGCACATCCATTTACATTCAATCCATACAACTGTCAAAGTACTTCACAACAATAAATGTATTCCTCATGAGAGAAGTGAAGATCTGTTGAGGCTGTGTTTGTAAAGCTTATATGTTTTACTGTATCTCCTAAATTTTAAGAAACAACAGGGGGGTGATTCTTCCATTAACACATGTATAGATATCAAAACTTGAAAAGTAACTCCCTTTGAAAACAAAATAGAAATTTTTTTCTTCAACATCTAACAATTTTTACAAAACAGTGGATCTCTGCTCAGCTAGAATTCTGATACACATCTCAACCCATGAATGAGGACAAATATCTAATTAAATAATTTGATTTGGGAGTTAAAGTCACACAAATGTCTGAAAACTCTCAAGCTTTGCTGGCCAAGGTGCAATGAACAGGAAATAGAAGTGGTTTTTTTGGCTGTATGAGATGTGGATGCAAGGTCAGATGTGCCTATTTTCATTTAATTTTCTAGGTACCTGTCATATAGAGAGAGACAGAATGTATATTGAAGACTAAAATGTATTTTTTTTATTTCTTACTTTTAAATATGTATTTAAAATATATATGAATACAGAAAAATAATTACCTGAATTATTTTTTTAAAATTAATTGTATGATGTCCATGCAATGCATACTTAAGAGATTATTTTGTTGTTAAAGGTCAAATACAGGTAACTGAAACAGCTGGAGAGAACAGAAATGTGTAGTTTATCATGTGTTTTCTTGGACTGAAGAGCTTCTTGTGACTCAGAGCTAGCTCTTTTTACAGCTAAGCATGGATTTCTTATTGATTAATTGAACCAGGAAAGACAGTACATTGAAGGGGGTTTAAAACCACCTGCCTCAGATATCTGTTCCAGGATGGGATAAATTGCCCTTTGGGTGAGTCCTTCCTCTTTATAAAGCAAACCTGGATGATCTTCTTAGACTACTTTGGTAACAAATACATATTCAACGGGGTAAGTAATAGATATGTCAGAATTATTTAGCTACTAATTAAAACCACCATTTTTGTTAAAATGCACAAACAAGCATTGGGGCCCCAAGCAGGGGTTCCCCCTCATATGGGTCTGGCTGTCCAGAAGCATCTCCATGGACATGGCCAGCTGTGTCACCATGCATCCCGCAGCTGTAGGAAGCTTTGCGGTGTCCCCCCCCGTCTGTTCTTGCAAGGGACTGGCTGCAGCTCAGCCTTGTGCCTCATGGCTACTGACTTGCCCAGCCCCATGGGGCTCTCATTGGACTGCTGAAGTGGCCTCCTTTGACCTTTAATCAACACAATAGTATTCACTTTTAATGGGATTCCTCACATGCTCACAATTATGCATATGCTAAGAATTATACTGGATATTGACCAAGTTCAAGCAAGGTCACAGCACAACCGACAACCGACAACTCGTTAAACTGCAAAACAAATGGTTGCTTTGGGTTTTTAAATATTTTTATCCATTTTCCTCCTTTAAGCATTTTCAGTGTTAAGAATTTCATACAAACGTGACACTGTACTCCACCAATTTGTTCCATTTTCATTAAATCCATACGAATCATCCAGTTACCCCACTCCTTACTATTAGTCAAAGTAGTCCCAATTAACGGACATCTTTTTCCCAGGCTCTATGTGCTTCTGGAAGCTTTACATCTCATGAGGCGGAAGTTGTCCTTACCTGCCTCACTGAGATTATCTACAAACTGTGGGCTATTTAAGTCACCAGTGTACCACAGGTTAACAATGACAACCACCAGTAACACTCTCCTGATGGATTGCCCTGATGGATCATTTAGGACCTCCTTGAGAGAGCCAAGGGCAAGCTGACAGATAAAAATCAGCAGCAATTGATTTCCAGCAGAATCTTGAAAATCGGAGACATATATCTCACTTGTCTCTTCAGATACACAGACTATGTTTCTCCTAGCGCGTGCCGCAAAAGAAAATACCCATGAAGGACTGGTAGATTCACTCAATACTTAAAGAACCATGAATTGCTATGTTTTATCTTTGAAAACGATAGCATGCTGTGTTACCAGCTATTTCAACCCACCAGTGTGTACCCAAACTACTTTAATTGAAGGAGGTAACATGTTAAAGGTTTGACCTTTGGAAGCTGTGTATTTTAAGTTACTTTGGGATTATTCACACCAACTACTTTACATGCCTCACTTGCATACGTATCCCAGGCTTCCTATGTAGCCACTGAAGCACAGTTGCTTCTGTCTTTAAGCAGTACAATCACATTTATTATCCATCCAAATGTATTTGACTCTTACATGGGAATTGAGGGAGGATAGGAAGAACTTTGGAAGTGAACACAGTGGCCAAATGCTATTGCCTTGAAGACAGTAATGTTACGGCAGAAGATGACAAACTTGAAGCAGCATCTCCTCACACAGTGGCAAGTAGCATGGCAAGACAGAAGACATACACTTCGTAAAAGAGTACTCGGCAAAAAATAATTTTTGGAAACTGAAATGCTAGAGAACGTTCCCAAAAAGATGTTGCCTTGGACTACATTACTATCACATGCTTCATTGGCATAATTTAGACATTAAAAATCAGACTGTTAATTCTATCCAAAAAAAAAAAAAGACTGCAGGCAAAGGAATGTTAAGTCCCGCCTATGCATTTGTAATTTTTCTAAGTAAGTAATCCAGACCATTTTACATCTTATTTCATAGTAACTGTAAGAGTCTAACAAGCTATCACTGTTCTATGGCATTAAAACATCTTCTCTAGTAACTGTTGAGGCTGTTAAAAATACTAATAATACCCACTTAGCAGAAAAGATTCAACCTATTTCTAAAGCCTAGAAAGGAGTTCACTCCTGTTCTTGAAAACTAAAAGTGATAACAATACAGACAAGAAAGAAGTGTCTTGCGGGTTTTTTGTATCTTGAAATGTATATTCTAACTTCCTGTTATGTTTCCCACCATGCAGAAAGGAAACTAATTTATTGAAAAGGAAAACTGTCTACGAAAACTCAAGATAAAAATCTGGAATCAGAACTCTTAAAGGTATTTCTATGTAAAAGTTATATTCTTCGAAAACAATAATTCATAACGAGAAAAAATTCTTCAAGATGTAGACATTTCATTATCTTTGTATCCAAGTATGTATTACTTCTGCAATAGTGTTCCAGTATGTGACATCTTATTTCAGTTTAAGTCTTAAAGTTTATAAAAAAAAAAAATTCAGAAAGCCATGTGAGTACAGATACAGACATAAATGTATTTTCTTCTGTTGTTTTCTGTTTAATAATGACTTTAATAATGTCATCAAAAGAAATTAATTAAACTAATTGTGCAAGCATGGCATTTACATGGTATAATACTTTCTGTTAGAAACAGAAACTACTCATGATCAACCGTAGTAGCTCTAGATGCAAAAAAAATGTACACCAAACTGGCCCCCATGGAGGGCAGAAATAAGCAATAACTGAAGTTACACAAGACGTGGAGCCATATGTGGAGGCTCAGCCAGAAACCTGAACAGAGAGGTTCTTAACATAAATATATTATTGGTGCAATCTTTAATCTTTATAATTATGGGATTCAGGAGATTACGTTAGCTAAATATAGTCTGTCCCATAGGATTCAATGGAGATAAGAAATAGTCAACATGCTATTAAGAGGCCTCATAGATCAGTATCTACTGTGCTTGTAGAAGTCTAATAATTATGACCCTGCATAAGGTTTCACAGTACCTAAGGGAATTAAGTAAAAGGCTCTTAATAACATTCAGCACATTTGAATAATGTAACCAGGTTAGGTGCCTAATTCAGAAATAGGCATAAAAGGCTTTAAATGGCCAAGTGAGAGCATAAGCTTTAATTCAAACACATACCCAAAGTTAAATCCCTGTGCAGACCATATTTGCAGAAACTCTTGCTTGCCACGCCCAGTAAAATATGCCACAACTGTTGTGACAGGTCTGTGTTATATACCAAGGTAGCCTCCAAAAGGCCAAATAGCTGAAGCACTTTCAGTTCTGATGTTGAGTTTAACCAATGAGCAATAGTGAGTGTATTGAGAGGTTTGGTTACTACAGCAGTTAGAAGCCTTCATAATGGTTATTTCTCAGTGGAAACTGTCCAGGATTGACTGGATTTGTAACTGGGTTTAGGAAATTAGATGGATTATGAGGTTTCTGTAATTGTGGCCCCACTGTGGATATTAAACAATTTCAAAAATCTGAGTTTAAATTTGTACTGAAGCAAAGAATGCAGATCACTATGTAAAGAACATTGTTTATACAACATAAACATGCCTAAAAATAATATAATGCACTACATTACAGCTCAGGAATGTATTTATGCCAATAAATAAATATGGGAATGCTATTAATGTCAACATAAGCCTATTCACTAACACATATTCAGTGTGAGATATCAACAAAATTATTGCTACTATTTCCATATTTCTTAACTCAGCTGCTTTGAGAAGAAAAATCCTACCATTAAAATAACATTATTGCTTAAAGGATCACAGGTCTCTACCCTTCATATTCTTATAAAATTATTAGAATATTGAGTCTCCATAATAAAACAAATCTACACAATGTGAAGCTTTCATCTGTCAAGTTACTATTTATTTCAACAACCTATAAAAGCCTAGGAAAAAATAGAAAAAATAAAATGATGACAAAAGCACAGAGGATTTTGAAAAGATATTTTAACTTACCTAATATAAAATGGCCAGAGAGCTATAGAGAAGAAAGTTAGGGTGGCCAGCCAACATGCAAGTACAAGGAAAATATAATTCTAAAGAAATCTAAAAATCTTCATAATTAAATTTTGCATTTATTCATTTTGCTTGATATATGAATTCTACATCTTACCTGTACAGTTAGAAGTTTAGATTTGTAGAATGTTCCAGTAAACCTAAACTTCCATCAATACAACATTACATGGCTAGAAAACAACAGAGGAAAAACTCAACCAGAAATAAATCTCCTTGTAACATGTTGCTCCTTTTGGGGTGGTTAGTCATTAATCTTTTAAAGATCTTTGTGTTCAAAGAGTTTACAGAAAAAAGTGAAATTTATACAACTTTTTATAGAGAAGAGGGTTAAAATATTACTGAATATACAGTTTATACAGACATTCTCTAAAGCACGGGGAATTAAAAAGTGGCAGGAAAAGATAAACAGATATCACAGAAAAAGACAAAAAATAATGACATTAGATCAGAAAAGCCTGGTCCTTAACAGGGCAATATGTACATTATATTAGTTTCATGTGACAGGGGTAAAGAAATGCAGGCAGAGTAATCTTGGTTTATTATGGAAGAAGAAATGTTGTCAGAACAAGTAAAGCATAATTGCTGAAACTACTTGTTCTGCTCAAGAGAATTGAGATCTTTCAGCAAATTCTTGCAAGACATCCAGGCAATTTGAGGGGAAAATATCATATTGTCACAGTGATGGCATGATGAGTACCAACAAAAGAATTTTGAGAGTTTTGCTGTGAATAAATTAAATAACCTATCTTACGGTTTGACTCATAAGGCAATCTTCTTTTCTCACTCATTAAATAGGTGAAACTGAAAGAAGTGATACCAATTCTCTTTTTTTTTCCTGAAAACAAGGTATTTATCTGTTTCCAGTTACTTTCCAAAAGGGAGACATACGATAACAGAGAGCAATAACCTCACTAGAGCCCCATATCGCAGTAGGAGAAATGAGTATGCCACTGTCCTTATTTTAACCTCATGAAATCTGAATAAAATATAATAACATGAACCTATTTGAGAAAAGACAGTAAGCTTTCCACACCAATTGACTCAAAGGCCTATTAAAATTAAGTCGCTCTTAGTCAGCTGTCACTATCCAGGTGAAGAATTGATTAGTTGTCTATGGAGCTTCATAACGACTTTAAGGGAGAAAGGAAAACCAACACTCAGAACTTGCTGACCTCAAGCCCTACTCCTCCAGAGCATTCAGCTTAGCTCATCTTACCACACAGAAGAGTCAAAGACCTTTACTGTATATCAAAATACATTTAAAAATTATGCACCTAGGACAAAAAGTGTCATAACTAAATATCATAGATATCTATGATATTCAGTACAGAGTAATTGTCATTACCTTCAGTGAGTACCATAAGAATCATAGGCCGTGTGAAGAAAATAGGAATATATAATATTCAGAACAAATTTCTGGTTTCTTTTTAATATACAGAATGATTAGTCTTAACTACATATAACAATTTTGCAAGATAGTATTACCAATAAAATTAAAATAATGTCTGCAATGTATAATTGAAATAGGAAAACCCACCTTTTTGTACCACATGAATAACACAGCATCCTTTTTAAAAAGTTCACAGTGGATTTTTTTTAAATTATCCTGCTTCTTTTTTCACAATAATAGGCAGATTTTCCTCTACATAATGTATTTACCTAATTATTAATATGTACTGTGGAGCATTTTGTTAACCTACGAAAAATCCACTACACCACTCTGAAATCCTCTACCTTGGATTCTGTATTTTCTATTCAAATGTAAC
Source organism: Gorsachius magnificus (assembly GCA_034008185.1). NCBI lineage: Eukaryota > Metazoa > Chordata > Aves > Pelecaniformes > Ardeidae > Gorsachius > Gorsachius magnificus. The sequence continues at coordinate 187,563,512 of CM067081.1, forward strand.
ATCACACTGTGAGCAAAATGGATGGCTGCTTGCCAATTACACTAAAGCACCCTGACTGGAACCCATCGTTACTTTAAGTCCACTTTTCAGGTAGGAACAATTAGATCATTTCGTATTTTGTAGAGCCATGGATCAATTCAAACGTGTAATAAGAACAGTTTTAAAAGGCATTTTTGCTTCAATTAGGAAGGAAGAAACTTTATTTACAACATTTCTTACACTGTCACTGAAGAAATAGAACTGTGCATGAACTTGAGTTAGATAAAAAAGAAATTCCCACCTGTTCCTCTCATTCCTCAAACTAGAAGACACAAGTGTTAGTAAGGGAGCCATAAATACAGAAAAGTTATTGGTACTCTGCTACAAAAAATATTTTTGCTTCTGATAGGATGATGATGATAAAGCAGAGCTTGGTCCTCAACCCCCGTTCTTCTCACCTTGCAGTGACTGTGAACACTCTACTCCACTCACACAGCTTACAAAGCTATCTACTGGTGACTCAAAAACCTACCTATCACACCAATTTATCTCCTATGTCTGATTAATATCTCTTCTTAGGCATGTCACTGTCACTTTAAACAGATGATTCTCCCATCTCTGCTTTCAAACTCCTTCTGCCCCTTTTTTCCATCAAATTTTTTCTTAATCTTTAAGACCTGGCCTATACTGTTTTCCTTGTTCCTTCTTCTCTATCCCCTCATCACTTACCCAAAATATCTCTCTACTACCTATCACTCTATTTTCAGACACGTTTCAAGCACTGCCATTCAGCAACTCATCACTGCCATCAACAGGGTCCTGTTCTGGCCCTGAGCTATTCTCTCACCAATGCTTTCTGTCTCTGACAATTTTTGTGCAACAGCATTGTTGTTAAACCACACAGCTTTGACTCTCTCTGGTGAGTCCTTCTTTGCTGCCATTTCAAAATTTAAATTTATATCACCATCGTAAAATTTTTGAAAACACCACACTTAGCCTACTTTGCTGTGCCCAATTCCTTCCCATCCAATCCACCACAGATTGGCCACATATCCTTCAAATCCTCCATCAAAGGCCTATTCTTCTTTGCCTTCAAACTGCTCTTTTGTTAATATCTACACCTTCAGCCTACATACAAAAAAGCCAGCTGATTCATTCTGACAAGTATATGCATTTATATCCAACTCTGCCTACACCCATGTGCAACCTGACACAGTTGGTAAAGCGGTTTATACCAGAAATGCAACCTGAGCTGTACAAAGTGCAACATGGCAGAAGAAAGACAAATGATGATGTATTCTGTTTTTATAGCTCATTTACAGTCCAGTCCAGTCCTATTTGTAGTGATGAGAGTATTTGTCCACTCTTGTACCTATGTTCACGTGCTCATATATATGATGCATGACAGAATTTCACTACTTCTGAACTACTGAAATACCGTATTATAAACTAGGTGAAGCTGGTAAGTAATGTCTGTGATCACTGGCTAATGTGGGAAAAGTACCATTTCATCTGACTAGCTGCCATTCTGCCCCTTATATCTGGTACTCACCCTCAGCCTACCAACTGGATTTATATTAACGGCTTCCTTGGTTATTTTTTCCTAAATGCTACTCTGCAGTGAAGAGATGATATTGCCATTAAAATCCCACGCTTGCATCTCTTCAACAACAGATCGCACACCTGATAAGATTTGAGACAGAGAGAAACCGTCTCATTAGTTTTCTAAATGAGCCCCGTATACATCATATGCATCAAAAATTAGCTCATTCATCAGTAAGACATTCTGCTATTCTGTTATTTTAGTATTTTACATAAGAATTAGTGTACTATTCTTTACTATCTTTCTATATACTGGGGTTTCTTTCAGATAAGAAATAGATCAAATGCAAAGACACTCAAAATATGAACACGCCATCTATCAAATGTGCAAAATCCCCTATTTATATGTAAAGATTTAAAGTTTGCTACACTGTGGGAATCATTCAGTTCAATTTTTATCGTTGGGATAGTTATGTAATCCCATCTAAATGAAGTACAGTTCAGACTGCTCAGCATGACTGGCCGTGTGTAGAAATGGCTAGATCAGAACTATCATACTTTTGCAGATGCTCCGGAACCCGTTACACAACCTGCAGAAGGTAGCTTGGGAAAAGGCAGGGATTACATTATCACACTGCCAAGCACCCCAGCCACCTCAGCCACAGAGCTAAGGAGTTTTGGTTTGCTTTTGAGAAAAAAAGGAAAAGAGAACACTGAAATGGAGAGCAAACTTCTATAGCAAAGCAAAAGAAATAACTGTAAAATTTATAAATGAAAATGTAAAGGACATTTCCTGCAGCTGATAAAGACATGCTGTTAAATTTCAAAGTGGCCTACTGCTGAATGTGAAATACGAGTATTAGATGACCTGACCATGGAAAATGCCCTTAACCAATCTATGAAATGGCTTTTCTCTCCAGATCATGAAGAAATATGTGCTCAAAGAGCTGTGTATCATGGAGTTGAATAAGAAAGAATTGGGACAAAGAATGAAAAAAAAATCCTGGAAAATGGACTAGTAGTTTCTTTTACCATAAACTTTGCTGAATATGCTTTGGGGAAATAGAGATGCCTGCAACACAGGAGAACAAGGACAGGTGCAGGCTGCTCCGTGATCATTCAGCTGAGCCATAACTCAGTGCCTCTAAGAAGCTATGAGTTTAACGTACAGCTGAAGAACATCAGCAAGGAGAGAAATCCAATCTCCTCGGAGATTATTTATGACAAAGTGCACCTAACTGAGGCCCAATTTGTTTGTGGAATTGCAGTCATTCCATTTCAACTAAACAACAAATGAATCTGCCTTGCAGAGGATTGGTTCAGGGTATAAAAGAAAACAAGGGAGAAAACAGATACAACACTTCATTTACACACCAATTTACAGGCTCACTTACAGAAATGATTGATAAAGCAGTTTTTTGGAAGCAGAGAACTATCTGAAACAGAAGGCTTCTAAATCACATCTCAAATTTTTCCTCTGTAGAGTGAGAAATTCTTATTTCAGATTTATTAATGTATACCCATTGGCTGAAAATTCATAATTTGTCTCATCATTTTACTGTTTCCCAATTCACTTTACAAGGTTAAATTGCAAGTTTTGTCAAACTAAGAAAACTAACATAATTCTTGTTTTATATGAAAGTAAAACACATCCTCAGATTAAATTTTGAAAAGGAAAAAAAGCCAGGGCGCTATGTGGGCTGGCAGCTCCCTGTGGGCAGGGGCAGTGGGAGTGGTGGGTGCTCCCCAGAGCACAGCCTTGTAGCCAGGGCTCTTCCCACTGGCCCCAGCAAGGGAGCAGGGCAGCTGGGGGGCAGCTGGGGAGCAGTGGGGGCAGCCCCAGGCATCAGGCATCTCTGTGGGAAGGTGCATTTCTAATTAATCACATTTCAATTCTATTATATATGCTATATGAAAGCACTGGATTTGAAAGGGCTCACAGTTTACATTGGATTTCAAAACACTGAAATCACATAACATTGGCTAACATATTAATCAATACTTTATCTCTTGCCTTGATTTTATTAAAAATTAAGTACATTCACTGAAAATTAAAAACTGAAAAGGAATTTTGGTCGCAAATACAATTTTGGGTCAATTCTGCTCCTTTTCTCATCCTTATCCACAGCAAGACTTTTCATTTCTCCACTCCAAATCTCATACGACCATTACCCAAGTCATCAAAAATGACCACACATCAAACTGTAAAAAAAAATATTCAGGACAGACTGGGCAACATTACAAGAGAGGCACTGCTGCAGTCTTGAAATTAGATTAGGTAAAATCTCAAATTGTTCACAAATGGTAATCAGCTGGTCCACAAAAGAGGGGTAGAGAAAATAGTCCGTGTTCACCAATTAAAAACCAAGCTATAATTTTACATGCACCTAAAATGAATTCTCAAATTCCAGGTCTTAAAAGCTAGCAAAAATGGGAAAGCAACAACGCACGTGAGATCTGCTGCTCAAAAGAAGTAATGAAAAAATACTTCTTAAATAAAAAAAAAAATGTACTGAGAATACAATCCAATATATATTTCCAAGCAGAAGAAGCAACAGTTATGGCAAACATTCAAATAGAAGAAAGGCAAAAGGTCAAAAACAGAGAACTAGACAATTTAGAGAATCTGTATTTGAAATGGGATAAATTAGCACCTACTGAAGAGTAGTGCAGAATGATTTACAAAAAAAATATACAAAAGCCCCAGTAATCAGACTTTACTTGTCCAAAAGCTGAACATTAAAAGAAGAACCTCTATCAAGTATAAAATATGGGTTTACTCTCCTGCTGGATGAAAGCAAAAATATAAAGGAGAGGCCTCTCTCAGCTTCTCGGATGTGTTATATAACAGAAGTAGAAGAGGTGCATGGTATTTTTAATTGAGAAAGTGGAGAGCTGTATGGAAAAAACACAGTTAAATGAAACCAAAGTAGAGAGACAGGACTCCCAAGACTGACCTGAATATAAGAAATGTATATCTGTGTTTGTAACCCAATATCTTATTTTTAACATTGTGATTTTTATCAAAATATCTGCCTTATACACAAAACAAATAAAATCAGTATTACTAATACCACTAAATAAAAACAGTGCAAAAGTAAGTAAAAATGGAGCAGCTGATGTCAGGAAAGGTAAAGGAGCAAAGAACCTGACCATAAATTTAAGTAACACTATGAAAAATGGTTTAACTTAATACTTCCTTGTTTCACCAATTATGCAAAATCTTTTGACTGTGTGATTATGAAATACTGTGAGAAGCCATGTGTGAAATGGGATTTCCTAGACACACCATAGACTGATAAGCAATATATGTTAGCTGTAGGGAAAATATCAATAGATGTGACAGGACAGTTTAAACTGAGGAATATATTTGCCAAAGATGTGTACCATTGCCTTTGGTTTAAATATATATGTCTACTTAATAATGCGAGACTCACTGGAGGATTTTGGTCAAAGAATGAAACATAGAGTTGTCATATAATCAAATTACAGTATATAAATTAGATGAACACAGAAGAAATGAAACATTACTAAATAAAAACTGACAATAAAATAAAACCAACAGCAATTAATGATGAACACAGCACAAATATAATGCAGCTACCAAGCTATTAAGGCAGGAACATTAAAAACAGGTGATAAATTTGGAATATTTTGAATATGTCATAAAGACATAAATACTTTGTGTTCACTGCAGACATGACATCTAACTCAATGACAGAAAAAGAAGAACCATTCTGAGTGGCATTAGTTGTCATCCTACAACGTCTGTAACTATCTAACTCAAAAAGTCACATGCAAAGGTCATGATCTCCACTAAGCAAAAATGTATTCATTTAGAAGCATATAAGACTCTTAGCCAAAAAAATAATTTCTACCATCAGAAAACAGAAATATTGCCTTAGCGATGCGAGGAAAATAGCAAGGTCCTTGATAAAACTTACAATTTAATATTTTACTTCCAATAATGCAAGGTAATCACTTTACCTAACTTTATATGGTTTTGTCCTGCTATCTCCCCACCCATACTCTAACCAAATACATTCTCTTTTAACTTCATCAAAAAAATACTATGCACTTGAATTTTTTTAACTTATTATGTACCATTACTGCATGTATTTCAAAGGGATCAGAACTCTCTCTCCCAGTGAATGCTGAAAATGCAGATGCTTAAGAGACTCCTATCAGAAGTTCCAGCTCTTTGAAGATCTGCTGCAAACAGACTTTCTGCATGTCCTCTCATATTCTCCTTTTCTTCTTCCTTCCCCTTCCAAGGCTTCTTTTCAACTTACATTGCCTCTAAATTAAGGATGGGTTTTATTTTTTTATACTAAGCATCACGGCTAAGTTGTTTATGAGACCACCTTGGTTTGGAAAATACCAGATACATAAATATGCTTCCATCACTAACTCACCCATATTTTTTATCAGACAGCATAAGTTTGCCCAGTAATAACACTTTTGAAAGTAAGGGAGCAGTGCAGGCATCTTGACAGCCATTTGAGAAACAAACTAGAAAAGAATATGCCTGAAGAGGATAGGAAGCAAAACAGTCAATAAATTTACCCACTTTACTGGGTGGTATAGGGTTTATCCACTCTACTTTTATACCAAAAAAAAAAAGGCTTATTCACTTTTGGGTTTGAGTGTAGGGTTCGACTGACATAGGCAACTCCTTCCAGTATAGAGGTTCTGGTGAGAGTTATTTCAATTTTAATTTTATTCGCTAAACTATGGCAATTTCCTATTCATGTCTCATCTTTCCTGATTAAAAAAAAAAAAAAAATTGATGTAGTCTGGGATATGTTTGCCAAAATAGATCAAAATCTAATGGCTACTTAAAATAAAATTAGCTAATAACTTCTTTGTGAAGCTGCACATTTGGCATCTTTGGAAAAGTACATCATATACTCTTAAGGTCAGCTGACTAACCTGGTAAACATATACAGTGTTGCTTTGTGTTTTTCTGGCCCTAATGCTGTTAATATCACATTGTTCAATTTCAATACTGTCATAATTCAAGTTTACAGTAGCAAGTATCTTCAAAATGGGGTAACTCTACAAGGCATCTATTACATCTCCATCACAATTATAAGTAATTCCAAAACCTGACCACTGAAACCCAGTTTTAAATATAGTTATGACCTGAGATTTCTATTGTAATTTAATTTCCATGCCAATCCATATAGAGCTCATTGTTTTTATATCATTATAGTGTTGGATTATACCAGGAAAACGATGTCTGAGGAAGTGGTGTTGATGTCCCTATGTATTCCTAGTGTAGTTATGCCTTTTCAGGAACAACTTCAGCTTTACATCTCCCTTAAAAATCTAGAACCTGTTAATGAAGGAAAACTAAACAGGATCATGCCTATATCAATACAGAAAGTGAATTTAACAATTAACATCCTGGATGTCTTAGAATACAATTTTGCATAGCATTGCAAGGCACATGCACAGAATTCATGAACATATAAACATTTTTTGAAACAAAGAATAGCAAAATTGCATACTGTTTTGCTGTTACTTAAACCTGTTTACAGGTTTATCCATATCAGGACACTTTCAAAAAAGCTCTGTTTTGTAACATGTAGGAACTTAATGTATATTGTTTTGAAATTTCATATTACACACATTGATTTTAATACAACTGTCACCAGATCCTCTCAGTGATTCAGTCTCACATGTACGTAGGTTCTTAAGGTTTGCAGGATCTGGGCTCCAAAGTGCTTGGTCTTAAAAAAGTCTCATAGAATACGGCTGATTTAGCATATATTTTTCCTTCAGTTGTTAAAAAGTCATATATTATTTGCTTCCCTCCCACCAACCAAATTTACCTTTCAAGTAATGGAAATTCCAAAGAAAGAGGATTTTGACCTCTGCTAGTAACTTGTCCTTTTGCCTGAGGTCTACATTAGAGGAGTAATAGGGCTTCCCAAATGCACTTTTTAAGAGCTCTGAATGTATCCTCCCCGGGAGTGTACATTTCCTCCAAATATTTCCTGCCTCTACAGTCACTCTATTCTGGTTTTGATCCATGTTTATCTAACTCAGGACAGCCTTTCACTCCACTTGTCACTTACTCTTCAGCAGGATTCTTTGCTCTTTGGCTGCATTTATGACACACGTAATTCTCTGTCCTTCGAGCTTGTTTTTTTCCTGGTGCTTCACTTGTCAGTTCTGAGGTATTTCCCAAGAGACTTCATTTCAAGCCATAAACTGTGCAGGCTATAGTCAGTCTCTGGAATGCCAATCCCAAGATTTGTTTCAGTTTTGGTAGCACTCATACAGCTGACATAATATGACAGAAGAGTATGAAGGATACCACAGAAAAAATGTCTGTTAAATAAAAATTAACAGTACACAACATCTTTCAGAGACCCTAACAAAAAAACATGGAAGACCATAACTTTAACAAAAAAAAAGACAATTATCCCCCACAAAAGAGCTTTTTTTTTTTAGTATATCTTCATATTCAAAGTAGAGCAGTAATCAACAGATCTGGAATAATTTACACAGATATGACCAAATACACTTGCTTGCCAGATTTGTGTCTCTTGCTTCTCTCTAACTATCCTTAACTATAAAGCTATCTTGTAGGATTGTTATTTCAGATCAATAACAAATATTTTTTACCTGAAATAATATTTAACAAAGGGTGGGGTTTTTTAAAGGTAAGTTCTAAATCTTTTCTCCTTAGTTCGTATTTGTATTCATTACTGCAGAACCAAATGCACGTACAGATGAAATGTACTGCAGGAGAGCATTAAGCAGGACATTGTTGAATCAGTATTTCACTGAACTTTGTGAGACGACCTTTAATGTCTATTCAGGTTACAGCATTTAAAGGGCTCATAACATTCAACTACAGGATATAAAATATTCTTTTGGAAACCACAACTTAAAAGATTTTTAGTCATTTGATTTTCTTCTTGATATATATTCAGTTTTAACTACTCTTACTAATAATCTCTTCTATGCAGTTTGAGTATGGAAATATACAGCAAAAACTACATGGAAAAAGCTATTTCACAGATGACAAAATTCTCTGAAGCAACAGTTACAGAAACAACTTATTGTATGCAAAGTAAAACAAATCTGTCTTCATGGAGGACTGTCAGAATACACAATAACTTACTGATTAGATAACTGATGAGTCTAACATATTGACATCTTGTAGCAACCACGCAAATCACTTACTGTGCTCATCTAGAAATTGGCTAGTTCTGTATCAATGAAGAGTTCTCATCTCATCTGGTGTTTTCTAAATTGGTTGTGGATTCTTCAAATAAGATAAGATACATCTTCCATTCAATGAAAAGTAAAAATAATCTAAGAGGCAGTTTTTCAACAGTTTTGTAAAAGAAATATGCTCCAATTATCTACAAACATATGAAAGTTTAAAATTATTCAATACATCTGCGTTTCCTAAGACTACCTCTTCCTTAAACAGTTCTTCCCTAGACAGCTCCTCTTGTGTACAAGAACTGACAAAAGTACTTACAGTGTAAGAAAATGGCTTCATTATGGCCAAAACTGTAGCCCCACATTGTAAAGAGGACATCAATAAATAGGAGAGTGCTGAGTGCTCTGAGTATTAAAAATCTCTATGGCCATGATTATGGCTTTTCTGACACACTCAGGAATTACCTCAAACATATTCCTTCCAGCACTCTTGCCCGAGGACAACACATAATACTGCTGCTGCTCTGACAACCAGAATACTTTAACCTGGTCTGCTTAACCCAGGAGGAGAAAAAAGTTCTCTAGAATAAAAAGGAGATGGAGCAGACACAGCCCACCCTGCATTAAGCAAGCCTCTGGTTAGGAGTATGTTTGACAGCTGTTGGACAACTGTAGGAAGTATCTCTGGCAAGCATGTCTCAACGAGTCTCCGAGATAATGTTGTGCTACCACCTAAAAGTGTAAATTAGTCACTGCTTTTACAGCCTTGAGGAGAAAAAAATAATCTTCTTGATTTAACTTTGCTCTATATCCTCTGAATCATCACTATTTTGTACTTAAATAGTAATTAATGAAACAAATTCTAACAATAACACTAAGCTTCATCCTTCCAGCAAAGCTGTGAGACATATTTTTCCGTTTTATTTTCTCACAAGGCATTAAGATAGCCTATTAGTAGTCAAACATACGAAGCTTCTTCCAAAGGGTAAAATAAGTATCTACTGCTGAAAATTACAGAACAGAATGCATAGAAAAAAAATGATTTTAAATATTGTTGATACATAAAGTACTTTGCATTTTCTTGGAACTTGTTTGCAATGAACCTACGAACTCTCAAAATAAAAATCAAAGACTTAAATGATTTAGAATGAGAAAAAAAATTTAAATAAAATTGGAACAAATCTTTGTTTTCATTTGGCAAAATCTGGGCTACATTTCCTTTCTTGTTCATTCAAGAATAAGGCTGCACGTAAACATAAAATATTGTCTTTCTTGAAGAATTCCCATAATTTATTTTAAAATTCTGAGTCCAACTACAAGAAGAAATGCTTTGATACAAAAACTTTCTTCTACTCAGCATCTTATCAAATTAATGGAAGACCAGCAGCAGAAATGGGATATAGAGTTCACAGATAGCTGAAGAGTACCAAGGATGAGAACACAAGATGGAGAATGTAAAGTACTGAAATCTGTGACCAGATCTAATGGAGATGTATGGTCAGAAAGGCCTAAGAAAACGTAAACTGCCAGTCACAAAACTTAAGTGTTCAATAAAATAAGAACTGAACAAAGAGGAAAAAGTGACAGAGTATGCTAGAAAATTGAAACATGCATCAAGAATATGCTTGAAAGTATCAAACGTATTACTGAATCTCCACAGAGGAGTATTGAAAGCAAATATTGGACCACATCAAAAAAGAGCTTCACATTTACAAAACAGACAGTACGGTGATCATCAAAGTCTTTTGGATAAGGTGATTATTGGTTACACCCTTTGGTTTTAATTCTGAAGTAAGTCTATCTGGTTGAAAAGTCCATAGAATAACATTCCTTTACCCACTGGAACTGAGTAATTTATTGACTAACTCCACGTCTACCCACATTTCTACCTATGTTTTCAGTATTCTTTCATTAGTGCTAACTTCTCTGGTCTGAGCGGTTATACTTTTTTTCAGGTAATAGATGCAGAAGTTAACTTAGTGGAAACCCAAACCTATTCATTCTGAAATGATTGGAAAAGTTTCCAGAGACTAAACAAAGGTTTAAAAACTCTGCTCATGATTACATGAGCATGATCTAACAAATCAAACTAATACCCACTGAGATGTGCAGTTTTTTCACTGAACAGAAACAAAGTAAAAATTTGTTAGTTATAATAACTATTAAATTATTTTTAAGTAAAAAATAATAAAAGTGCCTTGTCATTCTGCAAAGTAGACTGATTTAGGTAATGTATAAATTACGCATTGCCACATTCACAGTGTCACACTACATATGATAAGGCAAATTTAAATAACCCAGTGTCTTTATTGGAACAGTCACCCATTTTGTTACTATTTATAGCAACCTAATTTGATACACAACAGTTCAGGCAGCATGGGTTTCAAATTGCACAGGAATATCAATTTTAAGTATAGTCACAAACTTTTGTCCAACAAAAGCTTGGGTTTTCCAAAAATTATTCTATGAGGCAAATTCTTTCAAGTTTTATATCTCTTTTTCACCCCACTGATTTACTTCTTCCTAAATTAAAACCTCATTATGTCTTTTTGTATACCAGTTTATACATTTCCATAAAACACTGAGTACAGTGAAAAGAAAAAAAAAAATGCATGAATACTCATTTTTTTAAGATCGTCTTCCTGTTTATGAAACCACACTTTCCCTCCATTCCCCTAACATTTTAAAAATGCTTCAAATCTTTAAAAGAATGTGGACAAATGGATCAATTAAGCTGTAATATGCTTCAAATCTAAATGAACCGATACTTTACAAATCTGGAACAGAAACTACTACTCAGTTGTTTTCCCCTTCACTTTGTAGGCAGGATTACATAGATTTTTACTGTAAAATCAAATTGAAAAATAACACCAGATCTCTAAAACTTCAGTTTCTTAAAAATTCTTCAGTTGCTCGTAGGGCTCTTTATAAACTTAAAAAAAAAACACAGAAAAAAAATAAACAAATGCCCAAACTGTCCTGGTTTCAGCTGGGATAAAGTTAATTTTTTTCCTAGTAGCTGGCATAGTGCTGTGTTTTGGATTCAGGTTGAGAATAATGTTGATAACTCACTGACAGTTTAGTTGTTGCTGAGCCGTGCTTACACCAGTCAGGGACTTTTCAGCTTCCCCTGCTCTGCCAGGGGCACAAGAAGCTGGGAGGGGGCACAGCCAGGACAGCTGCCCCCAACTGCCCACAGGGCTATTCCAGACCATAGGACATCATACTCAGTATAGGAACTAGGGGGAGTTGGACAGGGGACAGCGATGGCTGCTCAGGGACGGGATGGGCATCGGTCAGTGGGTGGTGAGCAATTGCATTGTGCATCACTTGTTTTGTATATTGCATTATTGTTATTACTGTTGTTATTAATATCATCGTCATCATCATCATTATTTTCTCCTCTTCTGCTGTCCTATTAAACTGTCTTTATCTCAACCAAGGGATTTTACTTCTTTTTTTTCCGATTCTCTCCCCATCCCACCGGGGTAGGTGGGTGAGGGTGAGCAAGTGGCTGTGTGGTGCTTAGTTGCTGATTGGGGTTGAACTATGACAACAAAATAAGACATGCAAAGGAAAACAAATTCAGTTGTGTTTCCTGTCAATTTTCGTGACTCGTTTTCCTTGGGTTTTCTTCTGCCAGTTTAAAAACTTTGAAATCTGCATTGCATACTTTCACTGCCATTTCAGGCAGGATTAATGTCGGGTACTTTGGAGACATCTGTATCTCAGCTAGTCTCTATAGCAAATAGAGGGAAAATGGTCACTTTTAGGACCCAATTTGTGTAACTTAGTTTAGATGTCTGTTTCATGATGAGACGGTTTACTCACCCAGGAGTGCCCACTTTTCTCATTGACTATAAGAGAAGTCTAAACAATGAGCTTAGATTTAGACACCTCCATTTGGCCAGATGAATCCCAGGCTTCCAGTCCTTCCAGATACAATCTCTAATACACATGCCCAATGGGCTTTGGGTTTTTTTGTTGGTTTTTTTTTTTTTAAATCCTGTATAACAGAACCCCATTTCCTCCCAGCGTTCCAATGTGCTACCCCCTGAGCTGGTCACTGTGGTAACTTACTTCTAAACTCTGTATAATATGGTATTATTCCAACAGTGCCATGGTTTGCTTTGTCTTCTCTGTATGTTTTTGTTTCTGATATTACAGCATTGTGTAGCTTCACTTTCACCAAAATTTGGACAGACCTAGGGTAGCACTTTCCCCTCATTTTTTTTTTGGTTTCCAGAATTTGTATGGAATTTGGTGTACTACTGATTTGGTGCCTTTTTTGATACCCTCTTTAAAGGGCAACCCGTTTGGTTTTATTTCCCTTTTAATTAGTTCCATCCTGTCAGCTATACTGCACTTAAGATAATTTTAGTATCTTCAACTGTTAAGAATGTCATCCTGAACCACATACTCTTCTGTACCTCGCAGCTTTCCTACAGCTCCTCAGTTTAAGAACTTTCTCACAATCTTCTTGATGTTAAGTGTCAACAGCTTGGTTTCCTTACAGTTTAGATGAGGTCACTCTCTCTTACATAGGTGCCCTTTATTTGGAACAGTCCTTCATATTATGTTTCCTCCACAAAATGTTAAAAACCTTTGTATATGAGCTTATGAGTTTAAACATTGGGTTGATGAGTAAAGCTCACAGCCAAAAGCAATAGCTTTATTTTTCTTTCCAAATTTCTAACCTATTTTGGTTTTTGGACAGGCTGGTTTGGGGCTCATTTACACTAAAATAATTATTTAATTCCCCGAGTAGCATTTGCTAATCCCTTTGCAGGACACAGAAGGTTATCTGCTATCCCTCAAAGGACTGTCAGACTGTTACTAACAAGCATTTCAAATTAAAATTGCTGTTATTTAGCAATTAACAAACAGAAATAAATCACTGATATAGCTAAATCCCAGGAACCAGAGGTGAGGATGTTCAAGTACACCATAGCTCTTGTTTTCTTAACAAGTCTTCAACAACACTGGACTCAAAAAACAGTTTTAAAGCAAACAAATAATTCCTTCAAGGGCTAGGAACAAAAATAGAATAGCTTTTCTTGCTTAATTCCCAATAGAAACTGTACAGCTATTATTGTTTAAAGTATTAATGCTTCACAGACATTAAAGACACCAACTTCTCCCTATCGATATGTAAAGCACTTGCACTCTATCGCAGCTTAGTCTGCTTGACATCTAGTTTCATACACCAAAAAAAAAAAAAAAAAGTAAAGGGACAAAATTGTTTTTCATTTGTGCTGATACCCTAAATTTGAGGTGCATCAGTGATAAACCTGGCATTCTTCCAGTTTATTTCAATCTGATCACACTAGGGAAAATGTGCTTGGGTTTTAGCATCCTAATAATTCTCAGAAGAATCAAAGATATCTCTCCAAATTAATTGTTAGCAACAAAACTCACTATGCAAGGTCAAAAACCATTGCTGACCACGTATGAAAACTTTGTAAGGAAGCTCACAAAGACAGTAAGCTCGATATTTTTCACTTACCTGCTTTGAGAAATCCCTTTTGGAAGATCAGACACTTAGTATTTAAAATTATATTATTTGCACACTAAGATATATATAGGAAACAAACTGCATTGATTTCAGCCAATTTGTGTGAAGCAAATGACCTGATAGTTTCTTTCTATACTTATGCCATTGTGTTTCAAGCCTAATTTATCTACATTAATTCTAGTGCTACACTTTTCTTAAGTATAAAGTGCCAATAAGTGACAAGGAAGGGACTATATTATTTTCTTCCTGAGTAAGTTCCTATTGAGAAGTTTCCTGGAGACAACTGTTAGATTCCCTGAAAAGAAAGCTCAGCTTCACTGCAGAGACACTCATCGCTACAGACCCAGAATGTACATAATCCTTGCATGCAGAAGTGAGCCCATTAGAATGTGGTATAGTTTCAGCAGCTTTAACTCCCAATATTACCCATCTCTAATCCTTTGATTTATACACATAATTTTGGGGGTTTCTTCCAACCAGATGTTAGATAGAAGAACTTGGCTATTTATGCAATGATAGTTCCTCTGTCACACACCATTTTGAAAGAAGAGAATTAAAGCCCATGAGTAAGGATGCCAGGTACGCTGGGGTTCCAGGTGAAGTTTGAGAGCTGTCCCAAACCTGTCTCCCTTGTAACCTAGGAAAAGCCTTTTTTTTTTTTTTTCCCTGTACCTCAGCACCGCATGTGCAAAACCAGACCTTCGTTGTCTGAAAAAGTTATTTGGAAAACATACACAAATTTTAGTGAATTTAAACTCATTTTACTGTAACAGCGTTGGCTATATGTGCATTTTGAAGGAAAGCAAGTTGAAACAGGTACATCCAAAATTGACCATGCTTACAGATTAGATGACTATGGAAAGATGAGACAGAAAAAGAGGATGTGGGCCCTACTACATCTGTTAGCCAAAACCTGTGTAAATTACAGGCATCAAAATATAGCTGGCATTGGAAGCTTTAACTTCCCATTAATCCATTGGCAGTCACGGAAAAAAATGTGTATCCAGTACTCGTCGTGCTCACCTAAAGGCTGTCATCCCTTCTGTGGGAGACTGAGTAGCCAGCTAACTGTCTCAAAGCTTGCTCCTTTGTGTGGCAATGCGCGAAGATCAGCCTTGCCACAGGCAAGGTGGCTTGCAGGCTTGCTGAGGCAGTGGACACCCAGGCGGGGCCACCTGCCCACCAAGGCTTGCAGTTTGCTGCCACTTAAAGCATGCAAGCAGAACCCTGCCCCTGCCCAGCAACAAGAAGGGCACGAACGGAGCACGCCAAAAGGAAAGCGCGCGAAATGTGTGCGCATGTGCTGGACTGTGCTCCATAAAAAAGGCTGCAGTCTCAGACTGCGGGGGGACCTCGTGGAAGACCATCAAAGACACCGGAGGAAGATCACTGACCTCGTGAAGAGACCACCGAAGATTCTGTGTACGATCACTGATGACCCCGGAAGCACGGACCCCCAGGATGCCACGGATCCATGGTGGTGACTGTCTGCTCTCTTCTATCTGGACCTCTCGCTTTATTTCCTTCCTTCCTTCCTTTCCTGTCGCTGCTTTCTCTCTTTCCCCTGAACAATTAATAAACGGGTGGACTTACAGCATCTGACCTCGTTTGTGTCTTAATCTCACTCAAAGGGATCGAACCTGAAACGAGAGTTTGGTCTAGCCACCCCTAGCCTCCCAGCCTCGGCTGAGGTTGGCTAGAAAGCAAGGGGGCCTTCACCTCGTCCAAACAGAATTGGATCGTAACACCTTCTTGAGAAGCTAATGGAAGTAACCTGTGATTTTTTTTTTTCCAGAACTGCCGGACATCTTTCAGAAACTCGCAGTACATGCCAAAGTATTCAAGGAGCATCACACTGTTTCTTTATTTTCCAAGGAACAGAGACTTGCCCATAGCCATACAGTCCTGCTAAGTAGCTCCTAAAAAGGAAACTTATGGTCCCAGCATTGCTGAGATGGCAGTATTTTGAGAAAGCAGCAAAAGCTCACTTTTATGTAAGTAATGCAACTGTTCAGTGAGCAAAATATGTAAAAGGCTGTTGCTGGAGAACAATCTCTCTTCTAATTTAACACTGAAAAGGCCTTCAAGAGAATCTAAAGATTATGCAGTGTCTTATGTTACACTAATTGATGCCTCTTGACCTTAACAATAGCTCATGACCTGTTGTGATGGCTGATTATGATTTGGTCATGCATTTTAAGTTCATCTTCTTTACTTAATTTAAATTCTATGAGTTAATACATGATGTTCTACTCTCTAGTCCAATTTCTTTACACCCCTTCATAATTTAGTTGCTTCATATGCTGTGGAAAATTCAACAGGATGGAAGAAACGTCATGAATATTTCTAGGCTACAGTGCAATGTGCCTAATGAGAAACTTAAATTTCAGTTTCTCAAAAACTAACATATGTAGTACTAAAAGTCCTTGTCAGTGTGTAACTATAATTGTACCCCGCTCACTTATAGGACTGCCTAATTAGTCATTAGTCACATTGACAGAATGCATCCCCTATCTCCCAGAATCAAATATGACACAGCAAAATATTTTAGGCTTGAGTTGCTCACTATGTATTTTTGACATACTGAATATTACAGGAACACAGCCATCAAAGACCAAGAGATTCTGGTCTAATTTGAAATTGTCTGGCAAGATGGAAGACTTTAGAATGAATCTTTTTATTGTTTCACATCCAGATTAACAGATAAAAATCTACAGCAATGTCAAACTCAGACTATTCACAATCAGAAATAGGATTTCTACCCGTTATTTCTTTTCTTTGGATA
The DNA here is from genome assembly GCA_034008185.1 of Gorsachius magnificus. Taxonomy (NCBI): domain Eukaryota; kingdom Metazoa; phylum Chordata; class Aves; order Pelecaniformes; family Ardeidae; genus Gorsachius; species Gorsachius magnificus. Next base: position 187,580,518 of record CM067081.1, read on the forward strand.
GTAAATAGCATAATGAAGAAATTAGCATGAATGCTTATGTCTGGCATCTATCAGGACTGAGTAATTTGGGGAATGAAGGAAAGTGGAGACTGGCTGATGGGTTTAATTTGGACTTGTTTTTACACTAATTTAAAGTAAATTTATCTAAATTGTTTTGACACAAAAATCTGAATGTTTCGTTTTCAAAATGTTTAGTTTTTTCAGAACCTCTTGCTGTTTTGGTATAAACTGTTAAACAAATAAAGATTCACACATAATATCATTTTCTTAAAAGATGCAATTCTAATGGATAAACTATGTGACCATTAGTAAACTTAGTTTTGAAGCAATATGATTTACAGCCTAAGATTGTGAAGTTCTGAATAATTTAGATATGCAACAGAAACCAAGTTTACCGTAAAAGGTGGCCAAGAAGATCCTTGCCACAAGATGTAAATCATACTACTGTACTTACAACAGTCTTCCCAGTACTGTCCAATCTCATGTAATTTCAGTGTTCCATATACATTTAGGTCTTTCATACAACTGTTTTAGGCACGAGAGGTAACAATCTTTGCAAAATGTGTAGTCCTTGTAGTTTTTGTAGACAACAAAGACTGTCCTACTCCCAAAACTTTCCCTTAACTTCCAACAGACTTCTAAAAACCTGTGGCAGGCATTTACAATAAGCTTTTGCTCCCTTTAGACCACCTAATTGGTACGGTTTGCTAACAGCCTAAGCCTGAAGATTTCCTGGCAGGTCTCACTCCCTTCACACAGCTTGACCAGCATAAAAAGGTATCTCCAGCATTTAGTTTCCCTAGATGTTTATGGAAAATTGTAAGAACAGGGGAAACATAATTCATGTCGATATGCTTTTGGCCACTGGTCTAACCCAACATGCACATTTTTACATGTTTTACTATATCCTTTTGAAATACAGTACCTAAAACTGCAGGCAGTCATCAAGATGCAGGAAAACCATGGATTTATACAATCTTATAATTGTATTCTCTGTTTTGCTCTCTGTTCTTTTGCTAAGAATTCATAGCACTTGCTTTTTTGTCTGCTGTTGAGCATCTAGTTTTCAAAGAATTACATGTCATAATCCCAGGCTTTCATTACCATGTGATAATGGTCAACTCGGATCCCATAATTTTATATATGGAGCTAAGATTCTTTTTCCCTCCATGTACACCACCTTATATTTACCTATAAGGATTTTCGTTTGCCATTTTATTTGCCAGACCCTCAACTCAATAAAGTACCCTGGCAAATTTTCATTGTTGGTGATACCTTAACTACCCTGAATAACTTAGTAAGTCAACAGCAGATTGACTCACATCACTGATTACTTTTTTTTTTTCCTCTTCACATATTATTTACAAATATTTTGAAAAGCCTACATTCAATAAAGGTCTTGCAAACTTCACTGGAAACCACCCTTCACTGACCAAAGCATCATGCATTTTAATCAAATATTTAATCCTTGTAAACCTTTCCACTTACACAATAACTATTTAGTTTCCTTTATAGCCTCTGGTAAAGGACCAGAGTGAACACCTTTTAGAAGTCCCAGTCAAATGTGTTAATTAACAGGGTCCACATAACAACCAATTCTCTCAAAGCAGCACTGTATATCCAGAAGGCAAGATTTGCTTTCACAACAGCCACGCTTGCTCTTCCAAAAGCATATCCTATTCATCCATTCATTCATTAATTCTATTATCCATTCAGTTTTCCCTAATTTGGCCATGTCTCTACTTCTCCTGGTAGAATCTGAAACCTGTATTTTTTTAAATTGCAATAACATTTGCTACTTCCAGACCTCAAATTCTAAAGTAGTTTTAAGCAAAAATAATTCTCACTGAAGGCCATCAGAAAAATGAGCTCAGCGCATTCTAATCCCAACTTCAAATGCATTTGTATGATAATAAAAAGAGTTTTTGTTTTGCAATCATCAATTACACAAAATGACGGAGGTGATTGAATGTTTTCCTTAGAATAACAGAAACAGCACAGATATATCAAAAAAGTGTTTTATTTTCACACTCAATTTCCTCAGTCTGTATTTCTGCATAAAGATTATGTCAGACATTTGTAACAACTGCATAAATGCTCTGCATTAACAAACAGACATTTCAGTCATTTATAGGGCTGCTAATATTTTAGCCTATGAAATCATTATGTAAATTAAACTAATTTTCACGGCAGCCATTCGACTTCAAACAGCTGCACAAACCACGATTTTCCTTTTCTAAAGAAATCTGCATAACATTGTATTTTGTATCACAGTTCTACAGCACCAGTGTTGTCCTTTACTGGAACAAAACAGACCTTCAAGCCATGGTCCATATTTTAGGTGCTGCTGTGATGCTCACCTTACCATCTGTTCACATTAATCTCATAACATATCTGCTCAAAAGTATGCCAAATACAGTCAGTTTTACAGTAAAAAAAAATAATTTGTAGTTAGGGGCAGAAAAAAACACTTGATCACTAGAAATGGTGCAGTTCTGTGTATATCTAGTGTCAGTCACATTTAAGCTTGTATTACCATAATTGAGAGTCTTTCTTCTTTTGAAAACACCCACTTAACCAAGCGGACAAGATAATCATGCTACTCCATTCGCTCAGTGGCTATTCTGACCAGGTTCTGCTATGAGGCAGAGCCAGCCTTGGCCTCTCTCGTTTCCTCCCCGTTCCCATCACCCACTGCAGCAGACTAGCAGGACAAGCTACATCTTTGGAAGGAATATTAAAATGCTATTACTTAATGGATCCAGTTGAAATAAACATAAGGAGTCTAGTGGACTCTCAAGACCAAAACAATGGAGAAAGACAAAGGGATTTGAGCAGCAGGGGAGAGAGGAAGCGAGAAAAAAAGAGGGCTCCTGTGCTCCCAGCCCTTTAGAAGCCACACCTCCTCTTGCCCCCCCTGAACTCCCTTAAATTATCCTTCCTAGGTCTCTCATTCTCCTGTCCAGAATCCACTCTGTAATCATTATGAAACTGAATTTTATCTGTCTCAAAAGTCTTGAGTCACTTCTAATTATATGTATTCTGAAGTTATAAAAATTTTGTTTACAGTTAAAAAAATTGGGAGAAATAGATAATCTGTTGAGTATACATAAGTTGAAAGAGAAGCAGGAACCAAAAAGCTCAGTGAAAGATGACTCATTCTTCATGTAACAGTTATCAAAGTTATTAGTCTATTATCTGTTAAAAAAAACCCAGTAATTTTTAATTAAAGAGCAAGACATATGGTAGAAAAATATGACTAAGCAGAGACCTATATACGGGCATAAGCATGTGTTAAACTTTGATTATATTTGGCAGAAGCATAGATTTCAGCACCTCACACTTAGCCAGATGGATGAACACAAGCAGGTGCAGATTAGAAAGCAGGACAATATTAGTGCCAAAGTCACATTCAGAGATTACACAAATACAGGTAGGCATGATGGAAATTCTCCGTCTTTAGATGAAAAAGCAGCTCTCAGAGTTTACTAAAATTTCTGATATTTGGTATTGCTTCTGACAGATGCCCAAAACTTTGTACCACCATAATTTTCTAATTACAAAGCAACAGAATGATAAGCGTATCTGACAGGCAAACGACTTTCTAAAATAGAATGTATATATACAAAGGGGCTAAGTCTACATACAAAATCATGATTAGAAATAAGGCTTAAATTGTAATACTTGTGCTGGTTATCTTCTTCTTTAGAACAGTATTTTATCTGACCATCAGAGCAAACAGTCCCGCTTGTACCCTTTAAAAATAATTAATTGTAATCAAATGCAGATACCTAGAGAAATCACCTGTTCTCTTTAAAAACCTATATAGATGGTGTGTGTGTCTCCCCATAAAAAAAAAAAAAAAAAAAAAAAAAAAAAAAAGGTCAATCTTAGCACCTTCACTTGATGTTCTGTGGGATTTTACAAAGACTTTCTGGAGAGTTTTCCTCATTTTCTGGGTATCCATTGGAGAAAAACAAAGAGCTCCTGAAACTCATGAAAAAGCATCTTAAGAAGTAGAAAGCAAATAAATGGCTCCTCCACAACCTTATAGTTAGTTTCACATGACACAGCAAACACATGCAATAAAAAGCATAATAAGATAAGGACTCACTCATTCTGGTACCATATTAAAACAGATCATTCAAAACCAATAATTGGCATTTAGGAAATACAGCTACTAAAATGGATTTAATCATCAGAAACTGTTTGGATTATTATACTAAATTACAGTCATGAGAAGAAGAAGATAATGTTAAGAGAATTAGTTGTTTCCCTTAAATGGAAATCTAATATTCCAGTCATGGGATCAGATACCAATGTTTCATACTAAAATTCCTTTGATGGATACAAAAAGAGCAGTAACAATTTTTAAGAACGGAAAATAACCCTAAACCACATCACTCTCTTTTTCCAACCCAGATGTTAAACTTCCTCACCTATGGTGGCCTATATTCAGTACTGATGTTTGTTTTTTTTAAAATTCTGTTGTTGCTGTGATGATATTTTCTGCCTATATAGTGTAGGTACTTTCGACAACTGTCTTTCAAAATTCAGTTTTGGTTTTTGGCATTATTAAGTGATAGACACCTGCCAATAAAAAAAGTACATAAAAGCTATGAATTAAAACCATCAACTGAACATTATTCTTCCTATTACACTGATGTTATTTTGTTTCAAACCTCTGTAATCAGTGAATTACCAAATGGTAAGAATATGGATGCTTAATCGTTGACCAGCTCCCTTGATCCATTCATACAGGCATGTAATTAACATCAACTATGTCAATTCTTTTTGAAACTGAAAGATTTGTCCTGCAGGAACCAACATGCTGCAGATTCATTCTATGCACAATACTAACTAGGAATTGTTGATTTGGCCAATTTTAAATCCTTATCAAGGCACCACATACTATACAGATCTATGTATAACTTATGTAGTAGGTTTCCTCTATTTGGCCAAAGCCCTACTACAGTCAGACCACTTCACTTAGTTTTAAAGCAGGATACAGTACAATCTCCCATCTTCTTTTTAATGTTAAAGGTGAATGTGAGATTATTTTACATACCCACAAACGTGCAAGATATTATTCAATTAATAGCACACTATGCAGCTCACCAAGAAAATCTGGAGATGATGATGACTGGCAAGCAGACACTTTGGACTGTTAGCACCTACGTTAATTTTAATTGTACATAGTAAGGAAAATAATTTAGTTTTGGCTAAGATAACATTATTTATAATACTACTAATCAAGACACACTAGAACAGAAAAAAGAAGCCTCTGCTTCAATAATTTACTTCTGGACTATGACAAGGTATGTTACATGAGCAAGTCACAAACGAAGAAGACAAAACCACAGTAAATTAAGCAAACTATGTGTAGTAAAAAAAACATTGTATTTGGTGTGTGTTATTGCTCTTCTTAAGATCTTGTGTAAAGAGACAAGATTTCAATTCTGATTGATTGTTACTTGGGAAGAAACAAGTGCCTGTCACCTTCACATTTCATCCTCTTATTGGAAAAGAAAAAAGAGAGTTAAATCTGGTAAACAGGAGTTTCTTATCCAACACCTCAACACATTTTCACAGCAAACTGCACATTTGCCATTATGAACAGAGAGAATGTTAGGATAAAAATCATCCTAATACTTATCCGTTGGGAAAGGGTAAAAAGTGCTGACATCTTAAAATATTGCACTTGGACCTTACAGATACAGTTCAAATTGCATCAGTGCCAGGTAGAAAAATAAGCAATCACAAACACTGAGTTTACATCCATCTATTTCTGTTTCTCAATTAACAGTACTGGCCAATACTATAATCAACAGGTTCCAAAATTTTATTTGTAAAAATAGTCTTAGATTTCATAGCGCAACTATACAGCCACGCCAAAAAGGATGACATATTTGTGGCAGGTTTCCAAGGCCCAAACAGAGCTGTCCCAAACAGAGCTCTCTAACCCATGCTCATGAAATGAATGCTGCATAACATATTTCTAAACCAGGCCTATACCTGTTTCAGGGGCCTCAAATAGGTCAACAGACAAGGCCACATTAAAACTACTTCCACGTCATCTGTCTTTATCCATTTGGCCAGAAAACTCAAATGCAATTCAGAAGGATGATGACTCAAAATATGTCATTTAGAAATAGTACTCACTCCAAACCATTTTAGAAAGTAATCTATACAAGAAAATAAAGGTCAAGCGCCAATTAGTATTACATGCAATTTATAATGTTGTATTTTAAGAGAAGGGACTAAAATAGACTTGATTTATTTGTGATAGTTTTTCTCAATATGTCAAAATGGATGAATAGAAGGATAATTATAATGAGCAGGCCCAGGTCCCAAAAGGGTCACTGTGCAAAGCCCTCTACAATGGCAGGTCTGACTTTGCCCAGAGAGCTTACAATGCAAATGCAATTATTCTTTACGAATGAAATATAGAGCAGGGGAAAAAGGGAAAAAAAAAAAAAAAAGAAAGGATTTAGATTGCTAAAAAGAACTCTTGGCTACAGATGCCTTAAAGATCCTGTGGTAGTTTCCAGAAATGCTAAGCTCAATTTGATTCAACGTAGCACCTGTCAGTGAAGGTATCTCACTCTGAAGTCAGTCTAGAAAACAGACTGCAATGTTTCAAATTATTTGTTTGAACTGTGTTCCAAACTATGTCCACATCTATGTGTGTTTGGTAGCTTTTCACTCTTCCAGCCCGGCAAGCAGCATACGAGTGATTAACTGAAGTTATCAATCTAGATTTGCCACTGTCTCTTTTAAATATCCTGCTCTAAACCAACGAGAGAAGTTATCCGAAGAGCTAAGACAGTACCATTTGCTGCTGCAAAGGGACTATAATTAGCTTGTAAATTGTTTTAATTTGTTTGATTAGCCTCCACAAAAAGCAGGTCATCTGAAATATTTCTTCCCTGCTTTGATACCTAAATTACAGACAGCATGTACAGTAACACCCATTGCCTAATTGTAAGATCCAGCTTTTATAACCTCTGCTATTCAGACTAGAATTTTCCATGCTGGGTGTCTATTAAAAGCTGAATATTTTTTTAACATTTCCAATTAAAATTGCTCAACTATTATTGCAAACCAGGTAGAGGTAGAATATATTATTCTGCCAATACTGTGAAGTTCTTACAATTGATTTCATTGAAAGATTTTAATGACTCTTTCTTTTGAACCAGGATCTTCAAATCTGTCCAGAGATTAAACTTCTATGAAGTTATAGTTTCTTCTGAGCCCACAAAAACCTATTTAAATCCTGCAAAGTGACAAACCTTTGACGACTGCTTTTTGCTTGTACTCTGTTGAGGTCACCTACTTTCCCCTACGACAATCTTGTTTATACTGAGCATATTCATTCTTCCCATAAAGCCAGCACGCTTCATCTACCCCCAAAGGAAAACTGGGCATGTTTACCAGCTTGACTCATTCTTCTAATTAAACTAATCATGCCAGAAACTGAATCTCTAGTCCTTGATTCAACATTTTCTGTGAATCCTACACTGAAGACTATGTGTGTCATGCTAGGCAATTAGTATCATGACCTGCTTCGGGGCTATCAAGCATGCAAGCTTCTTTCTGCAATTGCTCCCCATGCCTGGTATTAGAAGAGGTTCAGCATGACAAGCAAAACCGAGCAGCATGTCTCTTCTGTACTTCCAATAGCTCTACCAAAGGCATCGAGAGAAGTCAGAGAAAATAACACTAGCTGGTCTTGCTGGGAGCTGAAAACAGAAGCAGACTAGATAATAATCTAGGGCAATGGAGGGGAGACAACAGAAAAACAGGATGAGACAGACACACAGAAGATTGTCTCCACAACTCTACATATTCCTTTTCAGAATGGAACTTGTGTTTCCAGAGTATAAAAACTACTCTTGTGTCACCAATTGCCAGTGAAAGCCGCTAGCAAAGTTGATATTTCATCCCTCGGTGCGGTTGCTTATATAAAGCCTAACACTAGCTTGCTATTACTAAATAGCTCAATATTCTTTCAACCCAATAAAAGACAGTAACTATTGCATGTACTTTCTCTTTTTCCATAATCCTTTCACACACAATAACATTCTTTCTTGTGAGAAAACTCAACTGGTTTCATTTCAATTATTATCTTGCTCTTCTTGTTAATTAACTGTGGTCTGTAAAATAAACAAAATAAACAGAGACATCACTGTATCTCCCTCCTATTTCAAACACTAATGTAGATTTAACTGATTATCCCATTTGTTTAGACAAGTATGGTATTAAAATAATTCTTTTAAAATAAAGTATTTTTCACATGTGCCTTAAATAATGAAAGCATTGTTATTCTGAGTCTGTTTCTTAACCATGTTCAGTTTATTTTAATCTTAGATACCACCCAATTTTGCTGAAATGTCAGTTTCTGGATCAGACTTCATCTTTCTTTCTTCCCCAGACCAATCCGAAGCTTACATCTTTCCAAAACACCTTATATCTTTCCATCACTTCAGAGGTCCTTGCTTACTGAAAAATGCACTGCCCCAGTAGTTTCATTCTGTTTTGAGTGGGTTTTCCCACATCTCTAAACATTTCCCTTAACATTCATTTCTAGGCTGTTCTTCAGACCTACATTTTCAGGTTGTATCTGTACAGCATGATGGCATGTCAAGATTAATCCAGAGCTGTAATACTAAGTACACACACCATCTGTAAAGGATTTTGTTATCTTTTGAAAAGATCACACTTTCTGGCTCACAGGTTTGATTGATGGGAGGTTGTCTCCTTTTACAAGGAAAACAGTAATCAGATCTCAGACTAGGAACAACCACTGATCATATCAGAGGCACTTCATTTGGCGGTGTTCCAGAAACTTGAGATGAAAATTAATTTATGCTGGGCAATACTGAGATGGTGTGATCACATCAGAGTATTTCAGTGTTTTCACTGTTCCACCAAGAAATTATTGAAATGCACCTATTTTTACTGGTACCAAGTCATACTATGATCAACAGGAAGAAAAACAGAACAGATTCCTTCTGGAGCTTACAGAGTCTTTGTCAGTGAAAGCTTTTTGAGGACAGGTTAAACCATTCCTGACAATGTGTTAATTCTACTTGGACAAACACCTGAGAGACATGAGGGCAAGAGGCTATCATTGTAGACAGGAAGCCAAAATCCAGCACCCAGAAGTACGTGCCTCTATAACACCATTAATGGAGAGGGGCATTTATGAGTGCATGTGTGTATGTGCTTAATCCACATGACTGACTGAAGTCTAGAAACATCCAGAGAAGAAGGAGTTTTGCTTCCTCTGCTTATCCCACTGAACAAAAAGCTACAGACTGCTCGTCCTTCCACCTCCAGGCAAGAATCACGCAGCGAGTACCCAATGGCCCAGTTTCACAGGTTGAATGAAGGATTCTTCTCCACAGAATGGTGGTCAGAGTGCTGGGGTGAACTACACAAAGCCATTTAGGCCAAAATAAAGCAGAGTTTGCTTCCTCGGCAACTGTGCTAACTAATAAGATACCGTGCTGAAGCAGGTATCACCTAATTCTCCAGCTACATACTATCATGGATTTCAGGATCTTTGCAAAGTAAAGTTATATCATCAGTTACAGTGAGCTCCACATGAAGTAAACATGCTCAACATTTCAAATACTTTATAAGCCTTCTGTAATTTCATGGCACTCTCTTTCTAATGTCTCTGCCTTTCTTGTGATAAGTTAATTTTTAAAATAACTTTTAGAGTCACCTACCACTCATGATACAGTTGTTCCTTCTTTTGGGAGGAAAAAAAAAAGAGAGATCCTTATTGTCAGTGCTGTGATCCCAATTTTGATTTCTTTTAATATTCCTCATTGTCCACTGTCAGTGAGCATTTATTTAATACTTTTTCCTTTTTCTTTTTTTTTTTTTTTTTTTTAGAACAGGAGATTGGCTCACAGAAGCATACAAGAAAAAACTGCAAGATGAAATCAGCTATACAACACAGTGTAATTATATAGCTACCTAGTTTTATGTATTAGTTCCCATTCCTGATCATGGTCTGATTGCCCTTGTGATTCAACCATATTTTGTTTGAGTGGTTGTAATTTTAGGGCTTACAGACATTTCTAACAATTATTTAGGATGCCTTGCCTTGCAGCTATGTGGATGAATTTCTGTTGCAATCATGCCACTCAACTCACTAACTCAGTCTTGTTAGTGTACTTCACAACCTTCCCAATTTCAGTAGCTAAAATGGTGGTGTGTCCTCTGCAAAATTTTCTACCTCTCCATTCATCCTCCATTTTCTGGCTAATAATAGCACATTAGGTAACATAAGTCTTAGCGAAGAGCTGAAGTACACTGCACTACTAATATAAAACTTGAACATACTTGAACAACTTACTGCCTACTTTCCTTCTGTCAGAGACTGTCCATTTGAGAAACCTTGTTTTTCCCCTAACATCTTTGGTTCTACCTAGGCTTTTCTACAGAAAAGATGGAAAAATACTAAAGAAAAGTAACAGACATCCTTTGTATAAATTTCCTTATCTCCTTTCCAGTTCATTTTGGAACAGATTAAATATTTTCTGTCAGATATTTTTTCCATCTACTACAGCAGCAAATATGAGAAATACTACTGACAGCTTAATTATTACAGAACAGCTTGATTTTACTTGGAATAGCTGTTAAGATAAGCCTTTCTCCTTATCACAGCCTTTTCCCCCACTCAAGCCTGCTACAGCAAAAAATTCTCCTGCTTAGACTGTTCCTACAATGTTAAGATATAGTATGCAAGTTTAAAACTGGAAGAAAAGTTCAAGAGAAGTCCTGAAGTTTCAGAATCTTCCTGAAGTTCCAGAATTTAAGGAAAGAGTGAGTATTTTTAACAGGGCTTTGTACACTATAGAAATGTAAATTTAACTCTCCCCAGGACGAAGACTGTAGTCTTATCAGGGATATTACATAATCATTCGTTGCTAATACATTCTTTACTATTTATTACATGTAGGTAAAGTATTCAATTCTCACAACTGAAAACAGAATCTGATAAGTGTAAGAATATACACCACTGCCTTTATAGAGTTTACTCTGTATGCCAGATTAATGCCAGTAAAGTCAAAAGTCATGGTGTGGTTATAGCTGTGAGGATTTAAAGATATAAGTAAGTCACAGTTTGGAAGAAGAAGAACTTTCATTTATTAAATAAAATCATACAGCTGGCCTGCTTGCATTTAAGGTCTGGGTTTGCGTGTATTATTGGTGTACTAAAGCATACATAGATATGTTAATTCAGATGTGCAAATGGACTTAAAATTTATACCCACAGGTGACAATTTAGTATATTATTTACGTGCATCAGAAAATTTACAGTAGGGATCTGAAAGTACAGAACAAAAATGCTTTGCAGATAGACTGAAAAAGGATGTACAAGGGAGTAGGAGGGAAGATACGGAACGTTAGGACTAATAAATGCTAACCTTGAGAATAAAAGCCTAGAAAATGATGGCACTCAGAAGAGCTAGTACTGAGGGCTGCTTGCCTTTGCTAAAAAATAAGCTATGAAACAAAATGGAGAACATGTAACTGAAATAAAGAAACTAGTATGAAACATTTTTCCAGGCATAGAAGAAAAAAAGAACAAAATTAGTTAAAAATTGTCTGAGGCAATGTGGTTTTCAGACACAATATACCCATGGCACTTTACCACTCGGTATAATTTACTGTTGCAAAAAATTACATTTTTAAATTAATTAGTTTGTAATTTCATGTATTTTGAATCCCTGTGGGGTTTCTTATTTATTACAGGGAAGAGTGTACTTAACTATAAAAAACATTATTATGGGTGCTTAGCTCTAGTGCCAAGCAAATAGATGAGTGAAACCTGACAAAACTGTTTTACAGATCTGGTTTCTACGGTAATGTAAGCAGTCATGTCCCTTTATAGCATGCAGAGTAGGAATGGGCTCTAGTGACATACAAAAGAAACTCTTACTTTGATTACGCTGGTATTAATTATACAATACAATAGCTCCTCTGAGATCAATAAAGCCATTCTAGCTTGGTGAAATATTTGAGTATCTTTTACTACTGAGAAGCATTGCAGAAGTGTAATAATTAAATTAACAAATTAGGACTGCCAAGCACTTAGCATGATCTATGTTTATGGGTAAGAGTGAATGAAATTATAAGATTAAAAAGTAATTTCCCTTTTTAATCTGAGACCTTCTGCCATATACGGAAACAAGCATTCTACATGTTAGAAAATTCAGTCCCAAACTGAGCAAGTCACGATGTTGCAGTTTTTCCTGTTATTGTAAAAAGGTAACAACAAGATAATTACTACCTTCCAACTTTCCCTACTTTATTACTGTCTATATCTGATTGCGGACACAGTTTACTTCACATTCTTGTCAAAAACTAAATCACTTTTTCATAACTATAATTCTTGTATCTTTTAAAATAATGTTCTCCTAAAATATTGTACATTAATATTGCTGAAAATAAACTTGTTCTTGAAAATACTGTGCTTGACTGCAACGCTTTTTTGTGTAACTTCATTTTGTAGCTACACATTTGTTTTGGCCATACACATGTTGGTTTTAACTTCTTTTTTTCTCCTCCTGTTTTCACAAATGATTAAAATGCAGTAGTGGCGAACCACAGTCAATGCTGCATTTAAGAGTTCAATTAATCAGGAAATTTAAACTTTTATGCATGTGCTGTAAAATGATGAGATGCAAAGTGTTAATGGATTTATTTTTTTTTTTTTAATAGAGAATCAAAATAAAGAAAATCCCTGGGAACTCAGAAATATGCTTTTTGGCAACTTGTCTTATAATCTTTCCTATCTCTTCTGCCAAGTTTTCTGAGACACGTTCTCATCCCCAGTCTATGAATACAGAGCAAGTATATCACTCACATAGCAAGTAACATTGTGGTTATGTAATACGGTGCGACATTTTAAGTAAAAGTGAAACCGTGCATGGCAAGATGAACCTCAAGAAGCAAAAGCAGAACGTATGCACTAGTGAATGGAGGGGCATGTGATGATCGGGCCTTTCTGAAAATAACTTGCTGATTCAGAGCATAGAGAAATGAACTGAGCTCACTTAAGATTGTGCATGAGAAATGTTAAGCTGGTGAAAGTAATTTGATGAAGATGGAACATATTTACTGTTCACTTTTAGAAGTGAAAAACCACTCACGTGGTTGGGGCATGACTGATGGAGTTAAGGCAAATATGTGTCACATTCTCCATTCTCATATTTCTCCTTTGAGCAATTTGTTTCCATCCTACCCGTGTTTTTGGTGGATGAGCTATAAACAGTGTACTCCTGGAAATTAAGCTGCCATAAAATTGTGATGCTAGTTACTTAAAAAATCTTGAAAAACAACACCCGTAACAGGCACTTCTATCACTTTTCCTCATTTCATATGTCGTATGCATTCTAGTAATTTGCGTCTGTTTCTGTCCTCAAAGAGCTGTTCCTGACACCTCATGTACAGAGCATGAATAATTTCCAGGGCCAGGGAATAACTTATGAAACATCTTTCCATCAAAAAAGCAAACAATAACTGTGTGGTAGTTTGTCTCCCTCACAGCTCTAATGAGAGCAAGATCAAGACCAGGTTGGACGGGGCTCTGAGCAACCCGATCTAGTTAAAGATGTCCCTGCTCACTGCAGGGAGGTTGGACGAGATGACCTCTAAAGGTCCCTTCCAACCCAAACCATTCTATGATTCTACAATTCCAAAGAGTTACTCTTGGACCCAGTTCAGCAGCTTTTTCCCTAATACCTCAACCTTGCATTGGACAAATACGAACCTCCTGTATGTTCTGAATTGGGAAAATCAGAATGCTTTCTTCCTTTTCTTTCCTGTATTTTCCATGGCAGAATACTGTGGCTTTTGTAACAGCAAATATGGGCAAGATGCTGATAATCCTTTGCCTCCATTTTTAATACTCCTTCCCAGTGAACAGGTCCAGTGTACATTACCATTGTCATAGTTATATTTCTAATATTTTTAATTCTAATTTCATTTCAGCAGTTACCAAAGACCTTTGCAGAGAGAAAACAGTGACATCAACTGTTATATCAGTGCCCATTTAGTAGATATTCTTTGTCAGAATAAAGAAATTATTATATAAGCAAAAGAAGTTATACTTTAAGTAGGACTTGTTGAGCAAGGAGTTCTACTCATCAGGGAGCAAATAAGTGAACTTTTCCATTTTTAATTACAAGTAAAGGAACTTAGTTCTTAGCTGTGTATCTAATATGCTGTGTAATTGTTTATGATGTTAAATTGCTCAAAAATTACCATCTTTCAAGTAAAATTTCATTATTGCAATCAATTCTCACAGAAAGAAGAAATAAAACAAAACTAGAACTCCTGCAGATCATCCTAGAAAATTCTCTGTTGGCTCTTGACTTTAAGAGACGGAACTTCATTGAAAAATGAAGAGAAAACAACTCCAGAACAAATACAGCCTTTACTTTTTTAGGCTGTAGAACACAGAAATCCAGTAGGAATGATCACAGCTATTTCATTGAATTGTGTTCTAAATTAAAAAGAAAGATCTGAATGAAAGTACATGTTATTTTTCTTTCTCAGAAGATTTCCTTTTTTCAAGAGTTACTAGCATCATAGGGTACCAAATACAAAAGCATCAATAAAAGTAATAAACAAGGAATCATCATTTTGAATGATCTTCAAACATTGACCTAATAGAAAAGAATGAAGTTAAATCTGCATAAAGGTTTTGATGTTTTGAAATGGACAAGATAAAGTGTCATGTTGTTATCTACATACATGGAGATGAAGGTTGTAAGCATATGGAGGCTCTTCAGTTCGCTGCTCATCAAAATTCTTGAAATGACAAAGTTGTATTTCAGATTGTAAAAGGGAGCAAAGAAAAAGGCTGCCCACCACCCTCAAGGCATTTTCATACCTGCATTGCTCTTTTCTACCAACTTCAATGAAATTGAGCAGCAGTTACTGTAAATTATATCCTTCTTATCCAAACCACCACAAAGACAGCTTATGGTGTTTCCCCTTTTACAAGGGCATTTCTTACTTTGATATCTACGTGATTAGCATGACCATTTCTGTATTTCAATATCTCTGCAAAACACACGCTGCATATAAAAAGTCACTTGGAATACTTGAAGATAGCAATCTCTGATATTTCAGTCTGAATTACTTTATCAACACAGTTCAGGTAACAGGTATTATATTTTTATATCAGTATTATTTTAGACATGCAGACTAAAACTAAATTTCTGGTAATTATATAGATTTCTGGTGATTATATTGATGCATACTGTTAATTTTCTCCCCACTATTTTTAAAAATAATGCAAACAAAGTCAGCCTCTTATTTGTGAGCAGATAAAGACATCTTTTATTTTTAGTTTTTACAGGCTTTAGCTAAATTTGAGATTGGCATTAACCCCAAGAAACTGGACTGATGTTTCTATACTGCTAAAAACTGTTCACTGATTTGAGACTTACACGATATTCGGGTAAATAGAAGTGTCAAAATACATCACATCATTATTAGTCTTACATGTTAATCCTTTTATAAGCTTTAGTTCACATAAAATGAAAAGTAGAAGGATATCACTACCTTTTCAAATATGTTAGGAAAGAAGATACTGAAAGATCTTCAGTAGTAGTAACAGCAGAACAAATAAACAGAAACCTAATTTAAATACACTCTATGTATGTATATATAATAATCAATTGATCATCAAAAAATTCAAGCTAAAATGATAGTATCTGATCCCACAAGAAGTGATTCTGGAACAATCTTCCAATTAAAGCATTGAGTAAACAAAGTTATAAAAAATACTATACGGTGTGATAGTTTGTAATGGGAAGGTACTGGCTGAAGTGATGCAGGAATTATTAATTTCTTCCTTCCTCTCTTGCTAACTATATATTCTACAGCAGAAAAGGAAGAGAAAACTACTTAAGTCTAAATCTCCCCAGGATAAGTTAACAAAAAGACCTCATATTTTAAATTGTTAAAAAATAAAAAGATTAATAGTACTTTTCAATAAAGCCAACTTTCAGGTTAAAAAAAAAAATCTTCAAAAATGCACTGGAAATGTTGACCGTAAATTGGCTACTCTCTAAATTAAAGGAACATCAAAGAAAATGCCAAGTGAAATCAGAGACCCTGCTTCACTAGAAGGAGAATTTCTTTCCTGGAGGCAGGGAGTCAACAATAAAAAATACACCTTACAGAAGAAGTGCATATAGAAATAAGCTATATTTATTTCATTGAGGAAGTGCATATTCATCCTTAGATCAGCTCCAAATTATGACAGTCAAAATGCAAAAATGTTTTAAAATGTTAGAACTAAGTTAAATAGCATAAATTCCTCCAGCTTAAAACATCGAGGAAATAAAATATGTTAGTCAAAGGTTTTTTAAAAAAAATTTAACCTTTTTTAAAAATTTTAATTAAAAATGTTAAGTAATAGCAAAAATCAATTTCAAGGTCCTATGCCCAGACAACACCTATTCTGGCTACTGACTACAGGAATATTTTTTAAATTATCACAGCATCTTAATCAGTAAATTGGTGTAGGACTGTATGCAGACTTGACACCTGTTTTCTAAGTTCACAGTCTAAGTAGGATCACACAAAAAAATTGCTTCTCATGGCAAGAACAATTTACACACATGTGAAGCACTTAGTATTATGTTTTATACTATCTAACATGGTACTGCTGCCATTCCAAAACATCATATAAAATAATTCTGAAACATACCTCACAGGACAGTCAATGTCCCCTCTGGAGCCAGAAAAACTACTTACATTTAGGTTCTAAATTCCTGACTGATGTTTTACATTCAAAAGAATACTTTTCCAAATTTAGACAAAAAGCAAAGCAAATGGATTATAGGTCAAAATTTCTGTAAATTCCTTTTAGTATCCAATTATCAACTTTTCTATATTTACACTGTCTTTCCATTTGAAGACATATTTTTCTGCAATCTAATTATGTTTTTGGCAGGAACATTGCCCAGAGCATTCTGGAGTTCTGCAGATTCTTAACACCAGAACTCCTGGCAGAATCTCTATATAGCAGATAAAATTCCAGTAGAAAAGGCAAGAAAGAAAAAGCAGTAAAAATGAAAAATCTCTCCTCATCTCTTTCATAACCGATGTTCTTCAAGCTTACTTTGTCCCATTTGGCTAAAACTGAAAGGCTATAACAGGGCTCAAAGGTACAGTTTCATCTGGGTACACTTTTCATTGGAAGCAGTCTGAAGTTTCAGCAGTCAATTGTTTCAATTATTTTTTTCATACAATAAGGAGCATCCTTTGAGATAAAAAATAAATTTTAAAAAAATCTTAAAAAAATAATTTAAAAGTTTTAGTGTTTCATTTCTCATGCATATAAATTCTATGAGAATGAAACTTTAGTAATAACACCCTTTTCCCCAAACTGAACTCCAAGACATGGAAAAATTAAACACTAGAGGCAGGAAATAGAAAAGTTTATGTTAAACTGCAAAGAAATGCAAAGGATTTGTTAAAGAACATACAAAAAGAATTTTAAATATTCTCTCTCTTGATATCACCTCCACTGTACAAAAGAAAACGGTATTATGAATCACCAGCATGGAGAATGAGTGAATGAATGAACTGCTTCTGATTTCTCCCAACTAATCTTTTTACAATATCATCCCACAAAAAAGAGAAAATTACTTAGTATTCATGAGAAAAGAACATCATAAACACTGTACATCATATTATAATTTCACAAAAGAACTTACAAAGCCAATAGAAGTTCTTCAATAATAATACAAAGTATTATTAAGACATATATTCTTCATTTCTGCAAATTGTTTTGCAGGGACTATAGAACTGCATTCCAGAGAAAGCCCAATTCTTAAACAGAATCAGAGAGAATAAGGGACTTTAAGAGGTCTCCAGATTCATCCTTATGCTCCAAAGCAGGTACATCATTACCTACAGCAGTCTTGACAGATGCTTTCTGGTCTCTTTTTATGCACTGCCAAAGTCAGAAGATCTACAACTTCCTTAGGCAATGTAAACCAGTGTTTCTACTTTACTGTCAAAAATGGCCGTCTCACATGTTGTTGTTTTTTCTCCCTAATATCCAACCTACAAATCCCTCACTCTTATATAAATATACAGTTTGAAAAGCAAGTCAGTATTCCACAACTGGGATCATTATCCTTGAGTTAACTGATGATAAATGGCTACATTGTTAATTTAACAGCTTATTCTAGGAGTTCTATCAGCAAATTATCCTAGATGGTAACTCCAGATATCTTTGTGAGTTTTTCTTAAATTTAGCATGAAAATATTAAACAAATATTATAAATTATTTCCTACTTATCATATTCACTGTGTATATATACCTAATATATGTACCTCTATTAATCTAGTATATACCAAAATCACAGAATTAACACCTCTTTAAAAAAAAGCATCAATATTAAATTTCTAAAGAAAGTATAGTTAACAGAAAGAATAGTTAACCTCCTGAAAGGGGGGAGAAAAAAAATCAGAACTTACTTATTCTGAGTGTCCAAGTTACGTATTCTGTGGCTCAAGAACATATAAAGAATACTTTTTAAAATTACAATGAATATAAAGTAATTTAACACAGGTACCAGACAGAAAGTTAAACTGGGTGCAAGGAAAAGAGTTGCAATTATTCCTAGAGACATCATGGCCTTTTTGGGCACCATCACAGGACTGAATTCCAAGCTCGTCGAGGTCACAGGAGCTCATAAGAAAGACTATAATATGATCCCTTACGAGGGAAAGGAACAGGTTGAAAAGATGAAGTCCCATTCAAGTTTCTTTGACCCAAAGAAGGAGTAAAGCAAAGCAGAGATCTTGCTAAAGACACTCAATGAAAAAAGAGGTTTAGATGTCAGAAGGAGTACCTTCACTGTTTGTAATTACTATAGTCAAAGAATGAAGACTTGAATTACAGAATCTGCAAATAAACATGATAGCATACAAGACATGCATAACTAATTAGATCAATTTCTCTACCTTCTGGAAATATGCCAAAAAGGCTTTGCGTATCATCTCACATCTGTAGGAGAACAATATATTTAAATAATCTAAAACTTTGCAGTTTGAGTTTTTTCTCAAAAGCTTTTGAATAAGCTTTAAATACCACAAAATAATTTTTAATGAATAGCCTTTCCTGCTGGATTCCGTTGGATGAGCATTTATTGAAGCACTAATTGTCACCACTACTTTCAGCTCTCCATCAGTTCTCATAAATGTCCTTATGTTCTCTGGTTAAAAAGTGCAGCTTAATGACACAGGAAAGTGCAAGCCAATTTATCATCCTTCCTTAACCTTTTGAAAAATAAATTAGTTTTTATGACAGACAATCACTGTAAATAAAGTAAAAAGCGTTTCAATTCTATCATAATATGGTGTCATTTTGCATTAAATCTTGATGCAATTTCTTAACTTTAAAATTATTTAACTCAGTCATTTTTTGTTTCCTGACCTAAGTGTTTAGTATCTAGAGAAGGGCAGAGACACAGACCAACTGTGCAGAGAGCTCTATATGTTTAAGATGTGACTACCCACACAGGTGTTTATACATCTTTCTCAGCTCAGCCACATTACAATGTCTATTTTCAACACATTTATGCTAGTATAAAATTCTTTGTGCTGCAGGGATTTATCGTCCCTTTCAATACCTAGACTTATGTAAAGAATTTTAACCAGTATAACTGAATTCACACTAGAGGGTGCTACTATTTTAATTGTAAAAGGTTTTTACAGTTAACATTGCAGTTTCAGAGTAGTACATTTTATAATGTTTCAGAAATGCTTTCTGGCTATCTGGGACAGCACATTGATACCAAATAAAAATTAAACTTTTGATCACAGGTGTGCTTTTGTGCTGAAGTTCAAGTTTTGTCATGTGTTGCCCTAGCCAACTGTATATAAAATCAAAGAAACCTGCTACCAACGTCACATGGTACACTGGAACCTACACTTAATGCTTCAATTAAAATATTTTACCTTCAAAGCAACCAAGCTCATAATAAACAGTGGAGAGCCTTTTTTCCCCGTCCGCCTCACTATAGACCACCAGACACATTACTGGTACACATCTGGCCTTGTTCCAAATCTAGAAGTTGTTTATTTTTTACTATCATAATTGCACGTCAGAGTTTGTATTACACATTTGAATAAATTAGTTAAGAAGAGGATGAAGAATTTTAGCATCAGAAAAACAATTTATAAAATTAATACTGACAGACTTGAAACTGCCCAAAATTGTACCTACTCTTCCAAAACAAGAATATGTAATTTTCCCATGTTGCATTTTTGGTGAATTGGGAATAATTAGCTTCTACTAAATAAAAAAAAAAAAAAGTGAGGTTTGAATCTTCAATAGCCTCTGAGAAAAAGTAATCAATCAGTATCTTAAACACATCTATCTACCCCTTTATTAGCAGCTTATAAGTGTTACGGAGTGTCAAATATGGTTCCTCTCTCAAGGAAAAAGAATTATCTGAAAGAATATAATTTGAACCCATTAAAAAGTTCTTTTCTCCAAAAACATTTTTGCACTTCGCAGTTCCCCTTGCTATGTGATGGCCACTGTTATTCCAATAAAAGTGTTAAGCACATTCTCCTAAGTTCCCTTCACTTCTGAGAGTTTTGTCGTGTTTAGCAGTAAATCACTGAAGTCAAAGAAATGAAAAAAGAAAGAACAGAGCAATGTAGAGGAAAAAAAAGAGATTAAAAAGGAAAATCCACTTTCCAAAATGCATACAACTTGAAAGCTTCAAACAGAATTTTGCTTCAGGCAATAGAATAGCCTTTGCAGGAACTGGCTTCCATACCAATAATTCTCCATCTTCCTTGATCCATATGAAGCAACATTACTTCATCTGCTGCCTCGTATCTGGTCTCCCTATCCACACTTTGAACTTTTAGTGAACACGGGTGTTACTGGAAGGTCTTAAGTGTATCGCGTCAGGGCCCATTTGTTCTGGGCACATTTTTGGATTATGAAAAATTTTACTGTTGTCCACTTCCATCATTCATCCAATCCCAAACCCACTCCAGAATGCATATTATAGATAAAGAAAGAACATGAAGAAATAGCATTTTTTTTTTATTTAGCTTTTACTTCCTCAGAGATTTCTGTCTCCCTTACCTGCAGGTTCTATCCAAAGAATAAGGGGAGAATAGAAGATATTACTCTACCTTCTCTCTTCTACCTTTTCCACAGACAAAAGGAAAAGATTCATAAATGCAATAAAGCGAAGGGAAAAATTTTGGTCTACAACATGACAAATATCAAGCATGACGCCACAGAAGGATCCTGTGAAAAAATGTTCTGCTAGCTAGAGGGTATAAAACCAGGTAATCTGAGCTGGACTGAAAGGAAAGAAAGATTTTACTCTAGTTCCAGTTCTTCTGCAGACAAAACAAAGAAGTCAAACCACAACATAGGAGGCTGGAGAGGACAAAACCATCTCAGCTGAATGAAGTGCATAAATGAGTAAACCTCAGAAAATTATAATGAACACACATGCTGATTAAGGGGTACTATGTACACTGCATGGTGAAACGCAGTACAGATTTAAAAAAAAGAAAAAAAAAAGCCAAAAAAAAACCCAAACCAGATATATAAAGTTTTAAGAGTTTGAAACATTTCAAAGCCTGCTTGATTTCTGGTCCTTCCTCCTGCTCTCATTCTCTTCCTTCCACCCCTTCCCCTCTTCCCCTGCTCCCTGCCTCCCTGTGACTATTTTTCTAGGAAAAAAAAAACAGACAATGAAAGTGCTTCATTAAGTTGTCAGAAAGATATAAGCACTATTTAAATTTTTCCACTTTGAAAAGCTTAGTTAATCATCCGAGGAAGAAGCTATTAGGTAAAATTTGCAAGCAACAAACAGGAGATATTCATATCAGAATACTTAGCAAGTTGTTTACACTAGAAACCACTCATTTCAAAGACATATTAAGGATTTAAAAATAATATGAATACAAATAGTACATTTGTGTAAAAATAATGTTCTCTGTTTACTGATAATTCTGTAAATTTAATATAATGTCCTGGTTTTGGCTGAGATAGAGTTAATTTTCTTCCTAGTAGCTGGCATAGTGCTGTCTTTTGGATTTCATACTAGAAGAATGCTGATAACACACTGATAGTTTAGTTGTTGCTGAGCAGTGCTTGCACAAGTCAAGGAAGCGGTTGCATCACTTGGTTTTTTCCTAGGTTTTGTTTCTCTCTCTCTCCCTTCTTGTTTTCATTTGCATTACAGTAATTTATTGTTGTTGTTGTTATTATATTTCAATTATTAAAGTGTTCTTACCTCAACCCATGAGTTTTCTTTCTTTTGCCCTTCTGGTTCTCTCCCCATCCCACCAGGGCAGGGAGCACCGCAGCGAGCAGCTGTGTGGGGCTTAGCTGCTGGCTGGGGCTAAACCATGACACTTTTCACAAATATCTATTGTGAATTGTTTGCACAGCTGCACGAACACCTGTAATGGTTGAAACTTCTACTTTATTTTTTTCTGAGAATATTTAAAGAAAATAAGATTTTCATATTTCAAATCGAGATCATCAGATTAAATTTGATAATCAAAACAGCTACCCCCACACTTAACTGGCATTAGGGTTCAAAGACTTCTAAACATCCCATAAAACAACCAATTTCTGGGCAACAGGATGCAAGGGAAGACCAACATTACAGACCTCCTAAGGTCCTATTTCTCATCCACTTTCACTATTCAACAATATGGGTTAAGTGAACATGGGAATAGACAGGTTATAAAAATTGTTGTTTGAGGCAACCAAACCAACAATTTCAAAACAATTATTTTTAAGATGATCTCAAAAATGAGGTAACTTCAAAGAAGTGCTTTCCTTGTATTGTCTCTCACAAAGTTCATGGTAAGGTTCTTGTTTTATTCCAAATACAAATTGAAACCCTGATTTTTAAGAAAACGTACCACTGAATACAGATTTGTTATATTGCAGTTTACAAGATAAGCAAGTATGTTTTACCATTTTATAGCAATTCAAGTGATATTCCTAAGAAACGTTTTAGAAACAATAGGTCACTTAGCAATTCTCTCCACCACTTAACCAGAAGCCCCATAATACTACTGTAAAATGTTATCAATTAATAGTAATTAATTTACTATGTATGATATCGCTAACATGTATCATCCATACCACCCAAGGCACTCTCTCTTTCCCGCAAGAGTAATGTTCGGTATCGTAAGAGCTGCATAATATATATTTGCATGGGGAAATGCACAACTGCATGACTAAGGTGAGAACTGCCTTATAAATGCACCATATCATTATTGAAATAATTTCCTCCGAATCTACTTTTAATGCAGTAGGAAAAATTATGTCCTTCAAAACTTGTTCTGTTTATGAGCAAAAACATTTGTGACTTCTATCTATTTTCTTCTAGTCTGTTTTACTTAGATTTGACCTTAACTTTTCCTCCAAACACTTGAAACTTCTGTATGAACAAACTTTTATCAGGTTTGATTAATTCAGACAGCCTTCTGTGGACAAGTAATCTTGCTCATTTTATTTGATCTGTTTGCACAGCTTCACGTATACTGATGTCATCTGGGAAAAGAAGGGGAAGTTTCCAAATGGCTGATATAGAATCAACTAGTATGGATAAGTCAATCATTTCACAGCTGTAAATGGAGATTTTGGTACAGTTTGTGTCTCACCATTGAAGTATATAATGTAATTTTTATACAAGAAGAAAGATATTCCCTGTCTATAATAAAGGAAAGACCACAACACAAAGACTGGATAAAACTTCTGGGAAGGGAGTGCTGAGCTAAGCAGACCTTGGTCTTAGCCAGCATAGTCATTCCTGTACTCTTAGTTAATGTCACTTTTGAAAAAGGTCAGTTCCATACATATACGAAAAAATATCTAAAAATGCAAGAACAAAGGGAAAATAGAAGTATGAAGCCTGAATTTTATCTTCCTTTCACTAGTCATTATAGCCATTTTCAAGATCATTTCAAATAATTCTGTACATAATGTTTCTTAAATAAGCCACAGATTTTGACAAAGGCTGCAATAATTCAAATACTATTATCAGATTACAGCTGCATTAGGACACTACGCCCCTCATCACATTGTAAATCTAGCAACCCCTAGAAAAGGGCACGCTCACGGAAAAGCATTTGTGGGTGTATTGTCACAAGATTTCACTTTCTGTTCCCACTGCCACTGTTCTTAGCAGCAAATCATTCTGAGCATTCAGGAGATACTTCTAAAAGCATGCCACTCTGGGAAAAATACACTGAAATACAAAAGTGGTCTTTAGATTTGGTGAGCTTCTGATTCTTCATTTCCAAAACCAAGAAAATGCAGCTATTACTAAGACATGAGGATCAGAGTTGTACGACCGCATGCTGTGCTGAAGAGGATGCAGCAGTATTTAGAGATGTATTTTACCTGCCATGGGACAGGTCTGAGGACCCGCAAAGCACAAGGCTGAGTGCAGGCTGAGCTACAAAACCAGAACAGGAATTTATTACCATGAAAACAGAGGTCAGAAAAATGTGGAAAAAGCCATCTCATTGTTTCATTCTATCCATGCAGAAACAAAAAGAAATCTAACCTGGAATCACTTTCTCACCTACAATTTGTCTAATTTACATCTTGATGCACATGTGGCACTGAACCAAGATTTTGTTTAGCTTGGAAATAGCTAAAAATCTTTAGAAGTGTAGGCAATTACGGATAGTGAAAGTCTAATAACCATCCCGCTCGAATATATACAGGTTGGCACTGTAAACAACTACATGAAGCTGAAACCATGCCTTCTGGGCAGCCAGGAGTGTAAGCAATTAGCATGGGTAGGGGCTGGAGTAGGCAGTAGATACTCTGCTTCCAAAACACACCCTGCTGCATTACAGTTAGGAACTTTGTTAAAGCACTTTGCTTATCAGTTTTACAGTATTATTAAAGTCACACTGAAGTTTGCGTAATGTACTCCCTTGCCTAAAAACTTTCAAAAACATTTAGCTTTTCATTTATTTTTATTTCAACCTAGACATGAAAATTATCTGATATTTCTTCTTTGAAGTTCTGAAGTCAAAGTCAATAATAAAATACAGCAGAGAATGATGAATTATATGCAAATTTATGTAGTAAAAAGAAATGAAAATTAAGTCTTCTGAGATTCCAGAGAGATAAGTTTATTGCCAGAATTAAAGGAAAGAAAAGAAAAAAAAAAACAGGCATGAAATTTTGTATAAAAGTGTACAGATACAGACATTGTAGCTTCTTCCTTGAAAGTATCAGTACTAAATACATTGTCACTATCCCTACCTCCCCTGTCAACAGTAGACATTTTATGGAACGTTTCTCCCATGTAGGCTCACAACTGTATACGAGCAGGACATTTCCCCTCTAGGAACTAGGATTACATGTCAGTAAGTATTTGACTAGTCATGCAATGCCAATGCTCCCATTAAGTAAGAAAGAAATAAATATTGATTTCAAAGTTATCTGATATTTAGGTAGCATTTAAATTAACAGCATGAATTAGTTTTGTAACCTATAAGAAGTTTTTTGAGATTTTCTAGGGACCTCATATGTGACTTTACCCACCACTTGGTGCAGGACTTGAGCTTCCAAAAACAGTATTCCCTCCATCCACGCTTTATTCTGTTCTACGCTGATGCTTAGTTAGAGGGGAAGCTAAGACAAGTAATAGAAGTCTTTTGATAATGGGACCTGAGTTCTGGAGGAGGTTACTACAACTGCGTGGATACAGGCTGTCTTCTGAAGGGAAGCAGCTTGCTAGCACATCCTGCCTTAAAAAAAAAAAGGAAACATTCAGTATCAAAGTAGGGACTATGGTCTAGAATGAAAGATGAAAAAAATCCAGTGAAAATTATACTTATGTCTCTGTAAGCTAAAACAAGTACATCTTGTACACACAGAAAAGTGTGTTTCGCATTAGTGTCCAACTCCACAAAGCTAGCTTTACTTTCTGTTTATTGGTATTGTCATAATATGAAAAATAAATACCATTTGTTAGGAAAGCAGCCGCTACACAAAATTAACAGACATATTCTGCTTCAGGGCATGAATACAAGAAAATTGTCAGACATTAATAATGTAGACAGAGCATTTTCCTGGGAAAATGAGGATCCAATGGAACAACAGATAAATCATACCCAACTGCTCACTGTTTGTTGTTTCACAATCTGTTGTATTTTATCGAATATGACTAGTACAAGTCTGTTACAGCCATAAAAAAACATTAGCGGAAATTAATATGTAAATTACTGTAGTGCTTGTGTGGGATGCCATTTCATTAATTTGAATTCACTGACATGACTGTGTAATCTAAATTTATGAGTTTTCCAACTGCCTCTCCATAGAGAATTCTGCATTTATTGAATTTTGCTTTAGAAGTATTTTATGCATTAAATAATATTTGCATGGCAGTAATGTACATGAATGGCTTGGAATTTTATATATATATATAAAAAACATACCAGGCATTTTGCCTGTGAGAAAACATAACCTACAGTGCAAAAAATGTATGTAGATATTTCCTTTTAAAACCATTTTAGACAGAAGTAAGAGCAAATTATTGGCACAGGGAACAAAAGCAGGTTTTGAAGTCCTCAGTAAAGTAAATATTGCTCATAATTATTTTGTTGAAACAAATGCAAATCGTCTTGTTAATATAAGGGGTTTATGATGCATACAACTTCTTGTGTCACTCATCAGAGTTTAAGAAGAAAAAAACACAGTCTAAAAAGCACCTAAATTTGAACAAGAAACTATCAGTACATAGGGCAGCTTTAATATCAAGTTTTAGGAAAAAGCCATCAAGAAAAGAAATGATAAAATTCTTTACCATTCAATACTTTTCTTTAACTAACATCTGGACACAAAGATAGTAAATGCTTTGCATAATCTTGGCTTTAATACCCTCTCGTTTCCTAGATGTAAAATGAGGTACCCAAATAACAATACTATCAAAATGTTTCTGAAGCAAATACTGCAAATACAATGTTCACTTTCCAAAGAAAACACAGCAAAAGCTACAGAAAAGAAATAAAACTTACTAAAAATACAACAAAACATTTACTCAGTTATGAAGATGTAATTTTAGAAGTGTGAAAATTTCAGCCTAATTGAAGTATTTATCTAGGAGTGGCTATGGTACAGTTGTACCCCTAGACACTTGGTCTTTTTCAGACCGAGACTTGTATCCATAAACAAAACGGGGGGTTTATGTATCATCTAGCCTTTGAATGTAGAAAACCACTATGAAACAGGGTTTGGGGGGCGAGGAAAGGGAGGATTTGTTATCAGATTTGTTTAACCATGACACAATGAGGAATATATTCCCAGCCAGCAGCAAATGTTTTGTGCTTGTCAAACCCTCCTGTCAGCATCCCCTACAGCTCTGCTGACTACCAGGAACACCTACCTGCTCCAAGGTCACTCGGATTCAATGTCACCTTGCAGCAACCACGATCACACCCAATTAGGATTTCAGTAGCGTTTTGCAGGGCATTCTGATATCTCTGTCATTTTACTTATAATTGATTACTAGGTAATTATACTTTGTGAATTGATATGATTTTATAAATCAGAACCTTGAATTAGTTTGTCTGGATGGCAAAGAAGCATGCACAGATGTGACATAAAGAAGCACGTACAAGCGTCTGTTAGATGCAATGGCTACAGTTCATTTATTTATATCAATTATTTATTTCAATTATATGGAAACAGTATTTTCATACGTTTCATTTCACTGATTTCCTACTGCTTGCGGTTTTTTTTCAAATTGAGGTAGAGATATGTTTTGTAGGTAAAACATTATCTGTTTTTTGCCTCCTAAAACATTTCCACCTAGTTGGTATTTAGGAAGCTACCTATGTCATGGTAAATACTGCAGAGTCTTAAAAAAACCAAAGTGCTGTCTTTCCTAATATTGAACACACATACAAATCAAACCGTCATCACCATGCTCACAGACCTTCATTCAGGTGTAAACCATAAGAGCAGATAAGAACTACAACAAAAGTCTTTGTTTTGACTTGACCTTGGCATTAAAATGAGTGTAATACATAACTTTGTTCTGTTCCCCTGAGTAACTGTAACTTTTATTAGAATCCTATCCTCCAGTTGTTCTGAGATTGAAACCTTCTCTTCATGCCTGTAACTATCATTTTCTATCCCAAGTTTTGCAAAACATAGCAAGCAATTGTCAGGAGACACACATTCCTCAGCAGCACTCAACCTACTTACCCGCCACCTCTTCCTACACTCAAGTCTTCCAGAGAAACATTTCCTTTCTGCTATCTTGCATTAAACTGTTCTTTTCTATCAGAAAAATTGAGTAACAGATTTCATAGGTCAGAAAAGGAAAGGGGAATGATTCAGCTCTCTACATGACAGGCGGAATATCGATGCCATTGCTGTCTCTCACGGAAAAATTCCATTTGTCACTGCAGAAATCAGTGCAGAAGTTTTAAAGACCCACTCATCATGGATCTTGTAAAACTCTCTTCTCTGAATTTCTGTAAGCATTGCCTGGTTCTGCATATGCAAAGAGAATTATGTTTCTACTGAAAAATGACAAGGATTTCTACTGAAAAAGAAACACATGCAAGCTAGTCTCAATCAAAACACAGCTAAAAAGATACCTCAAACATAAAAATCTGCTAAACCTTCCCCATGCATTCTTGGTCCTTTTGACTGTTGTCCTAGTATTGGCTAGCAGTTTATTAGCTCTAGGCTTGTTGAACTATTGAGAGTCAATACCAATCAGACTTGTTAAGAGTGCAGATATTGAAAGTCTTTACAAAGGACCAGTCGTGGTGGGTATTGGCTGCTGACTGCTTTCCCAGTAGACCTCTGGAAAGTGGAATCTGAAGTCTTGCTGCTATGGCTGGCTCTTAGGTCTCCAGCACTGCCCTAACAGGGATACTGAGGTACAGGCTCCGCAGAGTGGAGTTATTTCAATAAAAAGTGACCAAGTAGAGGGATGTTTAATATCAGCTCTTTCTCAAGTACACTTATAATTCTCATTCTGTAGTCACTACCCAATTTTGCTCTTTCATTTAATATACTTTTCATTTAAAGTATTGCAGCTTGTTAAAGTTTCCACTATAATTGTCAGAAATGTACTTCAGAAGTTATTCTTGTTCCCAGAAAGTAAGAGGCATGAGGAAAGAAAATAAAATCAATCCCAGGAATTATTTTACCCATGTCTCATAGTTTCTTTCCCTCTCAGTTGGAGTCTTATAATGTGAAGACCTCAACAGCTAATCTTTCGGATACACAAGTCCATCTTCATATCTGATCCCTCTTCTCCTAAGCTCATCTTTTGTCTGCTGATTTAATAACCACATCCAAGGACTTTATAGATTTTCTTCAGAGAGAGAGAAGTTGTGGTGATGGCTGGTTTTGTTCATTACTTCATCACTCATTCTTCTGCTGAAGTAAACAGAAATATGCGATAATATAATTAAAAACTACAGCAACAACTGATTGACCCCACCTGCTACCAGGTCTTAGCAGAGACTGCTTCCTGCTTCACATTATTGACAATGACATCAATTCCCATCTTTACCAGCTCCTAGAAAAACTGTAGAACCTGCACTGTCACTCACGGACCCATCATATTTAAAAACCACAAGGAAGAAAATCCTACCACATTTGTATTACATGCAAGAGAATACTCTCACTGAAGAATCAGTAGAATTCACAGAAACCATCATCAAGCCTCCCTACCGCTCAATAGTTTAATTTTCTGGGAAACACAACAGATTTCTTCCACACGCAAACAACAACAAAAAAAAGTAAAAACAACATCATCTTGGCCAATCCCACAAAAGCAAATCATGGTCTATCTTCAGTAAGAACAAGACCAACACTCAGATTTCTTGCCTAAACATAAATTGACTCCATTCTCATCCACAACTACTTTACCTGCCAACACTAACTGATCCACAGCATGCCAAGTTACAAATGAGACACTAAATGTAGCACCATTTTATTATTCACATAAAATACACAGATAACATTCCTATCCTCTGGACTCCCTCAAATTTCTATTACAAGACTCAATAACCACTACTTCTCCATCAGAGGGAATCTCAAATGCACCTAACAGCAGTATCAATTCTTAGCCACTGTACTCAACATAAAAAAGAAAACCTATGAACTACTATACATAAAAAACGTGCAAACTATCATATCCATCATTATAAAACCAGGTGCTTCTTGAAACACCCCAAGAAAGCTATAAAATACAGTAAGCCCTCAGACACCACTAATATTCACTGTGTATGTGTACTCTCACAATGCCCAGCTCAGCAATCTCAGACCCTTTACTAAATAAACACACTGCTCTAGAGATATCTGTCAAATCTTTCACTGAGTCTTCTAAACCTCTCAGTTCTGACCCTGAGGGAAACTCAGAAAACCCAGATGATCCCGAGAGCTAAAACATAAACTCCAAAGGATGCTAAAAACCACAACAGAGAGCATTAGGATCCTGATGCCTTATAATTCTCACTCATCCCTAACACAATGCTTCATATTCATCACTATCTCCATGCCTGAAAGGACTTAATGACTCTGGTTCTCTTCTCTGGATAATATCCTTTCTCCTTACTCCACTCCTGCTCCACAGATACCACTATTTTTTCTTTCAGATGATGCAGCTCACTAAACAGGTTAAACTTGTAACAATTTACAGTTGCACTTCAAGACCTCTCCTGCTATTTCAGACTTAAAGAGGCTCACATGCTTAAAAGAAGGTCTATTTTCCAGTTATTGCAATTAGTCTAGGACATTACCACCTCCTTACAAAACCTGTAAAGCTTTTATTCTTAGCAAATCATAGTTTCAAAGCTATGAGTGCATTAAAGTATTTGTTGTTAGCATAAAGACTTTTAAGTGCTAATGTCTAGGGAGATAAATAAAACAAAACCATGTAGGGCTTCAAGAAGCCTGATTACAATGTTATTTTGTCTACAGCAGAAAAAGTATTTCTACGCTGCATATAAAATTAAGATAATTATCTAGCAGTTTAATTTAAGGAATAGCATACAGGCCTCTTATTGCAGTAACAAGAGCAATTACTTTTGTGGTAAGTTAAATATTAGATTTGGAATGTTTTCAACCTAAGGGTAATTATGCTTTAGCAGCAGTTTACGCTATAAAAAATTCAAGCAGTGTCCTTTTCTGCATCTGCAAATTTAATTTTTAACATGCTAAAACTTTACAGGTACCACAGTATAGAAATGATGTTAACCAGCATTTAACAGGTACAGTAAGTATGCCAAGTTATTTTACTGTTCATGCAATCATTAGGTATAATTTATATATGCATGTAAATTACATGGTATAGAGGTGTAAAAGCAATCTATATAGTGATTCAGTAGGAGAGTGAACTGCTTTTTTGAAATGTGATCTGTTACTGGTTTCTGTACTTGCTTTCATAAAACCAAAGATACCGCAAGTATGGTAACAAATTATTGAGATTAGCTTGCTAATAAGGTTTGTAGTTTTGCATAAGACTATTGAACTCACATTGTATTTATTTTATTACACAAGCAATCAATGTTTCTTATACTTTAATAATTTTAATTTGATTGTATACAAGGACAGAACCAATTAAAAACCAAGCTTACTAAACTGTCTGGTTTACACGTAAGAGATCTCAATCACATGAGAAATACCGAAGTATATGGGCAATACTAGTTGAGTTGAATACTACCATGAGACATCCGACCCACACACCCACCACATCCTCTGAAATACTGCTTTTTTCCCCCCTTGAAATAAAACAAGCAACATTAATTCAGCCACATGACAACTCCGTATGTAAAAAGTGTTTGTGTGCTACACATCAAGTGTAGCACTATGAAATGTTAGAAAGATTTCATTTAAATATACAAAACCTACACAAAGTTAACAAAGTGTAGCTTTATACATATAATACTAAAAATAAAAATTAAAGGAGAGTAAAGTAAAAAGGAGAAATTGAAAGTTCTTCTAATATTAGACTACCTCCTCAAATAAACGGTTTATTGCTTAATACAGAATATTTTTTAAAAAACCCCAAACCCCCAGCTTTAATTATTTCAGATATTTTAGTCATCAGTCAATATCATTTTCCCATTTTATTTTCCATGTTTTGGACGTAACAATTACCTTCAGGCTGATGTTTGGCATATTTTTCAAAACCTTAATCTTGGAGACCTATAGCAAATTAAAGTTTGAAGGAGAGGAATTAGATTGATTTTTATGCTCATTTAATTTAAAAACAAACAAAAAAAATCCTGAAGTTACTCTTTTCAAAGTCTTTGTTATGCCTTCCAGAATTTTTCACAGGCCATTAAGTCCATAACGTGGATTATTGCCTTCGGGTATTAAAAATGAACTATTAAAAATGCTATTTTATTTACCAAGGTAGAACCCACACTAATTTTCTCCAGTGAAGATTTCACAAGATTTTGGTATGTCATTTTAATATTTCTTAAGTAGCTAGATTATCCTGATAAACTTAACAGCCCAGAGACAGCCATCACACTCCAGTACTTCCAATAATAATCCATGAAATGAAACAGATTCAGTGGAATACAACTCATTATGATCTGTTAAATTCAACAGGGGGGAAAACCACACACACATAGAGATATAGTATAAATGCCCTAAAAAGAAAGATAATGCTCATACACAGATTTTCAAAGGAAAGGTAGAAATAGATTATCTAGAAATGGAGCTACTCCATTAAACGAGGCCATCCAAAGCAAAAGCTTTCACATTCAATCATTAAAACACTTGGAAAAAGTTGTGGGGGGGGGGGGGGGAGGGGAGGGGATTGAAAGGGTTCTGTACAACTCTGGAAAATCTAATTGTTCCCACACATGCTTATGTTCTGGTCAATCTCACAGTGTGTTCTACCCAAACCAGAACCCTATCCAGCAGATGGGCTGGCCATCATCAAAGATGCCGGGGTTGATAACTTGTACTACAAATTATTAAACCACAACTTACCTTATTCTTGTAAAATTAAAGGCATTCAACTGAAACAACTTAGCACATGGATTTTTTGGAAAGTTTGGTTTTGCCATTATAATTTTATGGAATAGATGCAAGGTAATTTCTAATGTTAACAGCTGGGTAAAGAGTGGACCTAAACCCATCAAAGTTGTCACAGTACAGGTATATATTATAACTTGTAGCTTCTAGAAGCATTACATCATCCTGTACTGCAACAGAGACTCACAGCCACAGAGGCCAGTTAAGGCTCCATCATTCTCCAACAATTCTGTAGTAGCTTTCGTCAAATTACACATGCTTTCTACCCAGCATCGTACCCCATGCAGCCTTCGCACAGTCCTTTTCTTCTCTGTAAATAAGTAACAGTTGCTTTGCATAAGTCAAGATAGGTTCTTGGCAGAGATTACAATACCAGGATCTATCCAAGGCTGTGGTAACAAGGATCCTGAAATTCCAAATGATTTCACAGGATATAAAAATGTTTATCTGAAATTCAGCTTTTAACTGTTACATGTATGCTGAATAATTAAACACAGCAACATTTAGTTCTTAGTCACAATATATTTCTTGAGTAAAAAATACTCTTCCAGAAGCATTGTTTTAAAATTTCCAGGAAAAAAAGCTGATTTCTTTAAGAATTTCTAACCATATTTTATACATTACTCAAGACTATTTAACCCCATGTAACCATACACATTTTAGTTAGATTACAGATTTTAAAATACTTCTGTCAGGGACCATACAATTCTAATGTGGGGTTTTTTTTAAGTGGCCTACAAATTAAAGAACTATTTCAATGAATTTTATTAATTATGTATGTCATTACCATATTACAAGATATTAACATTTTCAAAGGTCCAATTTTCTAAAAAAAATTTTTAAAAAAGAAAACTTATGCAGTTTTCAACCAGAATAAAAGTAAGATAATATATCATTCTTAAGCTTTTTCCAAAATATACCAAGAAGGTAATTTTCAATATTAATACCCTAAAGACAAAACCTGTTGGAATTTCTCATTTCCCAGTCAATTCCTTTAGCTACTTCAACACAAGTGTATCTAAAACAAGCTATACCTAAAATAAAACTCCTTATGTTATTTTAAAATATTATGTTTATATTTAAACTATTATAAAATATTTTTAAATTTCTTTTTTTCTCCCATTGTGTTACATTCGTTATGAAAAGATTCTTATTCCTAACAGAGAAAGAAAAATTAAAAAAAAAATTAAAGGAAACTACAGGACAATTTCTTTAAAGATTAGGAATATTCAGATTTTTATTTTTTTTTGCATGATATTTAATATGATCACCTCTTTCAGGTAACTCCTGGTTAACACAAGAGAAAGAAAATGAAGGAAAGGCTTTTCAGACAGAACTTTTTCTTGAATAGAGAGGACAAAAGGATCTCTTTTGCTCTAATCAGAGGCAGCACTAGCCCTTTCTAGCTAGTGGGGATCTCAACAGTATGTATAACTTACGGTATTTCACCTGTGACTTTCTGACTGCAAATGTAATTTAAAAAGAGCATTCAGAGAATTAAAAAGGAAATTCATATTCAGGAATACAGTTCAAAGAGCACTACCTACTGCATCAGCAATTTGGACAAGAGAAAGTGAGCATTTTTGGACACAGTTAACATCATCCCCAATATATCTGGAAGCAATAAACCAAATCTACAGCTTGTATGAATCAGTAGAGCTCCATTAATTTCAGTGATAGCAGGCTAATTTGCATGACCTGAGAATTTGGCACAAATCTGTTAGGAGTTTTTCAAGCTTCAGTTTTTGACATATAACTAGCTCTCTGAAGAGATGACATGTGAGTTGACCCAAACATAGCATTTGTAATGGTAGATGTGCATTAAAAGTATATACAAATCTGAAAAATTAGTTTGAATGCTAGGGTTCTAAAATCTACAGCTTAAGGTTACTACACCAACTACTTTTAAAATATAAAAACAGCAAAATGGAACAGTGTAAAAAAAATGCATTTTTTTAAATTAGTAGCAATTTGTACATATGTAACTTCATATTTTCTTGTATACTCACAATGTGAAAAATTTAAAAGGAAGAACATGGGAGACAATGCACCTCATTGATTTTAAGTCCAACATTTCAACGATTCTGATGTTTGCAAAGCCCTGCAGGCACCTCAGTTCACTCAATGCCTAAGATTACATTGCTAAAGCTTGCGGAAGAAAAGAAACCTTTATCCCAGAATATCCTATGGTACTGTAGTCATGGCATACTCCTG
Organism: Gorsachius magnificus; assembly: GCA_034008185.1. Lineage (NCBI taxonomy): Eukaryota > Metazoa > Chordata > Aves > Pelecaniformes > Ardeidae > Gorsachius > Gorsachius magnificus. The sequence continues at coordinate 187,615,829 of CM067081.1, forward strand.
GGATCAAATCTCCTCTCTGAGAAAGCGTGAGCCACAGCCACAGAAGGCAGGGGGTCGTTAGTGAAAGAGGAAAGCAGTACTACCTCACTCCCTCCTTACCCATCCTTCTTCCATTTTTGAAAGGTGGACTTTTCTTTAAAAAAATGAAAAGTTTATGGCCAAATTTTAGGATGTTGAGAAGACACAAATACTGTCTTGCTGTTTAAACTAGATGCCCAGATTCCTAGGACTTAGAGGCTTATGCCATTACTGACCAATGTAAATCCTTGCTTACCTACTGTGCCAGAATTTCACATCTCAGTCCTGGCCCTTCTTCACATACACTGTATATAAAAATTGGATATTTAATTTCACTTGGCAAAGGGTATCTAAAGATTATAATTTAAATGAACGTTATAATGCTTCAATCATTGTCTGAATCTAAGTTAATTCTTGCGAAGATCTGAATATAGACTTGAACATTCTGGAATATATTCCTTTTTTTCATTTACCTGTTCCCCTGGCCTTTTTAAAAAACTGTATCTGAAATTTTCTACTGAAATGGAATTTAATCACAATGCACATTTATATGCCTTACACTGCTGACCAGTATTAACCTAAAATATTAATCAGAAAGCAATACCTCATAGTTCTTCTGACATGTCAGAGTCCCAGACTGAGCCTCCTATCTCAAGCAGGAGTTGGAAAACTGCTGAAGCATTTACATGTCCCAAAAGTAATTCAAAACTTAAGGACTCAAGGACAAGGCAAAGCCTTCCCAACACCCCAGCCCACCCCTGAAAATCCCATGAAAAGAAAAAACCCAAAGAAAATAACAAGCAGCATTGCATTTATCTGTGACCTGTGTCTTGAATTGATACAGATAAATTAGAAGTATATTTCTTCTTGGATTAGATAATAGTTGGATTTTGGACAGAATTCATGTGTGTTTCTGTGGGTGGGTTCTACATAATACTGAATGGCCACAAGAAGATTGGGAAGTGATGTGCATAACAGTTTTTTATTAAACAGTGGAGAAATTACTGCAACAAATTCCCACATAACTGTTTCATATGCAACTTTAACATGCCCTTCAACTTGCTTTACTTACATATTTATCCAAGATGAACTCTCCACAATGACAAAAAAAAGTGCACAAAAACATAACCACTGATTCTGCCTGACAGATTCAGAGGTGTCCCAAATGGTAGTGTATGCTATACCCCAACTGGAGAGCAGAATGAAGTTTAGAATTACCTAGATTTATACATTTTACAAAGAGAAATCAGAGACCAGTATCAAAGGGAGCCAGCAGTTACAAATTCCCCTAATTTCCTGTGGCAATAAGGCATGTTACATTTTTAGTGCCTGCTTTAGTTAACAGAAACCTATTTTTTTCTAATAATTTGATGTGCATAATTTGTTTTATGTCCTGCTTATGAGGCAGCACAAATCCAGTCAAAACTATAACCCAGGTGTCACTTTATATAGAATCACAGGAAGGATTCGGTGCTTTGCACAGAAATAGAGCTCCAAAACATACCGATTCACATCCAGTCTCTAGTAAATGTTTAGCAATGACATATTTCATTTTCTGTGATTTCCATTTCATTAATACTCATAAGATAATGAAGACAGTGCATTTATAAGAGGACTAATGTACTGGTTCTATCTGAAATCTTTTATCCTCGCACTTTTCAGGGTATGCAGTAAGCCCTTAAAAAAATCAGCCTTCATTATCACTCCTTACTGGCAAGCAAAGCAGCAGCAGAAGATAAAAGATATCAGCATGCCAGGAGCAATAGTAAACAAGTATCACCTCCTCAGAAGTTCTATTGAGTCCAAGTTCCTATTTCTTTCCTTCTTCATTATGTGTAAGAAGTTCTCAGTAACGAGCAAGCACTGGCTGCAAAATCAGCCTGACTAAATATCTGAAATTTCCTTTTATAAACCTACTTGCTGTTTTAGTTGTTAGAAGCGTACTTGAAGAACAGTTTATTTAGGATCCATTTCTTGTTCACCACAATGTAAAATAGTACCAGCTAATGTGTATTTAGAAGTAGAAATAATAATGTTCTTTAATTGGGTGAATTTTCTCAAAAAATACTCAAAGCTCTCATGATCAGAATCTTCCCCAAATATAGAGAGAAGATACTGAAAACGTCCTTAAAATGGAGCATGCAATGCAACATATTCTTTAGAACTTTACATTTTAATGTTATCAGTAAACAAAAACATTTAGAGAATCTGTTTGCATGTGGCATTACTATATACATATAAATCCATAATCCCTCTTTAAAAAAAATAATTCACATAAACTTTACTGATAGGGATGTTTATACAGTAGCTACTCTGGCTTCATGGATGTTTTGTAAACAACCATTTCTAAATCACACAGAGATTTACCTCAACTGACCTTAAGCATCTGAAATCAACACACGGTTTATGCTAGAGATCTGAATCCCCTCTTCAGTCAGTGAAGAAAAAGAGAAACACCTCTGAAATGATTCACGCAGCTTTACTTAGCAATCTTACAGGGTGATGAATTAACCCCTGAAGGTGGTATTTCCTCTCTGTTGAGTATTACAGGAGCCTAGACGACTACTTCTAGATGTCTAGAGCTACTTAAGTTCTATCCATTTTTAATGATCAGAATGTCATTACGTCTAATACATCAGCTAAGAAAAACTTCTAATTATTTGAATACTGATTGCCACTGGCAAAGCTTGCTCTGAAAAGGCTCAGCAAATAAGATAATACAGAGTGATTTATCTTGTGCTCCAGTAATGCCTGGAAACACAACATTTATATCATAAGAAATATGTTTATGTCTTTGTTTCTTTCAGACCATACTTTCAAGATCTTTGGTATCTACAGTCTCTTCTTCAGTATGGTATTATGCAAATGCTAAAGTATAAATTGTAAATTAGCTTTTACAAAGGAGTGTGTGCCTACCATCAGAGATTAGAATTGCCACCTTCCATTTGAGTAAAGATACTATTCCTCTCTGCAAAGGGAAAAATAAAGTATTTGGGGCAAAGAGATTTACAAACTGAACATGAGTCAGCACTGTAATGTTGTTTTAAAAAAGAAATACATTTGACCCCTTAACAGGGATATTGTGGGACATAATCGGGAAAACCAACAATTCTAATTGCTCACAGAGTTGACTGACATCATCAATAAAAGGGTAAACCACGCGAAGTGTCAAGGAAAATGGTGATAATCAAAGAAAGAAGTGAAGACAACTCTCCAGAATTTTCTACATTGTAACATACTCATTAGACATCCTGTCATTCTTGTTCAAATGAAGGTACCATCCTTGTTTAAACTCAGGAAAATAGTATATTACTAGCAAAAATTATTCCTATAAATAGTAAAGTTGGGTATGACCACCAATTATTTGTCTTACCAATGGCAATGGACAATCTCTTTGTAAATTACATATAATGCATGGGGCAATTTTTCCACAGTAATCAGTATTAGTTAAGTTCTTGGGTGAAACATTGTGTCCTATTTTGGACAGCACAATTCCAGAAAAAATTGGACAAATTGCAGAGAATCCAGAAGTCCAGAGAAGAGCAGTAAGAACAATCAGAAGTCTATAAATATGATCTACAGGAAAAATATAGAATTAGCTAAGCTTGTTTAATATAACAAGATGATTGAAGTAAAGACTTAAAAGTCTTGACGTCTTCAAATAAACACAAAGATACTGTAAAGAGAAGGGTAATAAATGGTTCTTCATTTCCATTGCGGATGGGATAAAAAGCAACGGGCTGAAATGGCACCAGTGGACACTAAGACAAGAAACTGAGAAAAAAATATTTATAAATCTAATGATAAGTAAGGTTTGAAACAGCATGCTTAGGAAGCTGAGGGATCATGAAAACAGCATGTTTTTCAAAGTAATTTAAAACAGTAGTTTACAGATCAGCATAAGCACTGGCTAGGTCAGATCACCTTATATCATCCCATCACCTCACCTTGTATCACTTGCTGCTTGCTCCATCTGCTTCTATTTCACCAGTTTCATTCCTGATCCTTTGTCCAGATATCGTGTCAGGCACCGTAGCTTCTAGAGCCCCCACTGTCCCTAGTTTATTGGCATTTTTCTTCTCCCATCTCTCATACAAAAAAAATTTGTGTCCGTTATGCCTCAGCAGTGTACACAGCTCAGTCTACAAGGAGTCCTCTGGACTTGGTAAAGCACACCTCACAGTTCCAGTAACCTTTAATTTTATGTTCTCTTACAGTTTCTCCGTAACATATTTTGCTACAAATCTATGAATGCAATTCCACCGATGGGGTGACCTTTCTTTCCAAAGCCTCCTTGTGGCTGGAAGTTGAAAGAAACAGATTTTCCTCAAGCATGCATCAATATATTTGATTGATGGCAGCTGGTCTACTGAACTTTATATCCAAATATTCCACACAAAATCTGAAAGCATCTGTAATATGTCATACAAAATTGCAGGCCTCTTCAGGCCTTCAGCATACAAAAGTCTCTTTAGATTTCCAAGCTTTTTAATAACTGCCAGAACTTCCTCTATTTGAGTTAATTAAATTAATACTTTCATATTAAGATCAGGAAGCCTTCACAGCCATTCTTTATCTTCATTAAGTGCTTGTCTTCACTGATGCACATCCTTAATTGTGAACCAACTGATTATACGAAGCAAATACCTAAATCCAGAATCATCTAGGTAGCCATATTTATAGTTTACTTTATCTTGAGACTGTTTATTTGGGGAATTTCATTACTCAACCACTTTCAGATGTAATTCATTCCAAATAATACACAATGCAAGTAACACTTGTTCAGATAAGAATCAGACTTGGAAGTTTAGTAAGACATTCTGCCAGGTATTACATGAAACACATAAAATGTCTTAACTGTGAAAAAACTAATCTTCCTTTAGAGAATATAGACTTAAGGAACCGACCAATGATCAGAATTAAGCTTTTCCTTTTTCCAGCAGGGAACAGAAGCTCTACCCATAAAGTAGAGACAGAAGTATTCTGCTCTTGGCTATGGTCTCAGATAAAGGGACATGGATAATATCTGAAAGAAATACTCCTAGGATGTCAGCTCAAACACCCTCAGGCTGAGGAGTGCCTATGAGCCCAAATTGAGTAGATCATCAACTTCCAAGCTACTGTACAAAAGACCATACCTGCCTGCGCTTTGGATCCAACAACATTTCACTGGACTTCAGAACAAAGATGCATGCCTTCTGAATCCTAAATACCATCAGATGCAAGACAAGTACACTGCAAGTGAAGAATTATGGCATTACTAGACTTGTCTGATATTATATATTATGTGTAAAGCACTGTTTGTTAAATATGTTTTACCCTTAACTTCTTAAGCACCTAAGGTCATTACACGTGATTTCCTGAATTTAGTGCTTAATCCTGCTTTAGGATTTTTTGTCTACCAAACCCTTTCTTGAATTTGGCTCTTATTTCTTAGCCCCAATAGAATACCAGTGCAAAAGGCCGTGCATTGTACTTTATTTTTTAACAGAATAAAGGTATCAAGTATCAGCATATTACTAAAACCTCAAACAATTACTGCCTCTTTCATTTCTGTGTTCATTGTTCACATATGGAAGCATAAATTTAAAATCCATGAAATTCCGAGAATTAATTTGATTAAATCTGAAAGGGTATATTGATAAATTATGCAAAAATATATTATAGAAATGCTGCTATTTTCCCAAACCAAAGCATTGTATACCTGGACTTCAGCAAAGCCTTCGACACAGTCTCCCATAGCATTCTCCTGAAGAAGCTGGCAGGTTCATGGCCTAGATGGGTGTACTCTTCACTGGGTTAAAAACTGGCTGGATGGCCAAGCCCAGAGAGTTGTGGTGAATGGAGCTAAATTGAGTTGGCAGCCAGTCACAAGTGGTGTCCCCCAGGGCTCAGTTCTAGGGCCAGTCTTGTTTAATATCTTTATCAATGACCTGGATGAGGGGATTGAGTGTGCCCTCAGTAAATTTGCAGATGTCACCAAACTGGGTGGGAGTGTTGATCTGCTTGAGGGGAGGAGGGCTCTGCAGAGAGACTTGGACAGGCTGGATCAATGAGCCAAGGCCAACTGTATGAGGTTCAATAAGGCCAAGTGCTGGGTCCTGCACTTGGGTCACAACAACCCCATGCAGCGCTACAGGCTTGGGGAAGAGTGGCTGGAAAGCTGCCTGGTAGAAAAAGACCTGGGGATACTGGTTGACAGCTGGCTGAATATGAGCCAGCAGTGTGCCCAGGTGGCCAAGAAGGCCAATGGCATCCTGACTTGTATCAGGAATAGTGTGGCCAGCAGGAGCAGGGAAGTGATCGTGCCCCTGTACTCGGTGCTGGTGAGGCCGCACCTCGAATACTGTGTTCAGTTTTGGGCCCCTCACTACAAGAAAGATGTTGCCTTGCTGGAACAGGTCCAGAGGAGAGCAACCAAGCTGGTGAGGGCTCTGGAACACAAGTCATACGAGGAGCGGCTGAGGGAACTGGGGTTGTTTAGTCTGCAGAAGAGGAGGCTGAGGGGAGACCTGATCGCCCTCTACAACTGCCTGAAAGGAGGCTGTAGTGAGGTGGGGGTCGGCCTCTTCTCCCTGGTAACAGACGATAGGACGAGGGGGAATGGCTTGAAGCTGCGCCAGGGCAGGTTTAGGCTAGACATTAGGAAAAACTTCTTCACCGAGAGGGTTGTCAGGCTCTGGAATAGGCTGCCCAGGGAGGTGGTGGAGTCCTCATCCCTGGAGGTATTTAAAAGAAGGATAGATGAGGTGCTTAGGGACATGGTTTAGTGGTGGGATGGCAGGGTTTGGTTAAAGGTTGGACTCGATGATCTTAAAGGTCTTTTCCAACCGAGGTGATTCTATGATTCTATGATACTGAAAGGAGAATGTTGCAATTAGACAAATAATTCCATCCATTTTATAATGCATCAATAACATTTGTTATTATTCTGAATTCCCACAGTTATTTAGCATTATTTTTCTGGAAAATTTAAATGGCAAGAAATATATACAACCACTGTATATTAATCAATTCAATATTTGCTAAATTTTGAATTCAACAGTGCATTTTTGAGTTGGATTAGCACGAAAATATAAAAATGCTATGGTATAAATTTGTGAAATTAATATAAGGTAGCAAATAGTTTGCAAGCTGAAGGATATCTTGTGGGATTGGTCAAGTAAAATCTTACCAGATAGCTAGGAAGATTTACCACCCTTATCCATTCTTAGCAGGTGATGATAATGATGATGATGAAAAAAACAGATAATCTTACTAAAGTGTCATAAATATAAAAATGCTTCTTTCCTGAAAACTGAATTATTGTGTGCTATATATTCACAACATTGCCTACTTCTTCTTATTGCAGATGGAGCTTTACATAAGGCTCCTCATGTGCTACACATGGCTCAAATATGAAAGAAAGAAAGTTTCCTGCTTCAAAGAACTGATACAGGGGTTCTAGCACTGCGTCTCATTTCTGTAGTGTACTGGGATGATATTGAGTAAGTAATTCATTTTCTTGCAGATTTTGTTGAAGTTGAGAATGGGTAACAGTTCATGCAGTAATCAGTCCTCCAGTTCAAAAAGTTCCTCCACCCAGAATCACAAATTTAAGAGTTTCCTGTATCTTTAAATATTCCTACTTTTTTCCAGTTCAGTGATAGCTTATAGCCCCTGCACCTATGCAACTGTCTTCAATGTGATCAGTTTACAGTGTTAAACGCTTACAGGTAGGTTAGCAAACAGCATCCAAGACCTGGTGTTGGGCAACTGCAGATTAGCAGCTAAACTACAAACCAGCATTCAAAACACAAACAAAAAAGTTGCTCTTTGTGGACACAATTCAACTAGTGGATTGGAAAGAGGGGGAAATGTCACCCCCCTGCTGAAGTCAAGTCACAGAAGCCTGCATTTTTTCATACAGACATTTCATCAGGCAGTGGGTTCAATCTAGTTGAAAACACAAATGTAAATTTTTTCAACTTTTTGTCTCTATTTAAAAATTAAGAAACACAGAGAGACATATGTGATGCAGTTAATATAAATAGATACACTAAAGCGCTGAAGTTCGATACTTTCCACAATTAATAGTTTATGGTATCTTTTATAAAAGTGAATAGATAAGACTCTCATTCACCTATTCAAAAAAAATTAGCAGCAACTGCCGTTGTGACTTGAAACCACTTTAGTTTTATCTAGTATGTAACTGAAAAGGCATGTCCCTGCCTTCCACATGCATAATCTCTGTCAGGTTAAAAAAGTTCTGCAAAGACTGAGCATATGCACTCAAATAGAAAAACCAGGGACCGAACCTTCAGGTGCAGACCTGCTGCCTTGCCCTCTATCCTAGCCTCTTGTTTCTCTTTGCAGGCAACACAGCCGGGTGCGTAAAGATTACCATGAAGCAATGCTTCAAAGCACACCTATTCCTGCGAGGTCCCATTCAATGCCCGCCAAGAGAGAGGGAGATGGTTTTGAGATTTATTCACGCTTCAGGAATCCCTGGATGTGCCTACCGCCCCCTGGGGCCATTAACAACCAAACCAATTTTGTCTTTCCAACAGTGTTACTGATCCTGGAGGACTACTTCTATACATTGCCAGAAGCAGGGGAAAAAAAAAAGCAAAAAAGATTCAGAGATCCAGTGTATTTTTTAACTGTATCATTCCAATGGAGAGCCAAAATCTCACAACAGATTAAAAAGAAGTTCATTACAGTTAAAAAATAGGACCATTTTAGTAACAATCTTAAATTGATGTGCCATTATATTACACAACTTTTCTGGGGGAAGGGAGGATGTTTTTCTGTTGTCTTTTGTTCCTCATCATTCCATTGATTTTGCAGGTACCAATGATCCAAAATATTGGCCTTGAATAAAATATCACATTGATTGTCCCAGTATGGCAGCATTTCACATATTAACAGTTGAGACACTTACCACTAGCTGCGATGGCATTCTCTAAGTTTTAGCATCTTGGCTGTTTTACAGGCACAGAGGTATAAAAAAGTCAAAGTAAGCACACACTAAGAGAAACATCCATTCATAGAGATTTGTAATTGAAATGCTAATACTGATATGAACGGAGATTTAATGGGAATGCAAGGGAGTGGAAGGAAATAATAAAAAGAAATGACATGAGAAGGTCTATATGAATGCATGTATTGGTGAAAATGACATTTATAGGCCTTAAAGACCCTCCACATGCAACTTCATAGCACACACCGATTAGAAAAACAAAGAACAGGCTAAAATAGGGACAATCTACTGGCGATTAAACCAAAGGTCTACAGATTCAAGCCAGTAGAAGATGATGGTGGAAAGTAAAGAATGGAGTTGGAGTCACCAAGGTAAGGAGACAAGAGATCGTGAGCATTACCCTAAGGACTCAAAGAGGTGGGATAGGATGGAGAGGCAAAAGATCACAATCACTGTCAGCCCCTAAGAAATACAAAAGACAAATCCCAAACCAGTACACGTTCACCAACCTAACAAGAAGCAGGCACGATGAGAACTCAGTACTTAGGGTCAGTGTTAGTATAAATATGACTACAGTACAAGTGCACCAAAACTGAATTGAAAAGCATTAAAGAAAAATCGATATTTATATTTAAAATTTTTTCATTTCTTCTATGAGTCAGAGTAACTGATGGCTTGTGAATCCACATTCACAACATTAATCTTAATCTTTTTTTTCTTCCTGTCTCTTTATATCTGACCTTTTAAAACAGCATGTAGCATATACTCCTTTCAAAGAGGTATACAGATATTGTATGCCAGCATACAGACTGCATATAAATCATTTAACTTGAAACAAAGCCTTCTGGTTGAATTTCAAAGTCCTGAACTCCTTCTATGTTACTGCATTGTACTAATAAAAATTACTTTTTAAATACCTCTTAGCATATCTCTGGCCAACTCTTATTAATTTTTAAACCTATAATGTTAAGGTATGCTTACAGCAAGAGATATCAGGTTTTATATTATAATTCATTTAAAATTGGAGTCTGAAACTTGGCAGACGGGTGGGTGGAAGAATGGAAGGGAACATAGTGCCCAGTCAGCCCTGTGGTTTGCTTCTGAGTTGGTAGTTGTTACAGTTCCAAAGCTACCCACACACCCAGTTCTCCATTCAGTCTCTCCATAGGCACCATTTGGTCCATCCCTCCTTGCAGAAAGACTGAATTCCCAGGTGGTAACACTCCTGTTCACTAAACGAACTCTTAGTAGATCCAACTGCATTTCACCTCCTGGTAGAGGTTTCCATTCCAGGGCACATTGATGCTTTCAAATGGCTACAACAAAGAACAGGTTGTGGATTAAAACACTTCCATATTTTCTAACACAGCAAAGAGAAAAAGGATTAAGATACAGGATGATATTTAACCTTAACTTTTGCACTTCTTTACAGGTTTTGTAGATCACTTCTTTCTTGGCCTACCATGCCATGCAGCTCTAGAGAAGGTGGACTGCCCTTTGGCTGTTACTCTCAAACAGCATTTCCAGTTTACAAATCAGTTTCTCAAAAGATCATTTGTGCTGTTATGCCTGAACTTCATATAGCTGCTTGTTTCCTGTCTCCAGGAATGCCAGCGGTAGACTTTCAGTGGTACATTTACATTTCCAATCAGGAATTGAACGCAATCTTGACCCCTTTTCACTTGCATTTCCTCTAACAGGAATTACCCACCAGAACAAGGGCACCCCATTGAACCACTTGTCTTGCCAGGCTCCAACCAAGGAGAAAGAAACAAAATACTGAATAGCAGCAACACAGGTTTGGTTTTTTCTCAATTCCTGATTAGAAGTAGAAAATCAATTTCACAGAGAAGTTGTGCAAGGATACACTGCCTAAACACAAAATGAGATAAGAAATTTTCATATCTAGAACGTAACTGTTTCAGTGCCTCAGCTGTCCAGCCTGTTTGAAATACACAAAGGGAACAGAAAACCTTTTTTTGCAACTAAGCAAAAGGACGAAGGTATGACACTTCAAACAACCATTTTACGCCATTTTTCTCTTAAATACTTTAAAACATACGAACGGCCACACTGAACCTGATCAAAGATCTCATCTATCTTGGTATCCCATCTATGACAGGATTTAGAAAAAGAGCTGCCTTCAGAAGTGTTTAAGACAGGGAAAGCCTATCTCATGCTTCCCCCCGCTTTGACCCCATATTCTCCCAGCCTCCAACTATTTTTGTCTCAATGAGTTTTGGAGCCAGGTGGTGTTTTCCTAAACTCCATTCGATCTGTATAACATAAACCAAGTGTGGTGTTTCATCACACTGATGCCTTGTCACACTGATTTCATCCTTGATATTAGAAGATGGACTACTTTCACTGCCTCAAGCCAAACAACCAGCCAAAGGAAAAGAAAAAGCCATTTACTGTTTTTTTTTTCTTTTTGTATATTCACAACAGCAGTTTTCATGTAATGAGAGAGGATTTTAGTTGTCAGAATTAACAGCTTTATTTGGTATTAACTTGACAGAAAATTAGCAGTTTCTATCCAAAAATAAAACCTGAAGCAGTTATACTTTTCAATAGGTGATCAAAATTAAGGATCACTCAGGATTCAATCATCTCCTTTGCACAGCCGACAGTAATTGTAACCATAACATGAATAATTTGTGTATACGTAAATAATTTGTGTATACAGGCATATAGAGAAAGTGCTGATGAGATCCACTATTAGAGTAAAGTATTTTGGTTGCACTTCATTTAAAGTCAAGTCCAGGCTGAAGCACGTTGCAGCCTATACAGGATCATTTTATATCTGGACATCAGAAGCATATTCTGTGGTCCACTGCTCTGCAATAAACAGATGTTTGAATATACCCTATGCTACAGATAACATTAAATTTGCCTCCAGGGATTTACAGGACATTGGTTCCTAATGAGCAAATTTAATACTATGGCAAAATACAGAACGTGTGAGATGACACACATAGAAAATAATGCAAAGGACTATGACGATCCATGCATCTTTAACTATATTTACCATTTACTATGGACGAAAACTATGCCAAGAAGCAAGTTACTACACAGGAAGTATGTCTCAGTATTATGCATTGTAGAACACTACTTATGTATAAAGAAAAAAATAAAATATTTTGCATAAATAATAAATATAGGTAAGAGGATCAGGAATAAGAAAATTAAGCTTTTCAGCAGGAATAAATGAGTAGAGGGTCCTCCTAGACTGTGTATTGTAAGAAAACTGAATCTCTCAGCTTGGAGTAATGTTCAGAGCCCACCTGAGCCACTGGCAAGACACAGCTGAGTTTAATCTGTCCTTCCCCAACAACCTGCTCAAGCAGTCCCTCAGCCTTTTTCCAGTGTGCAGAATTGGGCATATATCCAGAAATTATTTCTTTTTGTGTGTCTTTGCATGCTTCTTAAAATAATATTTGGAGAGCTTTATGGATCTTCCATAATAGTGTGAATGCCAGCTTTAGTTTTTGTTTATCTAAAGCAGAATTAGCATAGGAATTTAATGTTATCATTTAAGATTTATAAACAAGTGTTTTCAAAGCTACACCACTAAATACACGGCTTAGGAAGCATTTCATATTATTCTAGACTGCAACCAACAGGTATGACTGAGGATAATATACATATACAGACTGCACCACAGATCCAGAAAAAATAACTAGCATCCAATATCATAAAAATAATACTTTTTCAACTTTGGGCTCCTAGATAAAAATGTCATTTACAAAAACTATAAATTCTTATTTGTTAAATGGGTCTATGAAATTCAAATATTAAAGAAAGTGATTTTTAGCCATATAGAATGAAAGCATATTGAAGTCTAATATATAGTTATGTCAACAATATTTTAGCTGTCTTTGATTCATTCAGTATTTTATTACAGTTGTTGCTACATAGTCTAAGCACGAGTGAAGAATGACAACTCTACCTCCTATTTGTCAGAACTGTATCATACATCCACTATACACCATTTCATACTTTGCAGGTTTATATCTTTTGAGAAAGCTGTTACACAGTTCCTCAGTATATCCCATTTGATTTATTAATATAAAGCAGAATGTGATTAGACTACCACATCTCAGTGAAATAATCTTCAGGTACATTAGCACTAGTTTCATTTCAATAAAATGAAAGTTGACATGACAGCTTTCCTTCCATCATGTCAAAAAATGTCTCTCATATCTGTGCATATCACTGTTTTATGCTCTCACCTGCTACATCTGTAAAGCGCTCTCTGTATCACTTTTCTGCATGGATCCAAGCCTTTGCAAGCGTGATTAATACGAATGCAGCACGCAAGGCTGACTACAGTCATTTGTGTGCCAGTAACATTGCTGGTATATTGCTCTGTATTCTAGATCGCCAAGGATGCTGTGATTAGTTTTGAGTTCAAAAATCTGTTGTTAAAACCTGAGCTTATTTAGCATTTCTTTACCTAGATAATACCCAGAAACTTCCAATGTCCTAAACAGTAAGGAATACTGCAACATATATATCCTACAACGGGAGTTTAGGAAACAATGTCATTGCATTGATATAATTAAGTTGTAAACTAGAGGGCAGGATTTCAGTGGGGAACTAAAACTGAAAATTGGGATGCTTACTTATTTCTATTTAACTGTAATTCAAAATTCACAACGAGGCCCCTTGATGAGGAAAGAATATATTGATATTCGGTCTATTCAGAGAAGTCTCAATAACCATCTATAGGGAAAAAAACGTTTTTTGCCTTCAGATTTGCCATTATAGACTGCAGTCAATTAGATTCAGTGTCTAAGTGGGAACACAAGACACTTCATTTAGTTGGGAAATACTTCTAGTGGATTGCCAAATGAATATTCATTGCTACCTGACTTCAAACCTTATTGTTCTGACCTCGTAACCACAATTTTAGAAGACATGAAAGGAAGAGAAAATATCCAGTACAGGTGACTGAAAGTGACTGCATGGACTGTGGCCAAACAGAATCACTACAGGACATCACAGAGTATTGTTAATCATATGGGGGAAAAAAAAAAAAAACAAAAACCCTTTAAAAAAAAAAATTAGTAAAGAAAAAAAAGGCATACTAAAAAATGTTACTTTATTTAAATGTGATGGGTTGAAAAAATTTAAAAATATATCAGGATGATTATAGCAAACAGATGAGGGATAACTTCTAACAGTTGGGGCTGGTGAGAAGCAGTAAGCATGTTTACTGTGTCTGCAGATTACAGTGTCTTTTGTTTCTGCTGTATTTTCTGATTCAGGTAATTTCCTGATGCGGTTCAGTAGCCTATCTATTGCCTCCTGAAACGGAGCTTTTGATGAGAGATTAGTCCTGAAAAAGAGCAAAAGAATATTTATACACTCGCAAACGTAATTAGATAAAATGACAGTTCTGAGAGGCATAGGCCTATTCCTTGTTACTCCTCTTGCCAAGGTAGTTGTCTTCCTGTATCCAAGCTATCTCCTGGTTGTCTGGTAAGTAAAAGTGTTTTAACTATTTCCCTAGAATAAGGCAACTGAAAATCAGATGTGGACTGTTTCACTCACCCACCCTCCTTATCACCTCAAGGTTGCACTGGCTGTATTTTAGAGCCATGAAGAATCTGCAGCTAACTTACAGACTACAGAACATTAAATGCTGTTAACTGATTTTCTGATCAAGGGTAAACTACTGCTTTAAACTGATGGTTAAATTTGTCCTTCCAAACTCCTTTTAGCTAACCCTCCAGGGTTTTTATGAGGTTTTGGTCCAATCAGAGCTATCTGCTGCAATTGCCTTATTGAATCATAGAATCACCTCGGTTGGAAAAGACCTTTAAGATCATCGAGTCCAACCTTTAACCAAACCCTGCCATCCCACCACTAAACCATGTCCCTAAGCACCTCATCTATCCTTCTTTTAAATACCTCCAGGGATGAGGACTCCACCACCTCCCTGGGCAGCCCATTCCAGAGCCTGACAACCCTCTCAGTGAAGAAGTTTTTCCTAATGTCTAGCCTAAACCTGCCCTGGCGCAGCTTCAAGCCATTCCCCCTCGTCCTATCATCTGTTACCAGGGAGAATGGGACCTTTAACACTCATCTGACAAGAAATCTCAATCATGGGCAGTTTCTGACTTGTTACCAACTTTCCAAAGTATTCAAAAGTTTGCCAACAGTTCGACATATTGATTTAAACAAAACCGCAGAAGAGAAAAAATGTAAAAATAAATTACTTGCAAGTACCATAATGGTACATAGTATTGCAACAGACTTCTCTGGGTTGGAAGAAAAGGGTGTGTGTGTGGGTGTTACTGAAATGGTGAAGCAGAAAATTTCTTGGATTAAACACTGTGCTTCTGTTTCAGTAGACTACACATTTTTGTATTTCCAAGGGCATATCTTTTACATAGATTGTCCTTTAGTTATCAAAAAAATTGGACAATTAAAAGTTAAATTGATGATTTATTTGCTGTTCAACTCCTTCCAAGGCTTTCTGTTTGTTTGATTAGTTTTTAACAAGTGTTGATTACCTTTCTACTGATCAAGTCACTTCCCACTTTGTTCCTGGCTTCCTCAGCCTAGCCTAATGCAGCCTATTCTTACCTAGCCTTAGTAACTAGAAAATATTCAGCCTGATTTGTTACTTCATCCAGGACACGAACCCAATATGTATTTCTCATAGAAAAAAGGTAAGAAAATCATGAGGTGTAAGTATATTTGAGTTTAAACTCTTGTCCTGGTTTCAGCTGGGACAGAGTCTAGTAGCTGGCATAGTGCTGTCTTTTGGATTTAGTACCAGAAGAACGTTGATAACACACTGATGGTTTAGCTGTTGCTGAGCTGTACTTACAACAGTCAAGGACTTTCCGGCTTCCCCTGCTCTGCCAGGGGCACAAGAAGCTGGGAGGGGGCACAGCCAGGACAGCTGACCCCAACTGGCCAAAGAGCTATTCCAGGCCATATGGTGTCATGCTCAGTATAGGAACTGGGGGGAGTTGGCTGGGGGACAGCAATGGCTGCTCAGGGACGGGCTGGGCATCGGTCAGTGGGTAGTGAGCAACTGCATTCTGCATCACTTGTTTTCTATATTCTTTTATCACTACCTTCTCTTCCTTTGCTGTCCTACTTAACTGTCTTTATCTCAACCCATAGGTTTTACTTTTTTTTCAGATTCTCTCCCCCATCCCACCGGGGCCTGTATACAAACGTATGTATTCTGTATACAAACATTTTCATAGTACAGGTCTTGTAGAAATATTAGGTTAACAGCGATTTCATATGCATTCATATTTGCATTGTCCCTTTGTCTTCCAAGCCATAAAACTCATGATACTTTAGAATCATAAACCGATACCGGTTGGAAGGGACATCAGGAGGTTTGTGTTCAAAGTAGGCTCAGCCAGAAAGGTCAGGTTGTTCAGGGCTTTATCCAGTAGGGAACTTCGAAGGACGGAGACTCCACAACCTCTCTGGGCAACCTGTTCCAACTTTCCTACTAATGAAACACTTTTTTTGTTTCTGTATTTTCAGGTCAGCATAGCCCATTTCACTTCTCTCAAGAAAAGCTATATGTTTTAATTCTAATGAATCTCAGATACCCTTAATAAACACTCAGTTCCTGGAGCGCTCTCTCAGTCATGTGTATAAATTAATCTCCCAAATTTGCAGCAGTTGATTATCGTGGCAGAGCCTCCTACTAAGCCTACCGTGAGGTAGAACATAATACAGTGTCTTTGCCCTCTGAGGTTTACCTAAGGCTCCTACTAGCTCCTTGCATTTGCTATTGATTTATTTTGCAGATACCCCATATAGCTTTTTGAGAAAGAAAGGATTAATAACTCAGCAGCATTAAGAAAAGAACAAAACTAACAAAACAAAACAAACAAACAAAAAATAAATCCACCTCCATTTACCCTGCTAGAAAATTCTCATGATGGTAATTGTGACTATTTGCAAAAAGTTTTCTTCTTAGCTACTTTAAGAGAGATTCATCTTCACACAGTACTTCTCTAAGTTTTGATGCCTTTCTGTAATTGAACTATGACAAGTTTAAAAGAGAGAGGACTGGAAGCATAACGCTTTTGGTAGTCTTCGCTTTTGAACTGCTACTGCAAAGTCAGCTAAGGTGAATGGTTAAGCACACTAGTGTGAAGAGATGCTTTTTGAATAAGAGGGATAAATTTTGGTATAGAACCTAAAGATAATATGATATGCACTTGAATAAACCTATTTTCAAATGTTCTGCATTAAAGTAAGGGATAAAATAACATCTTAATAAGGCGTAAGATGTCCACCTAGCAAGTAACAGAAATGGAAAACATACCAAGTATAGCACATCATGCATTTGTTAAAATAATGTGAAAAGACACTAGAAAATGACTAAATTCTAAGGCTTAGCATTATTACCTTGATAGAACACTGAAAATTACTCCAAATGTTTAAAACTTATGAAAACCTGATCTGAGACAAATAAGTTCTACACATTTTTTAACTCTGTCCTGCACAGAGGCTACTTGGGCACTTTCTTTGAAGAAGCTCTGACATTTTTTTATTTAGTGAATTCTTCCACTCATTCCAGCAAAAACTGACACAGCACAAAGCATCATTTCCTAGTAACCAAGAACACAGAACTATCTATCCATAATTGACAGTGAAATTCAGTCATCTGTATCGAATTGTGATGACCATAAATGCCATTAAAAACTTGCTAATTCATGTAGCTTCTAACCATGTTTAATTGCAACATTAGAATGGTAAAATACATTCAGTTTGCATTGCAGAACATGAAAAAACCAACTTGACTGTTTAAACCCATTTTCTCAAAACATGTTTTTCGACTTCACTTTATCTGTGAGAGGTACCAGAGGCTCATTTGTATGCTTGCACTACAAAATTTAAATCAATTAGCATAATCAAGTCCTACCAAGTGTTTGCCACCAAGATGAATTATGTCTTTTCTTTTAGTTTACCCTTGAGCTATTGTGATGAATAAACTAAACACAGTAGTGCTAGATAAAATTTAGAGTTCTGACAGAGAACCTTAAACTATTCCACTGAATTAGAAATGACCATAAATGCAACTTATAAAGCTGACATACTTCTGCATAGCAACCGTTTTATTAGGATTGATTTAATGTCAATAAGTATCTTAAATGTATAAACACTTGTACATCTTATGTGAAGAGAGCCTTATAGGTAGTATTAAGTAGTTGTGCCATGTCTAGCCCAAATCCTTTCTCAGACTGTGATTAGTATCAGGTATTCAGAAAAAAAAAAAGTGTGAGAAATCTCAGATGAATTCTATTTGCTCATCACTCTGGATGGTTTCATCACTTTGTACTATTTTGAATCTTAATAAATTCTTAGTTTTATTTCAGTGCTGTTTGTCCTAATGTTTTTATATATGGCTCCCAAATATATGTATGCTAGTAAAAATACAGTCTATCCTAACTTTGGTAATAAAAGGAAAGAAAGTTTAAGTTAGTTTTGTTATACTCACCGTCATCAACAGTTTAATACAGGTTATTCTAACAAAATGGTTTTGAGAGAGATGAATTGCATGAGATACTTGGCCCCTTCTTGCATACCCAGATTATTTAAATAACCTACCCTGCCTTTTTTTTCACTAGACATTATTTTTTAAAACTCTCATTCTTCCAGATGTCTTTAAATTTCAAAGCAAGATTCACTTTACCTTTTACTTTCTCATTACCTTGACACAGAGAGCAGAAATGTTCCTAATGAAAATCATTTCCCACTGTGTTGGAAAAGCCTATACAGAAATGCATGTGCTTATATTGCATAGCATGTGCACAGGGAACTCCATATTCTCCGCAAGTACCGGACTTCCTACACACACACACACACACACATATGCGTATATGCATAAATCAAGTGCCAACCAACCAGTCCATTTGAAACACAGCAGACTTGTACTGTGATTTCAGCCCTGCATCAAATGAAGAAAGTATTCTCTGCACCCTGCAGCTCCTTGCCTTCATCTTCTTCTCCTTCAAACACCCCATTCTGACTGTGACAGAGCGTTTGTAGAGCTCCCCAAAGACCTCAGTTACGGAATTGATCTGGTTTACAATGTTCTCAGAAAACAAACAAAAACTAAAAAAAAACCCCTAATAAACAGAACAAAACATTCCAAATGGCTGCCAGATATCCAGTTCATCAGTATGA
The DNA here is from genome assembly GCA_034008185.1 of Gorsachius magnificus. Taxonomy (NCBI): domain Eukaryota; kingdom Metazoa; phylum Chordata; class Aves; order Pelecaniformes; family Ardeidae; genus Gorsachius; species Gorsachius magnificus. The sequence continues at coordinate 187,634,988 of CM067081.1, forward strand.
TTTACCGGATGGTTACATGTACAGTGAGTCAAGCAAGGAGGATGCCTTTTGCAACTGCAATCTTGACTGTTTGGGAAACTGCAGCATTATATGTATGTAAGGAGCTCCTGCACGTGCAACAGAGCTGACATTTCTGGGAAGTACGGACCTACTGCATAAGTATGACATGAGTGTGTCAGGTGCTACCAGTCCCTGCTTCCCTCACCACATCCTACATAAACACAGAAAGTTCTTAAAAGTCCAGTCTGTGAACTGTTACAGATGTGTATGGGAAAACCAGATATACAGAAGCCTAAACAGACTAAAACAGAAAGAAAAATCGATTCTGAATAAAAATGTTTGAAGGTAAGTGTATGAATTTTTAAGATATTTTAACTGAAAAAAATATTTTAGATAGTTTTGAAAAAAAACATTACATCCCTTTTTATACAAGAAAACACTATCAACAATGCAAATTAAGGAAGCTGGTTTTAATGATGCTGTATATATAATGACCTTCAAAAATGGTATGGATACTTGCAGGAAAAGCGAGAAAACTGAAAGGTATGTAGAAGTTTTCTCCACCCTCAACATATCAGAGAAAAAAAAAAAAAAAACAAAAAAACTGAGCAAAATCAGGTTTTACCTAAGCTATAAATGACTGTCAGGAGAGAATAGATTATTTTTTTAAGGTAGAAAATATGCAATAACAAAAACTTGCAGCTATATTTTCTACTGTATTCTGGCACAAGTGGTAACAGAGATAAAATCCTTAAAAGGAAGATAATTGAATATTTCTTTGAAGTTATGCTAGGAATTTTATACAAAATTTTACAAAATGGACTACCATCAGAAAAGTCTGATTTCTCTAACTACATTTATTAGTTCTCTTGACTCTCATTGTCACTGTTACAGTACAACAGCCACTTCAGTGAGCTCATCTGAATGATTAAAAGAAAACAGCATGGAAATTAGAGGCCTAGAGACCAGTTCCTGAAACAACATGCATAAGAATTTTATTTTAGCAGCAGATACAATTAACAATATTGCAAGAACAAGTATCCAGAATGTAAAGAAACAAACCCATGCAATTACAGAAGCTGACATTTGTCTCATAGTGACACAGAGGACTATGTTCAAAAAACACATTTAAGGAAGGCTTTATATCAAGGTAGGCCACTTCTACCTACTTTTGTACCCTACTTTGCCTACATAGACTTATAATCAATCTTCTGAAAAACCACCTGCATTTCTCCTCTATATTCCTGCACCTTATTCCTCCTTAATTCAATTATCACCTTAAATTTGTGTCACTTTAAAATGATGTTGCCAATGGAAGTATAAAAACACTGTAATGTATCTTGTGTTATCTGTGCCATAAACCCAGCTCAGAAAGCTCATGCATCACTTCTCTAAAGCCCATGCTTGCTTTCTCATGAAGAATTTATGTTCTAAAAATATCCTCCAAGATATCTTGCTTTATTAATACATGTTTCCACTTCTTACAAGAAAATAAGCAAACTGTTTTGCTAACTTGGAGCGCTCTCTTCCTTTCAGACTAAGGAAAAGGTGTGAACTATTTTTAGGTTTTTCACCCAATAATTTTGCTTGTACAAATATGAAAGTTTAATGTTGACAACAACCAAAGTGCTGGGTCAACTCCCAAGAAGGCTGTAAGAAGTTTCTCTTAACGCTAACAGAAGACAGTGAGAAGTTTAAACAGCTGATAGATGGGGTCAAAATTAATGTAGACATCAATATGAGGTATTTGTAGCATTTTTATACAGACAAGCCATCAGCCAAACTACTGAACTAATAAGGAAGGAAAAAAAAAAAAATGTATTTTAAAGTGTGTAGTTCATATAAACTTTCAGACAGTAGACTGCATACATCTCAGCACCAGTCTCTCCTACACTGGTTCTTCTCGATCTCCATGATTCTTATCACTACATAGGAGCAACAACATATAGCACGAAGGATTGAACAATAAAAGGAAGGTGGGTGGGCTCTCGTGAATATCTTGGATATCACAAGCAGCCTAAAAAGAAGATCTGATGGTTGTTAATTATAGTGATTTTAATCCCACAGAAATAGAAACTATTTTCTAAGAAACAAAGGTACTCTTGCAGATTGCTTCATAATTGTCCAGTATTCAACCTGCAAATGACAGCAGAAGCCTAATGGGCTAATGTGTGTATACATACATACATGCATATATAAACTCCCAATGAGATATATATCCAGTCTCCCAGAGACTGGAAAGTCTGAGCAGGAGCACCCTTTCCCCCCTATGCCCCTCTTAAATGAGGGATAAGATCTGGACATTTATACACTCCTGCTAAAAAGGGAGGAGAAAACCCACAAAAAACAAGCATTACCTTTGAAAGTATCAATATGTTTGGAAGCTTCAATCTGAGAATCAAACACTGCGTGAATTAATAAGCATGCAAACATGGCTGTCATGTCAACAGAACGGTCTGACCACCCCAAGATGGTGGTCAGGCTTTTGGGTAGAACAGACAAGGAAAGTTTGGTACTCAAACTCTCTTATCCTACCCAGGAGTGCAGCAGAAAAGCACAGTCCCCTTCCTAAAGCCTTCCACGTCTTACATTCCCTGACAGCAGAACTCAGATACTCCTCTCTGAAGCCACCACTATCATAAATGATTTTCAAAAGAGGGCAAGAGCAGAACAACTGCTGGAGCAGGATTCTGGTAACAACGACTTATTGTACTGTTATCAGTGTGAAAATCCAGAGAAAGGAATACTCTGGATGAACAAATTGAACCAGTATGTCTGGTTTAATTGGCAAGACCTTGTAAAATGGAATATGCAGACAGCCCAACACCACTTTAAGGCTGAAGAAGTTCAATGCAATAGCAGTTCTGACAACACACACATGAAACACTGATAAATCTCTTAAACTTTAAGCCAAAAAAAAAAAAAAAAATTAAAATGATGGTAGTTTTAAAAATAATTCAACAGAAGAGTACTGTTTTAGTGAACTAAGCTAAAGTTTAAAACTTGTAAGTGAACACAATCAGTAGCTCTTTAAAGTACAAGGTAATAATGTGTATTCATTTCTAAATAAAAAACAATGCTTTAATAAGTAAAACATTTCATCTACCAGGATGATTTCTATGCTTACTATTTTCAGCAATCCTACATAATGCTGGTTTACTCTGTACATTACCTTTCCCATAAAGCTACTCACTTCACACTACACTACAGATACTACTGGATTTCATGGACCTTAATAGCCAGTCCTAATATAAAAATAACAGAAGGACATGTACAAGACTGAAGAGAGAAAGTCAAGCAATACAGAACTGACACATTTTGTTATAAACTGTGACTTGTTAAGTTCAAATGAAGACTCAACTACTTGAATACTTTTGCAAATATAAGTGATTTGGCTGAAGTTCCTAACTCCTTTATTAGAAAATAATGGATAATAAAGAAAAAGAATATGATCAGAAATCTATGGGCAAAAGATGAGTGAAAGACACTTATTTCAACTATAAGGTGTGAGGATTTTCAAGATGGGAAGAGGATGAATAGCAAACTAGGCTAGTATGAGGATTAAAGGGAAAATTATCAATGAACCTAAATCTGAATTAAAGCACAGAATTGAAAGAATTATGGATAAAAATGGAGAACAGACAGAAGCGTGCAACATGTATGCTCCTCTGCAGAACAACTATTGACGCATAATTGTCTAGATCCAAGACAACTGAAGTCATCTAAAATATTTATTACCCATCATTTAAAATAGAAGTTATTTTGCTTCCTATAGTTCTCATGTCACTGAAAAATGAGCCACTGTGCTTTGTGAGCTTTAGGAATCGAAATTGGAGATAACCAGAGAGGTAAGGAAAAACAAAATCAGCTCATGTCACAGATGGTGACACAGGAGTGATTAAAAGCAACATTTCAGAACCTCTCTAGCCACATATGCAAAACACTTTTTTTTTTTTTTTAAACTATATGAGTAACTGAGTTGGAGAAATACAGGTGATCTTAGACAACAAAGCACATGAAATTGAGGGGTCAGTGAGGAGAATGCTTGAAAACAAATTCCAACCCAAGAAATAAGATTACAGACCACCAAAACAAAACACAGGAATACCTCTAGACATAAAATCTAAGACACATTTTAGGAATCTAAATGTAGTCAAAAGGCTAAAAATAGATGCCACCTGCAGAGTGTTCCGCTCTTTCTGATGGTCTTTCTAAAACTATCTGAAAACATGAAGCAGGAAGCACAGAAAGCATGCAGGATTTCTGATGCTAAAGCCACACAGTGGGACCAACATAAGAAATTAGTAAAACACTTAAGAAGGCAGTATGCTAAGTAAAATACAGTGAAGGGAATGATAGGTTTCATCTGTTCAAATTCCAGGCACTGGATAGATGTGTTACTGAAAAATGAGTGTCATATATTTTTCAAGTGTGGGACACTCTGCAGAAAAAAATCATTTAATATTCTATGAAATAATATGAGGTGTCATATACCTGATGAGTAAAGGGTAAGATAACGATTTCCAGGGCATAAAATTTTATTAGTCCACTTCGGTGTTCTTCATTCAAATGAGCATTTTGAAAAGTACGTGCATATAACAAATCTAGACAAAGAGTCATGCATACTTCCCTCCTACCTGTTTAATACTCCTCTGTATAAAGCCAAGGCACAGCCTCACATACTAATTACCAAGTCTTCTCTACATACACCGTAGAGATAGAGTAAGCAATGAAAGCCTTAACAGAAACTCTGCATTTAGCTTACAGTGTATCACCAAGAAACAATCTGTGTAATGAGAGGATTGTACTCACTGCCTTCTCCCATCAATATAAGTTCCATTCTCATACAGCTCCATTACCCTTTTTCCCCCTCTTTTTATTGTGCCTTCTCACCTGCTATTTTTATTGTCCATCTGCTTCTCCTCTCCCTTGTATAATTTCCCATCTTACTCCTCAGCAGTAACATGTGGGGCAGAAACATATTTTCTTACAGGCCACTATGAAGATATTAAGCCATTCCAGCACACAACAGCAATCAATACTGTAGCAGAAGCAGAATTCTGCACAAAATACAAAGATTACTGAACACGGAAATATTGATAGAAACCAGGAATCAGCACAACAATGAACCTCTCGCAGCCTTGTTTCTCTTTGCCCATTTTTATTATAATATTATTTGGATTTATTGGGAATATAAAGTCTGCAGATACCAACAGACTGACTATTAATGCTGCAAAATTATTAATGGATCAATTTTTATGGAAATGCATGCATTCTCTCATTCTTTGATCTTCCCAGCTGTTACATACAGAAGCAAAATATCAACTATGTGGAAAAGGAAAATGGGTGGAGGTGGCAAAATATAAAAACATAATATAAGCTTCAAACAAAGCAAGAAAAAAAAAATCATCTGACTCTGCTCCTTTCCCTCACTTCTCTGGCCTATGGTTCTATAGATTGGATAGACCTGCCCATTGTACAACCCCCAAACGAATGTATCAATAAAAACAACAAACCAAAGATCGTGCGCTATGAAACAGAAAGGAATTTTTGCCAAGCTGTTAACACAACCAGCTAGTACTTAAAAAGGCTACATTCTTAACCACTGGAGAAAGTAATGCAAAAAGAGACAATCTGTATACTATTACAGTTGTTTGTAAAATGGTATTTAGCTCAAGTCTGTGCAAACATAATGGACGATAAAATTGATCACACAAGATCATAGAGTTCTGTGGCAGTAATACTGCCAGGTTCAACTACTTCTGTGATTCATACACAGCAAATTTTTGTCTTCAACACTAACTAAAACACTGTAAACTGGCATGAGGTCATCTGCTTTCTTTAAAGTTCTCATCCCTGCTCTTAAAAATTAAATGAGGGCTTTAAACATTTCTGATTCTATTCCCCCTCTAATAATCCCTTCATTAGCTTTAATTACTTACATTCTACATAGTAATGTTATTCCTGCAAACAGTCAAGTCTACTTAAAGTTACTGTTCTAGAAATAACCTAAAGGAACTTATACTGCTGCCCAATTTTTCAGTATGTGGAAATGTATTTATTTTTAACATTTAATGGTTCCATATACTTGTGCTGTAAACCTCTGGAAACAGAAGATACTTCTGCAGTACTGTTAATTCGTATGTCAGCCCTGTGTTTGCCACAGTGGAATCTGCTCCTTTTCCAGCCTGAAAGGCTTTTGCTTTTTCACCCCTCTCTTTCAAGAATCTGTTTTCAGTGTGAAGCTATAATCCTGGAGAGGTGCTCATTTTCCTTTCCTCTACCACGCACCAGCAATTCAAATGTTTCTTCCTTGTGTGTGTTATTATGCATAGAAACCCAGCCCCTTCAAGTGAATGTTATTCCTAAATCCTGGTGAAATCTTCTAAAATACCTGATCTATTTTATGTGCGATTGTCTTTGTGGGATTTGCATACAACTGCCTACATACAGCTCATTCCTATTTTCAGACTGATAATAGAATTCATTATTTTGTTAACAAAAACTTACACACCGAGCAATCATTATCCCGCAGAATAACTTATTCACTGTAAGTATGTTTGCTCATATGGTACCCTACATGTCAAATTCATCATGCTTAACTTCAGCTATCTAAAAGATAGGTTTGTCTAATCTAGTCTAGTCATCCAGATCCTCCATCCAATTCATTGGGACAGACATGCATGAAAAGAAGACAATTCATCCCAGCTATACCAGACGTCTTTTAAAACAGGATGAACCTCTCTCAGGGTGCCTGCTTGCCCGGTTAATTATAAACGAAGTTGAGGTGACTAAATTTTATTAAAAATCTCATTTTTGGTCAGATACATTTAAATAAGACATAATCCAGACATTACATGGCAACAGAAGGAGTATTTCTGACAGTATAGTTACATGACCTCCTCAGAACGACACAGACTACGCAGACAAAAGGTATCTGCTGGCAGCAGAGCCAAAGTCAGACTGAGAGCTGTCTGCACAGTACCTTTAGCTGGTTTGCTGTTCTCCTACCATCACCCAGCACAGCTAAGCTGGCAAAACGCCATATGACGAGCTTGGCCTGGAATGCAACTATAAGAAAGCTGAGTCAATAAATTAATAAACACCTTACTTGAATACTATAGACGTTCACAGCTAAGTATGATTGCTGAGATGCAAAATGATCCTGCTGCATATTAGTGCTTATTCTGCCCATTCACAGTTTATAATCTTCTTTAAATGAGAACTAGAAGTACAGTTCACAGCAAACATTAAAAAGCGTTCTAAGAAATATACTGAAATAGGGAGCAGCATGTGCTAGAACAAACTGGTTTTTAGACCTGTATACAAATATCATCCTCCAGGCCTGGGTAGTATGGTGGAATGGTAGCAAAAAACAGCACAAGTAAATTTTCTTGTGAATTTAAACAACTCACTTTCTAAAGCCAGACCTTTGATTCTGAAGTCAAAGCAAGGAAAACAGATTCTGATGCTGGCTTAACCACCTGTTTGTGTTTTCACGTTAGAAGTTTTGTCCTTACCAAATGTACTTAGAATAAAAATCATAACAGGTATATTCAGGCCTTTTAAAAAGAAACTCATCTCTCCAAACCAAAATAGCAAGAACAACGAAAGCTTTATTTAAAGCTGATACTTATCAGGCAAACATAGCATGAAAAGACAGTAATAAACTTCTGCTATGCTTTGCTTACTGGACTCATTAATACTGCTTTTTCTTGCATCCTCTCAAGCCTGTGATCAAAAGACAGAACACTCTCAGCAATAATACATTTAAGATTAAAGAAGAAAAACAAAAGAAGCCTGGAACAAAAGAAAATTGTTGCTGTGTAGTCAGTATCATCATTTTTATTAAAACTTTTCTTTTTAAGGAATATATGCTCCTGACTGAAAAATAAAGGTCCAGAAGAAAGTAAAATATTTTGAAAAGGAATTCAGAATGAAAATACAGTTATAACAACTCCATGCAATACTCAGGCCATGTTAGTGCCATACTGTATCAAGTCTTCAAAAAGTTTGCTTTGCTCACCTCACATTAAGATGACAAACTACTGAGTGGTTAACTTTCCATGCCTCTTCTAAACATTTTATTCATTTCTTTTTACAGAAACACACTTTTTCTGCTGTGTTTTTGAACTTCTGTTTTCTGCTGTTTACAAACAGTTATAAATAGTTTGAGTTAGAGGAATTAGAAACCTTTCCAATACGTATGCAATTCCCAGAAAGACAGTATGGACACTTGATTCATTCCACTGCTTCATACACAATGGTTTAGATCATTTGTTTTAGTCAGAGTCATTTCTCACTTCTCATATATAAATCAAGTACAGCTTCAAAGTACACAAATTCTAGAAGGGATTTACCTTGTTTTGATGACTAACTTTCTTAAAGCAGGCCTGAAAAAGCCCAAACTGCTAAGAACTTAATTAAAACAGGTACACTGAAAATTCAGATTTTTCTCTGTAAAAATGATAATAGCTTGTTCTTTTTGTGGACAAAGAATTTATACAATTCCTGCTTTGGTACCATCAGGAGTTATATACATGCCTCAAATATTGATGAATATGAAAAGCTTTACTTCTTTTTCTGTCAGCTACACTAATAGATCTTAGATTTACAAATAATGTAAGAAGAAGTGAATAAAATATTAAAAGAGTTTCCTCCATAGCAGTGACAAAAGTTGTAGGCTGTGTTGAGATTAAGATGCATCAAGGCATGTACAACATTTGAACAAGGATTGGTATTAATATACAAACGTAGTCTTCACATCCAGTGTGAAAAACTTTAAGCCAATTAAGCAGGAGAGACACAGCTAATATATGTAGGGGTTTTTTTAATTTTTACACTATTTATCTGAATTACTGTATGCAGTTGAACACGACCAGTTTTGTATATTGCAGGCACCATACAGCCTAAACATTTTGTATTGCACTGCTCCAGGCAAGCAGATTTCCATTAAGCAACAAAGATTATGTGGTTTAAAAACTACTTCTAAAAGCAAAGAATTTGAGATGACATCTGCCATGTCTTCTGTTGGAAAATAATTTTAACCACAAAACCTGACAATGAAAATCCACCCTGCCCCATATATTGAGTAGGAACAGAAACCGATCAACCAGCAATCATTAGGCACTTGTGCACTGTTTCAACACTCCAGGTTAACTATGGGGACCTACCATCATTAACGAGAGCAGGATCTGAGTCTCTTCCATCAAAAATCAGTTTTGATCTTAGACAATGATGCAGTTCTTTTGGATGGAAGAGCAAGGCAACGAGTTAAGATCAAAAAAAATTAGGTCTGGAAAAGAGGGAGATTATCCAGTTGAGCCTTCTTGCACTGAGGTAGAACCAATAATATTTGGTTTATGCCTGGCAGAGCTCTATCCAATTTGCTCTTTACATCAAGAATTCTATGTTTCCTCCTCATCTTCTTTTTCTCCTAGTCTAATTAAACTCTGTCTGTTTTCTGTCTTCCTTCACAAGGCTTGTTTTAACAAAATACAAATCTTTTTTTTTTTGTTCCTCCAGAATCTCTCCAGTCTACCAATGTTACATAGCATGAGTTCCCCACATTCTCACTGGAACATGTGCAAGGATAATAAAAAAGTAAATCAATCCTCATTACTTGAAAACACATGTAGTGATAGGAGGCCACTTGGTTTCTTCTAAATTTTATTTTCACAGAGTTAGAATGACAGAATGGTTGGCAGGAACCTCCAGAAGTCACCTGGTCCAACCCCACTACTCAAGCAGGGCCACCTACAGCCAGTTGCTCAGGACCATGTCCAGATGGCTTTTTGTAATTCAGAATTATCTTCTCCATTACTTCACCTGTTTTTTACATTCACACATTTTTTTCAACTTCAATGTAAATAATAAATCAATTCTTTCTAAATCAGTACAATGACATCCTAAATCTGATTTTTAAGACACTTATGTGCAAAACTACAGAATTGATTTCTTCACTGCTACAGCAAAACTAAGCTTAATATATTCAGGCTAGCTGGTTGATAGACCTAAGATCTTAAAAAACACATCAATAAAATGGTGTGGATTTGTATTGTATTTTGTATGTTTTGCTACTGACAGATTTATGTCCATCCCCCACTGTAGAAAGAATACGATCACATTACTGTGATAGTGCAGTAATATTATGGCTCAATTTCACTTTAATTTACACTTGCTTAAGAAAAGGCTAATAAAGCAGTTTTCAATATGGGAACTAAACTAGTACAATATACATTACACAATAATGGATAGCAAATTACTGCCAGGGGAAAAATGTATGGCAAATGATACAATTTTAATTTATTAAATTTTAAAAATTCCAGCAGAATATTTTTATAGGAAGCTTTTATGAACAGAAACTCCCCAGTCTGCTCAAGTAACATATAATACTGGCCAAAAAAAAAAAAAAAAGAGCTCTGAATTTTGAAGAAAAACTAATTTTAACTCTAACAAGGTATGCAGCCCCCCTTCTTTGGGTCACTTTGTTCAAGTACCATTAGCCATGGGCAAAAAGTCACTGCAAGCAGAATAAACCTTAAATTGCCATTAAATACACCACTTAACAATAAATATTAAATTTAAAACTACTCATTGGCTAATGCACACAAAATACCTACAATTTCATGAGATTATCACCACGCAGGCAAGACACATGGAGCCCTTCCCTGGTATCATGCATGTTGGAAAGGGCCATCCTTTGTTGCTACGTGGAAATGATCCTTAATGGTGCTGGCTTGACACATCTTGCTGACTCCATTTTTGCCTTTAGGTCTGTATACCTTTTCATGCTGGTGTTTTCCAGCTCAAGTTACTGCTGATTCCTACCTCAACAATATAACCCACGTCTCTCATTTTATCTTCCTTATCTTGCATTATTCTACTCTATAGACATTTTCTCAGCTCTCTCAATTTAGCAGTCTCCTCAGAAACCTAAGCCATGGTTACACATACCATATCAAGGATTGGACTTGGATCCTTGTTCATGGCTGAATACAGAGTGAGAGGGAAAGAGGGGAGAGAGTTTTGACAAGTCGCTTTTTCCGTGTGTAGAACATGCCTCTGTATCAATTCTTCTGTTTCTACAAAGAATGGGAGTAAATTTTGGACCAGCTACTAAGGAGTGCACTCCCAAGTGTAGAAACCCAGAAGAAATGCTGTACCTAGAAAACATGAAACAGCCACACTGCCATCTGCTCAGAAATATGAATGAAGGCAGGTACCAACACAGCTCAGCAGGCCCAGCACTCCACCCTTCAATCAGAACTCAAGGAATCCAACTGATGAAAATGCAGGCTCTGAACACGTTTCCTACCCACAGATGAATATCCTGGTATCGTAACACATCCCAAAGAGTCATTTCAGGCTAAAATGTATAAACAACAAAGAATTGGACAACTCAGAGAAGACATAAAAAAACTTCTGAAAAGGCAGCTAAATTGCCTCTCCAAGTCGAATGCTAATTAAAATTACTTTAAACTGTAAAAGGGTTCATTGTTCATGCAATGAAATATTTTAAAATTTAGTACTTGAAAAACATTGAAGTATATTTACTCAACAAACGTTTAAATATATTTAAGGAAAGCATAGAGAAAGCACATCCTTCTATTGAACCGTGTCATAACATTTGCTCATATTAGCACTGAGAGTCATCATCACCTGCCTGATTGACATATATGCTTAATTTCAGAGAAAGTCTTGGTAATTTTTTTTTCAGCATTTGTTACCTTATTATCAACAGTGTGGTTTTCTGTTTTAAAGCTTACCTAGCCTCACATTTTATTATTCTTTCCCCAACAAGTATTCTAACTTCACAACACTTGAAAAAACAGTATTTACATATGTAACTCAGAAGTCTACTATATTTCAAAAGAAAAGGTACTCATGATGCTAATACTTCCATTTAAATCGAGGAGTTTGAAAGAAACCTGTTTGACAAAAGCCTATGGGACCCAAAATGAATTTGTGGTAGCTAGTACAATTTAACAGGGACACACACAAAATTCCAGGAAGAAGTTCCAAAGGCAACTAGAATGCTACAAAAAATACATGGTTTGGTTCTTTGTCTGCAGGGTGTTACACTTTTTTTTAATAACTGCTCTTTCACTTGACATAGAAAATTGAAACACTTAGAATGTTTTCTATTCGTATTGCAAATTAAGTGTTACTGGCTCACTTCAAAACAAATTCAGTACCTTTTCTTATAATTGAGTTAGTGACTGAGCTTAAATAGTCATTTTGCTGATATAGCAAAGCATAGCGAATGTGCCATTTTACAATTCTACCAACAGGGCGATAGCCTTCTATTTGTTAAATACTAATCTTTATAAATGTATCATGAGGAGGGTAACTATGTAAGAACAACCTAATCTATTAGGCAAATTAGTCCCTCGGTTTCTGATACACATTTGCAGCTAAGGAATGACAATGTGTCAGGCTCAACCTAGACAGTTTTGTGAACTCCTACTGAATGACGTATGAACCTCATGAAGTTCAACAAGGCCAAGTGCAAGGTCCTGCACGTGAGTTGAGGCAATCCCAAATACAGATACAGGCTGGGTGATGACTGGACTGAGAGCAGCGCTGTGGAGGACTCGGGCGTATTGGTGAATGAAAAACTGAATAAGACCTGGCAATGTGTGCTCGCAGCCCAGAAAGCCAATCATATGCTGGGCTGCCTCAAAAGAAGTGTAGCCATCAGGTCGAGGAAGGTGATTCTGCCCCTCTACTCTGCTTTCGTGAGATCCCACCTGGAGTACTGTGTTCAGGTCAGGTTCTTATTTCCCCAGTATAAGACAGACATGGACCTGCTCGAGCAGGTCCACAGGAAGGCCACAAAAATGGTCAGGGGGCTGAAGTACCTTCCCTATGAGGCCAGGCTGAGAGAATTGAGGTTGTTCAGCCTGAAGAAGAGAAGGCTCCAGGGAGACCTTATAGTGGCCTTTCAGCACTTAAAGGGGGCGTACAGGAAAGATGGAGAGGGACTCTTTACCAGGGAGTGTAGTGACAGGACAAGGGTTAATGGCTTTAAACTGAAAGAGGGCAGATTTAGATTAGATATAAGGAAGAAATTCTTACTGTGAGGGTAGTGAAACACTGGAATAGGTTGCCCAGAGAAGCTGTGGATGCCTCATCCCTGAAAGTGTTCAATGGGGCTTTGAGCAATCTGGTCTAGTGGAAGGTGTCCCTGCCCATGGCAGGGGGGTTGGAACAAGATGATCTTTGAGGTCCCTTCCAACTCAAACCATTCTACAATTCTATGACAGGATTATACGCCAAAGAAATTAAATTAGAATCCTGTTACAAAAAAAAAAAAAAATAACTAAGAGTTAACAATTGTTCAAATAAGTTTTTTTGCCCTTTTTAAAATTTGAGTTTAATGAAATGTCATTTCTTTAACTGCCGTTCAGCTAGACAGTTAAGTATTAACAGAAGACTTGCCGTCATTACCATTGCAAACATGTTCACATGTCTTTTTTAAACATAAGTATGGAAAGCCAGTAAAGAGGAATTAAGTCGGTTGATATTCAGCAGCATAACGACTACCTTTAAAGTGCCTCAGTCAGAGAACAGAATCCAAAGTACAAAGGCTGAAATACAAAGTCAGGGAAAGAAATTACTTTCATATTCATTTTCATAAATAAAAGCAGGTGTTTCACAAAGGCAGTCCAAAAATCTGCAGTTCTTATTTGTTACAATGACAAAGCAAACATGGAAAATATCCAATTAATTGAATAATTAGGTGATCTCCTGGAACAATTTATCTTCAATAGCTACTGAATATTTTAACAATATATATGTCAGTGTTTATGAACATAAGAGAGCAAGATTATGGTTTTAATGATAGTAATCAAATCTAGAAATCAGATCTGCCTTTTGCCTGTGATAAACTACTACTTCAATAATTTCTAGAAGTAAGGAAGCACAGGAGGACAAAAAGAAAACTAAAATTGAAAGTCAATTATGAGTTTTCAGATTTTTCTTTAATAACTGTAATGCTTATCTGCATAGGTGTTTTTTCCAGTTTCCCAATTTAATAGAACAGAATAAGCTGTAAACTGACAAAGGTATTTCTGAATTGCCAGACAAAACAAAAAAGTTTCAGTCTTAATTAACTATTATTAAATTAAATAATATTTGCACACTTCCAAAAAATTTCATAATTTTCAGTTTGTTATGACTTCTGTCCCAAAATTCCCTTTGTACTGAAATGTTCAATAAAACTTCTCTGTCATGAGGCAAACTTTGAAAAAGGAAGGAAAACATCGAGAAAATAAATTTACTAACCTTTCAGTTCCAAGGCTATGCAAATGCAAAGCTTGAAGAAGAGAAGCCATCAGACAATCCATTCAGTAATTCATGCACATGTAATCTAGCCATGGAACAGAATCTGGCTGTGTATTTATTTTTAAAATTTCAGTGAAAACTACAAACAAGTCAAGTTCACAGAACACACATACTAGATCTGGAATATTGATTACTAGAACAGATCAGTACTAAATCTGTTTTCATCATTTTGAAATGGAAGTATCATCACCTTGACTTGGTTCTATTTTAACGATGGACAGAGACCCCAGATTTCCATATATTTCATGCATTAGTAATAAACAGCAAGTCACTCTTGTGACCAAACAACATAACTAGTATAAAAGGGATAGAGGTGTGATATTTTGAAATACAGAGAACTAGACTTTCAGGAAAATGCTATTAAGACATTGACAAATTGTTAGAAATCAGACAATAACCTTGAACCCAATCTGCCACGTATGGCATTTGTCAAAAAGGCTGAAACTTTGTACAGATGAGACCCCTTAGTCACAATACACCTCAGGAATAAGACCGGATACCATGAGAGTTAATGTTATCTGTCAACAGCGTTCAAAATGAATGCCAGCAAGTGAAACATATATACATATTTTAAAGCAAGTCACAGACAACTTGGTTTAAAATGTGCATCAGCTGAGTACTAAAGTAATAATAGAAAATAAAAAATAATACAAAAATATAAGCCCCTCCCACCCCCCTGTGAACTTCACAGGTAAAAATGTCCTGTGCATGCTGCTTCTCTATTTTACATTAAGAGACAAATTAAATGTATGTGCCTGCAAACTGCTACAATAAAGTATGTTTCTACATACAATGAGGTTTCCACAGACAGTATTTATCCAAAAAAATCAAAGCCTGTCCCTCATAGCCCAAAGTAGTTTGAAGATAGTTCAAACAAAAGCAACCACACTGAAAAGGCTTTCTTTCAAGCATTTTTTTGGTATCACTACAAAATGCACACATTTTGTTTCTTTACAATAATAGGAGGAAATTACAGGATGTTCTAGTATGCAAAGCTGCATAGTGATAAGTATGACTTTTTAAGAAGCTGTCCCAAATTTAAAAAAAAAAAAAAAGAAAAAAAAAAAAGAAAAAAGCTTTTTTGTGGTTGGTAACAAACTTATCAGATTAGAAATGCATTGATAATTTTATAGTATTTCACAATACTATGTGACACTACAAATAGCTCTTACTTATATACACACACACACACATATGTATACATACATATCACACATGCTACTTTTTCTTGCAGTTGGGCGAAAAAAGCTATGAAAGTTTTGGGTGGGAGGATGACAAATAGTGAGTTCCTTGAAGTTGTCTCAGGCTCAAAAAGATAAAGAGCTGAACACAGTGTAGTTGACTGAATAAGTTTGATTTTTTTTTTTTTCCTGATGAATAGTACACACAGACACAAAAGCCTTTAAAATGAAAAAGAACAACTATTACTTATGAAGCGTATTTGGAAGTTGGACAGCACTTCTCAAAGCTATACCATACATACAATCAAAAGTTACATCAAGACCTAAATCCTCAGAGTTTCTTCTAGGCTCATGATAACGCATGCTAACTAGACTCTAAACCAATTTAATAATTCCATTTGGATTTTCCTGCCCACAGCAGACACCCTCTGGTGTCACAAAACAGGAGGCAAGATCTACCAAGTTCCAACTTCCATAATTTACCGAAACAGAAAGGAGCCCTATGTCATCCTCATGATGCTGGGACCTAAAGGAAGAAAACAATGTATTATTTTCCATAATACAAATATAATTTTCCAACACTTTTCCACTACTTATCCTGAGAACTCCAGGGGCCATGCAATAGTGCAAGAGCTACCTGATGTACTGCTGCCTTGAAGTAACAGCCCTTTTTCACTTACTTTGGCAAATGATGATTTTTTTTTTTTTTTGTGATGTAGTAGGTAATGCATAAAATCCCAGACTACACCAAGCAGAATGACTTTTTTTCTAGGTTTTGCTGATCGTGCTTACAGCTTAAAATGTCAGCCTTCAGATTTCACATTATACAAAATGAATTCTGTACTTTCTCCTAATGTAGCATTTTCTCCAAAGAGAACAGAACCAATCAAGCCATGCTACCTCCTACAGTAGTTCCATCTGAAGGGGAAAAGAAAAAAAAACAACCCACAAACCAAAAATAGAACAAAAAACCTTCTAACAATCATGCAAACATGCATCCTAATGTAATCATTTAATTCTGCCTTCCTCATGTGCTAGAAAAAAAACCCCACACAACTAATTTATTCTAAGTTATGTAAAGAGTCCAGTGTTCTACTCACATTAAAACCAGCAAAGATCCTTACAGACACTGATTACTGTCTTTTAAGTAGAAGAGACCATAGTTCTCAATTAAAAAAAAAAAAAAAATTATGCTAACCACACTATTCTACTACATACTGGTTACCAGCCTTTCAAGTCTTCCTCATAGATCAAAACTTTATTTTAAATAAATGTATTTTTTTAGTTTGGCTTTTTGCTAGATCATCTGCAGGCATCCAATTCAGAAAACATTGATTTTAAAAATCTTTTGCTAAGAGCTGGAAATTTAAGCAAAGTCTAGGAAGAAAAAAAAAAAAAACAAAACAAAAAAATAACCAAACAATCACAAGTGTCTCCAGGTTAAAGCAACAGTTATCCTCTATTTGACTTTACTGAATTTAGGTTAATGACTTGTAACTTAGTCATCTATGCAGGAGAGCTATTTTAATTGCACAACAAAATATATTAAGCTACTGTATTATACTTGCAAGTCTTAAAACTTAACTGATTTTTTTCTAACTTTGAAAAAAAACATGAAAGTCAATAGTGATCATGCAGTTTTTCTGGATTCTCACAAGGATCTCTCACATGTATCCATGTCAGGATGTTGCTGTCTGGATGGGTGGAAAATCAAACAGATAACAAACCAAAATGGTTGGATGATCAGGCTCAAAGGGTGGTGGTTCATGGGCGGTACTCTGCCTGGGGGCCAGTAACAAGTGAATTACTGCAAGTGTCTATCCCTTCCTGTTCTTTATCAGTGACCTGGAGGTGGTAAGAGTGCATTCTGATCAACTTTGCAGATGACACCAAATCATGGGGATCAGTTGATACAGACAGGGAATCTAAAAATTCTGTCTCCAGTTTTGAGCCCCCAGGAAAAGGAAAGACATTGATAAAGTGGAGCATGTTCAGCAGACGGCCACCAAGCTGGTCAGGGGCTGGTGCACTAGCCCTGTGAGGAGAAGCTAAGAGAACAAGCTTGCTTTGCCTGGAGAAGAGACATCTCCAAGAGGACTTAGAAGCATGCCAATACCTACAAGCTTATCAAGAGGATACAGCCAGCCTCTTCACACTAGTATATAGTGAGTGGACAAGAGATAATGGGTGTAAGTTGAAACAAGACAGGTTCAGAAACTTTTTTCCAGGGAGAACAGGCAGTAGAAGAGGCTGCCCAGAGAGATTATACAGTCTCCAGCTTCAGAAGTCTTCAGGATGTAACTGGACAAAAGACAGAAGAACCTGATCTGACCTCATAGTTGGCTCTGTTTGGAGTAAGAGTTTGGACCTCCCGAGGTCCAATTCTTTGCCTCAACCTTACCCCTAGTACAATCAAGACTGTCTGCAGAATTGTTCTTTACTTTCAACAGCTGGACAGGCTGTATGAAATATATGGCAAGTAAGTCTCAAGGCATCATTCTCTAGACATAAAAGGCAGATCCATCCTTTTAAGCCAGTATCTCAAAAGAAAAAAGATAAAGAAGCCAGTCCAAAAAATTTGCATCTGTGGGGAATTCATTCAGAGTAGACGAATCACCAAGAATGCTGATAAAATTCTCATGTAAATTCATTGTGCAGTCTGAACAATACAAAGAAAGCATTTCCCTACCTTCCTCTTCTTCCCTCAACTGGTGTTAGCTTTTAACCCGTCCTTAACCGTGTAACCCAAAAAGATATATAAACCAGCTTTTAAAGTTCAGAATAAAGCAGTTTATGATATGTTGACATGCTTTGGTGCCATTAAAAGCTTCACATGCAGATAAAAGCTATGAAATAAAACTAAAAATAAATATTGAATGATCTCTGACAAAAAATGTAAAATTAAAATGAAAGATGCATTATTAATATAACCTCTCACTGCAGAATGCCAGAAAGAACTCTACTTACTCAAGGACACAGTCATACAAATTAGAGATGTGAACTGGAAAATGACCCAATATACTATGAAGTCTTTCCTCCTGCTGCCAAAAAAGTATATGCTGTATCATGTATTACCCAGTGTTTTACCCTAGCTAGTTAAAAGTAGATTAACTGTTTTCTTAGCATAGTTCCTGTCACTAAGGTGAGGATTCCCACTTCAAGGGTCATGGCTCAACCGCATCACAGGCAAGTTTCAGAGGGTCACAACTACTCCGTTGTGTTAAATGAAAAAAGTCCTACTGGAAGCAGAGAAGCATACCGACAGGAAAAAAACCTTGATATTGAAAAGATGAGAATGATATGCTGGCATACAATTGCACTTGTAGAAACTCATAGCATTTTCACAATAAGTGATTTGTTAATTCTGGTAACTTCTATATTAGTCCCAAACAAGTTATAATTTTCAAGTAGATAAGATGATGTTAGAGGGTTTCTATAATGGAGGATAGGCCAAAGACAGCAACTCTGCTTTCAGACTCATATCATGTTTCACAATTCTACATAATAAAAATTACCATTTTTATAAACTTCAGCACACAAGGAATACAGAGCACCTGCTGACAAGCCATAAAGTGCAGCACTGCTACTGGGCAGTGTTATAATTAAGTGAAAAGCCTATTTTATTGGTTAATTATCATCCCTCATCTACAGTGCTCTATTTTTGACTATTTGACGGAAACAGAACGCATGCCGTATGTCAGCAGGATATAACAAATATCAGTACCATCCCATAGATCTTTCCAATCAACAATCACTCACACAAATAGCTCTGGATAGCTTGTCTTCAGCTATTTCTCTTCCTGTGTTCAGTCCCTATGTCTGTATCCATTATTAGTACTTTAACTCCCATTTTTGGTTATGCAAAATGCAACAATCAATCGCAGCTGTGAAGTTTGGTGCCAGAAGTAAGGACACCAATCCCAATTTTTTCCTGAGAGTTAAACATGCAATGACAGTAAAACATCTCTAGGAAGTCTGCTTATTTCCATCTATTAGAATCTGAATGCTAGAAAAGCATCACCTGATTCATGTTAAGCTCTTTCAGTACTACAAATGCTTTCCCTTCTAAAACACTGAATTTCCACATTTGTGCCAGAACATAATATAAGGCTGCAACTTACAAGTCCCTAAGGGAATCATGTCAACTGGCATTTTAAAAATTAATTCAGTGACCTACAATAATACAAGTTCCTTATGCACAATATTTGTCAGTAGGCAACATGGGAAGTTCAGAATTCATTTAGAGAGCCCAAGCTTTATAAAAGGAAGCAAAAATATTCTTGAATGGCTTCCTCTAACTTTGTAAGTGTCTTATGGTGAATGTCTATAATATAAGAACAAGGAGAGAATGAATAGATGAAAGGGATCTGCATACAATATGGTTAATATTTAAAACAGGAAGAAAAAAGGAAAAAAAAATCCTGGCAGTATATGCCCATCCAGCTACATTATTGACCTGGTAAGACATTCAGAGCTTGTGGAAATTTTGCAGATCTTCTAGAAACTATAAAGCATGGTAGGTCTCATACATGCTTGCACAGCTCTAAAGAAAATCTGCAATCGTAAGCAGGTCTTTGGGGACAGAAGGCCCCATCTAAAATGGCTTAATATCTAATTACATCAGCACTACCTCCTTCTGGTCTTACGTTTTGCAGCACTTTGCTGAACGGCTGTGTAAATGAACCAAGCACAAAGAGTTGCCAATAGTTTCCCAGGGTTTGCTGTAGCAAGTACAAGTTATCTTTAGAAGCAACTTTTTAAAAGTGATTCCCACTGTTTCGTGAAGCATGTTATACTGTGCACATGGCTTTGGTTTATCAATAATACAGGGTTGGCATTGGATGGAGTTATCAAAATTAGGGTTTAGGTATAAATGTATATGAAAACTGAACATGTTCTAAGCAATGATGAGATACTCATACAATTATAATGCATTCAAACATTGGAATATTCCATATACTCAACATTTATGTAGAAACCAAAACATTAAAGTCACATGAAGACAGAAGCAGAGTAGTCACAACTGAAACCATAAGGAAAAAAGCTGCAACTTTTAACTTCAAAATCCTGCTTATAAAGCTACTCTCAAACATTTAAATGACACAGGCAAGAACCAATGCTTTTTGTTATGAAAACATAATAGCTTACATCTGAACTATCTATGTAAAACGAAGTACCTATAGAAGCAACCTGCAAGAATTGATTAATATTCCATGAAAGGATAATATAGTACATATTGTCAGCTTTCCTATTTTATCATAAAGCCTGAGGCAGCAAACTGTTCAAAAAGTGCTTCGTATGCAATTGCCATCTGTCCTTCAAGAATAGCCTTCATTTCCAAATGGTAATAAAAATATTTGAAATGGTGGATAGGAATTATTTTCAATTCCTACACTGGGCAAATATAACACTTTCTTCCTCAATGAGGTATGTACAAAGCTTCCCCACTAAAATACTATTCTCTGCTTTTTTCTGACTATACATATATTTTTAAATCAAGAAGCCTTTGCCATCCCACACTGTATCTCCGCATAATACCAATTTTCATTTGGTCAAATATGTAACATCTGACTGATATTACAAAAATTAAGATTCCCAGTAACATTAAAATACTTGAATTATGTATGTTAGTTCAAATACAGCAAAATGGCCACTACCACAGAACGAAGAAAAATCTAATACTATAGTAAGACCAAAAAAAATACAAAGGGATTGATTTCCTACCTAAGATTAGCTTTCTTCTTTTTTTTTTAATATGTTCTTTACATAATGATCAGGTTCTGGCTATACAGTCCATTTCACTCATGGAGAGTTGTATTCTATCAGCCATACCTACAACCCCAGCAGAATTACTGTCACTTTCTATAGAGTCACATCAATGTAAGCATCTTCAGAAATAAGCACCACTCCTTCTTGAGCAACTATCTGGGAAAATTAAGATATGGTCAGGTGCAGCATCTCCCTACATCACAGACTGTCAAATAGGGGGCTTGAACTTCAATAACACTTTCTATTTCAATACTTTTTATGCTCTCTTCTTAACAAACAAACAAACAGTACTAAATTGGAACTCACACAAGACTGTGCGATCTTCATTAATGGAGACGATACAAAAAATTCCTGCTTAAATCTCTGAACAACCTGATCTAATATTAGCTCTTCTTTAAGCAGGTGTTTGGTCCACAAAACTCCAAAATTGTAAGTCTGTAACTCCATAGTTAGGAACTAAACTATTTTATGATTATCAGAGAAGTAAGGAAGCCAGACCCCTAAGAATGAGTGAGAGGGAAAAACAGTAATGCAGGAACTAAAGGCCACTAACAAGCCAAAACTAGCATTACACTGATGAATGGTAGGAATAAAATCAGGTAAGTATCTGACATCCATATGGGAAAAGCTGGAAACCACCTGAAGTAAAAAGTAAATTTCATTGATAACTACTTTTTTATTTTTGCTGAACTTGTACCTACTGATGACTTAACCAGTTTCTAAACAGAGCCAGGATGAAAGCGCAAGCTCTGAACGGAAATTGCAATGGTATTGAAACCCCCAAAAGAGACACTTTTGAAAGATTGAAAATGAAACTGCAAAAAGTGGAAGAATTCCTTGAAGAATCTTTTATTCATTTTAAACTAATAAGTCAGACTTATAATTAAGGCACTTGGCAGTTTTCATTATAACAGATCAGATACTAATTCAGTTCAGAAAGCCAAAGCTGCGGGGTGGAGGATGAGGGGCAACGAACTGACAGAAGATATGACTTCACACTTGGAAAAGAGTGATATGTGATACAGCAGGCTGCAGAAATCACTGAGGACAAAAAGAAAATGCCCAAAAGGAAAAAAAAAAAAACACCACACCAACACACAAACACCACAAATATACTTACTTTGGCTACAGATAAAATAAAAAATTGAAGAATACAAAGTAAAAACTTAGGAGAACCCTCACAAAGGAAATACTGCTAGAATTAGTGTAAGACAAGAAGCATACGCAAGGTAGGGCTACACATAGGATTTGCAAAAAAAAGTACAGCTGCAGGTGATGCAGGCAAGAGTTGCCAACTCGGAATAAGGAGAAAAAAAAGTCACATCTAGCAAGCATACATATGTGCAGTGCATCAAAAAACAACAGATACAGCACTGCAAAGCTGCTTAGAGGTGATGCCTCCAAGATCCAACCTGGAAACAGATACTCCTTAGAAATAAAAGAAAGCCTTGTGAATTTAGAGCTGAGTTTAGACAATCTCAGGTAAGTGTTATTCCTGGAAAATGCTTTAAAAACATAACTAGAATCAAGGCATTGATATAGAAAAATTAAATTAAAAGGTATGACTCCAAACGAGGTGGCTAAAACAGAACTAGACAAGCTTTTTTTTTTTTTCTTTTTAACTGTCATGATGAACAGAGATAATACAATCTTTTAGAAATTCTAAAGCTTTAAATCTGGTACAGTAAACACCAGTAAAAGTAAAAAACTGTGTTGATGTATCAGTATTCTAGTGACCTTTTATTTTTAAAATATGTTTTCTTAAAACTAGCATTACACCTTCTACTAATTCCACCTCTGGAAGAGAAGGCTAAATTGGGATGAGATGTATCAAGAAGAGTGGAAGGGTATGAGAAGCTCCAGAAAAATTCTGTCTTTTCAGGAGAATAATGTAGTATTTCAACCAATGTAGAGAATACAAGTAAGACTAGAGACTGTATCCTCTTCTTCCACTGTCCATCTCATTAAACGTAGGCTGGGTTGTCCTGATGCACGCTGCTGCTCTGGGAAATGAAGAGCTGAGAAAGGCCTGAGCAATGCGCCACAACAGCCGCACCAGACACAGTCCGTCCTTCTTGCAGATCAGGCTCACCCGGAGGAGGAAATGCTTTAGGAAAGGAACCAGTAGAAACAAGAGGAAGGTTCTTCCTTCTGCACTTCAAGTGCCAAAGACAAAACTATTTATCTGCCCACAGAAACAAAGTGCTGGCTAGGAAAAAGGGGAGAACTGGACTCCCCTGCTGAAAACAGAGATACGTGATCAGGAAAAGGAAAAAAGGGTGGATTGCCTGGACAGGATCACAGGGAGGTGGATTGCCTGAAGCATGAGGTACAAACGTTATTGTGAGGAAAAGGAAAAACAGTACATTGATTTCAGAGTAAAACATCCATAAACAAGGCAGGAGAGCTAGCTCAAATTCTCTTAACTTTTGATGGGTGTTTCAAGAAAGTCTAATGAGTGGACCTCATAGGAAAGTGGGAAAGTATCTTAATTCATTTATCTCGAGTAGGTTTAACTATGTGCAATGAGCCTTTCACCACACAAGTTTCAGGAGATAGGGAGCTTTGGCCATGCTACCAAATGTGGAGATTCCCAAGGAAGCTTTACTGATAGAAATTAAATACCAAGAAAATCTAAATACCACCAGGATTAGATGGATTTTCAGAAGATATATTCTGGACATAAAAGAATTAATCGAATCCATCGGCAGCTCTAGATACCTCTACATTAACATGTCAACTGCAGTAGCACTGCGTAACCATTTAACATCATACTGATTTTTCAACAAACAACTTCATTTTTTAATCTTCATTGGTTCTACCAACTTACATCAACAACAATGTGATTTCACTTTTCATTCTTTACTCTCTGCATTACATGATAGTGTATTATTCTGCAGGTTTTATTTCAGGAAATAAGGATACTGCCAAATAAAAGGTAATATGCAAAATCTAAGAACCCTTGACAGTTTTGAAGACTGTTTTACATAAAAGTAGGAAAAAAGTAGCACCACCTCGCATCTCACCAGCTTGGATATTCCCTTCCAAAAGAGAGAGCTTATTTTTATTTGATTTGGTGATTCTCATAATTGGTTTTTTTTTCCTATAGAAATTAAAGATTGTGGATAAGTAAACTTACTGCATATGATGTTTGATACTATGAACTTCTACGTTTGCAATTGTTTCCCAACTGAAACTTATTTCTTCGGGGTTTACCAAACCTTCCAATGTAGAAGTACGGAAGCTGAATCTTCCATCCTTCTCAAAGTTCAAATTCTTGGAGACATTGTAAATTCTGGTTCACGTAACAGTAGCAGACATCTGAATCAAAGGATTACACTTCATTTCAGTGCCATCATATAAAGGTGTCACATGACGAAAGAAATAATGGGGCTACATTTACAGGTGAGGTTCCTTTGAATGCTGTGTTTAGAAGCATATTTGAACCACCGCATAATGGTGTCTGTCCTCCTTCATAAGTCCTCCTGTCAACCACTGGTTGGTGGATCAGAGCCAACTCATCCATCATACATATAAAATTAGACGGCGTGGCAAGAAAAATGCTCTGGAAAAGCTTAAAATGTCAGCACAGCAGTAGGAAAGTATGGAGGGGACCAAATGAGTACATGAACAGTGCCCAGTTAAACTGGACAGCTTCGTGTTATTTGAATATCTAATATTCAGTATACGCTCCCAAATCTATGCAGAGTTTTAGCCTGGCTATCACCCAAACAGAATTCTTTTGTGAATTTGGTGACTTCTCTGGGGCACAAACCTCATCTTCTAAATTTCTGTAAAACACTACATTCCCTACAGTAAACTGTAGAAAATTATGCCATTCTTCAGAAGAAAGATATAACTTTCTTCAGCAGTTACTACATATCTTCAGAAAATTTATTACACACACAAACATATATTTCTGATACCATCCCAAAAATGTGTTTAGCAGAGTTCTGCAGCTACAGGTTTCTTGAATAATTTTAGAAGCTATCATGAAGAAGATTCTTCCCCAAGAACAGAAAATCCAGATTATGGCACATATTTTCTAGCACTCACTAGAAAAATGATGGGCATGTAGCTTTAACCAAGTAGCTAAAACACTGTAAAATGACAACTGCTTCCTTTACTTAGAGTAAATATATAATTTCAGCTACAAATGTATACAGTAACAAACTAATTAAATGAAAAATTCAAATCGAAAATAAAAACTAGATGGCTGGGGTGTTTCTTTTAGACAGCAACACAGCTTTGACACAAAATCAGACTACAGTTGGGAAATAATATTTACAGAAAAATGTTTCCTTTATCCTCCAGAAGGATACACATTATTTCATGTCAGCTGAAAAAGTTTATAGTAAACAGTCCTAACGGAAAAACGTGGCTTGAAATCCTCTAGGATAAATCTCTCTCTGATGAGGAATGATCCAAGTTCATTAAACTTTACACAGCACATTCTGCACTGCAAAAACAACACAGAGAAAGAAGAGAAAAAAAAAAGGAGAAAAAAGAGTGCATGGGGGAGAGAGGGGGGAAGGGGAGACAGAGCTTTTCTAATTCTGAACCAGGGTGTAATTCCAAACATAAATTAAGTCAAATAACACAGGAAAGTTTTCCTTATTCTGCCAGCAGTTTCTTTCCTCCTTTACTTGTTAACATCAGTATCATGAAAATGCTAAAACAGCAGCTTCTTTCCACAGGATGGAAGTGAAATTAAGCAGACTTCCTTGGCAGCTTAACTGCTGATTAGAAAAAAACTGCTTCAGTTCATAAAAGATTTTGCTCTGCATCTTAGTGAATCAGCCTCCTTCCAAATTTCATGAAGACCCTTGCTGGTACATAGCTGATAAGCAATCACTGCTTAGGTTTTTGGTTTTTTTTTCTAGAAAGCATTTTTTTGTTATGGTACTTATGAGCATATGAGACCACTAACTCATGCAATATTCACCTCAGTACTCAATACAAGCTAAAACCAATCCTGATAGTATGGTATATTGTCAGAATAGAGATGTAGCCACAGCAGTCAAAGATATGTTAGCAGAAATGTTTCTGTCAATCAAAATTCAAATGGTAAAAAAATTATAGATAGTCTTTTCAAGGTATCTTTCCACATCTATATGCAAATCTATAATTATAAAGTCTTTTTTTTTATATGCAATATTTACAACATATATCTGCTTCATATAGAGACTCCAGTTTCCATTTATTATACTTTAAACTGAATGTGTCTTATTTAGCAGGAAATCAATTCTCACCCTTTAATTCTATCAGAGTGAGTTGTCTGCCTAGAACGCAATACATCAACTATAAATTTATGGCTCAATATGGATACCAGCCCACAGCTAAAAATTTGCAGATCTATATAACCAAGCACATTAAACAGTCCTCCTGGGTAATGTATAACCAGAAGTAACTCTCATAATTCAGCACACACTATGGGAAGAGCTATTACGACCACGTCTGTTCACCTTTTTTGGTCCAATCCATTTTCAAAAGAAGCTGTGCATATTGTCAACATAATGAATGAAATCACAAGACTCCTCATAAATTTTAAATGTCCTAAGGGGTTTCTTCACCTTCATGTGAAATCTGAGTACTGTATGCTTAAACTGGTGTGGGTTTTTTTTAAAATTAAATTATGCATTTTGATGAATGTGCCCTTTTATTGGCTGCATCAGCATTCTGTAAAATGCCTGAAAGTGAAAACATTCAGCAATATTATAGCTGTGTTTTTGTAGATTAGTCCTGGTTTACTGTATAATCCCTTCAAACTGCACTGCTCTTCATTACAGTAGAAGCTCTTCCCATATATCTCCCCTTATGCCTTAGAGATTCTATTATTTATTTTAGTATGAAGAACACTATTAAAAGAAAATATTTTTTAAAAGGTACCGTGAAATTCCTTAAGGAAGGGGGTTTTATATCATTCTAACAAAAAATTCTCTGAATTCTAGTAAGAGAGAAAGAGCAACACTTCATTGTAAATACAGGATAAGAATACTGCATGTCTTCTGTTCTGTCAAATGTAGTAACACAGAATATATTTTATTCTTTGTAAAGCAAATGTTCCCTGGAATAATCCTTTTATAGAAGGAAGCTTTGCTGGGTTATTTTTGTAACTGAACTAGAAAGCAACTGAGTGAGTACGTCAGTGTTGGTCAGAGTTCGGTATATTTAGTAAAACAAAATCTTTGTTCCTATTATACAGCAGCCTTCAATATTGTCCTGACATTCTTTCATCAGTAAAAGGAAAATATCTGAGAGGCTGCGAATTTCTAAAGTTAAACCAGTAACTGTAAAAAAGGAATCCACTGTGCGATGAAAAGTATAAAAACAGATTTACTCAAGTTTGAAGACTACCATTTTCTTCAGAACAACTTGCTCCTCTCCCTGAACCATTACTGTTTCCACTAATTTTAATACACAGCAGAAAGGTATCACAGCAGGATTTTGTAAACAACAAATAAAAGTATTAGATACATGATGAGTCATTAGTATGAGAAATAAAAAAAAAGAGCAGCACAGGTGTGGAGTTTTTTTGAGGTTTCTGTTCTGTCATTTGGAAAAAAGTATTTTTTGTAGGATTCATAATAAACTTTGAAGTTTGATAGCAGAATTTGAAACCATCATAAAAAAACCCTACATAAAACCAATACATCTGGCTACAGGCACATTTCTCACTATAATACAGCAGGGAAGCTTAATCTTGAAAGTACATGAACCTTTCTCCTGCTTTCTTACTTTGCATAGATTTCACAATGACGGTCTTCACAGATGCAAGTTAGAAGTACAAAAAAATGGCAGAAGTAACTAAAAATCAAATAAACACACCTCACCCTAAGGGTGCCATCACTAAATAATTGTGGACATGAAGAAAAATTATCACGGTATTCATTTCCTCTTCCAGAACTACTTCTTCAAAAATATCTTGATATCACTAAGATAAATTTAATACTAGATACAAATCATGTAGCTTGGAGCTAATGTTAATGGAAGATAACAATGTTAATGTCCGAACTTACTGTCTGGTATATGGATACCTTCCTACATAAAGTACAGAAAATGGCGATCATCTTTGAGTATTTCTCATTTTGCTATTATATCTACGCATAGGAAGATGAAGTTTGAGCAAGAAATACACACTCTTCACATAACTGGCAACTTCTTATGTTTGAGAAAAGTGAATCTGGAGAGATTATTTGATTCTAACTGATGCTCTGAAGACTGTGCTTAGACTCCCATACATCCCAACCTCGATTCTACATAAAGAGCTACTGAGATACGCAACACTGGCACAATTTTCAGCTAAATCTGACATCCAAAATTGAAACCTAATACTCAGACGCATGGATCTGTGATATTCCCTGGATGAAGAACAAAAAATACCCAGTAATTTTTGCAATTTGTTGCCACAGAAAGTTGTAGAGAGAGGTAACATTTAGCAGTTTATGGATCAGCTGTCCCTGAACTTCTTTAGTTTTAAAAAGATGCTGGACAAATTCAGGGACTATATTAATGGAAAGAAGCATATCCAATGGCTGTCAATACTGAGGAACTAAAAGGGGAACTGACCACAGATAGGGAAAGCATATGATACTTGCCACCTTCTTTTGCCAGTTTTGGAAACAGATACTGGAGTAAATGTTTTCTTTGTCAGAAATTTCCAGTAAGGAACCTTAGATTTCATTGGAATTATAACCTACACATCCCAATTTCTGACTGTCCATCTTATTTTGGCAATTGCTATGCCAGAAATTTAATTTATAAGTCTGTGGTTTAAAAGATCTCCCAGCTACCCTCCTACCAGAGCCCTTACTAAAGGACTTCATTTCAAGATTTACTTTGGCTTGCAGTAAATTGGGGCTAAGCCAGCTTTCATGTGTTAGTTCTTAGTTGAAGGTACTGCTCCTTTTAAACCTTCCATGCTTAATGAGCATCAAAATTATTTTGTGTTTTTAAAGTGTTATGAATTTTGACTTTAATTTTGTAATTTCATTCTAGTACAGAATAAAATGAAACAAACTTTTTTCTACATGATGAATGCTATTTCTTGGTAATGTTGTTGTTCCAAGTAAAATCTCTGTCAGGTATTTTTAAGATGCATACAATACAATGTCCTTGTACCGTATTTAATGGAACTTAATTTAATTACCATATTTAATGGAACACACAAGCCCTTATGTAACACTGATGTCTCCATCATTTGTATCAGTAATTTCATTAAGGCTTTTTTAACTTTCTTGCATCAACTGGCACTCAATTTATCATTTTTTGTGCTCACTTCACAGGTCTATACTACACTTTCCAAGAGCCTACTCTATTTAGAAGTCCAAAAGCTTTAGCTTAAAAATCTCAGAGATTATTATTGCCTGATATTTTCAGTAAAGCTTATCAAATAGGAAAGAGTTATAAATACAGTGCTTAGTAGATTGACACCCAGGTTGGTTACTAATGGGGACAGGTAGCCTGAGAAAGAAACCAGGAAAGAAGTAGTTAAAAGGTATCATCTGCTCTGACAGATTCAGAGATTACTGGTTATCCTAATAATATCACTCACTTCTGAAACTGTTCCATACACCATGTTAAATGTAGGTATCAATAAAGGAACTAAGGGTCGGAAGTTCTCATTATGGTCAACACTATCAATGGAGCCTGGATTTTGATGTCCCACTTCTAATACATCTATTTGAGTAGAGCTGAAACTCCTCCTGCTATACTAATATACCCAGTGTTAATGCAGTATACTATTAGTCAAAGATGAAGTTTGGGATTGTACAGTGACCGAAGCCCCTATACAATATGCCATAACACCATTTCAAAGCACAAGAGCCTAAACAATAAGTATTTAGTTAAATATATATGTATTTAAAAGAAAAAATTTCTTTCAATTCATCACTTGTGTGAGAACTTCAGCATTCTCTTTTAAACCCCTGTCATAAAATACTGCTTGAAAATCCTCTTAGAACAATGTGGTGAGAATCTAATTAAATCAAGTTACTGAACTGTATCCATAAACAGTGATTTTAATTCTGTCAACTTAGTATCACTAATGCCATCCATAAATTTTGTCATGTTTACAAAGAAACCATGAAAAAGTCACAGTTTCACTACATAATAAGTTATGCTCTCTTGTGTGACTTTAATGGGCTCTGTTAGGATAACAGCAGCCAGCCAATTTAAAATTTTCAGGCTTCATTTTGTCGGCATCTGTGATCCAAAGGGTCATTCATTAAATTATGACCTTTTTTCTTCTGTGTGGTTTAACAGACAGACAGGAAGGAAGGGAAAAAAGAAGATATTGATGTAAATACAAGAACAGTAAGGAAGACCCTCAATATTATCTAATTACTTGCAAGTATAACTCATTAACAGATGCTTGATCACAACAGCATGAAAATTTGACTGTAATATTGAAGACCCTTGTTGGTCAGCTATTACAATCTCACAGAAGGAGGCTCCAAGATATGTACAGTGAAGAGTAAGAGATGTCACCCTGAAATTTAAGATATAACATGGAAAATATTTTTCCTGAGCCTAAGTAAACTGCATGTAAATAATCCTTAAAATTGTATAGTGAAACAAATTCAAATACGTTCATTACTATTTGATCACCTAGGTTAGGGACAGCAGTAGAAAACTCATATAGAAATATGTTTTTAGTCTAAATTAAAATCCATGGCATTTATTTGGCCCATCACTTAAAACAAAATGTCTAAGGATAATTGATAAAACCTCATTCCTGGAAGAGCTCATTTTTCTCCATTGACTAGAAAGAAATTCTGGTGAGCAGACTTGATTTATGATATCTAACTATTAAAACAATAGGGATAATTAGAGTAAGTTTAACACAGAAACCCCCCTTGAGGTAATGAAGAAATCTATGTGGAGTTTCTTGAACAATGATGCTCCTGCCCAAGATCAGCATCCTTAGGCATGACAAAATATAAATAATAAAAAAAAAACCCAGTCTAAAGGCTTCATCCATAAGGCTTCATTAGAGACTCTTCAAATGCAAAAAAAAAAAAAAAAAACAAACAAGTCAAAAGATGCCATGAAGAAAGGAAAAGATTTCCTTGCTGGCCAAACCTTAACAGATGAACTAGTCTGAAAAAGGAAAGCATTAATGTAACCTGTTCATTTAAGGAAGTCTGCAATGACAAAATAAAACAAAAAGGAACCAAAGCAGAAGTAAAATTAAGATGTCACAACTTCTTCTCTGGAATCTCTAGTGAATAGAGGCTCCACCAAAATGCAGCTAGGAGCAACGGAAACAGAACAATCTCACAAAGTTTCAATTGTAGAATTTTTTTCTCCATCACAGGCCTGTTCTCCGCTTCCTTGCTTTCTCTGTGATGTTTCTGTAGGTGTTAATTAGGACAGGCTGAAAGTGGCATGATTGACATCCCAAGATTTACACACTCGAATGGAGTGAGGGTTGAAAAGCAGGTCATTGTCCAGTGGAACACCACCTGCGGCTTGGGTAGGACCTTGGATACAGATGCAATCTAAGCACCAAAACTGATTAACTAGAGACAAACCTAAACACGTGCTTCTTTAGCAACCTTCTACATAAATCTCATAATCACATTGGTTGCAGTGCTACAAATTCCCTTCAGCTTGTTAGTATTCTCCTGAATATAACAATCCAAAGACAGCCAGAAAACAACTTTAGAAAGAGATGTCATTTCCCTGTAAATACACAAGTCAGAATGATTATTTTTTTAAACACGCCCTAAACTGAAAGAACCCTCATATGTGTTTCCTATTCATTACTAAAACAGTGAATAATCCCCATATCCAAGTAGAAGCTTACCATTCTATAGGGAGGACCTTCAGCTGCTGCACTATGCACGTTCTATGCAATCTGATGAACAGGGATTTTATTTTCAAATACAACACTGTGTCATTCTAGGATCTAAAAATTTTAAATACAATATAGGCCATAAATACATCTATAAAGCAACACACTAAAGTAGTATAAATAATGCTTTTAATCTTTTATTTTTTCAATAAACTGTAAAATAAATACATTTAACATTTTCCTTTTTGCTATTTTTTAAGTCTTCTGATTTTCGGAACTGGTTTAAAGTATATATTGGATTTGGACCCTAAGGAGAAAAAGTTGTGAGTAATCTTCTGGGCTGTAGGTTGGAAGAGCAAGACGGGGATTACAGTCTCTCTTCTCACAGGCAATATGAACCTCATACACTCTAAGGAATTACGATAACAGGGATTCCAAATCCTTTCACAGTCTGGGTTCTCAGCAGTACCAATCACTGCTTTTGTTCCAAGTCACACAGGGAAAGGAGAAAATGACTGACTTTCATAAAGAGCATACACATTTAAGAACTTTTGCAATGGGTGTGAGTGGTACGCTGCAGCCATTCTGCTACTGCATGCCAACTGCTTCAAAATATGATGCCTATGTGTCCATACTTAATATTTCCCAAATGGATTATGTAATCTGAAATTAGTCTATAAATATTACATACTCATAATAAGCACTATCAAATTATTATGCAAGCCTCTTGTTTGACAGCATGTATATCATAAATACTTTTTTTTAAATTATAATCTCACCAATTTACATTACATTAATGATTTTGCTATTACAGTTCATGAATTCCTAGTGTGGCTAATCTTCTTCCTAAGTTAAAGATCATTTTGAATATCAGCTATTCATAGCAGTCTACATCTGTTCACCTTTTGTACTTGGATCAAACTTACGTAGCAACCTCCAAAATCAGTTTATTCTTAGAAAACACATGGGACACTTATCAGGACCATATGAACACAGGAATCATAAACCTGTTGCATTTAAAGTGCATGTTTAAAAAAAGGGTTCTTCATGAGGTAACATTAAAAATTGTATGACTTATCTTCATGTCAAAAAAGCAGTGCTCATGACAAAAGCAGTATTAGCGTGTTTTATTTGTTCACTTTGTCAACTACAAGTATGAGACAAAGAGAAAAATAGCAGAATCTTTACTGAGCCCATTCCAGTATCAGTCATATTACTATTAACTTATCATAAAGCAGGAGTATAACTGGTAGATTAGAGACACCAAAATGGATTATTTCTAGCCTGCAGTAATGTTTTGTGCTAATAAGACCAAATGCTCTGTACATGTTGTCTGAACACCAGGGGCTGACACACGTTTGCTAGCCCTGCCGTTAGCACCTAGACAATGTACTTGTTGCTGCAATGTAATACCTCATGAGCTTTAGCAAACAGCATACAGCTGCACGCAGGAACTGAAACAAGCCACACAGCAGAGCTAAATGTAGTTGCTAGCAGAAATTTCTAGAATAGCCCAGGAGGGCTTTTACAAATCAGGACATGAAGAGTCCCTTCAAATTTAAATTTCCCTTGGCGGTTAACTGCTGCTGCATTAGCAAATCTTGTGAACTGAAAAGCCCTGCTGAGTTGCCTTACATATAGTTATAGCGCCGCTGAAATCCTAAACACAACTGTCTTTGCAAGCCCTAAGTATTTTCAAATGTGTCAATTCATTCACAGACTAGAGAGATATGTTATACCTGATTATCAACCACAAGTAAAAGCTGATTAAAATATACATAAAAACAAACACACAAAACCCCCTAGTGTTATACGGGAGAAAAGTGGAAACTATTCAGAATTATACAGCTGGAATAATGATGATTTTAGAAAAGTGGGAGACAACAGCTCCTAAGCTGCACACCTCAGTCCTCCAGTTTTAAGGTAACACAACACAGAATCAACGATTACACTGTCTAAATACTTAAACAGACCTCAACACACTTTATGCATTCACAAACTCTGTAGTCTTTTCAACAACAGAAATGGTCACAGGATTACAAATAGAACTGACCAGAAGAATAAAACTGGAAGGCCAGCTACTCAAAACTTTCTCAAAGATAACCACTGAGATAATGCCTCAAAAAGGAAAGGCAAAAGGGGAAAAAAAGGAGGAAATGTTCTATATGAACATGCTCAGCTGTTTCAATTATCAAAACTAAGAAGCATCTAGACAAAGTTTCAAATATTAAGATGCACTTTTCTGCTAAATTTGGGTTCAGATATTCAGAGGTCCTTTGTTTTGCTACATCAGGTTTAACTTAATATTGGCTAACACATTTTCACAACATCATCAATTTCTCTCAGCAAAGACTCATCCCAACATCGCGCCTTCCCATCACTGTCAGTTTTAAGACATATGGAATGAGGTGCCCTCTCTCTCAATTACATGCTAGTACTGCAGTCCTGATGATGCACAAAAAACACTGTCTGACCACAGGAAAGCACAAGGTTTCATACAGTAAGGGTGACAAGTGATAAGTCAAT
The DNA here is from genome assembly GCA_034008185.1 of Gorsachius magnificus. Lineage (NCBI taxonomy): Eukaryota > Metazoa > Chordata > Aves > Pelecaniformes > Ardeidae > Gorsachius > Gorsachius magnificus. The sequence continues at coordinate 187,669,611 of CM067081.1, forward strand.
TTATTTTAAAAAAAAAAATCTAGCTACGTTCAATATTACAGTCCAGATATCATGGGATAACGTAAAGGTCAAACATTATCTTACAAAGTCAGAAGAGGCCCCCGAAAGAGTATCGTTCTTACAGTTTCCTGGCTTTGCAAGGTATTTTAAATATGTTACAATAAACATATGTCAACTATACCAATAGCCCACTTCGGTTCTCAAAGGTGTGCATGCTGTTCCTATGAAGTAGTAGTTATATTGACCTAGAACAATCTATATTCTTCACAAGTTTTACAAAGAAATCACCGCTCACAGTGAGGAAAGTGTAGTTAACAACACAGTCAGCATTTCACTTTCTACGGAAGCTATTCTTATTTTAAACAGAAATCTGAAACCATCCCATCATAAGCTGTTTGGAACAATGACGCTAAGTCTCTAATTCTGTCTCATGGATTCAGCTAAGCTATTATCAATTAAGGATATGGAATATAATTTGGAATTAAGTTTTCCCCTTTAATGTTAAACAGATAAGCCTTTGAACTCAAGGAAAGTGCAAACTAATACAAATCTGATGTAGAAAAATACTACTGTCAGTGTCCTGTAGGACTGAGGAACACGCTGTGCATGATCGCGCATTTAAATGTCTTCCCAACAGTATCTGTTTACTAAGGTCAAACTCAGCACCAGTTTAAAAAGAGACTGTTCTGAGGGCGAAGGGGATCTGATGCAGACACAAACATCCCAGCAGGCCTTCTGGGTGTACAGGATGCTATTATCTTTTGCTTGCTGACAATATATTTCCCTTTATATGGCAAGACCGCACTTCTCTCATTACAGTTGCCCTAGTTCTTGAAACATCAAAGTTATTGTTCTGAGAATGCCACTAATTTTTCCCTTAAAGCAAACATATAAAACAACACCTAACACAAGAAATATGATTACTAGGTACCTCTTTTTTGCCTTAAAATATACACCATTAATTATCGAAACACTAAATGGCACTATGCTATGGATCTTGGTTTTAAGTCAACTATAAATTTAAGTTTTTACCTCTACCTTTTTCTCTAGTCCAAATTTCTGTTTATATTCTACTTTTTTACATTTCATGAAGGTAGCCATAAAAGAAGATACCTACACTACCAGGGAAAATCTGAGCTAAGTGGCTAGCGAATAGCAGGCTAGCTCATTCTGCTCCATACTGGCAGAGGAGACCGGTCAAGTTCAAATCAATTTAAGTTCTATTTATGAAATAAATGAAAAAGATTCTTGTAGATTCTTCCTACATCAAGTCATTAAATTACAGCCATGACACTAAAATTTGTAGGTCATGACACTAAAATTTGTAGGTAACCTCTCTGCTTTCTGTTTCTATCATATTAATTTTTTTGCCTTCATTTTAGGTGTCTTTTATACTTTACTCCTGACACATTTCTCTCTGGTTTACAGTCAAAATGTTGACCCTGTCCCTTATGAATGAATCCAGTCAGACTTAACTGAAAATTTAACAAGTGAGCAAACAATTACTTGTGTACTTTTCCAGGCTCCTCTTCTCACTTGGGAACTGCTCTCCACGTACATTTGCAAAGCAGTTCCCTTCACTACAGTGTGTTAAACATGACCCAATGTTCAGCTGTCCGCATGCAGACTGCCACCCACCCCACTGATTGCTTCACCATATGCATCTGCCTGAATCTACTAATTGTTTCTGATTTAGAGAATTTACAATCTAGTTATAAAACACAAATGCAATCTTACCATTCTCTGTACGTTCAGCGATTAACACAACAGGCTTCCAATGCATGACTGGGCCTTTAGGCAACTGCTGTAAGACAAAAATCACAACCACATCTACAGAGTAAGAGGATTTTAGAAACTCCACTTTTGTGTTATAAAAAGAATTATAATCAGCATAATTCATATTCTAAACACTAACTGGTAATATTGACTTGTACCTTTGAAAGGGTATAGCAATTATGTCTAACATCTTAAAACTTCCATTGTTGAAATGCCATTTGATGCAGACAAACAGAGTAATTCAGGTTGCAAGGGACCACTGGGATTCATCTGCTGCAACTGCAAAGCTGGATTAGGGTGTTTGGGCTTTGACTTGTCAAGTTTTGAATGCATCCAAGGATGGAGGTTTCACAATCTCTCTGACTAATGACTTAGCCATTCTAATTGTGCAGGGTTTTTTTCCTTATATCTGGTCTTGCTGCAGTTGTGACCATTGTCTCTCGTCCCTTTGCTGCGCACCTCTGAGAAGAGTTTGATTCCATTTCTCTGTAGCTAATCAACAGACAGACAGTTGACAACAGCTGGTAAGGTCCCCTCTCAGCTGAACAAATATATATGCATGTATTTAAACACAAATTTTGTTCAGTTGCACTTTCCAGGAGCAGCTGATTGCACATAAAAAAACTAATGTTACATTCATGAATACAGCCTAATATAATTTCCCTAGAAAATACAGTGATGATAAGGTTAATTATAATTTTAAACCTGATAATTTGCCATTCCCTTGTTTTTGCCTTTGCTAACAGGCTGAAAAAACAGAAAACAAGGCCAAGACTCTGCTTATTGCATGCAAAAATATTCATGCCCACAATATACTCAGCACAGGTCAAGACCCATGATTTTTCTTCCAACTTCACCAATTAGACTGGAAATAAATATTTCTGATGTGTAAGCAGAATTCACTTTGTCAGCGTATGTATAGTTCATTGAAAGATTCCTAGAAGTAACATTCTGCAGTTAATATTTATGGCTGCTCATAATACAACTGACTAAGCTGGCTTAGGGGAAGTTATTACTAAAAGATATGAAGTCAGCTGTGGCAGTATTTAAACTATAATTTGTCCAAGAACACACTGTATGAAATAGCCTGTATAATAAAATATCACCTCAGTATTTCCCAGACTGTACACAAAATAAAAGCAGCCTCACTGCAGAAAAGGCTAAAATGTATTTAGATATCTTTTTGTGTACTCAAAAACTACAGAACCAATTTCATTTGTTTAATAGCTTATGTCCAGGACTTAAAAAAAAAAAAAAAATTATCAAGCTTCATCGCTTAAGAAAAATTACTGCATTCTAGGTTTCAAGCATTGTTGAATCACATTAAAACATCCTACGTACATTTCTCTGTTAAAGCTGTCAAACTATTGCAGGTAACAGAACTTAGCATTGGGATATGCAAGCCTTGATGTTAAGGAACTGGATCTCTCTGAAAGAGAATGGTTTCATATGGAGAAGAAAGGGTAAGCTGATCTCCAGAGCTGTTCTGCAAAAAAGATTTTTCGTTATTCCCTCCCTTTCTAAGTATAGAACAACTTCTTTGAAACACAAGTTGATAGGGCATCTTTAGAGCCAGAATGTGTATTACTCTTGAATCATTCACTATTCAAGTAAAGCAATATGAAAGGTAAGATCTTAATCTAGTGTGAAATTTATCTTAAACTGAATCTAGTATTTCATCAATTCAGCACAACAAATTTCATCAGTTCAGTGGAACCTAAGTTTAAGTACTTTGATACGTATCTTCTTTAGGAATCATAGTAGGTGCATTGGCTTCCTCACAAGTCCTTTACCTTCAAGGGAAAGAAATTACTTTACTTTCAACAAACTACCAAGTTACTTTCAGTTTAACAAGTTTATTTTCAGTTTAACAATCCTCTAAAGCTTCAAGCTATCTGTTCAGCAGATTGAGCACACATTCAAAAATTATGGTCCATCTATACATATCATAATCAAAAATACACTTGATATTTTTCTGTAAGGATAATCATATGAACACCTATGACTTTTTTTTATCCTATACCATCACAGATGTTCAGTCTGAATTTACTTAAGAAGGAGGTGTCTAATCTGAATACCCTATACAGAATGAGCATTGGAATTCCCTGTTAGTTGCTGAAACAATCGTATTTCCTGCCTCTTCTAGCAATGAGGTTGTGTAGACTATTCCACTGACTTGTAAAACCTTTCCTAGCTCTAGGTACCTACAAGCAATGCTAGTCATAAAAACCCAGTAATTACTTCTCAGCAGTTGGAAATGTACTGAGAAAAAATATATCAAATATTTCCCTATCAGAGTTGTCAATTTTTCTTAAGGTTAAAGAAAAAAAAGTTTAGGAAAAATATACTGTTACCTTTCTGTACATAAACCACAGCAGGCATTTATATAACCAGATTCTGCTGAAAGCAAAGCAAGTTCCTAGCATCTAAATTATAAATATTTAAAAAGGTAAAAGTGACATTTTTCTAAACCAAGGCAGGTTTCAAGCTCCTTTTGCTCAACATGACCTTCGCAGGGCACTCAGCCATCACACTGTAAGGCAGAGAGTTACAGGATCGCAGACAGCTTTCCAGTCAATCAAATCATGCCTGTAATTTCTGCAATATTTCAAGCAGCTGTCCACTTAGACCCAGGATATCCAACATACTATGACTGCCCATCATCAAGAACAGTAGAAAAACCTATTCTGTGCTGTTCCCTTTTCTACTGAATAGAGGCAGGTAAAAGTTACTTTATTTGTTAGAATAGGCTTTTCCCCCCTTCTTGTCTTCATATGCCTGATCACTAAAAAGTGAAGTAAAAATAATTGAATTAATAAATAAATTGATTTTGTTTTGAGATTGAAAATAACTGTTAACTGTCCTCCTTCAGCAGAACATATGTCCTCCTATGTATTAATTAGCTGCTAACACCTTATCTGATCATCTTACAATTTACAGATCACAACAAAACCAGTTTTTCTCCCATCTTTCTTGCTTTCCAAAGAATCAGACATATATACATTTGGATGAAAGTTCAAATGTAACCTGTTTTTATTATTCACATCCTAATCTGGCTGAGTTGCGACATAACCATAACTCAGTTATTCCAGCGTAAATACAGATGAGCCAAGAAGAAAAATACTTAAACAAGGAGTACAGATCAGTAGATAATCCTGTATAAAACAGCTTTAATCTTGACGCTATTGAATTGGTACTGAGGTTGGTAAGATTGCAGTTTCCCTCCACTTTCACTAGACTATGTCTTAGTGAAATTTTATGCTACTTATCTCAGCAGTAAATTCAACAAAGTATCACAGACTGTGTATCTGATTTTAGTTATTTTTGTCAGGTGCCCCAAATGCTGCATTTTAAGTGAAAAGCAAAGGATTTATGCAGCAAAACCAACCCAAGACCAAAACCAACAGCAAAAGACAAATTAATAGTGCTTTTTAGTTTTTCCAAGTTGTGCCCTTCAGCCACTATAGGAGCAATACCTCAGATGAGAACAGATGGAATTCTCTTATGAATAGTCATTAAGATTAAACTATGCTCTAACTAATAGGAATTAACATTTTAAACAGAATTTCTGACAACCACACTGATGTCCATACATTTATTTGAGGGATGCTAACTAGAATGAAAAAAACTGATTCAGGCAATGGTCTTCTGTTATTAAATTGCAACATTTGCTTTTAGAGTCAAAATTACTGATCTCACAGCAAGGTTCCAGATCCACTTTTATCTATTAAGTATCTGATGGACACTTAATACTTTTACCTGACATATGTTTCTGTGATGGAACAATTTATTCTTTTTTTAATTACCAACTAAATCATAGAATCATAGAATTGTTTGGGTTGGAAAAGACCTTTAAGATCATCAAGTCCAACTGCTAACCTAACACTGTCATCCCACCACTAAACCATGTCCCTAAGTGCCACATCTACCTGGCTTTTAAATACCTTCAGGGATGGGGAACTCTACCACTTCCCTGGGCAGCCCGTTCCAATGCTTGACAACCCTTTCATTGAAAAAATTTTTCCTAATGTCCTACCTAAACCTGCCCTGGTGCAGCTTCAAACCATTCCCCCTCGTCCTATCATCTGTTACCAGGGAGAAGAGACCGACCCCCACCTCACTACAGCCTCCTGTCAGGCAGTTGTAGAGGGCAATAAGGTCTCCCCTCAGCCTCCTCTTCTCCAGGCTAAAATTGGCCACATTCTGGTTTATGTTAGCTTAATGTGTGTAAGCTTAATGTTCACTTTTGTCTAATCAGCTTAACTCGGTAATCAATGAAGTGGTTTTTAGTAAACTTGCAATGTAGTATTCTAATGCATACTCTAATAAATATTTAACAAGCAAGAATTTGTTTCTTAATTCAATAGCAAGGCTGAGAGAATCAAGATCAACCAGAATATGAAGTTCTCACTGGCACAACAATACAGTGCTCTTCCTAATCAACTAACACCCCTTTCACAAATGGCCGAGGCCATCTGACTTCCACATCATTAACTTTTTTAGAAAAGAAAATATATTTATTTTTAATTCTCCAAATTGCGATTTGACCACTAAAGAATCTGTAAGCCACAACATTCATATATGTTACTTTTTGGCCTAAAGATTCTACCCAGACTCTCTCCAGCAATCATTCTTGCAATCAATTCTTGTAAACTACCTACTCATATCCACAGACTTTAAATTAAAACCCCTTAACTACAACTTCTTTCCTCCATGACTACTCAGTTTCCACAATATTACAATAAATGCCTACTTAAACCCATCCTGAGCACTTCATAGTAAAACCAGGGATCATGTATGGTATCTGAAAACTTCCTTTAAAAAATTATTTTTACCTACGTTATGAATAGAAGATGCAAGTCTTTATTTCATCAACAGCATTAACACACTCACATATAGTACAATATCTACTCTAAGAATAGACTGTAACACAGATAATAAAAGTAGAACTACATATTTGATTTTTACCAGGGAAAGACAGGAGAGGTTTTGTCCCAGCTAAAAGAACAGAATAGGAAAAGATTTTCTGAGGTCACTGAGGCACAGAAAGTAAAGTGATTATTTAGCTTCTATGTCAGCACAACCTCCTTTGCAGTGTCCTACCTGCCAGAAGACAGATGACTTGGTACAGGGACCTAAGTACAAACAAAAATAGAATAGAAATTGGAAGACTTAAGAAGGTCAGGCAGAAGTATTCGGAAAATGTTGTACAGTACTTTAGTCAGAAAGAAGCTTTCTTAAAAATAATGCCAGAACTATTAAATATCAATTTAGTACGAAGTCCTTTATAATTACAACTATTGATTCAAATTAACCTTAAAATATTTTTTATACTAGCTTATTAATGCAGTTCCTTCAATAAGTATCTTTTTTACTGATTTTTATTTTACTAGGCTAGTCTTATTAATGCAATTCCAATTAGTGATGTTTTATGAATAGTATGTATTCACTTTGCACCATTGGAGAACTCTTTTGTTTCCATCAACTGAACAAGACCACATTCCTTCAAAATTTGAGTTATTCAGATTTGTGTGAATAGGCTGACACTTGTTGAACTATCACATAAAATCACCACGGCAACTATCTTTTCCAATTCTTATTTCTGAACAGATGTCAGTGAGGGATATAGCAGAAGAGACAACCTCATGCGCACTACTTTGATTCTTCCTCCAGTGTTGATTTGCACTGGATTTTTCAGAGCTCAAACGCATATAACCATACACAAAACTACTTAGCAGTTACCAAAAGTAAGAGAGTTTGCTGCAAGGCCTGAACATAATCTTACAGTCAGAGGAAGGAGTGACAGAAGCTACTTAATATCCTTCTTCAGGATAGGAGATAGGAAGTAAGCTTTTTTTAAAAAAAAGTCAAAGAATTTTCCATGTAAAAAGTTGGTTTTGTACTTAAAGCAATTATACTTTTGTATAAGAACTCACAAGAAGCTGACAAAATATGAAGCTGACAAATTTACTTCCTTATTATTACAGCTGACCTTTAAAAATGTATTTTTAAATACACTGCCCATTTTCATTTAGCTATTATAGTTCAAAACTGAAGAAGCATGTTACCATTCAGAATGTACAGAAAACCAGCTTTAGTTCTCATTCTTTTTCCAGATTATGTTAGTATATCTATTTTTATTTAATGTATAAGCACACATTTTAACTTAGAAATGGAGGGACACCTGGCAACCTACCCAGCAAGTAGGTTCCTGCTCTCAGTCACACCTTGAAGAAGGTGTTCTCTCTATTACCAAAGTAACATAACCTCCAAAGGCTAAAGTTAGTATCTGTGAATATTTACCACCTTGAAATGCCATCATTCAAAACGTAACAACCCTATTTATACTGCAGTCGCTGTTAACTCCTTTGTTAAAAGCCTAGTAACCAAACAAAGAACAAGACAATGTCCAAACCTTTATTTATGTAAAATTTAAATGTCTGAATTAATACTGTTGTGTCTTCATTTCAAAAGCTTACTTAAATTTTGTCATATTGATAAAACACCCATTCTACATACACACGCTGATTTTGCAGTCTTCTGCATATTGTAACAACTTCTTTCTACGTTAAGCCAGGAATTTGGGAATAAAAAGAGTGCAAGATTTTACATTCAGGATATAAGGTTTTCAGTAGAGACATGTAAAATTAATTCTAGAGCTACAAATCACTCTTTGGCAACATCTTTTTACACCACCGCCTGCATTTATATGCAGTAGAAACCAAATTAGGTACAGGTAAGTTGGCAAAAATGTCCATTAATACTCCACATAAGAGCACTATCTCTACTAGTAGCGGGAAATGCAGTTGCACCGTATATTCCCAAGGACCTGCATGAGCTGTATAGCCCACACGGTGATGCATACTGCTACAGCTACAGTGCTGTTGGCATTCAAACTTTACAGAGCAAAACCAGCTGGGAGAAGCCTAGTCATCCTGTAACTCATCCTGCAGTATCTGATAAAGTTCTACATAACTGTTGGGATCTACCTCAGCAGAGCTCTTACAAAACAAAGTGCCTGTTTCACCACAGCAGTTATTGAAAGATCAAGGTCTGCCTGGGAAATATACACAGTCATTTTTCTTTTAAAGACGACCTCATGTACCACAAGACTACATTGTCTCTTTGAAGATAAATAAATGCATTTCCAAAACAAAGAAAATAACACACTTTTATTTGCATCTGTTTATGACATGCAAAGGTAGTATTCTGGAACACGGAATAGTGGAAATAATTTAATTTATTGAAAAAATATTCCTGTTTTGATTTTTAATTTATTAAGTCCCTGTAATATAGCAGTATCTAAATTAAGCACTCAAGCAAATGATCAAATTAAGGATGATATTAATTTCCCTTAGTTCTGAATCAACTTAAAATTGTGAGTTCAAAAGCTGTAACATGTAACACTGAGTTCTATTAATTATGGTATCAATAAGGATGAGTTCAAGCTAATAGAAAAAATTCCAAAACATCTTCTAAAAAGCTGAGGTAAGATTTAACTATTTGTAAAACAGTAAACTGAGAGTAAACAAATAATTCTTTCCTACCAACTTATTCTCTCCATTGGTTTTATCTGACTCTAATGTTAGACTTTTAAGCCATTCTAAATATTATGTCTAGAACCAGGTATATGTACATGTGTGCACACACAATGGCTCATTTCACAGCTGTGGTTGTGATGCATAGTTACATCTACATCAGATGCGGAGACACATGTTTCCATAAACATGCAGTGTTCATATAATACCTTAACCAGGCATAAACACCACCAAGTGCTTGGGGACAGGGTGCTCATTTGTAACCAAAGTCAGCAAATAACAAAACCATATTTGTTCATCAAGCACTAGATTGGATGAGAAAGCAAAAACTTTTGGATCTGCAAGCAGTATAGAAAGCATAATCACAGACTGATTGATTCCCTCTTGGGGCATCCAGGGCCACCAAGACTAACTCTTCTCTTTGCTCCAGGGTTTGGCTGTTGGCCATCTACTTACACTGGACTTTGCCAGTTGGGATCTGAACAGTCCCTTTTGGGAGTTGCGATAGAAATAGCACCCATCCAGAACGATACCATATTTCTGATGGTATGAAGAAAGCAAAAGGCTTAGATGGCCCTGGTCAAGCTACCACGAAGGAATATTGACCTCAGCTCTTGATCTGCAAAAGACCACCCTCCCACAACCTCATAGCTATTTTCTACTATGACTTGGCAAAAAAGAGACAGTGGATAATCATTAAGCAGCCAAGTAGGATATGAAAGAAGGTTTACATATCCAGCTGCCTATCTCAGTCACACCAACACTTTCTCATCTGAATTTCTAACAGGAACAGAAAAAGCAGCAGCTGATGGGAGACTGGCCTTCCCTGTTCATGCCTTGCCTAAATCAGCCACAACCTCTGAGGACCACCAAGTAAAATTCATGCATATACATAGGATATCTATTCACTAGTGAGATAGAAAAATCATAGGTAAGCAATCAAAAAGGATAAAAATATTAACTTGTTTACACAATAAAAGCCTCATGTGCAAAACCTTAAGTCTCAAACAACACACATGGGTACAAAATCACACCCAGATACTATACCCTGCAAGTCTTTACAACACAATTAAAAACTTTACATTACAGTAAGCTAGCAGGTCAAAGCTGCTTCTAACAAACCCATACCATGAAGTTGCTACTGTTATATGAAATATCCTTCAATATTGTCATATCAAAACTATTCAATAGATTATTTTTACATTGTTTAACTTCCTTTGTATTGTTCTTAAAGTCCTTTTTGAATTCTCTAGTCTGACTATTCAGTTTCTTCCCCAAAGATTAAGAAAAACGTCAGTACAGTGCATAAATACAATGCAACTTCTTCCAGGTGGGTGTACCTACGCTCCACCAATAATAGGCAAAATTTTCAAAACATACAAAAAACCCCACAGCATCTAAAATATTAGTTATGATGCCCAAACATACAGCAAAGTGAAAGCAATCAATGCAGATGGCTCAGATGGTACCACAAACCTTCAAGTAGTATAAGAATGAAACCATTCATTCTGTTTTCTGAACAGACACGTTCATCTTCTATTCAGTCTATTAATTACTAATCAATTACACTCACTGTTTTCAGTTTCTGCCCGCACACATAGGCAGAATCAGATTTAATAAGCAGCCATTAAGTGACCTGAAATTGGAGTCCTTTTGCAATATTAGGTGTTGCAAACATGAATAAATTCATCTTTGTAGCTAGACAAAATCTTGCATGCCACATAATAACACAGACCATAAAGTAAATTTTGTTTCTAACAAAAGAAGAGTACATGAGAGAGTTTGGTTTAAGTGCTGGTAGGGGAAATAGTCATAAAAATGACTACTACAGTGAAGAAGTAGGCCAAAAAATGGGACAACTAGAAGACAGATATGACAAAAAGAAAGCCAGATACTATAGCTTCCAAAGACAGTTGTTATAATTTACATATTGTGCATTTCACTTACAAAACTAAAACCTTAAGCTTAAACTATCCAAGCATGTAGTATGAGTATGTATTATATCATTGTGTCAGTTATGCACACTTTGACATTCCATTTCTATATTACATTAAGGTTGAAATGGAGTTTCTGTCCTGTTAGTCTTTAACATTTTCAACAGCGAAACACTGCCACCTCTTGGCTTGATACATAGACCTCCCCATTATAATTGTAAAACTTTTTTTTTCCCCCCCCACATTTGTCCTTTATGGAAACAGTTGAATTCTTGTGATCTTATTTGAAGTTTTATTCTGTAGCCAGATTTCAACAGGAAAATAAAAGTTAGTAATAATTGGTACAGAAACACTATTTTTCTCACATATATGATTGCATAGCCAAACAACTTTAAAAGTATACTCCATTAAGCCACATAATGTTTTGTCTATTTTCTCTGATCATTTCACAGCTCTTTTTCCTTGGTGGTTTTGGTACACATATACACTGTATCACATAATATCTTACACTGCATTCCTTTCAAGTAAAAGCTTGGTAATGCATTCTTTGAACATCTGAGTTTTGAAAACTTACTATAGCAATAACAATAATGTATGAATAAAAAAATTATGTTCCTTGTTCATATATATACTTACAGTATTCTAGATTAAATATTAAATACTGATGGTTCAACATTTATATAAGCATGTATTGAAATGTATGCAAAATTACTTACACCAATGACACAATGTCCCCACGTTGTACATCATAATTTCGAATGCTCCAGTGGTTTAAGAGCACTACATCAGATGCTTGTCTTCCCCCGGGGTTCAAAGACGGCTGAGAGAAGGGGAAAACAAAAAGCTTTAGATCTACATTTCCTTTATGAATCTTCCACCTAACTCTCATTCCATCAACAGGTGAAATCCATTAAAATCAATGAAAATATACCCACTTACTATAAGAGGACCAAGAATCTTTTGCATTCCGGGAAATATATTTCTTTATTAAATGCTATGTTAAATGTCATTAATTTATGGCAACCTACAGTTCACATCTTTCAATGCACTACTGCATGCAAATTAAATTACGCAGGATACATACTTATGACAAACCTGATGAAAAGAAGTGATTGCCTTTACTGCATACCATTTAATATCAAAACCAAAGGAGAAACAAGAACACTAATTCCCAGAAAAAGCAAACTTTCTGCAGGCATCTGACTGCTTATACAAGCATAATGCACTAAAAACGAAATACGTACTTCTAACAATACTAATCTCAGCACTCTGCAAAGGGAAAAAACAAACCCCATACCTACAGCATATACTGACAGCACCAGTAAATGTGGGCATTCCATAGCAGGATTCGAAGAAGCATGAACTCTCACAAAGCCATACTTAGTATTTATTTTTAACTTTAAAAGCTATTTAAAAGTGCTGATTTCTCTTTGCTACAGTTTCTTCAATCACCTTTTCTTTGCTAGCCAGTTCAGTTGATTTTTCAAAAGGGACTTGTGAAAAACCAGCTTTTTAATGTGCAACAAAAAGTAATGTACTGGGGCCCTGAGTAGGGTGTAAGTCACACGAGCAAGTACAGAATATGATAGTTCAAAATAATAAATAGGCGTGGGGGAAGGTAAATGCACAGTATGTTTAGCTAAACAGCAAACGAGGCCAGTTACATTTCAAACTGTGGATTAAATTAAAATCATTAAAATCCACAGAAACATGGTTCAAGACTAAGCTGTAAGTACATTAACACTCATCGTTATTTTATTTACTACAGTCTATACACTGGAAGAGCTAGATAAATGAATACTAGAAGCTAATGAGCAGATATTTGATTATTATTTTTTAAATCAGGATTTTCCAGAATTATTTTCCACCTTCATAGCATCTTTCACCAAAGGACAGTATCTTTGCGTACAAATTCTTTACATACAAATTCACAAACAATTCACAGCCATACTCATTTTACCAAATGCAGGCACATATGGGCCAGAAGCTAAGAATAGTACTAGACATTAGGCAAAGAAGCAGATCTTAGAAAGCGGGAATCATACATATGGTATATTCTCACAAAGTAAACTGCTTAGTACTCAAAAGTATCTGCCTTAAAAGGCCAAAAGAGAAGGTCAAAACAAATGGAAATTTTAAACTCATTGCTTCAAGAGATCATGCATCTCACAGCTGTTACTTAAAATAAGATTTCCATGACTGTTCCCAAACTTTTCTTCACAACTACACCTATATCAACTTTATCTTACAGAGAAATACACCAGGTAGTTACAGTATTGCCCTAGTTGTATTATCCCAGTTGACTTCTACTGTTTTCTGTACTTGAACAAATGAAATGCTTTAGAGTTTAAATACATCTAGATATTGCATAATCTCTTTAAGTTAAAGTACTCTAAATGTAACACCATATTACTTGTTATTTTAAACAATACATTGCTCATGTGGTTTTGACATACAGAGTTGATATCCAACTCATTACACATTAGAGTTATGTTTGAGAAATACAACAATGTAGAATATTTCTTTTCTTTCCCACAGAACAACCTGACATATTCAAAATGCACAGACAAAAATACTATTTTGGTAGAAGGAATGTAAGGAAAACTAGAAGGAGACAACTTTCATTTTATATCAACAATTAGTTTTCTGTAAAAAGAAAAATAATCTAAATCCTTCAGCAAGTCTTTCTCTAACATAAATAAATAACATTGTGATTCCACAACAAAAAGTACTGAAACAATTTAATGCAGTGTATTCAGAGACAACTTATTCCCCATGACATTTTTCCTAGTAGTAAGGTCTCAGGTCTAGCAAAACAAAAATACAGCTTCTGAAAAAGTAGTCAACAAACAGGCTCACAAGGGGTCTTGATTTTTATAAGAAACAAAGTAATACAGGGGCTTCTTCCTTCCTCTAGTTTTAAGCATTATAACTTGTTTGTCTAAGTTCTTGGCGTAATAGCCCGCTACAAATGAGACACATAGGTCTTAATTTAGAACTGTGGTGCAGAAGACACCAACATTCACTCTTTCCAATTACTAACTAATCTAATGCTAAAAGCATGCAAATTGAGATCCCCAGCCATATGACAAAGCCTCACAGGACATGAGGTTCCGTAAGTAGGAGTGTAAAAGCATGCCCTTTTACTATAAATAATGATCCACTTGATAGTTGTTATGCTGCTAGTGAATACCAGAAGGTCACAACTTATTTGCTTATAGCTTGGGGAACATTCACATGAGCTCACAGGCTTAGGTACAGTAATCCTAATAATAAAGTTAGGAGAAACTGCCACAGAATAATTACAACTGCTATTATGTATAATGGAATAGAACATTATTCAATAATGTTTGCTGCTGAAACAAGCGTGCTTTGTCAGAGAGCGCTGGTCAGGCGACTTGCTACAATCCCTGGTACTGAACTGTTTGCCACAGAACTTGTATATGAAGTTGCACATACACTGTCATCTTCCATCTCACTTGAAAACAGTCCATTTGGTTTAATGAATTTACAAATTTATATATCCACAGGGGGTTCCCTTTTCCACATCATTACGTATCAAGAGTTCATAATACCAGACAAGCAATGAAAGTCAACAGCAAAAACAAACATAAATGGACATCAAGATGTAAAAAAGATGTCCGTATGATAGCAAACATGTTAAAGTATATATCCAGAATTACAAGAGTCACAAAAAATCCACAACAGCCAATTAAGAAATCATATTACCAGTTATTTAAGTCACATTCAGTGTTGTAAATAGATTACAACTCACTTGAAACCCACTATTAACAAAATGGATGAGACATCAATCTGTAAAATGAAACACCTCATGTGAAGATTCAAAAACCAGTAATTTTGGAAAGAAAAAATAAAGTAATGAAACAATTAAAGATGTTAAATTATAAATTGCAACAGCTCACTGTTATTCCCTATAGGTTAGAGTTAATACTTATATACACTGAAGTCAGCACAAGTGAAAGAATTATGACAGGTTGCTGAAGGCACTGTAGAAACACAAAATCAGCTTGAGACAATGAAATGCATGAAGTCTATATTAATTGACTGGGAATAAATCAGAAAATTTGTATTTTCATTAGAACCTTTATGCAGCGTGCTTGGCAGGGTGTCAAAAAGTATTACCATCGTCAGTAACTATGAAGCAGCAGTAAGGCTGGTCCAAAAGAAAAAGAGAAAGGGGGAAGGGAGAGAGAGCAAGCACAACAGAGAGCAAGAGCACAAGAGTGAGCATGACACAGAGATTTATTCCTTGCTTCTTGTTAGAACTTTTAATTTCAGGCTTGTGCTGGTTTTGGCTGGGATAAAGGTAATGGTCACAGTAGCTAGTATGGGGCTACGTTTTGGATTTGTGCTGTAAACAGTGTTGGTAATACAGGAATGGTTTCATTACTGCTGAGCAGTGCTTACACAGGGTCAAGGCCTTTTCTGCTCCTCACCCCACCCCACCAGCGAGTGGGCTGGTAGTGCACAAGAGGCTGGGAGGGAGCACAGCCAGGAAAGCTGACCCCAGCTGACCAAAAGGCTATTCCAGACCATATGGCATCACGCTCAGTATATGAAGCTGGGGGAAGAAGGAGGACGGGGGGGATGTTCGGCGTGATGGCGTTTGTCTTCCCAAGGAATCATTACACGTGATGGCACCCTGCTTTCCTAGAGATGGCTGAACACAGGTAGCAGTGAATGAATTCCTTGCTTTCCTTTGCTTGAGCGCACAGCTTTTTCTTTACCTATTAAGCTGTCCTTATCTCAACCCACGAGTTTTCTCACTTTGACTCTTCTGATTCTCTCCCCTGTCTCACCCAGAGGGAGGGAGTGAGCAGCTGTGTGGGGCTTAATTGCCACCTGGGGTTAAACCACAAGGCTCAGCATGAGCCACAGTGACGAGTACACATCTAGATAGATGTTTGAGAGGTCTATTACAAACAAAGTCTTGGGAATCATACCATGATATCCTCAAATTGAAACAATAAGATATCATTGGAAGCATGTGATTGATGGATATATGACTACACACTGACCGAACTTCACTCTCCACCATACCCATAGCTTTCAGATACTTTCAACATAGATCAGTCTTCAGAGAACACAGCAAACAGACGGAATTGCAACACGATGACCTGCGCTCCTTCAAGCTACTCTGCAAGAGAGGGATATATTCCTTATAATTATGTCCCTGTCAGACTTAGTTAGGTGACTAATAAATCTTGGCAAGGAAATTAGTATCTTATTAGAAGCACTAGGAAGCCTTTTTTTGTAGCCTGAAAAACATCCATAGGCATAAAAGTTTAAAACAAGCCTCTATTTCAGTGCTACAGTCCAGAATAAAACCAGAAAGAGAATTTTGCAGACACTGAGATGTCAGTAAAATTAGAAAAGTCAGCTTTCAAGCTACCCATACTTCAATTAACAGAGGGAATGTTTAGTCAACAGACACAGCAAGGGAAGAGCTTAGATTTTAATCACCCACTGAATATATATTGCTTTCCCCAGCCACTATGAAGAGTGCATATCCTTCTTTGTCAGGTTGGATAAATCTGAGCAAATAACCGTAGTGTTTTTCAAATCTTCCACGGATAAACCACAGTTAACTATATGACCTTCAAGTGAGTGCAGAAGCAACACTCTAGAACAATACCAGAGCACTCCTTAACACTTGAGACTCTGACTTCAAAGGAAACATAAAAATGAGGTCTTGACCAGAGGAGCTCAATAGACATGTGGAGTAGGGAAATCTAGACAATTTCTTTTCAGCTACTGAGGTAAAAACTATCCAAAAAAATGGATGTCAAACAGAACATTATGTCAGAGACAGAAAAGACCAAACAATGAAAGGCTAAAAAAAAACCCCTCAAAAATGAAATGCTTAGTCCATGCTCACTAGTAGCAAAAAAAAAAAAAAAAAAAAAAAACCCAAATAAAAAAAACCAAAACTAAACCCATAAAATTCAAAATGCATCTGTATCTTGAATGCTGCATGGCTCTAGATCCCAACAGAGGCAAAAAAATGGAGATATGGATAATGGGTAAGTTGTATTCATCTGGCTGATTTTGTATTTATACAGATGCTGTGTTATACATTTGAATTTCTCCTGTCTAAAGAGAATGAAACTGGTTTTCCCAGTTTCCCACTCTTCTCCTCCTTTCTAGAGCAAATTTCTGGCTCTGCAACTGTAAGCCCTGAAATACTCCTACCTTTGGTCATCAATGATATTCAGAGTAACATTCATGAAAAGGGCAAAGGTAACTTAATTCCACCTAACTCCCGCTCTTGGGTTGTAGAATTACTGGAGTACGATGATTTTACTTTGGTCCCTGTTCTTGAGGCAAGAGCTGCATTCTAGACCAGCTGAGGTCTCTTGACAGAGGTTAAACACAGGATTACAGACTGACACAAAAAGCACAATGTCACCTTGCCATTCCCTCCTCCCCACCCCATGCTTTTCTATAGCATTAAACACAAATTGGCCAAGCCCAGGTTCTAGCCCAAGTTTTCTCTGCATGAATGCTGCACAATTCAAATGCCAGCAGCTGGCCTTGATTGCTGTGAAACCTCTCTTCAAGGTTCTGAGCTTACTCAGATAATCAGAACAGAGGGCTTAGCATCCAAGAATCAAATCCTTAGTCTCTGCTAATTAGAATGTTGCAACACTGGAACAAAATAAATTATAGTTTTCAGTGGTGATGTGTAGCAATAGGCAGTGCATATGATTTAAAATGCAAAGTAACAATACAAAAATTGGTTAACTACATACAGCATATATTTTTCAAGTCCCAATAACAGAGGAAACAAAGTAGCTGTTCACTAGCACGAGTATTTATCTTCCAAATGTTACATGGCCGCTTTATATTCATTTGCTTACACTGTATAAACATTCAGCATAACCAAAGTAAAAACAGTGAACTGATATTTATGTCCTGGGAAGCACAGGCATTAATATTAGGTTCATGCTTTTTTCAGTATTCTTCACTGAAATGGTGCCACACTTGTTCATTAGTAAAAGTAAGTATAGCAGGAACCAGTTCTGCCTTACAATTACTATAATACAGCTACTAAAAATTAATAAAGCCTCTTTGTGAGTCATCAATTCAATCCCAAGAGACAAAAGGTAGTGCTCAAAAAAGAAATCTTTATTTCTAAATGACTAGGAAGATATCAAAAATATGTATCTTTATCACTACTTATCTATATATTTTCCTTTTACTGAGACAGAATTTTGGCATGTTTTGTTCTGAGAAGCTTTTCTTTTCACATCATAAAGGCATTTGTTTAACAAAGTCAAAATGAAACTATTCCATACTACAATGTGGTCATTTAACAACAATTGAGAAAAAGATTTTTTTCCACCTTGCTATTGTCAGTGGACAGTCACTTCTTCATTTCCTGACACAGAAAAGATATTTCCAACAATACCTGCATTGATGCTCCTTCCACCCTTGCTACACAGGCAACTCTATCCAGGAAAGTCACCGTTACCGGAACAGCAACAAAGAAACCTTTAAAAAAGGCTTTAATATATCTCTTCCCCAAACCTGGAGCCTGTGCCATAATCTGAAAAATATGAAGAAAATGGAAAAAAAAAAAAAAGTTGTTATAAAACAAATTTTAAGTAACAACAACATTGTAGCAATCCAACAAGGAGCAGTTAAGAATAAATTAATTATATTATCTACTAAGGTCTCCCAATATCCACAGTGAAAAATAATGAATGTGCACATGAGAATGAAAAAGAACAGAAATCTTCACCAGAATTTAAAAGACTACTCTACAGAAGAGAGCTTGATACTTGACATTTACCCTTTAGCTAATTTGACCATTTCTTGTGATCCTGTGCTAGCTGAAGTACTTGATAAAAATGGCTCAATGATAACAGTTCAGTTAAGCAAGAAGCAAACTGATAAAACCAGACAAAATCTAATCACGTATTTCTGAAAAAAAAACCCCATCAACTAGATTGAAACAACCAATTACAGAGCATTCAGTTGGTGTTTACAACAAAATCTGGTCACCAGCGGTGTTCCTTACGGTTCAATTCTAGGGCCAGTTCTGTTCAATGTGTTTATCAACCATCTGGATGCAGCAGTTGAATGCATGATCCGCAAGTTTGCTGATCATACCAAACTGAGAGGTGCTGTTCACTCTCTGGAGGGACAGGAGGCCTTGCAGAAGGATCTAGATAGATTGGAACATTGAGCTATGATTAATGGGACAAAATTTAAGAAGTCCATATGCTGTATTCTGCACCTTGGACAAAGTAACACCAGGCACAAGGGAACTGGGAGAGGAGCGGCTGGAGAGGAGCCCTGCAGGAAGGGATGTGGGGGTGCTGGCTGGCAGCAAGCGCAGTGTGAGCCAGCGGTGTGCCCTGGCAGCCAGGAGGGCAAACCCCATCCTGGGGGCATCAAACACAGCACAACCAGCCGGCCAAAAGAGGTGATTATCCCCCTGGATTCAGCACTGGTGAGGCCTCGCCTGGAGTGCTGTGTGCAGGTCTAGGGCCTGCAATTTAAGAAGGATTGGGGAGGTCCTTGAACACATCCAGAGGAGGGCAACACAGCTGGTGACAGGGCTGGAAGGCACGTCCTGTGAGGAGCGGCTGAGGATTTTGGGCTGTCTAGTTTGGAGTAAAGGAGGCTGAGGAGCAACCTCATTGCTCTCTGCAGCTTCCTGAGGAGGGGAAGGGGAGAGGCAGGGGCTGAGCTCTTCTCCCTGGGATCCAGTGACAGGATGTGTGGGAATGGTTCAAAGCGACACCAGGGGAGGTTTAGACTGGGCATCAGGGAGCATTTCTTTACCAAGGGATGGTCAAATGCTGGAACAGGTTTCCTGGAGAGGTGGTCGATGGCCCAAGCCTGTCAGTGTTTGAGAGGCATTTGGACAATGTGCTTAATAACATGCTTTAACTTTTGGTCAGCCCTGAAGTAGTCAGGCAGCGGGATTAGATGATCGTTGCAGGTCCCTTCCAACTGAAAATATTCTATTTTATTCTGTTCTAAAATTCTGTAAATAATTTTCTCTCTATACACTGGTAATTACTAATTCATGACACTGTTATGTAAGGAGAGGCTGACTATTTGCAACACATTACCATTTCTTTATTAAATATTTTCACACATACAAATGCATCATTTCCACACCTGTGGTAACTGCAAACATGTAAAATCAATTCAAATTTTCACATATAACATAGGGACACACAGTAACACAGTAGCTCCTTGTTCACTGCTACATCAGAAAGTTAAAAGCATGCTGGCAGTCTGGGCAGCTAAGTAATGACACATGGGGACTGTTCCACGCCAACTCACTATGCTATCTCCCATCTATTTATACAGCCTTGAACCACTGAACATTCTTGAAAAACACCAACAAAGTACACTTGAAACACAAGCTGTTTGATCGTATTAGTTATACCTCTGAAAAGCAAGCTGAGTACCCAGGTGCTCAGGTACCTGCAAAGGTACAAGACTATTTTATGTAACTGCAGTTTCATTGTAAGAAATGCTGTCCTTCACCTATTGGAAAATCCAATTTAAACTGTTGTTTCCACCTAATGAATCCCTGGTAGACCCTGCACAAGATCAGTTTGTGGAGTCCCTGCTCCCTCTATCACATCCAAACTCCAACAGACAGTAATAGAAGGAGAAAACAGAGTGTGCTCTGAACTTCTGAGTCTTTCAGTGTGTTTATATTCAAGAACACAGAATTGGTTTTCAACCAAAATAATGGAAAATATAAGTACATGCAGTTTCATTCAACCTGCTTACAAACAGAATATTTAGAATTTCAGTACTGTGAAATCATTTTTTCTCTGTTGCATTTTAGAAATATAGAAGTGATGAACTATTTGTATGCAAAGTACAAATTCAAATCACTCTGATGAAACAGAATATTTCTGTCACAGATATGGCTACTTAATTCCACAAAGGATTACACTTAAGAGAGGAAACCTAGTTCTACAAAGTAAGCCATGAGCATATTCTTCACTAAAATTCTTTCTAGATATTAATAGCTTTGCAATGACAAGATCTGTCTCCTAAAAGATGGGAACATCTTTATTACTACTTCTGACATTCACTTTCACAGGGCTTTAAATCTCTTTTACTTTTTTTTTTTTAAGTGGAAATACTTCACCATCATCTATAACTCTGGCTGATAACACAAGTTTAACTAGTAAAAAGACTAAGTGTACTTAATGCTTGTAATTTGATTATATTTTCTTTCTGCACATTTAATGAAAAGATTTTCAATTTGCATCAACAGCTTTCACAAAGTATCTGAAATAGGTTGTGAAACAGAACAAAACCCTCATCAATCCAAGATAAATATTAAAACACTTTACTTTCAGCTTATCGTTTAAGAACTCCTTATTGGAACCAATCCACCAAAAGAGACTACTGCCTCAATCGGCACAGATCTACCTTTTATTCCACATAAAAACAGAATCTCAAAAAATCAGGGGGTTGTCTGCTGTTTAACAAATTGTACAATTTTATACAGCTTAACACCCTTCTCTCAACCCACTGATTCTGAACTTCGCTTCCTGAGTTTTCTGGCTGGAATTCTACTCCTCTGCTGTGAGATCTGGCATATCTGAGACCTCCTCCACTCTAACAGCAATGTCAGCCTCAAAACACAATTTTGAGACCTTGCCCACAAACATATCCACCATGTTCTCTACAGTCACTCTTTGAGCTGAAAGACGTTGCCCGATAGATGTATCGCAATATGACTCACTTAGGATTTTTTTAAAAAACTTTAAGAAATCAGACAAATTTACTTACTCTTTAAATTCCTAATAGTTAAACCTATTTTTCATTAATAATGAAGCATGAATGTTCACCCCATCCCTTCTACTAAATCCACTGACAGATCTTGTTAGAAACTTCTTGCAAAAGCCCCATGCTGGTATCTACAGAAAAATTTGGTACCTGAAGAAAAGTAATTGGTCAGACAATCCACAGGAGACCAGCCATATGCTCCTGGAACTACAAGCTAATTAGTAGTAACATAGAATCTAACAGCCAGGTTAAAACAGTTAAGACAAAATGCTACATTCTCAGTACATCATTTGGCCAAGGCAACGCCAGGAGTATTAAGCAGCTGTGGACAAAGCTGGGTGCTCAGGTCCTACTTTTGTGGGTTTGGATATGCGCAGTATTACAAGGCACAGTATGAATAAATATGAGTGAAAAACACCAACAGCACCCCTACAAGCAATCGATTTGCAAAGCCACCAAAGACAACAGCTGTTGTACTGAAGGACTTCTATACTCGCCCTGAATTTTCCTTCCTTCTTTCCTTCCCTTCCTTCACTGGGCATCTGATCAAACCACTGGTTTTATCTTCCATCCACACCAAGACAAATCCTTCATTTCCAGACATACGCTACATTCTGAAAGTTTCCTGGTTCCCCCCTCCCACAATAAGGGACCGCTTTTCCCTGGGGCACAAACTGAGCAGGCCCATAGATTACTCTGCTCTACTGTAGAAGCCCTTTTTCCCAAAAGACAGTAAACATATGCACACACATTTTACACAGCTAGAGAAGAACTACTTAAAAACAAATGTGTCTTTTAACCTTAAGTCCTTCCATATAACAAAACATTTTTAACAGAAGGGTAAGACGTTACAACATGTCAGTAGCTCACTGAACAGTGTGAACATTTTTGCCAAGTCTATTTCATAAGCTTTCCCCTCCAAAAAACACAGACAAACATTTACCATAGGATAAGTATATGCACATGCAGAGTTGCTATGCAACCACTCACACAACAGTTCATCATCCCACCGCCAGTAGATGGAAGGTTACCCATCGCTCTTTCAGTAAGAGGGGCTTCAAGTTGTCTTGTGTTACCACAGGGGAAGAGCTTGAATGTAGGCAGCAGAAAGACAGTTTGCAGCATTATCTTCTACCAGTGACTGTACGTGTGAATGGATAATCCTGAACTGATACATACTGTTTGCTTAAAATGCGCAGGGATTTCTTTTCTTATACTTAGGTGGTCTTAGGAGAAAAGAAGGGAAAAAAGCAATGATAAGCATTTACAGCAGTCACAAGAAATAATTTAGGGTGGTAAAGGGTAGACACAAGAAAGATCCCTAGCTTTTTTTTTAAAAAAAAAAATAATTTTCTGGTTGGAGTATTTGTTTAAAAATAAAGAAAACATTTGATAGTTATCACTCCTGGAGATAACATTCTGCTTTTAGACATTATATTTTATAACCTCAATGGGCTCTAATTAACTGTTTTCTTAGAAAACATTCAGTTTGAGAAAATTTGTGAAAACTACTGAAAGAAATATTGCCACAGCTTTCCAATATTTCAATTTGTTACATTTTTCTCTATATTATAGAGAAATTTCATATTTATCATATGGATTTTTTCTTGTTTACGTTTATTTTATATTGTTATTATAGCAATATATCTATTATTCTATAGTTATATTTTTCTATGTTAAATTAATGGGCTCATTTAAAAAATGCATGTCTCACATGTGCCTGTCATTTATATATAAAAATTTTGATGTCTAATATTCAAAGTGAATTACAAATCTCAGCAAGTTTGAAATCAAGTATTTCCAAGTCTCTAATCTACTTTATTTTTAGAATCTGAGGTTACAAGTTACTCCTAATGCTCCTTTAAATTACATTTTACTTTTTTTTTTTTTTTAAAGAAGAACAGATAGTCAACTTTTTAACAGCTTTAAATCTAATTATATAGAATCTGAAGAAGTGTTGGACAATAACAGCCAACAAAAATGTTAAGGACAAGAAGCTAATTATTTCATAGGTATTTCATATTTTATTATTTCAAAGATATGCTAACAAGTTTGAAAGCTATAACACAATTTCCTAATATATAAACAATAAAAGATGGTAATCATATATACTACTTAAAAATTGTGAATTCACCAAAGTAGTAAATCAGTAAAGTAACAGTTGGTTCTAGTGCTTTCTAAAAACAAGATCTCTGTGAAGAATCAAAGTTTAATGATACTGAGTGGAACTCTGGTATATAAAATTTAAAAGATTTCTAAACTAACTGTAGATTTTAAGAGCACCCTATTTCCAGAGTAAAATTCTGAAATACAGTGCTATGCAGTTTTATGCTGATGGCTAAATATATAGCAGATTTAAATATATGTCAGTGGAGCAAGCAAAGGATTCTTTGCTGAAAAAAACAATTTCACCACCACATATTTCTGGATCTCTGCCCAGTCAGTGACACCTTGAATAAAATCAACAAATCACAACACTTAAAAGATGGCACAACAAAATCAAACACATAAAACACAGTAAAAATAATTTAGAGATGCATACACTTATCAGCATTTATAAATCATTCTTGGTTTAGGAAAAAAAAAAAAAAACAAACCACCAACCACAGAATAATTCAGTAGAACTGACAAACTTCAAAGCAACAACCTTGAAAACTTGTTTGAAGCGGCAACATGGACAAGAAAAATCCAAGATCAAAAATGCTAGCATATAGTAGGTCAAAGCATTAAGAATTTCACATTGTGCAGCTCAGAGATTAAGGCAGATGGAGCACAGCATTATCTGGACTGAAGTATTTGGTGCACAAAAGGTCCAGGGATTATAATGAGCCTCTTGTGGGTACTACAACATATGGAGCAGAGATGCTATTTAGATAGCTCTCTATGTATAAAATGTTTATTTTTTCTTACACTTGCCTGCACATTAGAAGCCACTGTTTATCAAACAGCCTGCAGAAACTCATCAAGTAGTGTTCAGAAAGCCCCAAGTTACAATATATTTGCAAATCTAGGTACTTAAAAATTACCCACAGAAGTATGATAGGAAAAATAGCTGTAAAAACAAGGCATTAGCAGTCATCCACAAAGGAAATAAAATGGCCCCTGACGTGCTTCTACAAGAAGGCATATGAGGGAACAGGAAGGAGGGAATTACAACCTATATGCAAAAGAACAACCCAGCCAAGACTGCTACGTTAGTTTGAAATGACCTGTTTAATCTAGTTCAGAAATTAGTAACTATACTATATACAGTGCCATAATCCATTGAAATAACCAACTTCTCTGTCAATCGTAATATGAACTTTTCTACAAATCAATGGCATCACAGTAGAATTCAAGTACATAGCGTTTGAAAACAAGGAAGACTTCCATAACAGAAAATACCAAAACACATGAATGAGCCCAATTCTGTTGCATCCTACAAATTATAAAATGGGGCATAAAAGCTCTTGTTTTACGTAAGAATGGCACAACTTGAAGACATGGTTATAGCCTGCCTAACAACCTCAATGAACAGGATGCTGCTCAGTGTAAGGATTTGTGTGACCTTTTTAACATATGCCATTTCAGCAATCTGTCATGATACAAGGCCAGAGAGAAATATTGCCATGCAGCCTGACTCTCATGTCCCACTTTAGCTAAAATTTCAATAACGTTTACACTACAGTAATTTTTTGTAAGGGTGCAACTATGCAGACTTTTAAAATAGGCTAATTTATCCAGGTACAGGCTGATGCACATAGATATGATGGTGATGAGTGTCAGAGAAGAATCTAAATAGATTAGCCTGTGTAAATTCTCATTAAAATAGCCTAGTTCCAGCAGGAGCTCTCATTTACCCTTCATTAAACACAAGTCCGTCCTGGTATTATTCCACCATAGTGGTGAAATTTCTACCCCACTGATGTATTTACACCCTACACACAGGTTTGCCTGACAATATTCCTCTATCATATTAATCTCTCTGTATTCCCCGGTACACAGTCATTAAAGAATACTGTTCTATTACAAGTTTGGAAACGCCACAGATCGTGGAAATCACTACTGTATTACTGAAGCAGCAAATCCTAACCTCATCAGCACTTTCAGTAGCTATGCATGTATGAGCTGTTGTTGTGTTTCTCCTAGGTTAGTCATTTTGTCCCAATACCTAGATGTTTTACTTATTCCAAATATAAAGCAGCAGATTTTGTTAGCGTCAACTCCATTATATACCATTTTCTTATGCCCTAGTTTGAATTAAAACAATTATGATTTCCATGTAATAGCTCCCATCACTATGAAATATGCAGCATTTTTTCCAGTATACCACAATACAGAACAGCAACAATAAAAATCCAGTTTTGTAATCTCCACAGAGCTATAACATACATAAAGGTTGCCAGAAGAAACAGATCAACACGGTGAACCTTCAATACAAACCATGTCAAAACAAAAAAGCTTAAACAGCAACAATCAGCAACCTAATCTGTCACAAAATTATTGCTGGGAAAAAAAATCAGTTTAACGTGGAAATGATTCTTCTTTTAACCTAATATTACTACATCCCATCACTGGGATCTATCCCATGTACAAAGGCTCAATCCACATGTTGGTTGTGACTGGAAAGAAATTCATAATCCTTATTCTTACCAACTAATTTCATGTCTCAAGGACATGAATTTTACACTCACGGACAATCGTGTATTTCCAAAAAAAACATTTCACTCTCAAAATGCAAAGCAAAAACAGAAGGAAATGTAACTGTAGATGAAAGTTACTCTCAGCAATTAAAGTAACAAATAATTCAGAACAATCAGTGACCCCTCAGTTCTGAGAAGTTATTCAGGATTTTGTTTAACGCACATAAGCAACAAAGAAAAAGAATAGCAATATGATCACTTTTCTATGGGTATTGCAATAAAAAAAAGGATTAGTAATTGTTATAAATAAAATCTTTTCAGAGCAGTTAAATTTAAGATGTAATACAAAGTCTTCAAGTATTATCCCACAGGTGACTAGCAGAGTACCAGCTGCTCTAACATAAAAGATACAATAATTGTTTTTACTTATGTTTCTGTACCTTCAAAGAAACTAACAATCAATCGTTCACACATCTTGAACATAAAGGAAGGTACTAAATTACATCAATTTTGGAACACGCTTAAGTGAACAACATAACACATATTTAGCTTCTTGCAACTGAAAGTTCTGTGTTGCCTTTCAGCTTAAAGATTCAATGCATGCAAAGTAAGTTAATTTTATAAATTGATTTGAAGTGCCCTTTGCAAACAACTACCAGCTGCTGTTATGTTTTGGTCTCAAGTAGACTGCATAAATGAGGTGTTGCTTCCAAACTCTCTAAATCTGTAAATGATATTTACAGTAAACATAACCTTTGATTTTTAATTCATTTTCACATTTATCTAGCCAACTCTCTGGATTCTTTCAAGTACCATGAAACTGTCATGTTAGCTGTGGTTATCCAGAATCAAACTTAGGCAAAAACAACAAAAAAAGGGAATATTCAGTTTTAACCAAAATATATAACATTAAGTATTCATACAACATTGAATAAGTGGCCTAAGAATAACGGCATTTGACTTGAAAACATGAATATTTTCAGAAACAAAGTCTTCTAGAAGTTTTTGCATTTGTATTAAGAACAAGTGAGTTTAAAACAGAACAGGCAAGTTTCTTCCAGCCTAATGGAAAACCAGATGAGTAAATGTAAGAACAAGCTTCTTGGCCAGAAATCTTTCAAGAAGTCAAGCATGCATTGAGTATATACGAACAGGACAATAACTGACAATATTTCTTATGGTATGAACAAATAACTCCGAAAGAATAGAGAGAATGTATTTAGTATTTGAAAGGTATTTTCCATTTTCAGTGGACTTTACACTTTTTTTTCTCCCACAACTACTGTAAAGAAGGCTTTGTGCATACTTGCTCAAAACAGGGGGGAATTAGAACTGACTCCCCAACATAATATTCCCATGAAGCCTGGCAGTAAGACCTGATGAACCAACTGCTTACTATCTACTGCCCGTGGCATATTAATAAACTGAAAGTACAAACTAATAAGCAAAATTGTGCCTTTGAAAACAGCTTCCTTTATTTTAACAGGTTTTATCCTTGAACATTAGAGGTCACTGTGGGACCTTCTAAGAGTGTACCTAGAGCACTCTGTAATAACCATACACCACCATATTGATTTTGAGTCTGCGATTTGCCACAACTTCAACTGCCATATAAACTTCTCAGGTCTGAGGAATAAACAAAACAACGAAACCCGAACACTCCGAGGAATAACTAACTAGTAATTTTACTGAAAAATGAACAGTAAAAGCACCCACAATTATGTTAGAAAAGCAGAAAGTTATTTTAGTATTTGCAGATTAATTTCTGGCACAAACTTGTAACTTCCTCAGAAAGCAAGACACAGATTATCCAGGGGGCCACTCCCCCTTGTATCTAAGACTATAAAGAAGAGTTCGGGAACACACCAGTTAAAAATACGAAACCCCTCCCACAGAGCGAGCAGCACACTGCTTATACAAGTCACTATCTGTTTCCTCCAGCAGTTCAGGACATTCCAGGCAATAACAGTTGATATTTTCCCCTAACATATGAACAGAATCATATTTCTTAAAGACTAAATAATTTCAGTTGAAAAACAAACAAAAGACTTCTGTAAAACTACAAATGTTTATTCTGCTCTGACTGATACTGGGTTTAGATTTGCAATTAAAACTTCTGGGTTTCAGCTTGTCCAAGCTTTGTAATTTACATGACATAAACATTAAAAAATACATTTTTCATCTGAACTTGGTTCTAGAATTTCAATGACTCATTTTCAAGTGTGAAAATAAATTTATTTTTAACAGAAAGAATTCTGATGCACAGGAACAAGGATTTATTTATCCTTGCCATGACTTAAATGAGGATGAGAAACCTCCCAAAATTTTTTATCAGTTAATAGAAAAAATGTTATGCTTTGGCCACTAATTAGAACTGCAACTAGATGTAATTGGTCCAGAAGGATCTTAAAATCATGCAGTGCAGATCATGTGGAATAGAGAGTCATTGTTTTAAAATGATAATGTACTGTTGAACTAAAAGCAAAGCATCAGGATCCAGGTATTCCAGAAGGAGTTGGAATCTCTGGCACATTGGTCAGCCTATAAAGATCTCAATATAACATTCCAACTGTGACTGTGAAACCATTTGAATCTTAAAATTATTATTCAGCATGATGCAAATATTATTCTTATGGACCTGGATACCACCCACTACTATACCATGCATATAGCTATTTCCCATCAATTCCAGGAGAAAATTGATTTCAGTAATCAAATACAAGTTACACAGAAGAATCCATAATTTTAAAAGTAAAAGAAATTAAAGACTCCTAGAAATCTCCCAATCACAGCAGTTAAAAAGGTTACATTTTTTACAAAATGCATGTGGTTCAGTTACAAAGCTGCATATTGGAAAAAACAAGTCTAATTCTAAAGTATTCTGGAGAAATTATTTCATTTAACCTGAATAGCCCCAAGAGGTATTGTCTTCCAAGCATATTCTGTTCACAAATAATAATTATTTTCTTCCTAACTGAACAATGAACAAGTATGTGTAATGTATGCTTTTTTGGGAGAAAAATAATATTAAAAGGTACTGGTACAAGAAAGTTATCTAGAGAGATGTAAAGCAGGTTTCCTAGATCACCTCTCTCCTTTTTTGCTATCTCAGTGAACTCAATTCCAGTTCACTGGAACAGCAATGATGATTAAAAAAAAAAAAAATCACAATGGAATACTGGTGAATTAAAAGATGTATGGTTAATCTACCTGGTGTTCAGTGCAGTTTTTCTATCTAAGCTTTTCATTGACTTCCAAAAAAAAAAAAAAAAAATCGTTTTCCTTAAAAAGGTAAGAACACCACAGAGACATGTCTAGGAACTGGCTGAACAACTTCAAGCACTGTGGCCTTTATACAGAGAAGTATTAAACTAAGAACGGATTGAAGGACAAGTACCAGACATGGAAAAGCAGCCACTTTTAAGGTAAGTTCTATCATTATGAACCAAAATAACAATTTATGTCAGAAAGCCACTCCACCAGGATACTAGAAAACTGCCATGAGCTGTAGTTCTTATGGGACAAATACAAGATCTGGTAGAAATTTAATAAAGCAGGGCAGTTATTAGGCAAGAATTGCATCCAGTGCAGGACGGAGAGCGCTGCAGAGCAGAAGTCCCAGTTGCAGACAAAACCCAAGGGATGCGGGGAGCACCACCACGACCCCACGTTCAAGCCCCCGTTTCCTCCTACACAGGCAAACGCTGTTCCCATGGCTCCACGCCTACCCTGCAGCGCGGCCACGAGCTCCTCCCCTTAACTGGCACTGAAGGTCAGGCTCGGTAGAGAAGAGCGGGGCGCCACGCCATTAGCTCTGCCACTTCTTTTTAATCCAATCCCTTCCCACTGCAAATTACTACCTCGGTGATTTAAGGGAGGAAAGGATAAGGGAGGAATCCTGCACGGAACACCCTGCATTAAGAACGGGAAACACCAGGCCGCGCCACGGCAAGGCCTCAGCAGCGGGCCGGGACCCACGGCCGCCGATGGTTGCCGCCAGCCGGGCGCAGCGCCCCGCCACTCGCAGGTCCGCACCGGCCCCCTCCCGCCCCGCGCCCGCCGGCCCGCCCAGCCGGGCCCCTCCCCACACAGAGCCACGCGCCCCGCCCCGCCCCGCCCAACGGCCGCCGGCGGCTCGCGCGGGCGGAGGGAGGGGCGGGGCAGAGCGGCCGCACAGGAGTGGGCGGGGCGGGCTGGCGGCCGGGCCTGCAGCGCGGCGCGTGCGGCGCGTCCCCTCCCGCGGCCCCCCGCTCCTCACGCCCGGCCCCGCTCCCTCCTCCGCCACGCGGCCTCCCCCCCTGCCCCCGCCACTTCTCCGCCCCGCCGGGCGCTCCCCGCCCCGGCTGTCCGCGGTCTGAGCCCGCCCGGCTTCCGTCGCTCCACCCGCCCGCCAGCCGCTCCGGCCCGCTCACCCTTTCCTCCGGGCCGCGCCTCCGCCGCGCGCGCGAGCCGCCCGCCGTCACGTGGGCTGAGGGCGGCGGCGGGGCCGGGGCACGGCGGCCCGGGAGCGGCCCTGGCGCGGCGGCTGGGCGGGGGCCGTGCGGCAGAGCTCCCGGTGCCGCGTGAGGGACCCCCGGCTGCGGGCGCGCGGCACCGAGCGCTTAGCTCTGGCGTGCTCGGTGCCGCGCTCCGCCGCCCGTATGGCCTGACTGGCTTCCCTTGTGCCGGGCATAGGGCAGGCCGGGCCCTTTACCGAGAGCACCGTGCGTGGTCTGATCCTCCTTTACAAGCCAGTGTTACCTGCAGACCGCGCGAGGGTCCCCGAAAACCTGAGGCCGTTGGGTCGCAGCCGCCGCGATTTCCTTCGCTGATAACGGAGGTGCGGATGCGCAAGGGCTCTCCCATTGTGGCCGTTTTTTGGCAATCGGATAAAAATAAAACTGGTTTGGATAATAACGTGTCGTATCGGAATCTGCTGCAGGATATTTCAGTACATACTGAATTTGAGACCTTGAGGTTGTCGCTTGAACTGGTAAGATAGCCTTGAGGTTGTGTAAAAAGAGCTTAGCCTAACAATGTAGACTTGAGATACTAAGATGTAACCTGAAGGCCGGTAAGTGAATATGTAGTTAAGGCATACCTATAATTATGATTTCAGGGAAAAAACTACGAACAGGTATGATTTCAGGGAAAAACTAGGAATATGTAATACTTTTGTAAATAAATACCCCCTAAACCCGGTGCTATGGGGAGCACTCGTGGTGGAATGTTCCCCACTGCGACCCCAGTGCTGCAGTAAAGAATACCTGCTTTCTGAGACTGCAAAATCGGACTTAGAAAGTTTTCTTCGACATTTTCTTGGTAACAATGTCAGTTGTGCAAGCTGCGTATATTGTCATCTGCCCAGAAATACGCAGGTTTTTTATTTAGCCGATGCAAGTTTCCTAGTGCTTACAGGGTTTCATCTCGACTGCCAGCAACCATGTCTGCTGTGCATCAGAACTGCCTACATTCTACTTCCAATCCTATGTTCGGGAATGGAGGTTGATTTTTTTTTTTTCCCCTGTCTAGTGCAAATGGAAACGTTAGGGTTTGTAATTTCACCACCAAGAGTGGCTGGTTGGTTTCATCAGCTGCCCTAAGAAGTGCAGGTGCCAAGTGCGGTCTGCGGCAGGAGGCTTTCCCAGGTAGTTCACGTACCTTTGAGAGTCGGTGGGCAAGTTCATGGCAGAGAAATCTGTTCGGGGTTATTATGCACATAGAAACTACCCATGGTTCAGCGAGTCCCTAATGCGGATCCTGGGAGATGCAACTACGAGCCAGGCCACGGCCAGAAAGTCAGTTACTTGTAATTTATTATTTAAGATGTTATTTTTAAGTTCAAATGTAAAATTGTTTTATGTTGGTGACTGAAATTACCTTGGCTTTGAAGCTCATCTATGGAAGTATGAATGCATAGTTGTCTGTACTCTGACCACATCTTTTTACAGAGGTAATGACGTGTGGAAAACAGACTCCATAATCCGTAAGACTGTAAAGTAGGTATGTTTATTCAGCGCTGGGCAGCACGGGGGGTAGTCCCACCAAAGTCGTGCGCACCTCCACGAGGCAGCTTGTCCTGTTTATATGCAGCAAAGTGTTACATATGCATGAAGTTTCCCAATATACATAGGCATAACCTGTCCCTGCTTCGTATTAAAATTAGTTTCAAGAGGTCATTTCCATAAGTCCCTCCCAACTGCGCATGCTCAGTGATTTGAGTCGGTGGTCTTCAGGGGTCGTTTACTTCATCCACTCCTCTTCTTCACCTTGTCCTTTTGGTGAACTCCAGCTTCTACCCCCCTTATTCCGCTGTCAGAACAACACAGCCGGTACCAACCGGCTCCCCATCCTTGGCTATCCTCATATCGACCAAGTGCTAAATGCTTTGTTCTCCTACAGGCCTTCCAAGGCCTGTAACAAAGATGGGCCACTTGCTACTAATCTCTCCTCTTCCACATTCCCTACAGTGTTAGTTTCTTATCTATAGTTTACATCATATAATTATTAAGTTAATCTAAAACACATGCTAGCAATTTAAGATGGATCTACAGTTGGCTTCACAAAGGTCCTTTTGTTAACCCTTTAGCCTCCCTTCAGTAAAATATTCCTTCCACAGTTTTTGAGGTAGGAATCAGCTGCCTTAGAAGGCAATACCAGAGTATTTGTTGATGAACTGAACTGGAATTTTTAGTACAAGGATCTTGAGTTCTGTATAATCTATAGAATTTCATTACACAAACACAACGTGCCCAACCTCTTGTCAAATCTGAAACTTTCAGCAGTGCTTTACAGCTTTTAATGCTTAAAACAACATTTTCACAAAAAATAGCATTAGCTTTAGCGTGATTTTGTTTGCTGAAATAGCAATGTGATGCCAACATATTTCCTACCTGGTGTAAACCAGTGATTGTTACCCTATTTCATTTATTGTTTTCCCTTGACGCATTTGTAAATAAGTATTACCTTTACAGTCAAATAATTCTTACTAACTTTTTGTTGCTGATTACCCTTTACTTCATGCATTATTTCTTTAACACCTTTGAGTTGTGTGCTCACTGCAAGATTCTACAATAAGCCTTTTAGTGCATTGCACAGCAATACAGTATTCAGCCTCTGGAATCCATCCAATCTTCATTTTCATCATCCATAATGTAAAAATTTTAAGTGGGAAATCTTCACAAAATGTTCAAAAATATTGCTGCAAAATGCGGTATTATACTTCTGTTTGTAACGTTAGAGAAACATCTTACGGGAATGTGCCTCGATGTTTCCATGCATTCAGAACTGACTGTGAAATACTTCCTCAGAAACTCTTGAGCTGAAACTTTTTTCTGATTAAAGACTTTTTGCTGTAAATCTCTCAAGATTGAATGATGGTTTATCAGCAATTTTCCTTGTTTTGAAATTATGCATGTGCTAAACATCTAGCAGGAAATACCCATTCTTATTCTTCATTTAGTTGTAGATAAAATGATATTTATCAAAGCCGATATTAAAGTTACCAGCTGCAAATGATGCATTACCAACGTTCACATGATTTTATTTTTCTTTTTTTATAATTATTCCTACTGCAGTTACATTGCTACCTAGAAGTAGCAAATAGTTTATTTTGCTTTCAACTCTAACAAATAGCTACTGAAAATGTGTTGCTGCTTCCATGTTTGGAGGCAGCAGTGGCTGATGAAGAAAAAGCATGCCCTTTTCACCCATCTGTTCAATTGCTTTTTTTTTTTTTTTTGCTACCATTAAAGCATTCTTGGCAATCCATAAAACTTTTGTACCACAGTATCCATTTAAAAGACTCTCAGCAGGCTGCGGCAACCTATATGCTAAAAACACATTTCAGTTTCTCCTTGCTCAACTTCATTTTGCATTTTAAGAGCATGAAAATCTATAGGAGATACCCAAGACCCGCTTTGCGTTAAAATGAAGTACCATACATTTGCTACCTATCTGTAGGGTATTTAAGGCCTGTTTATCTTCCATATAGTAAAGGAATGAACGCTTGAGTGGTGTTGAGTGTCCTGTTCTGAAGAGGTGTGTGTTGGAGGAGAATATTGGGCTGGGTCCTGACAGCCTGCGAGTGCAGAAGAGCTGCTGTGAAAAAAAGGGCATGAGCAGTGGAGGCACAAGGTGAAGAAGCCTGATTGATTGTGTAAATGGAGATTGCAGGCTGAGCGCTTCCTATCAGCCAGCTGTGGCTTGAAGGACCTGTGGCCCAAGGGCAGCAACGAATGGTGTGGCACGAAAGAGGGCAATAAATCTTCAACCTGCTGTTGTACTGAAAAAAAAAGTGATCGTGGCATCTTCAGTATTGTTATATTATTACACGTCTCCATTTCCTTACATGACTAGGCACCTAACTGCTGCTAGCTTCTGGGCTCCGATATTGGCTTGTGATAAAGGATTACACACTCATTTTTGTGGGTTTTTTTCAAATGCAAGTTTATATTCAGTGGGGGTTATCTACCCACATACATATAGCGTAGCTAGGTATATATGAACTATTTGTCTAAATTTCCTGTATGTTAAAGAGGTGCCATAGAGCCCTTCTAGGACAGGATTAATCTCATTCACAGGTGGATGTTGCAAAGAAATCAGGTAAATTACATTTTAGAAGAGCCTGTTTCTCAGTTGCTACTGAGTGCATCCTGATGGCTTGCTCAGGTGTAGACACGTACAGAGTGCTTGCCGTGGGAGGAGAAGCATCCCACCCTGCCTGTGCCAGAGTTCCCAGGGACCCAGCTGTTGGCTGATAATAAATCCTGGTGGGAGCACAGGCCAAAGCTCCCTGACTGATGTTAGTACCTGTGCACTTACCCATGGTTCCACAGAAAAAGAAGAAGCCTGCTTGGGTTGACTATGACACTGTATGGAAGTTACCATATAGAGATCTTTTGGACAAACATTTCTGTTCCTTGGTGTTGACTCTCTTTTGACCATTACATATACTTTACATTGTGCCTCATACATGCTGAAACGCAACCTGGCCAGACTAAAGGAGATTCTGCTTCCAGTCAGGCAGGCAGGCAGCAGAGCATAAAACTGTAGTGACATCTCCATCGGAGAAAAAGAGAATAATTGAAACACAAGAAAATGATTTCTGAAATCCTATCATTGGTCGGCAAAACTGGCATAATCTTGGAAGGGCACAAAATATGTAAGTAACTTAATAACGGTCAACTTAATTGTGTGGGCTTTCCTCAAGGAACAATTATTACTGTGAAATTCTTCTCATAGGAAAAAAGGAAGCAAACATGATTTGCAAAGCCAAGAGGCTGTTGTCAGTGTAGGTGAAATCTTGACAGGCTAATGAAAGAATTATCAGTCCAGATCTAATAATTACAGAAAAAGAAAACAGTATTATTGCAGGAAAAAAAAAACTCAGTAATAATTCAGTTAAAATTCTTATACAAACTTCCTAACATCCACCTCTCTGTCTCTGGTGCTATGCTCACCCTTATGTTCCCTCCACGGGTACTAGGGTGGTTTGGTTCAGTGTGGTGGGAATTCTGTGTTCTCTTTGTTATCCCTAGAACTGGCTTTCCCCAGCTCCCAGGCCTATGCATTTTAACTGACCGCCTGTGACTTGTTTTTACAGCCCTGAAGATTCCAGTGTCGTCTTTCACCTGCCCCCACTCCCGTCATACCGTGACTAATCCCCTGCATTGCATTATTATGGTAAGGGCATAAACATTTCATTCTAACAAGTAACTGCTTAGTACCACTTACTACCATGTATGTTATTGTATGACCCAATTATGTAACATTACACAAAAGTAAAATGTAGAATAGTAGAATCATAGAATATCTCGAGTTGAAAGGGACCCATAAGGATCACTGAGAGCAACTCCGTGCTCCTCACAGGACTACCTAAAACTAAACCATATGACTAAAAGCGTCGTTCAGATGCTCCTTGAACTCTGACAGGCTTGGTGCCATGACCACTTCCCTGGGAGCCTGTTCCAGTGACCGACCACCCCCTCAGTGAAGAACCTTTACCTAATGTCCAATCTGAACTTCCCCTGACACAGCTTCATTCCATTTCCTCCTGTCCTGTTGCTGGTCACCAGAGAGAGGCGATCAGCATATTAGACAATTACCGCCTGATCATTAGAAAATTGTCGTTACAGATAAACAAGGTAGAACAGAGTGTGCAGGCGTGCTAAAGCAAGCTTGGCAAAGCCGACAAGTCCTGAGGATTTGCAAAGTCAATATGAAGCTCATGTTGTGCTACTAGCCATAGCAATACCGTATTTACTGGTCCTAAATATTGAGAAATGTGGAAGTAACTCAGCCTAATACTACTTATCACTTGATAGTCTTCAACATGCTTAATCAACAATAACTTAGCATGCAATCCTTATATGTAATGTGCAAACCCTTATCTTCAAGTGCGGAGTGAAGGTTACAAATGTTATTAGCAGTAAACAAATGTAGAGTAAATGTAGAGTAATCATTGTAGATGAGTGGTTATTAAATGCTTAGCATGAAGCATCCAACAGTTACTTTGCTATTCCATACGGTACATTCTTTCAGCACTGTTAAATTTAAAGGGTTAAATTTACCTGAGTGGAGTCAGTATTTCTGCGCTGTCCTTTCTCATTATAGAAGCTTATTTCTGAACTATTTCTCCTGTACATGCATTTTAAAGGTGTGCAATTAACTGGTTGCAAGCTGTTAGGCAGTTGATGAAGTGTGAACTGGGCACTAATTTGTTTTCTTTATTTACATGTTTCCCATAATACCCTGATGAGAGCAGGATATTGACGCTCTTTTACCCTTTGTATTATTCCTTGCTTGTTTCATGGGATTAAGTCATTTGTGAAGCCATTTGCAATTCCTCAAATTCCATTAACAATTAGTGTCCAGGGAAGTCTTAAAAAAAAAAAAAAAAAGAGCATTAAAACATGAACAGAAGCAGTACTCCTGTCACTACTGCAAATAGCCAGGTTAAGGAAGTGTCTGCTTTTACCTGAACTGTAGCAGTACATTGGAACACTGTTAGCTTGTTGTTTAAAAATATGCTGGTTTTGAACACCGAGAAAATTTAGGAACTTTCAGTCGTTCATTACTCAAGTCCTCCCCCACCTATCTGCTTTCAACTAGAGAAGAGAATAATTGTGTGGGACAACCCACCCTTCAGCCAAGCAGCAGAGAGATTTTAAGAGGGTTTCACCACCTGAGAAACTGTGGTCTCACAAAAGGCCACCTTTGAGTACCTACCCTTGAGTGTTTGTAGCCACCTTTATTTTAGCGTTGTTTCGAGCAAGCATAATAAATACCCTGCACCCTAAAAAGGCCATCTTCTTATGCACATACTTTCCTTGCTTTTTATTGGTCCTAGTTCCCTACTGAGAGTTGTTCACTGTGGATTAGCAGCACTGCATCCAGATCACCTCCAGGTTGCCCCCCACACTTTTTGCCTGAAATGAAATGGGTTCTGGTGATACTTCTTCTGTGTTCAGGCACTGGTCCCACAGGCCAGCTGACCTAATAGGAGTGCCGTGAGTCCTTCTTAACCTGCTGGTGCCTCCAATCAGAAAGTAGTATCATTTATTTTAGACTTAAGTCTGTATTATTTTTACTGTCAGCATTTCCTCAAATGTTAACTTCCACTATGCAATGAAAAAAAAACCCCAAAACGAAGCCCCTTCTGTCACATTTTTCTCAGGAAAATGTCAGTACCCAGTCACACTGGCTATATCTACCCTGCCACTCTAGCTGGAGGAGGGGGAGTGCAAGAGCAGCTTAGTGGAAGTCTGGCAGCCAGCCAAGGTTAACCCACCACGGTCCCACTGGCAGCCCGGTGGGGGGACTGCAGGATTGAGTGCTCTGGTTTTGTCCACATGGTAGGCTTCTGGGGCACCGCCCAGCTGCCCACGTCCACACTACAGGGATGCAGTGTCCTCAGGTGTGAAAGCTAGCCTCCATGCCCTTTGATACCTTGCAACAAGGGTCCCCTAGGTCTCTTGTCGTGCCCCACTGCCTTCTTTACCTCAGACTCGAGTCCCCTTGGAGCCCTTCATAGGAGAGCATGCCTACAGCCTTCAGCAGGTGCTGAAGCACTGCTGCAGCATGATGTGATACTGATCCTCCAGGACTCAGGCAAGGCAAAGGAGGGATTGGGAGCTTCACTACCAAGCCAGATGGGAATCAGACACCAGGCTCCTTTCAGAAGCTATCCTTCCCCTGCTAGAGTACCAGCCACGGAC
Organism: Gorsachius magnificus; assembly: GCA_034008185.1. Taxonomy (NCBI): domain Eukaryota; kingdom Metazoa; phylum Chordata; class Aves; order Pelecaniformes; family Ardeidae; genus Gorsachius; species Gorsachius magnificus. Next base: position 187,708,475 of record CM067081.1, read on the forward strand.
CTGTGCAAGCCACAGTGATACAGGCAGAGTCTGGCGAGTTGGGTGAGGATCTCTAAACAAGTATATGCCTGCTGAATCTCAGCATTTCATGTACATATCAGCAATATCCATGTCAACTTTCAGGTGAGAGACAAGCCACTAGTAAGCTACTTCATGGCTGATGGCAGAAGTTGGCACCTGCCCTAGTGATGGAAAGCCGTAGGTACAGAGCCGCTGTCTGGAAGGTGGCCATTCCAGGTTCATGCAGATGTGCAGCATAGCTTCTTAAAAAAAAAGCAGCTTCTGCAGTTTCTGTAACACTCCTATAAGACCATGATTTAGGTAGTTTATGCCAAAAAAGATCACTGTGGTCAAGATGACACAGCATGCCCAGCTAGCTTAGCGGTGTAGGCAGAGCACACGTTCTCTCTCTGCGTTCACTTGAGGGGCCATTAATGACTTGTAATCAGCAGTCTTGAGTCCTGCTGATCGCTGTGCGTGATTCATGCCTGCAGAGAGGTCACGCTGGCTCCGGGAGTGCCAGCCATGGTTTCAGCCTGCTAATGCTTACCTCGTGGGATAAGCAGGCACTCTCTTTACCCCACGCAGTACCGACACGTCTGGAGGGAGGACTGCCGCATCGCAAGCTCTCTGCTGCAGGAATGTGTCTTCTCAAGGGAAGAGATGGATGTGACACGATGTGCATGTACATTGCCTTCTCCTCCCTCCCTCCTAGGTCAGTGACTGCTGCCACTTCTCTCCTGGAACCAGTTTCTTTTCTTCCTCTCTGCCACCCACCTTCAGCTGTTCAGATGAATTTCTCGACCTTTTTCTCCTACAGCAGACGTTTCCCTCTGTTGCCGTAACAACAACAGGAGCAGCTCAGCTGCTCAAGGCAGCCAGGGCAGGAGTTTTTCCTTTCTCCTCGCACTGAAAATGGTCCCTCACACTTTGCACCTATGTTCTTTACCATCAGCTTAAAATGCTGATGGCAAAATGCATCAGTCTGAACTATACCATGTGGTCCTGTCCTGCTCAAAGGCCCATGATCAGAGAGATGAGCTGCCTTGTAGGTCCACGCTAACATGTACACTGCCATCTCTTCTCAGTATTTTTTCCAATACTCAAACCACAGCCATGGTGATAAAAAAAGGACAGAACAGAGAGCTGATACTATGCATGGTACCCAGTATAAAGGAAAGGGGAAGAGCTGTCCATGTACCAAGCCTCTAAAGTTGCTCAGTGGCTGCTAATCAGGTATTTCCTAGCTTTCCTTCCCATGCATCTCTCCTGACTTCCAAGCTAGATTTTACTGCGTGCCCTAAATTCTTGCATCTTTTCTATGCATGTGACTTGAAGGTGCTTTTTGTCTTATGAGAGGTTATCAGCTTGCTGCAAGTTGAAGAGATGTCGTAGGCCCATGTCTTCATATCTAGGGATGTGACACAAGTAGGCAGTAGTTGAACTTCTCAGGGTTTGCTAATAGGAGAGGGAATAATAGGACCAAGAACTTCCTGATGACTTTTTTCTAAAGAAAAACTATATATTACAATGTATATCTTGCAAGCTAAAATCTTCAGAGCCACCAGCTAGAAAATATTTACAGATCGGTACCTGGTTTACAGATAGTTCACTGGTACAAACATAGGTTAAGAAGCAGCACATATTCCTGACATGCAGGTTCTTTTGCTTAGCATGGACATCTGCAGTCCCACAGAGTCTATTCAGACGAGGTGTGTATAAAACTCCACGAAGCATGGACATCTGCAAGATACTTGGGGCCATAATCTGGACTAGATTTATAACAACAACACATGACCATAAAAATACGCATGGTGAAGAATTGCTGGGTCTAATTGCCTTAAAATTCTTTGCCTGGAGTTCAGACTTGAGCTGCTGACCTCTGCCCTCACTAAAATGCGTTATCACAGATTGACAAAGACCCTTCTGTAAAATGGTAACGTCAAAGAAGAAAATTAAACCAAAAGGCAGCCCTGTGTACCGTCCTTATGCAGAATCTTGCTCGTTGGCCACTTGTCGCGCAGGTCTTTCACTGCACCACCCTCACTGACTGCTGCCAGAGCAGCTGCCTTTGACCGAGGAAACTGCTGCAGATGCTTCCCACAGACCAGACCAGCAAAGTTATTCTCCTGAGAATATTCCCTTCTAAATTAAGGAATCTGTATAGGGAACCTTGCAAGAGCTGACACCTGTGCTGTACATGTCAAGCTTATTCTGGGAGATAGTCAGATCCAGTGACTAGTCAGCCTGAAATGTTTTGATGAGCAACATGAATAACAGTGGCTTGAAAGGGTTCACCTCCTTGCTGTGATGGAGCAGGACTCATGTAAATCACAAAGGACAGCAGATCAAACAGCGGGAAGAGTTATGAGCCTTGTGTTTTGGGGTGTGGAAGGAGGGGACAGGCTTGAGCAAGCTGCTGTAGATGGTCCTGTGAGGAAAGCATGGGACAAAGCTGATGTAGCTTGTGTGCTCTGGTTGGATGAAGGGTCATGGCAGGCAGTTGCTGGGTGCATCCAGTGTGTTTGCAATGTCCAAGGTCGCAAGTGCAGTGCTGAAGGCCACGTTACATCGCTGCTGTTCTAGTTTGCTTATTACATTTGGCAAAGGTACTAACATAAGGTTGGAAACACGGGGTATGCTTGATTTCCATTATGGGGTAAGTGTGTCAAAGTCATCTGTGGTACCCCATCTGGAAGTACCTTGGAAAGACCCTCCCAGCCACCACTCAAACTAAGAAGATCCAAAACCAGATGTATGCTCTATGCACCTGCTCTCTCTCATAGCTTTGGTGTCAACACGTAGAGCAGATCATCTGGGAAGTCCAAATCCCCCTTGTCCATCGGTCCAGCTGCTCTCAGGGAAAGGCAGCCCAGTGTTTCATGGAAAGGCTGGCCAGTGGTAGTGATATGCTCAGACTAAGAGGCAGTCCACAAGCATGCAGCTGTGCCAGAAGTTTCAGAGCCAGATTCACTGATGGTATCCTCAAGGCCCAAAGCCTGAATGTCCTCCCTTTTCCTCTCTGTTTTCTTCTCCTGGAAAATGAAGGAGTTTTTATCACACTCCACCACCAGCAGCAAACGATAACATGAAAATTTTGTATTAGATTGTTTTATTATCAAAATCTTCCCGGAAAACCTCATCTGCAAAGCAGGAGTGCCTCTGCCATCATCAGAAGTGGATGGCACAAGCATCATTAATTTCCTTTCTTTTAAGGCAGAACAAGTTGCCAGTTGATCTGTGAGCATCCTGGGCCACCCAAGCAGTGATTTCCTCATAAAGATGCCAGATTCAGAAGAAGGCCTTAGAGAGGTTGGAGGGCATCTGTAGAGAGAGGAAGGAGTGAGCTTTCTGACAGTATCGGGTGGAGCCCTAGGTTTCCGACCTTACAGATGTGCTGGTTTTGGCTGGGATAGAGTTAATTTTCTTCACAGTAGTTAGTATGGGACTGTGTTTTGGATTTGTGCTGAAAACAGTGTTGGTAATACAGAGATGTTTTTGTTACTGCTGAGCAGTGCTTACACAGGGTCAAGGTCTTTTCTGCTTCTCACCCCACCCCACCAGCGAATAGGCTGGGGTGCACAAGAAGCTGGGAGGGGGCACAGCCAGGACAGCTGACTCCAGCTGACCAAAGGGCTATTCCAGACCATATGGTGTCATGCTCAGCACATAAAGCTGGGGGAAGAAGAAGGAAGGGGGGACGTTCAGAGTGATGACGTTTGTCTTCCCAAGGAACCATTATGTGTGATGGATCCCTGCTTTCCTGGAGAGGGCTGAACCCCTGCCTGTCCATGGGAAGCGGTGAATGAATTCCTTGTTTTGCTTTGCTTGCATGCACAACTTTTGCTTTCCCTATTAAACTGTCTTTATGTCAGCCCATGAGTTTTCTCACTCTTACCCTTCCGATTCTCTCCCCCATCCCACCAGGGATGAGTGAGCAAGCAGCTGTGTGGGGCTTTGTTGCTGACTGAGGTTGAACCAGCTGTTACAGTGGACTGGGCATAGGACCACCATGTAGTTAAACATGAGGCACCGTGCACATTGCTTGTGCCACAGTTAATGAAGATTGATGGCATGTATGATAATCCAAGGGTAACAGAAGACCATGGAGCCCAAGTCAAGTTGCACATGTATGTGGGAGCTGTGTTAGTGGATTCAAGCAGATCCTGGAGACCCTGATCCAGCCAACTGCATAGTAAGGAGGTGCCCTAAAGAACTTGGTAATTCCAGGTTTCCATCCTTTCCCTTGCAGCTGCCAGTCAGGATGCCACAGGAGGTGCTCCAAGAGCTAATCAGTGTCAGACAACAAGAAAATTGGCCTCAAGGATGCACTAGAAATGGTGGAGGTACAGTCACTATCAAAAATCTTAATAGTTTTATTATTTACATTGTTTGTAGACAAATAGTTACAAAACACAGTTTTTCTAAGTAATCATACTGAGCAAGCCAAAGCCAAATTTTCCCTCAGTGCTAGTCTTCTGTATCTGCAGCTTTTAAAAAAAAAAAACCCAAACAAATTTGTAGGTGATACTGGCCTTCAGGGTGGTCCTCAAGCAATACAAAAATGGTCCATACCAATTAAAAGACAACGCCAGAACCCCACAAAGACCCCAAGTCAATGGGCATTGCTTGACTTATCATCAGGATCTTAAAGTCTGTTTGCAGGATTTGCTTTCATCCTGTGAAATTTTCCATTGTGGTCTATGAAAAGTGACGTTTTTCCCTCTGAAAACCCCTACCCTTAATTATACTGCATTAAGTAAAACCAGCATGAGCGGTTTTAAATGAGAGAGTGGGAGCTGAAATGGAAGTCGGGGAGCAGGCTGAGAGCTACTGAGACAGAAACACCCAACAGCAGAGGCAGGGGGAAATTAAACCCCGGCGTGCATGGTGGAGTGTACCGAAATGGCAAATAGGAATCTGGAGCAATTGGTGGGGGACAAGTGGGGGACAAGCTCGCAGAAATATAATAGAGAGTGTGGGTGAATATGAAAGACAAATGGCAGAAACAAAGAGCCATTTACAAAAGGCAGGAACAATTAAGCTGCGTAATTACAAAATCCTGCGGCGACTGAACTCCTACGCAATTACTAAATGGACACGTACCCCGAGTGCAGCACTTTGAAGAGGACGGCAACAGTTTCTCCCTCTTTTGTTTCGGATCCGTGCACACACACACACACACAGAGTCTGCAGCAGCCTATGTGATACCATTGTTTTCTGTGCGAGTGGCAGCATCGCCGGCCACGGGCAGTCACAACAGCACAAGCCGGTTAATCAAAACCTTCCTGCAAGCCAACGCAAGACCGGAGGGGCAGTTATAATTAGCTCCTAGTCAGCAGCGTGGCACTGGCGGTGGCTCCATCAAATCATTCTTAAAAGGTTTTCTTTACTAACGCTACGCAGAACTTCATTTATTTTTTTCCATTATTGTTAATTTAGAAAACATAATACATTCTTGACTAATATATTTAAACCAAGTACGTGACACAGTGTTACAGAGGAGCAGGGTATGTCACTGTTAAGAGCAATTGGCATCCCCATTTGCCTCTATTTAGTATTTATTTGGGGGGGGGGGCGCCTTATTACAGGTTGTCAGGCCACCATGTTCTGAGCACATCTTGTTTGCTGAATCAATTTTTACTTCTAATTGGATAGCCTGGGCTGAGTTAAAATGTTTTTTAAATTAGATCAGCACCTTCTGAATCTAAAATCTTCAAAGAACAGCTAGCTGTGCTCTTTTAGAGCTGCATTTCTAAACCTCCCGTGGGAAAAATCCCTTCCAAACACATGAAGTTAGAGCCAATAAAGGACTAAGGCATCAGATGCAGAATTGAGACACTTAAATCCAGAGTTATGGTCCAAGCGCTACTGCTCAGCTGTTGTATAACCTTGTAGATAATTCCTCATTTGCCCTGCAAGTTCTTTATAAAATCCTGCTTTCCTGCAAGCATACAGCTACGGTTGCACATACCTAAATCAAGGCACCGAACAGAGTAGTCTTTCAAATCCGAGGTGAATTATCAGAGCATGACTTACACATACCCAAAGGATCGGGATTGTCAGAAGATCTAAATATGGCTACGTGTTTTTAAATAGCGGCGTTTAGGATACAAGCAGAATGGAGTTGGACAAGTCTGCTGGGAAGCAGAAGAGCTTGATCCCAGTTTCCTGCTCACCTTTTGGTTTCAGTTTCTGGAGCTCAGGAGTTCCTAGGGCTGATCCATACATCCCAGACTGAAGGGACTGTCTGGTTCCATACACAAGGGAAGACACTGACTGCTGTTTGAGATGCAAAAGAAAATGGTGACTCACTCCTGCAATTTGTATGGCTCCTACTTCATTCAGAGTGGTCAGTGCGTATTCTAAAATTGCCTGCTAGACCTCAAGGATTGCAGACAAAACAAGTAGTTTCCAAAACCTGATCAGGTTGGCATACAGTTTAGGCACTAGACCACCTGCTCCTGTAAAATTAATCCTCTGCTACTCTGTGGGAGGCAATTCTCAGCTTTGTAGCCTAAACTCATACCTCTGAGGCACATCATATGTTCTTTGGGAAGAAATGTTGAGCCCTTAGAGTTATACTGAGTGGGTTTTGGTCTCTTCTTGCTGTCTGTGCCTTCAGTATCTTCACATATATATAAAATAAAGTAACCTTTCTGGATGTTAATTACCTGGCCATTCATCCGTCTGACCACGTTTGTCCACCAAACACACCTTGGTCCATCCATTCTGTGTGGATTGAGTACTCCCAGACAGGCAAACAAACTCCTTTGTGCCAGCCCTACCCGTGCTAGAGGACAGTAGCAGGCGAAGGAGACATGATGGAGTTAAGACTTTGGCTCACTTTTCACTCCCTGGCTGCCAGTCACGTCTGCTTCTTGAGCTGCATTCGTTCATGAGCACACCAGTAATCCACGCTGCATGTAGTTTCCAAGGGCACATAAACCCGTCACATCTAATGCAGCCATCTGTTACTATGCCACTCAGCTTTGAAGCCACTTAAGATGTGACGCAAGATTTTTCTTTCAATACTGAGAAGGGGTCTCTGGTTTTCGTTTTTAAACATTTTCTCAACTCATTTTTCAGGCTCTAATCCTTAACATTCCTGCATGAGCCACTGAAGCTGAATCTCACAACCATCTTGCCAGGAGTTAGAAATAGGGAATTTAGAGGCAGAAATTAGGGAAATCAGTGGATATTATTCTAAAGGTTTCCCAGACTTCAATTACACATATGTATATATCCTCCTGCATGGACAAATGAAGGCTTTACACTGCAGGTTTTTGGGTCTCTCATTAAAACGAACCTCAGTGATAGCATACACTTAGGAACAGTCACGTTTTTAATCTTTTTGTATTTGTATGTTCACAGGTAAGCTCGCAGGGCTCATTTTCTTCCTCAAAGCTCTTCTCAGACCTCCGGGAAAGTTTGTAGCCAACAAAACTTTTAAGGCTTAGCAAAAAATAATGTGGAACTACATGATCAAAAGATATTCATCTGAATATAATGTTTGCTGATAAGCGTCTTAGAACAATGTGTGAAAATGTGTTCAGGTATGACCAGGTAAATTCTTCAGCAAACTGGTCTGTAGGAGTATTTCTATCCCTTGCAGGGAAACAGATGTTGTAATACACTCTGCATTTCTATACTTAGGGCTAGCTCTAATGCCAGTGAGGAGTACCTAACCTTTTATGTTTCTGCCTTGCTCCTTCTCCCCCCCCCCCCCCCCCCCAAGCCCACAGGGAATGCGTTGCCCTGAGGGAAGCAGCCAGGGGCAGCTGGTCCTCAAGGGTGGCCAGCCGAAGCTACCTGGCTTCCTTAGTCAGTAGTAAAACTGCAGGGACAGCTGTGGCTGGAGCCCCACCATTGCCCAGGCTTGTGTGCCCCAGTGAACCCAGGTGAAAGAGTCCCACGTGCTGTCCCAAATCCTGCGCTGAGGACAGGCATCTGCAGTAGCTCTTTTAAAGAGCTCAGTTGTGTGTTACTGTAACTCGCGGCCGTTGGTGATAAACTCAATGTCTGATTCACCAAAATGTTTACCCAGGGAGCCAAACAAGTTGTGAGAGCTGCTCTCTGATCCTGCTTCAGCAGGCGACTATTAAATGAAAAATGAAAGTAGCTCGGCAGGAGGCAGGAATGTAATCACGGTTTCCTGCTCCGTACAGAAACACGTGAACGCTGTGTTTGATGACACAGCAAATTGCTGATTATGTCACCCAAAACTGGGAGAGCTTTACCTGGGACCGGTAGTCTGTTAAGGAGAGCACTTTCGTGTGCTGGGGAAGCTGTAGGTGACGGAGCGCTGCAGAGTATTTTCCAATGGAGAGCAACCAACATACCACGTGTACAACAACTGGCGACTGAGACAGAACAAGACACGTGGCAAGAACAAACAAAATCACCTCTTCATTCTGCTGGGCTTGACATTCATCTGGGTTTAATTTAGGAATCTGGGTCCCAGGCTTGCCAACTAATATTTAACATAATTAAAATGTATTATATATAACACTAATACATGCTTACTAACATTAACGTTGTTACTTTTACATAATATTTAACATGAAATTTGCGAGGAGACTACCAATACACTACACGTTTGCCCCAATCTATGGTATGGGCTCCACAGCTGCAACCACCTTGTGGTGGTCTCCACAGTGGTCAAAGGTTTATCTGGAAACTACATATGGATCAGCCACATGCTGGCTGAATCCTTTAACCATGGGACTGCGGTGTAAAAGAGGAGGTGCTGCCTCTTCTGATCATATTTTGTTGGTGTTTCCCTTTCTAGGTTATGGAAACTCCTACCAGGTTGAGCACTGCAGCCTTTCATGTGAGCTAAATGCTTAGCTACTCAGCATAATTACGTTACAGCCATGCCTCGGTCATGGCTGTTTGCAAACTTAGAGAATGCTAAATGCAAAGATAGATGTTCACACAGACTTTTTAAGTATCAGGGAAGAAGAGTGTGTGAGGTCAGTCCTTTTGGCTCTCCTATCTGAAGACTTTGGATAACTGCATCTGCCAGTTGTTAGCTGGATTTGAATGTATTGCATTTGGGGTATTTTATGTATTCAGTTAAATTAAATAGCTCTCTCCAGGTTAGACTGTTCCGTTCCAAGTTACACTGCTGTAAATCCAAAGTAACTCCACTGAATCTACTTGTTAAACCTTTTTTTTTTAATCAGATCTGGATGACTGACTTTAGTTTTATAATTAAGCCATAGCATGAACTATTTCCTCTAAAAAGAAAGAAGAAATAATAATTTTCCTTTTTTTCCAGGTGCCCAAGACCTAGGATTTAAGAACAAAGGGAAAAAACAACCTCTGAAACATTAAATGTGAACCTTCAAGCTTTTAACATACAGTAAAATATTTATTCTTTATAAAGAATAGTGCATCTATTGTGACTTGGTTAAACTAATTCATTAACAGCAAATCAAAAGCCTGGAAAAACATTAAATAACATAACTTCCATGAATACTAGTCCAGTTTTCTCAAAGTATCATGAATATTTTGTGCAGGTAGTATAATGATGGCAAACCTTTATACATCTTGTTCAAAAAGTGAGGCAAGAACATCCCCTTGTTTTGTATCAATTATAAAGCACATTTTCACACGATGCACAGAGATTATAGCATGAACTAAGATCAAGTATCAGGTAAAATTCCTGTATTTTCTGGGGAGCACTGGGAATCCTACGCACTAAGCCCCACTACGGCTTTGATTAGGGGGCTTGCTAGGACATAGCCCATCAGCTCTATCAGGGCAAATTCTGTGTGTGTGAGGACAAAATATAAATTAAAGGAAATAATTCTAAAATGTTTTTTCTCTTTGTTTAGCATTCAGAGTTTATGAGTTTGAGGTTTGGGGATTTTTGGTGGTTGTTTTGTTTGGGGTGGGCTTTTTCATTCGTTTCTACCTAGTTTGGTGTGAAATCAGCATGGGAGGCTGAAGAGATTTTTGAATTTATGACTGGAGAGGTTAAGGGAAGACTATTTTCATTATTTATTTGGCTCTTGCAAATTGGGAATAAGTACTCTGAAACCTGTGGAACGGCATCCAGATGACGCTGCATTCAAAAATTTTGTTTTCAAAAAATTACTCTGATAATAATTTAGTGGTTTAAAACATGTTTTCTCCAGCAATGTTGTATGTAATACTTCATTGGTAATTATTGAATCTGGAAGATTTAGTACACTAGCTGTGCTTTTAGACTTTTCAGTTTACTGCAGGTTTTACACATGACAGATTTTGTCCAAAGACAAAAAAAAAAAAAAAAAGGAAGATTGTAACATGCCACATTGATACAATTTATTTGTGGCAGCTTAGAAAAAATATGAATTATTTTATTTTGCTTTTTTATTAATTGCATGCTGTATATCAAAGAGAAGTTTTGAAGTCCTAATGTGTAGCATCACTTGATTTCAAAAGACATTACAGAAATAAAACACAACTGTGTAGTAATTGCAATCTTATTGCATCAATTCCTCACCACATCAGAGCATTTCAGGATTAGTCTGTTGAAGATGATTGCCTCTGAACTATCTGATTGTAAATGGTTTAAAGAGCTTCCACTTCCACCCTGAGTATGTACCAGATCAGATGTACATTTTTCATACTCCTATTAGATAAAATTATCTCAGAGGAAGGAACTTAAAGAAAATTATGTACGTTGCAATCTGCCTAAAGTAAAAATACTTTAAGGAGCCAGTCTTGAAGTTTAAATACTTTTATTCCAATTGTATGAAGAATTCTATTATGCACAGAAATGAGCAGGTAGTCCTACAAAAAACCTCTTACTAATAAACCACTACATTTAAAACAGCCTTTAGTCTGAAGAGACAAACCAACACAAAAAGTGAGAATACAAACACCAGTAAACTGTCGTTGCTTAAATTATTTTATGATATCATTAAAATAATAGTAAACCATTCTTTGACACATTCTCTTAACACCTTCCTTATCCACCACCAGTCTCTGCTATTTATTCCAAACACATTTAGAAAAAAATCACAAACTAGCATCCCATCACAACCTGTTTGTGTAATAACATCCCTTTTGAAGAATTCAAAATCTTTTTGACCTGAACATTACCTGCAACATTTTTCTTTGGGTGCCGAGAACTCATACAGCAACGTACGCAACTTACTAACCTGATCGACCAGGACCAGCCTCCTCTGTGGAGTCAGTGTTTTAGTTCTTCTGGGAAGAGTATAGGGATGTGGTCCGGTTGTGTAGGAACGGGGTCAGGAAGGCCAAGGCACAGCTGCAGCTAAACTTGGCTAGGGATGCAAAGAATATCAAGAAGGGTTTCTACAGGTATATCTGCCAGAAAACGATGGTTAAAGAAAGCGTACCCCCGCTGATGAGTGAGACCGGCAAGCTGGTAACAGCAGATGAGGAGAAGGCTGAGGTACTCAACAACTTTTTTGCCTCAGTCTTCACTGGCAACCTCACCCCACCGGAGTTGGTGGATGGCATGAGGGGGACCGGGAGGGCAAAACCCCTCCTGCTGTAGGAGAAGATCAGGTTCGTGACCACCTGAGGAACCTGAACACACATAAGTCCATGGGACCTGATGAGATGCATCCCAGAGTCCTGAGGGAATTGGCCGATGTAGTCGCCAAGCCACTCTCCATGATATTTGAAAAGTCATGGCAGTCAGGTGAAGTCCCTGGGGACTGGAAAAAGGGAAACATTGTGCCCATTTTCAAAAAGGGTAGAAAGGAAGACCCTGGGAACTACCGACCTGTCAGCCTCACCTCTGTGCCTGGGAAGATCATGGAACAGATCCTCCTAGAAGCTATGCTAAAGCACATGGAGGCCAGGGAGGTAATTCGAGATAGCCAGCATGGCTGCACCAAGGGCAAGTCCTGCCTGACGAACCTAGTGACTTTCTATGATGGTGTGACATCTATGATGTCTGTTCGGTGGATAAGGTGGATAAGGAACTGGCTGGATGGCCACATCCAGAGGGTAGTGGTCAATGGCTCGATGTCCGGATGGAGACCGGTGATGAGTGGTGTCCCTCAGGGGTCCGTACTGGGACCGGTGGTGTTTAATGTTTTCATCAATGACTTAGAAAGCGAGATCAAATGCACCCTCAGCAAGTTTGCAGATGACACCAAACTGAGTGGTGCGGTTGACACACCAGAAGGACGGGATGTCATCCAGAGAGACCTGGACAGGCTGGAGAGGTGGGCCTGTGTGAACCTCATGAGGTTCAACAAGGCCGAGTGCAAGGTCCTGCACCTGGGTCGGGGTAACCCCCACTATCAATACAGGCTGGGGGAAGAAAGGATCGAGAGCAGCCCTGCCGAGAGGGACTTGGGCGTGCTGGTGGATGAAAAGCTGGACATGAGCCGGCAATGTGCGCTGGCAGCCCAGAAGGCCAACCGTACCCTGGGCTGCATCAGGAGAAGCGTGGCCAGCAGGTCGAGGGAGGTGATTCTGCCCCTCTACTCTGCTCTGGTGAGACCTCACCTGGAGTACTGCGTCCAGCTCTGGAGCCCTCAGCACAAGAAGGACATGGAACTGTTGGAGTGGGTCCAGAGGAGGGCTACTAAAATGATCCGAGGGCTGGAGCACCTCTGTTACGAGGACAGGCTGAGGGAGTTGGGCTTGTTCAGCCTGGAGAAGAGAAGGCTGCAGGGAGACCTGATTACGGCCTTTCAGTACCTAAAGGGGGCCTATAGGAAAGATGGGGAAAAACTTTTTAGTAGGGCCAGCTGTGACAGGACAAGGGGTAATGGTTTTAAACTGAAGCAGGGTAGGTTTAGACTGGATATAAGGAAGAAATTCTTTCCAATGAGGGTGGTGAAACACTGGAACAGGTTGCCCAGAGAGGTAGTGGAGGCCCCATCCCTGGGAACATTCAAGGCCAGGTTGGATGGGTCTCTGAGCAACCTGATCTGGTTAGCGGTGCCCCTGCTCACTGCAGGGGGGTTGGGCTAGATGACCTCTAGGGGTCCCTTCCAGCCCAAAACATTCTATGATTCTATGATTCTATCTGTTGTTTATTCACCTATTTTCGGGCCCTACTATGCCATGTTTTCCCACTGGAAAGCATGCTTAAGGATGGGAGGCTGCCCTTTTACTTGCACTGAGCAATTCTGACTATGCTGTGCACAAGCGTCATTTAATAGGCACTTACTCAAATGCAGGCAAAGCAGGTGAGGCAGTTCACTCATTCTTCCCTTGACTGCTGTATGGCCTTGTCAATATGTTGCTCTCCAGACAGGGAGCACAGAATAAGACACCTACAGAAGGCCCAAGAAGGAGCCACAGCAATTTGTCTGCTCCAGATAAAAATAAAATGAGCTGTAGCAATTCCTTTTGCAAAGTGCTGCCAGCTGCACCACAGACAGACAAGAATTCAGCAGTGAGATTAAAAGAACTGTCATTCTCTGTCATTATTAATTCATTTATTTTTAGTGCTGCTAAATATGTTGTGCAAGGACAGCATGGCACGGTGCTTTCTTGCCTGTGAGCTCTTGCCTCACTGCATGCACTCGCATGCATTTCAGAGCATCAGTTTTAAACCAGCCCCTCAAAATACAGGCGTGGAGCCAGGCAAAGCTAGCCTGCTGGGGGAGCACGGTGTTCCGTCAGCAGTGCGGCACTGGTAAGTCCATATCAGGTTAATTTATTGTTTGAAATTTGTCAATACTATGCCAACAATAAATTAATAGAATCATAGAATCCTTAAGGTTGGAAAAGACCTCCAAGATCACCAAGTCCAACTGTCAACCCAACACCACTATGCCTACTAAACCATGTCCCAAAGCGCTACGTCTACATGTTTTTTGAACACCTTCAGGGATGGTGACTTCACCACTTCTGTGGACAGCCCATTCCAATGCCTGACCACTCTTTCAGCAAAGACATTTTTTCTAATACCCAATCAAAACCTCCCCTAACGCAACTGGAGGCCATTTCCCCTCCTCCTATCGACCGTTAACAGGGAGAAGAGACCGACCCCCACCTCACTACAACCTCCTTTCAGGCAGTTGCAGAGGGTGATAAGATATCCTGTCAGACTCCTCCAGGCCAAACATCCCCAGTTCCCGCAGCCACTCCTCGTCAGACTTGTGCTCCAGACTCCTCACCAGCTTCATTGCCCTTCTCTGGACATGATCCAGTGCCTCAATGTCCTTGAATATAATCTTCATAATATGGTTTAAACAAAGTCTCCTTTTTATTTTGGGAAGCAGACTCCTGTCTATTGCCTTTTTCTTTAGAGACCAAGGTAGAAATCAGAAACAAACATGTTTTCAGAGCAAATTCAGGTTAATCTAACTGCAGTATTTATTCATTTATGTATAATCAGTGTTTCTAGAAAAAAAGTGTTACAGCCCTGTGTTCTGCAACACACAAATTACCAGAGAAAGACCAAAACAGCAAACTAGCCAGATGTTTTGTCAGCCTAACAAACCTTCACAAAACAGCTTTCTGTTCTGCCACAGCAGCCACGGCTTTGGTTCCTTTCATCACCCAACCAAAGCAACTCATCTCAGCAATTGTTGTTTGCTAATTAGTTTGAGTTACGCGATCATAGCTGAGATTTTGGCAGCCTGTTCTGGAACAGATTTATTAATGATGATCAATTATGACCAGGTGGAATTTCTGACAGATGATTTTTTTTATTGTTACCTGACAATATATGGCAAGTCTTCAATCAGGTAAGTGCAGTCAACGACCTGACCCTGCCATCTGCCATCATTCCTGCTGCTGCTTCCGCCGTTTAGTGCCCACTCAGTCTCCCAGGTCACTCCCTTTCCTTCAGCTTAGCGTGGAACACAAATCTCTCTAATGAGCCAAGGCAGTATTGAAGACCTGTCATTCAAGCTGTGCCTGGTTTCATCTAGCACAGCCACTGGAAAGCTCCACTTGCAAGATGGGCTGGTGATGTCTCCAATAAAAATAGCACTGAACCAGAAAAAAAGCTCACTAAGAGAATTTGCAAAATCCGCTAAGTTTCCCAGTTCTCAAGCTAAATAAATGTAGGGCTGCTAAGAATGATAAATAGCAAATTTTTTTTACAATTTGACATTTTAACTGATTCCATGTTCTTTGCAGCACTGCAGCTCATTGCAGGTAAGACAACTGCATATAATACCGTGACAGCTAGTTGTGATACTCAGCGTACCACAAGTACATCACTGCTGCAGAAGTAAGGACACCAAATAAGAGAGGGCAGAGTGCTGTGGTGCACATCTGTGTCCATACCTCACCACATCTGGGGCGCGTGCAGAAGCACATTTTCCACAGCAAGATGGAGCTCACCCATTTTTTTGCCCTTGCGTGTGGGTGTGAGGGGCCAGCAACAAGCAGCCAGGCTGTGGAGCTCCTCCAAGCACCCCAGCTGCTTCCCCAGAGCTGTGTGGGAAGCTGCTTAATCCAGGTTGGTTCAGCTGGCTCTGGAAGCCCTGCTTTCCCCACGTTACCTCCTTCTCCCTGCTAACTCGTCTCCCCTCACCCATGCCAGCCAGGTAGCCTCCAGGGAGCTCAGCAGGTATGGCCAGCACAGGCACACCGTAGGATTTGCTCTGAAAAAGGAAACTGTTGCCAAGGTGGTCCTTTTTCTGTCTTATCCATCTTCTGATTACAAGACACTTCACAGAGAAATCAGTACAAGAGAAACATGGACATACTAGAGAAAGTTCAATGAAAAGCCATGAAGATGATGGAGAGACTGGAGCATCTCTCCTATGAGGAAAGTCTGTGAGAGCTGGGACTCTTCAGCCTGGAGAAGAGAAGGCTCTGTGTGTGTGTGTGTGTCTCATCAATGTATACAAATACCTGAAGGGCAGGTGCAGCGAGGATGGAGCCAGGCTCTTTTCAGTGGTGCCCAGTGACAGGACCAGAGGCCATGGGCACAACCTGAAACACAGGAGGTTCCCTCTGAACATCAGGAAACGCTTTTTCACTGTGAAGGTGACCAAGCACTGGCATAGGTTGCCCAGGGAGGTTGTGGAGTCTCCCTCCTTGGAGATATTCAAAAGCCATCAGGACGCGGTGCTGGGCAAGTGGCTTTAGGTGGCCCTGCTCAAGCAGGGGGTTGGAGCCGATGACCTCCAGAGGTTTCTTCCAACCTCAACCATTCTGTGCTTCTGTGAAATGATTCTTTGTGCCTTCAGCCAGGCAGATTTGGGCATGGGGGAAAGGGGAGCAGAAAGTAAATACATCTCTTAAGGAACACATGAACCTCTGTCTCTCAGCAGCTATCCTTTCCCATTCAGGTACTTATGGGAGTGTTACAGCAAACATTGGAGGTGCTTGCAGGCTCGGCTTCATTCATAAACACAATCCTCTCTCTGGAGCACTGTTGACTCTTTTCTAGGATTGGGAAGGTAAGTTTTAACCTACACTCAAACAAGCAGTGAATTCACAATTTAGAGCTGATCATTACCCTTTAAAGGTTTGGGATCAAGGGCTTTGGGATCAAGGGCCAGCTAGAGAACTTCTCTGAACGTGACTGCCTCTGAGCTAAGAGATCACATAACGCTGACCACAATCTTTTCTGTCATCTTCTTTCTTCTCTCCTACCCTTTTTCTGCACAGGACTGAGAAAAAAACCCCACCATCTTCTCTAGGTACAAGAATAACGTAATTCAAACCTACATGGACACCAGAGAAAACCACCCCCCAGCACTATTTCATACAGAGGGGAAAAACTCAGTGAAGTATGTGGTAAAAATCCAGCACTTCTCAAAAAGTAGCAAATATTCCAGAAGCCAAAATAGATCTTTATGACCCGAAAAACAATTTTATCTTTTTCTCCCTGCTTGCTCCCCTGTAGACCCTGTCTGCATGTTCAAAGTAGCAGGTTATGACTTGCTTTGATTTTGCTTGCTCATCATCATGCAGCTCAGGTTTTACAGCTATAAAAACTCCACTGAATTACAGCTTTAGGGGTATTGACAGGATGTGCTTCAGTTCCAAGACAGAACTTGGAGGGAGGACTGCAGATGCAGGAAAGCTCTCCTTGGCAACATAAAAAGCCTCTGTCCAGTGTGCACAACTTCCTTGCTGCACTTAATGGCCTGAGAAGAGCACAGCACAGTAATATTTGTTGCTTCATCTCCTAATGCACTAGCTGGAAAAAAAAAAAAAAGAGCTGAGTTTATTGATGTGTTTTGTTCATTATGAAGTGTATTGTAGTCAATGTTAGACTTTTATTTTCTTCGGGTGGGACTAAATTCATTAGGTATTGTCTGCTTTCGCCCAACTCCTCTTGGACACGTGCTGGTTTCTAACGTTGTTATGAACCTTTGCATTCATTTTACTGGGTGCTGTATTACATCCTTGGATTTACCTCAGCACCGCGTTTACGAAGATCAGAGTGGTTATGCTGCAGCAGCGTGGCTGCTCCAGAGAGGCCACCAGCAGCAAGCCCTCCTCTTGCAACAGACAGAAAAAAGGACAGGAGCACAGGAGCTCAAAGAGTGCGAGCAGCGGGCTCTCCAGAGCTCTCTGCTTTGGCTCTACCAGAGTGTGTTCAGAGTGTAAGGACAAATCACTGCACAAGATACATCCCTTGAATAGCAGTTGGCCCAAAGACCCAGAGCAATGGTCTCTCAAGTCGTCTTAGGCTTAAAGTGTAGATTCAGTATTTCTCTGCTCCCTGTACAGGAGTAGTTTGTTTCCCCTTATCCCATGCTCAACACTCTTGGGAAGGAAAAAAAAAAAAAAAAAAAAAAAAAAAAAAAGAGTGTATCTACCTATTTTTTTTCTGTGAAAAGAGGAGGATCAGGAAACAAGGCAAAGGATTTCCATTTACAGGGTGTGCTGGGACTGAGTTTCACTCCTTGGCAAAGCTTAGTCCCTGCAGGACATTACTTACATGCATACATACTTACACACATACACCCCACCTCCTGGTTTTAGTAAATTAGTTTAGCCCCTGTCCTTGAGCTGTCTCTGTCTGTGAACACAAACTCCTACAGGTGCTCTACAGGTAAACTCCCCCCCCCCCACTTTTCTTCTGCAGGCCCTCGTGATCCTCCCCCCAGGAGCAGATGCGTGCCTCTGCTGTGTCTCCTCCAGGCTGAGCTTCTGAAATATTCCCCATGGGAAAGGCTGAAGCAGCTCCTCACCGATGGCCTTTCTTTTGAAAAGCAAGAGGAGACACTTCAAGGGAAGCCAGTGAGGTCAAGGAAAACCAGCAGCGATAGCAGCCTGACCCAAATAAACAAGAATGTACTGCAGAGAAACCCTCTGCAAAATAATTTCTAAGGAAGTGGAACAAATTGAAATACACTAGTGGATCTAATACCAATAGGAAATCAATGATGTAAAACATTTAAATATGTAAACAAAATTTCAGCAGCTTATGAGCTATCAGAACAGCTATTTCCTATGAAATTTGGACATGCATTTGCTCCCTAAAATACCAAGAGGTTCATTGCAAAACACACCAGCAATTATGCACCATGGGGTAAGGAAAAAACTGTCTAGCAAAACCAGGGAAAGATTTTAATATTTTGCAGGGCTTTGGGATTTAGAAACTCTTTGCCCTTGTGATTCATGGCAGTCAGACTTCTCTGTTCTCTAGCATCTTTCCTTTGGTAAGTCATAGTAAAAGGGAAAAAAACTGCAACCCCCAAAGCATTTGTAAAAAAAAAAAAAATTCCCGTATTTTGTCAGGACTTCCAGCTTCTCTTCTGCCCAGCAGTTAAGCTGGTATAAAACAACTTTACAATAGCTTAAAGAAATAGATTTGATGCTTTGATTTCAGCTGATATTTCAGTTTATTCCGCTATTATTTTTCCTGTGTTGGTGAAAACACACTTGGATTAATTACCTAGTCATCAAGGGTTTTGCCTAGTTTTTATTTGCCCCCCCCCCCCTTTTTTTTTCCAACGGTTCACCTTCTTCTCACGCAATCTTCCTGAAATAAATACAAACCCAGTCCATTAGAGAGGAGCTACGAACTGTATCCTTAACATGAGCTCTAACCAGGATGAGTTTGCCCAGCCGTGCCTGGGAGGCTCAGGTCACACTGAGGTCTGCAAAGCCATCAGCCTGTCACTACAAGCACACTGCGTCCCTTGCTGAACAATCCAATTTTAAAAAATACTTAATGTTCTTTCTTCAGCAGTCTTATTTTACCACCCAGGAAGAGTCCCTCTATCCTGATGCTTAGTGCACACGAGGTATGCGGCTCTAAACCTTTCATATTTCTTGCTGTTTAATCACAAGCTTTTTGTTAATGTTATCTAACACAACTAATCATCCTAGCTTCCTATATGAAATGTATGTCAAAAGCCGAATTAAAATGACAGGGAGAAGATAAAGACAAATTAAATTAATATGGAAAGGGCTTTCTCCTACAGTACCTGGTTGAAGGTCAGAATCTCAAGGGTTCCAGTTGGGAACATGCGTTCACACTGTCCCAGCAGATGGGGCTTTGCCCTTCGGTGAGCATATGCCAAGGTTCTACCTGGATCATCAGAGGGTTGTGGGCTACCAACAGAGCTCTGGAGCAAAGAGCTGTGCCTGTCAGCACCCGGGGTTACCGATACAATGCTCCTACATGCCTCACTGACCACAGTTACACTCAAAACAAGATGCTTTTCATCATTTATACCTCAGGCATTGACTCCCGCATATTGGTACCTTTTTGCTCAGTCACTGTGCTTTTGCAGATGCTGTTGGACAATCTGTGAACAAGAAGAATGGCCAGGCAGGAGGGCAAGGTGCCACTTCCACACAGAAAAGATTTACACATAGCTACAACCCCGTTCCATGTCAACAGGACCATATCTGCACTACCCTGAAAGCTTTACCATCAAGGGACAACTTCAGCTCTGTGCTTCTTTTGGGACAGAGGCTATTGGCTATGACCTGACTCGGGAGCTCGTGATAATTGAGTTCACTCACACTACAGAAGTATTAGCCCATCACTAGAACTGGTCTGAACTGCATAATTTCAGAGCCAGCCAGCCAACATTGCAGTTGCTTCTGTGGCATCCCAGAGGTACCAGCATCAAAAATGCAGTATTTGAATACATGATCATCCTACCTAGTACACATACGTTGGCTAACGTTCAAGCTATTGAGTAGTTACAGCAATTTGTTCTCATAGGTCCTCTTACATGAGCTTCTGAATTACTTGCTGTCATCCAGAAAGTGATAAAACTACATTTATGAGCGATACATAAAATTCAAACGAGACCTTTATTTACATTAGGTTTTCAAGCGCTGGGTGTTGCAACATACATAACAAAATTTCATACTACATTTTTTATAGGAAATCAGGTTGAAAAGCTGATCTGCAGAATCAATTTGTCAAAACTGGCTAAGCAGAAAATGTGTCAGCTTGGTTTTAGAGTACTCTGATCAATTTTATACCGTCTGCTATCGTTCAGAGTATTCCTGATGTCAGGTTATAAAAACAGAGCGCTCATGCAGGTTAATTTACAGTGAACTCTCCTAGTAAATTTTACATTCTTCACTTGTTCAGAAGAGCAGGTCAATACTCTCCACATTGTCTCACAAAGCAATTACAGATCCAAATAGGGAGAAAACTAGAGCCATCAGGAGATTTTTAACAGAAAGAAGACTGGATTTAGCAAGACAAGGAGTCAGAACTTTAACTCCATGACAAACTGAATTATCATCCCTCATTCTGTAGAAAACAAATTGTACTTTAAAGATTAATCAAGTCCTTTTATTCCGTATTAACATTATGCAGCAACTAATATGAGTGTCTAGGTAAACAGAAACTTTATGAAATGTTTTGCTGCAAAGCTGACTTCAGTAATGCACGCAAAATGATAAAGTCATCAACTCGTTCACTGCCAGAAATAAAAAAAAATTGCTTCAGGAGCAAATAACACTGATTCATACTGTGCTCAAGCACTAGCAACAAACTCTATTAAACTTCACAGGGGTGAAAAAAAAATAAAATCAAAGCAGCTTTGTTATCTTACTTGTGACACCTTATTTAAGTATCAGGCATTACCTCTTTACGTCAGCATAAATATGTAGCCTTCTACACCTTTTATGATGTGGTTACAGACACAAAAATGTTATAGGAGAAAGCAAGAGCTAGTTCAAGGAATTTCAGACTTTGAAATCAGCAAGATACAAAGCTAAAATTCATATGTTCCTTTTCAAGTTATGAATACTTTCACTAAAACATAAATATTTTAACATATATTAATTTTAAAATTTAAATCAATATGGCAGAATTATTGTTAAAAGCACATATTTACAAATATTCTTTTTTCCATACATAAAGTATTTGGCATAATTATAACAATCTTACTGCATACACAACTGTTTGCTTCTTTTTCACATAATGGTACACTCCTTATTAAAATTTACCAATTATGTACAAAAATACTTGAACATTTATTATAGAAAACCTCTATAACTACCGTCAACAGCTTGTAACTGCTGAAGGTTTAATTGAGAGAATATAAAAAGTGGTCACTTTCTTCCAGTTAAACTATCAACAAATCAAACACACAGCTAAAATCAACATGAGCTTCCCAACAAAAGAGGGAGAATATTTTTAACAGCATGATTTAAAATGCAGTTCACACATCTGTTCCCAAGCACATGTTAAACAGTCAGTAAAAGAAAGAGGATACAAAAAATACATACAGAAGGTGCTTTTTTTTTTTTCTTCCCCTCCACATTCCTACGGCTTGGCATTAACTTTCCAGAGCTCTTCAGATGCCAATCACTAAAATACAACCTAAGGCCAAACACCATTCTCCTACAATAAAGATGATGGTGACAAACTCAAGCTAAAAAGCAAATCCAAAACCTGACTCCATTGGTACATACACATCCGAAGAGCTGTTCAGAATATTTGCTAGGTTTTTACAGAATTATTGAAGACCTTTGCAATCAGTTTTTGAAATTTATTGATCAATATCCAGTGATTTGTATTTGTAAAAATTTGTTCATTTAGTGTATTGCCTTGGTACTAGTCAGTACCGATCCTTGTACACAAGTTAAACGAACAATTCATTTGTACCTATTTCATACACAGATTGTATTTTAGGGTGAACTTTCAAAACCAGCAGAGAACCTCCGCTAGCAAACCGCTAGCTTTTTAAAAAACAAAACAAAAAACATTAACTGGAAGAATAAAATTAAATTGCACCTCAAAAGAAAAAGGATGTGTCAGGTACAGTAATACACTAATGGCACAAAACCTTATCAAGACTCACCAGAATGGTGCTGTATGCTGAATGAAATGCAGGTATTTTTCCACCTTAAAATTAACATAAACCAAGCATGTGTTTCAAAA
Organism: Gorsachius magnificus; assembly: GCA_034008185.1. Lineage (NCBI taxonomy): Eukaryota > Metazoa > Chordata > Aves > Pelecaniformes > Ardeidae > Gorsachius > Gorsachius magnificus. The sequence goes on from CM067081.1 coordinate 187,730,748, forward strand.
ATTCCAAACCACATTCTTAACAACAGTTCTCTGCAGTATAACTTGCATTATATCTCTGTTTTTCCACAGACATTTGAAATGACCAACCTGTTCATCGGATAAGAGAAACAACTTTCAGCCTACTTGCAGAAACATCCTAGCCTACAGACTACTTTGTTAGAAAGCGTGCATTTATCTCTAGTAGTAAAGATCCAGTCAGTATATTCTGTATTTTGTAAGAAGCATTCGGCTAACTCAGATGAGAGTTGTAGGGTTTTAGATTTAAGTTTTTAAATAAAGTACAAATAAAAGCATTTATCAGTATTCACCACCATGAAATTAAAAAAAAAAATAAATCCTCTCATTCATGCTTCCTATAATATCTGGCAACCTAAATTAGTAACTTCATTTCAAATGTGCAACGTAATATTAATAAGCATTTAAAAATTACTCAAAAGAAAAGGTGGGCGAAATATTAAAGTGCCTAACTAAACGTGTTTTACCATTTTTAAAAAATATTACTTTTTAAACGGTAAAGAATTGGTTGCAATTAAATATAAAAGTGGCTTCTCATAGCTGAGAGACTTTGCGGGGCAGAGGCCTGGGCCGGGGAACCTGCTCAGTCCTCCTGCTGCTGTTTTCCAGGTTGTTTGGCCGGACCAGCTGCGGCTTGGGCGGCAGCGCCGGGGGGTCCGCGGTGGGTGGGATGGAGAGGCTGTGAGGTAGAGGAACGGGGCGTTTCAAAGTCCGCTCGTACACGCTGTAAGGCGGCGGGGTTTTACTTTCTTTTCTCACAGGCTCCTCAGAAACGCTGTAGCTTGGGACAGTCACTGTTGGTTCGCTGCCTTGGCTTTCAAAGCCTGACGTCTCTGACGTGCTACATCGGCTGAGCGAAGAGATGCCACTGCTGTAACTCCCCGACAGCACCGGGGAGTTGGATATGGCCCCCGAGGAATGATACTCCACTGGAGACGGTGTGAATGATTGCACAGACCCCTGCTCGAGAGAAAGGGCAGAAGAAGAATTTACCTGGAGTCAACGAGGGAGAGCGTTTCTGTGCTCAGACTGAGAACACATGGAGATACAGCGCACAGATTCTGAGGCTTGATAGACATAAAGGGTTGCGTCCCCGTTTAATTAAGATCCCGTAAGAAACCAATAGCGCTCATTTCGAGAGTGCCCTGGTACACCATGTTCATGCCAGTGAACACAGTGTTCATGCCAGTAATTCATGTAAGTGGAAGTAAACCTGTATTTAAGTGTTATCTTACTATCATAATACCCTGGAAAAATCTGGAAGCCTTTAAAATGAACCCTCGGTTTTCCCAGCTTTAAGTGAGATGCATAACCCGGCGCAGGGCATACCTAGTGGTGTCCTGCCCCCTAACGCCAAAGCACAGGGCCTGCATCCCAGTCACTGCTGCTACCTCAGCCTCTCACATTCCAAATTCATTTTCCAAAGCTTTTCCTCACGGTTTTAGTGCACCGTCACGCAAGGAAAAGTGCATTTACATGGTGGCATCACCTCCGAGCATGCCGTAATACCAACGTTGGAGGCGAAGCGCAGGGCGGGTGCCAAGCTCGTAGCCACTGCCGGGCGCCAGCCCTGTTCCGCCCGCAGCCGGACTTGCTGTTCCAGGGCAGCAGCCCGAAGGCTGTGAGGCATCGCTGCTCCAGACCCCATTTTGAACTGCAGTTGCCTCCACCCGTCCTCTCCCCCACCTCCCAGGCCTTCCTGGGACACACCGCGCTGCTTGCACGGAACACAAAGCACCACTGCGGCCCGGGGGATGAGGGTCCGGCGGAGGGCAAAGGTTGCAAATGGCCGCACCAGCGGCCTTGCAGGTCTGTGGGGGAAGGCGAGGGATGGGGAGCTGAGGGCCCAAGCGGCAACAACAGTGCTGACGAAGAATAAAAGGCAGGGGCAGTAAAGCCCTACCTAAAACCACTGAGCAGTCCTATTCTGATGAAGCAGCTTCAACTGAAAACCGTCAAAGGTTAAACCATGCTTTGCAAGTTGAAAAGTTTTTGCAACGTATCTAATTTTGACTGGAGCCATCTGAGACAATCTAGACTTAATGGCCTCAAACACAGGCTAAAAAAAAAAGGGATGGAGAAATCACATCAGAGACAAATTTCTCACCCCAATTCTTGTTAGACTGGTTGGCGCTCGGCTGCTCAGCTTGAGGTGAGAGTGTGAGCCGTGCAAAGGGTGGGGAGGGGAGGAAAAGGAGAGGGGCACGGTGTATAGAGCTGGCTGCACTGACTTTATGCTGCTGAGATAATCTTAGTTATCCATCTAGGACTGGATCCACAGTGCACTGCAAGCAATGGGAGAAAAAAAATCTTCATTTACTTCAGGGGTTTTGTACTAAGATGGCTTTCTCTGGCAGCAGGGAACAGTTGGAACAAAGGCTAAAATTTGAGCCCTGTATGTGGCTAAGGAAAAGCGGAGCAAGTGTTGAAGACATTTCAGACACTGAGAGGAGCCTGTTTAACTACTTGTTTCAGGTTCCATTCCTCTGCGTGTGAGGAGGCTGCAGCTGTACTCCTACCCCACAAACGTCCAGGTTCAAGGTTTTCAAATAAATGATGTAATTGGTTCAAGTTCCAAGTCCATGTCTGACACTTGGATTAAGTGACTGTAGAGGAGATTAAGGACCTTTGCTTTTGTCATTCAGAAAAAGAGCAAATATGTGTAAACCCTGGCTGCTTCAATTTAGGAGCTGAGCAGGGGTAAGCACTTGGTTCCTGACAGCAGGGCAGACTGCTTGTACCAGTAGTGAGCAACAGTCTAGACACCAAAACAGTCTGGAAATTCATGGATGCTCAAAGTGAGATCCAGCAACTCCCAGAATTATTTGGGGCCAGCATTCCTCTCCCAAGCAGCAATGCAGACTTTGGCTGTAAAATGCTTAAATTCTGTCCAGGCCTTTAGAAGAAAACATTAGGACAAAAATGGAAAAAAGGAAGAGTCGCTCACCTTTTGTACAAGCTCTGAAGAGCTTCCTACTAAGCAGCTAGTGCGAAACCTGGGATCTGTGCTCACTTCAGCAGAAGGTCTACTATGGTAATAGGGTGACAGGCACTCCGATGGCCAGCACAATTGCTCTGTGTTGAACCTGGACCACTGTGCAGCCACGAGTGGCAATGTTACAGGCTCATGGGATGACAAATGGGAGAATGACTGTGGACTTGTGATTAGGGACCTCAAGGGGAAAGGAGGCATTTTGGGGTGCCACTTTCCTCCTCCTCAGACGTGTACCTCTGCAGCATTAGTTAGGCACTGAGTTGCTGAGGGACAACTTTGGCAGGGCTCCCTCTGCCCTCGCACCTGAGTGCCTGAAGCACCAGGCATGCACCTTTCTATTTGCTCTCCTTCCAGGTTGTTGACCCTCATATTTCTAACTGCAGAATTCTCTCTGCTTCAATGGGGTGGCAAAGGCTATCCCCCAAGACTGATACTGTGCAGTCTGTCAATACCAGTGTTTGCTTGGAGTATTCAGGCTGCATGTTCATGTCCTCCAGTGCTGTGGAAGACATGGATTTCCTGGCCAAGTTTTCCAAGTAATATGCTATTGTGCAACAAGTGGGTACAAACACATTCAAATATCTTGAAACAGAAATGAAACCTGCTCAATTTAGCCTGGATCCCCAGTTGCTATGGGTGTTTAACTGCCAGAGAACCAATGCTTATTCACAGCCTGTGCTTAGCGTTTCCTACTGGCAGACTTCAAATTCCTTCCAACTTCTTACACAACCTCCCTGGATTGTTCTGCAGAAGGAATGGGTATTAAAATGACTGAAGCAAGGATTACTCTCTAACACACCCTCTAATCCAATGGCTCTGGATGCTGGAGGAGTAAGAGGAATAGGTTGCACAACAGGTTTTCCTTTGCTGGTATCTCCCTTTTGCCACTGTTGGAGACAGAATTCTAGACTAGGCAGACCATCAGGCACATCTTGCATTTATTTCTTACACTCTCTTCTGTCCACTGACTCAGGTGAGCTTAATTGTCCATGTAGGTGAGAAGCCTAGTATCGAGAGGCTAAAGAGTCTGAAGATTAGGTGTCTTGCCTGCAGTTTTGAAAATCTTCAGAGCTGCTGTAATTGTTATGGCCTCTCACTGTTGTGAATGGCTTTTGCATAGGCATATGATAATAAAAGGAAAACATAATATAATCCTAAATAATGTATATTAAATATATACTATCTACCCCACAACACATACAACGTGTCCCACAAAGGTGATTGACTGCAGTAAGACAGTACCTTCATTGGTGATCTGCCAGCAGGAGAAGGGGAAACGGAGGCTATGTGTCTTGCTGGTGATGCTGTAAAGTCAGAAAGATTTCAGTGCATACTTGGCATTACAATTTTCACTAAGAAATCTTTTTAAGTGGATAAGAGATCATTCTATACACTAGCATTATCTCTGTTTCCCTTTAAGTACTTGCCCAATGGCTGCAAATAGTTTTAGAGATTTTATTTATTTTGCTTTGTTCTCAGGATTATCTTGCAGTACAACCAATGACGTATAAGAAATTTCTGCATCCATCTTCTCTGACAAATTTTATATCACTGTAAATTGGTTTATATCCTACCAAATGGTAACAGGATTCAAAAAAAGTCATTATACTAACTTTTCCCCTCATCTTATTCTTCTTAAGAAATATATTATGTCTTTGTATGTCAAATAAGAAAAAGGACAATACATAATGTACCTATATCAAACATTTACCTGTAAATATACTGCAAACATGCCTGGATATACTTTGAGGCATAAGTCTAAAACATAAAAAGCGTCTTCACTCCCTCGAGAGCAATTATATTTCCTGTATCACTTAAGCAGCCTTTCTTTCAAACGGAAATTAATCTTTTGAAAGGCAAATTGGTTATAGTAACAGAACTCATGTACTTCCACAATTGCTGTGCATTTTCTGGCCAGTAAGATTCTTCGTGGTTAATGATAATTTCTGATTGCTAACCTCCAATTATCATAAGATCAAAAGATTAAATTTGATCATCCACTGTAGTCTGAAACTACTCAGTCATTAAGTGAAGGGGCAGTATTAGAAACAGAATGCTAGAGAGAACTTTAATGAGATGAAAATACCTACAGAGGCAGTTCTACAGCCTTCCATGTAGGTAATCAAATAATAAATTAACCTGCCCAAGAAGTTAAAAATTAATCAGAGTGGAAAGAATCTAAGCCCTCAAGTAAATATTTTTTTTACTGGAGCTCAGCCTGAAACATGCATTAACTCACCAGTCTGTGCAGGTCTTGGTGGTACGGGAGGAGATATAAGCTTTCCACTTTCCGATGTGTTTCTGGCTTCCTTCCCACTGTCCAGGCTCCAGCTGCTGGGGGTGGTGTTTACAGCTGGAAGAGAATGAAAAAGCTGATATAGGCGTCAACACTTCTAGCTCTCAGATGTGCCTTTACCCATGAGGGTAAAACTACAGAGACTGAAAACATTAAACAACTTAACAAGCATGCCTGAAAAGCTTTCATGATTACATCAGCATTTGAAAGGCTTTTAAAGAATGGCTGTCAATCTTCTGGTTGCCTGACGTATGTATGCATCTGGCTCTCAGGTCAGTTTGCGATTGCATAGCAGTTGGGACCATCAACAACACTAGCAGCTGAGACAGCACATTGGTGCACTGCAAATCCAGCCACAAAGTGAGATAAGCTTGAAGCCTGTTAATATAATCAGTTTATCTTTGCACCAGACTCCTATTTAAAGGTTTCTAGGCAGAGGGGAACAGACTATTCATAAACCATTTCTGTTGACTCATTTTATATACAGAAGGGACTAGAGAAAGGAACTCACCAAATTCCAATCAAACTCACTCAGAAAGCTCTCAGTGCTAACAGTCTTTTGTTGCCTGCATAGGCTACAAATTCAGAATTGAAAGAAGGTGGAAAGAAGGGCACAAAATGGAGGGAGTAAAAATGGAAAGAAATTAAGATGTCTGAAAAAAAAATCAGATGAAAAAATAATTGTGGACTAAGAAAATTTACATACACGGTAGCCATGGTTGAGGATCTCTGCTTGATCATGTAAACTGATTATCACCTTGATATGTATAAAACTGGCTGTTGCATTTGTCTGTGCGACTTTTACCAAATTCTATGACTTTATAATTGAATGATCCCATAAGGGCTGGAACAGCTTCCTTAATAGAACTGGATTATCTCGCTTTATCAAGGAGCCACCAATATTGGAAAGAAGTCAGACAGACAGAAAGACAGGGCATTTAACAAGGACAGGACAAAAGCAAACTTAAAATCCACATTTTTTTTTTTTTTTTTTTTTACATGTCCTGTAAAAAAAGCAGGAAGAAGCCTGCTTCAAACCTCCCCCCCCCCCCCCAAAAAAAAATCCCAACAAAACCCCACAACCAAAAAATGCCCCACCTTCAAAGCCTCAAACCTCTTCCCTTGCCATGACAGTTTCCTTCTTGTCTGCTTATTCCATAGTTATGAGTGGAGAACCACATGCAAGGACTCTGTGCTCATTTACAAAGATGAAGTGAAAAGCAAAGTATTGTTGCTAACTGATGGTATCAATTATTGCTACTATAGCAACACCAAGGGCTCTCAGGAGGACTGGAATCCCACTATACCAGTATATGCCAGACTTAATACAAAAAGTACAGTACAAATAATATTTGTTTCATATCTGCAACAATATTCTTTCAGTATAATTGCACATTAGTTGACCCTGAGAACAGCACACAGAATAATCTCTTTTCTAGAGAATCATCTTGCTTTTTTATTGCCAAAATATGCAATACATTGTTTGCTTTTTATTGTAGGCTGTCACCTAGCAGTATGGTTTTGCCCTCATCCTAAAAATGACTTGGCACCAGACCTGGGTACTTCTAATGCCTGAAACTTTTGACAAGCCATTTTTTCTTTTAAGTCATCCAAGCAGTCATTTCTTTGGACTGCTAAAGTCTCCAGGAAAGAATATTTTATTTTAACAATTCTGTAATGTACTTGGCTGCAGAGCCCAGTGGAAAAGTTTTTCCATTTCCATGTTCAATTATTTCATATGTTTTTCAGCCCTGTCAAAAATTCCGCACTTGAGCTTTCATAAAAACTTGGACACAAAATTAGTTCTAAAAATCAGCTCTTATTGATGAAAATCTGATTCCTGGTCAGTTCTTGCTACAGTATATTCTTAAAATATTTATTTTCAGTGCACCTGTTTTACTATATACTTTATTCAGGGTCACAAAAGGGCACAGCATAATGAAATGATGGAGCATATTATGGATGTGGAGCACAACAATAACTGTGCCAACAATACTGAATTTCTCCATGTGCAAAATTACAGAAGGCCGTATTTTGTCTACAGTATTTCGTAAGTTTCTCATTTACTCTAATTAAAAAAAAAAAAGAAAAAACTGAAACAAAACCCCCCAACAAACCACAAATTGATCTTTTGTGTTCCATCAAAGTGTAACCAAAAGCACAGTGACTTATATTTGGTAAAGAGAATTTGCAGGTACCAAACTTCAGGACTCTATCCATTTCTTCAGCTTCTCTCTGCCCCAGTCTCCACAAGTTCATCTCCAGGGTTCATCACCCCATATGACTCTCTTGAGAAGCAGAAGGGACAGCTCCTGCAGGCAGCCTGCTGCAACCTGCTGCTCCATCACCCCTTCCTGAAAACTTCTGTGCCCTTCTGAGTGCAACACTCCATTCAGAAAAACACTGCGTTCCCTCCTTTTTAGCAAAGTGTTTTGAAACTTTGTTAGTTTGAGTGTTAGCATAAACTAGTTAGTTAGAATGTTTTGAAACTTGAATATGACAATATACGCTCAAAAGAATTAGCATTCTATAGGAATATGACGGATTAATTATATTTTCGTTGCTTCCAAGATTGGCGTGGTGCAGCGTTTCCACTCACCTTTGTCGGGGCCGGGCAGATTGGAATCACTTCGTGGCAAAGCACCATCTCCAATATGATTAAACAGCATTCTCTGTAAATTGAGAACAGCATGGTTTATGCATAGCTGCTGTTGTACTTCAGTAGCCTTTAAAAAAACAATTAGCTTTTTATTATTATCCCCACCACACAGGCCTACTTTGGAGGTAGAGTGATAAGCATCACCTAAGAGGATAAATAGTTTAATAAAAATATGTATATACAAATAGGGAGGAGACTAGTTTTCTGAAAACAGATGGAGGATTATTATGTACTGAGTTCTGACAGTTTCCAGCTCCCTAAAAAACAAAACAAGGCTCATTCCTCAAGTGGTATCTTGGTAGATTACTATGCGAGTGCAGGGATAGATTTGCAATAATTTCACTGCAGAATCAGGATCTGAACAAGGTGTAATGTTTGACAATGTTCAAGTCATGGCTTGTTATCTTAGAAGAGCATTGTGTATTATTTCCACCCCTGACTTTTTTGGTAACAGCATTCTTACTTCTCTTGTGGATAAAAGTTGACCTATAAAGTTTGTTTGTCTTTCCTTTTCTGAATATTCGTGTTGTTTTTTTTTTTTTTTTAAAAAAAACCACAGTAAATTTATGAAACAATTTTAAAATTCCACCAGTTATTTCTTTTGACAGCATTCAAATAATCTGTGGGTCACTAGTTTATCTTGATAACAGATGTAAACAGCATCTAGTTAATCCTACAAGTAATTCAGATGTACTTTCCAAACAAAACGAGAACAGATGAAGTTTACTTTTTTCTTCCCTTTTTTTTTAAAGCAAGATCAGACAATCAGTGAAATCCAAATCAAATAAAATCTTCTTGTATCTCCTTCCAGCATTCACAGAGGACCGAGTCAGCCAGGCACTACACTGTTGTTCCACAAGATGGCAAACCCAGCTGCAAAGTAACATCACTGATCTAACATGTTGCAGTTCCATGTTACAGAGTGAGGAACAAATACTTGGCCAATTCAGCTTGACTTAAAACATCTCATAGAGATAATGCTTTGGTGGACTTTGAGCTATGTGAGTTTTGCCTATCTATGCTGCACTAGAGTCCATACTGGATCAGGTAATATCTATTTTCCTGGAGTTACCATTAAACTGAGGTGGTGTAACTACACGTGTACTATAATGTGACAGAAAATGTGACCATATGTTTCTGCCTGGTCTGGATTGAACGTTCACTGCCCAGTGAGTCTGCAGTGCACTAGGATCTGGTGGACAACTGTTGAAGTCTGTTTTCTGTTGTGAAGGTAAAGAGCAAAGGCTGAAAAAGCAACTGAAATTGGAGGAGATAGAGACAAAAGCTGAATGAAATACAGAGAAACGAGGACATACTAAAATAATGAAATATAAAACCATTGGAAGAACAAGAGCAATTACAGGATGTTTAATGAGATGCAAAAAAACCCCAAAATGTGAAACCCAAAAAACTCCATTAGGAAGAACAATAGTGCAAAAACTAAGCCGTCTTGTTGACCAGCCAATGACAGCAGGCATTCCTCTTCAGAGTATGGGAAGAGCTGGAAGAGACACTGTACAATCGCTCAGCCAGAGATCAAAAAGCAAGCATAAATGGATGTTGACTGAAAACAGCTGTACATAGATAAACTTGAGCATCAATTTCAATGAGAGAAGCGGATGCAGTACTGCTGTGGTCTTGTTCTATGAAGTCCATCAAACTTCCTTAAATGAGGTAGCTATGGCCTGAAGGGACTTGAAGTGCAGGAATTTGCCTGTGTATCTCATCTTTCCTGTTTGAAAAACTAACGTGAAAATGGCATTCATTAAGCCATAACAAAGATGCTCATAAATGGGTGGTCCTTTCCTCATTAACTTAGTGTGAAGCTCCAACCAAGACTGTTGAAGTTAAGTGGTGTTAGAATAAAAGTAGAAAAGACGAGGAACAGTTTGAGCATCTAAATTCTTGCAGGTATCTCTAAGCTATTGCCTTACAATTGTCCTGAGGATTTCTTTTCCCTTTCTTAATCAGAAGGCAGAGAATCAGAATTTTGTTTCTGGTCACAGTCCATTTTTACTGCTCAGGGAATAGAGCACCAGAGAAAGAAATTGCACCTTTCCCCAGAAAAATATATCCTCATTTATGGTCATGAGGGCAGAAAGAAACTGTCAGACCTTCTCACCCTTGAAACATACTTCACTGTACGAGCAAGTTAATTTTCTACTTACCCTCTCTTGGGACACTGAGGGTAGAGACAGATTGGGAGATTTTCCTGCCGGGCGAGTCTCAGAGAGAGTGGAGACTGGGCCTACGAGCTCCTCAGCCTCCCTTATCGAATCTCGGGTAGAGTGGGGAATAGAAGTCGCATTCCACTTGGCAAAGCAAGAGTTTGCAGTCTGGGAGCAAAAATGGGATAATTTTTTTTTGCTGCAAACTGTAAAACCGCTTTACTTGAAGAACACCTCCTGGTCCTTACTGTACGTTGGTTTGGCTCCACTACCACTGAGAATGTGCCCACTAGATACATCAGTAAGTAGTTCCCAAGAACTCCCCATAAGTCTGGCTAAGCTTCTGTATTGCTTCTTAAGCCCTCACATAACAGCATGAGGACTTAAAACAAAAAAGAGGAAAAAATTAAATCAAGAGCCAATTCAATAACTGAAGAAGCGAAGGACAAGAATACAACTAACGAGAAACCAACAAATCATTTCTAAAATAAAGGAACCTGGACTACCAAGCTGGTTTTTTATCAGAGGCAAAGTTTCTGGCGGAAACAAGAGTGTTGAGAAGAGGGCCTTTCACACTGTACTTATGTTTTCTTCTTTCTCAGCTTCAGCAAGAGGTGCATTGTGTGATGGCACGGATTAAAACAGCAACTGTGTTAAAGGAAAGCACTTTAGGAAAGTAGGTCCATTAAGAAGAAAAGATGAAATAAAGATTCAAAACTGGCCAGCTCACCAAGCTCATTTTGCATTTCACATAACTCCAAAAGATACAGATTTCACACAGACCTATGTAACAGCAATTTTAAAGTAAGAACCCAACTCATTCTTTTCACTGGAGTAAAAAAATTTCTATCTTTCTTTTCTGAAAGTACACTGAAAAATAGGAATTGCCACATCAAGTGGGTTATTATCTCATAGTGGCTAGGATTATCTATTTCAGAAGAAATAAAGGGGAGGTCAACATGGACAACTGCCATGATAACAGTTTTTCTTCCTTTTTTCTTCCCTAGATTGAACAAATGCTGCTGTTTCACACAAGCAGGCTGTGTCATCCGGTAAGTCTTTGCATCTCTCTCTCACTGCAGTGAGTAAATATCAAAACCAGATCTACACCTAGACAAAGCAAGCAGAAATGTGATCAGGCACCGTGATCTATTCACATCTCTTCCATGTAAAATATTTTCAAGTATTTTCTTATAAAACTAAAAAAAACCCCTGAAAATTAACAGCAATAAGCAGACACTAAACCTGTGCATTTATCATCTTCTTAGCTACTTGAGTTCAGAGGCCTCCCAACAAGCTTCCTACCTGTGAGGTTTCCAAAGGAGTAGGGTAGATGGCACTGCAGGGCCTCTCTCTGGGGGACAGGCAAGAGTTTTCTCGGGAATGCTTATGTTTGTCAGACAACAGAGGAGACGCTAGAATATAAATGTGTCAAGTGATTAAATTCATGCAGTGAAACTCAGACATTACAGTTGCACACTTGTGACAAAGAAATCCTCTGTCCCTAGTAATTCATATTCCTCAAACAACTGGCTAAATTTGATGTCTGACCAGTGATATCATGCATGCAGAAATTCATCTGTGTAACTTATCAAGAATAACTTAATTTAGTTTACCACAGGAGACAAGCACTGACCTCTGGCACTGGATGGAGCAGAACTGGTCACATTAGGTGAAGCAGAATGAGTAGAACTCAGGCTTGAGGTAGACGGACTAGGCTGCATATAGAATAGATGCCAGTGTTACCACATCACACTTACTGGCTTGGAAACCAGAAGTTTATAACATACTTTTCACTAAAACAAAGAACTTGTAATTTGTTAGACTGGTTTCTCCGTATTTCAAAATAGCAAACCAGAATAAAGAGCATTAATGTAACTACACAAAGATATAGTAAAATATCAAATAAATAGAAACAGAATTAATATTTTAAAATAATTACATCACAACTGTGACAAATGCACAGAAAAGTCTATGTAAGGTCAGATGACTTCACATCATAATGCATTTGCTGCTTATTACTTTTGGAAAAAATGCTCTAAGTTAAAGAAGAAGAAATTGTTCTTTCTAAGTTAAGGAGGTTAAAAGCCCACTCAAAGATTTGTTTTCTAAAAGAAGCATCAGCAATAACTTTGAGATTTCTGAATGAAATAATAGAAGCATTAATTTAGTAAATAGCCTTGTAAGAAAGATTCTGTTTAGTTTGAAGAATGACAATAATTTGTACCTGCATGTTAAAAACTTCATCAGAGCTTTCTGATTGCCCGGTGATATTGCTGACTTCAGCAGAAGCTTGGGATGACAGTGATGAGGATGAATACCGATTGACAGCAGGGTAACTCAAAGGACTATTTGAAGAATAACGAAATACGAAATGGTTAACTCTAGTTGCCAGTCATAATTTTTCATGTGAAAACAGCACATATTTATTAATCTGCACAGTTTAATTTGGATTTATTAGTTGAGAGAGAGAGAGAGAGAGAGTGTAAATATATATATTGGCTATTCATGACTGTTCAGGCGGATCATACAAGGAAGCACATGAAAAGCAATGAAAGTATTTATGGATCATCTTCTGTGAGTAACAAAATCTATCAATTTCTAGTAATTTAACTTGCCTGCGTCGTGGTATTACCCTGGCACCGTCAGGGCTCATAGAAACAGGCATGGAATTTCGGCATACGCGAGGACTTCCATTTGGGAAATGAACAGGGCTAGCTTGTACACAGGCAGAAAATTCCTGGTGAATTGTTAAAGGAAGATTAATTACAATGAACATAGTATCATTAAGCATTTTATAAGATACATATTGTCATTTGAATGGGTATATCTGCATTTTTGATCAGCTTCATCATTAGTAAGAAAAATATTTTAACTTTTTGCTGATGACACTTTCCCTTTAGTAAAATGTGACTATTTTTATCTGTGATGCATGGAAAGTTTCTTAACTTCCTCTTTGCTTTGTGGTACTGTAAGAATGCTCGAAGTTGCAATGTGGACAAACAACCAAAAGATGTCACTATTTGTTGCTTACAAAAATTAAACAACCCTTACTGCAGTTTAACGGTCTCCTGGTTTATCCATGCACCTGCTCATGTACCTGTATTCCCAAGCTTGACTTCATCACAAAGAACTGATCCACCAGCTTTTTGTGCAAGGGCCTCATGTCCTGCGGCACCACCTTCTCGTGCACCGCCAAGCCAAATTCTAAGATCTGGGCCTGCAGAAGAGACCGGGGGAAAGAGAGGAAAAAAAATATTTTTGATGCATTTTCTTTAAGCTTTCATCATCAATTAGGATACTAATAAAAAAAAAAAAATCCAACCAAATTTATGTTGTATTAAAAGCATCTATCTAAATCCCTGACAGATGTGTAATCAAACAAGGCCCAAAGACCAAACCCAGTAATACACAAGAGGATTTATGCCTCTTCCCATTTTACTATTCAACTTTCTCAAACATCTGGCCTATGCAAATTCAACTCTAATATAAGAAACCACTACGGATACCATAGTGAAAAATCTGGCTAAATGGCAACTGTACAAAAGAGCAGTTCTAAATCCTAAATAAAAAGCCATTTTCTGTAAGAACAGTTATAAAAAGCATGAAACAACAGCAACGGCCACATCCACCAGAGACCCTGTAATATGTTTGCAATTAAGTCCGTGGTTCCCTATCCTATTCCAGCCCCCCAGAGACCTCAGGAAATGGTGGCTTTATGTATATTCTCGATGCAAGGCATGACAAACTTCAGAATAACATTGCTAAAACATTAATATTGCTCAAATTTGGTCTCGGGCATTTAAAATACTGAATTGGTTACATGAGGAATTAGATAAACTCAAATTTAAAAACAAAATAGCTACACGATGCTGTAATATCTTTGGATGAGAGCTACTAGCTGACGTTTTCAGGCAGCCTGCGAGCGGGCACACAGCTGCGCAGCTTCACTGACCCCGAGGCCAGGACTGCAGCACATCCCCCTGTGCACAGAGCCACCCCGCCCCTTCTGAACGCTCCGCGTTTTCTATTAAATCATCTGTGGGTGCCAGACAGGGTTTAACTGCCATCACCTGGAATTCACATTTTTGTCATTAACTTTAAGTTATTAACCCCATTTTTAAATTGTAAGGGTTAGCAAGAGTAACTACAGCTTGAAAAAACAAAACTGCAATGTAAATTACTATACATTATCTAAATGAAATTACAGTGAGCTCGGTGAACCTGTTCTGATTTATACTGTCTGAGGATCTGTCCCCTCAGCTGATCTGACCAAAAGATACCACAACGCTGATGAAAAATGGAATTTCCATCTTGCCAAATTCCAATACTCTGACCTCTTTATCCCAAGCTGGCAATAAAGTTTGAAATTTCAGCACACTGCATAGAACAAAGATAGGTAAATGTCATATTAAAAAAGATGAAATACTTAGTAAGATCATTTGATCAAAATAATTTATTTCAACATTTCCAAATGGAGACACTACATATTTGAGGCTGGTAGGTCATTGTCTTTATTATAAATAAAAGAAGAAACAATACAAAAATCATATAATGCATAAAATACTCACCTGTTTAATTTAATCACTTGGTGTTTCTTTTACTGCCTACCTACTTCTGCAATTATGAGATGTAGTAAGCTTTTTTGCATTTTTTTTCTCTTATGCTAAACCTTATAGTGAAAACGGTTGGTTTGTAGTATTGGTAAAATACATCATACAAGTATTTGCTGAAGCCATTGAACACTTCAATGAGAAAATGTTTATTCTGTCATAGTGGTAAAATATGTTGTGCAAATATTTGCATATGAGCACCACAAGACAAAAACTTGCCACTCATTCAACCTTTAATTTAGAATAGCTTGAAGTGATTAAGATGACGATGAAAAGGAATAGGAAAAAAAAATATTAATATGACCCAGAAACTTGCTTATATAGGAAGCTGCTGTTTACTTGGACTCTAATTCAGAAGATACTGAAGACCAATGGGTAATTATTAACCTCTGAAATTTTATATTTTATTTTGGGACACTTTTAGCTGGAACAGCTGAGCAGGCCACCCAGTCAGTCTTTTCCCCACTTTACCTGCTCGAGCATCAGCTCTCTCAAGCGTGTGATCTTCTCTCCATCCTCTGGATGGTTCAAGATGTATTCTTTGACAAAGAATGCCTAAGCAGAATAAAATCAAAGTAACATGAAGTGAGTAAAAACACATCACTTTTTTTTTTAAACAAGTTTCTAGATGACATTTTTGAAACAAAAGCTCCTTTCTACTGCAACAGAGGATAATAAATGCTAAATAATTAATTATTCACATATGCACTGGTGGAGACTATGGGCAAATAAAATGTAGCCACTCTTGAGTGGAATTTACCAGTTTTTCATTATCCAGGACAGATCCTGAATCAAATTTGGACACCTGAAAAATCAGAGTTGAAATCAAACACAGGTCACCTGAACTAAGTGTCTCTTCATTAATTGTGACATAGGAGTTTCAAATAATTACAAAGAGTTAGATTTTCCCGTCTTTTCATACAAGAAGCTTCATTATCCCTTAAGGATAAAGATATCTCAAGAACAGTATGGAATTGTATGGTATTATATGCATTGGAGCTGTGACATTATCTTCTTATTCACTCTTAACAGAAATAATGTTTTAAAGAACTCACAGTGACACTGGTGTCAAAACCCCACACTTTTCACTTCAGGAGCACCTGACCAAAATCCAGGTGTGTTCATGAGCTTACATGCCTTTCCACCCATCTCCAGTGCTCAAACTGTACCAGCTGTAGTACCCTGAAGTCATTTACCGACCAGCAATTGTCTGGACATAGCACTCCCCTGTTTGTTCATGATTGCATCTTTCTTTACATGACACCTATCCTACACTGCAAGGGGATTATATTGAATTTACAACAGTTTTCAAAACTATTCTGCAAAGAAAATGCCCAGCTGAGTGATTTCTAGACCTTCTCAAAAATGCATTTGTCACAAAAAGTGACTGCACGCATACCTATAGATAAACATGGTTTTCTATCCATAGAGTTGAGAGGATGATAGTGGCTGCTCTGTGCTGCACTTTCCTTTTGCACCTGTCTTAGCGTTTCCATCACATATGTCTTACAAGATTCTCCATCCAGCTTCAGCTGTTAAAATCTTTGCTAGGCAGAATCATTAGTAAATATGGGGAACAGTGGAGCTCGAGATAAATATACCGCTTCCTCTGATTCAATTCCAAAATTTCATGCTGTGACAACCTATAACAAGGAAGTTCTGAGACCTGTCTAGAAAATGCTGATACTGTAACGAAGAACATTTATTTTACATGGTCATTTCACTGCAGATAAGGAGACTTATAAGAATTCATGTTTAAATTGTTAAAAGGAGCCCTCTGATACTTGCTAAAATCCCAAATCCCGAACTTCTGCCAGCTGATGGGTGTTTTTTTTTTTTTTTTTCCTCTCGGCTACAAGCTTAATGTTCTTTCAATATCAAGCAGGTGGTGTCCAAGTGGTTTTGGGCTGAGATTTATACAGATCTATATTATGAGTCAGAGATGTAATAATCTAACTTCAAACAAAATCACCACTACTTTAGGAAAAAAAAAATAATCAGAATTTGACTAAATCCAATAACATTCCTAGAACCACTGGTTTCCAATAATTAATCATGAAAGTGCCTCTACTCTTCTAGCACACGTAAAGGAGCTAAAAGAAATGTAATACAGTACAAATTGCAGTTTGAAAGGCATTAGCGGGCACAAAACACACTCTTCCAGCAGTGTTTAAAAAAAAAATCAGTGGTTCAGTCTACAGCCATTTTTTAGCACACAGGAAAGTGCTGCATAATAACTATTATTTCCATAGATTTTCCTGGAATCTCTTCCTGTATTGAAACCAGTGCGAGCATAGCTTTAACACCTGCAGTACTGGCCAAAGCGCTGAATAATTAGAGATAGCTGCTTTTTATCCCATTAGGAGAAAAAAAACCCAAACAAAACAAAACCAAAAAAGGAGGGCAGAATCAAGAAGGCAGCAGCTGGCAAAAGGATTTTATTTGCTGGGTCTTACACTTCTTAAAGCTTGGAAATTGCCCAAAGGAAATGAGGATATATATAAAGACAGGGTCATGCTTACCTTAAGACCACATGCTCCAAGCCTGACTGAGTTTTGAGCTTTATACAGGGCAGAAGGCAAAAGCAAGTGGAACAGACAGGCAGAAAAAAGCATTTACAGAGGAGAGGAAAAGGAAGGTAGAAGATAAGAAGTAGCAAAACAGCAGGAAGACATATAAAGACTGAAAAAGGGACATGCAAAGAGAATGAGGGTGAAATAGAAACAAACAACCCCAAATCTCACAACTACTGCTATCAGTTTTGGTGTTTACAACACAGATTGTTGAAAAGTCCTATTTTAGATATATAGCAAGAGAGAAAAGGAGAGGACAGAAGGGAATCAAAACATGAAGACTGCCTAGGAGATCAAGAATTGCAGCTAAGAACAACCATAAGAAAGAAGCAAGCTAGAACCTTTAATATGATCGTGAAGAACGGAAAGCTATGCAGGGACACTGAGCTAGCTCTGACACTGCTAATTCAAACCAGACATAGCTCTGACATGACTGTGTTTCCCAAGGGACTCCCTTTCACGGCGCTTTACTATGTTAAATACTTTTGTTATTGTTGTTTAAAGGCAGCTGAGAAACATGAAGCGTGATGCTGCTTCGCTTTAGTCTCACAATTTTCATGACGTTGCAGCTTTGATGACAGATTCTAACACTACAGCGGACTCAATTTCTTGTAGTTCAATATAGATATGATTTTATCAAATTTAACACCGTTGAGCGAACACTGAATCTTGCAGCCTTTGAGACAAGTGCACACAATGTTACAAAACTTCGAATTTTCAATGAAAAGGAACAACCATCAGACTCAAGTTATTTCATAAGACTACTAGGAGAAAGAGGAAGATCAAGCTGGGCTGAGAAAAGAAAAATCCTTCCATTCTTTTTACTGTGGTTTCAAAATTCCATGGAACTTTGTGGAAATGCAGCATCCCAAACATTTAAGGTTTTTCTATGGTGATTCAGAGATGACCATAATGAGGAACAACTTTGGGGAAGAAATCCAGCATTAGACATTTCTTAATTACATGTATTATTTCTTACTAGATTTTTCCAGAAAATAGCTTTCCTTAAAAACTTGGAGAAGAGAAAGAAGGATCTAGAAAATTATGATTCTCCAAGATAATTTATTATCTTGTTAAGAATTTAATGTGTGTATATATATAATATATATACATACACATATATATCTTAAAAATAGAATGTCATCAAATGAAAGTAATCAGCCAGAAGTATTTCCTGGCCTGGAAGGGCAGGGAGAGGGGCTATATAATAATAATATAGTTACAATTAACTGTTTCATTAAAAATCCCCAAACAAAACACTAAAGAATGCAGGTAATTGTGAACTGACTCATCACCGGAGTAAGTTTATGGGACTACCTGCAGCAAAACGGTTGTTTCAATAATACATATTTAACATCACCTCACCCAGAAGTGCAATATAGGTATAGTTAAAACTATTATTAACATAGCGCTTTCTGTTCTCAATTCATACAGAGGAGCTCCATTTGTACAGAGAAAGAAATCGGTAAGACACTGCCTTATAACAGATTTTTAATAAACAGAAAATAAATTGCTTACTTCTTGGTATCTAGCAACTCCACCATTAACTGCTGCATCAATGACCCCATTCAGACACATCGTGAGAGGGTTAATATTTTGCATCTGTCGAGTTTGACACTGACTAATCAGTGTTCTCAGCTGCTGGTTCTTATTTTCTAAGACTTCAATAGCATTCTCAAGGGGACTCATTTCCACCTGAAAGAGGAGTGAGGAACATCACAAACATACTTAATCTTCAGTTGAAAGATGAAATACATTAAAGATAATTTTTGGTTTCTTAAAAGACGACTGTTATTCTATGTTCTAGAGTATTGGGGCAGAAAAAGTTCTTCTCACCTGGGCTACATTCTCTGAGTGTACACTCTGAGCACAAAGAGAATTAATTTCATCATTTAATCAAGGACCAAAATACACAACCCTTCCTTCTCTTGTAGATTCATTATCTGACCTTGAGAGATATTCAGCCCATGCTGCAAAACACTCACACGCTTCAGTCTGTGGTGGAATCGTTGGAATTCAGGGCTAAACTGCCCTTGGTAACTTCACCTAAATTGGGTCTTAGGTCAGGAAGAGCTTCACCATGCTTAAGGACACAGAGCAGAGGCTAAGTATGGGCGGGGTAGTTCCCCCACCAAAAGTGAAGTCAACAACTAGATGTTATGGATGAGGAGTTTGAATGTAAACTTTGAGCTAAGATGCTGATCAAGTTATAGTCAAGGGCAGTCAGTGCCTGTGCTTTCTGGAGGATGATGAAGCTTTTCTCACAGGTAGCACAAACTGCAGGAAAAGCGAAAAGCTAAGTGATGGGAAGAGTACAGGCCTGCAGTTGCCATAATTTACTAAACTATACAAGCACAAACCTGAGTCAGGATCTAGTACATACCCAGGAAAAATTTTAGTTAACTTTTGGAAATGGTGAGTGGAATGGTAACATGATGGTAAACTGAGGATCTTCATATTAGGGCTTATATTAACCTAGTAAAGACTCAGTAGGATTCAACTAACGAAATTTCTCATGTGACAAACAATTGTTTGATTTTTACTAAATTCCATTTTTGTTTTTCTACAGAATATGAGGATGGTGAATGAATGACATTCTGTTGCTATTATAAAAGAAAAACACAATCGAGTTTCAGAGAAAATCAGTTGCACAATTGTATCCCTATATTTAATGTGACTACTGTAAGACTGGCTTTGACAGGAAGGAAAACAGTTACAGATATTATGCTCCTGGGCTCAACAATTGACCAATTATTTAGAGATCTTTATATGAGAAGCACTCTTCCAAATACATCTGAAATGTATTTAAGGATTTTTCTAAGGAATACAACAACAAGGAAGGAGAAAAAATTACAATGTGTCAGTAACAGATTGCTCCATTAGACCCTATTCCTACAGGTTCTGTGTAGGCACGCTTTCCTGCCCATGCTGAGATCTGGGAACTTCAACAGAGTTCTGTGCAGACATAGAGATATACCCACACGGCGTTCATTATAGTACAGGAACTTGGAGAATGTTTACTTTTCAAGAATACCAAAAGATATGTTAAACTATAGATATTCTAAGTATTAAACGTTACATCATGCTGAGTTTTAAGAAAGTAATTTGCTGACATTAAATGTTGCCTTTGGCTGCCCATTATTTTTCTCAACTTTTTTCCTCAACTGTTTAAATGAATTATAAGCGTGGTTCTTAATAATACTTTTCAAGGTAAGAGAAACCAGACAACTCAAAATACTTTGTAAATAATTTTGTTGTAGCCAACTTGAAAACTTGCTCAAAGAAATTAGGTATGGGTAATAAAACTTAAAGTAGTTCATCAGCTAACATATGAATAAGGAAGAAAACCAACCCACGATATGCATTACAATCAGTCTCATACTCACTACTTCACGTTTTTCCACTTCAAACCAACGAGATATTCCAGGTAAACTCTGTACCAAGATCAGTGTGGTTCTCTCCACCCACAGACTCTACAATAAACAAAACCAATTTATTTCCCAAATTTACTTCTATATTTTTCTTAATTATTCCCCATTTTCTTTATTAATACCTTCATTTACGTAACAGTATACATTAAAAAAAAATATCCAAATTTCTACTGAAATGTCTATCCCAGAAGCTCACTTTCCTCCCTACTTTTTAGTACCTACTACTAAGCAGTCATTTCTGCTGATCCGTCACTCTTAAACATGGTATTATTCTATATTATATGTTGTTCCCTAATCTCCAAAAGTCACTCATGACTGAATTAGCATTTTAATATTTACTTTCTGAGATAACATCTGAGAAGAGGGAGAGTTCAGAAGCAGAACAACTTACAGAGCACACAGAGCGACCAGCTCTCCTCTGTGAAGTCCTATTTGAGATTCCACAATGCGTGGCTGATGGGATACTCAAATGTACTACTGTTAAACACTTTGCACAAGAGGTTTGTAAAACGACAAATCAACACACAGGATAGCACTTACACAAAATACGTATATGCTCTACAATTAAAATAAAGCCCTAAGCTCTAGTTAGAGGACAACAGTGACTTGATTTAGCTAATATATTACCTTACGGTTCTCTCCTCTATATTTATAACAGAATTATTATGGGATAATTCTCTTTGTGTGTCTGAATACCAGAATATATTCTGCATCAGGATGTAAGTGTTTCTAGTGGGTCAGAATTAAAATTACACCAGAAGAATGTAAGATGAATTTTCAGTGTGACATTTTTATTAGGAGGAACAGAAGCAATTTACATATTAGGGAAGGATTTTTTCTTGATATCACAGGAACAGAACATTATGCTGTAGTTTAGTCAAAACTGTCTCTCCCTTGCTCTAGGGAGAGATAACTTTTGGCAATCCTGTCCATACCCCAGATTACCTACTTAACAACATTTTCCCATCTGCCTCATAAACTTCTCTGGAGGCTGCTCTGCTGTCTCCAGTTCTGCCTTCTGTGTATCACTGATGCAAGAAGAAATGGGTACTTTTTTTCTCCTATTCCCATACAAAACAAGACCTTCCCATCTCCTATATATTTTTCATAGTATTTTAATTAAAATGAGAAGTGACATAGTCAAACCTCTAGAGAATTTGTTATACCACACTCGGTTGAATAACACAACTGTAGACGATGTTTCAATAACACAACTATTGTTGATGTTACAAATAAATCCACAGGTCCAGTAGCTTGGGAAAGGGCATGGTACTTTACCTTGAATTCATTTTCCTTGTCCTTGGTCCCTTTGTGAAATGGCCTGTCATACCGGAATCGCCAGATGTGATTTACTTTGTAAAAGCTCTTGATGTTATTGGGAATGCCATCTCTCTGCAGGACTTCCTGGTTTTCTGGAATTGGTGTCACTGCATAAATCTGCAAATCTACATGTAAAGAGTTAAGGCTATCCCACTTCATTACATTAGCAAAGCATATTGACTCCTGAAGCATGACAGAAGAAAAGGTCTTTAAAAAGTGTATATCATGAAATGCTTCTAGACTATTGATGGCTTGGGAAAGGAACCTGAGAGATTTTTTGACAGTTTGGGATTCCTTTGTACTGTTTTGTTGAAAATTTCATATTTATTTTTGAAACAGAGCTACTTAAATGGAATAGCAAATGGAGTAAGGGGATTTAATTAAATATATTCTTACGCATAATATGTCATGCCATGCTAACATTATGTTGTATTGTAAGAACTTGAATTACTGTAACTTGAACTGATACACCATTATCACAGCAGTGACAGTTCTACAAGTATTTTTGGCTAAAGTAAGAGACTTAATAACCTGCCAAGGAATTTTTAAATAAAACCAACAATTACACAAAAATAATTCCAAACATAATAGAGTGACTGGGACAAATTGCAGGGGAATTCTCACCTACCATTTATTTCTGTGGAGGCACACTGCGACTGAAATTGGCTATAGGTGTACCTACATTTTTTAAAGGCATGAAAGACCTAACTGCAGTGTACGGGTTTGTGATTATGTGGATACACTGTGCTTCTGCCTGAAAGATGGTCTCATCTGGCTGATTAGCATGTTGCATAGCAATGGCATGTGGGAACTCATTCAACATTCGCTGCTGGAAGGCCTCCAGCCTTTCATAGTCATGTCCTCGGCAAACAAATTCCTTATTCTGAGGAGAATAAGAAAAAAAAAACACAACAAGAGCAAGTTAAGTGAAAATAATTGGGTATCATTAGAAAGATAGGTTACTTAGAAGAAGGAAATTTTACCATATAAAGAATGTTTTATTCAAAAGTCTCGAAAAATCAGATTATTATACTTAAAAATTTAATAAAAACCTGAAGGGACAAATTGTTCTTTTTGGATTAAAGTATGTAACATAAAATATCAGATTGTCTAAAGTACGTAACAAAAATACAATGCAACAGACAGTTATGACAATGAAATGGGCTGAAAATCCTTTCCAAGAGGAACTAGGAAACTCTGCTTTGAAGTTACACAGTCCTGAAGAAAATCAATGCATAAGAAAATGGTAGAATGCATTCAATTTGCCTTACCCTCTAAATGCTTATGAATTATCAGCCTGGTAAATTAAAATGAACCAGTTTTTGCAATATGAAGTAAAAGAATACTCCTGGCTCCAACATAATTTCTTTTACCTGGATGCCCACTATGAAGTTGCACCATGATTTTCCTGAGATTGTACAACACCAATACAGATACAACACACAACCTACATTAAACATGGGATTCCTGGATTTGGAGTACCCGTTGGAACCAGTCACTGACCGTGGTCATGCTGCGAACTTCCTGTAACTGTGGACAGCACTTTCTGGTTTGATTCTGCTTGCACACATTTTAAATAAGGAAATATCTTAACTATTTTTCTAAAAACACTGTTAAATGAATTTGCTTTTAAAATCCATATTAGAAAATTCTGAATATTCATTACTAATGTGTTCCTCTTGAAGCAGGCCTAGATAGAAACAGTTATTGTCTTTATAATATCTTAACCACAGAGACAGGAAGCACTGAATTCTGAGACCCTGGATGTTCATGGGAATTGCTACAAGAAATCAACTGCAATTGTGCAGTTGTGCAACTACAACTTAAAATTCGAAAGCTTTACTCTGTAGTTTTATTCCTTATTCCTTCTATAGCAAACACAACCAGGCTGTTTAAAAGAGTTACAAAGTGCTTTGCCATAAAAAAATTACATCAAATGTAGTAAGTTTTGAGGTGTTCCTTGTTGGTGCTGCAAGCATAAATCTGTGCTATGTATATTTAATTTGGAAAATCCATAAATACTTCTTGGGCAGAAGCATAAACAGTGAAAGACCTACAGGTCTGAAAGTACTGCACTACTGTGCAACTTCCTCCAGTACTTTTACTTCATCAGTTGATGTATTTTTAGTAACCTAAACATTAAATTCTTTCTAATTAACATTTTCAAATTGGTTTATACAGATGTTATATTCAGATGACTACTAGGAATTATCAAAAACTATGTGCCCATTAGACTCTTTTTGTGCACTGCTTTTAAAGGGGAAAGTTTCATCCTATATTTACCATTTGGAATTTGTCATTTTTCCCACCACAAAGGCAAAAGAGAAGTGCATGACAGCATGAATTCCAGAATTACTCCATTCTCTTTATTTTCAGTTCACTTACTCTCAAGAAGAATGGGAACTTTTTCCCATAAAACCCAACTCTGAAAAATTCTGGCTCCAAACGCTGTTGATCCATAATTTTATCATACAAAGATGCTTCCATCATCTGGGTGAGATTGATAAGAAATGCAATTAGTCATCTTTGAAAACATATTTTTACCTTAAGCTATCACAAAAAGGAGGGTCTTTCAGCCCACTGCTCTGGAGTACTGGAATTGCAGTGTGCCTCTGAGCAACAATAAGGACACCTAGAACTGCCCGAATGCATCAGATTAAATAATTTTACCTCTAAACTACCTGAAAGTTTCCAAGAATTAAAAAAAAAAAAAAAGCTTTTAAATATGAAGTACGTACATTAAAGGGGTAAAATATTAACGACAACATGCCTAGTTCCTTAATGAAAAATTGAAGTAATTGAAAAAGGTTTGAAACATACGATCTAATAATCTGCTAATCATCCAAGCACGTGGCAGTAATGTGGTCAGTTTAGTGAGCAAAGTCCAATTTCCATATTCAAGAGTTGTGTCCAACTCATACCCCATTCTAATGAGTTAATCTAATTCTAATGAGTGATCTTAATGTCAAAGTCCCCCTTTTCTGATGGTATTTCAGCAAAGCATTCTCTGTCCATAAGTTTTTAATCTTGTGAAAAAACCCCAGTATTAGCCCTATTTTAGGTAATGCAGGCAGCTGTTTAATGTGCATATGATATCAAGAGCTGCCTAGTTATATTGCTGTGAGAAATTCCCACACCTCCATTTTTGGATTAACGTAGGTGGCACAGATATAGTAGAAGGATATTTCCTAATTCAAACACAAAATACATTAAAGACAATTAATTAAACATGCCTGAATGAATTATTTTATTCACGTGTCTATAGTCAGTTTGGTTTTGCTTATAGGATTCTGCCACTTGGATATCCAAATATATATAGAATAAGCAGATCACAGGGACTACTGCCACATAGCTCTGTGTTAAGAATTTTGCATAATAGTGTTAAGCAGCTCTGGATTAAGTATACTTCACTCAGTCCTAGCAGCAAGCATCCTACACGTACAGAAAATTTAGAAAGGATGCTGCAGTATAAAATTGAATCCATCAGAAGCAGACAAGAAAAGGGAAGACTGAATAATCTTTAAAATACAGTATCAGAAAGAATGAAGAAAGAAACAATGCTTAGAGTTCTAAGCAAAATGAGAGAGAAAGCAGGAAGACTGTGTCAGGAAAGGTTCATTTTGGCTGTATGATACTAAACAGACCATATTTTTAAGGGTAAATAAAAAATTGAAAAAGTGTATGGTGCTTGTTGCAAGCTGCTTTCTCGCAATTACAACTGCAAAGATACATTGCTGCACCTAGCAGAGGACTGCATAGAGCACACTCCTTGGATAGGAAACCACTAATTTTTTCTGCATAAGCTTGCACAGTAAAGGGGTGCTGCACAGGTACAAACATTGCAAGATCATTTATTTCGCCATTTTTCTTCAAAAAGCTCACATTCCTTTTTTATAATCTTTATTGTAGGAAAAAAACACAAGCTAAAAAATAGTTTGCAAACCAAACCTAAGGACCATTCCATGGCAAATCTAATTGTCTAAGTAATATTTTATAACCCAAACGAAAAAGCTTTTGGATCTCTGATTGATGAAAAGTGCTCAGGTACATTACCCTCATCTTGCTGAGGTTTCTGTAGTCATAGTAGCTCTCGTACTGTTCTGCAATTTTCCTGCATAAGATAATGCCATTTTCCCAGCACTGCAAGCAAGTAAAAGATGTTCAGTAATTTCAAAGCAACTGTTTGACAATCCATGATTTATTAGTGATCTGTTCTTTCTATACTAAGTCATACTTCCAGTAACTGAAACTACTTGAACATATTGCCCACTAGACATACTGATAGCTGCTGAGTAATACTAATGAATTCTTTGAAGGACTGAAAATATAGTGAGAGACTTATTAAATAAATTATTCTTACAGGACTATCACTGCACAAGATAGAAGTCATTGCAAGTGTCATACACATTTCTTTTGATACTACATATGATTCAACACTATGATTTTTAAATTTTAAAATTGTATTCTTAACATATCCTCCTTAATTTTTGTGGATTAAAGATATTTTATTGTGCCATATAATTTAAACTCTATAAGCTGATTACAGAATTTTCTGAAAAAAAAAAAAAGATGATGAACATCAGTTTGATTACATTTACAAGGCTTACATGGATATTCCACTAGCTACACAAAATTGCAATGAATTGCTTGTTTATGAGCAAGACAAATCACACAGGATATATAAAATCTTATACTACAGGATAATGAGTCTTGCTTAATTCAGAATCGGCATTCTTAGTGATGACAATAAACTGTGATCCCCAAAACCCATTTGTTTTTAGGGATCCTGCAACTGCTATTCAAAAGACACAACATGATTTAGAAGTTATAAACACAGTCCTTCAAACCCAGACCCCTGAATTTTTTTCCTCACTTGGTCACTAAGTGAATTTCATAAGCTTTATATGACTCATTTTCACCACCTTTATAACAGGGAGAAATTTTATTATCTTTTATAAAGTGCTTTGACCATTACAAAGCGGACTGCTACACAAGTGCACATTATTCTCACATGTAAGCGTGTGATTTCTAGGATAGAAACACAGGATTAGAAGAAACCTATTGTGCCACTAAGTAACTGCTTAATCAGGCAATGACAAACATTTCCCCACTATGTGAGAAAAGACTGCAACCCTGGAAGTAATGTCCTAAAATGAATAAACTATCCATTCCAGATGCACTCAGTAAACCAGGACTATTTTACCTTTCCTCTATCAAAGTTTTGGATGATGGTCAGATGGAGACACTCTTTACGTTGCCACTCTGTCTGCATGGGGTAATTGAGGAATTCTCTCAGTGGCCGATCAGACCACTCCAGCAGCTCATCGTACAGCAGGAGTGTGTAGGCAGCCTCTACAAGACAGATTATAGCACGGTACTTTTGAACACCAAACAAATGAAACAGCCAAACAAAGCACACAGAAATGTGAACGCTCCTGATGAGATGCACCTTGTTAATGGGTAACCAATTTATTTCAAGTATAACAGATGGTAGTGCTGATTTTGGACAGAGTTACTATCTATAGCTATAATAAATTCAGCTTACAATTGTCACACACTGTTTAAAGTGGAGTCACTGGGACAGTTTTCCTGGAGTCTCACAAGACAAAGGGGACAGAGAAATTATGAAGCAATTTCCTGCTTAGCCCTAGTCCTCCCTACTGCTTAGGAGAAACTCTTAATGGCTCTGCTGCCTGAGCAAGGGAACAAGGGCCAGAGGATGAGGAACATCAGCAAAGAAAGAGGAAAGAAGGTAGACAGGGCTGTGGACACAGTCCAAAAGAGATCAGGGCTGGGAAGGAAATGGAGAGGCAGATGTATGCTCAATAGACTCCATTCTTTCTGTAATAGAAATAAATCTCTCATAACATAACATTCTACCATAACAAATAATTTAGAAGTACATGCACAAATATTTTTAAATTTTTATTCTATTTTATTTATTTTTAGGTTTGGAAGGATCAAACCTATTTTTGCACTCTGGTCAGAGAACTGTGTAGTAATCTTTAGATCATGGGTTGGTAGAAATTATCCGGGAATATTAAAATAATAATAAATAACTAGCAATAATTACAAAATAATAATAATTGCATATCATAATTTATATATTTATATAACATTAATTAGTAATATTAATTAATTAATTAAGTAATATTACTACTACTACTACTACTACTTTGATTTAAAGAATTCCTCAGAAATGGTACACTCAAACTAATATTAAACTAATTTCCCTGTTGCATGACTTTGGCCAATTGCAAAACATCAGAATTGCTACTGGTTATGACAATTCAGTTTGGCTACCTGTGCATATGTCTTACTGCTTTCAAAGTCAATGTCCACAGTCTATTTGTCCACTCACAGGACCACTTTGCGTCACTCAGCACAAAGATGGACCATGTTCTGGAGATGTACTGCCCTGGAGAAAAAAGTTGCCCACTGGGCTTATTTTATTGCAGGTTTTATTGGTTTGTAAATGAGGCAAAAAATAACGTTAAAGTACTTTTTATGTTAAGGTAAGGTTGCCCCAGACAACCATATCCTACTTCTGCCCCTGCCACATGAGTTCCCGTAGGACAGGTGAGTCCTGTACAGAGTTTTTTCTAACAGTAGTGTTCCTCTTACACGTCCAGCTTAAGAACACATGGATGAAAAACCATCGTTGCAGCAGATGTTTGTGGGAGAGTGTGCTTTGAATCCAAATGTCGTAAAATGCTAAGCATTGTGCAAAATGATGCTGCACTGCAATACATATGTGCAAGGGAGGCAGCTGAAGTTGCACAGACTAATTCTGGCATCACATGGCTTTCAGGCTGCTTGACTGGTAACATCCTTTGTCATATCTTCAAGCTACAGTTTGGTACTCAAAATATGGAGACATTTATATACCAATTTAAAAAGTCCATGAAGTTGATAACAAATAATTCAAAATCATAAGGAAACAAAAGATAGCAGAGCATAAATGCATGTCAGGATAGCTCACTACGACCCTTCCTTTCTAACCTGGCATGTCCTTCATTTTAGCAGATTTTTGCCTGCCGTAACATTTGTTTTTTTTTTTTAAGTTACCATAAATGATATAGAAGGTTTCTAAAATAAGAAGGGTCCCTCTACCCAGCATCCTATGTCTGGCAGTGGCCAGCATAACAAATAACATATTGGTACCTTTGGGAGATGTCTGTATCTATCAGCAGTGCACCAAAACAGTAAGGAGAGATAAACAGGGTTGACTCATAATGTGGGAAATTCAATTTATCGAGGAAAGATTCAAAACCCAAAGTATTTCTAAGATGGATACATACAAAGACAATCTGAGTACACTTCTCAGGTGACTGAGGGGACACAAGAGGAACCAGTGCATTTATGTGCTTCAGCCTCAAGAGAGTTATACTTATAGCTCTAACCGAGTGCTTGGTAAAGAAAGATTTGAAGCTATGTTTTATATTAAAAAGGACTTCTTTCTTTCTTTCTTTTTTTTTCCCCCCCTGGAGGATTATTAGAAACAGTCCTGTAAATCAAACTATGAAAGAAGATAAAAATTATTTTAAGGGCAAGCTGACTTCATCCCCAGAATGAAAACTATGCAGTTAGCAAACTAATTAATGGTGCAACATGTAGGAATGCTGCTGAAGTAGCAAACTTATTTTCCTACTCCCATGTACTTTAGATCAGCTGATTTACAAAAGGTATGTGTGTTGTCACTGACTGATAAGGCAAGGCAATGGACTACATAAGCCTGTTTTCTAGCAGGAAGACTGTCTCTATCCTAATGCCATGGGTATGAGACAATCCTTCTTTAACACTCTCATGGGGAAAAGAAAAAAAAAAAATCAGCTGTGGAATCTACGATGGCAAAGAATGCAAAAATCACACATGTTAATAATAAATACACAGGAAATACAACAAAGTACTGGAGATAAATTTTGAGCAAAATACTGTTT
This sequence comes from Gorsachius magnificus, assembly GCA_034008185.1. NCBI lineage: Eukaryota > Metazoa > Chordata > Aves > Pelecaniformes > Ardeidae > Gorsachius > Gorsachius magnificus. The sequence continues at coordinate 187,760,758 of CM067081.1, forward strand.
AAAATAAGAACGGATGGCAAAACAATTAAAAATTAGATTCATATCACTGCTGATGGTAAACTGGACACATATTAGCAGCCAATGTGTAAATGGAACTCAACATTGCTTAAAGAGTTATTAAGATCTGTTATGTAAAATCAGGAAATGAATAGTTTGGCACAAAAGCCAGCTGTGGCTTGATACTGCTTGATAATCAAAACTCTCTTGTGACTCACTACTGCCAGGTCACATGAGGAAATGAAAATCTCTGCTTAATATATCCTGCTATCTAGTCTGCACTTTAAACTCAGGAACTGCAAAGGGACCGTGGAAATTCCAAGCCAAGTATCTTTCCTATGGATAGTAGAAAAGCATAAGGAAATGTACTGTGGCAGTAGGTATATGTAGCCTGCTTACTAGTGACCCCCAGCTAACTAATCTGCTTTTAAGAAGGAAAAAATTCTGAAGAGATTCTGAACACATGCAGTTGCAATTGCAAACACTGGGGAAAAGACGGAGGTATTATAAGGTCATTTAAATATTTTGGCAACCAAAGATTGTTTAATTTAAAGCGACACTGATTTTATCTTCTCCAGCAATTATTGACGGCATGTAGTAACCCAAATGAAGTGCACTTTAGGTTGTATAAACAACAACCATGCACATTATCTTCTTATTTGTTAATTTAAAAGATAACGACCACCCCAGCACTAAATTTGCATTGAGAAATCCTGGACAATAGTACTGTAATTACGGTATGTGAAGATTCAGAAAGACACCAGCAGTGTGCTATACTTGTTACAGGTTTCAGGGTCTCTGTCTCATTGTTAGTAAGTGATGCGGGCCTTCCTTTCTTTTCTGTTTTTAACCTAAAAGTTAGGTCCCAACATGCAGCTTTGTAGAAATACCACACCAAACAGCTAACCAGCAGCATTACAAAAAGGTGTAGAGGCTCAGATACTCAGATGTTGCCTGGGTCGGTATGTTCTTCACTGAAGATACAGCTTTACAGGTTTGCAAAAGACTGCAAATCATGCACCAGTCCTAAGCATCTTTTTCTAGTTTGTACTCAATTACCTGTGAAGTTTTGTGCTTTCAGATGTAGGTCATACAGCTTATGAATATAGCGAATATACATCTCTTCCTTGTTCAGTTCAGTCTTGTAAAAATTCTGCAATAAAATTGAATTTTGTAATGAAATGCAGTAGTTAATAAATATATGATAGTGGTTACAAACAAAAGACTTCAAACATAATGCTCTAGAAATACATGCATAGATTTGAAAGTTTCACACGTATAAATTCATTACACAGAACTGCAGTAATACAGTAAGAAATAGTAAATAGAATAGTAAATTTTCAGTAGACGAGTCAACATGCTCCTGAATGCTTTTCTATTTAAATTCTCATAGAACATAAGAGGAAGAACCTGATAGAACTGAAATCTGATGGTTCTCTCTTTATAAATACTAATCCATCCAAAAAGTGCACCTATATATCCTTACTTAGGCCATTTAGCATCTTCCTGAAAGCTGTATGTTGATTTTAAAATTTTGACAGCACTCTGATTTTGTTCATATTTTAATAAAATATCTACTGCCTGGTATGTCTACTGTTCCTTCTGTCATAGCAAAATGTAAGCTTTAACAAAGAACCATTCGGTATTGTAAACAGCACAATCCTGAATGAAACCCATGATTTCTTCAGCCCTAACTGATGCTGGAACTGGTAACTGATGCAGAGATATTGCATTGCATGACCAAAATACACAAAGTTGCACTCCAAAGTGATATCCAGGACAAAATTTCTAGAAGTGTCTAAAGATTCCTGGATGTATAACTGCTTGTTATTACATGGGTAAAATATGGAATGCAACATCAAAACTCTTAGTTCGAAACATTCATTATTTATTTGCAATCCCTAAAACAAAGTATGAAAAAGTTATAGGGAGAGGAGCACAACCCTATAGCACCGTTCACAAGTATTGCCATACTCACTATGGACATGCAGCTAGAGTCCCCCTCCTAGCCAGACTTGATGTTCAGGATAATCTACTTTGGTTAATACAAATTTATAGGATAGAAGAATCTAGCACTGGTCCTCATTAGCAATTAACAATTTCTGTTGTATTATTCAAATCACTTGCTATTTTGAGCTCTGAGTGGTCAAAATTTTTCCCCTATTGTACAGTGTTCTTATTCTGTCCCACTGTTTCCTAAACTGAGCTATTATATAAGAGAAACGTGGGAGGAACACTATGAAAATATCAAAATGTTTAGCCTGAAGGAGAGAAGACTGAGAGGGGATCTCATCAACACATACAAATATCTTAAGGGTGGATGTCACGAGAACGGAGCCAGACTCTTCTCAGTGGTGGCCAGCGACAGGACAAGGGGCAATGGGCACAAACTGAAACATAAGAGGTTTCAGTTGAATGTGAGGAAGAACTTCTTTACTTTGAGGGTGACTCAGCACTGGAACAGGCTGCCCAGGGGGGTTGTGGAGTCTCCTTCTTTGGAGATATTCAAAGCCCGCCTGGATGATGTCCTGTGCAACCTGCTCTGGGTGAACCTGCAGAAGGGTCAGATTAGACAATCTCCCGAGGTCCCTTCCAACCTTTGCCATTCTGTGATTCTGTGACTTCTTGGCTCTAACCCCTAAGCACTAAAGGCTCCAGTACTTGTCACAAGTCTAAACTATACAAATCAACTGGTTTTCTCTAAAGCTGAGCTCTGACAATGTCCAGCTGGTCTGTAAGGCAGACCACAGCAAGACAGCCCAGTCACACAGCTCAGGAAACACATCATGCTAATAAAGGTGTTGTGTGATTTTTCAACAAACTATTTCAAGATATAAAATATAACAGATATAGTCTTCAAAAGGAGACATGACATAATAAAGACTTTTTTTCCTAAGAAAAAACAGCTTGAAAACAACGTTCAATCAGGTTATGTGGATGTGTTCTACTTAAATGGCGTGATGTCATATGCCAGCGTAGAGCATCACAGGAAAACATCCTCTTTCTAAAAAGAAGATATAGTTTAAAATTAATAGAACCTGAAATATCAATTAAATATCAAACCCCAATGAGGACCAGAGATGTCTGAGAAAAACTTCTCAGTGAGTTACCAAAAGTTATTCCATATACTTTCATTGCAATTCTGATGACAGAGTTCTTTCATTAGAAATTTAACTTTCAAATTGGAGTTAAGTGATTCTTATACATAGGAACTAACTCCATTAGACAGCTCTTAAACCAACTTTTCCAAACAAGCATTACTAATGTGAAACCTACTCCAGATGATCCAGAGGGTGGGGAGAGTAGGAAGAAAGTTCCTACCTTCTTCTTTCATCTAAGTTATCACTGCTGGTGCACAGCCCTTCTGCATATTTCATGATGTGGCATAATTCCAGTTAATTGGATAACTTGGTTAACTTGGACAATTCTATTTTCTGGAGGAACAACATATACCTCTATGGCAAAACAAAGTAAAAATTCTCTTTTCATGCCAACCAGTCCTCTTATCTTTGGAAGTCAAAATATCTTCAAAGTAGTGGTGAAAAATGAAACAGTGCTTCCTCCTCTGGACTTCATATAATTCTAACATTATACATTCCTCTAATTACAACCAATTCATCCATCATATGGGCAAGCAAATGCCTTAAAATTTGTGTGCTACTTCTGTAGTTGAAATTTCCTTTTCAAAATTTAGCATCTGTTGTTTCTCTGGTATGTAAACAGTATTAAAATTTGTCTGAAAATTTTTAGGATATGAAATCCACCTTAACCCGTACAAGTCACTGAAAATCCCATTAAAAAGCATTATGGTGTTTTGGGGCTTTTAAATATTTGAATTTTCTTTTTGTGCAAATATTGCATGATTTGCTAATAATAGTAATGCATGATTAGCTAGTAATAATAGCCTTAGTGATAGGACGAAAGTAATCCAGGTGCTTTACAGAATTCAGATCATGCCAGATATTCTGACAGAAAGCCAGCTGCTCTATGGCTACGTAGTAAACATCATCCCTATTTAGAGAGCACTATTTTCCTACTGAAGAAATCCTTTATTCTCTTATGTACAACTGCTACTTAGAAGTGATACCAAATTGTTTCACTGACGTCAAAAATGCAGAATTACAAGTCAGCTTATTCTGTTTTCTTCCCTAGCTAAAAATACAGTTTTCCAAAACATTCACCATGAAAATGGAAACTTTCCAAGGTTAACAGAAGTCAAACTTGCCAGTGGAAACTGGCCTAGAACCAAACTGCATCTTGTAAACAAAAATGAGATCTTTTTCATACTATGAATTTGCGCTGTTGGTTTGTTGTAATGATGGTAACATGACAAGAGGAGGTCTTGAGCAGCATTTCTGGCTCTTCTATTGGGAAGAGAACAGATAGCCTGCAGTCTTCAGAAGATATCCCATATTATATACCATAAGAACCAGCTTGCGTCAGTTATTTGGGAAGAAAGGAAACAGGAGAAATCAAGTGCGTTTTATTGGGTTTGGGGAAGGAGGAAAGACTTGTTTGTTTCTACGAACTCAGAGACCAATTAAACTTGGAAAATACTTTGGTGAAGTTTATCCAGTAGGAACACACTGAAAACTGAGCAAAGCAGTATTAGAGATCTCCCAGAGCACAACTATAAAATGCCAAGGAAGACTAACTCCCCACTGCATCAATTTCACCCTGAAAAAAAAAAAAAATCAGTGATCCTAAGTGCAGTATTATTCTGTCAACTTCCACTCAAAGTGCATCAAGAAGCAAGGTACCTCCTATTCAAATGTGTGGCTGTATACTAGAAAATGCTCAACTGAAATCAAAAAGGGAAAGAAAAAGTATTATACAAACCAAAAGGCTAACAGTGCAGCCAATCTTTTTGCCATCCACTTCTCCCATTTTCATGCAGTCCCTGAAACAGAAAGTAATGAAAGTCAAAAAGGAATGATGTTTATCCTCTTACATGAAGCACACCTCAGAAAAAGGATATATTTGGCTCAGCAAGCTGACTGAAATGATGCAACTCAAAGGCATTTGGGTGAGCAGCTGACCCAGGTGTGTAAGGGATTTCATGCCTCCTTTTCTAGGACATGGAATACTTCAATTGCCAAGAAAGTCGACATTTTTTTCTGGCTCTGTCATTGATTTGCTATGTGACTGCTGGAGATCATTTGGTTTCTTCACATCTTGTGTTCAAGTCACGCCAGCAGAAGCCAGTGTGGTTGCCAGAAGAGGCAGTCCTGCTCCCCTCCTGCTCTCAGGCACTCACTCCCAGTCCTGCTTGCTGCCTGTACAAACCTCCAGAAGAGGTTCCAGATTAGGCAGCATCTTTTGCTGGGTTAGTTTCAGCCCACGTCAGTCAGATCACCAAAGTGCAGCCAAACACTTGTGTTGGCACAAGAGGGTGATGTGAATGAGGGAACGAGCAGGGCTGAGTCTGCTTTCTTCAGAGACAGTGTGCATCTAAATTGGTCATGGAATTACAGCATTAGTTCCTCCTCTGTCAAAAAACAGAATGACACTGACCTCCTCTCTAAAACGCTCAAAGATCCACCAAATTTTCCTCAGCACCACTTTATAATTAGTATTGTTCATTGTTTGGGGAGGCAACAGATCTGACCCCCAAGTCAAAAGTTAAAATGGAACCACAGAGAGTTTGATTATCACAAAGGGAAAAACAGTGTCAGTATAACCATACTGGAGTAAAAAAATAGCAGGCAGACATCACCATGCAGTCACTAAAAGAAGTTTAAAGTAATTTTAAAACATTCCTGCATACATGAGCTAAACAATCATCCCAAACACTCTCCTAACCACCAGTGTGCACAACTGCTTTGAAAGATGTTGGATTGAGAGCCCTGGAGTTTGTAATCCAACCAGCCCCTAAAGAGGAATAGCACTGCCAGGCTTCTAGAAATTAAGAGTCCAGTTTCTTTGCTGACAAAATAGCTTTCCTTTCAAACTCTCAGTGAGGATAGCAAGTGGAGTACCAGGTCTTACCATGTGTCCCCCATGGAACTGGGAGAAAAAAGGAACACTTAAGCTCTACAAAGTGCTACAGCTGATGGCAACAAGGAGAACTAAGCTAAAATCTGAAGTTTCTACATGGACTTCACAAGTGACTGAGAAAATCCCTCTTAGTCTCCCACTCCTAAAAGGGAGGATATGTCTCTTATTTCCCTCTCCTTTGTTCACGTGGTACAGTCAGATGTGAGCTGCTAAACCCAGAGATCATATCTTTGTATACATACTCACTGTGCTGGCTGATGCTACAACTAAGCATGATTGACATAGCGATAAGAATTTTACATATTCTGTAAAACAACTGTCAGGTGATTAGCACTGATTAGCTCTGTGTCTTCAGACAGACTTGAGTCACTAACCTACTACCAAAAGTTCCTGTGCTCCTCGATAGCAGAAACTCATGCAAGCCACTGGATTTTCATACCATGGGGAGGCTACTTGGTTGGTTTCCAGCCCGCTTGTCTCATTTTCCTGTTGACTAAGCAGCTGCTGTCAGAGATCCTGAGCAGGTACAGTTGATGTGTCCATGTGCACTCACCATTTGCGCAAGATCACTATATTTGCCTGCTAATATTTTGAAGATGATGACCCTACTCATAAATTGAGGTAATTGCTCACCTGTAGTCCAGTAACCTCTCCATGAGGCGAGTCACAGTGGCGATTAATGAAACGCCACTTTCCCTCCATGTTTCCCGCTCAATTTTCTTCAGTAGACTGAAAAAAAAAAAAGCCAGAACAATTTCACCGTTTATTTTTAACTGTCACTATGACAACCACTCTGCTTTTACCAGTACCTTAATACCTTAGCAACATCTTCGATAGTTAGGTTTTCTTTTACAAACACCCTCCCAAGAAGCACAATTTGCAAACAATGTCTTACCTAGGATAAGGACCAAAAAGTGGAATTCTAGTCCAGGAAGCATTGACAAAACAAATGATTTTTTTAGGTTAAAATATATCAAATACCTAATTTTAAGAATATATTAATATCCCAAAGACTTAACAGAACTCTTACATAAAATTTACATATTAATTTCATGCTGATACATCAGAAAATGGGGAGCTTAAAGATGTACCTAGAAAAGAACACTTATCAACTCAATATACTTTCTCAATTGGACCTCAACTTTTTTATCAAAGATTTTTCCTCCTCTCCTCTCTAATATTTTGGTATGCATGAAATTTAAGAATGGGGAAGGGATTTTAATAAGATGATTCCCCCACTTCACTTCATATTTCCTTCTGAGAACATACTATCATACACATGTAAAATTCCATTAGCTTAAATTGTCATAAGATTCTTTATTAACAACTGTTGTGTTGAGTTCTTACACTAATGTAAATGCAGATCACACGTTGAAGCGAAAAGATTTCAGAATGGCATTGTAAGTGGAACTGTCAGTAAAATTATACTTAGTATTTCTTTCTGTTACAGGCCTTTGATTTTCACTGCTTAAGTTTATAAACTAATAATCATTTGGGCATGAATTTCCAACATTTCCTCTCTGAGAATGAGCAAGGAAATATTTATCTACAGAGCTGTGTTACTTTTATGCTTCAGTGCAGGACCTCAGATGGATGACATGTCCATGGAGATATTTTAGCAGTCTCCCTGAAAACGCACACTCAGGTACGGCTTACTTAGAAGTCTCTGAAAATTGCCATATCCGTATATTCAGAGCTTTATAGGGAGTTGTTAATAGCATCTCCAAACCTTCTGTCTGCAGTGGGCAAGCTGTCAGCTCCACTGACCTTCATCTATACTGAGCATGTTCAGTCCCATAAAACTCCTACGTCCAAATTTCACCAAACATATAACAGCGCCCAATAACTCCTACGTGCCAACTGCACTAGCTATACACTCCAGCTCCGTTCAGCTCCTTACATACAGGGGGATGTCACAGATGCAATTCTCCAAACTAATTCAACCTAAATGAAGCTGTGCTCTGCTGGAAGCAAGGAGGGAATACTGATCTTCATTCTGCACCCTTATATCGATCTTAGACTCACTTTGTCTCTTTAGGAGGCAATCAGATGTCTTTCCCTCACATTCAGAGACTGGCTACCTGTCATTGCTAGCAGTGACCAATGACAAGGCCATCCTTAACCATAAGAGGCTGAAGCACTAATCTGGCATCTCTGCTTTCCATACAGAATACACAGGCTTTTAAACCCCTTATGTTCCTTTCAATACAAGTTTTTGTGTCTAACAAGAAATAAGAGTAGAGCCTGTTACATTATTAAGCACTGATTACTGCACTGATTTTTCCTTTCTATTGCCTTTCAACTCTGTGTTAAACAGGAACATTTCAACCTAAATTCATCAAAATAATTACCTACAGTTCCTGTAGAAAAACAGCAGAAGTCTGACTTCTCTTTTAAAACAGACGGTTTTCATCTGTATTTGACTTATGCATGTTCTTTATAAATGTATTGGCATATTCATTATAAATACACAATTTCAACGAATGTGTTGTGTAGATACTTTCAAAGTACTTATTCAAACTGACATCAATGTCGTCAGTTGAACAATTTTATGACTTGCCTTCTGATGCATGCTTCCCCCTCTCCATCATGCATCTTTCACCACAAAGCACAGAACAAACACTCAGAATGAAAGAGCTACTTAAATATACCCCTTGACTTCCTCATGGCTATGTCTAGATAGAATTAAATTCCTGTTACTTACAGGTAATTACTTAAGGGGGATAAACAACACACAGAAACAATGAAAACGCTTCTGCCTCATCCATGCTACTACAGCCTAACATCTGGGCTCACCTGAACAGTTGTGAGGTTTGTTTTTGTTTTTTTTTAATCTTGGGTTCCCAAAAATAAGAGATTGGAGAGGGTACCCTGAGGATCAGAGCTCTCCAGGGATGAACACCAGGCTTACAATCATGTTCAGGACAGCTCAATCACGCAGTAAGTGGATTTTATATGACTAAGCCACAGAGTTATTCAGACCACTAAGTCACAAGCATCTAGTCCTAGAGGTGCCTTAAAATGTCTGGATGTCTGTTTTGGAGTACAAAGTCCTCCAGGTACCTCACTATAGCCAGAGGTTCCCTCATCTAGTCAGACGGGTCAAAGTCAAAACTTTGCTGCAAAGGTTCAGAGATCAGTGAGGAGCTACCCAAACCCCACAAAAATATTCAGAAGGGCTCCGAAAGACTCAGTCCAGACAGGATCTAATGGACTGGGAAGCACTGAATTCAGTCATGCAACTTGGGGAAGAAATTAAGACGACTGAAGACAGCACAGGAGACGCAGCAGTCATCACTTCTTATATAATAGCTTAATGGCTAGAGAAATCACCCACAAATGGGCCGAGCTTGGTATTAAATGCCTGCTCAGCTTGAATGTCAGCGCCAAATTCTTCAACCAAAAACCTCATCACCAGGGCCCCAGTGAGGCTCACTAGCCCAGGTTTTGTGCTGTTGATGATGCGGCCACCTAAGCTCCAAACCTGAAATGGTTTGTGTTAGGCCAAACTGGAATACAGCTACAGAGTTAATAAACTGGCAGCTTCCACTGGACTCAGAACAAAAGAGCTGCTTGAATATATGCCTTGGCTTCCAAGGATTTTGTTATAACCACCAACTGTTTAATAAAGTGAAATCATTCTTCTCCCTGTGCTAATTAAGTCAGGAATGCAATTGCAGTGTTACAATGTAAAAGTAGATCAGGACACCTTTCATATCGCAATTACGCTGGGTAGCAATTACAACATCTAGTTTCTCATGATAGCAAAATGTTCACTACTCCATGCTTTGCAGCTCTTCAGTTGACATCAGGAGCTCATCACTGAGTGGTCACATTCAAGTCTCCAGAAAGACATTGATTCAAAACAAACAGCAGTCATCTTCCCCCTACTTTCACTATGTCTTTTCATTTGATAAAGATAATTCCATTATAAGCAGTGCATTCTAAGCACACAATATTTTAGATATGTCCAGAGATGCTTATAGTTTGTCCTTAAAAACAGATGTTCAAAGTAAAGATGCAGTGATTATCTCTGGAAAAAAAAGCAGTTAACATGGAAGTTGAGAGATTTAAATTCATTTCCAAAACAAAATGCATGACAAAACCTGAAAGCGTCACGCCCACTGCAGTTACTAGACTGTATCCGAAGTTGGTGTGCGCATCCCCTTGGCTCCCGACTGTCCCTATCAAAACCAACCATGCCAGCTCTTCAGAAAGATCAGGTAATATTGCAGCATTTGTTTTCATTAAAGACTATAAAACCACTGCTTGCTGCAAAACTATATTACTGTTTCACAGTCCTTGGGTACATACCGCATCTGTCATGCCAACCTAAACAAGTCTGCTTTCTTGCACTGTCTAAAGACACTCTAATATTGCTTAGTTTAAATTACCCATGGAATAAATAATAAAAAAAATAAATCTCAGGCTAACTAGACCCCACCCCTTGCATTCAGATCCTTAAACTGTCCATCTGATTTTAATAATTTTCCTTCACATACCCTAGAACACTACGTTATCCTCCATTTTAGATTAGTATCCTCTGTGAGCTCTCCTTTTGAGATGTGCTAATGTATGGAGTCAAATTAAACTCAGACAAAAAACTAATGATAAATACTATTTTTTCTTAAGCTGGAAGCGAACTTGAGTAGTTACCCTGAAATATCCCAAAGAGTTTACTTCAAACTTCTGTTAGAACAGAACAGAAACAACAAGTATACTGATACTGTGAGACATTTTGCAATTTAAATTACTATGACTATGTCTTCAGCATTTAGATGTATAAAAGGCTCTCACCATTTTTCACTGTATCTTGTTTAACACCCCCCAGTTTAAATCTAACTCAAAACTGGGAGAAAAATTAGGAACTGTATTTCATACCAATATGCTTTCTTATAGAATTTTAAGTTATTTCAGTGACAGACATCCTGATGTATTTTGCACATGACAATGCATTTAGACTTTATTTCATAATTAGAGCTTTTCCCTTAATGACTTCATTTGGAAGTTACAATACTGTGTTACTAAAATATTGAAATCGTCTTAACTTTTATTATCTTTACTCAATTATAAAAAAATTCATGAATAATTACAAGAAAGTTCTGCTTCAGCATACTGTACTGTTGTTTACCATTATTCATCCATTTCCATAATATTCTGCCTAATCTCTCTACCCACTTTTGCTTCTATATAGGATAAATACTTAGGAACTCTGTTTCTTTCAACTCAATACAATTACATTATTATATGTTTGCCATTTACAGAGACCGAGATCTGAATGTTGTTATTTAAGCAAGGACAACAGAGCTAAAACTAATACTTAAAGACGAAGGAATGGTTAAGAAGCCATGTAAACAGAAAAAGATAATTTATTTAATAGTACTGAAGAATGCACAGCTTGGAATCCTGAAGAGAAACAATACATCTACTAAACACACCAGAAATAAGTGAAATCTTCCACTTTGGTGGAACCGAGTTCTGAGGAACAGCAGAGACAGAGTTCAGTGAGTTATTTTGTACCTGTACTCTGTGACATTCATTTATCTCGGTCAGTGGGAAAACTAACAGGCAACCTTAGGGACGCCAGCATTATTATTAGCTTTTCCTATTAGATTTCAGTAATATGTCATTTATTAAAATATACTAAAAGCTTAACAAGTAATTTATAAAAGAATATAATAAGAAATGATCTTATCAGAATAAATAAAATTGCATACATCAATTGAGAAATCAACAAGTGACATTACACAGATGAATACAAGTTTCTGGCAATAGAAAACTGCTGATTAAATAGCTTTTTGTTGAATTCTCATGCCTTGTTTTCAAAATGCTCCACTTGATCTCTACCTGCACCCTACGCAATTATGAAGCATTTCTTGCTTTTCTGATTTTAAAATTAGTAGGTAGAGAAACAGAATGTTCTGTGATAGAACAGATTTAGCCTTTCCCTATCAGAGCTGGATGCAAGAAGTCCAGCCAGACTTTACAGTTGCTATACAACACCATAACATGCTTTATTCGTCAGTTTTTCAGGAAAAAAAATGAGATTCTCAACTGGTTTAAGCGTTAATTCTCTACGAAGACATTAGCATCTGATACAACCAGCGGAACTCAAGGAATTAGCATAAGATAAACATACTACTCACATACTGTTGAAGAGCTCTCGGTATGTTTCGTCACCTTTACCTTCCGACATTAGGCTGTCCAGTTTGTCAATCAGTTTTGCTTCCACCTGCAACATATAAGTGTGGTGTAAAGAGCTTCTTTTCCCTTTAATGAGATTAGAGAAAATTGAGGGAAGATTTGTTTTTATGTAAAGGACTTTGCTAAATGCATATCTCAGAATTATTGTTCAGTCATGCAAATCTCATGATAAGTCACTTCATCTCTTTGGAGCTGTTATCATTCCCAAGGTTTGCGAGGTTTTCTTTTTTTGGTGGGTTGTTTTTTTTCTGCTTTTTTTTTTTTTTTTTTTTTTTTTGAGGGAGGGAGGGAGCTAATTTAAATTGAGCAACGTGACTTTAAAACTACAGGCTGAGTAGCATTTGCTGCTGCTAAGGCAGCTATCTATTTATGGAGTCAGACAAAAAGCACACAGCCCAAATAAATTGCCTGAATTCTCACTGCAGGGCTGTAAGCACAAGCCATTTTCTTAGACATCAATAAAAATATCATCTTTCCTGACCTGCACCCCACTCTTTTAAAATTAATTTTTATAAACATTTGTACTGTTCAGAACACTTGGGGGCTCAGACTTACTTTCCCAACCTTTCTTACCTGTCAGTGTATTTGGTCAGAAATCCAATTTGCTGGATTTACATATTAACTATCAAAGAAACGTATAGAACGTATCTGGTGGCTAATTACTCCTTCAATGAATTTCTTTACATGTATTGTTTATAAAAAATACAGAGACGAGGCTACACTGTGTTAATATTTCAAACCTCCTTTTTAGCAGTAATATATTAGCAACCACAAATCTAGGAGAGAAACCAAGCTGTTGTCAAGATATTTTATTAGAGGATAAATCTCTTACAATTTACATTTAAACCCACGCTGAAAACACAGAGAAGCAGAACAATTCTCACTCCTTGTTAACATTTCTATGGTGACTTTTAACAATAAGCTTACATATCGGTAGTGAAAAGCTACCTACTTACATCACATGCACTCCTCCGTTCTTAATAAGTTTGTTTTGTGTTTCTGATACCGCTCCCGCCCTAAGCATTACGATTGCCTGGGAGTCATTCAGATGCTTCAGCTTTCCTTCATTTGAAGCAGCCGGAAGGAGGGCACTGGGAAATGGTTTCAGGCAGTCTTGAAAGAACTGAGTGGGAGCTGCAGGAGCAGATGGCACACTTGGTCGTTCCTTCCTAGCGCGTTAGGAAGGTGTTTGAGCAGCGAGAATACTTGGATCCTTACAGAAGAACATTCCTCAGAAGGACCATCTGATCTTTCTTCCTGCTAACCGGAAGGGAAGCTAGTTGAATCCTATCTAACCAGTAGACTGTACTGCTGTAAAGCAGAGATGAAAAACCACCACAACAAAATCCGCCTTGTTGAAGACAACTCAAGTTTTGTTCTTCACTTCAGCAGGCCATGGATTTTATCCCTCATCTTACATTACTAGCATGATAGCATTAATTGGAGAATCTTCCTACCCCTGCAGGCATAATGTTGTGGCTACATTCTCCACCTGAACCACTAATGGTTGGGACCAGCACTCTCTGAAGTGCTTGAATTTCAGTTCTGTTTTATAAACAGCTTTGCATACAGTACCTGCTTAAAGTTGCCACTTCGCCTTTGCTCCCAGTCCATCATGTCATGGAAAATGGGAATCATTACATTCCTCAGGTCTGGCTGAGGGATCAAGGTCACTTCCAGGAAGGGACCAATCAATGCTGGAATAAAGTGAAGCTTGTGTTCCCCTAAAATGAAAATGAACATGAACTTGAATGTGAATTGGGTGTCCTGTGAGCTATTAAGCAATTCAAATACTGTCTGAAGAATTAAAAAATAGCACTCTAAATGTCTATAGATTTTTTTATCTCGTGTCCATCACAGCATCGGCTATTTCTTAAGCCCAGAAGTTGCAGAGAAAAGCTGTAGACACCGTTAAGAGCATAAAGCCAACATAACTTACCAGATTTTGCTATGCAATACCGAGTTCAGAAGTGACAGTGGGTTATCTGTGTCCCAAGTTAGTCTTCCAGAAGGAGAGCAAAGAGAGACAAAGCCCTCTCTGAGCATTTAATTTATTTTTCACAGGAATGTTTTGGTCTTTAAGCTCCACATTCTTGCGTTTATTAAATGGTTAACTGTCTAATACTACATGCTCATCAAAAAGAGGTAAGTACTTTGATTTTTACCTATCTTTAGTTTTGTGAGTACAGAAATGGAAGTACATGTTTTGACTGCAGGAAAGGGAAGATGTGACTCAGCTGTTCTCAAAGCAACTTGCTTTAAAATCAGTGCTAAACCAACTCACCATATTCTACATAGCAGAAACTAGAAAACTGAGTTATTGTCAGGAAAGCTAGAAATGGCATACAGTAAAGACTGACCATTCAGTTTCAGCTCTCCAAGTGCAAGACTTCTGCTATCTTCAGAATAGGGGGATTATGCATCATGATGCACTGACTTTCCAAGCTGGGAACTCATTTCCATCCCAGCCTACCCCTGCCTGCTGCTCGTGTTTGTGCAAAGGAAATCCAGAATTCCCTCTTCTGGAAACATCCTAGGACGCATATCCATATGAAAGCAAGGTGACTGTACACTTACGATGACGCTTACTGCTAAGAGAACCGTAGAATGCTGACTAGCGTAACACCAGTGATACGAAATATCCTGACTACAGTGTTTAATTGGACACTTTACCAGATGAGCTCCATACCGTACCCGCAGAACTCGCCCCTATTGAAAGGCATCAGGATTCCCTCCTTGCCTGCATACTGGCTTTCCATGCAGCAGAAGCAGAAGAGTGAGGAGATGATGCACACTAAGGTCTTATGCTAGTATGCAAGAAGGAGATGGGACCCAGGAGTGGATCCTTGATATACCAGTTTAGAAATACCTGTCGTGTATCCAAATAATTTAGAGGGATGCCTCAGATTGAGTAAGCAATACTGAACACTGTAAATAAGGAAAATATGCTATACAACAAATGTTAACAAGATATTAATAAGCAAGTATGTCTTATTTTGAACATTTCTCTTTCTAGTACAGGCTGATCAGAAAGCCCAGTTTTTTACAAGTATGTATCTTGCTGGGGAAAAGATTTATAGAACTGAGATGACAGTATCTCAGTAACCACGGATGGTCTTCGTATCTTTAATGAGCCCTTTAATGATGTGAACTATTGAATAATTGAAATATAAAGATGACAAACGTAGCGTCCAAATCTTCTATTCAGTTTTGATTTTCTCCCCAAAAAACATTTAATTGCATTTCTCTGAGGCTTATGCTTTCAAACAGTTTGCAGAGTTACTGCTTATAAATACAAAAATGTTCCTAAGTTTATATCCAAGCATATATTTTTCTTGTGTTGTCCAATGTGTCATTTACACATCAGCCACTGATTCGTTTATGCCTTCATATTTTAGTGCAACTAGGACTTAGGGGAAGATTTGATGCAAATCCAGCATCTCAAGAGAGCTTCAGAATTAAGATAGATGTCTGTTCCCTAAACTGTTTGGCAACAGAACTGAAATTGTGAACATAAGTATATTTCCAGGCATAATAATTCTGCCCAAAAAGAGCAGTACTCTCTTTTCTAATTTTCTCTTACAGTATTCTTCCAGTTCTCTTTGAAGAAGTAGGGATAGGTCAGATACAGTATCAAGGATTAGAAAGCTGAATTTAGCTACAAAGAAGGGAACTACAGATGACTAGGGTTCTCCTAAACTCGAATCAAACTTCATGTGGACTTAATTATCAACAACTCCATCACTGGCAAGTGTATTTAATAGGTGCAGAAATAATAATTGGTTTTCATTTTATGAGCTAATGATGATGTGCTTAACTACTTACCTAAATTTTGCCACATGCTGAAGATTTCACATCCCATTGTTACCCGCATGTCACCATACCTGCAACGTATTAAAAAATTAGGCAAAACAGTGAAAGATGATTTAAGAAAATCAAGTTCATATGCCTTCCTGTGACACTGTTAAATGGAACGTCTCATTTGTAGTCCATAAAAAAATACTTTAAAAGTGATGATTTCCTACAAATTTTTGCTCTTTCCACTGTACCTAGTTAAAACTGGGCTTCTAAACCCACGTTTATTTGCAATATTATCAAAAGTATCAGTTCTTTGTAAATGACATACATCAGTAAGACAGCTGTGAAGCAAAAGCTATTTTTTTGCAGTAACATGCTGTAGTTATCACTGAGAACAGATAGTTTTGCTCTAGCTTAAAGAAATACAATTAATTCGTACAGACAACAGCGCAGTGCTTGGCAGAAACACCTGAACCAGTGTGAATCACCTTATGCATGAACTGGAAATTACTGTTGGCACTGCCGCAACATGGCTGTTTTGCTTCCAGTATCTGAACCAATTCGGGCACTTCTATGAAGGCCACCGTCAGCTCTGAAGACCCGTACAAAGGGCCAGAGCCAACTCTTCTTCTCATCAGTGGAAATACCGTTACTGTTAGTTTTTTGGTAGGCCTTTTTGCAGCCTCCCATGCCTTGCATTTTGAGAAGTGCTTGATCTATTACACTTTTCTAGAAGCTGACAGCAGTACTTACTTTTCTAAAACCTTTTTCTTCTTGGAAGGTGTGAACATCTCCAGTTGCAGACATAACTGGTTTATAAAAATGACAGCAAGAAAAAAGTAGGAATCCCATATCTGCAATAAGCATATGGCATTTGGTTATTTCATTTTCTCAGTACCACCATTTTATGACCACTCAAGATGCAAATTTCCAAATCACATCACTTATTTCAGTCTCAACTAATAAATTACTCAAACTGTTTTTGACTAAATTTCTTTGCATCCGAATACACTTTTCACCAACCCCAAAATGTTCAGCAGAAATACATCTACTTTACATATTCCACATCTCTTAAATGTTTTTTTTTCCAGAAAACCAATTTGGAAACAGTTTTTTTGGTATATTTAAATAGAAGACTACAAAAAGTTATGCCTTTAAGTCCAAAACTAAAAAAAATTCTGACACCTCAAAAGCTATCACATAACAGAATTGTCATTCTCTGGTCTGTCCTACTTTAGAATGTTATTTGCAAGTCTCATTTGCTGCAGGCTTCACTGGACAAAATGGAAGCCAGGTTTTGTTAACATATTGCAAAGATACAGATGTTTTGTGCACGTTTTACAAATCAGATGCTGAATCTTCTACTTAGAAGATTTAAAGGTAAATTTAATGATAAATTCAAAATAAATTAAAATATTAATTATTATAGCCCAATTATAGATGCTCCATGGCAGGAGGAAGAAAGAAGTGTAGGGGGAGCCCTATTCCAGCCACTGCAGTTCTGCAGGAGAGTAATAAACTTGCTTAGCAAGTTTAAGGAATATAGATGGCTTGTCTACAGGCAATTCTTTTATCAGCTTTAGCCTCTGAATCCGCAGAACTTCATAAAGGGTAGGCTTCCTCATGTCCAGTTATGCCAAGTAGATAAATCTGCATTCCCACCAATCTCTCCAACAGAGAAGCAGCCACAACTCCTGCTGGAAGTCAACAGGAGCTCACTGTCTTCTCTACGAAGGGAATTTTGCACTTTTTATGATGGAGCAACTGGACTGACATCTCTGGGTTGGGAAGAATATTTGCTCAGGTTTCCATGGGAATGGGTCTTTTCAGACGCATTCCCAGGTCTTCTCATGTGAATCCTAAAGCATCATTCTGTAGTTCACAGTTTATTATAGGTGCCATATCTCACTATACGAGGCACTCACTAACATCTTTAACTACATTCACCACGCAGTGTCATAATTTCCTAATTTTAATTATGTAGCATGCTAATTCCTCTTGAGAGAAATTACAGAAATGCAAACCTGTATTTTTGATAAATTTGCATTGATTCAAAAATGGAATAATTTTCCTTTCTGTGATAATTCCAATAACAGGCAATTAATAAAATTAGTTTCTATAATCCAAAAATTTTTTATGCAAAAAACCTCAATAAGTAGTCTAACACAGAGACTGAAATAACAAAATGAAAAATAAAAAGAAATTAAAAAAACCCACAGCACTCCTGATTTTTAAGACAATCCTGCATTTAAAAAAAACCTTAATCTCTAAGCACTTGAAATTGCTGATTTAGTGTATGTTCTAGCTGTTCTGCTGGAGCTAAGTTTAGTATCAAACAACCAAGCCACGGGATGATGTAGCAGCTATTGTATCTATCTTATGCTAGACACATTTACTCTACCTTGTAATCAAAGTTTTCATTTAAGAAGTTTTTACGAAGGGCATCCGAAAGGTACAAGACTGTAGTAATGATCACACTGGGAAGAAAAGAATGAAAAGACAGTAGTTTTCGTTAAGTGGAAATTCATATTTAATACTCAGCGCCAGAAAATTTTCAAGTGAAGAAATAGATGTAGCACGTATGGTGTCATTAAATACTACATTTTAAACATACACAAACGTCTGACTACTAACAACACCTATTGACAGAAAACATATACATTAAAAAAAAAATAAAAATAGGTGTGATGTAAGAATGTGTGCCAAAAACTGATGTTCTGTATAGAAGAATATAATTGATCAAAAAGACAAACCATAAATTTTGTTCTGCAAATAATGCTGAATCAGATTTAATAAACACTTTGTCCCACTAGCACTAATAAACAGTTGGGCAACTTGCCTTCAGCTTTCTTGGTACTGAAAATATGTGTGTATAGACTATAAATATAAAATATCTAGTAATTGCCAATTATTACTGGGATTATACAGTATTGACAGCCCTATGGACAAAGACTCTTTTTAATGACAACAGATAAAGGCAAAACTGCATGAGCTCTCCGAGAAAGATCTGCACCTACAGATCTCTATTCTGTATGTTGCAAACGGTCGTACATTGCCCTACGTTGACACCTGCCTACATTACATTCCTTTATCTTAGATAAATATATACGACCAAAATCCTTTCACAGTGATTGTCGCCAGAGGTGAATGACAGCCTTGTTCACTGTAGCAACCAAGTTTGGTAATCCACAGAAATAGATCATCCTTAAAGATTATTTAAATATAATTCATTTCAATGATTCAACCCTTAAGCTAACCTCTGCTGCACTTGTGTCTATCAACATATTTAGTCAAGCCAAAAATCCATATAAACCATTAAATTCTTCTTGAAAGTAGTCAGTAGTGGATGCTTACGGGGGAGGAAAAAAGATAAACATAGAATGTTCTTTTCGCTGTTATACTCACGTATTTTACAACAATCAGCTGTTTATAAAGACCTTCTGAGAAAAAGGTTTTATCTACACATTTCATTTAATTGTCATCCACCTCCTATTAATACATCTAGTACTTCTTTGAACATGGCTCTTGACTTGTATGCTGTTACCATGCTAAAATTTGTTTCCCTTTCCATACTTTGGACTATTATTTTTGCACTGCATTCAAAAAAAATATGTTTTATTAAATATATTAACAGCAATATATATATATTAAGGGTATAATATTTTTCATCTTCACAACACTGAAGAATTACACATTAACCAACGCACCTGGGAGATAAACTGTTTCTTTCTTCGGGCACTTTTGACAGATGTCAAGTTTATAAATGCAAAATGGCTATGTATCACTTAGCTTATTACTAGTTCAGATGTTTGCTTCCATTTCTCTACTTTTAAAATGCTTGTCCCTGCCGAACTTTACCTTCTGGTTTGATGTGTCTGAACACCTGTAATACCCAAGACTGAGACTGGTTTTGAACACTGTTTCATTCTCAAGTTCCGTTCATCCTAGTTCCATTGCTTAAATGTAGTTTTCATACACATTATTTCCCCAACAATTATATTACAGTTTTTCTATCGAAGCAGTGTTCCATGTTTAGCACTCATCTGTACAGTTTACCCCATTTTTTCACTAACCGGGAGTGTGTGCAGCACTCCCTGTTGCAGCATGGAAGACAAACTGAAACATTAACAAACTGTAATATAAGCAAAGCTAGGAATCAAAGCATGGATAAGAAAGAGAGTCCTGTCATTCTTGTTACTGTGCATGATTTAATTTACAGCCCATATGTTTCACAAAATGGAAATAGTTTGCATATTTAAGGAAGATGCTCTGATAGAAAAGGTCAGCTCATCAGAACTATTGCTATGTAAAATTTCAACCTAAGTTCAAAGTAATAAATCTCTGAAAAATTGTATGCAAGAGAAAATTCCACAAGATCTCAAAAACTGCAACCATAATTGCCAAGCTTACATTACATAGTTCTGTTTATGTCTGAGACAATTCCTTTCTGGCCACATTCCTTCCATGGCAGGTGAAAGTGAAGAGAAAGATCTGCTTCAATTCTTATGAGAGAGTGATTAGAGTAGAAACCTTAAATGAAATTTTTAGAATATTTTTTTCCAGAATTTTCCTGAGATAACAGAATAACTGCAGTGCGGGTATTTCTTGCTATAGGCAACACAGCTCAGGTTTGATTTATTTGGTAAGCCAAAGATATGATATAGATTACTTGATAAAATGTGAGTCTGTAGAATGAGAATGTATATATTTGTAGATAAAAACCTCAAAACATCAGACTGAACATAAAAAGATGAAGCCATTGGTTTTGACCCACAATCTGTTATTCCAAAACCACAACAAACTAAAATCAGGTAGGACAGAAAACGTTGCTGACGTAGGGGGTTCTCTTTCTTCTTTTCCTACAAATAACGTAGGTTCTATAAAGAAAAGCAAGAATGCACACAGCAGAGACAGCAGCCAGAGGACAGATGGACAGCTGCCTGATCTGGTACAATATTCACATTCCAAGTTGCTTCCCAGCCAACGATTTCAAAACAACAACATTTATTTAAAATCCATTTGACTATCAAACTAGAAAACATTGAGTTTGTGACAAGACTTGCTTTTCTTCCTCTTACCACCTGCCACAAATTTGCTCACAACCAATGCCTGTTTTAGAGGAGAAAAACCTCTGCTTTTAGCTATTAAATTATTCTGGGCTCATACACCCAACACTAACCCTAGGTCCACTCAGGCCATTTGTGACACGGTGGCTTTTCCATCAAATTTTCACAGAAACCCTTTCTGCAATAACCTGTTCGAAATATCTGAAGCAGCCCCCAGAAATTCAACAACTGCTTTGCTGCCTGGACCGTTTTGCCTGGGCAGCCAACTAGAATATGAAAGCTTTCTTTTCCGTTCTGATATGGGACAAATGCATAACGTTAGCTCCTCATTTCATCCTTTGCTATTTCAGTGAGGTGTTTGAACAAAAAAAAAAGTTTCTTTCATATTTCATAAATAAATGAAATTAATCTAGAGTCACATATATGTGTGTATATCTATTGTTATATGCATATAAACTTATTCATACATGCATATTTATGTCTATCTATGCTTTTTGTGACAGACTGAATGTCAGGTTCAGTTGTTAGCAACATTTTGTATTACATAAAAGCAAGAACGTTGTTAGCAACACCGTGTATTACATAAATGCAAGAATTTTTGTTCATTGTAGGAGTCTCAGACTCCCACACCATGGGAGCTAACAGGATTCTTCAAAGCAGCCATAATGAAGAGACTAAAGCGAATCTGATGTCTTCCTTTACTGTGCATTCCATATGAGTTACTTTTAAAAAAATAATAATAATGTCTTTCAGTCATTACTGAATTAGATAACTAAAAGGATTCTCTGTTTAAAGTCCTTATGCCCAACTGTCAGTAGATACATTTGGAATTTTAGTATAAGCAACATGCTGTAGTAAATCTTACTTTACAGATCAATTATTTTACTATAAATAAGAATATTCACACATCCATTTTGTATGCTTATAAAATTAAAATTGAGAATTGGATGATCTAGCATTTCTACCATTCACAAAGTGCTGAAAGGATATACATAGTTAATCATACAGAGATCTTTAAAATCAAAGCTTCTGGCATACCGAGAGCAAGGGGAAATCAGTTTGTTGTTCAATAATACATAGGCATAGTATGTTAGAAATAAACCTTTGCTCAGCAAGTAATGGAAACTCACTTTGTTCTCCAAAAGCCTCCTCAGTTGTTAATGAAACATGACGTACCTGGAGTTCAGCTGAGTCTGTTAAATGCTCTCAAAAGATGCCAGTCAATCAAAGCATTAGATAACTGATTCTTTTCCTAACCTTAGGGTAACTTAAGCAAGTGACCAGTACACAGTGATTGGCAGTTGAGAGAAACACTATGAAGGTGTTATCCAGAGGTCTCAGTTTTAGTCTGGCATATTTTATTATAGAATTTTGGATTCCTCTCTAGCGCTAGGCAACCGATTCAGACATCCTCCTATATTATGTGGTGTTCATTTGTAGTTACTAACAGAAGCTTTGCTTAGAGGGCCAGCAAGCTAGCTTACTAGAAAGTAAGTTTATCCCTATAAAGAAAGAAATTAAAACTGTATTTTCCATAGTGTGTGTATGTATAAAAACATATTTTATCACTCAGTAGTAATATCCATGTTAGAAATATTAGATAACCGTAAGTAATTATACTGCTTTGCTGAATGTATGCTGATTAGCTCCCTACAGATATTACATGGTTATGCAGTTTTAAACAGAGTTAATTTCTGTCTCACTGCTTGATGGCTAGAAGCTAATAAACATTGAGGATTTTTTTTTTGCATGTTCTTCTCCTTTCATAACAGAACACAAAGCAAAAAAATCTACTTCTCTGCTTCAGTGCCAAGCCCGTCTTTTTAAATGTTACTTTCGCAAATTTTGGAAGTCAGTTGGTAGCTTTATAATGCTAGCCATTAATATTTTCATGTTGGGCATTCATGATTAATTCATGCATGCGTCATTATGAATTTCTTCTTGAGCTCACAGTATCTTCTGGTTTTTTTTTATCCCAGACAGCATCCAATATCAGATGCTACATAATTACTGAAAAACTGCAACAAGAAAGAAAAAAAATCTAGAAGCCAGGGGGCAGTAATATTTTTATATATAAATATTATATATTGAAAGAATTATGGCATTTTAAGACTTAAAATCTTTCAGGTAATTGAAGTTCTGCATATATAAATAAGAGAAAAAATGAAAAAAAATTTTCCCCCCTCAGGGAAAGCTTATTACCTGATTATATCCTTGCTAGGACTCATTTATTCCCTAGACTCAGACAGGCTACTCCTGTAAATACCAGGCAGTTTGAATTTTCCTGTCACTTAAGGTACAGAGGAGAGAAAAGACAGTGCTGCTGGTGATGTGACTGCAGTGATGGGGGAAGCTCCCAAGGCACACGCTGCCTTCAGAAGAGCTGCCGTTCCGCAGGCTGCAGCCCAGACAGCCGAGAAAGCAGCCACTGAGGCAGGACACATGACAGTCATTTTATTCTTGGGAAGCAGGCATTAGAAAATATCCAGACTCTTAATGGTTTTCTTGATTATGCTCATAAAAAGATGGGCTAGACCTTCTAGTTTTTCCTTTTAGACAAGAACGGGGGAGTAAGAAGTTCAGGAAGTTTTGCCTTCAATCCTGAAGAGCCTCGGATCATTGGAAGTGCTCTGGCTCATCCAGCGAAGCTCAAGGAGAATGGCTCACAGCCACTTCTGCCTGTGGTGCAGGCAGTGCCCTCATTTTTCGTCCTTCCTCTAGGCTCTTCCCTTTGCACTTAAAGATTTTGGGTTGAGACAATTCTAGCAAAGCTACTACTCTGTGGCTCCATGCTTTTGAACACGCTGGGAAAGCTAAAGGAAGGCAGCCACTGCAATGGCAGTGGGGGACGCAAGCGAAAGGAAGGAGGCTCCCGTTCAGAAGCAGCTCTGGAAAAGCTACTGCTCTGCAGCTGAGGAGAGAACAGAAGTGGGTTTTCCTTTCTCAAAAAGGAACAGAAACTAAGCCACAGATATCTAAGTTAGGAACGATGAGTTTTCAGTTCACAACACACACCTGGCCAACCCCCTGTTTCACAGCAAACCAGAATTTCCTCCACAAAGGAACAAATGCCTAGCAAAGCAGTTACTGAATGCGCAACGGGTAAAGATGGGTTTACATCCCATTTGCGGGCAGTCATGCTTATGCAACTCTGTGTTATCAGGTTCAGGTAGCTGATCCGACTGTTTTCTCATGGCCAATTCCCACCAGCAGTTATTGTCAGCTTCTGCCTATCTTCTTTGCCTGACAGAACTGGACATAAAGTCACCTCCTAGATGGCCAGAAACAACATGACATGGATTAATAAAAGGAGATGTGTGATGCTAACTAAAATACTGGTGCAAGTAAATATTCCTTTTGCAGAACTTAGTATCATCATCATCTTTAGCATATCTGAACACCACCAGCCCAAGAAACACATGCCAAGGTCGTTCCTAAATCTTAGTTTTGTACATGTCAGCTGTTGTAAAGCCATCTGCCAAGCCAGCTGTTTCTGGAATACATAACAATGTCTTAGATTATATATTTAGTCTACAAGTTCCTATGTTTTTTTCCTCTTTCCTGTGTTTCTCAATTCATTTCTTAAGCAAGATTAGCAACACTAAGTGAGGTAATAAAAATGAGCAAACAAATGTTATTTTTTTCAAGTCATGACAAAGTTTGAACAAGTACTATGATGCTTGCATATCCACACACACTCATAAGAAATATATATCATGAACACAAGTTTTGCCAAATTTAATTGTAACAATAATATTGTTACTAATAGCCTGTACAGCACCATGAATTTAAATTCTCCTTGGAGCCAGCAGGCACAATGCAGACTAAACCCCAATTTTCATCAGGCATTGCAATACATACCACAAAAGTTTAAGTCAATCCTAAATTCTGGATTCCTGAGTCTGCCCAACACAACCCCCCTTCTCTGCCAACACCGGTGTTTGTACAATTGTACAAACTGACTGTTTGGCTGGCTTACCTGATCTAAAGCTAAGCCTACAAAAAAGGATATCTGGTGATATAGGTGAAATAAAATTCGATAGTTTCAGACTCAGAAACACTGGAAATCTGTTTCTCTAAAAATAAGGCCTGAGCAGAGAAAGAAAAGCTCAAAGGCAGGTTACATCTCAAAGTATCACTAGGCAATGCTTAGAGTCCTACGTTACTATTGCCTGTGCTGTACCTCATTTCCTGGTTTTTAATTTGTGATTTTCCTGACAAGCACTAAATTAACAAATATGCAAAAACATCGTTAATGCTATTACAGCAGATAATTTCTTCTTGAGAGCAAGCAGATCTTTACCAACTCAGCATTTCAACAAACAGTTTTGAAATGAAGTTCTGTTGAGACTTGTCATTTGCTACTTGGAAAACAAAGCTGTTGATGCTTAGCATCTTCATTCTGTAAAAGTGCTTCTGAGTTTCCAGTTATGTGTGCTTACTGAAACTCAGAATAGAAAGAGGCACAGAT
The DNA here is from genome assembly GCA_034008185.1 of Gorsachius magnificus. NCBI lineage: Eukaryota > Metazoa > Chordata > Aves > Pelecaniformes > Ardeidae > Gorsachius > Gorsachius magnificus. The sequence continues at coordinate 187,786,291 of CM067081.1, forward strand.
TATATTATGAATTTGTTGTGTAAAATAAGTGCAGAGATTTAAAATCTTAAATTCAAAAATTAAAAACTGCAGCCAGCATTATAAAAGATATTTTGAATTTTTATTACAAACATCATATAACTTTATTTATTTATACCATGATCTTTGCATACTACCCATATTTTTTATTAACATTAAAAATGCCTTACTTGTTTGCAACCAAACGCATCACCGTCCAGTCTTTTGGAAACATCTCTGGTCGTATTAGTATCCGAAATACAGTAAAAATCTGGAGCAGGAAATCCTTTGGAAGGAAAAGAAGCAGTCATCTTATGTTTGCTGCTTTAATAAGAGCGGTGAGCTTCAAAAATACTTTAATCAGAGACAAACAATCATTACAGAAATAGCAGAATTGCATTTATTTTCAACATAGATAAACCTCTGAATATTTTTTCATTTTTTTGATTCCCCAAGAAAGTTTCAAATAGTGATTTAATTCATTTTTCTTAAAAGGAGGAAAATAATACATAATGTGCCATTTGATTGACAGCAATGCATAAGAGAAATGTCAAAGATGCATTTGGTTTCCACCCATACACTTCCACAAATGTGATCCCGAGAACAATTTGCAAATCAAAAAAGCACTTTACAAACACTACAGAGTTCTGAATATCTCCTTAATCATGCCAGGTTTTCATCACTTTCAAGATTTATTCTAAAAGTGGCATTATTTGCTGGGAAAGAGAGAGAGTGTAAGGACAACTTCATCATTGGGTTTGCAAAGACCAGTGAATTCAATAGCAATGCCCAGGCCCTGAACTGTTATCGCAACTGTCTGTCAGTATGCAGGTCACTTAACCATCCTGCCTCATTCACTGAATCTATAAAAATAGTGAATACATGCTACTTTGAATTAGAAAGACTGTTGAGTCACTGATAAATAACTAAATTAAACTATTCCTCTCAGCGCACGTTTTTTTTTAAGATTTTCTTTTCAAAAATAAAACTACCACCAAGGGTGATATTTCTAATGGCCCATCTCGATTGTGTATAGTACTGCCAGTACTTTTTTAGTACGCAAAATGGAGCTTTTGACATCATGAAGAGCACGAGGCAAGTGATATAACACACCTAACAGAATCAGTGCGGTACCTGACCTTGAAATGTTTTGTGTTGATTCTGCCCACACCACCTGTAGAGAGTTAGCCCAAAACACCAATGAGATGAAGATACAACCAAGGGATACCAAATAATTTTAAACACCAAAATATATTCTCAAGTGCATTTACCGAAGTGTAGATGACGGGCATTGCACAACAGATGTCTTTCATTAGAGAATCACTGTAAAGGGGAACGAACGCAGGCACTGGGATAGGCAGCTGAGATCCCTGCACCCACCCACCAGAGAAGATTACATAAAAGAGACAACCTGTTTTCTGAGCAAGATGCCAAAAATTTCTCTGTATTAAAGAGTATAAATGATACTCCTTGCAGATAACATAGTGTTTGAATGAAGGTGACCAGCTTTAGAGATATTCAGGCAGCTCTGAGAGCTACACATCTATTCCAGACTGCTTTCCTATAGCTTTGCACCTTGTAGTTAAATTTCAACACTTCTGCCTTCTTTTTTTCCTTTAGGGTTTACCTCCCTTCCCTGTGCTGTAAACCCTGCAGCTCTGTGCCATAATCCCAACAATATGGCAATGTCTCGAATGCTGCTAAACCATGTCCCTAAGCACCACATCTACCTGTCTTTTAAATACCTCCAGGGATGGGGACTCAACCAGTTCCCTGGGTAGCCCATTCCAATTCATCAGCTTGTTCAAAAGTCATTAAGAAAAGAATAACAGAGAGGAAGATCATATATACTTCATTTCTTTAGGCAACTAGGCTAAAACCAGAATAAACATTTCATTCCAGGAAAACTTTAAAACAAAGCAAATGTAGATACTGGCATTGGATTTTGAATCATTAACACTAGGCTAATTATTTCTAATTTTAGCAGGAAAAAAATAGAAAATTGTGCCATCAATTTAGTGATAAGTGATATTAGATACAAAATGTGGATTTGAAAAGCCTGAGTAAGACTGAAGATCTCTTTGTTACAGTACGTGTTAAAAACATATAAACAAAATGCAGTATAATTCAAAGTTGAAATACAACTGAAAGAAATAACTTCTAAAAAACTTCATAAAAACTAATCAGTTGTAGATTTTCAAGATGCAACTATTAAGCTTCTATTAACAGAATCTGTAGCTAACTTTTATTTTTCATTTTTCAGTTTTTGTATATTTGGTAATACATTTCTCTAGGAATCCATTATAAGCATGAAAATAACCAAAGGGTAAAATGCCACTTGAATAGTCTGATACTTCACCATTAATGTGCTGGTATCCTTCATGTGTCAGCACTGCTCTTCGATAGTCAGTGCTGCTGTTCACTCCCAAGGGACCCACCTTCATGTAGCAATTCCATAAAATGCTTTGATCAGCATTAAAATGCCTGGTATTTTGTGTGATGCAATTGCTCATTTCTGCTTCATGGTCCAAACACCACAAGACATTACTATGAAGTACCATTTGTGGAAGATCAATTTTATAACTATATTTTGAACTGTTTCCTTTGCACTAAACTATTGTCTTTCATAGTTTTATCTGCTCTGCTGAACACACCATAATGGTTTAGTAACCGATTTTAACATTTAAAAAACAGTCTTGCCGGCAGTGTAAGTGAACTAACATTTGGTTGGTTGAGTACAGATATAATTAATGTCTCGTATGCCTTCTATCTTAAGAGACATCAAGGGAGTAATTTTGTCATTTTACATACTCTGAATACCATCTCTTAATATTGCTACCTAGCGTACATAAGCTCTAGTACTATCTTACACCACTTAAATAATCTCTCAGTTATCACAGTTCCATTTCCTCTAGCAGCAATATTTGCTCGATGAAATTATCAAACTGTGATTAAGTGAGAAGCATGGCCTTCTGAAAGACTGAACACCATCTATTCATTTAATCAAAAACCGCCTTGGAATTTCTGTATGCATGTAAAATTCTCTGTAAAGCAGGTCAGACTCTTCACTGGATCCCTCAGGGTGCATCTATATTAGCATTTTGGTTTGGGTCAACAGTCCACTTTGAAGCTAATTGCTTGATCATCCACTGCTTTGGTTCGCACTGCAGAGTTATCAAGCTACTTGATACCAAGTCTTTGTAGAGCGTCCTAGAGCTTTTTTACAGAGTGCCAAGGTGCCCATAAGAAAGAGCATGGTTCGACAATGAGCTGTCTCTGTCCGGACAACTCATCCATCCTGTAACCAACTCCTATCCCAGATCTTCCTTCCTTCACTGCTTCTTCAATCTACATTAGAAGCCATGTTTCAGAGCTACCACTCTGTCCCAGCACTCATCCTTTCAGAAGTCCCATATGTGAGCAGATGCGGAAAGATGGTGGCTAGAACTGAGCTTCTCCACCAGAGACTTTCCCCATGCCTATGGGCCTCACACAGCCCATGTCCAAGGGGTCATTAGAGAACAGTGGAAGAAATTGCACTTGGTGGTAGCATTTGGCACCCACCTTACCCTGCTCAGGCTCCTTTAGCTGAAAGAGAGGAATCAGAGAACTAGTAAGGTTTAATACCCATCCCTATGAAATATTATCTCTTCCTTCATCAGATCTCTCCTGTATATCTATTCTGCCACATTATGTAGGGTACACTGCCAAAGGATAAAAACTAGGCCTTCTGGCCAGGTGCTTACCTGTTTGCTTTGTCTTCTTATAATCTATTAATTAAAAAACACACACATCTCAACCAAAACCACCTTGCTGTGGTCAAAGCTGCATTGTGCTAACATACACTGTTTTTCTCATTCACTTTCCCACTTCTCTCCTTCTAATTATAACTTCCACTGTTACCTTTTGTCATAAATGATATCTGAGCTTTTTTGCGGCAGCAAATATCCGCCTACAAGGGCGCCTCTGTGCTATAAATTTCTATAAAATATATTTACTAGGAGAAGAGGGTATTTTGTGGTAAGCAAAAGAAGCATATCTTTAAAATAATATTGAAAGATATAAGGAAGCATTTAAAATTACTGCCTCATTAAATTTAATGTTTCAAAAAGAGAGCGAAGTATAGTCTCTGGTGCTACCACTCAGCCATGAATCCCCTGTCATTTCTTTCTTACTTCATTTGCATGTTTTCAAACATAAAATGCATCTTCTACCTTCGGCTTTGTGTGGAAAAAACGTGACTCTCTCAAAGAACTGACTAAAATAAAAACAGTCACCATGTCAATTACTTAAACTAAATATATTCACAAAATAGAGGAAATATTTCCATAAACAACCACTTGTTTAAAGCATAATTCAGAGGCATGTCATATAAAAATGTGTACATGTCATTCCTTCAAAGCCTCCATTTTGCTATACTGTGATTAACAAGCTGGAAACAGTCTTTAATAATTTTGGCATAGTTTTAAAAAAGAAAAAAGAATAGGAACTGCAAATATATTTCGATAGAACGAATTACAACCTTCACTCCCTTTCTACAAGTACTTGCACGAGTGAATTTTTGTTTGGAGAATGGTTTGGTGGGGGTATTTTTTTAATGGTATCATAAAAGCTGTGCAAACATGCATTTGTGCAAGCATTTGACAACGTTGCCTTGAGAATTAGTCTGGAAGAAAGAAGAAATACCTTGCGATATCAGCGCCTAATCATTCGGTATAGATGGTTAATGAAAAACAGAGGTAGTCAAAGCAAAAAAGCACAGCAGGTAGCAATTCAAAAGCCTGGGTTACACTCAGGTAAGTCCCTTGCAAACCCCATATCAGATTTGTAACTTGTAATGGGAAGACCCAATCCACTTTGACATCATTGACCAGGGTGCAGAAAGAGGATTCAAAAATACAGCAAGCTGACAGTAGTTACCACTGAAGCTTAAATCCCAAAGTACATACTAGCCACAAGATTAACTATGCCTACTAGTTCAGCCTCTTAAAGCATCTCAGACAGAAAAAAAAGTCTTAACACAGATATTTACATCTTCTGAATATTCATTTACTCATACTGATGTCATTTCCTAAGAAGCATATCTTAAAGCAGTATAAAATACCAAGGAAGTTCCACACTTGGCAAACAAAGCATAAAAATACAGAGGTAAGTGGCAAGATGGTTTAGATAGCCTAAGTCATCCACAGTCACCTCATGATTAACAGCAGTGTCAGCCTCACACACTCGCTCTCATCTTTCCCTCTTGCTCTCGGTTATACACATTTCAGTGTTGTTTGATATTTCCAAGTGAGGGGAAAAACCCAATATATTATTTAACATTCAGAGGGAAGGAACATTGCATTAATTACGATCAACCTACTGCTACTGAATCACTGGTGGAGCTGATGCTGATTTGATGAGATGTGAATGGAAATAACAAACTCTGGACTTGCGTTCTTAAGACCTCTATTTTGATAGCTGATGGCACTGGCTACAGCTGCTTTCCATATGCCTCTGTATAATAGTAGGGTATGTGCGTGGGGTGAATATAAATGTGTCAAATCAAACACCATTCAAGCATTAATTCTAGAGATTTTTCATGTTCTAGAAGCAAGAAAGTCCGAATAAACCCAACACTATTTCATAGATACATCAAACAGAAATCAAGCTTGAAACCTTTAGGAAATATAAAAATCTAAACCTAGGAATATAGATGTGCTCAGAACTCAAACAAAAGGGAAAATATTTTCAGCAAAAAATGCCTAGGTTCCACAACATATATTAAAAATTGCCTAAGGATAGCAACTATGCTAGGTGAAAATAGATGCTGTAGTACTAGTATAAAAATCGTCCACCCTATATAACTCCTAGGCAGTACCCTTGATTTATGATAGAGGTAACTTCTCAGCAGCATTTTCTATCTTTGAAGCTCAATATGACCATCTCACTACAAAGAAAAGGCACTCACGAGTGGTATGCTCTCTTCAGAACAGCTCTAAACAGCTATCAGGAATTTAAGGAAATCTGAAATTGCACTATGACTAGACTCCCCTTTTCAGGATAGTACTTAAGTTTATCAACTGGCGATTTACGAGTAACATCTAAAAATATACTAAATATACACAAAGACATTATTACTCTTCTATCTAGGATCACTGGCTGAATAATGGGCATAAGTGATCACTCAAGTTTCTTGTGTGGATCAAATTTGGTACTATATAAGTTTCTCGGGGTCTAGCAGAGTGGAAGTCTTAATGTATATCTTTATACAGGAAATCTTAGCTTTTAGAACATTTTAAAAAATCCACCCTCCTCCTCCAAAAAGGAATTAAAAATGCTGTATCTCCATGAACGTGGTAACTCCATCAATGAAATTGGTAGAAGCTGCCCTGAAAGAGTTCTGCAACTACTCTCTTCCATGATCAAACTGGCAGATAGACATTACAAGTCTGACAGGTCCTCCTGCCAATGGACTTGCTGCACAGTTAAGAAAAATTGAGAGTTAGTTAAATATGCATTTCTCAAGCTCTGTGTTTGCCATTGCTGTTTATAATTTAATGAATGAATGAATAATTAATACATATAATAGAATAACCCCCCCCCAACTGCCTGGCAGGAAGAATCAAGCAGAACTGTGTAACCTTGAATTGACACCATCTTTAAAACAGGCTTTGAGGCTAAGTTTGTGACCTTAAAGCTATTATACAGTGTATGTGTGTCCCCATTCTATTTGCTGTCATTGTAGAAGCAACAGAATCCTAGCCCCATCGTAAGAGTGGACCTAGGTACACATGAAGGCCTGTGCAAAGCCTGCTAATCTGAAAAACAGATTGCATTTAAATACTGAAGTGTTTCATCAAAGCACAGGAATATCTTCAAGGGAGATAAATCAAAAAGAGAAATATAAACAGACCTGAACAAGTGGAAAGACAATTCTGTTACTCACCCTCAGATCTTCCTTTGTGTTGAAGCTATCAAGCAGCTGTTGATAATGCCTATCAGTCATTTGTCGCAAGAGTGACAACAAACAGGAGACAAATTCCCCCTGTTCAGATAAGCCAAGAATAGAAATATGATAGATTATAACGTCTTCTGTATTTGAGCTTAAACTGTCATATTATAAGCACTTAAAAATAATTAACAAACACAAGGGAAATTAATCTAGTTACGAAACATTATTTCTTAGATTCCACATTTTGTGAAAATACATTAATTTAGCCATGAACTTCCTTCCCATTTAAAGAACGTTTTTCCCCAAATGCAGTTTACTTGCTTAAAAAAACCTACCTGAAATAGTTCCAGAAGGGCTAAACCAGTAAAAGTTTAATTTGTGATTTGTCTCCCTTGTATCTGTTTTTAAACATTTTATTTAGATTGCTAAAATGACAACCTCTTAGTTAACCCAGCCTTGAAACAAATATAAACAAAAATATTTTGCAACAACTCTGGGAAGAATGCTATTGTTTTCCTTTAGGGAATAAACGAATGGAGTGAGCTGGGAATTTTTTCAAAACATTTTTTCATCACAAAACCCCATATTTGTCAAAAAGAAAACTCATTTATAGGATTTAACAAACTTTGAAAATGTTTTGATCAGAAGTTTCCTTGGACCTACAGTGGAATTTCTCATTAAAATATGTATCTAGAAGTTGAGCTTAATTTAATCACAGGGCAAGACCACTCTCTTCCACAGTGCCAATTCCTGGATTCACACTCCAGAAAAGGGACGCTCCAGTCAGCAGCTGAGGGGCTTGGTGGACTGCTGTGCAGATTCCTCCCTGCCTCTACTGATGCACATTCACCAGGCTGTCCTTCAAACAGCATGGGATTCAGGAGCAAAAGAGCAGAAAACAGCTCTGGGTATTCTCCAGTGAGCGATCAAATGACGAAGACATTATGGGAAGGAATAGGTTCTCCCTCTCTCCCTTCCCTGTCTACCTGTTCACTTTTGAACTGGGAAGAAACACTTGAACGGTATCAGATCTGGTCCGACTGCAGAATGGATGAGGACAGGAAAGAGTGAAAGGTCCGGACTGCATCCCAGCACATAAAAAGAACAATGCTGAAATTTTACAAGTTTGTTAAAGGTAGGAAATACACTTCTGGCCTCTATCTACCAGGAAAGAGGAATGAGACTGGGAGAACAGACAAGTATGATAACAGTACTTTAAAATTATGTCTTTCATTAGTTTGTCAAGTCAAATTTTGGGAAGATTTTCCCCTGTCTTTCATTAAAAACAGAAAATAAGATAAAGAAGGAGTATGTTTTCACTGGAATGGCTATTCTAGATTTTACATTGGAAGGCCTAATTCACTTGTGATTGCACCTTGTATACTTGGTGGTGTGTGAGGTGATGGCTTTCACTGGCAACATGGTGATAAAATAATGATCATCTGGCCCATAATAGGATTCTACGCGGAAATAATGATCCCAAATTAAGTCCCTGCAAACCCATTGTTTTTCACAGTGAACACAGCATTCTCAAAACAATATCCTAAGGCTACAAAGTCTCTTAATCTTCATGCTCTGGGCATAACCATCAAACTTAAAGCTGCTGTCTTGTAAATATCTGAAAATTTACTTCCAACCATATCAAGTTCTCTTCAGAAAAAACCTTGGTCTTTTATCATTATTTTTTAATATTTTAAATTTCATTACATCTAGCCTCAGTATGATTTCACCATGCCATTTAGTATAATGTAGGTCCATCTAAATAGGCATAATTTTTTGAGACTTTTATTCCAGTTATAAAATCTGAGACCACTCAGATTTGGCTAATTAGCCAAAATAAGCAGAGTAAATAAATAAGGGTGTAAGTTTACCTGAGTGCTACCTTGAATGACAAAATTTGAGTATGTACCTTTTGAATACTTCCCTTCTTGCTTACACTTTTTAAGCAGTCCTTTCTAGTCACCTTCCTTCTGTGTTCCCGCATTTGCTTCAACTTATAGTAGTATATTGAAAATCACATTCTATTCTAGAAAGCTGTACTGTTATAGTTGACAGACAGATTAGCTTTAAAAGGGTACCAGCTTCAGCTAATTGTTAACCGACTTCTAAATGTGAGCTTTTAATTCAAATGTAGGTAGCTCTACAGGCAGCTGGTTTTTAAAATAACAATGAACATTCAGCTGCATTTGTTAAACTCAACACAAAAATGTATGTTGTAAGATTTTTGTCAGTGTTAGCCACAGACTAACTAGTCAGGGTCCATGTGATCATGCACAAAAGCAACTTCCACACATATAATGACCTTGATAAAAAACATTTAGTATCCAATTCTAGTGTCATAAGTCAAACCAAACAGTATATCCAATTCACTTAGGTAGAATCCTCAAGTAATTTTTTGTGTCTTATTTAAGGAGCACAATTATTAAAATATATGAAGTTCACACTAAAACTGCAATTCATTTAGGTTCTGAGGGACTGAACTTCCAAGATCTGAAATCAATAAAGGTTTGCTTTAATTGGATTTCTTTTTGCTAACTCTTCATATGCCAATGCATTTTTTCTTAAGGAAATCTAAAGGTCTAAATCACAGACATCCTAAAGCAGAAGTTTCAGTTTTACCATTGCATTAAATTCAATGTTTGTTAGTGCAACATCTGTAACACTGACACCCTGAAGACATGCAGTCTTTGTGCTCAGTTTAAAGTATCACATCTATCTTGCAGGTTACCATCTAACAAGATTCTTTACTGCAAATTGAAATGGTACCAAGGTACCAAAACTACTTGAGAGGAAAGAAACAGTACAGTCATGGAAGCCAACAGTCTGATGCTGCCTGATTTTATGCTGCTGCTTTGTGCAGAAAAACAGCGACACGTGGGCCTAGAAGATCACACTGAAATGAGTTGGGGACTATTTCCTCAGGAAGACTGTATCTGATGCAAAAGTATGACAAAATTTTATCCAGTGTGCTGCCATGATGCATCTCTCAAACAATATTTTATGATACGTGCAGCTTGAAATAATGGTAACGTACTGGAACAGACTCTACTGCTATACTCACACTGAGTACTTTATCATACTTGCTCTACAAATAGTTCCAAGAATCTGGCTCCGCGTGTTGCCATAAGCCTATACTGCATGATGTTTCTACATAAATGTATATAATTGCCTTATGCTGTGCTGTGAGTCACTTCCACATTAAGTATTCTTTGAGATGCCTGTGGTGAAAATGACATGGCTTTCCTGCTGCATAAAAAGGAAATGTTGCAACTTGAAAGCACTTTCAGTCTAATTTTTTGATGGTGTGAAAGAATTAGGCTGTCATGGTGTTTTATGAAAACTTAATCTGCAAGCAAGTGGATATCTCAGAAGAAACCAATAAGCTCAGAGCTTTGCTACACTAACAGTCTAATACTACAACCCTTACTGCAGCTGAGGCTTTCTTATAATGGTCTGATATGCCACACAGCATACATTTGTAATTTTGTAGTTTAAAGAAAAAAAACCTCTTAGATGTACAGTCCTGCTGAATTGCAGTGATTAAAGCATGGTGTTATCTTACCACAAAGTTTGGTCGGCTCCATAAAACACTTCATATAACATTTGTTCTCCATGGGATAAAGTAAAACAGACAAACAAAAAAAAACACACTACCACATTTCTTCCACAGCTATTAAATACTTTGTGAAATTTTTGATCTCAGAGGAAATTCTGGTTTGAAAAGCAACCATCTATTCATGAACGAAAACCGTTAGAGTGCAAAAATTGGGCAATCAATTAATTAGGCATATAACGAGATGGTAAATCACACAGCATAGTATGTTCTCTGCACGAAATGTCACCCCCTCACCTCATATTGGAATCACATCCCTTGCTATATTAAAACTGATTTGCCCTTCAAAAGCAAACTGGGAACCTTGCTGAAAACAAAATAACACTTCATTTTGTTTCATCAGTGCTCATCATAGCCCTTCCTGTAAATATTTGCATTTCAGCCTTCTAATTTGCATGAGTTGTTACAGCAGGTTGACCAAAATATCATTTGTTAATTTTCTAAATCCACCCTCTTTGCTCTACGTTATGTGATAGAAAAGAAACTCAAATGCTCAGCCCAGAGATCAACAAACTGCCCTTCAATTAATAAATCTGGATTTGTATAAAGTGGCATCACAGATTCTGCAGGAATTTTTAGAGCTGCTTCATCATGTAAAAATGTATGCATTTTAGGAAGTAAAATGTTATTGACTGATACTCTTCCATTTTCAGGAATTCAAACTTTAAAAGTTTCAGAAAACTAGAAAATCTGTCAATAAAAGAAACATAATGGAGTAATTATTGACCTGAAACAGTCTCAAAAAAAACTTTATCTTCTGGGTTGTTTTCTGCATCATAATTTATAAATAAATTTAATGAAAAAAAATACTATTTCCACTGGAAAGGAATAAAAAGCAAGAAAAGTTTTCTTTGTTCTCCTCATTCTGTTTTATATACAAAATCTTGTAAATGGCATTGTGAATTACAGTCTAAAGACAAGATTTTCACAAGTCTAGCTGAACAACCAGCGACAACTGTGAGCTATTATAAACAACTTACAGTCACATCTTGAAACTGGAGGCGCATAGCCGAGCCTGACGGTTGTGGTCGGCTGGTGATCTCTAGTATGGTCCTTAACAGAATATCTAGCAGGCTGTTCACAATCACATCAATTTCTTCCAGGACAGATTTTTCCTTAAATAATAAAAAAAAATATTTCAGATTTTAAAATAGAAAGATGATGACAGGCATATTTCCTTTGATATAATTTTAGAAACAAATGATAGCTTTACTATGAATGTTACATTTGAGAAACAAGCACTATTCTCTAATTAAGATATTGTTTAATTCTATTGTTTTTTTCCTAACAGTTTTCAATTAATTACATTGCACTGAAATACAAAGAACAGTTATGGGGATGACTTTGAATATGTTAAGTGTTCATAAAATTAGCATAGCTCTATTTTCAATTAATGTTTAGAAGAAAGCAGTAGATAACATACAAGAACTTTTTGGGCAAGATTTATATAGGTAACGCCCATATATTTTCTGGGGAAATTGCCAAGAGGCTTAAATTCCAAAAAGTAGAATTCTGTTTTCACACTTTGAAACTATCACCAGAAACAAGCAGATGGTGCTCAACCTTCAAGACCTGCTTCAGCAGTAACGACCAGCTACATTGCTTCCCATCAGCTGAGCAGCACAAACAAATTAGTCATTTATGTAAGCCTACAACTGCTTGTACGCAACGTCAGTACAAAGGAACCAAAGTGTTCACCGCCAAGAGACCATGAACACCTTAATTACATGCATGAAAACACTTGATGAAGTCAAGTTGCAGTTACTTTTCATTTTTAATTCAGATGGAAGTATGTTTTCCCTGCTTCAACAGCGTTTTCCGTCTCCACTGCAGCAGACACCACCATCTTAATCTGAGTGATTTTATCCCCAATTTAAGATGACTTCTCTTTGCAGAAAGAAACACTTCATAATCAAATGCAGACAACCAAGCTAGAACTCAGCTGACAAACAGATCATTCAACTTTGCTGACATTGAGGTGTAGGAGTGAAATTTTTTTTGTTGTGGTTTTTTTTTTGGTGGTTTTTTTGGTTTTTTTTGTTTTTTTTTTTTCCCCTTCCTACACACCCAAAGCATATGATTTATAACAAAACTCAAAATTCCTGTTTGGATTCAAGATGAGTCTAGTGTCACAGCCGTGTTCTCTGTCACTTCGTCTAGTATCAAACAACTGTTAACTTCGTTACTTATGAAGGTAGGCAGTATACAGTGTATTAAGGAACTGTATCAACAGTGAGGACTCATGTACAAACTAATATTAGAATGGCCAACAACCCTAATTTTCAAAGCTGCCTGACTGCAAATTCACTTGTTCCCTCAGCCTCTAAATTATCTTGATTACCATGGAAGGAATGAAATTCTGAACTGATCCACAGAAATCATATCAAAGTCACCAAGTCGTTAATACTCTCAGTGACTCAAAGACTACTAAAAATAGTAGCTGCATGTCCTGAACATTGGAGAGAGTTTTATGTAGACATCCACTTGTTATTGTGTGCATCTCTGGCTTGATGACTCCAAATGAAATATCTCCTGAAATTAAGACCAGACATGTAAGCCTTTCTCCCAATCCAAAACCACAGCTATGCTTTATCATCTATCACTTTATCTTGTGATGAATTATTAAACTAATCCAGGAGAGGCTCCAATGAAAATGTTGTTACAGTGCCAAAGTTGCAAGCCGCATCCATATTAAATCACTGATGGAGCAACTTTAATTGCTGACAGTGGTATGAAATGAAGAAACACATAGAACAGTTCTTACTGATGCATTCATTACACTATAACGCATGCTGGCCTTGATGTGTATGTACTGCACTACCTACAGGCAATGTTTGTTTTTAATTGTGTTATATCCCTTTGCCCATCAGAACTTATAATCATACTCATATCTGCAACAGACCTATCTAAGCTAGCTCTCATATGCAGCTTTCACAGATGAATTTGTGAACACAAACATCAGAAATTGGCCACAAAGTTTATCAACTAACAACCAAGTGCAACCCCCCTTGCAATATTCATATCAATATATTTACTTACATCACCCATATGTCCCCTATGACTAAACAGCCCACAACAGAAAATGCCTCTAAAAGAAAGCAGACATTTCTTTCTGTCCAACACAACACTCGAAAAGAGTCAAAGCCTGGCAGAACACTAAGTGCTACAATTAAAATATTCTTGCATAGGAAGAAAAGGCTCATGAGAAATCAAAATGACATGCTTATGCAGAATCATTACATGGAGAACTCTTTAAAATGGACTTGGTCAAGGTCCAGTTTGTGTCATTACATGTCACTGAGCCATATAAAGAAGTTCAACACCTTGTGGATGTGACATGTTGTTTACTTACTGAGCTGTTCTTCTTGATGAGACAAAATATGTTGCTAAGGATACGTGCACACATTATAAGGTCCTTCTGCTCTTGTAAATGCATGTGGAGATGATGTAAAACTACTGGAAGAAGAATATATCGAGAATCTGGAAAAAATGAGATTTTATGAGTAGGAGCTTCTCATAGAATCATTTAATTTTAATACAGACATAAAATGTCTCTTCAGTCCAAAACAGTACTTCAGATAAGCAGAAGCTTTTACTTCATAATAATAATGTCCTAAAGTGAATATTTGAAGAATAAACAATATGCTGAAAGTCAGTATGTCATATTATGGATGGAGAAAACCACCACTGTGTAGAATATACTATATATAACAGAAAATGCTAAGTAATTATTGAACCGTCATGCAAAAAAAACTTACCACAGAAATACTTGTATTCGAATTAATGTGAAATTATGCTCTAGTGTTCCCTGCCATGTGACAGGATCGCTTTGCAAGCCAAGGTCACAACAGCCTTCATCTTGAACTTACATTATTCTACGGGTGAGTTCTACTTTATAGACAAGCAGTACTTTCAGATTTCTTTCAGGATTTTAACTTTTCCAGATTCCTCACTCCTACTGAGTATGAGCAATTTAGACTACTGGTATCTACATTAAATGATTTGCCTTTCCTCTACTGCGTTTTCTAAACACAGCTCTTTTGTGCTATTTTCAGTCCTGAATTCTCTCAAAATTAAGCAAGAACTTCATTAACATGCTAGTTTTTCTTGCTTCTTTTTATTATTAAATAAAGACAACATTAAATGGGAAGAGCCCTAATACACTTGTGATAACACATTAAACACCTATTTACAACTTGATAAATGGAATGGGTGTTATCTGTTTTCATTTTGTTGTTGTTTTTAGATCGTTTCCATAATTGAGAAAAGATGTTCTCATAGAAATGTACTTGAATCATTTCCTCTATCAAAATTTTAATGATGCTTGTATGCTACATTATCTAAATATATTCATCTACTGACTTCCTTTGTTCATTAATGTAATTATTTCCTAAAAATTGAGTTTATCTAGCTGGAAAATTATTCCTTCAAAATCATTTTGCCAAACAGGAACTGTTAGTGGATTAGTCCTTCTATAAACACTTTTTTCCCCTCAAATATTTCCTCTATTTTTTTCCATGAGGGAGAAAAAGTTATCATATGGACAAGTCGATTTGTACACACTATTTAAATATATCCTTGCTTTTGAAAAAAGCTTGCCTGCTCTTTTTAAATGGGTGTTTCATGCTTACTATTTATTCAGGTGTTCCATTATATCTTCCTACTGAAGAAAAATATAAACAAAGACTGTATGGCAATAGGCAAAAGGCCATCAATGAATCTAAAGCCAGTGCTACTGGTACCCGAAATTGGGAAACAAATAGCCTCTGTCCAGTGACTGCTTACTTCAAGTGCCCCAGCAGGTTTTCATCAGGACTGGCTTAAGAGTTCCTCACTGCCTGTAGCAGTGCAGCTGGGCAGAAGCATCTCAACCAAGCCAACAAGGCATTTTCTTTTTATCTAGCGAAAAACCAGAAGCTCAGCAAAATGTTGCCCCAGGTAGCGTGCACAGCTGCCACTGCAAGATCTATGGGGTCAAAAGGAAAGCGAGCAGGGAAGACGGCTAATTTGCAGACCTGTGGTTAGGAAAGTGCCAGCTTATGATCCTCACCACTAAATCTGCTTATCGATTATGGACAGATTAAAAAAAACAGAGCTAATGCCTTCAGCTGAAGCAAAAAAGCACGACTCTCCATTCCTATAAAAAAGACCTAACCCCTAGGTTACAGAGGATGGCTCCTTTTCCCTGCTTTCCGTTAGGCCTTATACGTATGGAATTCTTGACTATCTGGAAACCCACCTTCAAGAGAAGAGATGAAGGGTTCTCTGTGCAAACCAGACCTGTGGCTCTGCGGTTGGGGTACTCTCCTGGCAGGCAGGTGATAAGAAGCTGAATTCAGGCTGACAAAGCACTGAACCTAGTCTTCCATTCCCATGCTCAAATCACTACCCAACCCCAGAGCTGTCCCAGAGCAGTTATAGTAGCTCTTTCACACATTACTGGTGTGAGCCGTCTTATCCTTTGGGCCACAGGTCCTCTGAGGACAGCAGGTCCTCTCTTGCAGCTACAACTCAAATCCTTCAGCCCAGAAGGTGAGGAGAAAATAGGAGCAGCCCTGTGCCAGGGTGTTTCTTCTTGGTGAACTCTAGGCCACTTTCTGATGAGCACCCACAGGATTCGGTACCTTTTCTGAGGTGCCCACTACTCTGCGCACTGCTTCCATGTAAGTGCAGCATTCTGAACTCCATTTTGAAGACCAGAGAATCCAGGTGTAGCAACACTTGACTTGTAAATAGCCACCTCTTACAGACGATATGGCCTGAATCATCTCAGGCAAAACTGAGCAACCTCATTCAATTGTTTAAAGTATCCCATTTTTGCAAAAGCTCCATAGGAACTTTGTTTTACCAAGACCAAACAGATTAGCAAAAAGCATCTTACAATGACTTGCAACTATACATGGGAGGGAACAATGCCAGTTACTGATGAACCACCACATATAACACAGCTTTAGATATATTCCTCATAATCTAAATACCTCTCTGTCTTGACCTGTTTAGGTGGGGAGATGTAGTGGTATTATTGCAGAAGAGGAGAGCTCGCATATTCACCTCTGAGCCAAATCAAGGTCTATGGGAGAAAGTTTGGAGAACGTAGTGTACAACATTTGTCTCAGGTTATTCTTTTTCTTAAAAATTGTCAGCCACTGTGTATAGAAAAATTAATGAGCACAAGAAATGGTGCAATAATTGGAACTCTTAGCCATCAGTCACTGTCCTAATTTTTCTTCTGTGCAGGAAGCCAAATTAGCTAACTGTTTAAAATACTAATACTTGCCCTTTACAAATATTATACAGAAAGAGAGGAAAAAAATCATGACATAGAGCTTTCTGAGTACATGCTTAGCATAATTAGAAAGAAAGACTACTCTGGGCAATCCTTGTGACTTTCCTATGCAAGTTACATTAACTTTTAGTATTTAACCCACAGCACAACTTTCCCCCTTGCTTTTCAGTTAGAGGTAAAGCATCTCCACAGACATGCAAAACTTTCTTTATTCTAGTGTATTTTAAAGATTAATTTCAGAAAGATGATATTCAATTTAATGACTGCCTGCTTAGAAAAAGAATTCATGTAACTGAACTTTTCAAACAAACAAACAGCATTCTCCTTGAACGGTGAGAAGCAAGGAAGTTGCTCTTGGTTTTTATAGTTTTACTTGGACCTATTCAATTTACGCCTCCTCGTTTGGAAGAACCACTGGACTTGAGGGTGGTAGGAGAAGAAAATGCTTAAGGTTAAACAAACAGTTATTATGGCAATTCCAAACCAAACATACACGCCTGCTCTGTGGCTGCACGGACACGTCACTGTTATCACAACAGTTCTCAAAACTTTATGAGGAACTGTTTTGAGCTGAAAGAAAAAATTTGCCTATACTGCAGAAGGAAAACACAGGTATGGCTAAGAAAGTCCTCCCTTGGCCTAAAAGAGAGCCACAGAGGCAAAGCATCATTTGCAAAGCTTCTGCAAAATGTTTTCTGCTCTCCACTATAAATAAAGGCTGAATTTTTGAATGCAATATACACACATCCCCCACAGTATGTATAGAAGCACACATACACAAATAACTCCAAAGAATAGTATATTGCGGTGCAAGACAAATAATAATACTAATTAATTAAAAAATCCCATACTTAAGGCAGTATATGGATCAATGTTAAAACCTTTATATTTTAAAAATATTACTTTTTTTTTTTTTTAATTATAAAGCCATACATATAACTCCAAAGTAGAGCTTTTTGCATTTTTATAGCAATCAATTAGCTTGCAGTGATTACTGAGATATCTTACAAGTCTCATTAAAGAGAATTTTTGAGTCTTTTGAAAAAATGATGGAATAAGAGGGAAATCATAATACCTAGCCTTTAGAACTAAACCTCTTTATCCGTTCCTGGTATCTTTTCCTGAACTTGCCAACAACTTTTTTTTTATTCCCATAGGAAGTCTAACATGTACCAATGTCCTTTCTATGAGGCAGTTCAAAGATTTTAAACTATTCTCATGGATTGTGTCAGATATTAATCTCTAAATGACTACTGAAACACAGTTTCCTACACATACGTTCTCCTGAGATATACAGGATGCAATTCTTAGATTAACTCGTTCAGAGACAGACTGAGGGAAGCAGTCAATCTCAGAAAGAAAACAAACAGATAATTATCATTTTTCTAATCTGTCAATAGTGGGTTTCAGTGTAAAATAAAGAAAACAAAAACCAGATATGGAATAAGTTATATATAAAATAAATACATAAAACTTTACATATTAAGTAAATAAAATGAACACATGAAGATGTCTTTAAAACATCAACTCAGCATTTTTCCTAGCTTCATAATATATATATATCCCTCTCTCATATACAGATATCATATACCATATGATATCTATAGTGTAAATGGTCAGAGAATAAAACCCCTCCTCTATTTATTCTGAACAGCTTGCCTCACCAATAGGAAAAGTCCTGCCCAGCTACTCTTGCACAGAGGTCCAAATCCTCGTATTTTGGGAAGACACAAAGTTTCTTGCCTTGTGAGAACATTCTCTATGTGGTAAAGAGCTGCACCACAGCTTATATCTGGGCTAAGATACAAGCTTTATCAATATGGCATTTTCTTTTTTTAGGACTTTACCTACTAATGTCATCTCTCTTCTGGTAATTGATGTGTTTGATCAGTGGTGATTCCAAGAAAACTCATCCTCTTTGGTGGAAGAAACCTAGATGTTCCACTTACACACCTCATGTTTTCATAGCTATTGAATTTGCAAGCTCAAAGTAGTGCCCTTAGAAAAAGAAATTATTGGTGTTCTGCTAATGCCTGTTTAACCATATCAAGAAGGACATGATTCAAGATGTGCTTCTCTGTTACTGGCCTTAACTCTTCCCAGCAAAACAGATTTAATTCTTCCCCAAAGCAAACTATAATAACATTTAATGCATAAAAGACAACGAACAAGAGAGCTAGACTACTGATGTATCGGAAATGACAAAGACAGAAAATCTTCTGGGTACAGGCATATGTAGGTCATCAATTTGGCCATTCTACAAGTATCAACAGGGATGTGTCCAAAGAGTTACACCCAAAATATCAGGAGACTGGAAGAAAGGCCAAGAGGAAGAAAAATACTGCTTGTCTTTATCAGCAGGAAAACTGTAATTTGTTTCTTTTTAGACACCCAATGTAGTGTACCACAAAGATGCAGAAGTTAATATGGAAAAACAGAAGTAAAGTAAGGCCTTAACATGCACTAACTTTTCACAGGAGCTAGGCAGACAACTGCTCTTGGCACCTCTTAACACCTCTGTAGTTGTTACCTATAGCAAGAGCTGAAGTTTAGAATCACTGAAATAGAAAAAGGTTCTAAGCAAACTATATCAAAGCCTCAACACAAAGCCATTTCAGACATCCTACGCACACATGATCAGTAAATACAATATATAACCTGCATTCCCTAGAGAGGCAGGTAGAGACCAGATGCATCAAATACATCTGAAATTTTACTAAACATCTATGCTTGGGCACCTTAAATCAACCCCCGCATGCCTGATATTTCCATTTTCAGCAATATACCAAATATCTCTCCCAATTTTAGTGAAAGCATAGCTTTAGTGTCAGTTGATTTCTGCAGCAGTGGGAGCTAATGTGTTAGTTGTTCAGGCCCTTGCAGCACAAATTGCATAAGACTCCCATGCTAAACTTCTCTCATTTGTTTCCAAGCAAGCTCCAAACAGAAATGTTATCTAAGAAGTGTCCTCCTCATTTTTAGACGTTTGAATAAATAGTTATTTCCTGCATTCCATCTAGTTCCAATGTGTTAGCTAGCGATGCAGCTTGCAGTGTTCATCATCTTCATCTGGGAGACAGAAATCAATTATTTTCACAGCAGCAAGCCTCAACTTCACATTAGGATGTACAGTTTACTCTGCACATTAACATAGTCTAGTGCAATATTTATTTTCCCAAGAGGATTTTAAAAGGAATTCCTTCTAGGGAAGGCAAAGTCTACTTATATTTTTGTATTTTAAAGAGATAAAACATTAAGGGCAAAGAGACCAAGATGCTGATCTCCACACAACCCTTCAACTTAGCGATGACTGAAATTATACCATACAAGCGTTTGCCTGAGCTTCCTATCATCAACAATGGGAGCTTATATTACTGCCTGATGTCTTTCACATCAGTTTCCCTGTGGTCTAAGAAATTTATATTCTATGACTTCTTAATAATGAAACTAGATTTGAATAAAAAACTACCACTTTTACAAAAGGAAGCAAACAAAAAAAAATTGTCATATGGTTGAAAGTAGATGTATGGTTCCAAGAAAGTCCCCAAGAGTACCTTACATGGCATTAAATAACTGTCTTTAATTACATTTATTCATTTGGATCTTCTGGTTAGGCTGACCTAACCAAGATAACAGGAGGAAAATGGAAATGATGCTACCTGGTCCCTAAGTAGTTTGAAAAATGAAAAACGTATGTTGGAGTGCCTTTAAGATTACTCCATGAATATGTCATCATCTACCCAGAGTATCAAAGGTCTGATCAATCAGCTCTAGGGAGAGCTAACTGTTCTGGAATGGACTGCCGTGGAAGCTCACAAGGGAAAGGGTAAGTGGTTTTGGCAACCAGAATGAAGCAAAGTAGCCAGGATCCAATACTTCCTACCCATTTCTTTGAGCTCATACTTTTAAAGCACCATCACTGAAAGCATTTTTTTAAAAAAAATCTCTTCTTTTCCTTTTTCATTTAAAAAAAAAAATCATCTTTTATTTTGCAGCATCTCAAAATATTTATGCATATCCTAGTGTTTTTTGCAGAACCTTCATCACTGTAATGTGTTTATCTTGAATGCCTTAGATGTTAAAAGTTACCGTTTCTACTGAACTCCAACGGCCAATACCCAAAGAGCTCTCAAGAGGGCTTTTGGTGAGTAAATTAACACTTACTCGAATTCTTCAAATCTCTTCTATCTTAATTCTTTTATTTCAAAATTAGTTCAACTGAAATTTAATATTTGGTCACTTCTATGTGTTTCGCTTAGAATAGAAAAAAACAATGTGAGGCTCACCACCACACAACAGTTTTTTCTTCTGCATAGCAAATAATCATGCTGTTAAATACTTTATGCACCAACTACCACTTGCATTTGTGTAACCTTTTTATGCTACATTAAGGAATGGAGGATCGAAAGTGCTGAACTACCAAGATTTACACAAATAAGACTTAATGAATAAGTGACAATTAGCTTGCTGAACTGTCCCCAAAGGAGAAAAAAAGGAAAAAAAAAATAAATTTAGTAAAGCTTTTTCCTTTATAATTACTTTAAGAGGCAAACTTCCTTCACAGACATATTGCCAGAAGTAGATCAAAACAAAACTATATTTTAAGAGTCTTTGTCCTTAAAAAACAAACCACTAAATTTAACCAACTGTATTCTTGTAAATAAGCAGCTTGTACAGAGCAGTGCTTCAAGAATTGTCCCTCAGGAAGCATTACTCTGCGCAACACTATTCCCTTCAGCACCTGCTGGCCCGTGTACCAAGCACACAATCTGAGTTCCTTATCTGCAGGCAGACCAGGGCAACCTTACCTGGGTTAGTGTACAGGTGACTCTCTACAGTTTTTCCAATACTCTGCAATTTAACAGCTTGAAGGGACTCATCCCCATGCATGACCGTTGGCAAGCTGCCCAGAGCATCATGAACCAAATTTGCCACTTCTCTTACATCAAAGAGCTTCAAAAGTTCAGAGTACACCGATGGGAATGAGCTGAGAAACACAGCCTAGAGGAAAGGGGCACAAATGGACAGTTAGATATTGCAGTATAGTTTTGACGTTTATAGAATTTAAATAACTATAGAAATTTACGTGACTGTAGTAAAATGCCTTTCATACATAAAGATCTCGAGGGTAGTTAGTAGCTTTAAAACTGCTCATGTTTTCAGAAGAAATATCCTCACATTCATTAATAGTCTTACACTTGTGACAATTTTCCTTTAAGCATTATCTAATGACTGTTTGTTTCTCCCAGGACGTAGTGAAAGTAAAAAGTTCAACTTAGAACAAAAATATTTGTGCTTTACAGATTCTTCACAATCTATGTGTGAGAGGAAATTTTTAAAAGGCTAACAAGCCAGCTGATATCAGAATAAACAGATTTGAGTGGAGTTGGTTTGGTTTGCTTTGTTTTAATATAAGTAAATAACAGCCTCCATATCTTCCATTTTTCAAATAACAAACATTTTTATTTTGGAGTGAGACAGAAGCCTTGGTTCACTTCAACAATCCTATAATAGGGTTAGAAATTCATTGGTGAGTATAATGAATATGGAAACAAAACACTGGAAAAGAAAGGAGGGCAATACCGAAGAAAGGAAGCTAGAAATGACATTCCTTTCTTCCTCTCCAAATTGTGTTGATTGAGAAAAGCTACTTGTACCTCAGACATTCTTCACACTGGTGTCAGAACAGGTGACATAAAAGGTTAAAGACTGTCCTGGTTTCGGCTGGGATAGAGATAATTTTCTTCATAGTAGCTAGCACAGTGCTGTGTTTTGGATTTAGTACTAGAAGAATGTTGATAACACACTGATGTTTTTAGTTGTTGCCAAGACTACTCAAGGACTTTTTGAGCTTCTCCTGCTCGGCCAGGTGCACAACAAGCTGGGAGTACAGCACAGCTAGGACCCAAACTGTCCAAAGAGCTATTCCATACCATAGAACGTCATGCTCGGGGGGGGTTAGTCGGTCGGTCGGTTGCGGGCAGAGTGGTCACAGCTCGGGCTGTGTGATCGCGGCCCGGGGGGAGTGATCGCTGCTCGGGACGGGCTGGGCATCGGTCAGCGGGTGGTGAGCAATTGCATTGTGCATCACTTGTTTTATATATTCTGTATATTTTCTTACTATTATTATTATTATTATTATTGTTATTATTCTCTCTTATTAAACTGTCTCTATCTCAACCCATGGGTCTTACTTTTTTTCTTTTCTCCAATTCTCTCCCCCATCCCACTGAGGGAGGGGGGGAGTGAGCGAGCGGCTGCGTGGTGCTTAGTTGCCAGCCGGGTTAAACCACGACAAAGATACTGAAGAAAAATTCCAGCTGCGGTGGTTTATATCATTTTGCTATTATCTTTTCACTCCACTTGCTTACATGATATGAGATGGAAGAACCACCTTTCTACTCTGTTCTCTGACTTGCCATTTTCTTGGAAGAATGATTTTCTACAGAGATTAAAAAATTAATAATTCTTAAGAGTTCTTAAACACCTTTGGTTACAGAAACAGGGGAAGAGCATGGTATATCTATGAGCTGTAGAAGTTGGTAAATCCATGGCACTTAATGTAGAGAGCTGTCTCCTGTGTGTTTTGCCTCTGTGCTTTAGCACTAGTCAATTTTAGTAGTCTCAGTTGAAATAAATATACCAGATGAGTATTAAAACATACAGTTCAGCATGACTTAAAAGTTTTCTGTAAAGCATGAAAACTGATAGTCTTTTGTATGGCTCAAATTCTTCAGTTCCACTGTGGTTAGACTAAACTGTAAAATGCTCAAAACAGAGACATGACTATGTCTGCATCCCACAATATAATTAGTATGATTATAATGTAATGATAATTCAATATTAAATATTAAATTTAGGATTATCTTTGCCAAGCATATTTAGAAGCTGCTGGTATGAAAATTTCACACTACAGGACAAAAGGTATGATGATGAGCTGAAAATACCATTTTGCTCTAGCAAAACCCACTTTTTCTTTCCTGGGAATATAGGTAAGGACACATATACTTTTTCTGTGTTGGACGTGGAAAGTGGCAACGAGCAAGGCATGCTTGAAAACTTACTTGTAGTTGGGATAAAGCACTAGCTCCTTTGCTCTCTTGGGAAAGGAAGAAACGTACTGACATAAGAAGCTCTTGAATACAGCAGCGAAATTCCTCCTCATTTTGTCCACCAGTGGCAATAGAGAATAACCTTCGAGACTGAACTATGTATTTAAAGATATATTCCTGTGCCTAAAAATGTCAAAATCAGAGAAAAGTCATAAAAAGGAACCAGCTCATCTTTAGATAGAACACATGCAATGATTATATCATTCAAATAATGACAAGGGTCTGAAACAAGACACCATGTTATTTAATATTAGCAAATCTTTCTATTGAAATGCTAACAACATTTCAAAAGCACACTCAGAAATTTTTTAAAAAAAAAAACCCCCCCACCCGTGCTATTGGTGACAAACATAATCAATTGCATACAAGGCCAATATAAAAAATAGGCTCAAACTTTTGAGCTGTTCTTAGAATTTCTCTGCCTGTTAAAAGTTGTTTTCCTGTCAACTGTAACCAGATAACAATAATAAAAAAAAAAGCTTAAATTAAGTTGCAGAACTGTTGGAATGTAAATTAAAAATACAGGCCTAACACCTCAGTTAACAGCAGCATGGAAAAGCACAGAAAGGTACCATGTTGAAATTTTATTTTCGGACTGTAGCACCTGTCCCAAATGGGATTATTTTATTGTACAACTCAGCCTGACTCCACACTGTGCTTTGTTGATGGTACAAAACAGGACAACAAGAGCAACCCAACCCGCCATTTTCAGTAGAATTCCCTGGTGTCAGCTTTGAACCATTAAGTCAGCATGCATGGCTGCCACTTGGATACAGTTATGCATCAGACGTTAATACTACCAATGCAATCTATATTTGATTTCTTAGATCTAACTCTTACTCATGTATATCCTCAATCAGTACGGAACACTGAGCTCCAGAGTCTAGCAGTAGTAAGCTCCATTGATCAATGTATTGACAAAAGAAAAAGATGAATAAACTTGAATGCACTGAATGAGTTGCAACTCCCTAGAACTAGTACTACCATTCCATCATTTATACATAATCTGCTTCATTTCCTAAGTTAAACTTGTTGGCATTGATTGAATACATTATTCAAATATATAATTGACTTTGATGGTTTTTATTACCTTTAGTACTTCCTGTATGTGCTCGTGCAGCTCCACTTCGGTGACTCGATCGATATGCCACTTCAGTACTTTTATAAGATCTCTAGAATATCACATCAGAAAGTATTATATCACACAAGTGGGAGAAAGGTTAACTTTGCATTTAAACTGCAAAACTCATCTGTCACATGAGAAACACTGACAAAATAAAAAATATATGACTAGATTTCGCTAATTGCTACAGGCCCAGTATTACATTTGGTTCTCAGTCTGCTGAAAGCCACCTAGTAGATCTCATTAGAACAGGAAATAATACCAGCATTACATATGCAGTAGAAAGATTTTGACAGGGATACACAAACTCAGTTAACCAGACAAGACCCTGCCAGTACAAACTATCCCTGCTATTCCATGCATTAGTTTGCAGTCTCTTTAAACTGCGTTAGTTTTAATGGAAGTCTAGGTAGCAAATAAAAACAGAGTACAGCAGAGTAAGTGATACCTATTAGTGCACTGCTCTACACAGACAGTGACACACAGTTGCAGCTGGATGATGTTAAGGCTCCTATGTTTTTCAAAGTAATTCAAATAAAGAAATCCACTGAAGAAAAAGATTCAAAAATGAAGCCAATGTTAGAGCATCAGCAAGTAACCTTTCAGGTAACTTTTAATGGCCTAAGCCTGGGCGTTGATATAAGCATTGCATTTTATTTCTAATAATACTGTTTGATTTAACCTAATGATTGCCTCTGCTTAGTTACCAATAACTGTCAGTATTCAAATCAGATAGAAAAAGTACAGACTTCACCTGTATGCAAGTGCTCCTGCAAAATGACTTTCAATGTAAGTGTCCATTACTGGCTTAAAGTGGTGAAACTTGCTGTCCTGCAGCAAATTTATTATGTGAACCTAAATGTGAGAGAAAAAGAAAAAAAAAAAATTTTTTTTTTTACTTAGTTTTTAAATAGTGTTAAGCATCATCAAAAAATGAAACTTACCAAACAATCAAATACTTTTGATCCATACTTTTGAGAGTTTTCATCTAAAATCCCAAATAAAGTGTCTAGTGTATCTTGAAGAAACTAATTGGAGAGAATAAGAGACAGTTTGTTATTAAATAGGTATTTTTGTGACACACAAATACATTATTTCTCTCATTATCTAAAATAATAGAATGGTATATACCTTCACTATTTCAGAACCATCAATTTCTTTTAATTTTGAGAGGCAACCTGCAATTTTGTCTGGGTGGGTTCTCCATTTCAGAAGGTCAAGCATGTCTCCTGCAAAAACAAAATGCAAGATTAAAGCTGGAAGCAAAGCAGCATTTCAGATTTTGAATTCTACTATTACAGTCCACTCAGCAAAACCTGGCTTCATTAAAACAAAAGAAAACATCTCAAGATTTGCTATAATATGATCTGCCCAACAAGAAATTTTCATTCCACCCCATAATTGCTCCACCAATAGAAACATAAGAACACGATACTGGGTCACTAAAATCAGTCTCCTGTGGCAAATATATCATGCAATCTTGTTCAGATATTTGTCAACTCCCATCTTAAGAAATGGAATTATTTTGCTGTCTCTTGTCCCATTGAAGGATGCCTTCCAGAGTTGTCATCTGATAGCTAGAAATAGTCTTCTAATTATTAGTTTGTGTGTATTTTAAATACTCATCTTCCTACGTCTTTTTAGACAACAAACACAATGCCTCTAAGATCTTGCTTTATTAATAAGCAACACAATCTCTTCTGGAAACTAAACTCTTCTGAGCTAAAACATACCTGAGTGTCTTCGTACTTCCTCCAGTTTTAATTCACTCTCCTTCAGCTTTCTTGACCAAAATGGTAACTACATTACAGATGAGATTACATCACTGTTTTCTATATCATTAGGAAGCTCATATGCCTGCTGTAAACACCTGACATATGTTCTAGAATTTGGGTTATTTTTAGATACATCATACTGGTGACACAAACAGGTCTTTCTCCTGTTTAATACTGTTCAGCTCCCCGAGTACAGCAGAATCCCCGAGTCTCCACTAGGATATGACGCTGCCTTTTCTACCATTAGATTTGATCTAATTTCTACTCTTTCTTATTAATTATTTAAATCAAAGTTACCCTGTTCTGCCTGTATCAGATTTTGATTTTTCCCTCTCAACTGATGAGCCCATTCAACTACATATTAGCAGCAAATTTCATTAACAGGCTCTCCAGCATCTCAGGTTTTAGTGAAGCAGCTCCCATCCCCACCTCCTGCCACCCCTCCAAACAAGAGATCAATCCCAGGCCTAATGCTTCAGATCTAGTATTATTTTCCTTCCACACAGGAAGGAAATTCCTTACATTATAGTGCAACCTGCCAGTTCCCTTTAGGCCTTTATTTACCAGTTTTAAAATTCTTATTCTAATCTGTATCTTTTCTAACTTCCCATGTAGTGTGCTACTGAAATCCAGATGGTTTAGATCCTCTACATTTCTCCGAATAATAATAATAATTAAAAAAAAAAACTTTGAAAAGAAAGATTAAGAAGTTTATTCTGGCATGATATGTCTTTGATAAACTCATCTTACAGCACATTCCATTTAGCTACACGTCCATTTTTTCATCCATCATTTCTTGTAAATACTTGCATAAAATCCATTGGAGGCTGATGGCTCAGGTAACATATATGCTTATCCACTTGTCTTAAATGTAGGTACTATTTTTATTACCCTTAGGTCATGTGTTAGTGCTTTCAGCTTTAGATATGTACAAAAAACCCCACCTCACTATGAGATTGGGAATTTTATGTCCCATACCATTCAATATCCTAAAAATAGACTTTTGCAAACTTGGCTTGGCTTTTCTCAGCAGTTTTCATTTGACCCTGACCCTTGCTGAACTCTGACATGTTGCTGTTATTTTTCTCCCTTCTGTTGCAGGTTCTCCTCACATTTTCTGCCCATGACTCCCTTGCTCATGTCTGCAGCGCTCCTTTCAAGTTGTATTCAGAGTAAAAAGTTCCACATATTTTTGAACTGTTGAATTAAATTAATCCCTAAGCTCCTTTACATTCAGGTTTACTACTTCCACATTTCACTAACCAGCCTTTCAGAATTTCTCAAAGCGTGGGTGTTTGAAGCAGAAAACATTAACCACCTCCAGTTCTTCCATCAGTTCAAGATGAACCACGGGTCTAGTTGATCACTGTCCAGGCATATCTTAGAAGAATCCAGTTCTTCTGAAATGTTCTCAGTAGTTTTCGAACTAAGTAGCTAATAGTAAGTGTTCCTCTCAGTTCAGCAACTGTTTCGGTGCTTTCTACCAGACTCTTTTCATGCTCAAGTAACATTTCAGCCACACCCATCTTTGTGTGTCATTTCTTTCCCAGTTTGCTCCAGTAAAGCTCCTCCCTCTCACAGCAAGAAATGAAGTAATATTTGTGTTTTTAATAACATGACATAAATCTCCACCTATATTCAGATCTCTCCAGAGCTGCTAACAGCGAACACCCTACATGCTATTCCACTAATATTTTGCTGCTTTAATCGGTTTTGGTAAGCACAAATTGGGTTTATGCATTTATACGTTTCTTTTTTTGTTTTGTTTCACCCTCTGCTAGTATGGAATGATTTGTATCAAGAAAGATGCTTGAGTTGCACTAAGAGCGCTGAAGGGTCCCACACGCACATCAGAGACATCCCAAAGATCAAGGACAAATGATATGTCCTATTATTCCTTCTGTCGGGAACTTTCAAGAAATAAGCATTACAAATCCAGTGAACTGCATTTGTCTTTTGGATAATTAAATGGACTTCTACACTTTATTCTGTTTAAGCCTCCACTTAAGTAGAGGAGTAGTGAGACTAGCTAAACCTGTCAGTTCATAGCAGGAAAAATATTTCTTTACAGGTTTGCTGGAGGAATTTGGTGGGAAGATAGTTGACACTCAGGGATTTGTTGGGGGATTAAAAAAGAAAGAGAAAGCAAATGTCAGACACTCACTTCAAAGCACTTATTTCAAGGAAAATGTTAAGGAGGAAAGACATTGCTGAGATAACATTAGCAAATAGCCCAAGCATAAATGACATGACTAGAAAATCTGACATGTGAATCACAAGGGGAAGGGATAGCAATGTGTCATGTATTGAGAGAAATGAGAATATAAAATTGTCTCCCAAAATAGGCCCACTAGGGAAACATACTTTTGGAAAAGGGAAAAAGTCAATGCTGCTGATAAATTTTACTGAAGAAGAAGATTACCAATGCCTTATCTTATTCCTGATCAGATTTGTACATTAAAAAGAGGCTACACCTGACCTACCATTCCTACCAAGCAAAACACTTCCCTTCTCAAAGTTTAATTTAAATCCAAAGTGCTAGGTTTAAGAAAAGGTTTAGAATCATGTGTCTAAGGAAGTGGTTTGGGATGATGTTTCCATCTCTCTCCTACAAATCCTGAGACATCAGAAATTGGCCTGGCATACTACTACTGCACTTCAAAAGGAAAAAGCCGAATTTCAGAACTGGTGGTCTGCGTTCCTCTTCCAACAAGCTACTTTTCTGTGGTTTCCAACACTCCCTCCGAACTGGGGTCATTCTGGAAAGCTGACCCCTCTTACTTCTGTTTTATTTATCACCAGTTTGGCCTTTTTTTAAATGCAGATATATGGATTACACCTCTGCTTTGCCACAGACATGCTGTACAACATGTTGCTCTGCTGACGAACAGCTGCTTACTGGGGATGTGCCGTTCAGTGCTGAGAAATGGGCGGATGCCAACTTGCTAAAATATTCTGACTTGCTGGATGGATCCCGAATCTCTGGCAAGCAGAGATCCCTCCTGTATGTCAAAAACTAAGTAAGACTGTATTGATAACTACTCAGTAGAAAAATAGTATGTTCTCTCTCACGCTCTTTTGGGTTTTTTAGGATAATGAAATATAACTATCCAGCTAAAAATGTAATGTATAAAAGCTGGTATACTTTTTTGTTAACATTAACTGTTTTTCCAGGATCACAAGTCAAGCTAAGGAAAAGCTAACTAGCAGACAGATTAGATAAGGATGCTTCTTATGTGATATGTTGATGAATGCACAGATTCCCCTGGTTAGAAGTTCTCTGAACATTGTTTGGAAATAATCCTAAAAATCCCTCCAAAGTACCCAGGCTAAGGAAGTTACGGATCCCAACAACTGGGAGTCAGCCTCCTTCCCCCAGTCCCCATAATTTTAATATGCATGAGAGCTGATGGCATGTGGGAATAATCAATGAGAGAATGACAGCTGAGTAAAATTTCCCAGCACACTAGTAAAGCTGTGGCCTAATTCAGTCACACCCCTTACAAGTCTTGGTTTGGGGTCCTCCCCCACCCCATGGCCAGACCAATAGCATAATTTTCAATTCATTTCCAGGCTGGACATTGTTGTTTGTAGACACAGGCAGATCTCTGAGAACTTCAGAAAAATCTCCAAACTTAAAAACAGATTAAAAAATAATCAGCAATTTTCAAAAATACTAATACAAATGTTTACTAAAAAAGTAAACACACAGATCTTTTTACTCCTGTATTTTTTAATAAATATGCTACATTCTCTCAGGGATAACTGAAGTAATGCTCACATGACCAAATATCCACATGCTTTGCTCTATGTTCATTTTCTGAGCATGCAATAGGTTTTGGCAAATTTTTGTTTAAAAGAATGGGGATTTGGAAACTCACCAAGATGAACTTCCCAAAGAAGATCCTTGGAGAAAATATGAGCCTGTCTATTGAAAATATTTCCACCCTCTGAAGTACTGCTGAAATAATTGTTAACTCTTTCAGAGCTGAAAAGGGGATCAATATTATTCAGATATTCTACACCCTCTTACTCAGAATATGGTTAAAAGAAAAAGGAAATTTTATGCCCTATGGCACACATCTATTTACATTAAGTACAAAATAACTCCTGTACTGTGAATGTAAATTAGTATTATAACCCTAGACAAGAGCGCAACTATTTATCAGCGAGACACTTAAGTTCCGGGCAGCACTTTCATGCATCTGTAAGTACCAGTTGATTCATGTGATTTCCTAAATCAAGGCCTTTAAATGAAGAAAATTTAGTCTCCGATTGCCTATTAGCAACCATTGGGAAAATCTTTTATTGGCTAACTTTTATTACTTTGAAGCTAATTGCTATGAGAATACAGAATGGATGTGCACAGTGAAACAGACCACTTACTATTTGCACATAGTTCTATTTTGGACACCTGCTAGTAAATGGTGAAAATTAAGATGATTATTTCAATTTTAAAAGCTGTTCTAGTGGTTGTTAAACACCTATAATCGATTGGCAAGCAATTAGCAATTTTATCATCATACATATAAGAAGGGTAAAGACACAGTCATTCACAAACGAGAGAGCTAAGAGAGATCTTAAAACTGTGATAAACAGCTCAGAAAAAATAATATAAAACTGTGGAGATATCAAGGAATGGTCAGAAACACATTACCAAACAAATATATAGAAATTACCAAGCAAATATTTAGAAATTTATGAAAAGCTGTTTCAATTACAAACTGTAGTTAATACGCCAAATAAACAAGAATCTTAAGAATTTTATACAGAGCAATGGTAAAGAGCGCAAACGTGTATTTCTATCTGCCGCTCCTTATATCCAGTGTGTAAGATTGTTTTAAGTAGTAGTAAATGTTTGTTGGCTTTAAGGAAGAGAAGTGGTACAACAAAAAAGCAGTATGTGCCTAATTAAAACCAAACTGCCACAGCCTAAAGCCTACAACAAGTATTTCATAAAAACTCTACAACAAACAGATTAAGAGGTTTTGTAAAGCAGCTGGGTTTTGATAGTTGATTCCAAGAGTGCTGCATTTGATTCCAATATCATGTTAATCTAAAAAGTATTCTTGAACTACTTAAAATCAGTGGTTTATCATGCTGCACTGGTTTCCATCTGGATATAAAAAATTATGGAGAAAAACGGTTTGTAAAATGGATAGAACATAAGCTATTTTTCAGTACATCCACGCTTGCTTGGCACAGAAAAGGCTAGCTGTGACACTCATTTGAATTCATCATGTTTTAAATAATCAACATATCCTACCATTTTGTGTGAGTTTAGTGGAGCAGAGAAAGGACGTAATCCAGAAGGACTCTTTAGTGGTTTTTACTGCTTGGCTGTTGTTTCCTAGGAAAATTCCCTTTGAAAAGGGGAGTTTGAGGTAGCGACCAGAATCCTGAAGGTTTGTGTTTTCTTCACACTGTGAAAACAAACCGGTTAAAATAACTGTACTGCATAAAAAAAAAAAGGACCAAATCCTTGAATCATATGTATTATTACTGTTTCTCTGCCACAAATTGACGGATTTTCACTATGCCTTTTGCAACTTTGGTTTTGGATCATAGCTTCATGTCAACAAATTTGCACATGTTGTATCAAATTAATAGGTACAAATTTTGGTGTTAAAATCTAGAATTTACCTGGGAGTATATCAGATCCTCCGAACGCAAAGATAACTGTGAAATGTGGAAACAAAAATTCCACAAAACTGAAATTTCTCTAAAAATGGTAACATTAAGTAGATCAGCATAAATGAGCTTGCTTGATTTTCCAGCTTCAGCGATTCAGTAAGAGGGCATCATGGGGTCACTTCGTGTGTTAAAAATACAATGTAATATAATAGTGAGACTTAGTAAAGCCAGTGCACTGAAACACATACCTAGATTCGATTGCAGTTTGTAACAGGAAGCTTAACATTAAACAATCAGCAATGGATACTTTAATGGTGACAAGATTATCACTCATTTGGTAATGAATACAGACTTTTTCAACATAATGTTTCTGGGCACTTAAAGAATGTTTGAGAGGATTTATTACAGCTAATGATTACTAATTCAAATTACCTTGTGTACAATGAGTTCATGGGTGCCATCTGGCAGCGTCCTCCCATTTTCCTGCATCAGGGGCACGAAAGAAAATCCAAACAACTTCTTCTCACCCTTTTCTTTCGCTGAAATATATATGTAAATAGCAGCACTTCAAGTTAGTATTATACATTTTAGACAAAATAAATGGGTATTACAACATTAGAAAGTATACTGGAAGCCACTTTCAGCTAGTCAGACTAAGATTATTTTAAATTTCTTTTCAGATTTGCACATTATCTCCTGTAATGGTCTCCTTTATCTCACTGTAAATCAGAAAGCAGTATTCTGGAATGATTTGGTATTTATTAACAAGAAATAATGAAAACCACCAGATACGCAGACTTAGCAATATACAGAATGCCAGGAAACCCAAATGAATGCAATCTAGGATGTCCAACAGGAAGAGAAAAGGTGGTCTTTTTTGACAATTATCCCCTATAGTAGCTTCTACCTACTGATCTCCTTTTTAGGTCAGCCTCAGGCTACACTGCGCTTCTACTTTCAAATAAGGTATCTGCCCTCTATAGATATGACTGAAGATGTCACTGTTCCTTACATGAAAGTTAGACAGGAGATAACATTTTCAAACTTGGATGCCTAAGCTCAAATTCTAAAACCCATCTATCACCTAAATATAAAGCACGCTACAAAACACTGAGATGGCACAGATTTTACTGAAGCCAATGAGTGCAGATGCTGAACGTTTTTGAAAATCCACGAGTTTTTCATCAAATGTGTATATATACAACAGTTTAGCACAGTTGGGGTGGTGTAGGCAATCATAACAAAAATATCCGACTTGTACTGCATGGGAAAGACTGCAAAAATGTATCACCTGTTTGAAACATACCACCAATGTTTTTCCTTTATTGCTTCATAGCTTATAAAAGAAATCTTAAAATCAATGCAAATTTCTTCCTATATTACCTGTTCCTTACATTTTAAAGTTTATGTACCTGAAATCTAAATATACTATAACTTACTGTGTGTGCCACTTTCCATAAAGGCAATCGAAAAAATAGAATCTTGCTATATCTACATCACCAAAAAGAGCCAAACAACAGTAGCAGTTTAAAAGATGTACCATTTTATCCACCGTTCTCTACAAGCTTGACAGCAGTCAGCACCATAGCTATGAAACCTGTCTCGCATACCTTGGTATGCAGAACATGGACACAGACTTCAATTTTTACCTTAAAATCCTCTCTAAAGTTGTTCAGAGTGTTTACAGAGAATTTTGGAATTTTATAAGTAAAAAAAAAAGGCAATATAAAAGTGATGTTAATTTGTTCATTGACCATGATGAATCTTTGTATGTTTCCCATTGGTTGGATTGCTAAAAATGTATTAAGGAAAAGGCATAACTTTAGATAATTCACCAGGTAAATTTGAAATCTGCATTTTGAGTTTACCTAAAATTCTGTTTACATTTGCAGCTGCAATGTTGCCTATTTCTATTTAATAAAACTAGACTGGTTTCTCCTGGTATTTAGGCTTTACCAAAGCACTGAGTGCCACCAAGTAGAGCTGCAAACCTGAGAAGCTGTGACATGAAGGCATTACAGAAAAAGTTCATGCAGCTGTCTTTTTCCTGAGGTATTATGGAAACTCATGTGCTGACTGCAGCTGTAACGGAGAGGACTAGCAGAAGTCGTGAACAGCGCTTACTGGAACAGTGCCGGAATTCACAGCGGATGTGTGCTCCTCTGAATTTATCCACAGGGATAGGAAGTTTCAGCAGCTCAGCCCATCTGGGACCATTGTTATGATAAAGCACAAAGGAATGGTACTCGCTGGCTGGTGGCTCTCCAGAGCCGAATGAGATAAAATCCTAATGAAGAAAAAGCATTGATTAGAGATTAAAGGCAGATTAGCTCACTGGAGAGATGTCATCAAGGACTGTTCTTACAAGGAAGACTATTTAATATTTGCATTCATATCATAAATGTCACATGTGGTATAATGCCTAATATCTTTAAACCCACAAAAATAGTAGCACTTTGTTAATATCTGCTGATAAGAAAGAATGGCAAGAATCATCCACACCAATGAGAATCAAAGTATTGTGTAGGGGAACTTGGGTGATTGGAGGCTTAAGCAACAAATGTGGAGTCCGATCACACAGCATAGTCCAGTGTTAGGCCCAAGCAACAAACAAGAATTTAACTGAGACAAGAACAGCCCAGGCTTAAGATCTTTAGTCCTGTGAAATAAGCCTGTAACCCTGCTGTTATCAGTGATATGTCCCAGAATGAAAAAAAAACACCTCGATTCCCTGATTAGGAAGGAGCAAAATGTTGGTTGCCTTTTCAACACCCTTGACAGTCTCTCCAGAGCAAAGTAGGCAAATTGATTTGTCGAAGTCCTGACTTGGGGATACCTATTAATTCTGTGGGAAAAATAAGCTGTAGCTTTTCTCCTCAGCAATTATAAGCAATCACCTTTGCATCTCAATATCCTTTATTTTTTATGGGTATATATATAAAAGATACACACACAAATGCCTATATATATTTTTATATATACAAAACCATAATACATTGCATGCCATGCATTTATACGCACAGTCTCAATTCACATATACACACACACACACACACACACACAATTTGCACGAGTATTTATGTCAGTCAGTCTTCATCTTGTTACCCTACAGCCCTCAATATCATGCAGAACATGTGAAAAAAGTACTTTCAAATGTAAGGAAAAAAAAAAAGATGCTAAATATGGATGGAAAAGGTTGAAGGTGAACAGAAATCTTTTGGTACAGAAAAAAACCTGAGAAACAGCCATCTATTAATAATTAAAATATAAAACAGTGCCTGTTTGTAAGCTATCACCAGCAGCATGCAATCAAATCTGAACAAAAGAAGGAACATTAATTTATTCTTTTATTGATGCAGTGGTGATTTTTGCATCAAGGATGTCTGATTTATTAAAATCAGGCAAAAAATTTAAAATGATCAAAACATGTTTTGTGTAACATGAGCAAGTAGCTTAGCTACTAAGAATAATTATTATGAAATAAAAAATTCTCCAAAACTTGATCTTGCTTCAACATTTTCCAGCATCTTAATGGAATCATTAGTTACTTGCTTGGCAATTATAGGTGTTTATCTGACCCACATAACTGATCACAGAAATAAAAACATGCATTTTATAAAGGTTTTAAGCAAAGTGGAAATACTTTTAATATCTAAGGTGGTAAAAGATAAACATGACCTTTCTAGAGCGATTCTGTAGTCTTCAAACAATGCCACAGATGATTTACATCTGAGAAAGTGTATCAAAAATTGACTCCAGCAAGGAAAAACATACAACAGATACCTTTAAAATTTGACCACTGCTGTCCACAACATGCATTGTCACTTCCACATTTCTGGCCACACTTTTCCCGCCTTTCTCAAATTCTCCTCTTTCCACAGTGATATATAAATCATTCCTCATTTCACCTATAAAAAACCAAACCAAACACAGAAGAGTGGAAAAGTCAGTTCAACTTTTTGCTTTTAGCACTTTAGCAGACTTTCATCTTCTCTTCCAAACAAAGGACAGTATCACACCCACAATTTATCAGTATTTTCAGATTTTAAATAATAACAATTGTTTTCATAAACCAAGAAAACCAACAGAGCTTCATCCCTCTAAAAGCCCAAGAGATTATCTGTCATACTGAATCAATTCTAGGGGCTTTTACTTATCCGTTAGCTCTTTTTGGTCTTTACAGTAGCATCTAAAGCTATACTGAAGCTAGTGTCTAGCTTCATCTCATTTAATTCCTCTTTTAATCTAAGGCAATATTAATGTAATTTTTTTCATTTGTAATCTTTACATTTCTCTGTTGAATGTCTCCTTAAAGAACTGATTACCACTTTTTTTACACAATCTCAAAAGAAAGCATATTACTTTGAAGAAGCAAAAAACAAGAGGTTGTTGTTCTTTCCATCAGAAGGGCAGGCTTCTCAGATTGCTGGCATTCAAATCTGTCTTTCTGATCTAAAGGATCCCAACATATTTTACATTGACAGGGTGTTCCGAAGTTTTCTAGCAAAAAGCTAGCTTAGTCAGCTTAGTTTTTGCTTGTTGGAAACACTTCTGAGAAATTAAAACCTTCATCAACACATTCAAACTACAAATCCAACACAGCACTACCCAAGTGTTACATAGTACGTACAAGTTATTAAATACTGCTAGCATGTTTAAATGGAAATTCTTGCACGTTCACACATGAACACACTAAGTATTCTGTCAGACCATAACCAGATCTTCTGGATGTGATCAATGGTAATTTTATTTTAGTTTCAATTGACACAAACCACAAAGTTTATAGTTGATGAAAGAAAGAAATATTGTTTGGCAGTTGCCGGGGGGGCAGGGCTAGAAGCAGTACTGGTGGTGACTGGAGTGGCATGGTAGGGAAGCCCCTGTTCTGTCTGAGGATGTAAATCTATTTCTATAAAGTGCAAACTAATCTAGCTCTGGACAAACATTACTAGAACTGCTTGGAAGCAATTGGACTTCCCTTATGAAACACTAGAAAAATGAAGGATGAACAGCATCATAATTACAAGCATCTTCTAAAATTCTAATTTCTAGATTTGGTAGACAAAAGAAATTGAGGATATACGCTTTCACCTAGTGCAATGCAAGTTTATCATGATGGGAATATCCCCTTTTTACAAAGCAGATTTTCACTGAGCACTGGTGAAAAGAAATCAAGTAAGACAGTTTTGTGTATTTATAGGTGTACCTCTTAGAAGTCAAACATGAGATGGATATTTGTACTGTGGGTAAAATTAATTAAAAGATATGTAACTGATAAATAATTAGCGTATCTTCAACTTCCAGCTTCATTTTAATATGCAAGCAGAATTGGACCTGCTTGAACTTTCCAGGATACTCTCATGTTTCACATTTCTTGCATTTATTTTACCGCATGCAACTCCTCAGTGATTTTTAAGTACCAGAAACAATGATGGTTCTACAGTCTGCAAATATTTTAAGATTATTCCATCACTGTATGAAAAATAATTAAATGATTCCTCGAAAGCACAATCTAAACCATTGCAAATGAAAAAAAAAAAAAAAGGAAAAAGAGGAAACTGCTGTATTATCAAGCCCTCAAGAACCATGCCAATAAAAAAGGGGGAATAATCTGCTATTGTATTACCTTATTATCAATTATCTTCGGAAACAACTACTGAGAGAGGCTGGAGTACAACTAGACAGAATGCACAGAAACAAATACCAGGACTAGATGGTATTAACTTAAAAGTTTTCTGTGAAGTCAAGGATGAAAGAGCTGAATTACTAATAAGCGTGTGTAACCATTGAATCAATCTCTGGTTCCCAGTGGGAACCAGTTTCAAAATAAGTAAAAGGTGGTAGTTATTCAGGTAATGGACAGCAATACTTGAAAAACAAAACAAAACAAAACCAAAACCAAACTACAACAGCAACCGTAAAACAAAAAAGACAAACCAAAACCTGTCCAAAGGATGTTGTGAATGTGAGAAAGGTACAGGGTTCAAGGGAAGAATGGAGAAGTCGTGGGAGGAAGACCCACTAAAGGATATGAAACAGACGATCACAAGCAGCTCAGGAAATCCCTTGACCTAAAATAGCTGGAGGCTGGGAGAGCATCAGGGATAATTACCATACATGCATATATGCATGCCCAGTTCTTACTCTTTAGAGGGGCCCTTGATCTGAATCAGTAAAGCTGTTCATATGTTCATTCAGGCCATAAAATTATTCTTAAAACTACTAGATTCTGATTATTTCCACACTGCAGTAATAATTTATTATAAAAGCTTTAGAAGCTCGTACAGTACAGTTACCAAAGAGCATGCAATATGCTGAGTCCTTGCTTAGCATTGACTTATACTAGGATCAGTTCTAATAAGTGCTGCCAGTTGGTCACTTTCAAGAATCTTACATTCAGAAAAATGACAACACACAATAATCAAAAAGAGAAGCTTTGTTATCTTAACGGATTTTAGCACACAACTTGTAGCTGCAGCGGTTTCTCTTTAAAGACTAACTTGAATTCTATATGCATTTGTGCTACATTCAGTCATTGTTTTTATTTACCAGCAAGGAATTATTTTGATTTTCTATGGGGTCTTGACAGAAACATAGCCAAATAACCATTTCCACGACAAATTTCATGACCTAGCCCAGAAGAAACTCAGTGAGAACCATTTTTTTTTTTCCCTTTTTAAATAAACTGTACAGTATTTAAATGAAAACGACACTGGAACAGGTTGCCCAGAGAAGTTGTGGATGCCCTATCATTGAGTGTTCAAGGTCAGGCTGAATGTAGCTTTGAGCAACCTGATCTAGTGAAAGATGTCCCTGCCTATGGCGAGGCGGGGGGGTTGGGAGGGGAGGGAAGCAGGGATGATGGTCTTGATCTGTAAAGGTACCTTCCAACCCAAACCATTCTATGATTCTATGCAAAAAAAAGAAAGCATTCTAAAGGAAGTAATTAGAGCTTCACACAAGTTAAGCAGGCTTTCAAAAACAGTGTCTGCATTTTAAAGTTTTTAAAAGAAATCCAAACCCATTGAGTTTCACCTTTTTAATTGCCAGAAGAAATCAAATTACAGGGAAAAAAGACACAGGAGTAGGATGTACTTTCAAAAATATTGTGCTGTTCTCCTCTTACAGAACCTTGGCAGAGTTTGTAATCAGTGTCATAAGAGGCTAGTTCAGATGAATTTTGTTCTGATCTACATCAATTCAGGAAGCTCTGCTCTGTTTTCAGTGTCTCAGAGCAAATCAAGACACATGGGTCATATTGTTGAAAGAAAATGCCAGATTTTCTCCATTATCATGCAAGGTAAATTAAATCCAAGAGGAGACTAAGCCTCTCACGCTGTATGAGGAGTAACGGTGCTTTATATGGAAATGGATAGAAAAGCAGAAGGGAGATAACTGAAACAGAATGGAAAATTAATCAAAAAGAATGTAAACTATGGGCTATATATCAAGGGTACAGTCTGCATCAGGCAGATATAACAGCAGCTTTCTTTTCTCAAAGTATGTGGCATATCTGACAATTTATAATCTTTACAAAAATGTAGGTTTTGTTTTAAATTTGGCCTTGTGTCTGGATTTGTACTCAGACATATTTCACTTTTGGTTTAAAAAAGAACACTACTTGCAAACAAAATGTAAGAACCAACTATATTGAACTTGCATGGTTCAGATAAGTGTACTGGAGCATTAAGAACTTAAAGCCATGCTCCTGACAAACCTTTGGCACAATATTTGTATAAACATATTATGAGTAAATGCTCATAAGATCAAAAAGTCAATGTGGTTGTAAAAATCAAGCACAAAGCCGCATCAGAAAGTAGCCAACTGTAAAAAAGAAAATAGATTTGGAAAGTAAACTTCACTCTGGAAAAGAAAAAGAAAATTATAATAAAAACTTAGACAAATATATTTGGATCCAAATTTTTAAAATTATTTCACTCTCAGTATATTGCTCTGGAGATATCTTAATCACTGTTACTTCCCCAATGCAGAAATACCATTGCTTCAATCTTCCTTAACAGAAATTCTCTCTCCAAAACCTGAGATTTTTCCGTGTAAAACTAAGTTAGGGAATTTTTTTGTGCCCCCTCTTCCAGTAAAAACAATTCCAACTTCCTCTATAAAGTATTCAAACACCAGCAAATTGTTGAATTTATCTATATTCCTTTAACTGATCTTTTTAATTTATGGCAACTGCAATTACACAACTGATTACAGGAATACATGTGTTTTTCTATGGGATCTTTGCCTCAATCAGAACACCAGACAGATAGTTCTGACAGACTAAATCATCTTGTTTTCACTAAGAGGGGCAATTACAGTCATACGAAGCAATGAAAGAGAAAGTCTTGCTGAATATCTGAGTTCTGAGGTAGACTTCAGTGAGTACAAATGGTACCTCAGCTAAAGTATCTGCATGACTCAAATAAATCCCTCCTAGGTGGACATGCACTGAGATTTTTACACAGTCTTATACTTGACCAAATGCAAGGAATTTACACAGAAACAAGAGAGGCACATCTTGCATCAGATTTTAATTACTGGTTGAAAACATGCCTATAGGACTGAATATCAGCCAGCTATGATGAGACTTTAAACATGATGAAAAAAGCAACAGACTTATTCCAGCTTATATCCATGTTGAGAAATACAAAGTCCTCTTCTCTACGTCTGTTTCAGTGAAAACATCCAATGGTTATTTTCAGGATGACGTTTGGTACAGGAATAAGCAACTGAAAACAGTACCAAAAATGATGCTCAACTTTAAGGTGACAAACCTACCTCTACCCATAATGAAGTTGTGTGAAAGATCTAGATCATTTGAAAGTATTTCTTTCAAAAGAAAGGACAGCTCATTTTTGCCTGTTCTTATGGAGCACCCCCATCCCCCAACTCCTGTTGTGACAGTTTAAGCTTTTGAATTCATCAGGGCTTCTGGACTGTCCATTGAACATGTGGATGTCAACACCCAGTTAGTACCACTGTTAACCGTTATAGGGTCAAACCCCATTATAAGTCAGCTTTGTCAAGGACGGACATACAGTTTTCTGGGTAAGAAAAGACTGTAGAATGGTGGACCACATGCACTAAGATCATTAAACATGTTTTGTGAAGCTCAACCACCTAAGTCTCTTTAGATGTGAAGGGCACTTCTAGACATATGGGTTATGAGCTGTGTCAATGGAAGCTAGACAAAAGCAAATTAAAGAAGCCATATTTTGCATTTCTATGTTGTCTGAATCATTTCACTGAATAAAAAGCTGTTTATCTTGGCACAACTACTATCTAGCCACTATCCCAATAAAAAAAAAAAAAGAGGTTAACATGTTACAACCAACCATAGGTAAGGCAGAAGGCTGTTGTACATTGGATGTGAGGTGACAAACAACAAAGCAGGAAAAAAAAAAAAAGGTTGGTGTCAATCCCCGTGAGAGCAAGAAGTAATAAGCTGTCTCTTGGAAGAAAGGAAGAACTGTGAGGATCAAAGAGTTTTTTCTTACTTCAGACAACAATGCAATGTGTTGAAAAAGGGTATCCATGTATTCTGTCCTAATTACAAAAGTGACCCATTAACCCCAACACTTTGGCACTACTTAGTTAGCGCCTTATTATTTCACCTATTTAGCTAATCAAAACCAGATTTTTGAATATTAAAAGCTACAGACTGAAGCACTCCTACAAGAGCTTCTACTATGAAGTGAAGGCTATATGGAAATTGAAGTTCTATAGAGTTTAACAAAAAACTGCAAAGCTGCAGTGATGTGGATGATTATACAGCCTTAACTTTCCATGCAGCATAAGTGTTAAGTGCATATTCTGCAGGGACATTTATTCTGGTAGGTGAGTTGAATTGTATGTGAAAGCTGCTGAATTGAAATGTCTGAGTTGCTAGATCAAAACGGGTACAGCACAGCATTGGCAGTACCTGCCTCTTCATATGATCCTGCCAATACATTTCATCTTTGACCTGGCAAAAATATCTCGGAAGCACTATTTATAGGCTGAAAGAGGAAAAAATGTAAACCCTTCTTGCCCCAGATGTAGGTGCTAACCAGGCACATTACAGCTCAGTTTTCTGACCTACAAAGAAACAGAAGCAGCTTCATGACTTCAATCCAACTAGCAACGAAGTGTCCAAGGGCTGAATGGGAGCGGAGGACAGAGACCCGAACAGCATCAATTATATGAAAGAGGCAACTACAAGGAGCAGCATGAAAGGCCAATTAGAGTCGCAAAACAACCACAAGACAGACTGCTGGAGGACACACTTAGCTAATGGAGGTCAGCCTTCCTGAACTTGCCAACTATAAACCACAGATTTTAAATAACCAGTAAAGAGAAAAGAGCCAGGAGTAATTTGCAGGTTGGAGATGCCAATGCTCAGGGGTCCTATTATCTCCACCGTGCAGTTTCATTACAGGATGGCTTTGCAGGCTCCCTTTCCTTCATAGATAGGAGGCTGTATCACTGTTCAGGACCTGCATATGAGCACTCCTGCTGCTGATCACAGGGTGCACCCCCAGCTACGGGACCTACGTGCAAGCTTCCCCCAGCTCGCACAGGCTTCAAAGCTCCCACTGAACCTCAGGTAACAAGAACAACACAGGTAATCAACTAGTAAGGAGGTCAGATTGGGACAAGCATCAGGAGAACATCTGTATGAATGTATTGTTTGTTCTTTTATTTTTCTAGAAACATTTGTACCTAATCTAAGTGTCAAAATAAAGATCTTTCATCACAAAACTGTTTTTAAACTTATGCTGAGGAACCTGTGAGTTACAATTGCAACACAGATATCACAACAAGACTTTTCTTGTATTCCAACCACATTTAGAACTGTAGAACTTCTTGTAGCATATTAATATGGAACAAGGTTTTCAAGCTGAAGATAGCAGTCAAAGATCAAAGGTAGCTGTCTTTGTTAGAAAGAAAGGAGTTTAGTTTGCCAGCAATCCTTGAAAAGCTTTCTAGTGAAATAAATTCCAATTTGATTACTTAGTATTGTAACAAACACAGCATGATTGTATTTGAACACGATAGCATCTCTGATAGTTACAGCTTTCAGTGCGCAAATCTAAACTGTCCTGACAGCAGACACTAATTTAAAAATAATTACACAGAACTCACTGGGAGCTTTTGTTAGGAACTGCTTTTTTGAAAGCTTTGCTCAGAATTATAGGTCCTTTAGAACCATGAATTGAAAAGGAGCAGAAAACATTATTTTGTTTAGAAAAAGTTCCTGTTCATTTACATCCCTGTAAAATACAAGCTAATGAGTTGCTTTGTTTTATACCCTAAACATGACTTGAACAGCTCTTAAAACAATTTCAGTTGTAGAGACTGAAAATCTCTGGATGTGGCACAGACAAAATGGTATTACCCAGGATGTAAATCTTGTAGATGCAAAATGTTTTAGAGAAAAGCTCCTTAGAATACTTTGTAGAATGAGAACACGAGCTGTGTAGCTACTGTCAGGGGGAGGATCTCAAAAAACCACAGAGAACGTGATTTTAACTTGAGGAGAGGGCTAAGTACCCTTAGTCCATCTTGCCTCCCACCCTTCCAGTCAATCCATGCTATGCTTTTAGCAGCTGGGATATTCTATGATGTTACTATCCATGCAAGCAAACCTGAAGATAAAAGACAAGGGCAGGAAATCTTCTACTCCTTTTTTAGCCCAGTAAACTTGGAACTGGCACAGCTAAAGTTACAGTAAGAACGAGCAGTTTACAGAAACACAGGGAACAAGACAGAAGAGAGCTCAATTCAGAAGTAGGTGGCCCTACGTCTGGGTGATGCAATGCTGACCACCAGCATGTAGCCTAAATTTCAACAAGCTACACTACAGGCTGATCGTATTTGCAGTAGTCACAACCTGGAGGTTGTAAATACTTTAACTATCAAAATATGTGTTTATGAAGATATACACTTTGGGGAGGAGAGAAGAGATTAAGTCCTGGAATACTACAGCAACACTAAACTCTTGATAATGCCTTTCTGGCAGTTGATGATTTCATAGAATCACAGGATGGGTTAGGTTGGAAGGGACCTTTAAAGGTCATCTAGTCCAACCCCCCACACCCCACAATAAGCAGGCACATTTTCAAATGGATCAGGTTGCTCAGAGCCCCATCCAACCTGACCTCGAATGTTTCCAGGGATGAGGCATCTACAGCCTCTCTGGGCAACCTGTGCCAGTGTTTCACCACTTTCATCATAAAAAAAATTCTTCCTTAAACCTAATCTGAGTCTACCTGCTTTTAGTTTAACACCGTTACCCCTTGTACTATTGCTGCAGGCCGTGCTAAAAAGTCTGTCCCCATCTTTCTTATAGGCCCCCTTTAAGTACTGAAAGGCCGGAATCAGGTCTCCCTGCAGCCTTCTCTTCTCCAGGCTGAACAACCCCAACTCTC
Source organism: Gorsachius magnificus (assembly GCA_034008185.1). Lineage (NCBI taxonomy): Eukaryota > Metazoa > Chordata > Aves > Pelecaniformes > Ardeidae > Gorsachius > Gorsachius magnificus. Next base: position 187,831,178 of record CM067081.1, read on the forward strand.
TCAGCCTGTCCTCATAAGAGAGGTGCTCTGGCCCTCTGAGCATTTTTGTGGCCATCCTCTGGAACAACTCCAACAGGTCCATGTCTTTCCTGTAGTGAGGGTTCCAGAGCTGGATGCAGTACTCCAGGTGGGATCTCACCAGAGCAGAGCAGAGGGACAGAATCGCCTCCCTCGACCTGCTGCCCACACTGCTTTGGATTTGATGCAGCCCAGGATACGACTGGCTTTCTGGGCTGTGAGTACACATTGCCAGCTCATGCCCAGTTTTTCATCTACCAGTACCCCCAAGTCCTTCTTTGCATGGTTGCTCTCAGTCCCTTCGTCCCACAGCCTGTATTGATACTGGGCGTTGCCCCAACGCAAGTGCAGGACCTTGCACTTGGCCTTGCTGAACCTCATGAGGTTCACATGCCTCAACTTCTCAAGCTTGTCCAGGTCCCTCTGGATGGCATCCCACCCCTCAGGTGTGTCAACTGTACCACTCAGCTTGGTGTCGTGTGCAAATCTTCTGAAGGGTGCACTTAATCCCACTGTCTGTGTTGTTGATGAAGGTATTAAACAGTACTGGTCCCAATACAGACCCCCGAGGGACACCACTCATCACCGATCTCTATCTGGCTGTTGACACTGAGCTGTTGACCACTACTCTCTGGATGTGACTATCCAACCAATTCCTTATCCACCGAACAGTGCACCCATCAAATCCATATCTCTCCAATTTAGAGGGAAGGATGTTGGGGGGGGACTGTGTCAAAGGCCTTACAGAAGTTCAGACAGATGATGTCCGTAGCTCTTCCCTTGTCCACTGATGTAGCCAATGCATTGTAGAAGACCACCAGGTTAGTCAGGCAAGGCTACCGTGCTGGCTATGCCAGATCACCTCCCTGTCCTCCCCCTCAGCATAGCTTCTAGGAGGATCTGTTCCATGGTATTCCCAGGCACAGAGGTGAGGCTGACAGGTAGGTAATTCCCAGGGTCCTCCTTTCTACCCTTTTTAAAAATGGGTGCATGTTTCCCTTTTTCCAGTCACCAGGACTTCACCTGACTGCCATGACTTTTCAAATACCATGGAGAGTGGCTTGGTAACTACATCAGCCAATTCCTTCAGGACTCTGGGATGCATCTCATCAGGTCCCATGGACTTATGTGCGTTCAGGTTCCTCAGGTGGTCACAAACCTGATCTTCTTTTACAGTGGGAGGGACTTTGCTCCCCCCAGTCCCTGCCTTGGGGTCCAGCCACTGGAGAGGTGTGGGAAGAGAGGTTGCCAATGAAGACTGAGGCAAAAAAGTTGTCGAGTACCTCAATCCTTCTCCTTGTCTGTTGTCTCTAGTTTGCCAGTCATGTTCATCAGGGGGGTAGTCTGTCCTTGACCTTCCTTTTCTGGCTGACATACCTATAGAAGCTATTATTATTATTATTCCTTGCATCTCTTGCCAAGTTCAGCTCCAGCTGCACCTTGGCGTTCCTGACCCCATCCCTACACAACCTGACAATGTCCCTATACTCTTCACTTGTCCCTGTTTCCACTGCCTATGCATTTCCTTCTTGCCCTTTAGTTTGCCCACGGCTTTTTACTCAGCCAGTCTCTTGACTTCCCTTCATGATTTCTTACACGTGATCCAGAGTTTTATTTCATTAAAAGACATCAATTAAAATAGATCAGGTTAAGCAATCTGGTATCATTCGTGAAAATCATAGTACAGAAGGATGTTATCTGAGGGAAGAGCATCCTTAAGGAGATCAGCTCTGGAAGATACAGGCACACTCCATTTCACAAAGAATTTCATCACTGTAGGAACTGAAATCCCATTAGTGAAACAATTTCATTTTTGTTTGCTGTTGTAGAAGACACAGAAAGAAGGGCTGGCTGCTTATCAGTGAATGTATTCCTCACTTTTAAGAAACAGGACAAACTTCATTGACCTGCCTGAAGCTGCCAGTAAACCTGTGTCAGATTTAAAGAGCGTGGCAACCACCAGTCAGCTGTCTGTTCAGGGCTTTCTCCCCATATATCAATACCTTGACTTCTCTGTTACTGTGGCAAAGAACAACTTCACTTTTTTCAAGAAGCTTTTGCATAGACTCGCAATAATTACTATTTATAAGTAATATTCATACATGACTGAAGAACGAGAAAATTTTGTGCTCTATGCATACAAAGAAAATTTCTGAGATTGGGACCCTCTGGGTGATACTTGACAAAAACTTATTTGGGGTGGGATGTGTGTCTGCATTTAAGTATATAACAGGGGATATACAGAAAGAAATAAGACCCTTTCTATTATTTATATACTGTTAGCTAGTTTTTATACTATCACTGATATTCTTGTTTATACAAGCCAAACATTAAAATAACTCTGCATGTGTTAGAATTTCGGGAGCGCTGGTGACTTTGGCAACACGACTCCCTTTTTACTATTGGATTAAGTAAGCTTTGGCATTTAAATCAAAGGCAAAGATGAATAAACAGACTCCTTTTCTCAGTTACCCTACTGCCCTTTTTCAACAGAACGTTACCTGCATTTTCAGCTTTATTACAGAAACTCTCAACAAGCTCTAAGAAAAACTTATCAGAAAACAGCTGATTAAGCAAATGAAATGACCTTTACGAAGGATTCTCAAAGTGTAATACTTTCAGATTTCAAACGGATTGTAGATCTACCACATAAGACCCAACTGTTCTGTGGCTTTTTTTTTGCTTTTCCTTTTCCTAGTTCTCTTCTATTTTTCCTTCAGTTCCTAATGAATGAAGAAAATAAGACAGAGGTGATGGTAAGGAGAAGGAAAACAATACGGAAGTTCCTTACACTTGTCTAACCAAGTATGTAGTCATATATCAGTATCTTTGTTTTCTCCAGCAACTGTAGAAATGATAATTCCTTTGGTAGATAGAATCAAAGCTTTAAAAAAGTATTAAAATAGGATTTGGAAAGCAGAGTATATTCCCCATAGAGTACTACAGTTTCATGAAAGGTCAAAATTCAGGGTGTCTTTACTCTACAGTATTGCTTAAACATATTCTGTGTAACCAATATATCCAGGCAATATAACTTTCAGTAATTAAAAATACATATTTCTGGCTCCTTGGAAATCAGAATAGCAAACAATGGCAGGTGTTAAATTTAGGCTGTTTGTACTCCATACAAGATGAAAACTGGAAAAATTCATATCATTGCTCGTGGGAGAAAAATGCGTAAGTGTGTCAGACATATTTCTTTTCCTAGAATCAACAGCTCTTTACTAAGTCCAAGCTCACTAACAGATACAGACACTTACTATCATGAAAAAACAGATTCCATAGCTTTCATTACATTTTTGCTCTCCAGACTCTTATTCTAAGCTTTGAAAGAGGGAATATGTTTCTAGTCAAAAAACACATAATGAAAAATGCATGTTATCACATGGATAGCATTTTGTGAGATCATTTGTATAAAAAGACAAAGATTCTAGTTCTAGTTTCATTTTAAAAGCTTCTGAAAATGGAAGTAAGAAAGGTTGGAGAATGTGTACTTGCACATGAAAAGGATAAGAGATCTTTTAGTAATCCAGACAAAGGAGTAATGAGTATACTCATTGCTTGCAAAGACAGCATTCTGATGAGATTTAACTAGACAGCTGAAGGCCATTTAATGAAGTTAAAAGTTGAGAAATGCAAAGCAATGCAGATGTGATGGTAAAGAACCTAAGTTATTTTTCCTAAATTGAGCATATGAGAGCTTAATGTAGGAAACTTAGAAGCTCTGCAACATCCTGGACAGCTCACTGTCTGCTGAATGAGCAGAAGTTGTGAAAAAAAAAGACAGAACATTGAGAAACAAAACACGACTTTTATTTTTTGACAAATATAAGTCTGAAAGTATTAAAAAACCATTACAGAAATTAATACGGCAGCTTCATGTAGAGTCTTTAGCTATCTTATTTGTGAAATGATATCACAGGATTAGAAGAGGGCCAAAAAATTCAGAGTGAAGGATTACAAGCCAAGAAGTTTGCAGTCAGGACTGACTAGCTCAGCTATAGATACCAGCGTTATAGACCCTCTAAGCTTATGTACAAGGAAGACAATGGTCAATGTAATACCATTGTACTGACTCATGAATTCTTTAACCTCTTCTAATATCATATGAGTTTAATAATTTGGATGGACAGGAAAAAACAAACTCTGATCTTAACTCAGAGCAAGTGGTGGTCAGATCTCAGCTGTGGTAATGCCATCAGTTCAGATCATAAGCTGAAACAGGGTTTGTAAAGCAAGCTAATCGATATCCATCTATGAAAATCTGTTGAGATGTCAGCCAACAGGCCAACTGTTTATACATTGCAGTATATTTTACAGACTGAAAAATTTGGAGGCAAGCTGTTGTCCTGTAAGATACAGAGCCTTTCAAGATTGTATCTATAGCTGTTTTAAATAAGAATTATCTTTGATATTATAGACAAAGCTGCATAGAGTAAGTTTGTAGGTAAAGTTCCAGGAAAGAAGGGTTGGACCTAACTGAATTGCTTAGAGAAAAAAGGATTCTATAGAAAGACATGAGATTATTTTACTTTATGTGCTAGTGTCTTATGCTGAATGGATTTTGGCTTTGAACGTACCAAGTAGCCAAGACAACTACTACCAGTAACAGACTTAGTGCTATTAAGAACAGTATAGCTTAAATAAAGTAAAGGAGATGTAGTTGTGGTCTGATAAGCACAAGAAAGGAAGATGTGCAACTATATTGATGCTTACCACACAACAGTTTGGAGTCTGTTTACAACTGGCAGTCCTAGCAGGGAGCTATGGCTTCTCCAGTAAGTCCTCATTTAGACAAACAGCTGTGCTAGGGTTCATTCCAATCCTAAAATCCCCGTACAACACACACTAATGATCAGGCTTTTTTATGGAATTAGATATCTTCCACAAAGATGCAAAAGAATATGTACATGCATATGTGCTAGAACACATGAGCATATGCAGCACTGAAGTTATGCACTGATACAGATGCTATAAGCCAAATTTGGAAACAGATTCTGTAAGAGTGCACTACAAAAAACAGAAAAAAAAGGTGGTAAACGTATGTATAGAAAAATACAAAAGGGTTTTCATATTCTATCACCTATTATGTACATTAATCTAACTTAAAGTACTGCTCAAAAAGCACAGCATGTTGGTAAATACTAAATGCTAAATTTTATATACTAAGTAATGATGTGGTTGTCTGTCCTTCCAGGAACTATTGAACACAGAAATTCAGGGTGTAAGCACAGTAGTCCTTTTATGCTGTACACAGCTTTCTGAGAATAGTGGCTTGTACATCTGCAGACTGCCACGCTAGGACCCTGGAAAGGAGTTAACTAGTGGTTGCATAGTCTGCCCTTAAATCCCAGTTAAACCTAGAAAGTGCGTGTTAATTAGACTCACAAGATAGCACTTCCATTGCCTTTCCTTCTTCTGTCAGCTAGAATAAAGCGAGTTGCTTATTTCACAGCCTTTTTGAATCACATAGGCTTTTTTCTAGTTCATCTCCTAGAACACCTGGAGTTCTTCATTAAAAAATTCCACGGGTCCTGGAAAGAGCACTTTGTGGCTTCACCCTGTCAGGCTCCAGTGACATAAAAAGCATTGCTCTATAAAAACACGCATTATTATTGTCAACAAAATTCTGGTTTCGCATGTATGCTGATCCTAGTTACTTTTAATGGCAAATCCTCCAAAGAGATAAGGATTGATATGATGAAAAATGAAGGTCAGAGGGAGTTTAAATACAACAGAACAGGAGAGAGACTTAAAATATGGCATTGATAAAAGAGATACTGCAGTTTAGCAGCATGAAGTATTTCTTGTTGAATAATTCAAGAGAGTCTGGTTCAGAACCCTAACCTAAGTGCTAATTAGCCACAGCAACATACTTAGTTTCAACAAAATATAAAATAAGACCTAATTAATGACCATTTCCAGTGGCAAAAGATGAAGTTCTCTAATTTATCTCTGAAAAAAGGCAGTAGAAGAGAAACAAAATGAAAGGGGAGCTTTAAAAGAAAAAAGCATTTCAAAGGCTAGGTTCCTGTGGGCATTTCAGTGCCTAGGGGCACACTGCTCTGGTTAGCCCTTGGAACTCGTCATTGCAAGAGTGAGATGACTGTTTCTCTTTAGGAGAAATCTCCTCTATGCCAGTAAACATAGAATAAAAGTTGTACATTTTTTCAGCTGAGGTATGCATACAATTGGACTGAGAAAGCAGCACACAAGAACCCAGACATTATTGTTTTAAGTAAAAAGGGGACAAATGGAGCCTGCACAATTCTTTGAAACTAGTTGAGAAGCTCCTCCATCAGCTGATTACAAAGTACTCTACTATAACATGTTTTTCACAGTTTAGTACATCACATTATTTCACAACTGGAAAGCGAGGGGATACGAGAGCCATTTATAGAACTTAGAATCTAATTTGATAACACAGAGCAGAAGGTCACTAAATCATAGATAAATGGAGAAAGGTTTCTTAATGGGAGTTATAGTGTGCTCAGTAGAACTGCTTCCACTGTTATCAGCCATATTATCTACAATACTCATTTGATTCAAATTACAAATCCAACAGTAATAAAACAACAAATAAACCGTAGCTAATAAGCCATCAGATTTCAACTGAATGCTTCCATTAAATATATCTATAATCTACCTTTAAATTAAATGGCACCTGACTCAAGCATTTTATTGTTCTAACTATTGCAGTCACACCAGCAGAGTATTTTCAAAATAGCGCTAAAACTGTTTTATTAACTTGTGTTCTGTGCGTGTTTCAAGTGATTAGTAGTACTGATCAAGGATGCAGAAGGACAGATGTTTAATTGGCAGTAAGAACACAAGAGTGAATTCTCAGTTGTCAAGTTTCAGACAGAAGTTCAAGAGAAATACATGCCCAAAGCTAAAGCTGACTCTCATTACTGAGTTTCAAATGCCTATTTAAGACTTCCTTGATTAGTGAAGTATTGAAGCCTATTTATTCTTGCCTCAGAGCCTTAGTTTACTTCTGATTTAGGTACACAGGAATGTAAAGACAGATCTTTGTAAGAAGGTAGTCTCTATTAAAAATCTGCAAGTCATGAGGGTTTTTTACATTTAAGAGAGTCAAGGTACTGTGTGTGGACTCAGCTGAAACTAAGATGTTAGCTCCTCCCTGCAACGTTTCTCAGCAACAACACAACACCATAATCATGCCAAACTAGGCTGCTTGCAAGTATGCTTCTTCTTTAAAGAGACATTTGCCTTATAATTTCCAGCAACTCATTAGACTTTTTAAAAATTTCATTTCAGGGACAGAACTATAGATATTACTGCAATCTTCTTCCTGTATTTGCTTCTTCACATTCATATTGACAAAATCTTTCTACCTTCCTTAGCATCTGTTTAAGTATTTGCATATTTTGTCAACAATATAATATCTTTACATCCCTATTATTATCCATTTCCAGTATTTGAGACACAAACCTGGTGAAACCAGAAGCTGTACAGTGTCAGTGAAATTCTGTGAATCCTCATTTAGAAAGCTACCAGCTCCTAAGAACATAATGTTCTTCCGGTTCTCTCTTTTGCTGCACAGAGCTCAGCAGTCTTGCATTCAGTCACCTTCCCTTCTATAAAGTGGGGTTCCATCTCTCAACAAAGGCTGCTATGGCTGTATGCCCTTTTGACATTGACACAGTAACTATACAATGTATAATGCAATGGGGCCTCTGGGACATGGCTTTCTTCTAACTATCTGAAAAAAACCTAACATAAAAGTCTCCAGAAAAGTTTAAGAAGTTTTAGAATACAGTGTTTATTTGGAAAGAAGCTGAAAACTAAGTAATTTCTCATTAGTTCTTTCTTCTGCTGCTTATTGAGAGTTTTTCTTTTTAACTTACCAGGCATTATAATATTGGAAAAACCTAGTTTCCTTGTTATGGATACTCCATGGGTAAACATGGATGTATACTCTCTCCTAATTTGTTCTATGTCTCCATGAAGCAACTGAAGAGAAACTGCCAGACCTGAAAATGAAAAGAAAAACAAGGAAAAATAAGACATTCAAACAGACTATGGTCATCATTACTTCTTAAACATTATATACACTTGCAAGTATATATGCATTCCTGAGAACTCAGAAAATTCAAAGGAAGTTCAATAATGTGAAGCCAACCCACCTCAATTTTTTTATGTATTTGGGAGGGACACCAACATGCAGAAATCAATAAAGACTTGAAAGCAACTACCCATGAAAAAATATTTGCAAATTATTAATGATGTGCAACCAAACTATGATAACACGCCGGATCAAAATTATCTCAATAGGGATGGGCTGAGGCTTTAACTGAAAAAAGAATTAGAAAAATGCCAATTTGGATAAATGTCAATCAGTAATATTTGCTACCATTTCAATTTCTCACTTCCTTCAACACAATGCTGTCTTTGTTGGTATGCAAGAAAAGGTGCGAACACAATGGTTCCTAACTATGGGAGAAACGTGGAAGTCTCATTACAGTGCATCACTTAACCTGATACAAAGTTATACAATTTATTAATCCCAAATCTGAAGAAACAAACTCTAATAAATGAATATAGCATAATCATTATTTTTTACTTAGGCACAGTAATTTCATAATGACTGAAATTACAACTTTTTTTCTGTATTCATCAGATTTAATCAATTGTGCTCTTTCCTATGTTTGCTAAAAGACATGCAAAAATGCAAGGGTGGCCATATAATAATTTTCCAGTATTTATTCCTCTAGAACCAAGGAAGAATGACTTCATATCTACTATATGTGCAGTATACAAATAAATTGCAAACAGTATACTTCATTGCAGCTGAGATTAACAAAAACAACAGGCATGCCTTTTCGTTATTTCAAATATAATCACTGAGGCAAGTGTCAGGATGATACAGCTTGTAAAGATTAATCTTCCCTGACCTTCAGCATTACTACAGCATATCACGTGTCAACATACAGATCAAGGAGAAGATAAGAGCAAACTCTTCATATACACCGAACAACTGGAGATAAACAGACAACTCAGAAGAGTCATAATTAACTTTAGATTAAGCTCAAATAAGCAACTTGTACACACAGACTGAACAACAAGGTCATTGGTCCTTCGGGCTTTGGAAGAAATTTCCCCTACAACTATGTTACTATTTAACTGAATAAATTTACTTGAAGTTTGATGGTTCTTAAATCAGATCTTGAAAAATCTGTACTAAGTACTGCCAGCCCAGGATACTTCACTATCAGAGACCTAATTAGCATGACAACTTCTGTCTTTTTCCTCTTACCTACACTTACATTTTATTATTTTGGCAACTCCAGAGAACGTGATACTCTGACCAGACTTCTATTCTCTTATGAAAAACAGTTCACCTACACATCTCCCACTGAGTACATAAACAAATCTTACAAGGAAAAAGATTCAGTGAAGCCTATTCTATTTTAAGGACTGTATTTAATGCCATGGACATTAAATATTTTTGTAATGGTAGTTTGTTCTGTGGCTATCCAGTTAACAATTTTTAGGAAGTAGTGACAATTATTGGTGTAGACAAGAAAACAAAGCACATGGTGGCCAGCTGATGGCCCAGGAGGCTGGTAAGAAGTCATACAGGCAAAATTCAGACTCTGTTAGAGGAGGTGAAAAGTTTTTCATTGCTGGATGGGAAGAGCTAGGCTGGATATAGCTCACTTAAAAATATGTCTATTTAGCCTACCTCCAATCTTGTTTTTTTATATTTTAAGAAATTGTTATGCATACATATGTATATTCATATCCCCATATGCCCCTACTGCACTGTTTCCTTGGAAACCTAAGAAAACATTTGCCATTGCTCCACATCCCATCAACCACAGTTAATCATGTATTATTGTACACCGCCTGGTGTTGAGTAAAGTTACTGTGTTTTCTAAACAAAAAGTTGAAGACCTCAATCCAATTAGTACTACAGTTTTCTTTGTGTACAAATGTCACAGATTTCCTTGAAGAATTTTATTTAGCTCAAAAACGAGATAAATGTCAAAAAACCTCACCAATGGCAAAATAGTCTTGAGAAATAAGCTGCCAGTCAAGGACTTGAAGTACTTGCTCACGCAAGGTGAGAAAGGTATTAGAGCTCTGTATTTCACAGCATTCATTGTTAGAAAATGAAGTCATCTTTTTATATCCAAAAGCATCAAGAAAATCTCTCAGTGAACACACTTAAAATACGGTTTAGTCATTTTACCTACAGTTTAAATACGCCTTTGGAATATAAACGGTATGCATCCCCCAACTCTTCAGAATAATGAAGAACATGGGATTAAAGATAGCGAAGTTACTTAAAAATGTTATACAGTGTATACAGTCCAGTACAATAGGAAAGAGTGAAACTAAACCAGAATGGAAACAGAGCAAAGATGCACAGGGAAGGAAGTCTGAAGAACTTCTGAAAACCAAGGTATCAAGTTAAGAATCTTGCCACTGACGATCCAGCTGCCAAATGAAGAGGGAATTGACAAGAAGGGAAGCAGAAGAGCTGATAAATCTCGTAAATATGCTAAAGTTAGGAGAATAAGGGCTTTATAAAATCAGTTAAAAGGTGGTAATCCCCAGCTAAGTGTTCTGATTGCTCTTTCAAAGCTCCACTACTTTTGCAAGGAAACTAGGCCCCCCTGCATTAAGGACCTAAAATCAGAAGATGCATACTGTTGCTGAGGTGTGACACCAAAATTACAGAACAGGTTGCTTGAATTCCCACTGATTTGTTATATTCAGGATCTTGTGATGGGCAAAAGGAACACACTGCATATGAAAAGCCAGGAATTTATTTTTGGTCCTAATGAAAGTTAAAACAGTCTAATCACAGACGTTATTATTAGTCCAGTTACAATGATGGACTAATGGTTACAATGATGGACTAATGGTTACAATTACTAACACATTCCAAACAAAATACTGTTAAAATGACAGACATACAATCTTTATGATATCTACCCCTTGCTCACACTTCCACTGCCCCTCTGGGGTCTTAAGATCAATGGTTCCAACCTCGGAAGGTGGTGTATGCTGACCAAGTTATCAGCATCCTAAGTGCCTTACCATGAGGAGTAGGATGTTGCCTGTTTCTTCCTCTTCTCTCTCTAGGCTCCTCTTGGAGTAATTTTTATGTTTGGTAATGTGCTTTACACCTTGTTATTTCTTCACTGGTCTGCAAGTCTGCATTACACCTTCATTCATCATATAATGTGTTTTATATATGCCAAATACCTGTTCTTTGTTCTCTTTGTTTCCCCTAAGACCGGTTTTATTCTGTTCTCAAAGTCACACTATTTGATGACCAGTAATTGGCCACTGGTGAGCTGTTCATAGGTCTGGGGCCTCTAGTATCATCCCATGTCAGTACTTTCAAGGCCTCAGAAGATTAAAGACATGTAAGCGTAACTATGTTCCATTTTAGTCTAGGGTGATAGATAGCTAACTCTACACAGAGTAACTACATGCTATAATTACCTATTAAATAAAAAACATATATACCTAAGTAGGTTACACCACACAATTGTACAAAGCTAAGCAAAAGTTAAAACAAAACAGATATAATCTATTATTTTGTCATTAGATAAATGCTTTTACAAGTCAGAACAAATCTCCAGGCAGGCTAAGACAAGTCCAGCCAGCCAAAGCCAGACTGCTAAGGAGGACTGGGTTGTCAGCTAAACACAAAGCCTGTGACAAGCTACAAGCCACAGCAATCCCCTATTTATGAGTCTACAAAAAGACAAAACACTTGGCAAAGAAACTAGACATCCGTCATGACTGAGGAACCAAGCATCCGAAATAAAAGTCACGGGGTGCTTTAAAAAGATGAAATAATTCCCATTTTACATGGGACTAAAGTTGGTATTCTCATTATAAATCAAGTTACCTAACTATCAATTACAGTTAACTTATATCATTGAAAACATATGTCACAGAGCAATTCGGATTTTCAGAAGGTTGCACATTCAAGTGAAGTGAAGAGGGATTCCCCCAGACACATTGCAAAACAAAGCAGAATGAAGAGGAACTGACTAGATGAAAGCCACCACCTTCCTCACCAAAATGTAATCAGAATTTTGCAAACCATAATGGCCAGAAAGCCCTTGCTCAATTTACAAGTGATTAAAGCTATCTCTGCAGGGTGGAGAGGAAAGCGCTACTCTCCTAGGAAGGAAGGTTTAATCACCAGACAGTAATGAGACAGGGTCAAGGTGGAACAAGCTTCCAAAGAATTTAGTCAGCAGCCAGTCTGGGAGAGAGGGAGGAGACACTCAAGGAAAAGGAATGCAATCAAAGAGAATGCAGAGATATTATTTTTGTATACAGAGATAGAAAGTTAATTCATTAACATTTCTCCTATGGAAACATGAATACCTTTCTATCCTATAACAAAGGTAATATCCTTTAGGTTTAATTTATTCCAGTCTGATAATCTACGTCAACATCAGTTCTTTCTCGTCTCATTTCATGCACTAGACAATAAAATTATCAGCTTTAGAAAAAAATAAGAGCATTCCTGCTGGAAGAGCTGTGCACACACAAAGCAAAATAGAAAGCTGCAACATGCCACCATACACTGCATCTGACTGTGGTTGATGTGAACATTACATCATCTATGAGACCTAGAACTTCCTAACTATAAATTTTCCATTTCTAGAACATTACGAGCTAAAACATAACAACAAAAATGATTATCCAGTCTCTGAAGGACTGGCACATTTTCTTTAATTAGGTACATAGTGTAGCTTTGTCCCTTCAGAAAAAATTTCAATTACCTCCTAGTGGTAATTAAAACCTCTTGTGTTAGCTATTATTCTTTATTTACTCCAGTTTTGAAAATACTACTACAAAACTCTGTGGTACTGCAAACAGATTTGCTTTTCTTTCTTTTGCAAGCACATGAAATTTCTCCCAATTAACTTTTACCATAGTTCACCACGGATTATTTTTATCATTCAGATGAAAGAGAATACAGAAAATTGACAAGTTGCTGAATAAGCATTCCAGATTTTTGTTAGACCTGTCATTGTACCTTAAAACAGCTTTTATACTGCATTATTGACTTCTGCATTTAGTCATGACAAAAGGCAACTGTTCATTACACTTACAGACCATTATTTACATTGGAGCTTCTGGGGGGAGGGGAAAAGCATTTACATTCAGCTTCTATCTACTGGCAGCAGAGAATCCTACATCATATGAAGAAGAAAATGCCTAGCAGCTGCTCAGGAAGCTGACAGAAAAACAAACCTCGGCCAGAATGCTATTCAGCACTGTTTGTCTTTTAAGAAAGGTAATAAAACAAGGCATCTGTCCAAATAAAGCTGCCTATGGGTGCTAAAAGTATTCTGAAAGAATACAGGTGTTCCCATTTCCGGTAGTATTTAAAGTGTCCAAACTGCCACTGCAAAGATAAAACCAGTAGATTCCCACATTGTTATTGGCAAACAAATGCTTTTTTGAGTTAATATGATATGGGAAAAATAATTGTATAAATCTGGTGTGATTTGGCCACAGCAAAATCTATGTAGTAAACCCCACAGATTACAGTCTGAGAACAGAGAGAAAAAAAGGAGAGGGAGATTCAATCCTCGCCGGCCTTGTTAAAGACTTGATTGTGATTACTTTGAATTATCAAAGGAAATTCCAAACTCTTTCTCTTTTCCTCAGATTTAAATTCTAGTTTTTAGCTCAGTAAAAAAGAATGCAAGAAAAACAGACTTTGCAAAATTTTGACAACTTTCTTGGAGCTCATGAATTAAATGAGCTCTGGTACCTAAGGCTGTCATCAGAAATGCCCTCAAGCATGGCAAATTGGGTTTTTTTTTCTTCTTCATGTGGAATATAAACACTTAAATGCAAATGGAATTATATTATCACAAGAAAACTGTCTTGGAATTTCTTTACAGGGCAGATGGTAGAGCCCCAAGTATTTCTTGCCAGAATGACCACAGGATGAAGGTTAGAGGACCAGAAGGCTAAGTGACTATTATAAGCTTCTAGTCTAACCTCCTTATGCAGCCAATAATGATCCTGGCAATCATTTCTCCAATTCTTCCCTTAGCATGTCCATTGATGCCCTTTTCTATTAACAACACACACAGCATATCAATACCCATTTCCACGCTACATTGTTGTATTGCAAAGGCGAAGCATCTTGCTCAAAAATTTTTGAAATGACATTTTTCCATACTGAATATTAACTAACATATTAGGCAGTGTACAAAATACACAAATTTACAATTATAAGTGTTTTATATTGCTTCTGGTGCAAATAACAGACAAAAGGTTCCAGCGAAACACCTGTTATTTTCTCCTTCACGAAGTGCAGCTCTGCCACTCAAACAGCTTTCACACCACTGCATTAGAAACTTAGCTACTTGCATTCCAATTATGCGTCTTATTTCAAATAAACAGTCAACATTTAAATGGGGCCTAAAGAAAGTGTTTAAAAACCAAATCTGCACCACCATAAAAGCCCAGGTAACATTTGTAATGAATTTGTAAATATAACCCTTGAAGGAGCTAAAATCATGCATAGATGTTCTATAATTTACCATTTGAAGTAGTATTAAGACTTTTTCTTCTTTCAGTAGATAAAGGAAGTCAACAACACTATTTAATAGTAACGAGCAGAATGAATTTTTGGAAAAGGCTTATAAAAACCTCACTGCTAAGACATAACCCAAATCCAAGATGGAACTATAAGCCAGTTATTCTCATTATGTAGCCTTTCCTAGGAATTCCAAGGTTTAAATTTGGTGCCATTTCAATCACATACATAATCACAGTACTGAGATGAACAGCAAGTCATTAGCTTCTACTAGATGTAAGATGTCCCCAACAGTATCATAATGGCACGTATTTCACTCTTCTCTAAAAACAAGTCTTTTAGCAATACCCAAGAGCACAGTTGAGTTTAACTTCATTAGAGCCCTCATCTCCAGCAAAGTCTACAAGTCATGCTATATGAAGGACACTTACAGATAACTACACCAAAAATCTACCTTGATCTTGATTTTTGAAGTCCTTATGATAAAGCCAGAACTTTCACATTCAACACCACAAGGTTGAACTGCTGTTAAAATGTACAACATTATGTCTGACTGGTCTATAAGTCTGCCACCTTTAAGGATTAATATATTTTCCCAGAACTATGGTAATTAATATTACATGCTAAATTAGGCTACAAATTTTAAAGATTTGGTTTCTCCCGAATTTGGGAAAAGGGTTTAACATTAGATTGCTGAACATCCACCTGATAAAAAGTACTTGAAAAGTAAAGTTCTACAAATCCTTGTCTAAAAACCTGCTGTAAAACATCAAAGTTGTCATACACAGCCAAAGGATCTTGAACAACAAATTATGTGAAAAAATCTCTATATATTTAACCTTTGAGCTTTACCATTTGTTGAGAACAAAAAGGAATGTCTTAATTCATTCTGTACTTAGTGAAGCGCATGAGCACTATTCTTACTTTAAATGTATTTCAAATAGCAGCCTTCAGTGACAACTAATTCTTAAACACATGAAAATGGAATACACATAATCTCCTTGTCACAAAATGTAACAAAGATTAAAATTGACAGATTAATAAATTGTCACAGAACTAGAGTAATTAAACAAACGCACTTGCTGTTTAAATGTTAGTGACGTGTAGATATAAAATTCATTTCAGAGCATCACTGACACATCTGTGAACCCTTCTGAGAACAGAAAAACACCAGAGGTCTTCTCTCCTCAGATGAGCATAGATGCAGGGCATAGTTTGATGTGATTAATCATGTACCCAGGAGTTACCTAAAAGTTACATACTTTGTTCTATTCTATCGTCTCCATCATGTATGTTACCATTCCTGCCCTCATTCTTCCTCATTTTCCACCAGCCATTGCTCCACTCATCTCTCCACTGTGAGCCTACACCTCCTTTTTGTGGCCAACAGCTAGAGCTGCTCCCAGCAGGGAATGCACATTTTGTTTCCCATCCGAGATTTCTCACACTGATTCACCGGAAGAAGCTCTCCTTGCAACAACTCTGAGGGGGGCAATGCTGTGAACTGCTGGGGTAGTGTCACGCAAACATAGTTACACTGCTTCTATCTAGAAAATGCTCTAAGTTACC
This sequence comes from Gorsachius magnificus, assembly GCA_034008185.1. Taxonomy (NCBI): domain Eukaryota; kingdom Metazoa; phylum Chordata; class Aves; order Pelecaniformes; family Ardeidae; genus Gorsachius; species Gorsachius magnificus. Next base: position 187,847,328 of record CM067081.1, read on the forward strand.
ACAACTCTGTTCCTAGAAATACTGCACTCTGCAAACTTATACTGAGCTACCAATTCCCAGCTGTATTTGATCTCTTGTAGCTTTTCATCATATGAAGTGTGGAAAAATGATGCTCCTCGGTTATATCACTTCATGGGGCCTCTGCAGGTTCTCTACTGCAAGGTAAATAATGACTCTAGCAGGCTTCCCTCTCTGAATCAAAGAATTTGTAAGCCAAAGCTTACTTTTCTGAAATAGGAGATGAAACAGCCAAAGTATCTGATTTTCCACCTGGTTTTTTTTTTTTTAATTTCTCAGTGTTTGACAGTAACCATAGAGAAGAGATATTATTAGAGCGCCAAGAGGCTGTTGAATGCAGGTAAATAGGCAGAAGAAGACATATACTGCCCCAAAGCACATACCACTGTTTCTATCCAACTGCCTCCGTTGCCATACTTGGCTCAGAACTTGCATCTTGTCAGTTGAGTTCATGCATTGGGCTGGTCTACCTCATGCCTTCTCTGATTGAGTCTTATACCACCACCAAGCTGGACTGAGATTTAGTACCAACTGACATGTACGCTGGGGAAAAAAGCCCACATATAAGGTAACAACAGTTCCCTAAACCCAAGGATGTTTGCTTTATGAAACTTATTTTGGTCTGGCTGAGTTAAAATGGTAACAGTGTAAAGAAATTTGCCTTTGAATGAGCAACCTCATTGAACTTCAAAACAGTTAGATCCCACTGATCTCTTTGAACTGGTGTTGGACCACATAACCTCCTGAGGACGCTTCCAACCTAACTTACTGTATGATTTGATGAATAACGTTCCCCCCCAAGACGACAGTTTGTCATTCCTCATGATGGGATTCTTGGCAAACATCTGTCAGCAATATGGGCTTCGAGTCCTCTATGCTTCATTCAGTGCATTATACAGTCGCCCATTTATTGACCAGTCTCCTTTTGTTAGGCAGCATCACTTTGGATGACCCTCTGCCTGCAGATTTTTACACAGGTACATGGAAACAAGCCTGTATTTATTACAGAGAGCAAACTATTCATTTGAAAAACCTGCTTGTGCATCTTTCTCTTTTAAAGGAAGAAATTAACAGTTTGTAGCTGACAGACTTAAGACAATCCTTTACAAATCAAACCACAACCTGGATTTATCTTAAAAACAGCCTCCCAATTCAGGCCTTGCCTCCACCGTATTTAAAAATTCATGTTCCTGCCATCTACCAGATACAATATAGTAATTTCTGGTTTTTTTCTTTTTATGTCCTAAACTGTATGCAAGAGGATATGATTTATATAGACTTTTCAGGAGCTGTATTTTGATCCCCTATGCAACAGAGCTAAAGAAAAAAAAAAAAAAGGGAGAAATCATGTTCGAGCCAAGAGCAGCAAGAGAAATCCCACCATTTTGAAAGTGTTCCCTCTAAAGCTTAAGGCCCTCCCATCACTTAAAGTTAATGTATAATTAAATGTGTTCCCAGTGGAGTTGCAATGTAGGTTTGGCATTGCTATGACAGAACACACCACACTGCGTTCAGTAAACACGCAATTAGATTACATCACTCTTGTCTAGTTCATCAGAGCATTCCAAGATGATGGCACAGAAAAAACCTTCCCACTACATTCGCTATTTTCGTGTAATCCACCCAGGAGTCCAAAGCTTGGATTTGGATCCAGGCTAAAACTAAGCTATCCGGTCTTTCTTCTCAAAGGAAGGCAAAGAAAGAGGAAGTTGTAGAGCATTTTCCATCAGTTTTTTAATATGCTTTTTATAAGATAACTCACTGGGGAGAATATTCACATGTAACGTGAGACCCAGGTTTAAATCCCTCCTCTACAGGATTTGCTAAGAGCCATGAATACAGATCACACTTAAGAAAATCACACCCTTTTTGGCAGGCTTTAGAGCCACTTTCAGTTTCCCCATGGTATAATGAATATTTTCTGATTGTATATAAAGTTGAATAGTTGCTGCAGGGAAGTCTGAGAAGCCAAGTGATTAGCATACTCATCTGGGACATGTGAGACAGATTGAAAATCCTTTTCCAAATCAGAGTCTGAACCAAGACATTTTCTGTCTTTGAAGAATGTCTCAAACACCGGATTAAATAATTCCTATGGTAAACCCCATGACTATTTATGTATTCCCTGAAATAGCATGGGCACGAGCATCACAGCAATTGTCTCCAGCATTTTTTTTCAGCCCCGGTGCTCAGGAAGCTGAATCTAGCCCACCAGTACCCTGTTGCTCCAAGTGTCCTGGGTGGGCCCAGCTACCCACCTCTACTCAACTTCAAGCAGTGGTGGAAATGAAAGCTACCTTAGCTTAGGTGCCTGCAGGAAGATTTTGTGCCTAAGGAGGTACTCTGAAGAGGCTGATGGTGATTAAGTAAGAACCATCACTGTTTAACTGTGTAACTTACTCATAGTCATGAGTGGGTAATTTTTGTGGACAACAACCCTCTACCTTCAGAGCCCAAAGGACTGCTCCAAACACTAGATGTGAAAGACTTCTCCAATTACTACACATTCTTTCCAACATCATGTGCTGTATTAAAAAAAATCGCATTTCACCTTCTAAAGTCTAAAGAACTGGAGGAAATAAAAAAAAAAGGTAGTGTCATAGGCAAGAATACGAAGTTGCATGTGATAAATTCATACTAACAATCAGACGAAAAAAAGAAATCCACTTTGCATAAGTACTACAATTGGAGTTGCATTCTCTGATTTTTATTTGTTTATTTATGTATAAAACCGTGTTTAATGACAACCAGATTTGGCCTCATTTTCTTGCCCCTTGTCCTAAAATGCACTTCAAACCATTTTAAAATCAACAGGTTCACTCATGGCACAGTAATTCTGCGGGCAAATGAAGCAGCTACTATATGATCAATAACAGTTTACAAGGCACTTTGTGCATTAGTGCCTGCTTTATTAAAGAGAAAGGCAGCCCACATCCAACACTGTTTATTGTAGTTCCAAGAAAGGTCCAGAGTACAGTTTCACAGTCACACCCAAAGAATAACATCTGCAACTATGAACAACACTGCAAACCCTACAAAGAGATTTTGACATTTGACAGAAGCCCAAGCTCTGATATGAAAGCAATGACTTTGGCTAGGCTTCACTACCTAAAATATACCATAAGGGGGAAAAAGAATGATTTTATATGGTTTGAGATAAGCCAGTAACTGTTTTCTATATCTGTAGTATACATTTCACTGATCTCTGGTCCTACAGATATAGGAATAGAAATGTGTTATTTTCCTTGTAAGACTGATGTAATTAGGTGTGATCTCTATGCAGGAATATTCATTTTTCCACAGATTTTTGCATGTTAAAAAAAAAGTAACTAGCTTCTAATTCTAAGAAAAAATGTTAAAGGAAAAATAGTTTTTATAGCCAGCTCCACTCCAGATATTACTGAAACCTGGTTTGCTTAATAATTAAGAAATCATCTAGATCTAATAGTACTTTTTCTACAAATACTATAAACTCAATGTAAGAAAGAAAATTACTACAAAACGCAGCAAAGGCTGTACAACTTGGCCTTTGCATTAATGGTTTGATCTCCTACACTAGGAAACCAGGTGTGTTCCAGTAAGCTGATACCTGGCACCAGCTACAAAGACTAGTGGTGAATGGGAATTCTATCCACTACCTGCTACTCTAGTCTTCGTTATGCTTAAAATTCATGCAGAAAACACATTCCAGTTCCCACTCCAGCAGATGATGCTAAGTTACCCAGGAGACCGAGTCCTTCCATTGCTGCATCCACTGAGAAGAGGAAATGGGATGAACATTTGTCCCCGGCTCCTTTCTGGGCTGTATTAAGTGACAGTCATTTGACTTTATTTGATTTTTTTTTAGACACAAGCCGAGAATAAGATGCAAGAGGATTCTGTACTTAAGAATTGTCATGAGTTGAAGTAGAAAAAGTACTTTTTTGGGGAGTGGGAGTTTGAATTCTAAATACAAATGCTATAGTCTGGCAATATGGGTTTTAACATGCAAGACATTGAAAGTACATTTTGAGTTCCTTTTCAATTTTCCCCAGAAAGCCGAAAGAATTTTTTTTTTCTGAAGAATCTTATGAATTATCTGATAAACTATTTCAGCAGTTGGACATAACAATTTGTGGAAACTAAAGACTCTGTGTGAAAATCCTTGACCTGAAAGAAATTGTACAGGACAGAATCTGAAGAAGGAACAAGCCCAGAGGATAGACAATAGTCTGAAGCATCTTTGCTGTTGTTTGCTTATTGTGTTTCCTTTCTTAAGTCTTTTTAATGTGATTTGAAAAGGGCAAGTGCAATATAATCCCAAAATTCAAGTTTTCTATATTTGGCTCATACCTACAATGGTTCCTAAGAGAAAGAAAGAGCCGTGTCTCCTGTAATGCAAGATTTTCTCCTTTTTTGACAACTATAAGGTGGCAGACAAGGCTAATGAGGCTTCAGAACCAGCCATTCAATACTATTAGAGAAAAAGACAGCAGCGGAAAAATATAAACTAGGTTAACATCAGTATTTTCCATGAAGTGTCAGCAGAAGTATCTGAACATATTGCTAAAGCCTTGCAAGTGCTTTTTCAGGCTGCTAAGCAGTCACAGAGGAACAAATTTCACGTGCAATGTAAATAACCTAATACAGCCCCCTGTAACCTGGAAAAAAATTCATGTCCCACATGTCTTTCATGTTGAATATTAACATAATTAAGAGTATTCAAATTTATCCAGTGTCTCCTAGGACAGCTGGGTATTTAACTGTGAACTCTTATTTCATGAGAATGGAATAGGATAAGCTACGTAACAGAGTATTATACAGACAGTCAGAATGACCAAGAGTAGGTTATTCTTCATGAACGTGGTTAACATATTTAAGAAGCCAAACATTATACTTACTCAGTAATGTGCTCTTGTATTTTCACTACATTATTTTTATATTTATTGTCCAATAAGATGCATGATATTCTAAACCTTAAATATATATATAGGTGGCTAGACTCCATATGAGAAAATAATAATATTAGAAAGGTTAAATATCTAACTTCAGTCCTGATAATTAACATAAGCTTTTATGTGCTTCTTGGTTATCTGCTAAAGATTGTTGAATGTACATTTTCAAGATAATCATTATGCTTGAAATCAAGTTACAGGAGCATGAAGTCTACTACACGAAAAGGATTAGAATTACAGCACAACCATGAAAATGAGTTAATGAGATTTTTCTATAGTCATATTTGAGTATAAGGACAATAGACTCATAAGCTTCCATTTCAGGTTTCATTTCAAGTTTGACTGCACTTCTGCATGACGGCATTCAGAAAAAGTTTACAAGTCGGTATTAAAAAAAACCCAACAAAACCAAATGCAAATCCAACATCTGCTATGGGTCAAACCACCACCCCACAATAACAAAGGTCAGTCGTCTCCCATTTCTTACATCTCACACCCGAATGACCATTACAGTGACATATAGCTGACTATGGAGGACTATTGGTTAAGTTCTTAAATATCAACCCTGCATCTTGCTCAGCTGGCCAGTAGGAATGCAGAGCACACTGGTAGCTCCCACTTCATTTTTTCTGAAGTTTAATTAATATACAATGACAATGGTAAATTTTATATTCCTGATGAAAATGCGAAGCAGAAATGTCAAGAAACACAGATCAATAATTTGATCAGCCCCACATGTGATCAGAACTCCACATCAAACTGTAGCTCCTTAGCACAGAATGAAATTATGTAGCTCCTTGAAGAAAATTTAGTGACTTTTTTTTCTATATATGCACATGAGGAGCAATATCATGCATTTTCACCTAATACGAGTATTTTTCGCTATGTGAAAAAAATATTTCTTTCATAGACATTAGTCCTTCTAAAATTGAGCCACTTCATTTGCAAACTAAGAAAACCCTGGGAATGCAAACAGAAACGTGGCAACTTACTCACCTGCATTAGAGCCTGTCAAGTTGTAACGTGCGTTCAGCTTTTTAATGATATTTTCATGGATCTGATACCAGTCACTTTCTGTGTTGCACCTAGAAAAATAATAGCTTTCTTAACTCTGAAACAGGAACACAAGTTTTTCAGACCAGCTTCACCACGTATCTCTAAACAAATCCTCTTTTGTTCACAAAACCAGTAACACTATAGGAGCTAATAAAGACCCATGAAACTGCCTGTCTCAGTGGAAAGGGTGAGAATGCTCTTACCATTTGAGAAAGGCACCATTGAAATATCTGCTTCGTGTGGCAAAGGGTGAGAGAAAGATATGAGCAATTATGCTCAGGAACTCAGCCATGACCAAGTTCATCATCTGTATAGATCTATCCTTCAGCACTAAACCACATGGAAATCTATCTTGTGACATTCAAGAGGAGACACAGGACTTGTAGCTGGTCTTAGCAGACAGAAAAATGTGTGTTGTACATTTCAGAGTTATTTAAAACAGGATGTGATCTTCAGGAGGTACTCAGTGAAAGAGCAAATTACATTTCAGAATACATTCAGAAAACCACTGCTTTTCCATAAGGAAAAACTGACCATGTTCTAATGATCACTTTTCATGGTTTAGACTGGAGTTAGTCTTAGCATAAAAACTCGTTTTGAGCAATGTTTCTTCTTCTATTGTTTTTGTTATTTTAAAAAAAAGCAGGCAAGATTAAAAAAAAACAGAATACAATAGGCAGGCCAGTCTAACAATTTGTTAACCAACAGTGAACACTTATTTGACTTTAATGTCCTGGGAGTGTAAATAAGAGCCAGCCTACATGTCCACTGTCACACTAAATTGCTTTTCTGCAGCACTGACTCCACTTACTCCGAGGGGTAACAGAGGAGAGGAGAAAGGCTGCCTGAAAGACTTCCATGTCTTCAAGATTTGAGTGCTAACCCTGGGAGGTGCAGAACTTCCTAATGTGCATGACAATATGTGTCCCAGGTTTACGTACTTAGAATAGACCACTCCACAAAACAGTTCTTACTATAATGTTCAAGATCAGCAGGAAATTCCATGCACTGTGTTGCTGCAACTAGAAAATTGAACTTTCTTCCCATTACTATCAGCCAAAATCCACTCTTTAATCAACGCTTCATTTTAAAACCTATTTTTGAGTTTTCATTCTCCAGCACTAACTGCCTTTTACACTTTTGTTATGCCCACTACATAATCGCTTCATTTTACAAAAAGATACTCTGCCTGCTTTTTTCTGTAGTTATAAAGTACTTCCACTACCTGCCTAGGCAGCACAAGACGTTTAAACAAGTCCTAAAAGCACTTCATGTTGCCATAAAAAGAGAGCTCCAGCTCTTACAAGGATGTGGAAAATGCTGAAACATACACAAAGATCTAAAAAGGTTATAATCTTTATCTTTAATACTATCCCATGTTATAAACACATCTGTAGAACCAGCCAAAATTTCCAAACTGTGACAAAAAAAAAAAAAAAAGAAATTAGCTACTGCACTTTTTTGGAACAGCCAGGAGTTACAGCTACTTACTCACACTGCATTTAACAACACTGCTTCTGATGCAAACTGACTCTAAAAAACTTCTAAAAATTAAGAAAAAGGCATTCCTTACATGTATACTTTTAAGACGAGATCATCCTTTGAATCTCCTGCCAGCAAATCTGCAATACTGAGGACTGCACAGCCAAAGGGCCGTCTATATTGTACATTGCAGGCATTTTTCTTTTCTCCAGCTCCCATTCGTCCTGCCAAACAAAATACGTATTTGATGCATAATCCATAGAACTGTCTCTCTTTAATCCACAGAAGGCAGGCAGAGAGCAATCCAGCTCAGTATGGTAACAGCTCTGAGTAGACAATGCCAAATTTACTCATTGTAAACCTGGTCCATCTTTATACTACGTTAGGATAACAAATGGTACAGGAAGTCCACTAAACACGTGGTGATCTCGAAAGGTCTCAGACCAGAGGTACTGCTCATCCTCTCATGACCTTCACTCAACAAACAATGCTTTCTGATAGCCAGGGAGAGCACACTCATGACACCACCAAATTAAGTTTAGAGTTCAGACCTGACAGACTGTTCAACATTTGCTGTCCAATAAGAATTATTTTACTGTCGTTGTTGCTACCCATAATTTATATGAGAGGTGTTGTGATTGAGCCATTACAATTTAGTAACAAAATGCTGCTTCCAAACAGGCAACTGGCTAGCAAGTAGATAATCAACCAGCTACAGAAAAAACAAGTAGAGATGAAACACAGGGAGGAAAGATGACAAAGGGCAGAAGAACAATTTATGATAAGGAAAGAAAGAAGGCAGCCAAGGAAAACAGATTTGAAACAAAATATTTTTGCTAGTCTTTTCTATTTGATTTAAATACAATTGATCAATCTTCTCGCTGGCATTTGAAACTGCCCTCTTTCTAACCACTTTATTGAACCTGGCATTTGAAACTGTCCTCTTTCTAACCATTTTATTCAATTGCGCACTGGCAGCTATGTATCTTTCCCACCAAGTCATAATTTCTGACAAGAAAAGCCTCTGGTTGCAGTCGCTGCAGGGCAATGCCTCCTCCAAATATTCCTATGCATCACAGCAGCTAGAAGAGTAATTTGTTCATTTTCACACCATGCAGCATTTAAATCTTATTTTAACTTTTTAATATTTCAGTGGTTCATTTATAAACTTGACTGAGAATATATTTGAATACTATATAATAGGAAAAAGTTTAGTCCTTATTTTTCTTTAAAGCATTTATTCTTACCAAATATACTTGCATCAGAGTTTACCATACTTTTCCCCAGTCCTTGCCAATAAACCCAAACCACAGTATTTTGATATTCTCATGAAACACTAAACCAGTGTGAAAATGCAAGGAAAAATTATTCCTCAAAGCTGTAAAATAGCGTTTACTTTGTAACAAGTTGTGTCTGAACTCAGCGCAAGTTAGAGCGACTATATTTCAATCGAAATACCTTTCAAAAATAGTAAGAAAAGTTATATTTAGTACTGCACTGACGCAACACAACTACGGAGGCAGTTGACAAAGAAAACAATATATCTAAGAGGTCAGAAGCAGACCCAAAGTTTATTGTTTCACATCAGTGCAGCACAGAGGATAACTTCTTAAAATAAATACCTAACACAAATATATACTCCCCTTCTCTTTGGCTTTGTTCTAAAGGACTTGGTATCTGTCTGTAGCATCACAGATTAAAATTATTATGAGAATTCCTCCACTTCCTTCCCTCTCCCCCTTTTTAAACAAGACAAAATTAATCTGAACAATTTCAGATATACATCAGATATTATATACTAATTAGGTACATTAAATTTCCAGGCTATTTTTTCTATGAACAAAGGATGCTTGAAATTACTCTCTCTGCAACAAGAGTGGACTCCCCAATGACACCTCCATCATTTTAAGACAGTTCATATTTGACACTTCCATTTTGTTTTGTGACAGTAGCAAAATATCCTCCATCTAAACTTAGCAGTACACTGAAAAATAACACAAAACAATACTGAGAAATCCAAAGCAATGTTTCCGTTGAAAACCAGGCAATTTCTTTTCCAAGAATTTATTCAAAGGCCTAGCTAATCTAACAAGTCCCAAAGCTGACCCCAAGCAGTCTTCTTTTATTTACTGTCATATGTCTAACAAATGTAAGATTTCTACTCACAGACAATTAAACTTACTTACCTATTCGGATAATGTGCACAGTGATATAGATATCCTTCCTGAGTTCACTGCTGCCCAAATCCTGCGCAAGATCAGAACCTCGTTATTTCTGACTTCTGATTAAAATGTGACATTTAAAGACATCTTTACACACCGCTTTCACTGTCAGTGAAAGTGATAAATGAACAGTGAGTTCCTTTATACAGCATTAACAAATTATCCCTTTAAAACTTTAAATTGGCAGTCATGCACCCAAAATGACTGTCCTAAAATATCATGGGCTAGAATACGCTGTAACACAGCAAAATCAGCGGGAGGACATGAGAGACTCACTATGTGCCTTGAACAGCAGCAGTGCATTTGTGCAATTCCCCATATCCTGAAAGTACAGAGACAGCTGCACAAACAATCTTTTGGGTGCAATGCAAAATGCACAAGGATGAAAACTAACTGGTCCTCACGGCAGGGAGAAAGACTGGTGCATACGCCCACATGGAATTTTAGATGGGTGTCCACATACTGCCAGAACACACTCAACTTGGGAGTTCAGCAATACACTTAAACCAGCCTTTAGAGTTGATATTCATAACAATATAAAAGCTTAGGGAGCAACTCTGAGTCAACCACAGAAAAATAACTTAATCCAACTTCTATTTTCAATACCCAGCACAACAAAGATTGAGAATAGGAAGAACTCACCACAAAGAGAGAACAGTGTCTTTCAGGCTTTTCTGGACATTTTGGCAAACCATTTCTATTCAGTCTTAAAAAAAATCTTTCACTGTAAGAAAACAAATATGACAGATATGTTGAACAACACTACAGCAAATTAGACCTCATTTTGATCTTATTTCCAGATGCAACCTTCCTCAAGGTATAAATGAAATAATTTCTTTCTAAAAGTCTCAGCCATATCAATAAAATAAAGAGAGAGACTAGCGAAGGGTGGTGATTTACTTAATCATCTAACAAAATTACCAAACACTCAATACAAAATAGAAGGCTGACTGTCATTTGGAAAAATTATATCGTATATCCTAGTACATAGAGAAATGCAAGCAATAAAATCCATTTATCCTAGAAGTGAAATTAGAAGTGTAGTATGTTGGTATTGATTTTGCTAAACAAATGTCGACACTGCTATGCTCATACTCAACCAATATTCTTTTTCATAGATAGGAAGATGATCGTAGGGGATGTTTTTCTTAACTGCACAAAATCTCTCACTAGAGGACACTGATTTTAGCAGTCTTGTAAAAGTCCTGGAAGTTCCAGCAGGGCAGATTTTATTTTCAGAATTCTGTTTTGCAGTCTATCATGGGGTGTTAAATGCTGCAGCTGATATAAGTACTAATATTGCTAGTAGGGAGATGCAGAGAATTCTTATTTCAGAATAGAAGAGGGCACAAGACCCCACCGAAAGAGAAATTACTTTTTGAAACACTCCTATTTGATAGTAGGTCCATTATGAATAATCTCGGAGCAAACGTGGCAATTCTTGCATGGGAAGTTTATGAAAAAAAAAGCTTTCCAGGCTTTGGAAAATGTTCTCCAAGATACAGCCTCATAGGAATGTAACAATCATATTTCTGCAGTGAGAGATGTGGAAGATGGACAAGCAAAGAATTCAGAAGTGTTATGTATGTTTCCCTTCACTTTCTCACCCTCAGCTCCAGCCAGACATTTGAGTCGGGATGCCTTGTAATGCTCAAATCAGAAATCAAATTTCCAAAGTGCAACTAGGTTTTTCTCAGCTGTATCCGCCTCTTCCCCTTATCCTGAAGGCTAAACATGGCTTACCACTGCTCTGTACCATCCACAGCTTTTCAAAATGCAGCTGGAAAATCACTAGGAATATGTTGGATAAAATCCAACTCAACAGAGACTAATTAAATCTTTATTGCACCAGCATTTGCCTTGTAGAAAATCTGGATCAATGATTCACAGAATCAGAGGCATTCACATTGAAAGGGACCTCAAAAGGCCTCTAAGTCCAACCTTCTGCTCAAAGCAGGGTCAGCTATAAGGTCAGATTTGCTTGCTCAGACCTTTAGCCGGTCGGGTCTTGAAAACCTGTAATTACAGAGACCACACAGACACTCTGGAAAACCTATTCCAGTGTCTTGACTGTCGTCAATTTCTTCCTTATATCCAGATGGACCTTCTCTTGTTTCAGCTTACATCCCTTCCCCCTCTTTATCCCACAGCGCACCATTGACATTATAAATGTAGCTACAGGCAGGTGACTTCGCTCCCCTCAGAAAGGTTTCTTCTCCAGCCTGAACAAGCCCCACTGCCTCAGCCTGCCCTCCCAGGGCGTCTAACCAACGCTGAGCAGAAGGGGATGATCGCTCTCCCCTTAAGCACCTGGCTGTGTTCTTGTTGACACAGCCCAGAATGCTGTTATGCTGAAGAGCACATTTCTTAAGAGCAATGTCTGGAGAATGCTTTATTTTTTTATGTGCCAGCCATCCAGGCTGAACCTACAAACACTTAGACCTTTTCATTGTGATTATTTGAAAACATTTTGTGCAGTCCTTAGCTATGCAGCTTTTTTTATCAGGCAGCATAAAAGGCAGAAACCAAGAATAGTAGAGTTGAACTCAAATACCTCAAAGTGCATGAAAATCCTATTTTCTCAGAAACATTCACGTTTTATCACACAGCCAACTTCTGCAGCTTAGGTCTCCATGGAAACTTTAAAACTGAGTTTTAAAGACTGTTTATGTGAGTATATTTTTACAGAGAAACAAGTTGGTATTTTGCTGTTGATTTAAAAATGTTTTTCAAAATAATTCTGCCCTTTAATTTAGATTTAACTCATTTGCAATATCGGAAAATACAGTAAAAAAAGTGCAGAGCTTTGTTTATAGGTCTCCCACAAAGTTATTGTACATTGAGCAAGAATTTTTATTTATATTACCAAAGCAGCTAAAGCTTTAGGACTCCATTATGTTAAGCACCATGCAAAACTGAATAAGGAAAAAAAAAAAGTCTCTGTTCCAGCAGCAACAATACAGCTTCTGTGTACTGAAGCCTGCAGTGCATTGGTATGCGTCAATACAAATTTGGCCAATACAAGGTGATTCTGAATTTCACCACCTTATCTTCAGTCTGTAGGACTATTTGAAAATAATACATACGTACACACCACATTTCACTGCCTTTTTCTGTCTCTAAAGAAACCCACTAGACATGTTGGCTCAAAGAAAAATACCATTCAACAAGAAACTGTCTTGCTGTGGATAAGCTATCTTCATAGTTTACCTATGAAATGAATTTAACTGGGAGTGTATTCAGTATTTATTGAAGCTTACATTCTGCAGAAACAAAGGCACATCTTTTGGAAGCTTCCTACTCACTATCCACTAAAATATGAAATTTTCAAGCTCTGCTTATACTCACAGACCATGAGATTATGATTCACAACACAATTAAAAGCCAAGGACTTTTGTCGTGCCACAAAGAAATGCACTGATTGCAACAGACATGTAATGGTTATGCAGATCTAATTTCCTCATTTTAATTTGAAATTTTGTTTGACTGAAGCATAGGACCCAGAGGCGATGAAAAAAGCAAACTGAAAACAACAAATAAAAAAAATAAAAATCTCAATCCTTGTTCAGTGCTTTGATACATGTTTTTGCTTAAAACATAACACAGCACCAGTTACAACTCAGATTAAAATGGTTATCTTTGAACATTACCAGGGAGCAAATGCAAGCAGTTAGACCTGTAAGATTATGAGAAAAAAATGGCAACATTATATCTAAGTACAGAGAGCATGTGCATTTATATACCATTTCAAAGGATTTCTATAGAGACAAACAGGTTAGAAAATGGTTGAGGAAAGTAAACAGCCCTCCTAAACCAAAATAAAGACAGAATTCCCGAGATCTGAAAGCGTGGCTTCAAGCAGCAGCAAAAAACTCCAGAGGGTTAAATCTAGGGCTACTATCTTATTGCACAGCAGTCTTCCCAGCAGTCAGCTGCACATACATATATACGCCAAATACACACAGCAGTACCCCTAAGCAGAAATACCTTTCCTTTGTATTAAGACGATTTGATTCTAGTTTAGACTGCAATGAATTTTTTACGAGCACCAATCTCGCCACTTAAACATGCTGTACATATTTAAACTCTGCTGTCTTCCCACTGAAAATAAGGAAATAACTAATGCTGAAGAGATTAATTTAAGAAGGTCAACAAGGGATTTTTGTACTGTAACTTCCCATGTATTAGCAAAGTAACAATGTGTTCCAAATCTGCAGGCTTAATGGACGTATTTAAAAGAAACATGGCCACAAACTGTTCTATTTTCATAAGTGACCCCTATTTCCTTAGTATTAGCAGGAAAATGTTACCAGTCACGTTACCAGTCTAGACAGATTGCTTCTTCTATGATTTATAAACACACTATCAAAAAAAGAACCAGACAGATTTATACCACATGGCATATTCTTGTGGCAAAGCTATGTCATCAAATAGTCATAGTTCTTGGTATAGCTTCACTTTCAGACATCTTTATAAATGCTCTCTACTTAAATATAGGTTACAGTGATTTCTAAAGCAAATAATGAGAGACGATAAGAGAATACCGCCACATAATTTACCAGCTCAAGTATATCACATTCCAGAACACCGTTAATGGACGTTCATTAAGAACTTGAATCTGAATTGACTTCATTTACAGCTAAAGGCTCATTGACTTCCTAAAACAAACATCAGATGCAAAAAGTTAACCCTCACACTTAGTGGTGAAATGCACAGAAATGTGGTACGACATGTCATATGTTACTGAAATAAAGACAATAAAGCCTTAGAAGTATATTCTTAATCAGAGAATAACTGAATGATACATGTGCCAACATGACTTAGCAGTACAAGCTGTTCCACAGTAAGTCAGCCCCTGTATTTTAACTCTGTTACGCATTTACAAAAACCATACCCAAATTTCTAACTGTAAAATAAGCAGCAATGAGCAAAAGGGGAGAGAAAAGGAAAACTGAGTACCGTAAAAATAAGATTTCAGCCAATTTCAGATAAAGATCAAAGCATTAATACCAACATAACGAAACAAAATAATGTTAAGATGTTGTATCGAAGATTATCTTTATTTCTCCTCACCATCCTGACAACATGGGGGAAGGAGAAGAGAAACATTTTCAGATGCTAGCTTTACACTGTGGAGCCCAATTTTTATGAACACACCCTTTATTATTTTAGATATTTGCACCTGTATTTTAACTGAAAGGCGGCATTACACATTTCTCAAGAAGAGTAACAAGTTGCTTAGGAAACAGTAATTTCAAATTCTTTTTCATGAGGTACCACAGGAGTCAAAAGACAACAATACAGTTTTAAAAAACAGGATGCTGGAATCTATCAGCAGGTATTTACAACTAAAGAAACAACACACACCAGAAGCTGGAGCTCTCAGCAATAGCAAGCTTAGTCTGCCACCATGGATAAACATTTTGCAGCACAGCATTATCAGTGCCCAGACCTACAGATCCTTTAAGCTGAATTACAGCCCTGATTATTATCCTAGACACTGACTGAGGTAACCACATGGATACAAGCAGATTTGCTGTATCTTTCCCCAAATATGGAAATTAAACTTGAAGAAAGCAGGAGGAATTGGTAAAAGTGAAGGGAAACAAAAAAGCATTTAAGAAAATCCCCTCCCTCCAGCAACACCTGGGCTCCTATGTATTCATGACCATTTGGGGGTTTACAAATGGCAAGTCTGCATTCTTTCGTGCCGACCCTGAGATGCCTTTTGCTGGTAGCCAGTGTGACTGCAACGTGTTCTCAATATGATCTGTAAACCTACTAGAATACCACTGGTGTTGAATATATCTCACCACTCCTTAAATCTGTCACAAATATGCCATGGCTGGTGGCACAAGCCCCTATTCTAACACAGCATTCATTTCTGAATGTAACTGTTTCAGCTCCGCCAGCTACAAGACGGGTCACCCCTTGCAGCGCTTTCATCATTGCAATTAAAACCAATTATTTCTCCCGTTACTTTTCAATGTTTACAATACAAACAGTAAGAGGATTATTTGTCAATGCATATGAGAGACCTAATCGATACCACAGGTTCCTCTTGCTTGGGTTGGTTTGTCTGCTTTGAAAAAGCATCTATCTACGCAAGATCAAATCAAAGATCTAATATAAGCTAGCACCCTTACTCCAACCACAGCAAATAGAAGATACCTGAGAAAGAATCTTTAAACAGTAGACAGGTAGGTACATTTGTTTCACTGAATATGGGCATTCATAAGAGGAACTGAGCTACATCATTAAATACAACTAATTTCTAACACGCCCTCACACCTGGGAATAACACATCTGTACCTGTTGATTTGAGGGCACATGAAAGACATGATTAAAACCAGCCTCTGTCTCCCCATGAAATACAAAACCAAACCCTTTCAAAAGCATTTTCTTGCTAGACTACACTTGTGCCTTTTTTTAGCAACTCATTCCTATGGCATCTACTATCCACAAATGTAGATATTTTGCTACAAATTCACATGCAGCAGCTCCTGTGCAACTGCTGAATAGGACAATCCAGGCAGTCAGGCCAATGCAAATGGGCTTGCTGAAATGCCAGCTCCTCAAAAAATACCTGGAACACTACCCTGAAGTGAAATGCTATTCTCTGGCGATTCAAGAACGGTCAGTATTTAAAGAACAACTTATCAAAAATGTCTCATTAGTGACAGTAAATTACATAGCATTGCACAAAGTCCGATTAAATGAATGATTTGTAAAAAGAAGTAGCATTAAAAAATCTAGAACCTGTTAAAGGTAGGACGAACCCTTTTGACCACCTGGCAATGAAGGGCAATATAAATCTCTAGAAAAGACATTTATTACAGAAACTACCACAAGTCCAACACATTTGGAGGATGCAACTGTGCCAAACATTCTTTCATACATATTATTCCTGCTACATAAATCATATGTGCTTATACTATTGCTATTGAGGCATATGTAAAACTGAGCTACCAAAAAAATTACTTACTTGTGAGAGATAAATAAAATAATTTTTTGTACTGCTATCTGAAAGCTAAAAAAAATAAAATAAAATTAAAAATTGATAGGTGCAAGGGAGAAAGAGGACAGACCTATAAAAATCTTTGTAAGATACTAACCCACTGATTCTGAAATTTCACATTGGTCATGCTATGTTCCTGAGAAGAGTTTCTAAATACAGAACAGAGTTTCCAGGTCAAAACCAGATTCGGGGGGGGGAAAAAAACCCAAACCCAACAAATCCTCCTCACACTATAAGGTAGGTATCCTGAATACTTAAGGGGTACCTTAAGAGGCTCAAGTTCCAATGTTTGAGTAGTGTATGTTGAGTACTTTATGGGTCAGTCCATTAGTTACAGTGAGCGTGTCTTTTACTCCACTTTCGGAACTGTTTTGCTTTGTAAAACAACAACTTAAAATGTAATTAATAGGGCACACTGGCTGGGCCAGCACTTTAGTGTTTTTACCTCTGATGTGGAAGAATTCCACAGCAGGCAGTTCAAGTCAGTTTTCTCAAGCAAAAAGTATTATTCACTTGAGGTACATCCTTCACATTTCCAGTCTGACCGGGACCAAGAAACAACTTTTTTGCTAATCTCCTCTGACAAGTCCTACTCCAGAATTTCTCCTCTTCTAAGATCCAAGCAGAGGAGAAGCCCTATGACTTTTACTACTTCACTTCTCCTGCCAAGAAAAGGCTGACTGACTATGTATGTCCTGACTATATTCCTGCACGTAGGAATCTTTCTTCTCACAATGAGTGACTGGAAAAAATGAGGCATATTTTCTGAAGGGAAGCTTCTGAAGTTTCTGGAACTTCAGGCTTCTCTTTCAAGCTGCTTTTTATAACCCTGTATTTACTTCCAATTACAATCACACCAAATATAGTCTTGTCCGCAAGGGCAAATTACTAGGTGTTTTGTCTTAAATTATGAAATAATTAAGCCTGCTTATATATTCAGTGTGTATACATATATACCTCAATATAAAGGACAACATACAATTTTTTAAAAAAATCAACCATATTCACACATGTACAAACCAAGTTACCAGTCTGAAGAGGTATTTTTATTCCAAATGCATAAAGGATTGTTAATAGAGCAGTGGCTGCTCTCTTGCCAAAGGGACCTTTACGTTTCCTTTGAGGTGTTTCAACCCTCCTGCTAAATTCAGGATTACCTCCTGAATGAGCAGAAAGTAAACAAACCAGGCTGGTTTTCTTTTAGCTTGTTTCTGAGGAGGAACTAAACTAGAATGGAGGACTCTTAAAAGAGTCTACTAGCCAGAAAAGCCAAGATGCTTCGTCTCTCCTGCATCTATGAGGCATAAATACATATGCAGTGATTTTGTGTAATCTGATGTAACACAGTTTTAATACTGGGCAAGATGAGGTATTTTTGTGCACACAACATGGGAAAAAAATAACACTGAGCCACTCTATGCCATGATCCAGTAAAAGTGCAGATTATGCTTTTGTGGAAATACTATAAAGGAAAAGTAGCCCTGAGCTAGTTCATTGCTTCTGGTTCGCACAGGTTGCTCCCTCCTACCAGAAACCCTGCTAGCTCCTTTAGCTCAAATCCCTGCCCTGCCTAGCAGGCACATTTGCACAGAGAAAATCAAGATCCAAGACAACTTCAAGACAAAAAAGAATTAATGGAAAATGTGGAGGTATCTGAGTAATAATTTCCAAGGAACAGTATTAATGAAATGAAGGCTACACATGAAAAATAGTATATTAAGGGGAAAAGGCAGAGTAGCCTAGCCCCTAACATTAGATTAAAAATTATAAGGAGCACCTAGATTGCGTGTAGCATATGATACAGCATTATACTGAGCACACTTTCATGTACGCACATTCTTTACAAAAATTCTGTGTTGCTAAAAAACTACAACAAAGTGCAGCCTGAGCTGTGCCTCTCTAGTCAGTGTTCACTCCTCCCAAAAATTTTGTGCTACTGGGATCAGGCAACTTAGTCTGAGATACAATTAAAACATATCCTTATAAAACTGGAAAAGACCACACACACTTTTTCCCTCAGAATTATATTAATTCTCATAGATAATGGTAGAAACAAATACTTTTCTTTATGCAGGGTTATTTATTAAAAAAGCCTCTGATTTTCCATGACATTCAGAAACACAAAACTTAAATATCAATCAGATATTGTACATACAGGAGCAGAAAATCTGAATATCAACTAATGTGCATGCATGTATGCACATATATAAAAATTCTTCCTCCCTCCCTCTCTCTCCAGCTTTTATATTTGAAATACATTCATTGCACCATCGAAAATTATTTCCAAATCTAGTTTTAAAGTGCCCACCCAATCAATTCCCAAACCTATTTTGTTCTCTTCTCTGATATTAGAATAAAATAAAGAATGAAGTGTCTGGAAAGAACATGGAAAGGAACAACAGACGCAAGTATTGTATACAACAAAAAAAGTCTAAAGTAACATTTCTAGCATGAAACACTTCCATGATAAGCATGCTATGAAGAAAAC
This sequence comes from Gorsachius magnificus, assembly GCA_034008185.1. NCBI lineage: Eukaryota > Metazoa > Chordata > Aves > Pelecaniformes > Ardeidae > Gorsachius > Gorsachius magnificus. The sequence continues at coordinate 187,866,546 of CM067081.1, forward strand.
CATAAAGAATTTGAAATTAATTAGCAGGTGGTTCTGAACTGAACTTCCTGACCGACTTGATAAACTTCTATAAAGAAATGATCAGCCTATGTCCTGATTTCGGCCGAGATGGAGTTAATTTTCTTCCTAGTAGCTGGCATAGTGCTGTGGATTTAGTTCCAGAAGAATGTTGATAACTGACTGATGGTTTAGTTGTTGCTTAGCAGTGCTTACACCAGTCAGGGACTTTTCAGCTTCCCCTGCTCTGCCAGGGGCACAAGAAGCTGGGAGTGGGCTCAGCCAGGACAGCTGACCCCAACTGGCCAAAGGGCTATTCCAGGCCATATGGCATCATGCTCAGTATAGAAACTGGGGGAAGAAGGAGGGGTCGTTCAGAGCGATGGCGTTTGTCTTCTCAAGTAACCAAGTTACACATGATGGAGCCCTGCTTTCCTGGAGATGGCTGAACACCTGCCTGACCATGGGAAACAGTCAATTAATTCCTTGCTTTGCTTTGCTTGCGTGTGTGGCCTTTGCTTTACCTATTAAACTGTCTTTATCTTGACCCACGAGTTTTCTCACTTTTAGCCTTCTGATTCTCTCCCCCATCCCACTGCAGGGGAGCGATCAAGTGGCTGCATGGTGCTTAGCTGTCGGCCAGGGTTAAACCACGACAGCCTGGTAGCTGAGGGGAGAGCAGCAGGCAGTGTTTACCTGGACTTCAGTAAGGCCTTTGACACTGTCTCCTGTAAGACTGTCCCAGAGAAGCTGATGGATCACAGGCAGAATAAGCAGATAGTGAGGTGGTTTGAGAACTGGCTGAATGGCTAGGCCCAGAGGGTGGTGATCAGTGGCACCAAGTCTAATCGGGGGCCAGTAACTACTGGTGTGCCCCAGGGGTCCATACTGCATACAATCCTGTTCAACATGGGCACAGTGGACTCTCAGCAAGTTGGCTGATGACACAAAACTGGGAGGAGCGCCTGGCATGCCAGAGGGTCATGCTGCCATCCAGAGGGACCTCAGCAGGCTGGGGAAATGGGCTGACAGGAACCTCCAGGGGAAGGGTGAAAGTCCTGCACCTGGGGAGGAACACTCCCAGGCACCAGTACATGCTGGGAGCTGACCATCTGAAAAGCAGATAGGCAGAAAATGACCAAGGGGTTCTGGTAGACACCAAGTGGAACATGAACCAGCAATGTGCCCTTGTGGCAAAGGAGGCCAATGGTATCCTGGCTTGCATTAGAGAAAATTATTGCCAGCAGATTGAAGGTGATCCTTCTCCCCTCTACTTCATGCTGGATATGCCACACGTGGAGTGTTGTATCCCATTCTGGGCTCCCCAGTACAAGATGGACAAGAAATACTGGGGAGAGTCCAACAAGGGTTGTGAAGATGATTAAGGGACTGAAGGGAAAGGCTGAGAGAGATGAGTCTGTTTAGCCTGCAGAAGAGAAGGTTCAGAGTGGATCTTCTAAGATCTATATAAATACCTGAAGGGAGGGTGCAGAAAAGATGGAGCCAGGCTCTTTTCAGTGGTGCCCAGTGACAGGACAAGAGGCACTGAACATAAACTGAAGCACAGAATGTTCTCTCTGAACATCAGGAAACAATTTCTTCACTGTCAGGGTAATCAAGCACTGGCACAAGTTGCCCAAGGAGGTTGTGGAGTTTCCATCCTTGGAGACATTTAAAAACCATCTGGACATGGTCCTAGGCAACCAGCTCTAGCGAGGTTAGACCAGATGACTTCTGGAGTTCCCTTCTGACCTCAATCATTCCATGATTTTGTTTTTATGTGTAAGTACCACACAAAGGCAGCACAGATAGACAGCTGGGTCATTTGGGTGTTTACAGAAATACGGTTCTTTACACATTCTTCTCCATCTTCAATATCTGCAAGTTAGTAACTGCCATGCTGCAGCACTTTACCACTTGCCTTTACTTGCCCTAAAGTTCCAGATGACTATAATCAATGAACTGCTCCTCACAACAGCGTGCAAAATATTGTTCATTAGCCAGAGGGCCATCCATACAGGATTCTTCCCCTGTACTTTTTTAATAACCTCCTTAGCCTTGCACTGAATACACACCCTACAGCTTCACAAATATATCCTCCATCTCCTTTGTGGTCTAGTGTTCACCATTGTTTAGAACCAACAAAAAATTTAACCATGCGAGTCTCCTGCATTTAGAGCGCTGATGGCTGGAGCACTGATCCTAAGGAAACTACATTTTGAAACTCAAGTGTAACCCACTTACATGCTTAAAGTAATATTGAATCTTTGAGCTCTTGCTCAAGAGAAGCCACAGGGATATCTTTGAAGAAAGACATCGTGGGTTCTCAGTAGTGAGCCTTCTGGGCAATGGAAATGTATTATCAGCTTGATTCCAGGGGTATCCAAGGCCTTCCTTGCTTTTGTTCTGACTGCTAACAATAGTCACTTATGTAAACTTTAGATAGAAGGATGATTAGAAGTTGGGTTCTTTGACCTGTGCTAGAACAGAGCAGATCTCAGGTTTGAAGATGCTGACAGAGGTTACAAAAAATGCCTTTAAATACAATCTTACTATACGAAAATCCTTTCAGATTTTCAAAGAATAAGGGGGGAGGGAAGTATGTGTTTCTTAAAGGGAGAAAAACTGACGTTATGGCTTTTTTTCTGAAAAAAAAAATCAAAAAATAGAGTAGAACACAAAATAGTAAATATTTTGACCAACACAATGTGGATTTCAGCTTTTGGCAAATGATTTAACTGATTTAAAGTAAGAGCAGGACTGAAAGAAGAAAGGCATAAAAAGACTGATGATGTGTATGAATGTCACTAAAAAGGTGAGGTTGAGAGTACAACAAAGGAAGGAAGGGTAATCTTATTCTTTGGTACAGTCTGGAGTTTACACAATCATTAAGCATATAATCAAAAGCTCAGAAAATAGAAAATGCAGTTTACTTTCATTGGCCTTGGACAAACAGCCTATTCTTCTTTGTGCCGCTTAAGAATCTGTGCTCATTTGAGGGCAATGTGATACTTATACACAAGGTTGTTCAAGGTGATGGGAGAAGGAGGATTAGCATGCCAACTTATCTCTGCTCCTCACACAGATGGGGCCAGAGGCATCAATCATTTGTGAGCAGATGTTCATATCATATTGACACAGACACAAAGTGTACGCCTATGAAAGAAAATCTTACTGCACTCCATCTTTCTGAAGTGCTGCCTTGAAATTGTCCTATTAATAGCATTATTTGGAAAAAATTGTAACATTAAAAAAATGGTTTAGAAAAGACACTGCTACACAAGAACTGTGTGTCACATTGCAGTTCTAAGAAAAATAATTTCTACAGCAGTATTTGGCACAAATACTACGTAAATGTAAAGGTCAGCAAAGCAACTGGGACTTTGGGCAGGAGATGATGCAGCTCTCTTATGCATACTCATCCATGTCAAGAACAGGGACAACAGTCTAAATTGAACAAATGTAGGCAGCAGCCTTAATACCCTCCATTCCCATTTTGTAATACACTGTTCACTCAGTGTTGTTGCTGTTTTCAAAATTCTCTTAAAAAACCAGGCAAGATCTCTGGATAGAGATGTGCTACAAATACAAGTATGGTCTTACAGTAGCTACACTGGAAAGGTAGGTATTTCAGAGGACATTGGGATATTTAACTTTTTAAACAAAGTCATCTGGTAAATAGTTTTTTGGGGGTTTTGTTTTTTTGGTTTTGTTTTTTATAACAGCAGAATATTCTTGTGGCAAGAAATAAAGTTAACAGTCTCAGTGAATAATTGCTTATTGTCTGGAAAACAGCTAAGCTGTTATTTTGTCCCTTGCAACTTGTAAAACTGATTCTATTAAAAGCTAATAAGTGAGATCTTTCTAGGATCTGATGAAAAAAAAAAATCAATATATTTTTGATTAAAGGATTGGTGTTCTTAGAGCTCCAGTGTAAATGGACCCTCTGGCTACACTAAGGTCATCACTGCTGCAACAACTGGTATACTGGATAAATGATGAGTACGTGTGGGGGAAAAGCATGTATTATCATCAGATTTCTTTTCTTTCTCCAAAAATTTTCCACTACAAAACTGGTAACTGTGTAATCTGTTGAAGTACAAACTATTGGCTTTGTAAGTGTGATCTAACTGCAGGAAAAGAGGTTCATTTTATTAACTTTTGTGCTGGTAAGAGAAGAAGATGTCCCCAAAGCAACCAATCACCACTACACTGTTCAGTACTCTAAATGTTGGGAATCCAAGCATCTTCATATTGCAACTTTACAGAACAGAAGCTACCGATAATCTCTTAGGAATAGAAAAGCCTCAAACACTTTACAAATCTCGTAAATGACCACACATTACAATAGATTTATAAAGCAGCTAATAAAAACCATCAGAACATGGGACCACTGCACCCTACTGAAATGTTGAAAAAACTCATTTCCAGACTTCCTTTGGAGCTCCAACAATGTCCTATCTTTTACCTAAAGTTTAAACTTATTTTTTTGTAAGTGCATCTCACATTAAATCAACTGCATTCAGGTGTCTATAATCCCTTTTAACTCTGGAATTGCTTTTGTAATGTGATTGTAATGGCTAAAGAAAATAGCTCCCAAAGTAAAAAATTACATGAGTACAGCTGAGTTAATCCATGCATTACAGGATTTTCCCCCATTCAAACTATGATCCTGTAATATCCATCTTACATACACTATTTCAAGGGTGGATGTCACGAGGATGGAGCCTGACTCTTCTCGGTGGTGCCCAGCGACAGGACAATGGGGCAATGGGCACAAACTCAAGCATAAGAGGTTTCGGTTGAGCACGAGGAAGAACTTTACTTTGAGAGTGACAGAGCACTGAAACAGGCTGCCCAGGGGCGTTGTGGAGTCTCCTTCTCTGGAGATATTCAAAGCCCGCCTGGACAATGTCCTGTGCAACCTGCTCTAGGTGAACCTGCTTTAGCAGGAGGGTTGGACTAGATGATCTCCAGAGGTCCCTTCCAACCCTTGCCATTCTGTGATTCTGTGATACATGATGAGTTTAGTTTGAATCGGGTGTTCGTCTCCACATTTTGATTCACAACTCAGACAGTCTAAGCTAGTGAACTCGATTCCTTCTGCACAAAACTAAATTGGAACATATGCTCTTGCCACTCAGACCATACAACCACAGAGTTAGTCCAAAGCAAAATCCTTGAAACATTTACACATGTTAACATTTGGCCTGGCATGAACTGCTGCTCTGCACTATTGTCTGGCACTACTTGCTGAAGGAGGCAGTAATCTTAAGACTTTCAAACTGTTTGTCTAGTTACAACAAAATTAGATGATATAAAAACAAACAATCAAAGCTTAGTACTAAATTGATAAGTCCTTCTGATTTTGCTTTTCGCAAACATTTGTTGAGCATGCCAGATTCAAGGAACAGATTTTTAAAAAAGCATTTCTTAACAACACTAATTAACTACTGTCTGGACTCTCAATAGATATAGATAGAGTATGTTTGAGATAATATACTTTAGAAACAGACTAAGGTGTTGTACAACTCTAAGTAGCCAGTAAAAGCTCAGCAGTGGCCAGGAAAACAGGGCTGACTGAACTGAAAGAGAAAAAAGCCTTGAGAGAAGATATGATCACGAACCTCTTTCATTTTCCAAATACAGTAACAACTCTGCTCTACAACTGTGCATGCTAAAAATTTTGCCTGTGTATTAGGATTCTAATAGTGTAATTAGTTCTACAAATCAAAGTGTCATCAAGATAGCTTTTTACTTTCTTAAAGAACAAAAAAATGAAGAATACACAAACAGGGCTTGTGACCTTAACAGAAATAAAAGAGGAAGAGGAAGGTAAGGTTAGAAGATGTAATAGTGCATAAAACAAAGAGTTTTACTGGGACAAGCCATATGGCTGTACAATATTAAAGCAGAGCCATTCACACACTTGCTCTTTCCCACTCAGGGGCTGTTCCTGTTCTAAGAAAGAAAACCACAAGGGAGAAGGAAGGGCATGCAAATGGGACAAGATACAGACACACACCCAGGAAAACTCTGGGATTCATCAAGGGCTGACTTCAGCTGTTTATTGTTAATTTAAGTGATAGCAAAAATTATTCCTAGCAGCTAGTTTAGCTAAAAAAATATGGTTATATACATATGCATACACAGTCAAGTGAAATTAGTATGCACCAATTAAGTAGAAAATGAATGACTTGCAACCATAGTCTTAATGCATCAGGTTCATAAGCATGTCATCACTCAGATTTAAATACCTGACTACCAAGAGCAAACTTCAACAGTTCTCTTGCTTTCATACAGGAAGTAGAATATTAATGTCCAAAAAAAGCATCTTAAAATGTGAAGACACACATTAGACAATTATATCAATATAGAAACAGCCTGCAAAGTAGTATTTATTATTACTCTATTAACAACAATAATAAAGTTGTAAATAAGCCTGTATTTTTTATTACATCTACTGTAAAACCACAGAACTGATATTATTGTGCATGCCAACACAATTAGAAACAGTTATTTTTAATAGCAACTTCCAGCAACAAAAAAAGTCTGGAGAAAAGTACACCCCCATACTGTCCCAAACAAATGGCAAGTGATCACAAAAGGACATTTACCTCTAGCTTACTAAAGCTGACAAAGTGGGTGCTGATCACACGAAGTTAGGTGCAAGTGAGGCATCACAGCTGCTACCAATCTAGAGAAATCTTTAGTTAGGAAGTCTGAAGGTCAAAAAGAACCCCAAGCATCACACTGATTTTTTTTGTCACTACCTGGCATCAGATTTCTTCTCTGGGCAAGTACTAACTCATTTCAACATCACAGTTTCTCACATCTCACCTAAAACCAATATTATTATCTAATTCTTGGTACATGTTGGGAAAATTGTGAGCATTTATCCATGCTTTTATGATGAAACATCTTTTAATTGAGAATAATCTAGTTATAAATTTACCTAATTTTCCTGTTATTCAAAGCACTAAAGTCATACTAAGAAACATTATCAAAACCACAATAATGGTTTAATGGCTTTAATTTCCATCTCTTACTTATTTTAAAAGGTACTATCCTAGAAATGCTCCGGTAGATCACACAATGAGAAGACCAATTGGTGTTAATTGGTGTTACATTAGAAGAATATTCCTTAAACATGTACATTGCCTACCACAACATAATATCAAATGAGACACACAGCCCATGCTTTCTTTTTTAACTAAAGAATTTCAACATATACTGAAGCAACAGTTGTAGATTTGTACATACATCTATCACTTTTTTTTTGATCAATCCACTCTAAAGCCTTTGCAAATATTTTAAGAGCAAATTCAGTTTTCCTTATGGAATCCACTCTGAGGGGCTAATGCCAAGAAGTCAGATAACTAATATTGAGTACCTATATCCTTCATGAATTCACATCAACTCTTTCTGAACTTGGGAGGCTCAAATTTTATTGAGATCTAAAGTAGTGAAACAGAAAAGAAAAACGAAATAGCATAGATTCAGCTCAAAATTACTTCAGGGTACGCTGAGCAGCAATTTAATCATTACAGTCTATGGATTTTAAAGAGCTATCCAACATGCCCTAAAGAAGACACAGACATTTCATCAGCTGAATCACTTTCTAGGTTTCACTGACTGTAACTAGGTCTCTGTAGACTGTAACAGGAGCCTAGAGATGCAGTTCACAGGAAGATCTTAGGTTTAGATGTCTTCGGAGCTGGATTCCAATCCTAAAGTCCATTTATTCATCATGAAACCTTCTAAAATTAAACAAAAAGGAAATGCTAAGCATTGGCATATGTCTTAACCTTGGCATCTTACTTGGGACTACAGAAAGACCCCTCCATCTACTCAGGTCCCAGAGCCTGCTGGTGTCCCCCCCACCCTGAAGATATACTTCCATGTTGTTTCAGGACTGATTCTTTTCTAATGAAGCACAACTAATCAGAGAAAGAAAAGATGATGAAGAGGAGAAAATGCTAAATTTAAGTATAAAGCATGCAGTGACCCCTTTGGATTTTTAATTTTTTTTCTTTTTAAAAATAAAGAAGAACAAGAATGTAGTGTAGATGAACAGATTTATATTAATAGGTTGGGGTTTTCTTTATGAAAACAAAGACCCATGCTCTGTTTCTTGTTCTGCCTTTGAATATTCAAACTTACATTTCCTACCTTCCAGGGAGTCTGCACTGTCTCTTAAGCTACAGCAGTCTTCATTATGATATTGTATAAAGTGTAAAGGGAATTACAATTATTACTATTCTCGTAGAATCATAGAATCATTTAGGTTGAAAAAGACCCTTAAGATCATGAAGTCCAACTGTTAACCTAACACTGCCATCCCACCTTTAAACCATGTCCCTAAGCACCTCATCTACCCGTCTTTTAAATACCTCCAGGGATGGGGACTTGACTTTTCCTTTACAAAGACAGTAGCTAACACTGCATCATGTTAGAATCCAGCTCTGCTGAGAATAATTACTGAACTTAGTTCCTGTGGCAAAACACGTGGGTCACAAGAATTAGAGAAAAGTTGTGTGCCAACATTCAGGATCAGTTTTCAATTTGATCTTTAAATTTCTTTCTACTGCACATACCTATATTCTTTTACATGTTTTTAATATGTAATTATGTTATGTTTCCTTATTAGACACTCAATTCTAGTCCCGCTAAGTCAAATGCAAGAATTGTTAACACACTGTGCTTTCCACTTTTAACTTGGTTTGTCTTGGTTGCTATGGCACGCTCTTTTCAGACAGAATCTTAACTCTAGCAACAACAACAAAAAGTTCCATTACTGTGTATTACATTGCAATTACATTGTACTACACTGTATTACAATGTAATTACATTAAATTTCATTGTTCAATGACTATATTCAAAGTCTGATCAGTTCTTAACGTTGCCTGAGAAAACTACTACTTTACAACGGCCTAAGGACAACCTTATTATTGTGCTTTAACATAAAGCCCAGCTATTAAACCATACCTTCCTTATGTTACCAAGTGCCTGCCTTCTTTCTTGTTTTTCCAAAGCACAGACTTTTTCACATGGTAACACGCTATCCCCATTATTTATAACTCAGATATTTTCAAAATGAAGGAAGAGAAAAATCAAACCCTTTCAAAGTTTTTCACACTACAGTTGATCAGAAAAATCAGTACATGCAAATTTGCTGAGTCACTATCATAAAATCAAATTGGTTTATGCGTGTTAGTAAAAATGGCATCCTCATATCAGTAATGTATAAATACTCAAAATTTAATGAAAACCTTCTGTAAAAATTCTGCAGCAATACACAGATAGATTTATACTGATACATTAAAAAAAATATCACTAAGAAAAACACCAGAAAATATCATTTATACGCTGTGGTTCCTTGCAGGCCAGTAACATGAAGAAGCCAGGTGAGCTGTGAGCTCTTTCTGAATGTTGCTTACCGTTTTGGATCAGAGCATCCTACCCAGAGGCTGCTTTTTCTTGCACTAGTCTGGAGCTGGACTAGTAAGGGAGCTGCTATAGTCAAGCTTCCTCAAGCCTTATTATTCCTTTGTGTAGGAACTTGCCCCTCAGTATCTACAATTGCAATTCGGTTTAACCAAGATACTTGAACAAATGTTTCTGTTCAAACAGCTAAATGCATGAAACAGGTAACATAAAACAAAAAGAGCTGTGGAAAAAGGTATGCAATCAATTAAAAAAAAAAATTAATCAGATAATGTTTCTTCTAGTCCTCCAACAATCTTTCAAAGCTGCTATTTCAACTGCATAAACCTGAGGCTACAAAAAATGAAACAGATACATAGAGAGATCTTATATTTGCAGGTCCACCTGATAAGAAGCTAAGTTAGCCTTAAGAAAAATATCAGAACAGAAATTCTATCATTAAGTATCAATTCTGCTATTTTAGCCTCTCCAAATGAACTCATTGTTTAAGAGGCTACACAGCTCACTTGCTTTATGTCAATTTACATCAGATGGACAATGAACACTATACTAGAATCCACATAAAGCCACATTTTTGGAGTAGTTGTATGTGGGAGCTTGTACTTAACATCATGCATTCAAACAGTCTTATTAAAACAAGCAGAATTACCCACCTGAGGAAAGCCTGGTACACACACAGTGCTTGCAAAACTGAAACGTGAGGTAAAAAGCAACAAAGTCCAAAGCAACAAAACCCCAAAATTCTAATACCATAAGCAAGAAATACATTTTAAGTCATGTATATTCATATACTTCTACTCTTAATCAAAGATATTTCTGTTTCAGTAAATAAATTATTGTGTATAGTTCCTTAAGTTTATCTGTGCCATTAACAAGTTTCATCTATTATTTTCATTGCATTTTTCTACTGGACCACAAGACAATGACTTAGGAAACCAACAGGCAAATGAGAGAACTAGGTTGAGACAGACCTTAAGATGTTGCTACACACAGCTTTTGACCTGCACTTTCACCAGAAATGAGCAGAAGAGTCTGGGCATCCAGGCTCCGCAACTCTGTAATTGACAGTAGGCTTCAGCATCAGTGCAGGGCGTGAACGGCAGACAGTCTCCTCTGACACATCATCTTTCTGAGGGAGACTGTTCGTTTCATGCATGCATCGGTGAGGGCCTAAGGACCTCTGAAATAGCCCACCCATTTGGACTAAATAAATATTATATATCCTATCATACTGCTGTGCGCCAAGACCAACTAGCTTTGGTTTAACTCTGTGATGGCCTGGTTATGTCACTTCCAGGTTGTCCTGGTTTTGGCTGGGATTGAACCGATTTTCTTCCTAGTAGCTGGCACAGTGCTGTGGTTTGGATTTAGAATGAGAATAATGTTGATAACACCCTGATGGTTTAGTTGTTGCTGAGCCGTGCTTACACCAGTCAGGGACTTTTCAGCTTCCCCTGCTCTGCCAGGGGCACAAGAAGCTGGGAGGGGGCTCAGCCAGGACAGCTGACCCCAACTGGCCACAGGGCTATTCCAGGCCATATGACATCATGCTCAGTATATAAAGCTGGGGGAAGAAGGAGGAAGGGGGGGAATATGTTTGGAGTGATGGCATTTGTCTTCCCCAGTCACCATTATGCGTGATGGATCCCTGCTTTCCCGGAGATGGCTGAGCACCTGCCTGCCCATGGGAAGCAGTGAATGAATTCCTTGCTTTGCTTTGCTTTGCTTGTGTGCACGTAGCTTTTGCTCTCCCTATTAAATTGTCTTTATCTCAACCCACGAGTTTTCCCACTTTTACTCTTCCAATTCTCTCCCCCATCCCACTGCAGGGGAGTGAGCAAGCAGTTGTGCGGGGCTTAGTTGCCCACTGTGGTTAAACCACGACACAGGTCTAGTCCAGAAAGACCACATAAATCTCCAGCTTGGACACCTTTACATTCCAGAGTTCATTCTGTTATACAGATATACCTTGCATTTAATTTGTTCTTGTGAAAACTCTCTTGGTTTCAGCTTTTTCAACATGTTGAGAGGTTTCTGTTTGTTTCTTGGAAGGGTTTTTCATTGTGGTTTTGTTGTTGGGGGTGTATATATATATGTCTGGTTTGCAGATGGTTGCAAACTACCTTCATGAAGTTCATCTTGCCATTCCCCCCATGCCCTAGAAGGCAGTTTGGATTCATGGCAACACGCTGCCTCAAGGTTTGCCAGTAATGGGATGAGGAAGTTCACACATAATAAAGCAGCTGCAAACAGACACTGGAGTCAGGAATCAATAACTAAAGGTCAGATCACAGCAAGCATGTGACAAACAGCTCTAGAATTTGTGCTTTCATGTGAACATGAAATCCAATCCATTTGCTTTCATACCACCACTTCTGCCATAACCTTGTTTTCAGCAATCCATAACACCCAAATTGTTTTCTGTCAAGGTCTAAAGCTCTCTCCTAAATCTATCACCTGCTGTGGCAGTCACTGGAGTGAACACAAAAGATCTGCCCTGATGCACGCTTAATTCTCAGAAATGACAGTAAACTGCATTTTGGTGACTAATGTCCAAAGTGCAGGCCAGAATCAAGTGTCAGTGTTTAGCAGCCAACACTCTAACAATAGTTGCTTATATATGATTTCATTAACAATAAAAATCAGTTTACTGAGTATAATCTTCCTTCAAAGCACTAGTTAGTTATCTTGTCCAACTACAAAGCACAGACATAATTTTGTCAAATTCAGCCCAAATTCCACATGGTTCCCCAAATTCCTATTGCCATATGTAAGACAACAACTAGTACACAGTCATGGCTTTGTACAAATTTTGAGTAACACTTTTTACTATATTACAGACTTAGAGCAGTAGCCTATTTCTTTTTGTGTATTTGTGAGCTGCCTTATTTGAAGTGGTTTTTGTTTTGAAGGCTAGTCTTTCATTTTACTAGTGGCCAGTCTTAAAGTAGATGATGTTTGTTGCCTCCAGAACACGTTCTTTCTGTTGTGAGGAGAGCAGAGAAGAATATAGTGACCAATAACCAGCAGCAAATTATGAATGGGAGCCTTCTGACTAGAACGTGATCTCCCATTGTATTGGGTTTGAACGGCAAGATTTTGGTAGCAGGGGGGCTAACAGGGTGGCTTCTGTGAGACGCTGCTTAGAAGCTTCCCCTATGTCTGATAGAGCCAATGCCGGCCGGCTCTATGACAGACGCGCTGCTGGCCAAGGCTGAGCCCATCAGCGACGGTGGTAGCACCTCTGGGATAACCTGTTTAGGAAAGGGAAAAAATTGCTGCAAAACAGCAATTGCAGCTGGAGAGAGGAGTGAGAATATGTGAGCAAAACAGCCCTGCAGACACCCAGGTTAGTGCAGCAGGAGGAGCTCCAGGCGCTGGAGCAGAGATTCCCCTGCAGCCCCTGGAGCAGCCCATGGTGGGGCAGGCTGTGCCCCTGCAGCCCAGGGAGGCCCATGGGGCCCCCCTGAGGAGGACCCCACGCTGGAGCAGGTGGAATGCCAAAAGGAGGCTGTGACCCTGTGGGAAGCCCGCGCTGGAGCAGGTTTGCTGGCAGGGCTGGTGACCCCGCGGGGGACCTATGCTGGAGCAGTTCATGGAGGACTGTCCACTATGGGAAGGACCCCATGCCAGAGCAGAGGAAGAGTGTGAGGAGTCCTCCCCTGAAGAGGAAGGAGATGCAGAGACAGCGTGTGATGAACTGACCTCAACCCCCATTCCCCATCCCCCTGCGCTGCTGGGCGGGAGAAGGTAGAGAAAATCAGGAGTGAAGTTAAGCCCGGAAAGAAGGGAGGGGTGAGGAAAAGGTGTTTTAAGATTTAGTTTTTTGTTTTCATTACCCTACTCTGATTTGATTGGCAATAAATTGAATTAATTTTCCCCAAGTCGAATCTGTTTTGCCCATGACGGTAATTTGTGAGTGATCTCTCCCTGTCCTTATCTCGACCCATGAGCCTTTCATTATATTTTCTTTCCCCTGTCCGGCTGAGGAGGAGAGTGATAGAGTGATTTGGTGGGCACCTGGCATCCAGCCAGGGTCAACCCACCACACCCATCACCACCAAGCATTTAATGGTTTAATCTTCCTGGTATATTCCTCAAACGGAACATACAAGGATCTTGCACTAACTCTGCTCTCCTCCTGTGATCATATTTATTAAGTGCATAGCGGTTCCTCTACTGTTCACTCCCATGTTCTCTCTCTTGGCCAGAAATGTGCTGGGAGTAGAAATAACTACTGAATATTTAAAAATTCAAAGGTTATCAGGGCTTTCACAGAATTTAAACTCTAGAACAAACAGAAAAAGACTGGCTCCCGGATCAGCTCCCATCTGAAAAAAGAGGCCAAAGAAACACTAAGTGGATGTGAGATTGGGTTTGACTGTTTCACTGAAGAACAGGCGCCTCCTCTTTGAAGTACAGGCTCCTTTTATAAAAAGACTCTTAATTCACTAAGGGCAGCCCTCCAGTCTCACATACTTTGGAGAATTCATCTCATAAATATTACAGAGCAAGCAACAGTTCTAAGTTTTGAATGCGTACTGATTAGGAGAGAGGCAAATAGAAACACTGGAAAATGACCTTTAGGTCATTCACTCTGTATGCATACATGTATATGTGTTCCTACACAAACAAACCCAACTGAAAACGGAAACAGATGAACAAGACCGAGAAATATACATTATTTAAACCTAAACAACACTACAAACTATTAAGTATAGAAAGTGAATTTCAAAAGAAAGCAAAAAATAATCCTGAACCAAGACTAACTTCTGCTTGTTTCTAAATGTGAAATTTGTTACCTGGATAAAAACATACAGTGTATATTGCCAAAACTTATGTAAAATCAGTCTTCCAGTGAAAAATCATGTGGTACCTGATGGGCCGATTTTCTTTGCTATCAAAGAGTGAGAAGATTACTTCCAGTTCCTCTCCCAGATTGGAGCACATTAGACTTTTCATCTGAACAAAAAGGTGGTGGCTGCTAGCTGGTACTGGTGTGTCTTTTTTTCGATGACGATGCTCCATCTAAAAATACCACAAACAACACAGCAACCAGTTTGAATTAATTGTAAAAATCTCAAAACAAAAAGAGGTAAAACACATAATGCTGAACTACTTTCTGAATCCAAATTTTAAAATAAATTAAATATTTAAATAAATTAAAATATTCAGTATTAACTTGTAATAGGGTTTGTGGTTTGTTTTGTTGGTTGGTTTTTTGTATCTGAGAAGGAGAACGCAAGGAAGTGACTTTCCCAGCGTGGCACTGCATCATAATCATCTCTAGGAGGAAAAACAGTAACCTCTAGAAGTTTACCTTTTTCCTACTCTGAAAATTCTAAGCCTCTTTAAAGCTTTGTGCTGTTACAATATAGTGTTTCATAGCTGGTTTAAATAGTTAATGATCTGATATTCTAGTATTCAAAAGCACAAAAAATGCTTTTGCAGAAGACTAAACACCCATATTGCAAAATCGAAAAAACCCACATCCATATTTTATAATCTTTGGCAGGCTGCTATACAGAAGCTACTAAATTCTCTTGACTTAACCTCAGTTTGAAGTCTAAGTAGATTGCTGTGTAAAATTATTTTTGGTACAATGTAAGAGAGAAATAGTACAACTTAATGTTGTCCTATTCTTAATAAGTGATTAAAATGGTGAAGATATAAACTGTGAAGTTATCTTGGGCTTTTTATTTCCCCTCCCTTATTTTTGAAACTGCACTTCATGAGCTCCATTATTACATTTTCCGGGTTATTCTTCCTCAGTAAGTTTCTTCTTATGATTAATGGTTCCTTACTGTATTTCATCTAGTACTTCAACAGGATTCCATAAGATTCCATATGACTTTGAAACTGCCCAAAGGTCTACCAACTCTAGCATGAAGAAACTACTATTAGGCTTGACGTAACAACTTATCAACGTAAGTAGTTAAAAATTGTCAAAAATATATTATAATTTCAACTCCACAGAAAATTGTAGCAGTTACATTTTTGCTTTATTCTATATTCAAAGACAAAAGTTAATATAAATAAAATTTAGTTTAAATAAAAGCTTAGTCTTAAGCAAGTAAGGCTCAGAACTGTGTATCTGTAACAGCTGCAGTACCCAAGTATAAGCCAAAGCCCACATAAATGAATTGGCAAGTTTTCTTAGATCTCACTGGAGACTAAAGCAGAATGAGAAATCTCAGTGCTGGTTTTAGTAAACCAAGATGGGCTTTTATACCCAAAGGAGAGCTTTTCTATGCAGTTTAACTGGTATTTACATTAATATATTAGAACAGACCAATAGCCCAGTATGATTAATTGTGACAATACTTGTACCGTGACTATATTATTATAATCCCACAAATCTTATCTAACAGGACTCATGGGCCCGTTAAAGCTCTAATGAAAAAGAGTCTTCTAAGCTTTTATTGATGATTAAGTTCATGTTAACAGTCACAATTTTAACGATATATCAGAAAAGAAAACTTTTAACGAGTAACATGTAAAATGAGCAAGTTGTGCACACACAAATTTGATATCAAATCAAAGCAGTTCCTACGGATGTAGAGATGACATAACTGTTCAAGACAACTTCTTTCATCATAGGAAAACTCATTACATTATGAAGTGCCAGTTTATTTGACCAAAAAAAGTACTTTTAGTTAAGCAGAAGAAAGCTGCCATCAAAACGTCAATATGTAATTTGATAGCAAAAGTACTGAGTATTATATTCACATACCAGCCTGTAGAGCTCTGTAATGCTGATCTCTTCAGGATCCACCATAGCATACTCTTTTCTCGGAACTAAGTCAAGTCCCAGTTGTCTGTATGAGAAATGGAATAACAGTAGTTTCTACATACAAAGGAAACAAATTAACTCATATTTACATTTAACAGAAACATTCCAACAAACAATGTACATGTTAATTGGTACTCTACAGTTGGGTTTGGTTCTGGTTTAATGTATTTTGGATGTATTCACCATTCATGGATAATTCCTCTGCTTTCCTCACTTTGTGAGGAAATAGAATACATTTTTCCACAATTTTTAAATCTGTTTCACATTGTGGACAATGTACAATGGATATTCTTCCTTGTATTATTGTGGACATTGTACAACGTGAATTGTATTGTCAGTTTGAATGACAACCGTGGAAAAGAAGATAAAAAGAAAATCCATCGAATGTCTAAACATCAGCTTATTTTTAATTTGGACTGGATGGCATGAAAGCTGCTTGGCTGTATCCCCTGAACAAAATAATGAAATGAACTTGAATCAACAGGAATAAAACTTATTTTCAGCACAACAGCAAGCAATAAAGATTAAGAACGCATATGGGGCAGTCACAGGCCCAGCTTTAGAAAAACCTGAAAGATTAGAATTTTTTTTTAAAATATGTTTTTAAAGAGTAGGAACTGACCACTTCAAAACCCATCACAATTCCATTCAGTTAGCACAAAATTCTAAGCAGACAGTTAATCACACACAGTTAATCACAGTTCTTCCACTATGTTAGGTACTTAGGCTTTCAGATAGCAGTAGTTGCAGACTCCCCTGAAATTCAGTTAACTCTACTATTGAATATTGCTACACTAAGTCAGAGTTTAACTGAATAAATATAGGCTAAAGAAAAGACTTTGAAAACAGCACCCAAATGCCAAAAGGTATTTTAACGTTTTCCTCACTTTAAAAAAAAAAAAAAAAAAAAAAAGATAGTAGAATTTACTCTTACTAGTTATTCAGACAAAAAAAAGACGCAGAGCATAGTAGCAAGATGTGTGTTAGAGGTGCCCAAGTAGGAACTGAATTGTGTGACACAAGTCAAAAAGGAAGCAATGTCATCCAATATAGTTTCAGTTAAGGCAACAGAGCTATGCTAACTGCATCACACAGGAATCTGGCCAGGTGTTTTAACAAGACGTAAAAGGATGCTGCAGATATTCCAGTGAAATTCTCTTGTAGACAGCACCATTGCTATGTAAAATAAACGGAGAGAAAAAAGCAAAATAAAACTACAAGTCACTTTTCACTGCTGAAACATAGTGGACAGAAAAACAATGAAGGAGAAAGTCCATTTAAAAAACCCAAGGTAACGCCTGTCAGAAATTTGTTCCTCATTTCAACATCCTACAATGAGCCTAAAGCTGTGGAATTATAATTAGACTACACTATTTGCATTTATTATTATATTTACTCACTCATTGCCCCAATCCAGACGAGCAGTGATGTGTCGCTTGACATCCTTCATTCGATCATGGGTGAGATGGCCAACAAGGACCTGTCGTCGCAGGTCTAGGATTTCATTCATTATGTGCCACAGTCGGTGAAAGAGATCCCCCTCATTCCTCTGTGAGATAAAAATATAATTGCCTCTACATCACCTGTACAAGCTGACAATCCTAATAAATACAGATATGGTGGGGAAATCAAGAAAACTCCTTCCTTATTCCCCTACTTGGTCTTTTTTCTCCCCACTGTACTGTGACCATTTTACCTGCCTGCGAGCGTGCGCGCATGTGTGCTCACATATAAAATCATTTCACAGCTTACCACAGACCCTGTCTTTGCACCACACTCACTTCAAAATTTTACACCAACTCCTTATGCCTCATTAACCCAGTCTAATTTATGCGATAGATATACAAAAATTCAACAAAAAAAACCCTGTTTCATGCCATAGCACTGTTTTCTTCCAAGAGCATGTTCATTCTGTGCTGCTGTCTGATCCAAACTGAATATGTGAACACGCAATTCAAGACTATTTGAACTCATACACGTAAGGGGATGAAATGGCAATCGCTCCTAGCATTCAAACTCTGAACCATAGAGTATTAGTGCTATTTTAACTTTTTCTTGCATGGATATAACTGTACACACTACTGTCTAACCATAAATATATAGCATCATATGGACAGCATCTTGTCCAGACAGTTGTTTTTTATCTAACTGGGAAGTAGGAGCTGGGAAGTAGGAGAAATTACATGAATATGATTGCTTTTTAAACCACATCCTCCTACTTTAATTATATATCAGTTAAGGACATAACAATTTCCCATAACAGCTTCCTCCCAAACAGAAGTTCTTTTAACTCTTCTTTTACCAATTCTAAGTGGTTTTACTTGATATAGTTTTTCTGAGAAACTTTAGCCTGAGGAAATTATTGCAACCTCCATTTAAGTGATGCATCACACAAAGTTGAAAAAACATTCCTATTAGATTTGTTCTGCTAATTCTTGCCAAAAAACCCTAAACCAATTTCCCTTTTCTTCCTTCCTATGAACAAATGGCATAAAACCAATGTTCAGCTACTTCTGCTGCATAATTGCTATGAAAAGCTAAAATTCACTTAGAAGCACCATTACTCTGTCAATAACTTACATTCCAAGGGCTCTGACAAACTGTCGTTTAATAAATCTGCTCTTTTTATTTCACATTCATTCACTTCATAAGCTCACTAAAATGGGCATTAATTTATTGTTTGTCTTGGCTTTCTGTCTGGCCGAAAAGAAAGCCAGCATATTTCAAACATGCAAAAACCAACAGCAGTGAAGAAAAAATTTGCTAAAAAAGAAAAAACTTCAGTAAGAACAATAGGAATATATGAACTTTAAGTAAAAGAAAACAAAAAAATGGTTATACAAATAGCCCTTGAGTTAGGGGCAAGAGACAAAAAAGACTTTATAGGAGTGTTATAGAGAACTAGGCTGACAGTATGTTTTCACAGTTTTCCATCAGACACTAATGTATAAAGATTATATTTCTACAGTTAAAAAACCAAATCAAATAAACACTAATTAAAGTGCATCTCTCTTTTCTGTACCCAATGATAAGCTCTACTGAAGTAAATTATTCATGTGAATGCAAGAGACATGCTAATGTTTAACAACACTATTAAGCAAAAAATAACATTTTCAGATATCCTTTCTTTTCCAAAGCTTTAGAATTTGGCTGTGAGTTGTTTTTCATCTCAGAGTGCTGAGTGGATCTGCAAGCAACTGTGCTTGCTTTATAGATTTACATCTCTACACTAAGGGATAATATTCTTGCTCCTTTTGTTCCAGAAGAAGGCAATGTAACTAATATACCTGCTAATATATACAAAACAATCACAGTTATATATGCTTCGGATATTAAAAAAATACTTCCCATTATAATTCAAATTCCAAACAAGCTTTGAAGAAACACTTTGTTTCTCAAGGAACAGTTCGTACTGCTTAATTACAATTCCACAGTCAAATTTAAAATGATACTCTATTACTTAGAATCCAACAGAAAGAAATACTTGATTTTGTAGGTTCTTGTATAAAATCTTTCACTAAGTAAATTAGTAACTGCTCCAACTGCAGGTTTCAGAAAGGTCTGCTAGTTCTGAGCACCCTCTCTGAACACAATCCATACAATCATCTCAAAAAGGTAGCAGACTGACTACTTTGTACCATCCTGACTTGTAGGAGGTCTATTGGCACCACTCATTGCTGTTTCTTCTGTAGCAGAAACAGCCCCTGTATGAGCAGAAGGTAGCTAATCTTCTCACAGTTTAAGTCATAATTATCAACTCAGCAACAAGTTAAGATGAGGGGTAGGAGACTATGTAGATGCAAGCGAACAGGTTTTGATTACATTTTATGTGTGCACATGCTGCCAAGTCCAAACCATGGTTTTGTTGTACTGTAGTAGATTAGAAGGTGAAATGTTAAAAACTGAGGACAATCATGATGCAAATCACAATTAAAACTAAAATATTTTAATTAAACCTCTAAAGCCACAACTCTACAGTCATGAGAAAGTAAAAAGTTCAGTTAGGAGAGGAAATAGAAGTAAGCATGGAACAAAGAAATTAAGGCAATTATTATGTCTTAGATTATGATGTGCAAAATAAAAGTTAAAAGATGCAGAATGGTCAATGAAGGCTGAATATCAGTCAGAAAAGAGAGAGAGATTGAACAAGTTGCTTTCTGTGCATTGTAAGTACACCGAAACAAAACAATTTCTACCTATGGTGGTAGACAGTTAAGAGAAGGAAATGGTAGGATTTCGTACAGTGAAAAACTAAGTCACTGGTCTGAAACCTCTCAAAAGAATGGGAGAATGCAGTGGGTTCATAGGAGACATGGGAATGAAAAACTGTTTAGGGAGCTTATATCCAAGATCCTATTGATACCGCACAACCTTTAGATAAATAAAGTAGAATAATCCCACACCTGTATGATTTATGTAATGGAGTAAGAGCTGCTGAAATGACTGGTGCCTCAAAACAAGACTATAAATAGGAAACCATCAGATGGCTGAGTTTGGAAGAGTTTTCTCTATGCAAAAAAAGTTTGCCTACCCTAATTAAAAAACACAAACCACAAACATTTTTACTGAAATAATCTTTGCTTCATTTGACGTTTTTAAGGGAGGTAACTACAGAATTGGAGAGGTCACATTTACAGAATGAGCACAATAGAGCGATGGAGTGGTAAATTTAAAATAGAAATAACACACACCACAGGTGTTCTTTGAAAAAGAAAGAATAGTTGCTCATTGCTGCTTTGAGTTTGATGCTCACACAACTGCTATTGGAATACTATATCCAGTTCTTACTCCAGAAATGCAACAGAAAATATCACACAGGTTCAGAAAACAGGAATGGTTAAGGCTAAAAACCATAACCACCATGATTTAAAGAAAGATAAGACAGTAAGCATCTGTTAGAGTGGAATAATTTCATAGAGGGACATTCTGCAGGGAGTTGTAACAGAATTACTAAGACTGGTATAAATGAAATACGAAAATGTATACATAAGTGCAAGAAGAAACGGCAGAACAAGGAAAGGTAGGCACTAATAACCATAGAACACCAGAAGTATGATTTCATTCAAACAAGGAAAGAAACAAACTGACCTGAAGATGTCAGGAAGAGGGAGAAAAAAAGACCAGAGCCACAAAATATCCAGATACGGAAAACAAGAAAATTGTGAGACATGGGATTTCTACTTAAAACTTATGAGGTGTGAGATAAGGAAAAAGTTCAAAACCAGAATCCACTTTTGTAATGTGTGGTAGGTAAATCCAAAATCAATTCACTACTGCTCATCAAGAGCCACCCCCCAGCCTCCCTCAGCCATAAACCTCGACAGCTGGCATCCCTTGATCTCTGTGTCATATACAAGAGATCCCAGACAAATAACATAGACACACCTCAGCACTTGCAAGTCTGTCGATGTGAGAGGAAATAAAAAAATATGAAAAAATAAGTACAAACCAAATCAACTGGCTGAGAAATTTTCAATAATATACATTTCTATATTTCAATAAAATACCAATATCGTTGGTTACACTTTTTTCCAAGACTTCAATTTAGCAGACAAAGGAATCTTTAGAACCAACGGCTACACGATGAAGCTGGACAAGACTCAATCAATAAGTTGCTAAAGTTTAGCAGCAGTAGTAGTCAATGATTGGAACAAATTAAGACACGTACTTAGTCCATAATTAGATCAGTTAAAAACCAAACTGAATGGTTTTTTTTCTGAAATATATACTTAAACTAAATTAGAGCATCTAAACAACACCATGCCTTTTGAGTTGGTATTAAATCAAAGCAATATTATTCAGGGTACTTGCCACATAGAGTTGTTTCCACATTGTTCCCCAGTCTCTTAAAGTTGATGTCATTTCTGTAATAACAGAATCTTCTGTTGGAATAACCATTTCAAATTGTCTGTAACATGCAAAAGAACACATGATATTACACAAACATTACAAATCCCATTACAGTTACTAATATAAAGGCTTCCTCCTGCCAACAGTGATGTCTATCAACCTAAATGGGTGCTCCTTCAGCCAGTGACACTTTTTATTTTTATATTTCATTTAATCCCCATGGAGAAGTCTTGGGTGAAAATAATTTAATCCCCAAAGAAAGTCTTGGTCCTAGAGAAGTCAAGGTGAGGTTTTTTACTATGAGATAAGCATGTCAAGAACTACTTTCACAGCAGAGTAATCCCCATTTTCCAAAGGGATCTTGCCGCTTTAGCTTAGACTCCAAACCAGTGATTGTTGCCACTCTTTTTTACATCTCTGTTTATCGAATTAAGACAGAAAATGCCATTCCTTCAACTGAAAGATATAAAAACTCAAAAGAAAACTAGTACAGCGCAAGTGAGTTCTTGCCTATTTGATGCTGGCTAAGAAAAGCTGGGTTTGGCTTGGCCAACACCACACTCTCCACCACACCATCACTTTACATGCCATCATGACTACCACTTCGTTCTCACACACAGTACATTTTAAAGGTTTGCACTCATGCCTGGATTACTTTCCTCGTTATATCATTTCTCTCTTATCAAGTTAACATAACAATGTGACAGCCCCTGGCCGTGACGCGCTGTAGGGCACATGGCCTGAATGGGAAACACAGACTAACAAAGAAAATAGAGGCAACAAAGATTGAACTCCCTGCAAATACGGTCATGGTGTCAGCTAACAAAAATTACTCCACCTTGAAGCTTTGTTTTATTGTGATGGTTTACAACAATTTTGTTTCACTGAACCTTCAGTTTTATCTATGACCACTTTTAAAGGAAAAAGGATCCCAGGGCATGACAAACCACATGTGGTTTGGAACTCCATAGCAAATAACAGAGTGTTTAACAGTAATGTGGAACCATTTTCATCTGTGGGAATGAAATTTTTTTTTTTTTTTTTTAAATATGATTACAGTCTTCATGATTATTTTTGCCCATCGTGAATCATGGACCTTCTACTCACTCATTCATGCTCCCAAAATAAAGGTCACCTATACCTGACATTTAGGCATCCACCATGATGAGAAATGTCTTTACGTAAACAGGTTTCAAACTGTCATGTATCATTTCTTTATTAATAAATCTAAATAAATTATACAAAGTGAACACTCCTAAATTAAGTAAAACTTTGGAAAAAACTCTGCTGAACTAAGATCACTGACAAAAAAATTTTAAAAGTGATACTACCAAGGCAAGCATTACATCTAAAAAAATAGAAATTAGTGTTTCTTTTAGTCAGAAGACTTGAGTTCCAAAACAAAATTTTTAAACTAATTTTAACCAATTGTTCTGGGTTTTATTAACTCTTCTAAAAATGAAGAGAGATCAGTTACTGTCAAAAATAAATATTGGCTCTTCATCACCTGAAGAAAAGAAGTAAAGGAAAAAACATCTCCATTTACAGTTTCAGTGAAATCATTTGCTATTGAACTGATACATTATTTTACCATTTTATTTGTAAAATGCCAGCTGTCTGCCATGGTATAGCTGCTGTCCTCAAAGAAAACAACTAATCTTAAACAGCAGGTCAATAGCCAGCTTCTGTACAGAATAAATTCTTTTAATTAATGCAATACCTTTTTCAAGCCAAACTTATCAACAGAAAGTAAAAACATGCAATCATTTTCTCTTTCCTCTAGACAATAGACTGATAAACCCAATTGTGCTCCATGTCTTTTCAGAATACGCCATTCCAATTTTATGACCGTACAGGAGTATTGAGATAGCTAAGAACAACCATTTCAAGTCCTGTGGCAGTAAGCTGAAGTTAAGATATTATAACACAATGAAATCACCACTTTACTTTATAAGCAAAAGTTTTTTGGTACACCTAACTGATCATCTTTAAATATTTGAATCCAGAACATTTCACCTACCCTTTGTTCTTAACACATGCATTTTTCAGGTGAATGTAGTTGGATGGGAATATCCCCTGAAAAATAAAATAGTTTAGGTAAAAACAAAAAACTCCCTTTACATGAGTTTGGAGTACCATTTAATATGCAAATGCGTGCTGAATTAAAAGTCCTCCAAATAATTACCAAAAAACATGCACAAAAAAAGAATGCAATATATACTCAGTACAGATCTAACGGAAACTAAAATGCCATATTCAGTAGAGTTTGAATCCTTCAATACTTCAGAAAATTAGAAGATAAACACATGCAGAAAATGTAGAAGATTGCTTGAGAGCTCAGTTATCCTAGATGTTTTTATTAATTATTCCCACCTTGACAAGAAATGGACCAACTGCAGGGGGTAACATCTTACCAACAGTGTCTTAAAAATAGTATCTTCAGATAGGGATTTTCAAAATAAGGCGAGATAAATAAAGTTAAGAAAGTTCAATAAATACAAAGTTAAATAAAGTTAATACAGAATGTCAAAATAAAGTTTTATTTGGTGGCTACTTTGCCCTGCAGTGCACAGGAAAGCTATGGTAGATGCTTACCAAAGAGCCTCAGTGTCCTGACAGGGGTGGTTGTTTCTAGTTATTTAAGGGCTCTCCTCCATTCTTTAGAATGGACAGCTGAGAACATAATATGCTTCAGCTCGTTATGTAATGCAGTGAGGGAAAATACATATATGTTCTCATAAGCACAGCTGCATACAGCTTTCCTTTGTGATGATGGTGCCCCCATTTTCTTTTATCACAGACATTAGACCTTCGACAAAAATGCATCTACTACTTAGAGGCAACTGCCCAAGTAAATGCTCCTACTCCTCTGTAATGTAAAGTAGTTCAGAAGAGCATCTCCCAAGGACACCAAGTGTACAGCCTTGCAGTTGTAACGATGTGCCAGAAAACAGGAGAGCTGCATATGCACACTTACTGCAGACCACTGCCACAGATAATTTCTTTGAGTGTCAAAGCTGGCAGAATAACAAGGGAAGAATCTTGACAGAGCAATACCAATAACAAGTGGAGTTACGAGGTGCTCTTATTATTTTACTTTCGGAGAGACTCCCTTCAAAAATCCAATTCAGAAAACTGTTTGCATTCACACTAGGAAAGCAGAAAATATATATCTCATTTCTTCACACATCAAGTCATGTTTAGAAAACCTATTCATAACTTCTATCCACACATTTGACAGACCACAAAGCAAGACTGACAGCAAGCATGTGGTGAGAATTGCAACAAAAGACACAGAAGATGCAATAACAAATCCCAACTGCTTGTGTCTTATAAATCAAATTGCAATATATATCAATGAGGTCAAAGTAGTAAACATCAAATTAGACTCTGTGACTAAATTTATTGTTCACATTGACCTTCCATATAAAGCAAAGGAAATTTATGTGAGCAGAGACTGCAGGCCTAGGCACAAAAGGCCAATGACTTACGATACGAGCCCCTAGAAACTTTTGAAATTAACGTGTATGTGCCCTATTTTGCAGCTAAAGAGGCTTGGAAATGAAGAGAGGAAAAAAAGAGCGAAGCTTACAATGTAGGTTAAAATAGCAACAGATGATTTAAGATCTTTCTTCGATGGCTTTAATAAGACTAAAAACTCTAGTATTGTATTGGGAAAAAAAAGGAAATCTTGAAATAGTTTCCCATATGAAAAATAAAATCTTTACAGTCAGAGGCAAGTGAACTGGAAAGACTAAGAAAATAGAAAGACAAATAAGATAGGTAAAGCTTAAACATATTCAGCATGAACAGATGCTGAAATATGATTTTCATATTTCATGTCTGAATGCAGGAAAAAAATAAATGAAGTCTGGTTTAGAGTACTATCAGCTACACTACTATGGAAATCAAAGACTACACATCAAAGAGAAATAAAATGAACCATATATTTTACATGACAATACATCTCTTATTCAGTTGATACTCTGCATGTGGCTCCTATAAACTAGCTGTCTCCACTGGCTACTCTAAATTAATTCATAACATCAAGAAAAATATGCACAGTCTAGACCTAAATAATCAAAATATAAATAAGCCTCAGATTTGTAAACCGTATGATCCTAATACATAGGAGCATTTCAGAAGGTAATCCATGTCCAAATCTAATTACAGAAATATCAATAATATACTCTACACTAAGCTCTAGTTTTCTTTTAAGAGCAAATATCATAAGCTTACATGGAGACTATAAACTTTTAAAAAGTAAACATACATTTTTGCCAAAGAATGCAAAACTGCAATTGACCTTTACCTTAACATTGGGGTTTTTTAAGGCAAATCCTCTGTACCATCCTGCGAAGAAAGAACATTTCACTTTTAAGAGTATGCAAATAATTTCCATATGTAAAACAGATTTCATCTTTCCTTTTTGGACAGATATGACAATTACACAGTGCTGTCAGACTGCACTCATTTAAAAGACTTTCCCTACAAGGAAATGTATCTTGTTTAAACCAGCTCATATTCAGATGGCTTAATTCACCCAATTTCAGGAATTACTCTTTAACCCTGTATCCCCAAATGCTTTTAACAATGTAACCCAGGTACATTTTACACTTAGACACCACATGAGACAAAAGGGAAATGCTTTCATATTCACTGTAAACACTTACAAACCATTTTTGGACTTCATGTTCTAAATCTATCAACCACATTGCTATACAAAATTCATAATAACCCTGATTCAAAAGAACAGATCCTATGCCTTCCATAAGAAAATTTCCTACAAGGTTAACAGTAAATAATACTGATATGAAGCCAAAAAATAGCTATATAATCCTAAATGATCAAAAAAATCATATTAACAGACAAGCCCTAGGTTGCCTACTAAGAAGGCAAATTATGAAAAAAATGCAACTTTATTTCTCCTGCACTAGTAACAGACCTTTGCTAAAATCCTATTAGTATTCTCTACCTCAGAACAGAGGCAGAAGAGAATGTTTACACTGCTTTAAGATTTAAACTTATGACTTTGAATTCATTTGAAAGGGTCTTGAAGGCAGCCAGGCTTCCCTTGGAAATACCAAGAAAGCAGAAGAATCACAAAGAGAACTCCTTGCTGTTTTAACTGTTACCCTCTATGAATGCTTATTAAAGAGATTAAATAAAAAGAATGAACTGCAAATTAATTATTAGAGGAATTAGAGCTCATGGGAATTGTGGGAAAAAAAAAAAAAAAAAAAAGAAGAGGCCAGAATGTGTTATATTATTGATTTAAAAAATTGTTAATTTAAGAAAATAAATGAATAGTAATGGGGTTCAAATCAACGGTATACAAAACTTCATTATCACTGGAATTCCAACCTGTGAACTCACCATCACATTTCTCTAATATCTGAACGGTGTCTCCAATCTCCAGTGGTAGGCCATGTGGGACTGTCCCTCGAAAACCAGCTATTACTGAAAAAGATATTAAAAGTTTCAATTATTTACAATATTAAAATACAAATTATTATTCCTCTTGTTAACAAAAATAGCATATTAACAGGGCAAGTTAAGTGTTAGAACAAACAGACTTCCTGAAATTTAATAAGCTGTAGAAAGAATCAGAGGTTAAGCCACTGTTACGAACAGAAAATTTAAATTACAGGACTTGGAAAAAACCCAAAACTCTTACAGATATACTATAGATGAATAGAAAGCTTGTACTGGAGAACAGTGTTAGCTAGACCATAACTACCCTGAAGGACAGAAACTGTTTTATTCCAAATGCTCACACTAACACATATCAGGCCTCAGAATTTTGCAAGCTGAAAGCGCCAATATTTTTGTTGCCATCTTTACCACCCACACACCACAAAGGGCAAAGCTTATTTCACATTTGCTTAATGGATGCTATAGACCTGACACCCCACATAATCCCAAATGAGAGGAAATGGTTAGGGGGTGGAGACCAGTAAAGCGTGCTGTTCACTAACACGTTAAGTGCACACACAGTCTCCCCTGCAGCCTCCCCGAAGCCAGTGACACCCAGGTCATGAGCTCAGGCTGGGACAAGGGCTATGGAAATGGGCTTCCCTTGCTGCAGATAAAACATGCCTCAAATAAAATGTCCACCAGAGCAGTGATGTTCCTAAATACTTACAATGGTCAAATTTTAGTGCTAAAAAAATAGCCAGCTATTTTTTTCACTCAGAACCAAAATATAATTCTCAAAAGCCATTCAAAATGCTCGCTCCTACAAATGCTAAAAATCCATTAACATACCAGATAGCTATTCAGCCCTGTGTTTACTATATTTGAAATATAATTGAATTAAAATATGGCCTAATTCAGGCCATGAGACCAAGCCATAGTGATTTTGATTCCCTGTATTGTGATATTGTTTTGGAGCTTAATTTTGAAGTTGAAAATGGCCTTCTACCCCTATCAGCAGGGCGATGCATGAAATTACTTAGTGGCCTAACAGCAATCTTGCTGCTACCGCCTATCTATCCATCTAGATAGGAAACCCCAAATCTCACAGCAAAGTAAAAAAACCCACTAACTCAGAGGTGTGAGAACAAATCTTCACATGTAAAAGCCAAAGAGAAACCCCATGGGTGCAGATAGGCATATCAAGTAGCTACTCTTCCACCGAAAGACCTGCAAGATTTTGAGTCCCAGCAACCCATTTTGGCGGGTCTTGCCTGCTGTCAGAGGTCTCTCCCGCCCAAGGCAGACACAGTATAAGCTGTCACCCACCACCTGGGCTCGTCACATTGTTCGTCAAAGGCAGCAGGACAGATTAGCTGTCAGCAACCGCAAAAACTGAAAATTCATGTGTGACTCTTTGCCAGAAAGTTCCAGATTTTAAGAGTAAACCAAATACTATAGGATGGCATGTATAAAAATGTGCAAAAAGTACATTTTTGCCAAATCTTTATTCAGAATCCGAAGGCTTCAATACTCACTGAATACAATCATCACTTCAATCAGCGCTAAATCATCACTGTGCTTAACCCATGGCCTGTCTTTATCATTTTGAAAAAAGCCTGTGAGATTATGTGCCCGGTCAGTCCCTAGGAGTTTGATGTAACATGTGACACCCCCCCTTGCCCTGGGCACGTGTACTGAATCAATCTCTATTCCTTTTGGTGCTCCTCCTACTCTCCAAGGTATTTACACAGAACTAAAATACCCTGAGATAAGCATTATGAAATAAAAAGAGCCACCATTAAGGGGGTTAGTTGCAAGACAGCATTTGTACACTGAAAAAGTTTGTCTAAGGGTTGAAAAATGACAATTATTTCCATTATTTCTTATACAAAGATCTAAAAATTAAAACAGCTTATTAACTATGAACATGTTAAAATAATAATAAAAAAACCCCACCTCCCTGAATATCAATACAATTTATATCTAAATTCCTCTGTGGCATTGGAATGACAGGAGTCATTCTGGTCACCCTTCTAGCTTGTAAGAAGCAAAACTGAATTATGAAGCCTGCCAAAATAGCACCTACAGCCACTGAAATAAAATTAAGGAATTAACAGAAGCAGCATGCAAAACCAAACCAAACTCTTGTGTGTTATTACACCTCTGAGATGTCTTATTTTTAAACTCCATGAGATAAAAAGAATGACAGTAATTTTCTCCTTAAGAGCCAATATATCCTGTCACATTGTTATGATCTGACTTTGCTGTGACATTCAGTTTTTATGACTTAAGTTACTAGATCTGTTAGAGAAATCTTTTTTTGTTTTGTTTTGTTTTTTAAGAGAAGTTTAAAAAAAAAACTTTTAGGACAAAAAAAGTTTGAAATCTGACACAGCATAGAAAATAGCTAGAATTCGTTTTAGAGCACGTATGGAAGAAGAAAATTATACCCTGGAATATCTTCTAGAAAGATACCCTGCAGAGTACCAGAAAAAGAAAGAAACAGGGGCATCACCTGTACCACTGTGCCAGCACATTCACACAATCCACCCGCAAAACTCTGCCTGGATTCTTGCAGAGGTCTTGCAGAGAGGTCAGGCTCAAAACAGGCAGCCCGGGGTCTTTAGCAATGCCACTCAAAACAAAAAGCGCACTGCAGAGCGGCAGAGAATGTAACGCAAAGCACAGGAATCCAGAGACAAACTTCTCACACAAATGCGTACTTGCCTAACTTTCTACTAATCAAGTCATGTTACAGAATTGGAGACAACGAGACAGAGGGTGGCTATTTTTTTAGTTTATCTGTAGAGTATGTAAGTATGCTACAGCGAGGATAACGATGATGTCATGGAAAGAGGTAGTTACAGTTCCACCAGAGAAGATCCCAGGGTTCAACGGTTCAGCTCAGACACAGGGTTCTTAACCAAGCTATGACATAAATTTGATGTAGTGAACCTCCTGCCCTTTCCTCCAATGACCACGTTGCTCTGCAACACTTTGCAGATGCTCCTTAATTCTTTCTCCTAGTAGTAGTAACTATGTAATTAATTACTCTGCAGTGATTGTGGCTTAAAGTGTTCTCACCCTAACTTGAGAGCAGTACACATTTA
Organism: Gorsachius magnificus; assembly: GCA_034008185.1. Classification (NCBI taxonomy): domain Eukaryota; kingdom Metazoa; phylum Chordata; class Aves; order Pelecaniformes; family Ardeidae; genus Gorsachius; species Gorsachius magnificus. The sequence goes on from CM067081.1 coordinate 187,897,161, forward strand.
TCATACTCATAGAACTGGACTTTTTATATATACAGCATACACCAAGCCACGTGCATCAAATATGCCCTGTTTTCATTCTTGTAACAACAGTAGCTGGTGTGGTTATCACCTTCCCTCACTTCCATTGCAAGTGGATAGCAGAGACCTTAGATAAAGAGGACAGACAGAAGAAGAGAAATCCACTCTAAATATAGCTCTCCTACAATATCTGCAGTCTCTGCAGATGCGGTGTCCACATGCGTGTCCCCAGGAAGCTAAGTATCAAAAGCGCTTACATCTAGGTACATTTTTTTTGTCATTGTAGTACCTGAAGGTCACATAAATGTTCTGTTTGTGTTTCAAGCACAGGCATAGTGATTGATGCCCTCTTCAATCACCTCTCAGCCGCGGGAGAAATGCGGAACTCCACAATAAAAGTTTGTAGGAGGATATATTCTCAGAAGTGGTATAGAAACTGAGTTCAAATACAGCAGCCAGTTGGCATTATTAAATATCTTCTTGCTGCCAAACGGTACTCAGAGGATAAGAAAGCAAGACAACAACACAGGACACAAAAACCTAATCCATACAAAAGGTGAAATCATATGGTGAGAAGTACAGTAACATGCAATATTAAAGCAGCTTTGGGTTTAATGCCAAGCTTAAAATTTTTAGAGTATTGCAGGTGTAATGAATCCCAAGTTATGAAACAACCCATTTCCATGAGAACTATGGAGAGATAATCAGTAAGAGAAGAACCTTTATGAGATAACCAATTAAGTTAGCTGTCTGTGATTAAGTGCTAAAATTAGTCAAATGTGATAATATTTTCTTAATATTCTTCTACATTTCATTATGAGAGTCAGTTCAACCAAGAATATGGCATAAGAGCTTACAAGTCATTCTTTCTATGTGCTTCACAAAGTTTTTTGTTACAAGGACATGTGTGAATAATTGGAAAGAGTTTTCCCTTACCTTGTTATCAGACCACCACTGCAATTAGGAAAAAGAAGAAAGAGAAGGAATAATCTGATGGACCCTCTTACGTTCAGCTTCTCAAAAGAAACTTCATCTTTCTGCTCTCATCCAGATCACTGCCTGTCTGTGCTCATTGTTGGACAGTTTTAAGACCCTGGTGTATAAAAAGATCAATCCAAGCCCAAGGTCTTAATTAAAGCTGAAACTAAGTTTTTTGGTGCAGGAATTCACCTTCTGCTCATCTAGAGCACAGATAGCATTGCTCTTCTAAAAAATAAAACAAGATTCTTTTTCTACTTGCAACTAGTGCATTCAAATCTTACATGTGAATTAGCATTATAAAGATGCATTTAAGCCTCACCAAGAGCATGCTGGGTTTCATGGCTGGCTTGACTTTTTCTTTAGAAGATGAAAACATCTCCCCACAAAGGGTGCAATGTGACATGGTGCTCAAGATGCTCAACACTATGAAAGGAGACACACAATACACTGCAGTTCCTGGCTGCGTAGCAGGGCGTACACCCCCACTTAGAAAAGAACCAGCAGCAATAGAAGCAACATCTACAGCATCCACGAATACCTCAAAAATGAACATTTGTACCACAAAAACAGACTCAGGTTTCACATAATAAAAACCAGTCCTTCAACTGAAGAAACAGGAGGGGGGGAAAGGATGTAAGGTAGAAAAATGTAAATTACTTTAATAATTAGTTGGCCATATTGTGCATGCTAAATGCTGGGGTAAAAAATAGACTCCAGTTCAATGCCCTAAGTCATGATGCCCCAACTACCAGCGGTAGCATATGAGCCACACAGAAATGTGGCAGAAACACACTGAAAAATAACAGATTTGGAGGGTGGGAACACTGTGTCAGAGGGACTGGTTTTGACAGGGAGCAAGATGCTCTGATAGAAAAGGAACTGATTAGCTGGTAACAGGGGTGGGTGGCCCACTTCAAAGTTTTGCTTGGGGTTATATTCTTAAAATTTTTATGCCTGAAGTAACTGGAGATCTGCACATAAGAACTAATGAGGCAAACATTGTTGTTCCTTTCCTCCTAACAGATGACCAGAAGCTATTATTGATTCCAGATATTATCTGCTATAATTGAAATTGGTGACAGAAGCAATTTTTAAAGTTTTTATTCTGCACTTTTTCACCAGATTGAGACTTTTGGGTAAAACCATTTCAAGGGGTTTATTTTCTATTCAGCAGTTGAAAAAATAACCAAAAAAGCTGTAATAAATGAAATCAGGGTGCTTCTAACATTATGAAGTCATTATATCCATTAAAACAATTATTTACTGTCACATTTTTTTTATGATGGAAAATTGAGCTTGGTTTTATGCAGTTTTTTAGCTGATTAGTAATGATGTGTATATATTACCTTTGAGGAAGGCTCTGATTCAGTGGTCTTTATTGCAGGAACATAAAAAACTATCCTTTGATATGTACTTATGGATAGTAAATACAACAGACATGCAGCACTGTAAACAGCTGCAGAAAATGCAACATTAGAGAGAGCACATCATCAGGACAGCCTTTAAAAAAAAATCATACCAATGACTCTGCCCAGGATACTGTTTGTAAATTCTGAAGCTACTGACCACTGGCAAGCAATGCAAGCTTCAAGTGGTACAGCTCTAAGGATTCTGTGGCACAGGGGTCATCCTGAGACAGACATGGTATTTCTGTGCTCAAACACCATCGATGGATTTTTCTTCTATGAATTTGCCTCATGAGGCTTTACATACATCATAACGTCAGTGTCCACAAACTCACAGTAAGCTTTCCAGTTTAAATATGCTTCATGGAAAAAAAAGTCTTCCTTTCGTTTTACAGTGCCACTTAGAATTTCATTTCAAATCCCCTTGTTCTTGTGGGAAAGTTGAATAAGCAATTTCTTGTCACCCTCTCTGCTGTACCTTAGCTGTACCTTTTCCAGGATGAAGCTTCTTCTCCTCAAATGAAGCTGAAGAACCTTTTTAGATTTCTAAATAGGCAGAGCTTTTAGAAGCATAAACACACCGAGGCATATAACTTTGCTAATGCAGAATGTCCAAAGCTTACTGTAAAAGGCCATCACTTGCACTAAGCTTTCCCTACATATGAATTGATCTGGAGGGAGTGGCACGATAGCACAGCTACACGCTCATGCTTCCAACACATGAGTTAATTTGGGCATCTGTTCAATAATGCACTGCGCTGCCTACAGATACCCTAGGAGGCTTCCTCCAAACCAGAACCAAGCTAATGAAGACAGTGAGAGAAAAGGGGGGGGGGGGGGGGGGGGGGGGAAGGGGGAATCAATCTAATCTCCTTTCAATAAACACAATATATATGAATGTTAGTTTCAATAACAGAAGTGATCCTTAAATCTCTTGCAGATTACTGAGGATAAACACTCCACTCTCAAATTTACACAGAAATGAAACAATGTGAGTTCTCTCGCCTGTATATGTACACCACAATTAAAAGGATCAAACGCATAGCTCAGATGATGACAGTCCAGGACTCCTGAGCCACATGTGGCTATTGAACATCTCAAGTGCTGCTCATGTGCAGCAGTCAATTGCTCTTAAGAGATGAGTGCTCGCATGGAATTTTCCTAATAACATTTATTGAACAGCTATTCATGAAAATACCTCAAGGCACATAAAAAATCATCAAAAAAGTTTGTACCAGTGTCCAAGCATTGAAAAGACTATATAAAGTAGAATACTTAAACACAACTGTTCTGTACTTGTCTGAAAACCAAAACCAAACCATCTGGAATTCCTGCTGCTAATAGCACCAGCTACCTATACAGATAAGGGAAACGCCAAGTCTGAAATAGACAAAGGACACAGAGCTGCAGCAGACGGTATTCCCTCCTGGGCTGGTCTCAACATTTGAATTCAGCAAGGTAATCACTTTCAAATCCCCGATTATAATGCTGCCGAAGCCCAGAGGAGAATTCTAACACAGATAATAAGTTTAGTGTGACTGTCTGAACATTTGTCAAGCTCTCCTCATCCCACATCTCAGCTACAGGCAGGATCCTTATCATCTCTGATAATAGCTTGATTGGTTCTCCCAATACCCACAAACACTTTGCTAACTCTTTCTTTCCTTTGGGTACCCTAGCTATTAGGCACTAAATCTTAGGACAGAGCACTGAAAATAACAAGTCATGGCACCTATTTGCTGTTGAGAATGGCTGCCAATCTAGAGCACCAAAACTGGAATAATTCAGCATGTACCACCAGGGTCCCTGTAGGACCCTGCAGGTATGAGATTTCATTCAAGGTTCCTCTTCTATCATATAGTTAGTTAAGCCCTTTATATTTCCTGAAGCCCTTCTGCATCTTATTATGTCTACATCTTGACCCTGCTAAGAGCAATGTCTTGATTTGCATTAGTTCTGGAACTAGGAATTTAAAAGTAAAAAGAAAATAAAACAAACAGGTCTTCACGAGACTAGAAAACCTAGTACCCATTGGAGTCTAAGAATAGACGATACAGCTCCTCCCTACAAATTTGCTCAGGAGTCTCCTCTACAGAGAAAGAATGTCAATGTAAAACCTGTCAGAGGCATTACGGTAGAAGGCGAGGTGGACTCAGTACAATCAGGTATAGATTTCATGCATTCAATCAAATTGTAATAAAGGAACTAATGTACATGAAGTTCAACCAGCTGGACTCACAGCTCTCCAATGTATAACTACAGATGCAGTATCGATGCACTAAGACTGCCATCTGGAACCGTAAGTGTGGATGAAGGGTCATTTTCCTCCATTACCTGGAAACAGCAACAGCTTAAAAATCCAGCCAGTAGAAAGGAGTCAGTGGAAAAAAGTAGGTTACGTTAAGATGACACTATCTATAAGAACAGCCTCTTCTAGTTAAAAATAACTACGTTATTCACTATGATTTTTAGTAAGACTAAGTATTCCAAAGTTCTAAGTGCTTTCAAACTTTGTTAAGTAATTGCCTTAATTTTTAATAGCATGATCAAGGAGAAAAGCTATGGCTATTTAACTTTAACTTGAAAAAGCCTCCGTGTTTGTTCACAGCCTTTGGGGAACCAAACTTTCTGGTTAAAATCAAATAAACCACCAGGGGGTTTTGTAACTTCCTGTAAGTATCAGGTATGGTAATGATGGGAGGTTAATGTATTCACAGCACAAGTGCATCATCTGAGGTGCCTCGAAGCCAACAAAGCCCTGTGATCGCAGATACTAGATCTCATGGTAACTCTTCAGTGCACTTTGGACCTCATTAGAGCATGAGGTGGTGCTCACCAAAGCCTTCAAAAAGTTAAATTCAAGAGACGCAAAGTTCTACATGATTTCAAATCCAGATCCATGGTGATACTTTTGTATATGCCGGAAAGTTCACTGGCTACCTGTCATACCCCTACAAAGCCAGCAGAAATTGAACAGGAAAATTAAATGCCTCACATAATTATAGACACAGGAGATATCTCCCAGAAAACACTTAAACTTTTTCAGAATAATACAAAGACAGTTATTTTAAAGAAGGCCTTGAATAGATGAGTACGTCCTTACAATTTCATGCTGACCTAGTGCAAGAACACTGGGTATGATTCAAAGTCTAAAGACCACACATTTCCCCATTCTTTCCTCCCCAAGAGCACTGTAGTACAACAAGCTGCTCCAAACTTGGGGGGCATAATTTCACAGCCTTTAACAAACTGCAGGTAGCACCGTGCAAACCCATGCTCAGAAGAGCTGTAGTCTTGTGAACTGCAAAGAAAACAAGACTGCTGTGCAACCTGCAGCATTACTCTCCTCCCCACCTAGCAGAGCTGCCCAAGGGGAACACAATTAGATAACAGTACAGTAGCTGAGAAACTCCATGCGTTTGGTATCAAAGAGTCCAGCAAATGAGACTGGTTCCCCCTTAGTATTTCACTGTTTACTCCCATTCAAGTAACAAATAGCACTCAAGGAAGCCAAGGCAGGCAGAGCATAAGTTTTCTTCCCTAATGCAAAAGAGACAGAGCACCCATCTTCCACCATACAATTTTTCTAACAAACAGGTCCATAAAATGACCTTATAGATGAAACACTGTCCAGTTTTCTTCTATTTCCTTTGAAAGAGCAGAGTTTAACTCTGTACTTGACCTGCCATCGGTGGAAGACAATAAAAAACATCACTGGAAAAACAGTGGAACTCCCAACCCCAGCCCCCCCACACACACACACTTAATACATCCTGCAATTTTCAATGCCATTACTTTTTAGCTTGTCTGGTATCATTATATTTCAGGTGAGTTTTAGTCTCCTGGTAATCTGTATTGCTCTGACATTCAACCATTTCATTATTAATTTAAGTATTTTCATTTTCCCACTATAAGTTCTGTTTATTTTGACTTTAACCTACCTGCAATGTTCTCTTTAGCATTTTATGACTCGAAAAATTATTCTGCTTTTGTAAGCTATGAGCCTTATCCACAGTGCTACTTAAAATGCACATTAAATGTCAATTTTTTTCTGCACATCAAAAATTATTGGAATATGGTTTTAATGATGAGCAGTCATTTCTCCAGTAATGAAACAAAACCCCTACCAACGTATACAATAAGAAGATTGTGCAATTTAGCTAACATTAAAAGTAAACTGTAATTGTGAGCTTCTGTAGGCTGTTCTATAGGTCAGCCAAATCTCTGTAGATAAGAACTTTGTATCAGAAAACCTCTTGAGAGACAGAACAGTTTGGCAAGGTGTGGAAGTAAGTGCAGCTACAGAAGACTGATTACAAATCACAAGTACCCTACATGTTTTTTATCTTAAATGAGGCAGAACTTCCTTGATCTGGTGTAATTGAGAAGCGTTTCAAATACGCTGGAATACAGCTATCAGGACTAGTAAAGCAAAACTACTTTCTCCTGTGAAAATCCTCAGAGACTGCTGAACGCAAGTTTAAACATCCCACTTGGCTCTAAGCTGGTTTATTAGGTTTAATGGTCGAAAATAACCACTGCACTTTTCAGCCTGATTTCAATAGCTGACCTAGCAGAATTCAGCGTATTTAGCCCTGCAAAGTTTCATCACTAATCCATAATCTCCGTAAAATTAAAACTTCAGCGATATTTAACATAATCCCACAAGTATCTTAAAATGTATGACCAAACAGAAATTTAACAAGTGCATATACTTTTTTCCTAATCAAAGCTCTGGAAAATAAAAAAGAAATCCCCTAGATGTCTACTTTTAACAGTATCTCTTGTGGTGTTACAGTCCACTTTCAGAAGTGCAACTGTACCATCCTCTTGAAAAATCAGAACCTTCTGCTCACGCTTGCTTAAGAACAGTGCCTGTTACTCCAAAATCAAGGGTACAGAGAGTTTAGGTTCTGTTGGCGGCTGTTTATATAAAAGCATGAGAAAAATTTATCTAAAAAGTATATCCAAACAATTAGGATAATGAAGATTGCTGACGAGGGGGCGATTGTTCTGTTTGATGTGATGGGGGGAAGGAAGTGTATGAGCAAACAGTCCTCTTTAAATGTTTATATTGAGATTCATTGCTGCATCTGAACACTTATCTTTTTATGTATAAGTACTTCAAGAGACAAGATGATTCTTTTGTTTTTTAACACCTGGGGAGAGTCACTAAAAATAACTGCCTTTGTAACAGTTCCCTCCTTACCCCTTCCTCTGGATTTGACACAGAAGCCTAGGAATACATTTGGGATACCACAGGTCCAGGAAAGCATGGAAAACAGTGATGTATTTCTAAGAAATCAGTACTGGGAGGCACACGTTCTCATCCTGCACCAAGAAATACTTCCTGAGTGAAACTAGTCAAAGTCTGGACAAGCAGCTGGGCAGTGGGAGGCAAACCAGACACAGGTACTTCCTTTCTTTTAGTATTACGGAGCTTTCCCATCCTTCTCCAGATGAAAGAACCTACAGGACTCTTTCCTGAAACTCTTAAAAAAACCCCACAAGAAGTAAAAACTCTATTAAGAAAAACGAGCAGACACAGGTAAAAAGACTTGTGCCAGCCCAGTGTCTGCCAGCGGGTTAGGAACAAAGCTGAAATAAGCTAACTCAAATCAACCAGATTTGCAATCTATCCACTTGGCTGCTGTCCATGCCATTAAGCCACATTACGTATTCGTTGAGAGAAGGGGCTAAGGGAATCTTAGTAGATAAGATGTTGCATAATAGTCTAGATCCCTGTGTAGCCCAGAGAATCAAATTGATAGATAGTGCTCAAATGTTTTGCTAACTATTGTGCGAACTAACTGACGCAGGAAGATTTGCGTCTCCTTACGAAGGACAGTTCTTGATAAGAACACCCTGCAGTTTGGGCAAGAGCAAAGAAGCAACTGAGTCTGCGCAAGAACAAGGGGTTACTAGCGGTGACGAAGAGGAGCCATCAGCCTTCATCCCCACGACCCCTGACGACCACCACAAGGAGGCACTGAGCAAGCGCAGTCGGGAGGGACTTATGGAAATGACCTCATGAAACTAATTTTAATACGAAGCGGGGACAGGTTATGCCTATGTATAGGCATATTGGGAAACTTCATGCATATGTAACACTTTGCTACATATAAACAGGACAAGTTGCCGCGTGGAGGTGCACACGACTTTGGTGGGACTACCCCCCGTGCTGCCCAGCGCTGAATAGACATACCTACTTTACAGTCTTACAGACTGTGGAGTCTGTGATGTGTATGCCATTGTTTTGCGCTGAACCGAGGTACAAAACAGACTTAAAGGAAAAGAAGCTGCCAAACTTCACTTGAAAGGGGCACGGATGAGGCAGGGAAGGAAGGGAAATTCAAGTCAAGGCATAACCAGCAGCAAAGAGCAGAGCCTCCTCCCAGGAGGCTGCTGCCCTGGAAGGGACCACTCCCAGGGAGGGGCAGCAAACAAGCAGCAGCTCCAGGGCTAGACTTGGCCACAGTGTCACAATTCATCAAGAGGGCCATCACATCACATACAGCTGATATAATTATGATGCTAATTTAAAATCATTCATTTTCTTAAATACTGGGGTGGGGTGTGCGGGGGGTGTCCCTAGAATTAGTAGGGGGATCCAGAGTAACAAAGGCCTCATGGGATTTATCCAGCATCTGAGGCAAGGAGAGGACAAAGCTCTACTTTCCTCCCATCCTTGAAAAGCCCTTCAGAAACAAAAATATGAAAGTCAAGCAGAAGAGCCCTCGCAAAAGAGATTCTACAAATAAATAAATTTTATGCAAATGAACATTTACTAAGTGATAAACCACAGTGATCATACCTTTGGTTGTTACGTGTGTGGTTAAACAAATTATTTGGTCAGGTAGTAGAGCATGAATGGATTTTTTCCATTGCACAGACATTAAAAATTTTATTTTTAGCATCTACCTTCAGAAATTCGTTCCCAATTTACTGGACTTTTGGCTTTTTGTTTGAATACCCTTAGAAAGGACATATTAATTCAGGAATAAATCACTGAGACCTTACCACTGTCGATTATGTAAACCAAAACAATAATTACATATGTGACGGTACCATAAAGTATCTTGTCAGTGTCCTGCAGTTAATGCACAAAATTGCACTGTCCACAGAGAAAATAAAGACAGGTTGTGGCAAATTACCCTGGGAATTCCTGATATGAGGTTTTCCTCTCTGCTATGAACACTTAACAGCTCAGAAAGCAATTTATTCCTTAAATAAATGTTGATAAAAATAATTCACCACAATTAAATACCCAGTTTTCTTCTTTCAAAGACCACGTCACAGCTGTATGGTGCTGCAGGAAAAAAGCAGTATTGCCCAACAGCAATGATGGTGCTCAGGAATCCAGTAGGCAAAAAAACAAGTGAAGAAACCACAGTTCCCACCAATCTAGCCTAAGAAAAAATTTCTTTCAGAGTCTGGCAGTAACATTATCCACAGAACCAAGAACAAGACGCACCAAGCAGATAAGTCAGAGTTTTTATCTGCATCAAGAATGTAGGATAGAGTAGAGGATGTCCATCTCAAAGGTGAGTGCTTCAGATAATGGCTGCAGCTGCCACCATGACATTAAACAAGCAAACAGAAAACCTACAGTTAAGGTATAAGCAAACTGAGTCAGCTTCTGGCAAGTGGCACAGGCTAACCAATGCATAGTACATTCAAAGCTCTGAAGCATATAGAAAACCAACTGCTGCAGTACTCACAAGTCCTACCACTATCAAAATCCATGGTAAAGACCCCACTTGCACAAAATTCTCTTCCACATTTTTGGAATAAATGGAACAAGAAGAACTAGAACAGGTTCTAGAGAAAGACAGGAAAGCTTATCAGGGGCATGCATCATCTTCCACTGCAGTAACAAACTGAGCTTGGAAAAGAGATCTAACTGACAAGATATTACAGAGGTATGCAAATCACAAACCTTATGGGAAAATTAATATGGAATTATTATCTGTCGTGGTTTAACCCGGCTGGCAACTAAGCACCACGCAGCCGCTCGCTCACTCCCCCCCCCCCCCCTCAGTGGGATGGGGGAGAGAATCGGGAAGGGGAAAAAGGTTAGAGCCGAGGGCTGAGATAAAGGCAGTTTAATGAGAGAAAATAATAATAATAGTAATAATGAGAATGATAACAAAATATACAGAATATAGAAAACGAATGATGCACAATGCAATTGCTCAGCACCCGCCGACCGATGCCCAGCCCGTCCCGAGCAGCGATCAGTACCCGAGCGACCGACCGACCCACCAACCCCCCCGAGCATGACGTTATATGGTATGGAATAGCTCTTTGGACAGTTTGGGTCCTAGCTGTGCTGTACTCCCAGCTTGTTATGCACCTGGCCGAGCAGGAGAAGCTCAAAAAGTCCTTGAGCAGTCTGAGCACTACTTGGCAACAACTAAAAACATCAGCGTGTTATCAACATTCTTCTAGCACTAAATCCAAAGCACAGCACTATGCTAGCTTCTGTGAAGAAAATTAACTCTATCCCAGCCGAAACCAGGACATTATCCCATTCTCCTCAAAGCATAACAACTTTAAGGAACGAAGGTCCAACAGCTGGTTTGAAATGAACCAAATAATATTTTCACAAAGGCATAATCAAGTTATGGAACATCATTGTCACAGAACTCTGTGAAGAACAAAAATAGGAGAAGTTATAAAGAGGGTTTACAGATATAGGAGGACTTAAGTACAACAGTCCTAATGCACCTTTTGGCTTTGGAAGTCTCTAAAAACTATGGCTGAATCTGTACTGTCCTTATTTCTTACACACTTTCCCAGCAGATGATTAACAGACAGGTAAGAGACATCTGTGGCTTGATCCAGCTTGACAGTTGTTCAGTTCCTATACTCCACCAAGCAGTTTCCAATATCAACTTTAGCTTAAGTAGCAAAATACAGGTGGTGAAATTAGTAAGTTAGATGATCAGTAGATTGCAAGGATGTTTTTAAAATTGAATGAAACAAGCCCTTAGGACTGACATGATGAATATCATGTGGCACATCTACTATATGGAGATTTCTTCTTTTTAAACGGAAGAATTTCAAAACCACTGAAAAAAATCAGCTGAGAGCCAAGCCAAACGCTGAATCTGAAGAAGGCTAAGCACAAACATACTTCAAAAACAACAGTATCTTTTATTTAGACTTATCTGGCTTTAAAACAGCTGTATGATTTAGTACTTCTGTATTGTTCCCTTCCCCTCTCTCAAAAAATCATTTGCCTGAGACCTCTGAATATAAGTAGTTGAGATACAAACTGAAATATAGAATCATTAGGAGCACCACACATGAATAATCACTGTTTTGGATATGATTCAGCAGTGGGTTTTGATCCATATCATAATCCTGCTCACTAATTAAAACTATTACAGGTCTGTAAATAAACCCCTAGCCTGTAATGTGTTTATTCTGCCTAAAAGCAAATTGAAAAGACCAAATCAAAGAAAAATGACATTTTATGGAGTAGGAAAGTTATTTGCAACCCAATATACAGTTAAACCTGGGGAAAAAGAGGAAAGTAAGAGGTACACCAAGGCTTGCAACATTGCTTCAACTTTCTTAAACAACTCAAATGTAGTACATTCAACTCATAAAAAATATACAGTTTATTAACTCTAAAATTACCATCCCAATTAAAAGGAATCCCTTTTCCACTTCCCTAGGATTATCTGAAAGGTCAGCCCACAATCACCACTAGGCTGAAAAACACTGAAATTCATTAGTTCCAACCAGCAGCAATGTTAATGCCTATGATAATTACACTCATTAGTGGTTTGGTTACTCCTGTGCCAGAAACAGATACCATTATGTGACCAATATAATCCTACCTAATCCTTGAAGGCTTGCATGTAAACCACTGAAGTGTCACAGAAAGGAAATTATATATGACCAAAACCAGTGAAGTAAAGCGTTACGACTTTTCATACTTGTTGTCTAAAACATATGCAAATTAGACAATTTTATGCTTTCGGTCTCCAAAAGAATGGGAGATGTGGAGCAAACCAAAACAGAATATTCTTGCTGAAGTACATCTTGTGGAATTTGCAGCCTTGATATTTCAGCTGGATTAGACATGAGAAGAGACAAACTACAAATTTTATTTTGAAACACCCTTACCAACACTTCACCTTTTCTGGAAAAAAGTTGGTGTGGTGATTATTAAATTAGATCCATTTATTTTCATCTGCCTATCATTTCTATTTTATTGTTCCAGTTCCTTCCCTTCCTTTCTTCTTTTTAACGATTGAAACAACCACCAACACTGGCACATAGCAAGCAACAACCAGTAAAAGCAGTGATCAAACCGTGATGGATGAATTAGAATTAAAAGTTAAACTGAAAAGATCTTTCATTTGTGCCTTTGTAAAAGCAGCAGAGTAGCACCCAGGACACAGAAAGGGCCTAATGGTAAGTGTGGAGATTGGTCTCTGTTACAAATACTAAACAAATTAATGGAATTATTGTAATGTAGGGCAAGTATATGCCGAATCAAGACTAAAATATCATCTTAATGATTCAACTTTGCTTTGCCCAGGTAGGCTTTTGAACTATGAACGTACTCCATCAGGACTAGGGATTTACATAAAATATTCAGGGTTGACCTGGTTCCATCAACATTAGCCCTATTTAAAACACGTATGGCTAGGACTGGGAAGTGGAACAAGGTGGCAGGACAACGGTGTTCTGGCTTCTATGTTTTAGGGTAGGTTTATTCCCTTTAATGATACTTAAAGTATATTTAATTTATTCCAAAATTATTGAAAAAAAAGGTAACCAAATTATAGCAGAGCAAAACCGGGGCAATTCATGTATTTTATCACATGCCTCCTGAATTTAGGGTAGTACTGAATGAGATGCTTTCCGGTTTTTACTCCTCCCTTGTTAAAAAAAAACAAAACAACTTACTGCCATCTTTGGAAGCATATCTTTTTCAATTTAGAACTTCATACTTAATTCATTTTTTTCAACTATAAAATTATTAATGCTTTCCAAAAATACGGATTATTCATAAACTACAACATAGGACCCATGTAGAGTTACATATTCTAATTTCTAGTGAAGTAGCTTGAAGAATCAGCACAAGTGGCAAAATAGCCACTGCTAGAATCACAGAATCACTTCAGTTGGAAAGGACCCTTAAAATTGAGTCCAACCATAAAATATACTACACTATACCCATATATACTATACTATAACTGTTTATCAGTAGGCTAATTAACTCATGCCTACTCACCACACAAAGGTATCTAATCTTAATTTTGGTATCCAAGAGAGGACTTTCAAGAGTCTCTTTGGTTTCTCTGCAAGACACTACATTCTGCCATACAGCCACAAATACCCAAATGTCAGCGTGGGTTTTGCTTTTCTCGTATTTCTAGAATAACCAAGATGGGAAAAGCAAAGATGCTACCAGACTGTCATAGCTGTGGTGACAAAAAGAATACTCTGGCAATGACTTATGAAATGTTGGTGCAGGACAAATGTTTCCAGTTGGGTTTGCCCTGGAATTCATAATGTAAATCTGACTGCCAGAATGGCCGGTGTGAACCTGTAGCTACAGTATTTTGCCTGATATAACTTAGAAACTTAAAACCATGAAAACAAGACAGTATTCTCTTACATAATTAAAAAACCCAAGCAAACAAACAAACAAAAAAACAAACGACAACCCACAAACAAAAAAAACCCCAACAAACAAACAAAGACAAGAGTCAGAAGAGGAAAATTAATCAAGGACTTAATCAAAGGCTTATGATGAGAAACTGCATATTATTCCCAGTAAAACAAAAGTGGTAATGTAAACGTAAGTGCTAAAACTACTGTAGCCTGCAACACAGAATTCACTGGAATTCTTTAATCTCGTCATAAGACTCTAAAGTAGGTCACAGCAAGCTTAACAAAATTTGACAGAAAGCAAAGACTAAGGGGTAATAGTATGCAAATCACCTTCCTTGCAAAGTTGATACTTCTTCCCCCCCTTGATTTTGACCAAGCCTCAACTACAAAAGGTTCCATTGTCTCTGCAAACAGAGGAATATTTACGTACACACCTTTAAAAATAAGTATTAATGACAAACCATGTGCTTTTAGACCACTTCTAACTGATCTAGAATTCTTTCAGTACTTATTTTTTCTTAAGCAGTGATTTACTGCTGCTCAGTATCATCTTAAATGCTATGATTAGAAAGTATTAAAGAGACTGAATACATTATATAGAAATCTTAGTTCAAAATATACATATATTTATAAACTATTTTTTTTTTAAAAATTACACCCTCAGAACCCAGACTTAATGGAGAATTTAATCTAACTTTTGCACAGAAGTATTTCAGAGAAAATTTCAATTAAATTATGTACCTGTCAAAGGCAAAGAAGAAAAAAAAGGGCTACAAAGATGATTAGGGGACCGGAGCACCTCTCCTATGAGGAAAGGCTGACGGAGCTGAGCTTGTTTAGCCCAAAGAAAAGACTGAGATGGGATCTTCTAAATGCTTAAGAATATCTTACGGGTGGATGTCACAAGGACAGAGCCAAACTCTTTTCAGTGGTGCCCAGCGACAGGACAATGGGGTAATGGGCACAAACTGAAGCATAAGAGGTTTCGGTTGAGCATGAGGAAGAACTTCTTTACTTTGAGAGTGACAGAGCACCGAAACAGGCTGCCCAGGGGGGTTGGGGAGTCTCCTTCTCTGGAGATATTCAAAGGCCGCCTGGACAATGTCCTGTGCAACCTGCTCTAGGTGAACCTGCTTTAGCAGGAGGGTTGGACTAGATGATCTCCAGAGGTCCCTTCCAACCCCACCCATTCCATGATTCTGTGAAATACCAATTATTTCTTTGTGAGCAACATTTGTAAGTAAAATTTATGTAACCATGTCTACCTTAATGTTCAGCACATCCTGAAAATTATGTTTATTGGTAAAACAAAGAAAAAAGAACCCAAGAATGAAAAAAGTCTGCAAAGTATCTGGCTTCCTTACACTACAAACTGTAATCTTGACTTTCAGTACTTAATATGCTTAACACTTAGTAAATTAAATAATTAAGTGAAATTTATCTCTTCCTTATATTCAATGCGTTAACTTGGACATTTAGGATATTAGAACTTCAAAACAGTTCTGCTTTGTCCAAGGGAAAGCCAACACTTGAGGATAAAATATTTCATTTTAAGTAAAATTTTTGCAAGCGGCTCCCAAATCACACTCTTAAATCTGAAAGGTATATTCTGATAGACAGTTATTGTATCTAGAAATTTTATTTCCAGCTCAATGTTTCAGATTTCACCCTGGGAACAGAGCACTGCACTGATGGTATCATCAGTTAAAAGTGAGATGTCACTGCACCAACACTGCACTCAACATAGCATGTTAATCTCAGCTAGATTATTTCCTGGGTATAACAATCTAGAGTAACTCCTGCCAAGCAGCTTTATTTTCTTCTTTTATTTCTTTACACCCTTTTTTTAAAACCAACATTTTCAGGCTTAAGTACTATACACTTGCAGGGCTTTGATATGGTTATGGTAGGGAAAATTCTACTGGATATAATACAGTGACTAGCTGTAACCATGCATCTTAAAATTTGTGTTTTGTTCCCTACATTTGAAGAGCCACAGTACTAGACTCACCTTTATTGTCAATATACAGTCATGTTTTCAGGTGCCTGCTTTGTAATCAAGGTAGCTGTATGTAAGGAAATCTTCCAAACCTAAATCTTCCTTAAGGTACCAGAACAGAACTTCCTAATGCTGCTTAATGAGGCTTTAAATATTCAGTAAATCAAGTGCAACAGTTTTGAGTACCTGTCCATCCATGCCCAGGTTATATCACAAGTGCTTTCTCCATTGCTAAGAGGTTCGTGATGTGTGTTAGCCAACTGGCCTTTGGGAGGGGAATGGGAATCAAGGATCATTACACTTTAATGGCTTCTATCTGTGGAAAACAGACCAAGTTCATTGTAAAGGAAAAACTTCCAAAGCAGAATCATTTTTGTCAATTCTTGCAAATCTTGGTCTCAGGTGGGTGGAGGTGGTGAGACTTGGAAGAAGCAGCAAAACGAAGTGGAAGAATTGAGGAATCTGAGGAAGTTGCAGAAAGGTTCTGTAGGAGAGAGAAAGATGGGAGCTTATTCCCGTACCAGGAAACTCCAAGGAGGTGGACAAAGGGATTGTGTCAATGATTCAAAGTTAATGCGATATGAGGTAGAGGGACACATAAGAAAGAGCTATTCAAAGATTCCAACTTAAGCAAAAGAAACCGGAGAAGCTAGGAAACTGAGGCAGGGAGAAAACGTAAAATCTTTTTATCCATGAGGAATGGAGCAGTTAGGTGGAGAAATATTTTGGAAACATGCATGTTCTTAAATACTTTCAATATCCTTTTAATCTAAAATTTACCTAGACAGGTAACTGTAAACACTCAGTGCCAACAAGGTCAGAACAGCACCTTTTCAGGACAAAGTTCTTCTGAGATCGCAAGTGGTCCCGCCAAATCAGAGATGGCTCCAGGACCTCGCTTTGATTAAAGAATAGCATACAGCTAAACCTCCCTAGCTAAGTGCAGCTGAAACACAAGGTGAGTTTACCATAATCTAAGAAACTCTAAGGCACACTCTCACACTGAAGGGACACCCAACAATGCTAATACAAGCCTAGCAGCGCTCACACAGCTGGATTTTTATATTTATACAGAACTTTGAATCTTAAAAGAAAGGAGAGGTGCTGAATTCAGAGACACTGAAAAAAGCATTCAGTTGTTGGCTTCTCAGATTTCTTTCTTCAGAGGACAGCAGCAAGTGTTTGAGTTTTTTAGGGGTTTTTTCCAATGATGTGGTCATCTGTCCTCAGAGAATGGGACTAAGACCAGAACAATCATTCCACATAAGCCATTAAACAAGTAGTGGATTGCTATCATTTCTGGATTACATTGACCATTTCAAAGGTGAATGCCCTTTCTAACTAGCCATCAGCATCCTTTCCTATTTTAGAGCATTATTTATGTCTCTTATTTAGGCACAGGCCAAAAAAAGGCAGTCAGCATTTCATATTTGACAGTTAAGGACCTCAGTATGAAGTGACTTGATACTAATTACTGTGCATGAAAGCCTCAGTGTTGTGATTTATCACAAAAAAAGCACTGCAATAAACAAAAAAATGGTGATGGAGGGACACCACAAATGTTTGCAACTGCTGATAGTCAATGAACTAGCTAGTATACAGTTGTAGAAAGCTAACATTTAATACGAAACAACACAGTGGCCTACAGGATCTGTATTTACACAAATAGGTGAACTAAGAAGATTAATTCTGGAAAAAACTAATTAGCAGCCAATTTATCACATTGCAACTACCAACCAATTTAACATCCTGAGGGGGTTTCTGACAAGCTAGAAGGGGAAAATTAAAGAAATCCTCTGAAACAGATCTAGGGCAGTATTCTAGGTCAGTATGCAGAGAGCAGCAGTACTGCAGAGGGCTGGGCAGCCTGGCACTGCAATCTCACAGCTGCCAATGGGTGTTGCTGTGGACACAAATCCTGCAAAGGAAGAGCGAGATGGGAAGCCAGCTCTTTCAGCACACTGACCTCAGTGGCAGAACAACCCATCCTCTCTTCTGGGATTTGCTCAAGCTGACCACAAGGCATTAGATTCCCGCATAGACTCATTTTCCCAACCACGGCTGTAATACAAGTGTTATTTTCGATGAAAACTTACATAATCACAGAGATACTGTGATAAACGTGGGCTTTTATTCTTCAACTTGCAGAAAAGTTGTAGCTGAGATCCTCTTCCCCATCAGCAGGAAAGTGCTTGTTAACTTCTGTGAAGGGCTGGGTTTTTTAGCACATCAGTGCCCACAGCCTGGAGGTGGGACAAAGCTCCACTTTGCTTCCTTGAGCCTACCACGATGGACCTCCTGGTCTCATCCTCAGCAGTTATCAGGCTCCTCTGTCCTACTTTACCCCTAGCAGCGGGACTTGGCCGTCTCCCTTCAGAATAGGCAATTACAAAACCAAGGCAAATCAAGTATTCCAGAAAGACAGCCAAGCTAACTGTAGTGTAACTGGCTGTTAGATAGTTTTAGGATACACAAAGGGGAAAAAAAAGAAAACTAACAAAAAACCCCAGCAACCAACACAACCCCCTCCCCCCAAGATTTGCATTAGTATCTCAGTCCCAAAGGATGACAATGTGTTTCTTCAATTACCTCCCCATACCCTTTTTGAAGCATGTGTTCAATAAGTTTGTCATGTTATACTATATTTTAAACTCAAGATGACTGAACCAATTATGCTGCCATAAATATAACTGTCAAAAGTTAGCTAGGCAATCCCAAGCTGTTTTTTTTCCAAACTAAAAAATTGCAATTTACCCTAGGGATCGGGCTAGACATGCCAGAGTAAATTACAAATATCTGTAGCCCAGAATAAACATCCCAGCCACATCCAAACTAGCAATTACAAAATAATTAACTACTTCATTTTAAGGGACAAACATCAACTAGTATCTACAAAGGTATTTATTACTGCCACAAGCCTTCAGTTAAGACATGCCCAAAGAAATGGTTCTGATGTCTAGAACCAGTCAACAGCACAATATGCATAGCACAGGAGGCAAAAGAGTGCTTGGTTTTATGAAAATATATCTGAACAGCTTCAAAAGTTCAGCAAGGAAAAAGAGGAATCTGAACCAATTTCAGCAGTGGCTGCTCATTCACTTAAATGGAGCTCAAAGTGTTTGCTTATCCAGAAATCCGGTGTTTGAACAGCTAGTCAAAAACGTGAGTCTCTAAAAATCACTATTTTTTTCATTCATCTGGCAGACCTGCAACAAAGCATCATTCTTAGTTACTAGACCTGGAACAAACAGTGGAATTCATGTCCACAGTCAAAGCCGCCTATGTGAGATCAAACTACTGAAAGTAGCAAATAAATAAAGCATTTAATATTTTTCAATTATTTTACCAGGTTTTTTGGCTACAACAACAACCGCTTACATATAAATCATGTCTGTGGCTACAGTTTTTCACCCAGCTGTATGACTTTTGAACAAACCTCAAACATTCTGGGAATTTTCCAAATAATTTAAAGTAAGAGACATAAGCATGAGGACATCATAGGCAAAGCAAGTGATTTCTCCTTCCTAATTTCCAGCTTTGGCAATTTTGCCAGTCTCTCTATTTAATTTTGATACTACACCCAGGACCAATCTTCCAAGTCTGGAGACCTAAGCAGGAGATGGAAAGTGAGTGTATACACAAATAAAGAGAAGTTTGAAATTTACTTGCTTACATCTTTCAACAGAAACAGGAGTGGATTACATATTTTGTATTTCACGGCGTATAAACAATAGACATTAAATGTAAGAACGCAGATGTACAGCTCTTCACTCTTGTGCTTAAAGATGGGAGCCTGCCGATAGCACATGGGCCATTCCCTCTGAAGGGCCCAACTGCGTTACCCGCTGGCTCTCTGCACACAGCGTTGCAGCCACTGGTGCTCGCCTCTTGCAGAAGCAAAGCTCCCATAAAATGCAACTGAAAAAGCTTTTAATTCTTCTTTGCTAGATTGACCAGGGTATCCATGGCAAGTTTATACTTCAAATACCTTACATACCTTGCAGTTTCTGGTAAACTATGGTGTAGCTACTGTGGTAACAAGCAATTTAATGCTCTCAGGACCAAAGAAATGGGGAATTCCTCACTTAATAACTACCTTATTCATCAAATACAAAGTTTTTCCACTGTATAACAAAGGACTGAGAAAACAAACACGGGCAGAAACCCGAACTACTTCACTGTATCATTCTTCTCAGGTGTCAAAATCCCCCAACTTCACCAAGAAAACAAGACAGAAACATGAGGTCTGGCAAGAGAACACCATTAAGAGCCCCTAAGAAGCATCACAGTCGCTTAGAAATAGGCAGCTATGATATAGCCTGAAAACCACACACTTCATTATACATGCTATACACCTCCATTACAGCAAGACCTACACAAACACCTAGTACAAACACCTATCAAACATATCTGCAGCAACAGTCAAGAGAGAAAAACTGGGAGGTATAAAGCAGAGTTCAACAAGTGGAAGACCAGTCTGTGCAATTAATATTAACAATTAACAAAGGAACAAAAGCAGACGTTGCCTATTCAAAATCCAAAAGTACAACGAAGTACAAAGGGACTTTCTTCACTTCTTAAAATTTATGAAAGGCTTCTGCAAAACAGCAACAGGGATAAGCGTATTAACTCGAGCCTTAGAAGTTACTGCACACACAGAACAATCGGCTACAAAACTAGAAATATAGAGAGAGCAGCAAACGTTTATCTGCAGGCTAAACATGTAAGTATTGGCCTAGAACAAAAGATTTCTTTTTTAAACAGCTTGACACCACCTCTGTGATTTATTATTTTATTAAGTATGTCTTGCGTTGATAAGGACAGGCTTGCATGCATGTTTTCCACTGGCCACTCTGGCTTTCTGATGACAAATTTTCCCTAGTCTAGAGTTCAGTACTTTTTACTTCTTAAGTCTGATGAAACTTGTTCCTTTCCGTATTCACTTCTAATCCTGTAACGTTATCCCTGAGATGTTTTGAGCATAAATTTCAGTGTGAAAATTGTGAGAAAAGGACCAACAGATGTATTTCATATATCTGCCTCATACTCCGCTGCAAAGCCACCCAGCTCAGGTGAGTGGTGAAATTCAAAACTTTTCAAGTTGCTTCCAAAGCTGTCTTCACATGAAGGAAAAGTTTTATTTCCTTTTTTTTCGCTTCTAATGAGTAAGCGAGATATGCAAATGCACCGAAACTAGATATTACTAAGAAATAGCAGCATTTATACAGTCTGAGGATAACAAGCATTTTTACAAACATTTGGGTAACCACGTGGTACGCCCCCCCTTGAATGAGATTAAGTACCCTTCTCACCACATAGAAAACCAGCAAAATTTAACTTTCCATTCTGGAAACCCATTACTGGTTGGTTTGTGTTTTTGAAAAAGGTACATGCACAGCATTCTAAATGTGTAACTTTCTTGTTCCTTTTTCCTCAGCTAGAAAGTTTAAGTTTCAATTCCAAGTTTGATGACTCATGTAACAAAATTTTAACTGCCACAGTGCATTTAATTTGCATATTCCAGACAACAAGAAAAATGTACGGTTCCTCCAATTTTAATAAGTTCTACATCCTCAGAAAGAAAGATTTTCATCCATATTAAATATTATTACCCCAAACAAAGCCTGGAGCTCTCATCCACTTTCTGTATGTCACATCTTATCAAGAAAAGAACTTTCATTCCTAGAAATGACCTTTGCTCAGGACAAAAAGCTTGAAAGCAGCT
Source organism: Gorsachius magnificus (assembly GCA_034008185.1). Classification (NCBI taxonomy): domain Eukaryota; kingdom Metazoa; phylum Chordata; class Aves; order Pelecaniformes; family Ardeidae; genus Gorsachius; species Gorsachius magnificus. The sequence continues at coordinate 187,918,930 of CM067081.1, forward strand.
ATTCATTATGCTGACAGATTTGTAGAAAAGAAAAAAGTAGAAAAGAAAAATTTGTATCAAGTTTATTCATAATTTACTATGCTATGAGGAGGACTGCAAGTTACTACATTTGTCTTCTACAAAACCAGATACAATTATTTTGCCAGTGTATTAAACTCTATTAAATCACCTGTGAGCTATTTTGTTATGAAAGACTTCTAAAATATTTTTAATTTATCAAACCACTTTTTACAAGTAATTCAAATTATTCCTGGAGGTGAATGAGATTGCATGAATTGGTTTCCAATTTTATTTTAAATATCTGGATAACCCCCAGATTTTCAAGTTATGATCGGCAAGCACCTTTTCTAAAGCACCATCCATGAGTTTGGGTAATGAAACTGTCTTAAAGTTCCCAATTAGTTCTTGTCTTCTCTATCACTTCATATTGTTCCACTAATAAATCTGTAAACAACCATTTAACTTGACTTCTGACCCCGAACAGATTAGATTCACTAATCTAGCCTGCTTCAGTTTTAGCTGTGACATTAGAATTGAACACTACTCTGTCTGAGGGCAAATCACCATTTCAATGTATATGTTTTCCACATTTTTCCTATCTGTTTTCAAAACAGCTGAAGAACGCTATTTGCTTTATATTCCTCTTGAATAGGATATGCAGTCACTAAACCACCAAAATCTGCTGTCATTCTCCCAGCCTCCAAATGAGGGACCCGTAAGTCAGAAAAGTATGTAAGTTGTTATTTTCTTAACATAACTGACTAGTGCAAGTTAATTTATGTGTTTTCTCCCTGGCTTTACAGGTCTGAGACTACAGTAGTAGTACTTCACTGTGTTTTTATTAATGTGAGCAGCAGTGAGCAACCACCACATGCCATATCACCTTACTTGTACAGCCTTCCAATGCATCATGGATAAAAGCACGTAGTGATACTGATTGCAGCATTGTTCCCTTGAGATATCAACTTATTGACTTTATGTCCAGAGGAACTCTGTCTTTGTACCATACAATCATTTTTTAAAATTCATTAGACTTTAGACATAAAATCCATAGTTTTTTTTAAGTCTTTCAAGGCATTAAATTTTAAATTGAATAACCCATAATTCCATTAATCATCTTTTGAAACCTCCTTCTGTATACTTTGGTATTTTTAGGTAGACTGACTCCTAATTTTACAACTATTATCCTAACAAAAACTAATATCTTTGTTATTAATTTCATAAACTATCCTCTAGGTGCAAAACCGAGGTTCAGCTCTGGGATACTACAAGAAAAAAATAATTATGTTTTAACCAAGAATTAGCTTACCAAAACTTTAACCTACCAAAATTAAAAAAAAAAAATAATCAGAAATAACTGTATGCATATTGTTACAGTTTTCCTACTGAAGCGGTTTCTAGAACATCATATTTTAATGTTCCTGAAAAAAACATTCATGACATTGTAGCGTCTGGTAGCATAATCTTTCAAATACACTTTTAACACATATTATGCTATCCTTAAACATAAAAGGAAAACTGCAAAATAAACGTAGCATATTCATTTGCTTACCATCTGTACCAGACTTTGAGTGTCAAGCACGCAGCAAGGCTTTAAATATGATGCTACCAGCAAAGTATTCTTTGCCTTAGTTTCCTTTAGTGATTACTTTTGTCATCATCTTCACAAACTTTTAAAGAGAAGTGCTTGTGGGACATTCAAAGGAGATGGACACATCACATCATTGACTATAGGAGAGGTAATAGAGCTGCAGTTAAAATAGAGGCTAAAGAGAAAAATAAGAGGGAAGAGGTTACAAATGAGAAGAATGGAGGTTGGAAATGTAGGTGAGACAGATTCCTTCTTCCTCCTCCTTTTGAAGTCCTAGATGTTTTCTGTCTGGCTTCTGAGTGGATGTAAGGAAAAACTTTGTCACCGTGGCGCAGTCCAGCAGTGCAAAAGGTTGCTCAGGAAGGTTGTACAGTCTCCCTAACTATAAGTTTTCAAGGCTACCAACTCAACAAAGCGCTGAGTAACCAGGTCTCATCTCACAACTGACACTGATTCAAACAGAAAGCTGGACTTTGAGGTCCCTTCCACCCTGAATGTGCTGTGATTTATTCTGAGTTCTCAAAATGAGTTTGTGACTACAGTTCAGCATGTAAAGAAAGAATAAAAAAAAAAACAAAAAACCAATCTAACAAGTAAATTCTGAAGAGCCCTTTTACTATGTTTACAGCCTGCCTGCCTGTTGTCACGTTCAGAAGCAATGTGAAGGGTAATCTGTTTGATCTTCAAAAGGAGTAAGAAGAATTATTACTGAGCATTCCCACAAAATTCTGTTTCCTTTAAAAGCTATATAACTGCACATTTTGTTCCCAGCTCAGATGAGACTACAGTGAATACAGCTTCTATTTAAATGAAGACAGACTTGTCTAAATAAAGCCTGAAGCTCTTGTGTTTTTCAGAACAAGGTCCTTTGCCTGAGCCCTGCTCTCAGAAAGGGGGATTTCTGATGAACCACTAGAATTAACAGCACTCCCACGTCTTTCTCAAGTACATCTACCTGGCTTGTAGACCCTACTGTTGGTGGCAGTATTGGTATCCAAAATGACAAGGATGTAACAACAGTCTTAACTACTGAAGGCTACCTCAGAAATCATAAAGATATGCCCACACCACCACCACCCTCAAAGTAAAATCAAAATATAAATGGTAAAAAGGTATTCTGTGGAGAAAAAAGTTCAAGATAAACGCTATTTGGATCTGCACATTGCTGCACATACAGCGCAACAAAAGCCAGACATACATTACACATATCAAAGTAGGAAGGCACGATTAAAACTTATGTAATTACAATGGAAGAATAAATGATGACAAGTACATTTGTCATCTGAAACACAGTAGGATAGACTGCAGGTAAAAAATAAATAATGAGGGTCTCCAGAAAATCTTTAAGTTGCATATAAAGACAAAGATAAATAGAAGTAAAAATTCCTAGAAAGTGTGGGTGTGCTTTACATTAGAGAAAAACAAGCATAAGCACAACCTTATTGTGAAAAAAATAGCCCCTAAAACCCAAGGAGGTGGATAAAATCATTGCTGTATTAAAAGTAGAAGACTAAATGACAAACTCTAACAAGCAGCATGCAACAGAGCTAAAACCAGACATCTGGATTCCAGATTTCAGCTTTGCATGACAACCAAACAGAAGCACCTTTCACCTCATTGAGTTATAGTCAGAAGTGCACTGTCTCTCCTGCAAGACTAAAAATTAAAATAAAAGCAACAAAATGAGAGACTGCACATATTACCTTAAGTGGAGGATGGGAGAAAATGCGTGAAAAGAACGCCTATCCCTTAAAAGCCATCAACAGAACCAAAATATCAAACATATACAATGAGCAAAGGTCCTTCACTTTTGCTTTTATCAGATACATGTAAATATTTGCATCTTTTTGGCACTGAGCTGAGTCTGGGAAGTTGGAGAGATTAAAGCAATAAACCCATTCACTAGGAGACTGACGAAATAGGCCCACTAAGTAATTTCATTCAAGTTTAACTTTCTTTTCAAAAAAACCCCACAAGCATTAAAAAAGAAGCAACCCAAACCCCAACAACCCCCACCGTCACACAATCAGCAAGTTGTATCTATGAAAAGGTAGTAACAAAAACAAAAAACCCACCATCAAACCAAAAATCACACGATGGCAACAAGATGTTTCCCATAGAGTTGGACACCGAGGAGCTGAACCTTTTTGTTAGAATACAAAGAACTGCACATTTTGAAATCTCTACTGATACGGTTCTACAAAGACTGAGCTGAGTCAAGTCAGGGGAAAACAATGCAAGTCTTGCTTTCCCTTCTACCCAAATTACTCCTCCATGAAAAATTAACATTCTAGGTCTGCATCTTAAGTGAACAATAGTTAGAAATAATGTTGGGTTATTAGTGAATTCCTCCACCAATGCAAAATTACATCTTGGAGTATACAACAGCGTTTTATTTAGTCTAGTTAAGATACCAGTCAATAGCACTTTCAGGGATGACTGATTCCATGTATCCCACTGGAAAGAGCTGTGCTGTTTAGTTCAAATATTCTTATTTATCTTCTAGCCATCAGTGGCAGGGAAAAACTCTCATCAGAGTTTTGTTCTTTGTAGCACCTTAGATGTTTCTTCTTGCTTCATGCTGCCAGCCATCTTCCAGCCACCTCCACAATCCCTTAGGTGAAATTCTTCCTCTCAGTGTTTTTTTTTCTCTCACACAATATATCTGATAAAAGCTGCATAGGATCACGTGCACTTTCCACTACAGCAGCTCTATCCAATATTGATTCAATACAGACCATCCAAAGAAAGAGACGATTCTAGAGGCCATAATTTCACAAGATCAGAAGTCTTGGAGAGGCTGGTAAGACTAGTTATAAGCAATTACGGGGAGACAAAGAGGATGAGAAACTGAAATAACAAATAGCTTGGGAGCCCTCAGAAACAAGAAAGAAGAGACTAGGTGATAAAACAAAACAGGGTTTACAGACAGAGTTCATAACAAATCCTGAAAAAGTTTGTGTAGGGTAAATATAGCTCAGCTAAATCCTACTTAAACCTTCTCTATTCCTTCAACTCCAAGGCTTCCATTATCTGTGCATCAAAATCCACGTGGCTGTGCCGGGTTTTCACCAGATTGTTCTTCATCATAAATCAAAGGTATACTGTCAACCCACAGCTCCAGACCTGCAGTAGACTCTGCCTTCAACCCATTTGATGGGGAAGGTGAGCCTCAATTTTAACTTGCATTTTTAGTGCTGTAACATCACTTGAACTTTCAGCTGAACGTTTTTTGCAGGCCCACACAGTGTGTTGTGAGCAATAGCGTTTACTTCAGATGGGTGCTTGGTGGCACCTCCTGAGCAGATGGATTTCAGAGATGACTGCCCCAGCACAAACTCCCCGCAGTGTCTAGTGCTTAGCAGAACCATAAAAAATAAACCAGACAACAAAAACCCAAATTGTTGACTTGCTCAAAAAGAACTCATGCCCTTGGGATCAAGGTGAGGCACAAGCATAATAGACTTGTCCCATCCCTATCTTACATCAAAACAATAAACCTAATTTACTAAGATTAACCTTCAGAACAAACCCATACAGTTTAAACAAGATATGCAAACTACCTGGGAATATGCAAATGGATCCATTATGGAATTTGCATAAAATCTAAAGGAGAAAAGCTATGAAACATTTGGCACTTATGCTTTAATCCTCGTGCTGTCTCCCCTGGCAGGCAGAGAGAAGGCCCTCTCCAAATCATCACAAAGCTCAGCGTTATTAACAGCCACCCGCCGTAAAGACACTTTGGTGGAGAGGGTTTCCACAGCTAGCATTAATATCTATGCAGCAAATAATTTTTATTTCATTTTTCTAGTGCAGTAAACCTCAGTGCCTCAATTACGATTGCTTCACAATATTGCAAGTCTTAACTTTCCCAGACATTATCTCATAGAAAAGAAATAAAAAAGGCAAGACGGTGTAGAAGAGGAAAGAGATTACTTACTGCAGTCACATATTTCTGTGCGCTGTTACAGCATTTAGCTGAGTGGAACCTGCATCTTTAACTGCTAATGTAACACCAATACTGAAAGTCATAAAAGCACTTCTCCTCCTCTTGGTCCTGTCTGAACAAAATATGCAAGCAAAATACGTTTCTAGTATTAGAGATATTTATTTTTGGACTACCTAGTCTACCTGGCCCAAACTAAAGAGGAAAAGCGTTCTTACCTCTAACTTTATTTCCTCATGTGGACACACCTGATGGAAAAAGTTTTGCCTAAGAAGGAACATAAAGTTTGCCAAAAAAATTCCCTGAATTCTAAGTCAAAGAAAAATAAATATTTTTTTCTCTGAATACAGTGTCCCTTCCTATCCCCATGACATTAGAACTTTAGTAGCACAGCTTTCTGCAATGTTTAGGGGAGTGGGTGTGTCACAGAAATTCTGTGTTTTCAGCCATTAAACATATGCAGATCAAGTAAGCAATTTGCATTCCCAGGGAGCTTTCCCATGTCAGACAAACCTAGCAAGAAGTCTTGTACTACAGAGAGAGTCTTGACTTGCCCTGTGCTTAATGAAATATAATTTTCAGTTATTTAAATCTCCAGCAAATAGAAATGGATAGACACTTGCACAATACTTAGGAAAACAATAAACAGCTAAATTGGCATAGCATTTTAAAAAACAGCATTGATCAGTAACATCTAAATAGAAAAATCTTGAGTTCATATTAAAAAATTAAGTAGAAGCATTCAACCAAAGGATCAGAGGACACGACTAAAAAACTGTGATCCATATGGCTGAATGCCTGTGCTTCCAATTTTGAAAATAATGAAATGCAAATAGCATTCTTTCTAGTAAACATTAGATTGCTTCCTGCCATTGAAGAATGGAAATCAAAATTAGTATGGGAAACCTAGTACCGAAATATAAAGTTACCACTATTTCTCAAAAGTACTGAACACATCTTTTGAGACCTTGGGTACTGTTCTGATTTGATAAATGGGCCTTGGACACTGCACATGTGTTTGATTTTGCCGACTGTGAAATTTCTCAGGGAAGAGGCGGCGAATGCAGTCAGTAACTCAGTGCGAGAAATGATCTGCACAACTGAACTCTGTCCCACTTTCCAGCTGAATTAGGTTAGCTCAGCTGTCGGCCAAACAACCAGGCCCTTTCAGGGACACTGCCTGGCACACAGCGTGGTTCTCACCTGTCTTCAGCACATAACAGCCAAGCCAAAATCCTGTCACTTAAAGAAATCACTTTTATAAAAATAATGTTTAACACTATGGCTGCTAGTGCTAACATTTTATGAAGTACTTGAAAAGCAGTAGTAACACATTATACCAATAAGAAAGAGTTGCACAAAATGCATTTATTTTTTAATATATCATACAAATAAATGGATTTCAGACACAAATAGAACAATTATTTATTTTATTATTTTATTTATTTTAAAATCTATAAAACCAGTTGTATTAGCAGAAAACTTTTACTATGGTAGAAAGCTGTAGACTCTTGGAATGCTGATGAAGTGTTATACACCAGAAGGTACTGGCAATACCAAGCAGGTACAGACAGTATTACCTGCAGGTTGTGTCAGAGTTACTGCACCATCTTCAAACAGTCTTCAAATCTCACCACGACTGAAATACAATTTACAATTCTGCTCACAAACCAACCAATCTGCATCTCTTTATATCAATCTGTACAGGCAGGCATAAGACATGAAGTACTTCATGTTGCACAACATTTAAGGCTTTCTAATACGAGAAATCAGTTTATTAATCCTAGGAAAACGGAAACAGCCGCAGTGTAGACAGCATGTCTCTGCTATTGCCTACTACATAGTAAAGCCCTATGGAAGATTTTGGTCAATACAGAGCCGTTTCAGACCCCGAAGAGCCGGAAAAAAATCACCTGGATTAAGCATAGTCATTCATTTAAAATCCTGTCCTTCAATACAGAAACATATAAGTTTAAAAATAACTAATTAGTGCTACAGTAGGTTTGATAGGCTTAGGCAGTCACTTCTCTATTAAATAATCTAAATAATTGCATATACCTTCTTTTCTACAATACCTATCAATAGGAAAGATAAGACCAGCAAACTATCTGATCCACACAGGAAGCTAAAAGTGTTTGCTACACCACATTTTAATATCAGATGCACATAGCATGAGCCTTACTATTTACAATTATCTGTTCCACATTGGCTATGAACAGCATATGTAGCACACAAAGTGTTTTCAAAGTGAAAGACGTTACATAAGCAATAAAGCTTGCCTGGGCCTAAGATCACAATTCCTGGTACATTTAATAATTTAAAGGATTTGATACATCAAGAGTAAAAGTAGCATAGTAGTTTATTTTCAAGTAACAAAGTTACAGAAATAATTGACAACAGTTTATTAGCAAGCCTTATGGAGCTCACTCACATACATTCACCATCTCACAGTTTCGCATCCATCATTCACAAACTGTGGTCTGCATACCAGTGGTGGAAGAGGAGACCATATATAGTGGTGTTCTCAAATCAGTGTCACAAAAAAGATTTTCATTAGTCAGTGAGAAATGTTGAGGGCTGATAGTAGTTTATCAGTCAAAAAACTTTTGATAACAATTAATCTACATGCTGTTCCACCTGCTTATGCACTTATTTCCATTTTTCTCCTTACGTTATACACCAGATTTTCAACAAAAAATGGGACATCTAAAGGGAGTTCTGATTGCCACTAAGTGCTGATCTACCAGGCTTTAATAGCTAGACTTTCCTTTAAAAGTTTCAAAGCAGCACTCAAAATTCTGATTGCTGTAGAAAACCTTTTAAAATGTAACCATTACAATTTATAATTCCTACGCAGTCAAAGAGCAGAAGATAAATATTTGTAGAGCAAACTAGTTAGTGAAAACTGCTAAAATAGTAAATCTCTTAATGTTTTTACATGTTTATTGTAACTAAGTTTTGAGAATTACTACTGATGCTTTCAAAAGCATAGGTAAGCATCAGTATAATGATCATCTTCCTTCAGAGAGACATGTCCCTACAAAAACCTCCTTTTGTGTTTTCCCAGTGCCTCATCTATAAAGAACGGTGATGCAGCCCCTCCAGCCACCCAACCAGAAACTCTGAGCCTACCAGTACACCTGCACCGGTAGAGGCTGGGGGCTAACTGGCTAGAAAGTAGCTTTCCAGAAGAGAACCTGAGGGTCCTAGTGAACACCGAGTTGAACATGAGTTAGCAACGTGCCCTTGCTGCAAAGACGACCAGTAGCATCCTGGGCTGCATTAGGAAGAGCACTGCCAGCAGGCCAAGGGAGGTGAGACACATCTGCAGTGTCAGGGCCAGTAAGAGAAGAGGGGAGAGGACTCTTCACTTGGAAGGGACCTACAATGATCATCTAGTCCAACTGCTGCTGGGCTTCTCCAGAGAGATACGGACCTACTGGAGTGAATCCAGTAGACAGCTATGAAGCTAAAGAGCTTGGAGCACCTGATCTACATGGAGAGGCATAGAAAGCTGGGGAGGGTGGGATCTTACCAATGCGTATAAATACCCAGTTTTGCAGTCGTGCATAAAGACACTGGAGCCAGACTCTTCTCAGATTCTCAGTGGCAAGCAACGGGCACAAACTGAAATACATGTGGAAGCACTTCACTGGGAGATTGGCTAAACACTTGGAACAGGCTGCTCAGAGAGGTTATGTAGACTCCGTGCTTGGAAACGCTCAAAACCCAATGGGCCAGAGCCCTGAACAACATGCTATAGTTGACCCTGCTTTGAGCAGAGGGATTGGACTAGATGATCTCCAGAGGTGTCTTCCAGCCTCTGCTTTCCTGTGATTCTGTGATCTTTGAAGAAAGTACAACTAGAAGTCAGAAAGCTGTACATTTCTGTACAGACAAGCTCCTTTTACCAAATTGTATACCCATTCAAAACCAGACAAATATGAGTGACTTTGCTATGAGAGAACTGAATAGTACATATTGAAAGGAAATGTCAGGCCACAGTTTTGTATAATCACAGCCCAAGAAGAATCCAGGTCAAAGCTACAGCATTCCCAGCATAGCGTCTCCTAAGGATACCATTCTTTTGATGCAATCAGAGACCTAGCCAAGGAAAGATGATCTCTGTCTGCTGACATAAGGTCTACTAACCGTAAGTACTAACCACACTAGAATGTACAGCTATCACAGGTACAAGATGGGAATAAACCCAACTTTTAATAAAGGATACTTTTGAGACAAACAAAACAGCTGCCCAGTCTTTGTTTCGGTTATCAGTAAAATTTCTTGACCAAATGAAGCACACGATTAATTAACCCACAGAATAAGCATGCATTCAGCTATACTGTCGCAAAAGAAGCGAGACAGTCTGGCAAGATCTCATCTTTTGTCCTGAAGAGGCATGATGTCCAAAGTGTAAGTTGGAAGGATGCCTTTCAAGGGATGGCCACTACCACGAGCAGTAATCAGCATGCCTGGTTCTAGTCATGATACCGATAACCTACATTCTCTCCTTTCCCTACTACTTTTGTACAGGTACACTTGGTCAGCACTGTTGCTCCTCTGCTTAGTGTTTCAAAAGGACAGAAAGCCAAGTCAAATATATCAAGGGAATGTTCCTGCTGACTGTGGACAGGGTATCAGGGATGCTTGCCCAAAAGTACCACACTTTAAACATCCAACCTATTGTTTTGAGAAACTTTTCACAGAAAGCTGTATTTTCTCTCTTACCACATTAAGGCAGAAAAGCAAAGAAGAACAAAAGCAAGTTATCTGAATAAGTAACCAGAAGTTGCTGGGAGATTAACCATTTTTTATTCAAGTTAAATTCAAACCCATTTGTTAAATGCATCCATTACTACAGTGGGATGCACCTGCATTTTGAAATGGTCTTTTTAGCACCAGCCTCCACTGCCTAGTAATGTGAGTGATAGCAATTCTTACTCAAAATGTTAGATGCTCCCTATACAGCTAATGACATTACGTAGTTTCCAGAACTCTTTAAGGTCTTCATAACGGTTAAAAAGGTTGCTTGTCTTACATCAACCTCTTAATGATAAGAGTCTAATCTAAAGCAATCAGATTTAATTCTGAGAACAAAGCACATACGCTTTCAGTGTTAAGACTACTACCATACTGAAAATGAGCATAATATGACTCCTATACTCCATTTACGTACACATTTGACAAATATTAGAACAGCATCAGATCTCCTGCAAACATTTCTATACGTTCATGATAAGCTTTTATAAAACACAAGAGGAAAACATTTCAGTCATGGCCTAAATACTACACATTCCTTCTGTTTTCTCAAAAAAACTTCTGCTGCAACACCGGTTAAAACAATGCTGTGTTCTTTTACCTTCCTTTATCCAAATTCCTATTGACAGTTGAAGAGGGTAAGGTTTATATACAAAGATGCTACAGCTTAAAAGAATCATTTTTTTCATTTCTTGAACTCCCTACACCTTACTGCTTCTTCAGGCATACCAAAAGGCAGCTGGCACTCTGATCTGGCCAGACAGGCACATAGGGAACCGCTTCCCTCACAGCCAGTAGTAGTATTACAGTGACCTTTCACAACACCTAGTGGTAGAGGCTCCCTACTCCCTCCTAATAATCAATTCCTGTTCACCAACTCTATATCAGAAACATCAGTAAATTCCTTCCTGTTTCAGAGTGCACAGAGAAAGTAATATTTTATCAGAATCAAAGAAAAATTCTTGCACACAAGAGTTGGAAGTCATGCTCAAAACTCCATTATATTGAATACCATACATAACCTAGTTGATAATACATTAGAAAGTAATTGGGATTTTCGAATGTAAAACTATAGTAACCTTTTGATACAAGGACAAAGTAGAAATATCAGCTACAACTCTCTTTGTAGCAGTCATTAAATCCTCTGCCTAAATACCTCACACTGTTTGCATTCTTATTGCTGAGGGTTCACTTAAAAAAAAAAATTACAGAAAAAGAAGTCTAAGATTTCTAGGGGCCTGAAACTAAACCCATCAACAGGATACACAAGCAACTGAGCTACAGTTCTATTAAATGGATTTTTCAGCTCATTCCTTGTCATTTGGGATTTGAGTCACGGGAAGATAATTATGATAGATTTTGTTTCCACACAGGACAAGGGAGGAGTCAGGCAGAAGAGTTGGGCAGAGGAGACGGCATACTTTTAAAAACCAGCAAACAGCATTTAATTTTCGCTATTCCCTAGATTGTCAGGGATCATTTCACAGAAATCTGCATGAATACTATAGCCATCATGACCATAAATTTAATGAAGTATCAGAAAAGGGTAGAAAGGGTAAAAAGACTTGCACGTGTTTTGAAGTGCTAGTCTCCCATTCATTTTTTCCACATCAATCGCTGTCCTTTTCAACAGAACACTAAGCTAGTTCAAACATCCTATTCACTTACAATTCAATAGACATAACATACTCCATAGTTCACTACCATTGATCTGTTGTAGATTAAATTAACAGTCATCATGCAATTAGTGGAAAAACTGATACCTTAATAACACAGGAGCAGAGAGCAATGATGGCTTCCAACTGGACCTTCGATATAACCCAACAGTTCTAGGAAGTAATTTGTTGGAGGATTAGCGTGCCTTCGCTGGCCTTGAGAGCCAGCAGTGCAATTTTATATGAGAGATGCTTTACAAGCAGCAGGGAGCTTTGTTTACATTAATAATTTACTTCTACAGTATTAAAGTGTGTGATGCTTTTGAGTCATGTTTGAAACAAAGAGCGTCCAAGTTTGCCATTCCGAGAGCTAAGCCAAGAGCAGCAAGTTGCTTCTGCATAATTCTGCTGAGTTCTCATTTTGATTTATCAGTTCTGTGTAGAGATATGTAAAGCAGGGTATGCACTTCACATCTTTGATCTTCTCTCATCAGCGTTAATTACTCCCATGTGCTGGCAGTGAGAGTGGCTGAAGCAACTAAATGATCATGACAGGGGTTACAGCAGCTGTGGTCATGGCAGCAATCTCCTTTTCTTATTTTCGTCCTCTCCATGCAGAAAGGAGCCAGCTAAAGGGGAGGGAGGAACCCTTAACTCCCATTTCAAACAGGAGGTTGATGATCCTGTTCTTATTGCTTTTTGTCCCCAGAGAATTTCACAGCAAGGACGGCTCCAGACCCTATCCTGTAAAATTAAAAGCCTTATGGGGAAGGAAAAATGGGACACAATCCGCAGAGCCAGAGTAAATGTGTGCAAAATAGAGGAGGTAGTGAATACATGCAAACAAATGGAAAGGGAAGGCAAATGAGGGAAGTTGAGTCAAAGAATTTTTGGTATGTGTGATTTGTTGTGTTGTTTTTAAAGAAAAACAAGAAGCCAGAAATATAACAAAAAGGGACACTCAATACTCCTGACAGCACCCACCAGTTTCTGAAGAAATGCTGTGAGCTGCTGCAGACTTCCAAAGTGTATCCTACCCAGAGGCCTGATTAATATTAGAGACCAGTCACAGGCCATGTTACCGTGAGCCTCCTTTTCAAGTTTCCTCCCTCCACCCATAGAAGCCTGGGTCAGTTAACCAAAAAAAAAACCCCTCACCTGTAGTGTTTTGGAGTGTCAAATACAAGACAAATGCAGAAGTGTGGCTGAGTCCTGAGAGAGAAAAGGGGCTCACTTGAGGAGGCTGTGTACTTTACAGGACAAGGTCCACAGAGCACCTGATTTCGTAGCCTCGTGTGTGAACTGAGGTACCCCAGGGACAACAGAGCATCCTCCCTTTTCCCACTGACCATGATCAGAGTGGCTAGGGAGCAAAGGCATCCTGATTACCTCCTGCCTTTACTCCACAATTCCAGGAAACTTTCAATCCATAATCCATCTTTTACCCACAAATGATACTCTTAATAACTCAAGTGAGAAATGCGAAATTATTAAACATTTACACCTCAGGCAAAGCAAAGATGTAGATCACTTTATGGAAAGTAATTCTAAAAATAAGAGACGAGAAGGCCATTGGAAAGTATGTCTATTATGCTCAATTACAATCAATGGATGATTTCCACAAACTAAATTTATGATGAGTATCTAAGCATTACTTGGATGATTACTGTATTGCAGATGTTACTTCAGTTTCTCTAAAGCAATAATGACTTCAGGTTTTGGGGGATTTGTTGTGGGGGTTTTGAGGAGGTTTTTTGTGTTGTTCAGGTGTTCAGGGGCTTTGGTTTGGGTTTGCGGGTTGGTTTTTTTTTTAAGTTTAGCTACAGAAGAATATCGTCTTTACAGCTGCTCTATGTTACTGGAAGTCTACTCTAGCATTCAATGATATAATGTCTCCTACCACAGGAGGAAGTGCCCAAGAGGAAGAAAGAAGCCAGGCCTCAAGTCTGACTAGAGAGCATGGGGAACTGTAAGATCTCCGCTGACTTCAGCTTAACTAAAGTGAATTACCCGTTGAAACGATTCACAGATTGTATAGCACAGCCTATCAGTTCCCTGCAACTGATCTCACTTCCGATCTCTTTCTCAGTTGCTTAGTGTCCAAAGACTGAAAAATTAATGGAATTGGATTTTGTTTTCTTCAAGGATTTCTGGGTTTTTCAGCCTGATGCTAAAGGAATCCCCTATCTACACTGCTCTGCAAATCCATATTGACTGAAAAGCCTCATAAGGCTCTCTACCAGCTATAAATAGGACAGGAATACTGAGCATTACTTTTTTAATAATGCAGTAGGAAGGGCAGCAAGTACACCTTCTACCATATTGCCATTTTCTCTAATTGTTTATGTTACAGGCATATTTTAAAATATCTTGCAGAATATAGTAATTAGGTGATATTTATGGCTATTTTCCACATGGAACTTGCAGGGCTATACCAGATTTCCCCCACCCCCTTTAAAACACTGAGTGTGGACTAAAAACATCAAGAAAGTTTTGCTTCCAGATACTTAACTGCAAGCAGAACAAGTGAAACAATCACACTCAGTATGAGAAAGATTTTACGTAAGTATACATACACACAAAGAACAAAGCGGAATCAAAGGAGAAGTAAACACATTAATAGAGTTCACAGCTTACATATATTACAATATATTGAAATGTGCAGGTACCCAATTTAAGTGCTAAACTACCATTATTGGAATAGTACTTCAGAATTGATTATTCCCCAAACACTCTAGTTAGAAGGTGAAATAAATTTCAAGGATTTTATTCTGCACCTCTAGGCTCATGACCAATAAAAAATGGCAGAGCAGTTCATGTTAATGGATTCTTAATTAGTCTGGGATGCACAAAAGAAATTTAGCATAAGAGTAACTTCTAATTCTACACTTTAACACACCAGAGAGCTTCTCAAACAGAACCACAGCAATGTCTGTTCCAGTGTCACAGTAAATATGAAAGCTGGAGATTGAAAGTTGTAACTGTAGAGTTCTTCTGCAGAAAAGGAAAACTAACTTCAGAAAACAGAACACTGGCCCCATTTTGTGAGCCAAATGGAGAAAATAAAACCATTTATTTTGCAAGTATTTGCAACAAACCATGTGATATGAAATCAGATTGATATATTTTACTGATGTTTAAAAACATGTAGAAAGATGAACCAAAAACCCCTTTAAGTTTGTCCAGAAAAAGGATCCACCCATAGCAAATGGAGAACAGTAGGTCCCATTATTGCCCCATAAACCAGCCAAATACAAGCACCGAGTGTCTAAATATGACTGCAGCCATGTGCTGCAGAGTAAACCAGAACCGACCCACTTCTCATCGCAGCAGACCAGAGGTAGAGGTACTATCACTTGCCATGTTTCAGCCTGGACGAGATGGGAGCACGTTCTCATACCTGCTCATTTGATGACTTGTGGTCATCTGAGCATGTTCTAACATAAGAATTTGAATTAAAAACTTAGGACAGTATACAAGCCTATCCATGACAAATTTTGGTACATCAGAAACATCACACAAAAATAAGCCTCCACCACAAACTGGACCATAGTCTTGAGAAGGGTACACAGTCCGCTACTAATCTGAACTGTAGCAGTCTTTAACACTGTCTTGTGCTAAGATAAGATCTTCTATGATGGCAAGCATGGCCTTTTACACACAGAGAACCCAGCTTTAGCCTCCATCATGACCAAAACAGTACTATTATACCTAGCTACGCTGTCTTTGAGATAAGCAACTATTAATGACTAAGGGAGGTCTTGTTGGTTGGACTCAACTGAGCTCATCAGTTTTGCTATGGGCAGCGTGGCTCCAAGAGACATGGGAGAATGAAGCAACATTTCTTCTCTAGGAATGAGACAAGAAAGAACATAAGCCAGCAAGATGGTGAGACCTCACCTAGAGTACTGCGTCCAGCTCTGGAGCCCTCAGCACAAGAAGGACATGGAACTGTTGGAGCGGGTCCAGAGGAGGGCCACAAAAATGATCCGAGGGCTGGAGCACCTCTGTTACGAGGACAGGCTGAGGGAGTTGGGCTTGTTCAGCCTGGAGAAGAGAAGGCTGCGGGGAGACCTGATTACGGCCTTTCAATACCTAAAGGGGGCCTATAGGAAAGATGGGGAAAATCTTTTTAGTAGGGCCAGCTGTGACAGGACAAGGAGTAATGGTTTTAAACTAAAACACGGTAGGTTTAGACTGGATATAAGGAAGAAATTCTTTACAATGAGGGTGGTGAAACACTGGAACAGGTTGCCCAGAGAGGTAGTGGAGGCCCCATCCCTGGAAGCTTTCAAGGCCAGGTTGGACGGGGCTCTGAGCAACCTGATCTGGTTAGCGGTGTCCCTGCTCACTGCAGGGGGGTTGGACTAGATGACCTCTAGGGGTCCCTTCCAACCCCAAACATTCTATGATTCAATGATTCTAAGATGCAGAACATTTTCTTGGTAGGCCTGACAGGAACTGGCAAAGACTGAAAAAGACTGTGCTGCTCTAAGAGCCAAGGAAAGAACATAGCAGTCATGTGCAAGCTAACCTACTGCACCTGCACAGCTCAGGGTTGCATTTCCCTCTGCAACAGTGGATAAGAAAATAAATATCAGAGTAATGCCAGGCTTCAAATTAGGCTGGTAACCTACAGAAGCAAACAAATTTCATATAAAAGCCTTCAAAGAAGTCAGGGGGTATTAGTTTAATTAAAGTAGTTTTCTAAAGACTAATCCAAACAATGCAATAGAATGACTTTTACTACTCTATTTTGCTTAGCAGGAAATACCCTTTACTCTTATGTGCACTTTTCTTCCTTTATATCTACACACAAAAAAGTGAAGATTTTAGCATGCTGAATCAGTTAGAATGGCCTTCAAAGCAGGGGCAGAAACTAAGTTGCAGGCAGATGTAATTAAGTCTTAACAATTTTTATGACATTTAAACAGGAATAGATTTAGCTCTCCCCCATGAGCTGTTTAAATTACATATGTGCATGTTTGTGTTTAAGGCAGACTGATCCAAGTTATGAAATGCAGTTTCAAACAAAGGTTTTGTCTAGTATTTAAAGATGTTTTATGTAGATCCACAGGACAGTTCAATCCTTCTAATCCCAGCTAAACACAAGGTTAACTTATTGCTGGCAACCAAGAAAACTTAGTGAGTCTTTACTTAGGCTGCTCACTATATCCAATCAAGGTGACCTGAAGCTGGCCATCCACATAGGATCTCTAGAACAGCAATGCAGCCAACAGCAAGTTTAAAGCCAAGGTTCCACCGCTCAGCTGTAATTTTACTAATTTCATTTTGTACTAAATTTGGAAGCACCTTATCCAGTTGAAAATCTGGAAGTGTTATGTCAAGCATTAATGGAATTCATAAAGGCAGGGTGGGCTGGGAAACGGAGAAGAAAAAGTAAATTCTTCATGAGAACTGAAGTTGAAGGATTTCTGGGGTATAAGGGACAACTCAAAAGATGAAAACAGTAAAAACCCAGGGCAAAGCAAAACTGTGAGGGGGAACATAGAGAGCACAGAAAGTAGTAGAGACTGGTAGGCATAAACAACTTAAATTTTTTTAAGTGCTTTAAACCAAGTGTTATCACAAAGTGCAGACTCTGATGTTATTTAAGGAGAACTGATCATTTTTCCTCATACTGATATAACTGAAGTTGAAATTACTAGAGAGGAAACAATAGTCTCAATTCTCATTAATGCCAGCAGGCTTTGAACAGCTGAAGAGCTAGAGAGAGTGATGTTGAAAATTGCTGATGCAATTCTAAAGATAATTTCAAGCAAAAGGTGTGGGCAGGTATTAAAAGCATTCTATGACAAAATTCAAAGGCCTGAAATGAAAAAAGGGACCTAATTCCTCTGAAATCTGGCTGTTAATAATGCAGAAATCTGTCCTCTACTGTCCTATAAACATTGTTTTAACTTCTTTGAAGTTACATCAACATATGACCATCAACATTTATCCTGTAACAAATACTAGTCCCAGTCATGCTGTTTAATCACCATTCACATGATGAAAACTTGTGACATCAAGACATTTACATCAGCATTAACAGGAATGAGGGACCAGCACCCTAACAATCCTTTTCCCTGTGAACTCTCACAAGAGTTCAGATTTGTAAAATTAAGCTGTCATATGCTTTTGAAGAGACAGCTAAAATCAGATTTGTCATATTTAAAACTATAATGGTCAGATCTCCGAATAAGCAATTGCAATGGTGGCTCAAGTCTTCAGCACATAAGAAACGTAACCATAAAAGACATGGCTTTTCATTATTTACCCTAAATATATTTGTTAGTTTTATTAAAGCTCCCCAAGACTGAATTAAAGCAGTAAAACTATTTAACAAAACCATACAATTCTAGGAAAGGGTAAGATAGCAAATCAGATATCCATATTGATTAACGCTAATTATATACAAGTCATCTAGTCATGGATGCAAAATAGAACAATGCATTTCTTCCTTTAACCTAAATCCTTCTATTTGGTTTGTGCTGTCAGACTTGCTAGAACTTCTCATAGACTAAAAAACATAACCTGAATGTGATGAATGCACAATTAAAGTATGGCAAGATTTTAATATCTGGTGTTTTTACTGAAACCTTTCAATCTTCAAAAATTTCCAAGCTGAATCAAGTACAAATTCAGATAATAAAAAATTGCCATTAAAAAGTGAACGAATCAAATCTTAGGTTCCTATTTACCTAGGGAAACATTGAAATCATTCAACATGAGTTTCATGACATGAACCATTCTAACTACATTAGCTAATACAGATACTGCCTTTCCTCTTCACAGAAATACAACAAATCACTACAGCAAGTCTCCTAACTAAAACCAATACCAAATTCAACAGGATTTTTGCATCAGCAGCATGTTGAAGATAGTTAAAGCACACAATCTGATGTTTTTAGTGTTCCTTGTAGATGATATACACTTTCCTATTTTGCTTCTTATGCATCTTCACAGTAGTGAAGTTCACAGTAGGGACCACAGACTAGAATAACAATTCCACGAGCAAATGAGATCCAGATGACTTTTTAGCGGTTTATAATATGCTGCAAGATTTGTTTTTATCTGCATCATCGCACACAGGGAAAAAAACTAGCTACAGCTGCAATCATGGAAAACAAGGCCAATTCTTAAAAGAATTAACATACTTTATATGGTATTTTTGTACTCCTTTCCCCAGTATATAAATAATGGCAATACAGTAATATATTTTACTGCCAACAAGACAGCAGCGTGTTATCATAAAAAAGTTGGAATTGCACCCAAGACACTACATCAATTGCTTACTCATTCCCAACAAAGAATTGACAATGGCAGAGGCTAGTCCTCCAGCTCTCACATAACTGGGAGAGGGAAAATATGCAAATACATATTGATGAGACTGTAATTTGTCTCAGAAGAAACTGAAAAGCCTGTAGCTTTCTACTATAGTTAACAGTAGCTGAAGACTAGACAGTTTTCAAAAAGATTACTATAATGGAAGAAGTGGCTTTACAGAGGCTGACTGCACTCAAGAAGCTTCTTAGATGTCTAAAAAGAAAAATTTTTTAGTGTCCAAAGTGTACTTTCAAATCAAGCAGAAGTAGCTGGTAAGTGGAAAAAACTGACCACATCTAGTACAGCTCTGTCATATGTACTTGAATCCATGCAACAGCCATCTCACAAAAAAGGCTTTTTGCAGGGAACGTAAAACAGAACCCCAGACCAGTAGTTTTCCATGTCATCTACCTATGTTTCAAAGGTTGGAATTGCTGCTTTTCTCCCCCATTCACTTGCATTTGTGGTTTGTGTTCTATGTCAAAATTCAGCAAAGCTCTTAAGTGTACAAGTACTATTTAAGTATTGTGCTGAATCATCTCTGAAAGCTGCAATTAGGGATGAAAGGACAGGGGTACAATCCACAACTTGCATAACTAACCATAAAACCCAGACATCCTTAGATGTTGAGATCTGATGGAATACAATCAAGCCTGTAGGGAAGTAGAATTCAGTCTCAAAACATGAGTACTTTTGAAAAATAAAAAAAAAAATTAAATACTTCATGAACCAAACAAGGAGTAGGATAGGACAGCATGGAGAGAAGAGGCATGGAAAAGAAAAAAAAGCAGTGAACAATAAGTTGCTGGAGTAGTTAAAAAAAATCCTGAAAAGAATTCTCTTACAATGGCAGCTACTGGGAAGCAGCAGGGTTTAAAGAAAAGAGGTAGAACCAGTGACAGTTTCTTACAGGTCTTCTTTTGCTTTTGTTCGGGTTGTTTTATTTTTATTTTAAACACAAACCATCAAGAAAAAACTTAAGAAAAAATACTCGATTTAAACTTACTGCCTTAGATGTATATCATCAAGGTTTCAGTTGCATACTTCTGTGGTATTTCTATTGTATTTCCCCCCTCAATATTTTTGTTACTCTAATATTCTAAGGCACCAAACAGAGGAGACTCTTAGCATGCCGGGTACCATACAAATACATGAGAGAAAGTTGTTACCCACAATACTTTACAATGTGAACAAAGGGTAAAGAAGAGAGAAGACATCATTCAGTGAGGTTCGTGCCAGCACCAGCTGAACTAGGATGCAGGTCTTCTGATTTTTTGGCCACGTATCTTATTTAAAGTATAAACAACCCCACTTCTCCATCATCAACACTAAAATTCTTCCTGCAAACCACATACTTAAAATTTATCTGTTCTAGAAACATATACGAGGCTAGTATTCTCATCATCCTAATACTGAGCTATTTTTACATTTTTCTTGAAACGAGAGATCTTAATTACAATTGAATATTTACATGCATTACAGTGTGCAAACAGTCATACTAGATGTGCCCTGAATACCATATGTGACAATGTTTTATAAGAGCTAGTCTGAAGAACTACCACAAGGCACCTACTGGTAGCAGTTAAGCCAGCTGTAATATAAATCACAGAGAATAGCAGGACACAAGCATTAGTTTAAAGTCTGAATTTTTATTTTGCTCTGAATTCAGCACAGGAGAAGGTTCCTGATTTAAATTCCATGGACATAGTAGGAAGCTCTAACAGGTTCTTGTGGCAGAACAGCCATTTACAGAAAGTACCAAAAGCAATTCTAATGATCTCAAATTTTAAAACAAGCATAGAATTATAGAATAGTTTGGGTTGGAAGGGGCCTTAAAAGGTTATCTAGTCCAACCCCCCATCATGAACAGTTCTTTTAAAGGAAAAACATTAGTAAGCAGGTTAGAAAAAATAAGGCTGAATGATTTAGAATCCATCGTGCTGAACTAAATAGCAAGAAGCTGAGACATCTGCGATTTCAACTTTTTCTTCTTAAGTTTTGGAAGAAAGCTGATGAAAAGTCTGGATAACTTCTTTAAAGACAGTCAGCTTTCAAGCATCCATGAGAAGTTTTCCAGTTACAAAGCAGCAATGGCAAGGGAGGCAGAGACAAGAATGATCACAGGCCTGGTTGAACAGCTGTAACAATTCCACTACTAGTGTGGAACTGAAAAAGTTACAACCCACTTCGGCTATAAAGCTGAGCCAGTTTTACGCAGAACCAGCTCAGGTATATTAAGACCATAATCCTTGAATTGTGACTGCAGTGGACTACATGCTGCAGAATGCTGCAGTTCTCATGTTCTCTCCAAGCATAGCCAAGGCTTGCAAACTCCATGGCATACAAGTTTCAATAAGGCTTTGTGCTGCATCCCCCAGTTCTGTGGATTCTGGGAAGGTTTATTCACCAGGGCGCCGTGCCAGGTCCCTACTGGCACTGTAAGCTTGCTGCACCCATGCCTACCTGAGCACTGCGACAATGCTCGTTTGATTTTAGAGTCATTTCAGGTCCTGCGTGGCTAACACTTAGCTGAGGTCAATAGATCCTGCTAAAAACAAGGCAACTATTGCAGAGTCACTGAAGTGTTCTTGTACCACGTTCCTAGCGTCACCTAGGTTCTTCCTCTCTTTGGGGTATACACATTATATTCACTCCATTTAAAACAAACAGTTACAGAAATATTTTCCAGTCTGGAGTCTTTACTTAAGGGAGAACAACACTACTGCAATACAAGATACAGGGTTAGTCTCCTGAAGGTGTCATCTTTCCACTGAAGTCACAACTAATTAGCCCAAGCCATTTCACAGCCTGCCCTCAAGGTCTAACAATTACTGCTGTTCAGCAACCTCCTCGCTCTTATGAGCTGCAGAACAGAAATCTTATGTGGCCACAGGCTACAGCACACTACCTGGCTGAAAAATCAAGTGAAGAAGTTTAAAGAGAAGACTAACACATTAATAAATTGGGTTTGGGTTATTTTTAATTATTATTTTCAAATGCCGTCAATAACTTCATCTGACATTAAGAAAATGTGTGTCTTCATTAAGACATGTCTGAGATTTGTATTAGAAGTTTCAGCTAGGAAGAGAAACTTAATACGGTTTAATTTTTCATATCCAATATATAAGAAGTGTAAGAACTTTCTTTTTCAAGCTTTTCCTATCACAGCTGTAGACATGAATACATTAAGGAATTAGTGTCCAAAGGGCCTAGACAGAATTAGGTTCCATTAGTCTGTATCTATATAAGGATACCATAACATCTGGTCCAGATTTACACATCAGCAAAGCAAGATGATGATTATGCAAATAATGAGAATATAAGAAATACATATGCATTCAGGCAACTGGAGGGAAATATTTCTCCAATAACTTTTGCTCTTCCATTAAACAGTCTACTTCAGGAACGTACTACCACATAACAATAAAGCCACAAGCTTAAGTAGTACTGGTTGTAACGCAGTACATATATAAGCAGCTCAACAGTTAACCGCAAAGAACCGACAGTCTAGATTCCTGAAAGAACAGAGAGAATCAGCTTTGAGAGAAAAAAGGTGGTTTTTCCACCCTAAGATTCTGCTTCTTCCGTAATTCCAAATATTTATATGAGGAACAATAAATAGTAACCATTTTTGAGATATTCCAAAGAATACAAAGCACACTAGAATATTTAAAACCACCACACCCACATAGTCTCATGTTAGTATCTTAAAGAAGGGGAAGGGACACCAGGTACCCTGATTGCTGAACAGCTAATTCAGACAGAAATTTAAGTAGTTACAGTTAGATGACCACCTTTGGAGGGCCTGCATTTTAAAGTACCTACTACGAAACTATATTTTACTTCAAAAAGAAAAGAACAAAGAAATCTTCATTTTTGTATGTTAGCTCAGTTCCTTCAACCTCCAATCATAGAGAGTTCTGCGTAAGAATTCAGGCACTGAATGCATTTGATGAACATGGGGTGCACAATTCCCCACCTGCATCCAGGCATCTACCTTAGGATAAAAATAAATTGCTCCTTACAGTCCATCAAGTAAACTGGCTCCCACGCTCACTATCTTACACCAAAGCTTCCACTAAAGCCCTCAGTTTTTAATGGAAGCTCATCAGGCTTGTCCTATACAGGCTGTTTCAAAAATTCATTCTGTTTATTCATTCCATTCTATTACAGTATATATTTTCAGGTGTCTTACTCAAATGTCACTGTAACTGCACACCATGCATTTAAATCAGGTTTCTAAACATACAGATGAAATCTACAAAAGCCCTTAACAGATTTTTCAAAATTTATTTCTTATTTTCCTATGGTTTATAGCCTCTTGTACATTTCTAGCCCTAAACCTGACTGGCATTCAGGGCCTAGGGGGAGGAACAGGTCTCTCCTCCCCTACCAAAGGCTTAGTCCAGCAAGCACTCTCTAGCAATTTATAATTTCACTGATGAGACTGAATGAAAGTGCGCATGAAGCATGTACAACTTTCTGGCTCTGCTTGAGCAAGGATGTTCCAAGTTTTATTCCCAAATATGACTAACGCAAAAAGCATAAAATCTTGGCATCCAGATCAAAACCTAGGACTTCCCTCAGCTGCCTCTGCAAAGGCCATGCTCAGCAGAGCTGCTGGAGCCGGAACACTTGCTCACAAGTAGAAGTTCACAGGCATTTTTCCATGGAAAATCTGATCCTGAATTAATGTCATTTTTGATCAGCCGAGAGGCCAAATTTAATGACTCTCTAGACAGGCTACAAAGTCCAAATCCGATTTTGGGTGAGGATAAGAGTACCGAATTTAACAGGTTTTAAAATTGGGGGCGGAGGGTGGGTGAGTTCCTTCTCTCAGTGTTTGAAGGCTTACATACATTTCACAAGAAAAAGAGACACATAACTGCAGTCTGTTTGGGAAGGGCTGGGTAAGAGTTTGGAGACATTTACTTCTATATGAGATCACATATTTGGTCACAAGCGTTTCACGCTTGTTCAAGGTCTCTCTAAAATTATTACTTATTAAATCACGTTAAGCAAGTTTTAACATACCAAAGTCAGTTGCCTACTTTGGGTTTTTTCCAAGTAATTTGACGGCAGCTTTTCTGAGACAGCTGACAAACCCCTTATTGCACCGGGTGTCGGTGGCGAGGTGCGGGCAGCGGGGGCTGCGGGGCGGCCTCTGTGAGGAGAGGCTGGGGCTGCCCTGCCCCCACCGCCCCACCCGGCTCCGACCACCCCCACCCCAGGGCACAGCTGAGGCCTCAGCCAAGGTGGTGGTGGTGCCTCAGGGAAACAAATTTAAGAAAGGGCAAAAGGAGGTAACAAAAAGGAGAAGCAGCCCTGCAGACACGGAGGTCAAAGGGGGGAAGAGGTGCCCATGCAGAAGACCATTGCAATGCAGGTTGTCCCCCTGCCGCCCATGGAGGCCTCACACTGGAGAGGGTGGATATGTCCTGAGGGAAGCTGCTGCCCATAAGGACCCCACAGAGAAGATTTTCTGTGGCCTGTGGGAAGGACCCAGACTGGAACAGTTCACAAAGCCAGTACCCCATGGAAGACCCACGCTGGAGCAGAGGAAAAAGTGTAAGGAGGAAGGAGCAGCAGGGAGGAGCTGTTACGGACTCACCACAACCCCTCGGTCCTCCCTTTCCCTGCGCTGCTGGTGCGGGTAGAGGAGTTGGGAATGAAGTTGAGCCCAGGAAGAAGAGGGATGGCTAGCAGGAGGTGGTTCAGCTTTTGTCTTTCTCACCATCCTACAGTATTTTTAATTGGCTATACATTAATTTTCTCCAAGTCAAGACTGTTTTGTCCACGACAGTAATTGCTAAATGAACTCTTCATCTCCATCCACTGGCTTTTCCATCTTACGTTCTCCTCCTGTCCTGTTGAGGGAAGGGGAGCAAGGGTAGCTGGGTGGGCAGCTGGCAACCAGCCAAGGTCAACTCACCACACCAATAGATGTGCTTATCCTTAGTACCAGTCTTCTTGAATCATAATTCTGACCCACCTGAACCAGTTACTAGCTGCTTCCATCTGCTATAGAAGTAGAACAACTAAGATATTTTTTTTTTTTTAGTATCTTTCCACTGGAGACAATAACAATGAATAGCAATTTTGAATTGTAATGGACATCTATTTTTTAAATAATGTGATAGAAAGCATTATTCAGGGTTACAGGCTACATTTTTACTTTATGTAAATGGCTCAAAGCACACATCATTTAACTTTTTATACAACCCCTATGTATACTTAATATACTTGGAGGAGCCACTTACTTTAAATCTATCTTTTCTTGAATTCCTTCTCCATTATGGAAATTATGCTGAAGAGTCAGTTTAGACAAGTTAATCATGCCAAAATATTAATTTAACTCCTTTTAGTTCAAACTGGTACAGAACTTTATGATAAGCACCGATCTTTTCTTTCACACACACACAAGTCTAGTCAGAGACCCGTTTCATCTCTGTAATTACCATTTTTAATGTCTCAATAATCCTTTACACCAAGTGGTTTCTGGCTTTTACTCTGCAGTAATCTGGCCAGCATTTTCCTCTGAGCATCTCTTGTGCTTGTGGATGCACAAGACAACCTATTCCCGCTCAGGAACAGAACAGACACAGATGACATCCTAGACAGCTTCTAGGTACCTGTCCAGCCACAGAAAATGCTTGTGCAGAATGTTACTGTAATTAGAAAAGCCAAACTGCAGAAAGGGAATGAACTGATGTCTACACAATGTGTGGAATTTGCAGAAGAAAGGTGTGCAGCCTCACTGCTTCCATCATTTATTAAATTGCTGCTTTGAAGCCAAGTTTCCTTCCACTGCATTCCTAATATTTTATTCCTTAATCTTAACAGGACAACAGGAATTGAAAGATCTTTTCAAGTTTCAATTTAACAGATACATAGAACTGTAAACAAATTTTAAGGGGTATGTAATTTTTTCATAATTTCAATAATATGACAGAAAATGGAGGAAGCACTTTTGGATAGCATGCATCAACCTTGTAAAAACATTTAGTTCAGATTTACAACAGAGTAGGAGTTTTGGAAATGCAAACAGCCACTGGTAGAAAACAACTATTTTAGGCATAATAAGAGCTTCCAGTAAGGATCAAAATCATTGCTCATTGAAGAAATGGATTCAAAACAATAATGTATTAAGGCAATTCTTTAACAGCCTTTTAGAAGTAGCTGTGCATACATATGTTCCCCATACATACACACACACTCCTCCCAAGCAGGCAAAGAACAAAGAGGAGATCAGCATGAGATCCTGCAGCCTATTCCAAATCAAGATTCTAGAAGCATAGTGAAAACCTCTGAAAAGCAGTCAATTGCAGTAAGCATTCAGTACAGGAATCATTGTTGTATGGTTGTTCTGGTTTTTTGTTCCTCCTTTTCACACACTGTTTCTGTTTAGAATATCTTCCACTTCAGAATTATAGTGACATCAAGTGCGCAGTAGTGGGGGACCTGTAGTGTAATTTTTGTTTTTCAAATGAAACCTTAAGCCAAGGAAAGCTTTTCTGATGTTTGTCAGCCTTAAGTTTCTCTTAACTTCTTAGTTACTTACAACCACTAAAGAGCTGAATGAGAACTATGAGGAACTGCCACCTTTTTTCCAAAGGAATGTCAAAAGTTATCAAGTATTTAGAAAAAATTAACACCAGTAGTTTGTGATTTTTTTCTTTCCAAAACCCTTACTCAAATTCTCTTCCCACATTAGATGAAGTGTCCTTCCTTTATGTTTTGATTTAGCTGAAGTGTTTTAGGAAACACTCAACTTCAATCCAAAGTTCTACCTATATGTCATCAATTCTTTGAACCAAGTCTCTTACACTTAATAAAAATTGTTCTTGAAAAGGATTATCTCTGACTCTCATATCTCCAGTTAGCCACATCAGAGATTAACTCAATTTGCATTTGCCAATAATTAGCTCAGCGTTCCCCCCATTCCTGAATTTGCAGAACTGTTTGGTCCAAGAGGACTGCAATTTCTAAAATATTTGATATGCAATTACTATTCAAGGAGAAAAAAATAAAATTCAATTTTAGAGACTGAAACTAAGTACGTCAGAGAACATCCAACCAGATTTCTCAGACTGTGTCAATATGTTTCCCCTTGCACAATGTTCAGAGCTGCTTTGAACTGCACATGTTTGACTGCTCAGCAATTGGCACATCACCCAAGGCCACTGACACTCAAATACATAGCTTGTCACCAACGCATCTTACAAAACACAGGAAAAAAAACGTTTCATGAGACTAGTACATTCTATGCAACCAGCAAGTGCCCAGACATTCTGTATTTTAAGTCTATCATTCATTTGGTGAGTACTAGGACCATTTTAATAACAGTAACTCCACGTTAAGTGAGAAAATGAACATTTAAGGGGTAGAGGGGAAGCATTATAGGCATAATGAACATGAACCTTGTTAGCTCCTGTGCTTCCGGGTAAACTCTGCATGGAAGGAGAAAGTGCATTTTTCAGAGATTCTTTTTCAGACTAACCCCTGACTCAAGCTGTAGACTTGTTGAGTGGTTTTGTGCTTATGTACACGCTCTTTACATCTTGCCTTGTTTCTTTTTCATATGCACCATTATTCTGAATTTGTATATTTGTGGAAGCCTTGTTGTAAAAGGCAACCTTGGCGGTGCTAAAATGAGTTCTGTCCCAACAGCTTTAGCTTTTTCAGATTTCAGAGGCTGTCTTCTGCAGGAAACAAAATGAAGACAGTAATAAAATAAAAAAAATTAAGACAACCCACTTGCTTTCTACTTCCACCCCCTTTTTAAGGTTATTTTCCACAGCTCTTTAAAAAACAAAGGACTCCAGTGCATATAAACACAGCTACAAGTTCCAAAAGCAATAGGCTACATTCACAAAGAATGCAAGAGAAGTGGCTTCTAAAAATATTCCTCTGGTTTCAAAATATGGCATGATGGCAAAAGAGGAACCAGCACTGTCAGTGTCACTCCCTGTGAGGGAGGAGGAAGACAGAAGTAGTATTTCACAACCATTACAGAAGCTCATTATAGCTGGGGGTTGAGCTGTACCCCCCAACTTCTCCTCTGCTCTCATGGTGGAACTATAGTGAAATGACAGCCCTACAGCTGCATTCTCTACAGCATGAAAATCACATTTCACCTGATTTCAAACTAGATCTCTGCACTATAACATCCCATTTCTTACCATCCCATCATGATTACAGGGCAAATGATAGGTTTCCATGATGCCTACCCCTCTCCTCCCGAGATGAGCTGCTCACCTTTATCATTCGGCAAAGGCCCAGGATAGCACAACTTCTCAGTAAACATATTAACATACAGGCCCATGTATGAACTGGTGCAAAGAGCGTGACTGCTACTCAGAGGCCACTAACAACTTCTGTTCGCAAGATACTCTTCTTCCAGGGCTTGCAGTTGTGTGTTGCTAAAGTTGACCCCAAGCAGCTGCTTCCAGATCAATTTTCCATACATTCACAAAAGTATAGCACCAGCTGAAAGGAAAGGTCACAAGAGACCTACGGTATGTCTACCTCTCTCCATGGCTATGGTTGTAACTACAGGCTAGAGGAGCCAAGAGGAACACAGGCAGCGGACACTGCTGTGCCTGCATGGTAGGCACACCTTAGCTGTACTGCACCTCCTCAGGCTCTGCTGACCCCCAAGCACTGCAGTGTCTGCTGTTCCTTTCCTTATGCACATGTTGCTATCTCAGAATACCTCTTCCAGGCAGCAATTTTGAATACCTTAATATTCTTGCTCCCAGTCTTTGGGAAAATAAAACTACCTGATGACTGCCTAGAAGTAGTTTCCCCATGAACAGCTTACCCATGGTTTCCTGGAAGGCGCTCTAGACAGATACTATTTTTGAAGTCTCTGTCTATTTTCTTGAGCATCTCTCTTGATTTTGTTTCACACATGCAGCCAGCCAGAATATAATTAAGGAGTTAAACTAAAGTACACTGCATATCTACCTCCTCTCTAAATATTTTCTGAATATAGAAGTAATACCCATTTCTTCCCTGTTTATGGATTGCCTTTTAGAAAGCAAGCAGCTTGCTTTTGGCAGTAAATTCTATTTTTATACTTTTAACCCCGTTTATGATCTATACCTCTCTCATACATACTTTTTCAAATGTTTGAGATAAGAGAATAGCAGGTCCAGTCCATGATCAGGCACAGGATTCTTCCAGGACAGAGGAATGAGCTTTCCTGTATTTAGATACTGAATTACATGTGTGCAATTGTCCTTCTGCCCTCAAGGTAAGCTCAGTCATACCTGAAAATTGCAGCATGCTCTAACTTTATAACTGTTTTCCTTATTTCATGACTTTACTGCAGTAGAAGGGTTAAGGAAGCATAAACTTTTTTCCTCCTTCTTCAAAGAGCTGTTCACTACTTAGCTTAAGGTTTCCCAATACATGTGGAAACATGCAGGGACATCACTTTTCCTAGCTTTATCCATGCCTAATCCTACAAACTAAGTAAATTTTGTCCTGAACAGTGAATTTACACAAAAGGCAAAAGAAATCCCACACTTCTCAAGGCTTTTCTCCTCCAGTAAAGCATTATTCCACCCCAACCAGCCCCCACTCAGTTATGTGTGGCAGAGAGCAAACTACCATCCACCACAAAGTAACAGACTGCAACTAAGTCACGAAAACCTAACAAAGATCCACTGAAACACTGCTTTTAAAGTCAGTGACTGAATAAGATTAATATACACTAACCCATCTGCAGGAAAAAGCAATTTTTCAACCAGCCCTGTAGTTGCACAGCTCTGACAGCCACTGTCAGAAAATAGTTTAGAGAACTGTAGTAGCTGAAATAGCACAGTAAGTAATTGCTCTCAAACCACCAAACTCAACAGTAGCCATTGCCTAGGAACAAGCCAAGTGCCCCTTTTCCTAGTAGCGACCAGCTGTTTGAAGAAGCAGAAAAAAGTTTATGCTCCTTAACTCTTCTACTGCAGTAAAGTCATGAAATAAGGAAAACAGTTACAAAGTTAGAGCATGATGTGATTTTCAGGTATGACTGAGCTTACCTTGAGGGCAGAAGGACAATCACACACATGTAATTTAGTATCTAAATACAGGAAAGCTCATTCCTCTGTCCTGGAAAAATCTTTATCTTGCCAGAGGGTAAAAAAGTATGGTAAAGTATCTGGAAGTAAGAATCCACCTACAGCAGGGTACTCCATCTCATAACAGCAACGTGTTTTGTCAGTGAATTATGAACAAGGCAGAAGAGAAAATTTCCCTGGGGAAAATAACTCCTTGCAAAAGCTTTCTTACAAATATCAGAAAAGGGTAAAAAAATATTCTTTGAGGACTGACAATATGGAGACCACAGCTTCTTAATTTTGCCAAAGCAAATTTTAGATTAGAGCAGTAGAAATCCATCCTAATGAAGGGATATTAGAAGGAGTTGTTCCCTCTGAAAAATGAAGTCCCTGAAGGGGCAACATTGTGGAGATACACAGTATAATGAACAGCACAGAGAAAGTAGGTCAGGAACATCTATTCAACCTTTGTCATGAAATTACAAGTAGACAATACAACTGAAAGGCTACTAAATTAGAACTGATAACTGAAAAAACTTGTCATCTAGAAATTCTTGTTTATACAAGTAATTGCTGTGTCTAATTACAGCAAGAAACAGAAGGCAAGTGCTTAGTAAAACTGCCAGAAAGAATTGGATATTTGCAAGGGTACCCAACACCATTAGAAGCAATATTTAAAATATGAACTATCTTGAAAGGGCAGAAAGCCACAAGCTCTGGGTGATACCCATTACCCTGTAATCAAGAGGAGACCTTCCCCACTGGCAGGCGCTGTGGTTCCCAAGCAGCTCTTTTCACACCTCCCACTGAAGCACAGACCCTGGCCTCTTGGAAGTGAATCACTCCTCCAATTAAAAATGTGGTTTCCGTATTCTTGCAAGAAAGGCTACATGATCCATCTGTAAGACATCATTTTCCAGTTTACAATTTTATGTGTGTGCAAAAAAGAGAGCTCATTTGTTTTTAAGCACAGCTGAAGTGCTATTAGTTCTATTCCAGCCCAATTTATTGGTAGTTATTAATAGTATTATCAGTAATGCAGAACTGTCACATGCATCTTTTACCTCAGTTTCTCAAATCTCAGTTGTCAGCACACATAGGTAAAGAATTCAATTTTATTTTTAATTTGTGGCTATTGTGAAAGGAAACAATTTCTAATAATTATCTAATTATAGATTATTAA
The DNA here is from genome assembly GCA_034008185.1 of Gorsachius magnificus. NCBI lineage: Eukaryota > Metazoa > Chordata > Aves > Pelecaniformes > Ardeidae > Gorsachius > Gorsachius magnificus. Next base: position 187,950,455 of record CM067081.1, read on the forward strand.
ATTGGGGGGGTGTTAGGTGTCACAGTAAAACCCAGAAACTGGCCATTTCATTCATCTTCATTTAATAGAAAGTGCACAGTAATCAAATATGTAGGTGTGGCAAATCTAACTTGCAGTGTAGTTTCATTAATAGTCTTCTGAACTTTCAGTGAAGCTAAGAAACACAGAATAAACAGGGTCACATGAGTCACTCCTAAACATTCAGCCTTATACACTTGACATTTTGGACATAAATGTGTCCATTTAGTGTTTTCTACATGTTTACATTTGGAAATGAAGCAGCCTGTCCATAAAACACTGATGGATGATTGATTCATTTCTTGAACTCCTGCTAAATCTGCTTGATCTTTCCCCATTTTGGTTGATTTAAAGCCATTTACTGCTGTTCCAATACCCAAACCCTTAGCCCAGGAAAAGCACACAAAGGAGTTAGGGAAAACAGATTAAAACTCAGAGACAACACTTTATTTACCTGCAAGAAGTTAACAGCAAGGGAGTTTTACAAATGAATAGTCAAATTAAGCTCCTTTTATCAACAGAATTAACCAAACAACAGTTGAAAGATATTCAATTGAGCAGCAGAAATGTTGTAAAAGAGAAATTACTTTGGGAGAGTTATGTGCTGAGATTCATTTATTATACATTACACTAAGTTTTAAACAGTTATCATTTTCATAAAACCCAGAATTATGTATTTCAAGTGACACAACTCAAAGTGTTCACTGGCCAAATTGTAAATAAACCCCCAGAAAATGACCTCCTCAATACATTTTATCATATATTATACTGCAGTCCAGTTTGTATTTGCCACTGTTGTCATGATTATCAGGCCCATCAGAATTCATAAGCAAGTTTCTCATTTCCCATCTCCCCACACACCATGAGTAATACCAATAATACCAGCTATCTATCACACAGAGTTAATACCTTACACTTTTATTGCCCAGCTTGGTCTTCATCACCTTGCAAAGTGTGTTTGTATGTTTGCTTTTAAAAGATTAGACATGCCCAGTGTCATGAGCAACAACACATACTGGAAGACCTGCATTCAAAGACAAACAGGAGAAACTGTAGAGGAAGTAAAGAAAATTCTGCCCTCACTCAGTAGTTTCATCCTCGTGGATGCTGGCTCTGTAGTTTCTACAGCATAAATAGTATAAATAGCCCCATAGTTCCCAGGTCACCTAGCAAATTCTCTGAATTATTATCTTGGGAAATATCATTGAGAATGTCTCTCATAATTGCAGAAATCAGAGTTTGAATTTGCCTGGTCTGCCATGGGGACTTCACACAGTTGGCAGAGAATTAGAACACTAAGGCCTCTAAAACAACCAGCCACTGCTGTTTGGGGGACCTGAAATTCTCTGGCTTGTTTGCAGGAAGGAGAAATCTCTTTAAAAGAATTTTTTTTTTTTTGAGACCATTTTGATAACTCTGCATAGAGCTCCTGGAATTAAGTCTCTCAGCAGGATAATAGGGCCCCTAAACCTAAATCACATGAAAAGCAGCTCTTCAAAACACCCACTACTACCCACCAACTCCACATTCAGCCTATTCCACCTTGTCCTATGCAAACACAGAAGCAGCAGGGATACACTACTGCTGAAACCACATGCAAAGAAAGGCACAGCAGGAAGCCACTTGTACAGTTGTGGACTGTTTTTTGGCAATTTATACTTTCCCTGAAATGCATGGAACGGAGTCTGTCTTACCACCTGCAAATCAGATTTCCTTTCTAATCAATGGGAACAAACAGGACCTTCTATAAAGCAGTCTGCTTCATCTCCAAGTACATATCCTAATGTCTTACCTGCACTTGTCCTTAGCAATGTGCTTCTCAAAGCAATTTGTTCACACATCAAAGCCTTTAGATGATTATTTCCTTAAGCTGTACTTTAAATCAAGACTTGAGTGGCCACCCACTTCCTACCGAGCTTGGTCACAGCTCAGACAAGACACAAGCCAGCTCAACTCCTCCAGGGAACTGAAAGCAGCAGCCATAGTAGTTGGATAGAGTTCGGACAGCCAACTGCCCAACCTTTGTGAATGGTTGTCAGCAGTTAAAGGCATTTAGCAATTGCCTTGCTGGAATAATATTTCCAACTTGCGAGTGCAGCTATTTTGTTGTTTTTTTCCCCGAGCTGGAAAAAAAGTGAAATACCTGTGTATTTAAGAGCCAATATTCAAGCTTTAAGTAACACATCTCAACTTTCTGCTACTGTTTATAGTCTGATTTTTGGTTTTTCTATGCATAGAGAATGTGAATGCAAAAGTAAACCTAAATTAAAGTAGTTGCGTAATCATGGATACATTTGAAAGAAATGTTCAGCTTCAGCATAAGCTTAATGGGAAAGAAATAGAGTGAAGTTTCACACAGGTAAGTTGTACAGAAACGATGTCAAAAGTACAGTGGATAAGGTGATGTGTTGCTTTCAAAGAACTCTAGTCAACTAAGCTACTTTCATTTTTCAAGTTCAGCAGCTTTTTAAAAGTGTATCCTAATTCACATACTTGGAATGAAGTCAGGTCTTGAAGTCTTCCTTTTTAGTATTTTCTTCCATTCTTCATAGCATTTTTCTTTGGATTATGACATGGCAAGAGATTCAATGTTTTCTTCAGCTCTTACTCAATGTCCTAGAAACTGCTTGGTGATAAAACCTGAAAATATCTTCCTTCCAAAGACATCATCTGCCATGGCCATTCTTCAAATATCAATGGGAAATATTTCCCTTCATATACATACTCGTTATCACCACTGGACATTGATGTTACAAGGAAGACAATAAATCTTTAAGACCATACTATTAAAAACACACAATTTCTACAATTCAAAAATAAGTCTTAATATTCTACACCAATTCAGTATCTGTTATAAACCCAAGTAAGTGGTTACCTAAAAGGTAAGTTCAACATTTGAAACCAAGTCCTTCCTAGGAAAAAGGCATTTTCCAAAGGACAAAACAAAACAGCTAGGTATGGTACCCTTCTTTTGTAAGCAAGTAGCACATGAAGATTCTTTAAAGCACAAAGCACAGGAAAATGATATAATGTGCTTTTTCCTAATCTAGTTAAAAATTTAAGTATGGAAGCTATAGTAGGAATTCTACTGATACCAACCTGCTGACATCTTGTAACTCACCTGAAAAACTAGAATTTTTCTGAATATCATAAGTTTCTTACAGAAACAAGGAAATGGCTCACAACACATCTAACTAAAAGATAAATTTAATTGTGAGATTTCCTTTACTGTTTTTACCACATGTCAATTACTGCTGCTCTTTCAGACATGAATAGTCCAAGTCCCAGTCTATTTAAATTTAGTCAAAACCTTTGACTTTTTCAAAGTGTTATGAATGAGTCAAAAATTGCTTTGTTCAAAGAATAAAGCCAGGCACAATAAAAAAAGGGGAAGTTTGTTAGACAGTTTAAGTATCATCACCTGAAGTTCTCATTCTCTCATTCCATCCTTCTTCTGCTTTCCCTAGCAGAAGCAGGCTTAGAGTGGAGATACACCTTTGAACTATACATTTGTAACTTCTACATGCAGCTCTTACCATATCTAATGACATTTTTAAACACGTAATAGCACATCATACAACAATGAACTATTCTCCTCCTCCTTGCTTTCTTCAGGAAGAACTGCCCAATTTCATAGTCTGCATAAAATGTTTTTGTTTTACCATGAATAAACATTCAGTCACTGTTCAGCCAGATGTGGCCAACAAGTCTCAACCCTTTCACTGAAATAGCAGTTTTGCATTAGCAGAGCCAAGGAAAACGAGTATTGCCCAGCCTTCCTCCGCCATGTGAGGTATGGATCTGTCACTCAGCCAAGCCACAGACACCATTAGATCAAATTCAGAGGTCTATGTTCCCCAACTCCAATTCTTGTGGAGGACTCAAGACAGAAAAGAAAAAGTTATGAGCAGTGAGAAAGTGGTCTGCTGCTTCCTCACATTTAAGGGTAACACAGAAAAGTGGAGCTTGGCAGTGGAGCAAAGACTTCTGATGTATTCAGCTAGTAAATTTAAATAGGTTTTACCTGTGATGTAAGTGATCACATTAAGAATTCCCCCCACACCACATTCAAATGTTAATCAAACAGCTTCAAATAAGAAAGTCCCCAGTTCTACGCAAAGAAGCATCAATGTCCATGCTCAAACCTTTTAAAAAACAAAAGTTTATGGCCCTAATGCTTTCTATCATAAAAGGACAAGTTTACCACTGGAGAAGTTCAAGTTAATGGAACCGTGCCCACATATAGCAGCCAAGAGGTTGACCCTAGTTAACTCTGCTACTCCAAAATATGTCTTTAGAAAAAACAATTACCATGTAAATACAATGACTACTTGTTATTAACATACAGCTGGGGTCTACTCATGGCAATCATTTCAGTATTATAGACTCCCTAGGTAAGCATTAATGTGTCATTTTATGCAGTGAGCTGCACACTCTGCAAGTACTTTTGACAGATGACAGCTCCTCCCTAGGAGCCAGGCTCCATGGCATCACAAGAAATCTCCTTCTGTTGTTGTGACCAAATAATTCAATTTCTTCTGAACAAAAGTAAAATGAAAGCCTTACACTGGAGCAACTGAAGTATACTTAAAGCATGTCTGCACTCAAAGTTATTCACTCTTTTTTACTCCTTCCATTATGCTCAAGTATCTTCTCTTAAACTCTAAAATTAATAAAAAACCCAGAAAGCCTTCAACTTAGCAGTTCATCTTCAAAGAACTACAACTGATCTTTGGAATACAATGTTTTCCTGAATCTAATCTGCTTTTTAATTATGATGCTAACAAGTTATCACATTTAATTTTTTCTTCCCCTTGGATTTCCAGCTATTCCAAAACCAACCAGAGCACTCCATGGATGTGAGTGCATACAGTTAAACAAGCTTAATACCAGGATAAACTTTTTTACTTCTATATTGTAAAACATGGAAAAGAACAGAACAGGTACCAAACACTGTTTACTATTTTAATTTTTTAGCAAACACAGCTACTTTCACACACTATTACATTTCAAAACTTTGTTCTATACATTATTTATACTTCATCTCAACCATGACATCCTTTAAGTCAGAAACTCCCTTTTACACAAAGATATACAAGAGCTTAATCTATTACTTTCCTTTGAACTTTAATAGAAATAAAGATATCTAAGTATTTTAAAGGAGTAAAAAATACATACATTACACATCAATTAATTGCCTGAAGTATCTTCAAATATTTCACTAGTGTAAGAATATTGTTTTCTTCCTAGGCTTAACAAATGAGCATACGAAGAGGTTTGGTGATTTGCTGCACATCAAACCAAACTGAGGAACAGGTAGAAATAGAACACAGTTTCCCTATTCCCAGCCCAGGCCCCATATATTATTGTATAATTATTACATCAAGAAATTTGTGGCTGACAGCAGCCAGAAGGTAATTAAAGGACATAAAATGAAGAATGCAAATCCCACATTTGAAGTTCTTAAAATACTTTGTTTAATCCCTAAAGAAATGTATTTAGGTTTTGTTAAAATTAAAAAGGCAACTAGAGTTTTTTGCCTCCATTAAATATTGAGACAAGAAGCCTGTGATAAGGTTTAAATATTAATTAGACCTTATCTGATTCTGTACTTGACCTACAATTATCAGGAGCCCCAGAGGAACTGTAAGGATCTCCCTCCAACCAAGACCTGTACAAACATTTTCTGTTTGTAAAGGGGAAAAATTTTAAGCCATTCCAAAACCTTTGTGTTAAATATTGTACGGATACTTAGACATATGCACACCAACCCCCTTCCTTCCTGGGCCTTTGTTTCAACTACAATGATGTCTGACAAGATCCTGCCCAAGTCTTTTCCTCAGACCTGTCCTTTAGGAGCTCTGGGAATGGATATTTAGAGAAGTCATGCTCCTCTTAGCCTATCACCCAGCACAGATTTAAGTACTCTGGAAGGAGCAAGTTGGTCAGGGCACTCTGGAGAGCCAACTAACATCAACTACAGCAGAACTGAAGAAAGCATCTGCCCCATTGCATCTTCTGCTCTGTGATACCTGGGCTGCAGCATCTACTGAAGACATAGTAAGGATAAAAGAGGTAATCCCTTTCCTCCAACATGAAAAATTTAAAAAAAAAAATCATTGTTTATAATTATGGAAAATCCTTGCATCTGATGCTACAAAGATGACCTTCTTTACTGTGCTAACATAATATTATTTGCTAGTGTGCCATCAGAAAATAAGAGTACATTGAAGCTTGTCAGTGACTGAAGCAAGAAGTTTGGTCTTTTATTAACTTCTATGTAAACAAGGACACTAGATATTCAATGATGCATGTGTCACCTTCCAAGGACACGCTCAAAGCCTGAGGACAAGACTCAGGGGGAGGAGAGAAAAAGCTTGGTAGCCCTGTGTGCCTGGTGACCACCTCTCAGGACCAAGCTCAGACAACTATGACTTCAGAAAGGTTCTGTATATCTGCTGTGGAAGATGTCACCATGTACCACAAACCAGTATTTACAGTTGTAGGCAAGCTTGCCAAACTGTAAAAGGCATTCATTTCTACATAATAACAAGAATTCACATGTCCTTCCACTTAGTTATAAATTCAATAGCTCGTTACTGTGGCAAAATTAAAATACCCAACCTGGAACATTTTAAACTAAAGATTCCTAGTTTAGCAAGTTGTTCTTAGTTTTATTCCTACAAATTCAGTTGAGACAGAAACACCCTCAAATAAACAGAGCCCATAACATGAAATGACCCAAGGAAATTCACTGGATGCTGTACTGAACATAGTACAATCTCATCCAAAGGGACTTTTCTTTTGTCATTCATTTCTATAACTTCAGGAAAAGCAGGTAGCCAAAGTCACCGGAGCAGAAACCCGTGTTCAATTTGACAAGTACAACATAAATTCAATGTAAAAACATCATTACACAAACTCTCCCATTGTAAAGATTTACATAAAACGTGCTTAAGCAAGAGGGTTAAGGTTACCTTCACATAGTTTATTTACCAATACTTCTGCTGCAGTTGAACCAGTTCAAGTATGTATGTAAGACACATCCATTTCCAAAACAATACAGAGGAAAGTTAGTTTCCATGGCAACCTGACAATTGTGGGACACTTTGGGGGGGGTTATTTGTTTTTAGCAGATGGGAAAAATACCATAATGCTGTCCCCAAGCATAGGGTTTAATATAAGCAACTCTGAAACGAAACTTAAGGCAGAAATTTGTGGTAGAACTTCTTGTATTTTTTTCTTTGAATTGAACAGCATAAGGCTTGTTACTATCAGATAAGCTTAATCACATAAAATCATACTAAGCAGGGGACTAATGATATAGCTACAGCAAATCACTCCTTTACTAGTTACTTTTAATGAAATGTCTTTAAAAAAATCTGGAAATAATTAAAGACCTTCCAAAGCTTGAAAGTTCAGCTTGAAATATTTCATTAAGGCATTCCACAGTTAATAAAATATGTTTATTTTCAATTAGCATAGCATTAGTCATTTGTCTTAAACAGAAGAGTTCACAGCTTCAAGTGCAGAAACCTAGGAAGAGGTTTATGGTCTAAATAACACAGACTGTAAGGAAACCTGGTTGGAGCAACACTTCCAAGAGTTACAAGTTTATCGCATGTGTACAAACACATACCTACATGATACCCTTCTACAGTGAAATGACTGGCCTGGTAGACATGGGGAGAGCAGCAGGCAGTGTTTACCTGGACTTCAGTAAGGCCTTTGACACTGTCTCCTGTAAGACTGTCCCAGAGAAGCTGATGGATCACAGGCAGAATAAGCAGATAGTGAGGTGGTTTGAGAACTGGCTGAATGGCTAGGCCCAGAGGGTGGTGATCAGTGGCACCAAGTCTAATCGGGGGCCAGTAACTACTGGTGTGCCCCAGGGGTCCATACTGCATACAATCCTGTTCAACATGGGCACAGTGGACTCTCAGCAAGTTGGCTGATGACACAAAACTGGGAGGAGCGCCTGGCATGCCAGAGGGTCATGCTGCCATCCAGAGGGACCTCAACAGGCTGGGGAAATGGGCTGACAGGAACCTCCAGGGGAAGGGTGAAAGTCCTGCACCTGGGGAGGAACACTCCCAGGCACCAGCACACACTGGGGACCACCTGGAAAGCAGATAGGCAGAAAATGACCAAGAGGTCCTGGTGGACACCAAGTGGAACATAAATCAGCAATGTGCCCTTGTGGCAAAGGCCAACAGTATCCTGGGCTGCACTTGGCAAAGTATTGCCAGCAGGTTGAGGGTGGCGATCCTGTCCCTCTATTTAGCACTGGGGAGGCCCCATCTGGAATCCAGAACTGCACCCAGTACAAGAGACATGGATGTATGGGAGAGAGTCTGCTAAATGGTCACAAAGATGATGAAGGGACTGCAATGAAGAGCTAAAGAAAACTCATGGCAAAACGTGTTGGCAAGCAAGGTGTGGTAACTGCATGTTTTAACAGCCTTGCATAATGAAATGCTTGTCAATATTCACTGAGCATAAAGCTTTATGCCATGTAGTAACAGAAAGAAAATAAGGAGTCCATTGAAGACTAACCTATGCTTCCACTTCTCTGCAGAACGTGGCAGGGGAAAAAAATTTAGGTAATAGAAGTAGTAACATTTCTTAAAGGATATCCTATGTATTTGCTGGGGCAAGGGGTTACTTTAAACCTGTAAGTTCTCCTAAGGTTCTTGAAAAGAAAGCACACATCACTTTCCGTCTAAAGTTGCTCAAAAATTTAGGACAGCTTCCACATTTCATGAAGTTATAAGATCATTACATTGAATACTGTCTACTGTAACAGAACAATTGTTCTCTGCAAAGAATTTGCAAAAAACAGAAACTGGTATTTATTCCTCCATAAGATAAAGGCGCTCTCATATCTTACAGAAATATTGGCACAGATTAATAAACCCAGACAGAGAAGATCTCTTAACAGGGCTCATCTCTATTAGAGTTCCTGTTCCTAAAATACAAAGACTCTAGTTCATTTTGTCAATCATTTGAATCATAGGCACAACAAGTCCAGTACAAGAAAAATTACAGTACTATATGTACATTGACACAGGAAGAAATGCCAGACCCATTGGAAAAAAAATTCATTACAACTGGTTTTCAAAACTAGCACATAGCAGTTTTTTCTGTTCATGGAGAGAAATGAAGGCAGTTTAGTTCTAAAAAACAAATCTCAAAGCTCTTTTTCCAGGAGTTTTAGAAACAGTCATTAAAGTTAACTGAGAATCCACAGTATTTTCCTGAGTCTTTGTAGCTCTCAGTAATTTTTCCTTTTCATCGCTAGCCTGCTTTTGAGTTAAAGTGGTTTTGATTAACATTACATTCATTAATATCAAAAAAGCAAGTAATGCAAGAAAGAAATTGCCTTCTAATTACCAGAGAAGCTGCCAATCATAAGTTATAATACCTTATCAAAATGATTTGTTGAAACAGTATATCTGCTTGAAGTAACACTACTAAAATTTTCCCAAAGATCCAGTTTTTAGCATGTATTTATTTCCATGAATTATTAAAAGTAAGTGTCAACTGGTTTATTAAAATAAGGTTATATACATTTGTTTCTTACAGGAAAGAGCCAAGTTCTCCCTTCTTTTTCCTCTGGTTTAGGGAAGGTGAAGTATCTTCGGTAGTATTATTAATGACTTGTGAACCTGAAGTAAAGAACAAAATTCACTCCATGTCCACTTCCGAATTTGTTTAGAGTAGTTGAAAATCATAACAGTGTTTTGCATTATGTGAACCATGGAAAGGTGACCACTTATCAGAGTGAGATGGCACATGGTAAGTCTTGAGTCCCCACTAACAAGAGGCTTGACCAGGGCACTCTAACCTACTAAATTCCTACCTACTCCACCATAGCAATGTTCCAACCTTTACATTGCATGATACACACCTCAGCCTATATACACATTTGTTAGACTGTATAGTCAAGTATGTAGTGGAGGTTAATTCAGAATTAATTACATGTAGCTTAGACAAGTACTTTGCTAGCATATTCAAAGCGTTTTCAATTTAAAGTCTTAAATTCTCTCACATCGTAACTCAGACTTTTTCTAAACTTTCTCAGCAATAATCTAGTACAGCCTCGGGCCAGACTTATCTGTGTTGACATTTGTCGATGGACAGAATTGAGGTAGCTCTCAAAGTAGGCTTTACGCCAATCCACTAACGTTTAGGTACAAGAAACTGGTACACAAGACATGTGGCTGGTTTAAGGCATATATGTTGGGTATGGCTGAGGGTGCAGATCTCTAGACTGCAACAGAGACCATTATTTCTATTACAGTAGAACCTAAAGGTCTCAGGACTCCAGCGTGCTAGGCACTAAATATACTTAATGACAGCTTTTAAGCCACTGCTATCAATGTCTTCCGGGAACTCTAAAAACTATTATATGAAAATAATATGCCATATTTGAGTTAATTCAAAGTCCTTCCCCACACTTTTTTAATCAGAAGATATTGCAAATGCTTTTCTTGCTACAAGCAGGTATTAGGAAGAACTGCCTTGGTGCTGCTTTCCATCACCTTCCAAGCTGGTACCGAGAGGGACCTGAGGGAAGGCAGGCACACACACATACACCCAGTGCTTGCCAGGCAAGCAGAACAGAAGCAAGAGGAGTATGTCTGCATCAGATCTGAGATCTCGTCCACACACCAGAGTGGTGAGAGCACATGAACAAAAAAACCCACACCAAACAAGTTAGCACAAGGAGTCCTGGACAGGCATCCGCCTGTTAATCATCAATCCGTTTTCACTTCCCGTCCTGCAGCTCCTGCCCAAGATGCTGCCACTTTCATAACTCCAAGCTTTGACTTCCCCAAATCAGTCCTGTTGCCTCCTTGTCACCAACTCCCTCAGCAGTGACCTGCTGCAAGGCATGCAAGAACAACTTGAAGGAGAGCTGGAAACAAGGATATTTATTGGGGATTAGCTGAGGTTACAAAAGGGCTGAGCACACCTGCTCGGCTTGGGCTGCAAGGGGCAATGGCAGCCCAGGACATCAGCAGCACGCAAAGAGCCTGCACAGAACATGAACCAGAGCACCTGCGTTCCCAGCCAGTCAGCGCCCGCTGGACAGACTGATGTTACTTCCCCTCTGTGAAAAGAGGCAAATAGCATCTCATCTCCACTGTCTGCTACTTCGGGATAGCTAATAAAAGAGGCTGCTGCTAGACCACAGACAACAGGTGATGATCCCAATTCGTTTATCTTCCCACATTCTTGGTCCTAAGCAGACTTTTTACAACTGCCAGAGGCACAGCTCCCCTATACCCGCTCTTCACAAATCTTCCTTCCATTGCCTCTAAGTCTCCTCTCAAATACTTCCCTTGACAGTTTCAAGCTCCCACTCCTAAATACCTGCTCTCTGGCTTCATCTTGCCAAATTCAGATTTTTTTTCCCCACCACTTTTCCCTTCTAGTCTATTCCCACTGTGTATCTCCAAACTACGTGCAGAGTAAAAGAAGTTCTCGACCCAGCTGTTATTACACCTAACTGCTTTTGAAACTGATAGCATCTCTTATCCAAATGCCCAAGACTGAAAAGGTGAAAAGAAAATAAGACAAAACTATGCATTGCATCACAGAAATTCCAGTTTTCTGCATTTACTTTGAGAAATAAGGCCCTAAATTTTAGTTTCAAAAAAACCAACCCTGGGCTTCATGTTGATTACTTATAATTACACATTGGAAACAAAATACTAATATTTCCTCATCATCTTTTTAAACTCTTCCTAGCAGACGCACATCAAAATCTATCCAGGCTAAAGCCCAGCTATCCTGAGCAAACAGCCAGTTAAAAGAGAAGGTAAATAAATAAATCTCTGGAGAGCTTGGATGCTCTAGCAGCTCTCTTCAGGGTATATCAAGAAAAGCTGTTATTTGTTATCTTAATCCAGATACTACTACTTCAAACTTGCAATGGCACATTGCTGGCATATAGCAATCCACTACTTGGTGACACGGTCTGTACACCACTGAGCAAAAAGTAATCTCCATTTGGCACTAAAACCCAGCTGACAGCATGTGATTTACACAAGCCGCTAATAGCAAACTGTTCAAAGAGGTAATGATTTCCTCACTGATCTTTATAATATACAATTATTACACAATGTTTTCTACTTCTCAAGTGGCAAACTTTATAAAAACAACACAACACCAGAAATCTTCCTCTATATGAGACTACAGTAAAGCAGACTTTTTCCCCCCACCTAACACGGAATGCTCACAAGTAACTAGCTGTAAAAAGAAAATTGCTTCCATGTGCCTTGTTTAATGTCATTGTCTTTCTAATATCCTGAAAGCAGAATACTACACACTAATTGGTCAAAGTGGAACTGTTTGTGTTTTGGTTGGGGGTTTTTTTATAAAAAAGATTTAGCATTTTGTGCTGTGGGCTTGTTCTGTGGTAGATTCTTTGACAAAGCAGGGGATGAAAAAAAATGAGTGAAGGAACACTGGCTCTAATGTACATCTTTGGTACCAAATAGATGAAAATCAAAAGGAACATAAATATTTACTGTAGAAAGCTTAAGAGTGGGAACTCAAATATTCTACTTCTGTTAAATAAATTATCAAAACCGGTAAGCTATTCTTAAAGAATTCTTAATGTTTCTGTTGAAGCCTCTATAACATGACAGCACAGAGGAAGTTAAGTTTCTTGACAACTTACACTGTCTCACCTTTAACTGGGAGCCTTGTGACAATCCTCTAGGACAGAGGGAAACTGTGGGACCTCCAGATGCTACAGGGGCAGTCCAGCAAACTTCTAAACCCCACACCTACATGGAGTTCATGCAGCCCCCCCCAGCATCTCACAGGGGAGTCTACACAACCACATCATCCTAACACAACAGATACTTTTTCAAATGCTGGAACATGTAGGCATTCAACCCTCTTAATAGACTCCATGCCTCACAGGCCAAAGTTCCCACTTCAGCATTGCCAAATCACTGTAATCTGTCTAACAAGCAATAGAGCCAGCTGACAACATAGTGCATGTCCAGCCAATATTTGGAAGTACATGCATAGCTGACTATATTTAGATCAAACCCATAGACAGTGCCTGCCCAGCCTACTTTCTTCTGCCCAACCAGCAGAAGACAGTCCAGGTAGTCAAGCCACCTTCTGAAAGATGCCATTTCTTGCAGGTATTACAGAATGCAATGGAAGCAAGCACGAAAATAAAAGCAAGTGTTCTTCAACTATCTGCACAGCTTCTGCAGTATTCTACCCTATTCACTCAGGCAGACCAAGCCTGTGAGAATTCCAAATGCATACGTTAGTCTCTAGAGACAGACAGGTGGTGAAAGCTGAAAAGCTGAGACCCTCTTACTACAAGGTGATGGAGAGTTACACTCAGCAACACTTACATATATGGACAGCAGTGCCTGATACAGATGCATTCTGAGCAGCATGGTACCACTGGGCATTTGCAGAGATGCAATGTGGCTTCACATAACTGATGCCATGAGCACTCTCTGCAACATGGGTACTGTCAGGATGGGCTGGAAGCGTGCCATGGCCTCGTGGTCTTGGAGTGTTTCAGCTAGGTATGGCTTCTCCAGGGCAGCCTTCAGATGCAACAGAAAAAAGCAGGAGACAACTTTTTTGTCCACATGATTAATGCATTTTTAAAATTAAAAGATAAAAAGATCCATTGGCATTTGTACGATACCAGAAGTAATTTAAGGTTCTTCTATTTTAAAAATTTAGTGCCTTAATATACACACCCAAATCAGTGCATCGTGGTTGTATCTGTTGACAAGAATGGGACAAACTTCAGAAGACGATGGCAGCGTTTAACACAGTGAGAAGTCGCAAAACAGCCAACCCTTTTCTTCTTTAGTTTTCATCAACCAGCCACAGACGTAAGCACTGAACTATCCCAGCTATGCCAGGGAACACAAGCACACAAGCTTCCAGTCAGCAGCGACAGCCTGCTTTTCAGCACGCTGCTTTACAAACCAGGCACTGAGGTCACGTAATTTGGATGTAGTCAATGAGCAGATTCGTAGTAGATGTGGGAGTGTAAGTCATTACTGGAGACTCCCCATTCAACACTCCAACCATGTCAGGCTATTAAGGGATTCATACTCAAAGGCATTTACCATTATGTCTTCAAGTCAGATTTATGATCCATGTTTCCCTTTTTACTCAATTTTTCATGTTAAAAATATGAACAAAGAACTTAAGCTGCATGTTTTGACAGTTTAAAGAATGTCATCGCACCACAGCAGCATTTCAGTGCTACCTGGACGTTTCCCACTGGGGATAACCACCAAGCTCATGCAGAGCAGGAAAGCTACGGTGTGGCTGAACAGAGCTACACAGCTGCCACTGCGTCTGACAAACTGAACCATATGAGCCGGGTTGGGGGAAGCGAGTGCAGAGGTGCAGAAGCTGTCATCCTCTGTTCTTTTCCAACAAAACCCATGCTTGAATGGCTAATGAAAATTCAAACGGCTGCAAGAACTGCAGAGACCCCCGAGGGGTCTACAGCATAGACCCTACTCACATGATTTAATTCCTTTTTTTACAAAAGGCAATGCTGAGATGCCAGAAAATGAACAAAACCTACATTTGCAAAGGGACTGGAAAAAACAGAAGCAGGTGGTCAAGTAGCTAAGCTGGCAGAGCATTTGGACAGTAGCCGAATGGCCTGAATTCGGTCTTTAGTAAGGTCACCAGTGTCTCCCACAACACACACACAGCTGTATTACTCGAAAACTGAAATCATATTTGCAATAAGAAAACAGAAAGCACTTTCACATATACATTTAAAATTACAGAAGTGAACTACAGAAGAGAATAGGTGTTTAAAACATCTAAGGTTTTCCATTGTGACTCGTCAATAAAGAAGCCACTTCACACAAGTGTTAGCGGCATTCGTCATACTTCTGCTGCGTGCAGTCCATGATAATACAGGTTCAACTCCTATCACTCTGCACCACCCCTTTGTGTTGGTATTTTGAGCAGTACTGGTACACGTGTACTCACACACACTCTCACCCTGTTTTCTAACTAAGAGTGCCTGCCAGCAGCCCCAGAGCACTCGCTCTAAGCGGTGGCCTCAAAAAAAAAAAAAAAAAGTCCTGCAATGTGCAATCAACCTTAGTTCAACAAAATCACACTCATTCATCACTTTCTACACTTCTGAACAAATACATACTCTTCATTTTATTTAATAAATGGTATTTTTGATACACAAGCTCTACTAGTCTCTACATTTTACCTCAGTGAAATGAGATGGCGCAGGGAATGCTAATGTTTTGTACAGCAAACAAAGCATTTCTTCTAAAGCCAAGTGAACATGTCATTTAATCGAGATTGGTTTTGCCACTTCAAAGTTCACTTGCAAATGAAATTCAGATTGATTCCCATAGGCAACAGAACAGCAACAGAATCCACTACCTTGGGGAAGCAGCATTAATGGTAACATCTTACAGATACAGAGAACATCTGTAGTGTCTACGTCTTTCAAAATCAGCCACCATCTCTCATCTGTAGGTCCCATAAGGGACCAAATCCTCCAGTTGCAGCTAAATAACGCCTATTCCCAGCTAACGCACTGGAACCTCAATGGTTATAGAGCCCAGCATTACCCTGTGAGCTCTCAATTCACACACTCTTCTTTGGTCACAGTTAAGCATCGAACCAAAAGTTTCCAAGCAGCCTTCTGGAAGTCAGAATTTCATATGTTTGTGAACAGCTTAGAGAGCAGCAAGCCCTTACTTAGCGCCACAGGACAAGGACTTTTGATTAGCCCAAAGCTCATTAGCAACATTCAAGAATCTCTCAGAGACGGTAACTAGCAAACTAAAACCTGCATGACCTACAAACTAAGACAAATACAACTGATTACAGAAAGCTCAAATCTGAGGTCCTTACCTAAAACCACACAACAAAAGATACCATGAAAACTCAAGCCCAATCAAGCACTCCAAAATCTTGACATGGCCTTGTTCCTGAAGTGTACTTTAATAAGATCCATTTAGCACCACAAGTAGTGTTACATATCCTTTCCAAACCACAATCCCCGACAGCAGGTTATCCAGGAATGACTGCCCAGAAGATCTGCTCCCTCCACCACCTTCATTCCGCAGTGTTTGCAGCAAACCTTAATTACAGCTTCCCTGCTGGACAGGCAGGCAGCAGATGCCAGAGGCCATCAGTGGAGCATAAAGAAAACTTCTGACAAAGCTTCCCACACTTTCACATATTTTTGTGCCTTTCACTACAGTCATAACCCCTCCTCCCTCTGTGCCTGACTACCAGATTTTCCCTCTGTCAGTTCACTAGTAAACCCTTTTACAAGTCCCACTTCATGACCTGATAAAACCGCATGGCAATTCTGAGCTCTCTGCCCCTGCCTGTCACTTAACTTAGGCTCCATAATCCCTCATCCAGTCACTTCCCAAGCCCAGTACTAACAACCATCCTCTAATGGGTTTGCCAAGTCCAACTTCTTAAGTGCGTCTGTCCAAGCCTGCCTTCACTTCCAACTGAAGCTGCTGCAACAACCTGCAAGTTTCCGTATTTTCAAAAAAAAGCCCCTCCAAAGAGTTACAAATAAAAATACATACTTAATAGAAGTGGTTTCAGTTCACTTCATGATTTATAGTCACCTTTGCAAGATGAACAACACAAATAGTTTCTAGGTAAAAAGAGTTTGTAAGTAACCACAAAACTACTGGCAGATATATTTCCATATGACTGTACAGTTCCTTTTTTACATTATCAGAAAAATTAACTAATTTAGCCTGACGCTAATGTACAAAATGTTGTACAGAAAAGATCACGTTATTTGGGAGAAGCACATGGGTAATTTAAGTAGGGGGAATGGTAGAAGTTCTGGTTCTAAGTCATTATTGTAGATGTTAGAAGAGCCGAGTGCCAGGAAAACCTGCCAAATGCTATTCACCCCCACACACGGGTGTATAATGCTGACTTGAAGACAGCTTGATAGGAGATTACAAAGCAAATTATATGAAATCCTGCTCCATCTCTAAGCTTGGAGAATTTGAGGTATTTCAATCAGGTGTGCTATACTGTTTAAGCACTGCAACATTTTACAGTAGCAGCGTCAGCGCATCCCTGCGACGCCTGCAGCCACAGCATTCCCCTCGCCTCCCCAGGGCCTGCAGGACATACCACAGGCTGCAGGAATGCCTTCACACATTCGTGAAGTCAACATCCATACAGAACACAAGTTTCTTTTTAGCTAGTACGTAATAACTAATAGAACTTTATGGCTAAACTACAGTTCCAGAAATTCAGTGTGAAGGCCTCTACAGAGGAAAAAAAAAAAAAGTGACCGTATAGTGGAATTACCAGGTACCCAACCTTGGGAAGTAAAAAGAAGCAAAGCCAGACCTGCCCAAACAGCTTTCTTATTAAATGTAGATCTGAGGAGACCAAGCTATTCTTTTCCAAATCACTCACATTTTATCATTAAATTGTCTTCACATCTACCCACCTATATAAGATAACACCCATAAAGCACTTCCTTTGGCAAATTGATATTGTAGATTTGTAAAAAAAAAACCACACACAAAACCAAGTAGCACATATACAGATATGAAGGCCAAGGGTTATCTAAGCTATCTTTGCAAAAAGCAACAGTAATACTGATGGCTGATAACTATCTGTCCCTTAAATTTTAAAGGTACTTCAAGGATTCAAGACATCAGGAGGAAAAGTAAATATTGACATTTTCAGACAAATTACATATTTTAAGGTCCTACTGTGGAACTCTTCATAAACAGAATCCTGATCTAAGCCATCCCAATGATTATCAGACATATGATAGCTCTTTTTTCTCCCCTCCACCTCCCAGTTCATTGTGGTAGGGCTGAACAGCAGGGACACACAAATTCAAAACCTTGCATGAAAACTGGTTGAAAACACACTCAGTTGGAACTGTCACAAGCAAGGCGACAGCCAACTTGAAGAAACTTGAAAAAATATATACACAGGTTATGTATCACATTCCAGGTCCTATTCTCACACATTTCTGTACATCAAGCATACCCAGCACACACTCAAGAGGGTGCTTTAGATAAAAAAATGCTTTGAACACAGTAGAAGCCAGTTCACAACTACACTAATTAAAAAGGGGGGAAGACACCCAAGAAAATACCTCCAGTATGATGAATATTATGTATGCTTTATAGCTACCGTACCAGAGAAGTTGTAAGGATGCTGTTTCACATTTAACAGGCATTGAGAAGTCTGGTATCCCCACAGATGATAGGCAAATCAAGCAATTCCTCCTGTGCTAAAGGTGCTTGTTATGTGTCCAAAACAAACATTGCATAATAAACAAAAGCGTACTTCCTCTAAGCTTGAGTCCCAGTTTTTGGACCTAAAGAAAGTCAAAGGAACTGGGTGACGGGGAACCAGAGCCAGAAGAAGGGAACACAACTGTGGCAGAGCAGGATGCCCAGGCACTCCACTGAGTTTCCAGGAGGGCTGTCAGAGACATCCACAGCAACAGAGAAAATGGGACAAGACTGGTAGAGAGAACTGGAAGGAACAACTGCCAAGGCTTTTCCTCAGAATTACCCCCAGAGCTATCCTGACTGAAGAGGCAATGGCAATGCTTAAAAGCCATCATTTATGGGAAGCAGTAGGTCTCATTAATCTGAGGGTATTCAAGTTCTCATATCAACCACACTACTAAATGTTATCATTATAAAATATGTACTTTTATTATATCAAGCAGAAGCTTTTATTTTTCTTTCCCATATTACTATATTGAAGGGACTCAAAGTTCACCTGTTGAAGTTCTGGATGCAGCAGAGACCCTGACCTCTCAAGAGGATGGTAGAAGTATTACAGCTGTGCTCGTTTTACTTTGTTACTTACATCTCACTGAACTCCATGCTGTACATTTACCAGCTATCAGTTCTGTCACTGTTCTACCTTTTTCCAAAAAGTTTTGCTCCATGGCAAGATTAGACAAATTGTACATCCACAGAAATGAAGCTGCACCTTTCGAGTTCTTAGTTTCTAATCTTGTGACACTCAAACTATTTTAGCAGCCGGCTCAGACTTGACAAGAATCAATCCCAACTTTATGTCCAAAACATGTGCACAGACAGTTCCGCTTGCTGCACGTGGAGACAAAGCTTGAGACGGCAAGGTCAGGCAATTGCTTACAAAGCAGCCTCTAGAATAGGAAGGCACTTATGGCCATGCGAGTCCAAGTGTTCAAATTAAGGCTGTATCTGAACAGCACTCCCAAGTATGAGGAACCTAAAATTTGTAAAAGAGTTTTAAATCCGTGGGTGTGATAGACAGCACAGTCATGAATCCAGACCAAGCAGCTGGGTGAGAAGACATACAATTAAACTATCTACTTCAGCTCATTATTTGTTCCCACCCCATGAAAACAGCCAACTAAGTTTCCCATCAAGCCCTAGCTTTCTATTACACCCCATCTGATGTGCCTGCAGGTTTGACTGAGCAAGGCAGCTTTCTTCTGCACCAGGGCCAGGGGCGGCACAGCAGCAAGCCAGTCACCCCTCACCGGGGCCTTCAGAGCCACGCACCCAGCAGGCTTCACCCTGCAGCCAGGTCCCGCTCAAAGCCAACAAGCCCCGCCGCTTGGCCGTGCCGCATCGCACAAGGAAGCGCTGCTACGCCCCAGCTGCAAGGCACTGGGGTCCTGCCACCTTTTGTACTCCCAGCTGCACCCTCCCTCGCCTCCCCCACGCTGGCACACAGACTTTGGCAGATGATCCGAGCCCCAGCTCGAGGTGCTGATCCAGTAGAAATCCCTCCCTGCCAAAAAAGTGATTAGTTTTCAGCCAGATCAGCTCTTCTCAACTGTTCATCACAGTAGCTGTTACCAGGTAGCAGTGGGGGGAGCTCATGGCCAGAGCTGGGCAAGCAGTAGAGCTGGCCTGGCCATGGTCACACTGGTCCCCAGACATTTACGTTCTGCTCGCCAAAGTTTCCCCACACACACATACTCAAGACAATATGCTATTCCGAGTTTCCTGAATTACTTTAACATATGTTACTGTAGCTGTGCATATTCCTATCCTACACAAACCCCATATTTTTACATAAAACCTGCTATTTGTAGTCTGCAGAACGCTCTTGAGGTTTTGCATAAGGTATGTAAAAAACATAAATGGCATTTTACAGAGGTCATTAAAAAGCCAAACTTATGACAGTTCTGCAAATAACTCCGCTTCATAGGTTAACCAAAAGATTTTAACTTGCTAGTTTAAAAGAGTCTGTTCAACACTTACCAGCTAAATAAGCTTATTCGGGACCTCTGCTGCTCTAAAAGCAAGCACTCCCCATCAGCCCAGTCCCTTTCTACTTGGTCATTATTTTGCTGAGGAACCCACAGAGAGGGGCAGAGCACACAAAGCCCACGGACCTCGCAGCTGTACAACCACATTTAAACCTCAATTATGAGGCTATTAACTGGCTGCTCAAAGAGAGAGCTAGAGGCAACAGTTATCAATGTAAGTTCAAACAGGTCTGTGTAAGAATCACCATGAAAACCTATGTGATTTGTCTAATGTTACAGTTGTGCTTTTTCTGTTTACTAGATTACATTGGAAGAGAAGGAACCACATAATTTGTGCCTGTTTAATGACAACTAACCTCTGTACTTCATCTGAGCCATCTTTAAAACTGGTGTTATTTAATATACCTATTAAATACACATTTTTCAGAGGCACTGCTATTCAAGCCTCAACCTATTCAGTAGAATGGAGTCTTCGCAGAAGTGAAACAAAGGAACACTTTCCTTTGCATGCTAATACATTAAAACTCAACCATTTTCAGTCTCAAAGGCTTCCCCATGAATTTTCTGAATGTGAAGAACAACCGCAGTTAAGCTTGAAGATACAAGAGCAGAGGATGTGGTCTAATGCTGAACAACAGACAGGTAGCAGCAGCAAGACTGACACCACTCATCATCCTTCATGCTGCCAGGAAGCCAAGGTTTTTCATCAAGGGAAGAAGTTCTAAATACTGCTTCTTAAAGGACATTATATTTGCTCAGTTTGAGATAAAGCTACTATTTATATTAAAAAAAAATTAAACCCCCAAAACAATAGGGTCTTTCATAAGCAACCACTGACAGTAGCTTAAAAAAACCTCTGCGAGTGACTATGGGGTATGTGATTTCCAGATTACATTGCCTCTGAAGTTGGAGAGCCCATTACCCCAGATTCCTATGAATACTGTTCAACAAGTTACATTTCCAAATACCATTTCCAAAGAAGATTAAACTCTAAAACCAACAGTTGCCTCACATGCAAGAACACCACACACTTTACTGGAAAAATACATATTATTCTGATATTTTACCTATTTTCAGCATCTTTTACCATGCTTTTTCAACTGATTGGTGGAAAGAAATTGTCCCAAGTCTTTGGATAATTAAATCATTACAAAAAGCCCAACTTGCATGCAGAAAAGACAACAGACAAGTCTTTTGTCTTCCAATCTTATTTCCAAAAAAAAACTTTTAAGTTATTGAATTTAGCTTTCCAGTTATGTAAGTAACTGGAGAATCTGTAACTTGAGATGCTTACTGTTATCACTGACATATTTTCCCCAAGACAAATATAATGGGAAAATATGTGCAAGCAGGTATCTCCACCCTTACTTCACCTATTTTAACCTGCCACGTGGTAGGAATAAGCCCATTTGTTCAACAGAGGCAAGCACTCAGAACTACATCTGGCCCAACGAGAACAACTTTAGCTTTTAGGTCTTGTTATTCCAAGTGGAAGAAAGGATATCATGAAGTAATATCATTTTGGCTTGAGTTATAATTAGCTATTCATTTTTTTCTGATGGGGTGGGTGGAGGAAGAGAAGTTAAGTATAGCTACGTTAATGAACTCTGTACAGAGCCAACACATGCTTGCTTACACTGAAATAGAAGAACAGGGATCTTCTGTTTTCCACCTTAGGATTTCCTCTTTTTTTGTCCGAAGTTTTACAGACCAAAAAAAAAGGAAGGAAGCTGGGGGTAGGGAGGGGGGAAGGTAGAGGAATAGGGAAGAGACAGATAAGTGAAGAATGTTGAAGAAGTTTCCACTATTAACCATGAATAACACAGCCACTCTGCCAGCTGTTGTCTACAAAGTTGTTTCAAAAATATATGCTCAGACTTCTGCTTTCTTTATCATAATAAGAGGGGAGAGAATGTTAACACCAGAAGAAGCAATTCCAAATCCCATGCAGAGGCAGAAATCGCAAGTGAAGCTCTGTATTCTCACTGTACCAAGAGACCTAGTACAGATGTTAGGAAGGGAACCATGCAGCCTAGGAAAGAGGCTTATTCCTTCAAGGTACAAAATGTTAGCCAGCTTTATTCCATATAAAAGCTACCACTTAAATAATAAAGCAGTATTTACAACCTGTGACCCATCTCTATACCGCTTAGTTTCAGAGAGTGTACCTCACAGTTGTACCTATGGAATCAGAGGTAACTTTATGAACCATTGATGACATTTAAGTTCCCCAATGCTACTTTTTACCCCTAAAAAATAAGACAGTAGATTGAAATTCAAATAGCCGTCTTTATACAGGGCTGTTCCTTAGAAAACTAGTATCCTGTATTTTATGGGTAACATTATCTACAAAAGCATAAATGCTTCTTCATATAAGTACAATTATTTCATACTTACATAGTCTATGACATATCTACAGCTTAAAGATCAAGCTGCTACCCATTGCTATTTGCATAATACACTAATGAAATAATACATTTTTTGCAGCTAAGTTGCATTTAGCTTATCTAACAAAACAAAGCATCAGAACTACTAGTTCCCCCCCCTCCAACATCTCATACATGCTTAGGTCACTACACCACTCTGAAGAAAAGTTAAAATAAGGCTTCATGGAGTAATCATTTGCTTTCTGCACTGCAACCTGTAATTTCAAAGAGTTTCAAAAAAATTAAACATTATCCTATTATGTGGTCAATGATTTATCATAGTAAAGGAAAATACTTTGTTTTAAAAATAACTAAATAGAATTCAGTAACTTCTATTGCAAAAGACCCCCTGTTGTGCAGTTGGTGCTTACCTCTTACCCACAGCATATATATTCCCATACACTCAATGCAAATTATTCATTAAAGTGTATCAGGACACCTTTATAGTTAAGAATTAGTTTTGCATTTCTAAATAAAACTCAGAAATTCTAAGTTCAGTGCAAGCAACAATGAAAATCGAGTCCAGAAATCCCAAGCAACATATTTGAAAGGGCACTCCATTTCTTCCCTGCTGCAGAAAGAACCGAACAAGCTCATGATTGAGCTACCACTAATTGCGTAAGACCAGCCACCGCCTGCTTCCAGAGCCCTGAAAGGGCACACATGCACACTTGAAATCCAGTAACACAGAGAGCAAAACTGAAATAAATTTAAGTTATTCCTCAAACACCTTATTGCAAGTTCTGCTAACAACCCCATCTGGAGGTTTATTACCTCATCTGTATTTGTGGTTTTCTATACACAAGCTACCAAGAAAACAAAAGCTAATGTACTAGAGAGCTGAGTAGACAGATTTTCCCCACTTTCAGTTGTAGAGATTTCAGCTGTTACTATTAACAAAAGTAGATAAATAATTGCATGCATATCTGAAAAAGTAAATTGACTCGTTTCCTTAACTGGAGAAAGATTAAAGCTGCAATCAGTATCAGCAGGGGTTTTTTCCCCCCACATATTAGCTCTCCGTCAAGAGCACACAAGCACTCTTTTTTTGCCTCATCCCATAAGACTGTGTTGGTTCTCTTAATCCTGTAAAACTGATTTGTTTTTATCCTATTTTCTTAGTCAAAACAAAAAAGAGCAAGCACAATGCATTACAAATTACAAAGTCCAAGCTTCTTGCTTTGTCCCTACAGCACAGGTGACTTTTATAGCTGTGCTATTTGCAGCTCTCCTATCCACCCTTGAATATCTGCAAGTTAGATCAGCATTTATTTTCAAAAGCAACATTTCAGGTGCTCAAGAATGCAAAGTTGACAAGCTACCAGATCATCTTTAAACTATATAACTGGGAACATGCATTCTGAATAACCAGAAACACACATTATGAAGAGAAACAAAAAAGCTATCACTTCAGTCTCTTGTCATCATAAAGATTTGAAAAACACATTCCTTTAAGCAAAAAGGCAAACTAATGGCAAATTATTGTGGCATCCAAGTGCCTTTAGTTGTTCATCATGCATTGCCTCTCTTAAACAAGCTCTGCTTCTGTTAAGAAGTATAGTTCCTAAATTGCGTCTCTCCCAACAAGCTGTTAGATGAGGTGCTTCCAACAGGATTATGTGAGAAAGGAAATCTGGGAGCCAGGAGAAATAGTATGGAAAAGAGACACCATCTACTAAGGACACATAAGCAGAAATAATCAGCTGACAAATACAGGATGGGAGAATGACTGTCTAGACAACAGTATTCCGGAAAAGGATCTGAAGGACTGATTAGCAGTTCCCGACTGAACATGAGTCAATGTGATGCTATTGCAAAAGGAACAAATATCACACGAGGAATGACAAGCAGACACATTGTGCCTCAAGCATGCACTAAAAGATTCTCATGCTTTACCTGATAAAGCCTTCCTGTCCAGTTTTGAACACAGATCAATTGGTCAAAAATAAGAACACCACCATCTACAAGGAAAGGATGAAATAACTGGAGCTATTTCCTACAGGAGAAGGAGACAGTCTTGGCAAGTCTTCCTCTTGCATGTATTGTTATATGTTTATGAAAAGTGCTAAACATTTTCCAGTAGTAAGATTGCTAAGCACCGACTACAGAAGCTGCAGAAACCCCATTATCAGCATTTTAAAAGAACATGCTGGCAAACATTTTTCAGAAGTGACAGATAGAGTTGACTTGGCCTTGAGAAAGTAGTACAGATTCAATCTCACACAACTCTAGAAATATTTTTCCTATCGTTCTATTGATCACCCTGAAACAAAATCTGTCTTTGTATTACATAATGTTAGAGACACTTATGACAAATTAAATGCAGGTGACTAATAAATGAAAAGGGACATCTCCCTCTAGGTTAGTCGCCTGGCTTCCAAGTCACTGGGAAGGGGACAGTAGTCACCTCAAAGGCATTCTGCCCAGTTCCTCGCAAAAGGACAAATAGCCAAAATGTGAGGAAAAGCAAAACAAAAGGTTACCCAATGATGTACACCATTACATGCAAAAACTCCACAGTAACAAAAGAAATTCCAGAGTGAAGCAAAACCTTTGCATTTCAACCCTTCTGTGCAGAACCACAAAGACAGGCTTGAAAGGACTTTGAGGGGTTACCCAGTTTGTTCCCCTGTGCCTTCACAGAATCAGCTACAAATCCAGTAGCAAAAGACTGCACCAAAAACCACCCCTACACAACACTCAAAGTCTCTCAAAGCTAAAGAAATGAAGCAACACATCTCCCAGGGGTGCCAACTCTGCCGAAAGTGCCTCGTCTCAGTTGCAGAATACATTCGAGTGTCACAAATGATCCAAGCAGACAAAATGTTCTCCTCGGAATCTTCCCTGATCCCAAGACTCAAATTATGGAGGACTTTATAGACCAAAACCTACACAGTGAATTACACTCAGAAATGAACTGGAAACTATGCAATGTGGTAGATAACATGTTCACCTTGAACCAGGCTGTAAGTGTAAAACCCTATTTTATCCTGAAGTCTCATTTCTGGGCTGCAGGTTAGGGAAGCAGAGATGTGTCAAAGGCAGATGCTCTGCAGCACTGCAAAAAGTTGCTGATGCTGCATGGTAGGAGTGAAATAACCAATTATAGCTTCCTTGACAGAGAAGTTAGTGACTCTATCACGTGTTGTCTGAGCTCCCAGAAGCAATCACAGATTACATTAGCCTATGCCAGATAAAAAAAAAAGCATCCTCCCTTTCAGCAGGGAGACTACATTCTCACCTTCACTCCTAGTGTTATTTAATTCACTACTGTTCTACCATCTTTTGGCTAAATCTGACCCAGCTAGTGGCCACACAAGTCAAACACTGAGAATGGTGGCAAAAACCCCTCAAGACAGTGAAAGAGGAAGAAAACCAGTGTCATCAGTGTACAGCTAACCGTGAAATAACATCAGCCTTCAAAAATCTTCCCCAGTAGCTCTAGATAGATAGCAAATAGGAAAGACAAGGTCTCTGAAGGGCGCTATGTAAGGTGCTAATGAACCAGACAGCTCTGGGTTGTTCTTAGGAGATGATAAAGGCATTCAAAACATCACGTCCATACTGAAGACTCCAGATTTTTGGAGGCAGCTGTTAAAAAAATCTATTTAAAAAAATCTTGATTTAGTCTTATTTTAAGGCAATTTCACCACTTTATCAACACTTGCTTAAGTTAAGGCTAGTCTTATGACCAAAATGACTTAATCTCAACCTTCACATGCTGCTCTCCAACAGAAAACAAGTGATTATTTTTTGTCCAAAAGCTGTGAGCTGAGATCATTCCATCTTTGAAAGGTACCAAAAGTTACTGCTAATACAGGAGATCAGGAATATCATCTTTATCTGACTGACATCCTGAACTGATGTAAAAGCCTCCATGACAAGGTGTCACGCGTCAAAAAAAAAGTCTTCCTCTAGCAGAGCCATGCATTTTCCATCTCAGATAGCTAGAACTGAGGGAGTATTTTGTAAAAGGAGAATGGGCTCCCAACACTCCAGTGAACTGCAGGGAACATTGGTATCCTGCTGACTTCACTCTCAGTGCCCCACAGCACCTCACCTTCACCTACTTACAGGTGACCAGCCCCACAGTCACAAGCTACAACAAGAAAACAAAGATCATCCTTCAACTGTTCATTAGCTTACTGGGGTTCATGAGCCCCAAAAAGCACTATGTTTTGTCCTGTCTCACCTCAAATAAGTTTTAAAGCAGCTTGACAGCACTTTTGGATATAGATCATTATTAGTGGTCATATTAGTGTAAAGCAGAAGTACAAATTGAATTCCACATAGAAACATGAGGCAAGATCAACATAGGAAAATGGAAGAAATAGGATTGCAGGCTTCATTTGTACTGTTTGGGGATAGATGAAGGGAAGCTGATGAAGTGTTTGTGTTAAACAAACCACATTATATTAGAAGTCTGGCACAGTTATTGACAGAGATACAATGTGACATTAACCACATAATGGTCTTTGTCTTTTTTGTTGTTGAGCTAAACAAACCAAGCTCATTTACAGTAAAGTTAGCTGGCAGTCAAAAAAGCAATTACAGCATCAAGATAAAGATGTCTTAGCTATCTTTCAAGAGGACTGCTAGCAAGGCTAGCCTGGCTGCAACTGAGAAGAACAGGGCACAAGCCAATTGATTTGGCTTTTGTCTATGTGCTAGTCAATACTGCTCTTGTGATCAACTAATACACCCCTGTCTTTTTCCCCTCCTATAAGCCTCAGCTTACAGCACAAAGTCATTTGATACTTCCGTTTCTCTGCCTATAAAACAGGAGATGGCCACACTTCATGCCCCCTTGGGAAGGCAGATTTATGGCTTAACCACACTAAAAATACAAAGTACTATTTAAACTTGTCTGAGTTAAACTGGTATATCTTGCTCTACAGAATTACTTCAGGATCTGGAATACCATTCTACTTATAAATTAGATGATGCATTCAGCAACTGATTTTAATTATTCTTGTTAATTAATCTTTCCATCCTAATCCAAAAAAAAAAATGCCATCCTAAGAAATACTGAGAAGCTTTGTGCTCAGTAGAAAAAGGTCCCAGAAAGCATAACTGCATCCTTACAGATTCAGGTAAATCTGCAGATCTGGTAAGAAAAAGCAGAACTGATCCTCTGTATTCAGGCAATCGAACAGAACTTGTATCTTCTCTCCAAACAGCAGCTACAAGATAATTATATAGCCCTGTGATTTATTTATGATAGCTAAAAGTTTCCAGTTTGCACCAGCCAGTAAGAGTCACCTTTGAAAGCTACACTTACCAGTTTGCCACCTGCAGAGCATCCACAGCTACGCAGTCCTAAAAGACTCATTTTGACAAAGGGTTTGCTTATTGTTCTAAACAATACCATCCTGTGAAGTTCTAAATTCACATAGAATGGCACACAGCATTTATGTAAGCTGACTCCATTTGACATGTCCAGATTTAGATACTATTAACAGCAAAAAAACCCCCACCAACTTGGCTCTTCTACCCTTCCATCAACATACTTTGTGCTAAATACTCCACATAAGTGACCACTGGATCCTTTGTGTGATGCCATCACCGGTTGGACACATCAGCTGAAGGTGTGGTTCAAACCAGGCGGAATTTCAAAGTGAAATGCAGAAGTTTAACCTTCTGCTCTGAAAAATAAAGGTATCAAAACCCAAAGCAAGCTTTCTCAGAACCAGAAATTTGTGATGTTTATTTCACCTTTAGCATTCCAAGGTATAATACATAACTGACAAAATCTATAGCCTTACAAATAAAACCACATAACCGCACTACAAGGGTGTCACATAAGTGCAACAATGTCCTTCATTACGGCAGTGTGTCTGCCTACTAGGCGATGAACTCGGAGTAAAGCAACCTGCTCACTAAAGAGCGATTAGATATCATCAGTGGCTAGCAGGCAGAAGTTTAAGAATTTGAGGAGATTATTACTTGTATGAACAACCCCTCAAAGTGGGATTCAGTCAGGCTGTGCAAGTGAGCAGCAGCCACCTGGTTACTAGCAACCCTTCAGTGCAACCAGGTGGCTGTTGCCTGGTTATTCATCCATTTTGGCACGTCACAGTAGAAATGTGCAGCACACAGCATGTGCTGCAAAATTCAGATTGAAAATGCAGATGAGGTCTAATGTTGATGCAAGCCCTGAGCTCTTTATACAAAGGATACATATGCTTGGTACAACTAATCGGGATTCTCAAGGGGGTTTTATAAATGCACGCATTTTACCAGGGCAGATACATCAGTATTAAAAAACCTAACTGTTTGGAAACATAATGATCCCATCACTAAAAAAAAAAAAGAAAATAATTCGCCTGTGGTGCAAAATGCAAGTTCAACCTATGGAATTCACTTTACATGAAGTTCAAAGAATTATATGGCAAGGTACGACTCTTTTCTCCTGCCTCCTCTACAACTGCTATAGAGCACAATAGCTTATACGATAATTGGGTGCGAAGATTTCGCAGCCAGCACTCATCATGCAGGTGAGTGAGCACATAGCACAAAATGCAGTCTAAGAGGAAAAATTAGGTTACTTTAGGTCAGTATTTCAACATTTTGCAATGATCATATGAACTACGATATCACCCCCCTCCTAGGGGTATAGAGGACCCAATCTGAACAGTGGCTTTTTGTTACTATCTTGAATAGCCTTTGGAAAGCAAATCACAGAAAACCATGGAATGAATTTAAATAAGAATAAGCATCTTTTTGTGACTATATTATATTTACACAAATAAAGAGAATCTTTATAGTGAACTACATTTTCTGGTTGATCCAAAAGGAAGCCCACTATTGAGAAATCACAACTGTCCTCTCTTTAGCAGGTGTAAGATTTGAGTGACACTAGTCCTGGTACTTGAGAAAGAGCTGGACAGTGATCCATGTGCAAGTACCTGAAAAGGTTTACTAAACACAGAAAAAAAAAAATCTTATTTAACAGATATCAATTAACTGTTTAGTAGCCAGCGGGTAGTTATTCAAATAAGGAGACCAGTGTTTGGCTGCTTCATTTTCAGTATTAGAAAAGATGCTCCATAGTGATGCTCAGCTCATAAATCAGGGGAAGAAAAAAAAAAAAATGCTTCAGTTGTGAAATAGCATACTACGCTCAAAAATAAAGATTAAAAAACCCAACAAATAGACCGAGAGAAGGGCTGCAGCTTGAAATACTTGACTGCTAATATCCAGCATGCCATTCCAGGGAGTCCCAGAGTGGTTTTTAAGCCTCTGCCCATCCTCGTAAAGAAAGGCGGGTGGCAGGACTAATCAATATCTCGCAACCCAGCTGTGACCTAGCAACATAAAGAAGTCGAGAAAATAAATCCCGCCGATGATGCCTATAATTTAGCGTCCGGAGGACGGCAACATCTGGCACCAACTCCAAATGGGACGGAGGGGCACGGCGCGGGGCTGGCTCCCGCGCTCACCGCGCGCACAGACACACAGCCACAGGGGCGCACGCACAGACACGCGCAAAAACAAAGGAGGGCTCCGCGCTCCTCCCGCTTTTCCCCAACAGGCACAACTCCGCGCTCCAACGCGACGTAAACAGACGGAAAGGCGCTCGCTAACGCTCGCAGCCCCGCGTAACAGTTCAGCTGCATCCGTGTCGGGGACACACATACACACGGACGGACGGACACTATTGTCCGGGACGAGCCACCAGCGCCCACCGGGTGTTGGGCGGCTCTAACAGGCGGTGTCACGGAAGAGCGACAGGGAGCCTCCCTGGTCACCCCGTAAGTGGAGCCGAGGGGCTCCGGAGCCCCGCACCGGGCAGAGTTGAGTGGAGCGGCGGGGAAGCGCGGCTCCCGCAAGCCACACTTTGTCTGGCTTCCACTGAAGGGGCGACAAAAGCCCCGGCGCGCGAACAATGCCCGCGGCCCCGCTCCCGCTCCTCCCCGGGGCGCCGCCGCCACCCCCGGACGCCGTCTCCCCGCCGGGTCGCCGCTCCCCGCGGTATTTTTCTAAGGCCGCTTTGTTCCCCGTGAAACACCAGCCTTTCCGCCCGCCCCGCAGGCGGGGGTCCGGCCCCATCGGCGGGCAGCGGCGGGAGGCGCCGGCGCCCCCCGGGGGAGCGGGCAGCAGCCCACGCCGGCCCCGCGGGGCCAGCCCGCTCCGCCGCGGGATGCGCTCCCCGCCGGCGGCAGCGCCGCTCCTCGCCCGCCGCTCGCTCGCTCCCTCTCACTCACCCACGCCGTACTTCTCGTGCTCCGTGGGTATCCACATGCTCGCGGCGTGCGTGAGCCCGCCCCCCCGCCGGCTGCCCCTCCGCTGGGAGCGGCGGCGGCGGCCGCCGAGCGCGCCCGCTGCCCGGCTGCTCCCGCCGCGCCTCAGCCGCGGCTGCCCGGCCCCGGCGGCGAAGGCATTGTTCTGCCGGGCGGGCGGACCGACCGACTGCAGCGCGCTCGCCGCCAGCCACTTATATGCCCCGTCCCGCTGCACGCCGGGGAACGTAGTGCCTCGGCGCGGCCGCGCCCCTCGCCGCCCGCGGCCGGGGGAGAGACTACGAGCCCCGGCTGGCCCCGCGCCCCCGCCGGTGGGCGCGGCGGGCGGGCCGGCGGCGCGGGGAGGTGAGCGGGGCTGCCGGGGGCACCGCCGCGGCCCGGGGGGGTGGGACGGGGCCGGCTCCGCGGGGCACTGGCGGTGGGGAGCGGGGGACACGCGTGGGGCAGCCGGCAGGGCCCGGCGCGGTGCGGGCCCCGCCGGTCGCAGCGGGCTTCCGGGGAGAGCCCCGGGCAGCCCCGTCCCGCCGGCCGGGGGTTGCAAGGGGCCTAAGTCGTTCCTCCGGTCCTGCTGGTGCCGTTCCTCCTCGTAGCAAAGGCCCGCGTTCGGCACGCGAGGCGGGGGGGGCTGGGGGGGGGTCTCAAAGAGCGAGCTGTGCCGGAGGGGGAGCCGGTGCCGGCAGCCTCTGCCGGGGAGGTGGCCCCTGGGGCTGGTAGTCCGGGTGGCCTTTTGACTCCTCGCGTCCATCCCCGTCTCGGCGGGTAGGAGCGCAGAGCTGAAGGAAAAAGCAGGCGGCGTACAGCGAGGAGCACAACCGGGCTGTCGGGGCGGACCCCCAGGGGTAAGTCGGGCACCTTAATTAAGAAGCAACAACAGCGAGGTCTCCATCCCTGTTGAGAGGCCTGTGTGCCTGTGCCCTGCCAGGAGCACCTTGGCGAGAACTCGCTTTAGGTAAACTTGCAAGAAATCCTCTGGCTGAACTGATCTGCGTCGGAGAAACCTGGGCGTTGTCAGGCAGGAGCAAAAGCTTGAGTTACATCTTCTGGTCCTGGGGGAAGGAACAGGTGGGAAAAAGGGGGGAAACTCAGGTGGCGCGGTGCCGCTCTGCAGACCTCACCGCGCTGCCTCTAACTTGAGTATGTCTGGTTTTAAAAATATGCTCTCCGAACAAGTCATTACTCTGAGCCGGTAACTAGAAATTTTAGGGGATGATTCAGTTTGAGCTGAACAAAAAAAAATCGTGTTTAATGTTTTCACATTTAGGAGAGGAAAGTGGCTGAATTTTTTTTTCAATTCAGGTTGTCTTTCAGCTTCTGCAATCAAGTTATGTTGAATTTTTAAGCTGCCGATAGCGTGAAGGACACAACATAAGGAAAAGTCACGTGCAAGCAGGCAGTTTCAAACCTAGGGTTAGAACGCACTTACTCCAGATTTATCCTTCTCGTTATCAGACTTTGGTAGTGAGTGATCTTTTAAGTGACCTTTGCGTTGTTTCCTCTAGTATGTACTCTGCTTCTGTTCATAAAAGAAGTACCACTTTATTTATGCTAGTGGTTAAAGCGGTACTCTTACTTACATGGACCTGTTGGAGCGGGTCCAGAGGAGGGTCACAAAAAATGATCCGAGGGCTGGAGCACCTCTCCTATGAGGACAGGCTGAGAGAGTTGGGGTTGTCCAGCCTGGAGAAGAGAAGGCTGCGGGGAGACCTGACTGCGGCCTTTCAGTACCTAAAGGGAGCCTATAGGAAAGATGGGGACAATCTTCTTAGCAAGGCCTTTTGTGACAGGACAAGAGGTAATGGTTTTAAACTAAAGGAGGGTGGATTTAGACTGGATATAAGGAAGAAATTTTTTGTAATGAGGGTGGTGAAACAGTGGAATGGGTTGCCCAGAGAGGGAGTGGAGGCCCCATCCCTGGAAACATTCAAGGCCAGGTTGGACGGGGCTCTGAGCAACCTGATCTGGTTAAGGGTGTCCCTGCTCACTGCAGGGGGGTTGGAGTAGATGACCTCTAGGGGTCCCTTCCAACCCAAAGCATTCTTTGATTCTATGATTTTATTTATGTTGTTGCAGTGTGTTGGCATGAGCCTCTCTTACATGAAAAGCCAGACCCTTCCGGAGCCCTTCCATGCTAGTGCAATTGCACCCAGAGGCAAAGCTGTGCCGTCTTAGCTGTTGGAAAGGATTGTCACTTTTGTCTGTGCAGGTCTTCTGTGTGAAACCCTAGATAGGTCTGTGGAGTACTACAGACAACGAGGTTACCCTGAGGTTTCTCCAGGTAACTCTTGTAAAGACATTGGCACCAGTAAGAAAAAAAGTTTGTGCCATTGGAATTCAGAGACCTGTTCTGTTTGCCTGTTAGTGAGCTCAAACACTCATTGAAAAGATTACTGGACTTTCGGTGTCTTTGCTCCCAAACTTGCTTTGCATTCCCTAACAGATCCTCTAGAGTTGCTTTAAATGATCAAATGTGTAAAAGTCACTACTGAAAATCAAAATAATAGGTGCCAGGCTAAATTAACTTCCACACCAGCCTATACACTTCCACATACATCCAAGCTATCCCTGTCTCCATAAGAGATGGCTGCCAACATGCTGGCTGGGAGTCATGAAATGCTGCCACAGCCTTTTAACTGCTGTCCGTCATGTTAACCATGACTGACTTCAGTATGTTTGTATTGGGCTCAGAGCCCGTCTTTCTTCTTCCCAGGAACAAAGACGAGACAACCCAACAGCTGAAATAACCTTTTCAAAATTACTCATTTAGAGCCCAGTTGTTTAGGGTAAACAGATCTCATACTATAAATCACGTTGTCTGTGGGCAAAGAAAACACTTCACCCCAATATTTATTATTTCCCTGTCTCTGGGCATAATCCTTATTCTTGCACAGGTTTCATTTCTACAAGGCTATTCGCTCTAGCAACATCTTGTACTTGCATGTGCACCTGAGAATGTGTGTCACTTCTTTGGAGGCAGTATACAGGAAAATTAAATAAAATACTTTTCCCTGTCTTGCTGTTTCCTATTTACACGGAAGCGCATGCTTGTGTATTCTAATCCAGGACTGTGTTGCTCTCTAGTTACATCCCTCCAGCAGCCTTCAGTGAGTGGCTTGTAATAAACATATCGCTGTCCACAGTACAGTTTGTTCAGTCTACGTTAATTATGCTACATATCAACATTTCTTACAGCATCTGTCAATGGATTTTAAAATGAGGTTTCTTCTGGAAGTGTGTCTTTCATAGCTTCATCGGCAGTCTGACAGTTACGGTTTGCTACTTGGGGTCTTAATGTGCTCAAAGGCTTTTTAATACCATGCCGCTGGAGTGTACCATGCCAGAACAGAGCATTTTATTCTTACTCCTTCCACGTCTATCTCTTGTGTCCCATTTTTAAGGGAATTCAGCTTACTGTGGAAAACTAAAGTTTGGCTGGTCTTGCACAAGTCTACGTTTTTTCATTGCTACCTAGAGGATGCTTTAGTGAAAGTTGTTTCATTCCTGATACTGTAAGCATCACTTCTTGAGCTCAACTCTGAGTTCCCTCTGTTAAGGATGCTATGAGAGCTGCTGAACCCAGTGTACACCAGGATCCCAGGGGTTCTTCATTCCTGGTCACTGAAAGCCAGCCCCCTGTACTCTCAGACCTGAGAGGTTTCTCTGCCCGGGTTGATGGATGCAGCTGCTGCTGTTCCTGCCTGCAGGTCTGGCTGGTAGCAAGGCTGAGCTTGCATTCAAGAGAGGCCTGCACAAACACAAAACTGAAGTGGTTGGTCACACAGGCACCCACAGAGCAATGCCTTTATCACACCCTCTTAAACGCCAACAGCAATCCCATAAACAAGAACAGGGATAGCCCAGTCTTGTTCCTCCCTTCTGGTTGATCAGGATTGACATTCATGAGCCAAAACACAATTCCTCTTTACATTTGCAAGCACCCCCCACCCCCCGTGTTCTCAGGCCACTTGAGTATCAGTGTGGGCTCTAAGTCTGTTTAATATTCCCGGACCTTGGGCCCCTGACCCACTGGCTCACACACTGAGTCTTTCCAGGTGAGGGTCTCTTCCTCTTCACCAACTGCTCCAGCCTGACGAACGCTACCTGATGCAAAACCAAACCTGGTATTTCTGATCCTCTTGCCTCAGCTATCTCAGCCTCACGCGGTGTCACTGGTACAGGTACCTTGGCCCTGTGTGCCTCGCAAGATTTCATTCCCCAAAAGGTCTCAAGACCGTGTGTCCCCCCCCAAGCCTTTGTGAAGCCCGGCTGCCTCTCACATAACCCACCTCTTATCTACATGAAAGCCAGCCCTTCCTCACCCTGCTTCTCAGCAACTTTTTCCAGCTTCTCACTCCGTTATTTATGTTCAGCCATTTCTTGTGTTCTGCGCAGTAGTTTCTCATGTTAGCTAAACCTCAGGCCAGAGCCCTGTCATCAGCCTGCGTATCTTAGCACCTTTTCTGCCCTGTTTTCAGTTTTGGCTGCCAGAAGTTGGGCTTGCCATCTTGTTGCTGTACCCCCAGGGTATCCCCTTTGCTGCTGTGGCCACCGCCAGCCCAAGCTCCATTACAAGATCTTGGTTTGACAGAAGTTAATCATTGTGTGCTGAAGGACTAGCAATTACACCTGGAGGATAAGTTCACTAATTAATTCTGTAAGTGCAACACCATTTATTGTAATACGATTACACGAATGAATCTCCTAAAGCAGTGTTATTTTAAAATGTTTTAATAACATTTATTATTATTTTTAATTAAAAATGCAATCTTGTAGTTATTTTGAATGGTTACCTGATAAGCATGTGGATCTTATGGAGGGCTGGAAATTACTAAGTTACGGTTGGTAAAATAACCTTTTATGTGCTTCTGTGTTTGAAGGGTAAAAAGGCAAAATCCTTTCATGTAATGTTACAATAAGATTTTAGTGGTTTTAGCCTTCCACAGCATGTTTCTTAAAAAAAACCCACAACTGATGATGGTAAAATATACAAGTGAAACTAAGTATTTTATTAAATGGATAGTAATGGATTAATAAAATAAGTAATAGTTTGTATTGCTTGGTAATACAGATCTGAACAGCCTGTGATCCTGCCATAATTTTACAAATAATTACAAATGTGCGCTGTATTTTAGCTGAAGAAAAAGGGCTGTCCCCCACGCCTCAGCATGAATATGTAACTTCTGCTAGCATAAGACACAGGATATCTTGTATTCTCAAAAAATACCCAATAAAGGCTTGCTGTTTGGTTTTCTCTGAATTCAGAAAACCTTTGCAGCTTAGAAAGAGAACGTGGATGGCCTTTATCTTTGTTAGATATTATTTAACTGCCTGCTAGTGGACACAGAGCTGCATTTAATTCCAGTAATTTGAGCCAATTTTTGCCTGCTCAGTAGCAGGTAAAGGCTCTGGTACACGAGCAAGCTACCGAGTATCTATCAGCTGCTCTGTATACTAACTGGAGACCTTTGAGAGGTAAGCTGCTTCAGGCTGCCTGCTGAGCATGTGCCTGTGGACCACAGAACAGGTTAAACATAATAACTTGTTTGCATGTTAAAGCCTTTAAGTTGTTTGAAATCTCTGCTCAGGCCTTCTGCTACCTGCAATGGAGCAGTAGTGAGTGGTGGTTCATCAGTCTACAGACTGATGAAATCCTTTAAACCGTCTCAGTATTAGCAAATACCTGCCTCTTACCTGAAAGGCTTTCTCTTTGCCCGAAAAATAATCGGTATGGCCGTGCTGTATTTAGATGTAGAGGTGTGGACCAGGGAGGTGTTACAAGTTTTTTGAATGTTCTAAGTGTGACGTGGATGCTGAGATAGTTTGTTATACCTATTGAAACATCCTGGTCACTGTTTTTTTTTTACTGGGGAACACCAGTTTTCTGGAAGAGCACCAAAACTGTAAGTCCCTGTAGCCAGTGGTGTCTGCCATAATGTGCGCCTGTGTTATAAACAGGTGATGGAGTTCTCCCTTTGAGACTTTAGCCAGCTTTGTTGATGAAGGGATAAACTGGGATACGGTTGTGATAAGAACAGACAGCAGGAAAGAAAGAAAAGGACTTAAATATTCATAGAATCATAGAATCCTAGGTTGGAAGGGACCTCAAGGATCATCTGGTCCAACCTTTCTAGGTAAGAGCACAGTCTAGACAAGATGGCCCAGCAGCTTGTCCACCTGAGTCTTAAAAGTGTCCAATGTGGCAGAGTCAACCCCTTCCCTGGGGAGATTATTCCAATGGCTGACTGTTCTCATAGTGGAAAATTTCCCTCTCATGTCCAATCGGAATCTCCCCAAGAGCAACTTGTGTCCATTCCCCCTTGTTCTCTCTGTGTGAGTCTTTGTAAAAAGGGAGTCTCCATCTTCTTTGTAGCTACCCCTTAGGTACTGGTACATGGTGGTGAGATCCCCTCTAAGCCTCCTTTTCTCAAGGCTGAACAAACCCGGTTCTCTCAGCCTATCCTCATATGGCAGGCTTCCCAGTCCTTTGATCATCTTGGTGGCCCCCTCCAGCCTGTCCATGCCTTTTTTGTATAGCAGGGACCAATATTACGAAATTACACAAGCATTAAGTATTTTAACTTCAGTATGGGTGCAATTCTTGTCTGTCCAAACAGCCTTCATAACCTTTCCCAGCCCTGTGTGCTTCCTTCCACCATGTCCCGTCTTGCAGCCTCTGCTAGAACTCTGCATCTTCATGTGAACATCTGCATCCTAAAACTACAGTTGCTCCCAGACTCTCTCTGAGGCTTCTGCTTTACATTCTCATCCACAAACTCCAGCAGGCTGAAGCCAGGAGAAAAGAATGAAAGTATTTGAATGTCTTTCTACGGACCTTTTAAAATAGCTTTAAATAATGCATCAATAAAAGCCCTGCACAATGTGGGAAAGATCATGGCATTAAAGAACTGAGAGGGGAAAAATGGGGTTAGTTTTTTGCAACTTCAAAGCCGGTCTGTGCCCATGAAGAGTTGGGCACATCATCCTGACCGGTGTCTCACTGAAATCAGGGGAATGCTCATGTGAAAGTGCGGGTTCACTGCAGAATTGTTGTTTCAAGTCATCTGTAATTAATTACAGTCAGTCGAGAGGAAAAAACTATCAGCCAATGACCTGATAAAAGTTGAATTAAATAATGTATTGGTTAGCAGCATTAAAACTACATAACCAGACTGAAACTGCGGTGCTTAGCTTGCAATATAACGCACAAATTTTTGAAAGATGCCAAACTGCTAAACAGTAGGGTTAGATAATTTGGGAGTGTGCAAGGAGTTTTCCTCAGTAAGGATATGCCAGATACTACAAAAGAGCACAATACAGTTTCATGTTAGGGAGCTTCTCTGCCCCGCTTGGTAGGGCAGTAGATATATGCCCTGTGGTATAAGCAATAACACTTTTTTGCTGTACAAATATGGATTGCTCAAACTACTTCATACAGAAATAGTACCCATATTTGATACTTTGATTATGGTATGGAGCCAGGAGTGCTGAACTAGAGTCTTTATTGATTTTTCAAAACATGCTACATGTTACGGCAGTCAAATTGTAATTAGGAAGTAAAGGAAAAGGGCATTGCATTTTGCTTGAGTTTATTCTCTGATTATAAAGGATTTTAGATCATCAGTGTACAACAATAACTGTCAACATGTAATGTTTTGGCACTATAGGGAACGGTACAGTTGCAAGTCTGATGTCTGATCATTGATATCAAGGCTTGGTTTCCCAGCAGGTAATTCCATGTTCACTGCTTGTTTGCCACTCTATCCTAATATTTTGCTATGATAGACCTGTAAATGAGAAATTGTGGTAGATGTTTTGTCAGTGGCTTCAGTAGTCTGAAAGTCTCAGACAGATCCATGTCTGTTCCTAGTAAAATATATTTCAACTGGGATTCTTGAACTTGCCTTTTGATTCTTTTGCCTTGTGTTTTCACTGGACCGTCTCTTCGAAATGGTCTTTTTTCCTCTTTCTTGTATTTTTCTCTGATTTTTATGACTGACAGACAGTGACCAGTGTGAAATGGCCCAGCTGCTTCTGTTTGATTCTTGCTCACTGAGATGTCATCCTCCCATTTGTCATTGGTGGTGCCATCCCTGAGGAACAGCTGCTCCTGTTTCTTGCTTCGTGTAGTACAGAATCATAAAATGGTTTAGGTTGGAAA
This sequence comes from Gorsachius magnificus, assembly GCA_034008185.1. Taxonomy (NCBI): domain Eukaryota; kingdom Metazoa; phylum Chordata; class Aves; order Pelecaniformes; family Ardeidae; genus Gorsachius; species Gorsachius magnificus. The sequence goes on from CM067081.1 coordinate 187,989,587, forward strand.
AGACCTTTAAAATCATCAAGTCCAACCGTTAAACTAACACTGCCAAGTCCACCACTAAACCATGTCCCTAAGCACCACCATCTACCCATCTTTTAAATACCTCCAGGGATGGGGACTCAACCACTTCCCCGGGCAGCCCATTCCAGTTCTTGACAACCCTTTAATTGAATAAAGTTTTCCTTAGTATCCAATCTAAAACTCCCCTACTCCCCTGGTGCAACTTGAGGCCATTTCCTCTTGTCCTGTCACTTGTTACTTGGGAGAAGAGACCAACACCCACCTCACTACACCCTCCTGTCAGGCAGTTGTAGAGGGCAATAAGGTATCCCCTCAGCCTCCTCTTCTCCAGGCTAAACACCACCAACCCCGCCCAGTTCCCTCAGCCACTCCTCATATGACTTGTGCTCCAGACCCCTCACCAGCTTCATTGCTCTCCTCTGGACATGCTCCAGCACCTCAATGACTTTCCTGTAGTGAGGGGCCCAAAACTGAACAGGATTCGAGGTGCGGCCTCACCAGTGCTGAGTACAGGGGCATGATCACTTCCCTACTCCTGCTGGTCACACTATTCCTGATACAAGCCAGGATGCCATTGGCCTTCTTGGCCACCTGGGCACACTGCTGGCTCATATTCAGCTGGCTGTCAACCAGCACCCCCAGGTCTTTTTCTACCAGGCAGCTTTCCAGCCACTCTTCCCCAAGCCTGTAGCGCTGCATGGGGTTGTTGTGATCAAACTGCAGGACCTGGCACTTGGCCTTGTTGAACTTCATACAGTTGGCTTCGGCCCATTGATGCAGCCTGTCCAGGTCCCTCTGCAGAGCCCTCCTCCCCTCGAGCAGATCGACACTCCCGCCCAACTTGGTGTCATCTGCAAACTTACTGAGTGTGCACTCTAGCCCCTTGTTTTAGACCCAGATGTCTCTGCTAGGGGCTGGGATGCATTTCGTACATACCTGGGCTCCAGACAAATCTGGTTCACGTGCACCAAAGCTGTTCTCTCAACCCAGCCAACTTGCAAAGCAGCTGGAGGATGATCAAGGGCTGCAGGACTTGTGTGGGTCAGAGCTGTGCCGAGAGGTACAAGAAGAGGGACAGGGCTGGGAAGCATGGTGCAGCATCCTGAGACTCAGGACCACTGCCAGAGTTTGTAGCATGTGCCCCGGGTCAGCCCTGGCAGTCGCGCAGTGGGAGTGCACAAGGCTCACAATATGAAAACAGGCATGGTTATGAGACAAATGCGTGCAGTAATAAGTGATACTGCTGTCACTGGCGCATTTTGCTAGCATTTGTCTTGACCAGTGTGCCAGCACTGAATTTTATTATGACTCAGTAATGCATGAATAAATGAGATAGAGCTTTTTCTCTGAAGGCTGGTATGTAACAGAAAACATCCTGCTTGAGGTTTTAATTTGATTTTGTCTTAGATGGGATGAAAACATGCAGCCTGTGTTATTACTGTACTAATTTAATGTTCAGGAGTCTGCATGTATTTATACAGTTAGCAAAATGTTGCCTGAAAAACATAAACAGCTTGTATCACTAATTCTAACATTCTAATTCTGTTTCTTGAGGAAATTAACTTCAGTTATTTTATCATCCATGTCCGTGAGCTACATTAGCAGTGTCAGTTAGTAAGTGTGTATCATACTTAAGAAGTCAAGATCTGTGTCATATGTTTGATGAATCTGTGAAGGACAAGATAAATAAGTTCCGTATCACAAAAATACTTATTTTAACCTCTGGGACAAAGTCAGAATATGCTCACAGAAATTTGATATAGCCTGCTGTGAGATGTCCCTTTGATCTGTAAGACGTTAGTATTTGAGCTCTGACTGGAAAATACTTTCTTCTGAAATTATTTTTCAAAAATGTATTTATAAAGAGTATAAATAGTAGATTATTTGAAATACAGGCCAAGCTTTGTTTTCCTAAGCTAAGATATCAATTAGGCTGAACTATGTTGATCCACATCACTGCACGCTGTAATGAACTGTCCTTTTCAGCCGTTGTTTTTTCCAGATTGAATACCAATTTATGGAGGTTTGATTCTAAAAGTAGAAACCCCTTCTTTTGCTACTCTCCATCTGGAAGAGCTCCAGTTCACTGAGAAAGCAGCAACAGACCACAGAGCTTCTAACACCACAGGGCCACTTCCTTGTACTGATTCTTCATTAAGTACAAAATTCGGTTAAATGATTCAGCCTCGAAGGCTTTCTGAGTATCAGGAAGCTCCGTCACAATACCTGAGAGATTTTAACCTGTTCTGTCGGTGTGAAAGCCACATACATCAGGTTCCCAGAAACGGGACTTCTCAGGATGCAGTTTGAGGTTAGTTCTAATTTATACGAGTCTGGAAAAAAAATGGAAGTGACATTTACAATGAAAATTTCACACTGTTTTTAGTTGGTTTTCTCAAATATTTGTCTTTTTTCAAGGAGCGTCTATCAGTGGAAAGGGTTAGAAACCCTGTGATGGAAGCATTTTAGTCAGGAGGATGGTAAAAATTCCTGTCATCACAACATGGGGGTGTCTAAAGCAGGCTTTAGGTTTTTAAAGGAAAATCACACAGCCTTTCCTTTAGCTACCGAATGTAAAGCAATCATTTAAAAAGACAACTAGGCAGTCTTTTTCACATCAAGAGGATAAACGTGCTTGGGAATTGAATCCTGTTAGAGGAAAAGGACAGGTGACAAGAGAAAAGATAAGGAGAATCCTTGTAATAAAGAATTATTGATCTCTACTAAATAACGATAACAAGAAGTAGAGAGTAAACTAATTAACATGGTTTAGGTAGCAATGCTGGCATAAAAGATACTAGGCTTCGTACAGTAGTTGTTAAAGGCACCGCAAAGGTAAATCATAGCAATGAAGAAGTATTGCTATCCTTACTAAACACGCTGTTCAGACCTCTTCTTTGTGGAAGAGCGAAGGCCACAATCACGGTAAATAGAAACTAAGACATGCCTGTCTCCAGCTTGCTAACGTTTGCAGAGGAGTCAGCAGCACAGTGGCAGTGGTAACATACACAAGTATTAAATCTGCAGCATCGTAGAGTCGTGGAATCATTTAGGTTGGAAAAGACCCTTACAATCATTGAGTTTGACCGTTAACCCACCACTAAACCATGTCCCTAAGTGCCATGCCTTTACTTGTGACACCTTCCAATGCATATTTTTAAAAGTTTTAAAATTATGGTCTTGATCAGCTTAGCACAAAATTGTTCTCTTTTTTTTTAAAGTAGTTTCTCATCATGTGAAAATAGCAGAAATTTAGTCTTTATACCTCAACTTAAACCAGCATTGTTTATGCTTTATTATGATGTTTTTGCTATGCTTTTGTATTAAACAACAAATTAAACAGAAAAAAAGCTAATCATTTTTATTAATTAGATTTGGGTGATAAGTACAAAAGAAGAACCAAAATGATCACTTTTGTCCTTCCATTTCAGATTCCTGTGTTGGGTATTTTCTTCCTCTTCTTTGTAACTAAACGTTCTGAGTTTCAGGCTGCATAATTACCTTGTTAATCCTTCCAGGAAGTGGGGTATGGTTTAATCATTGCTTCTTAATCCCTGATTTTAGTACATAACATGGGTCTCAGCTCCCCATGTCTACCATGTCATGTGATCACACTAAACAAGAGAGGGTTGGTATTGTTTACTTCAAAAAATTTAAAAAAAAAATGTCTCTTGTTGAATTATATTCTATTATTCTGGAGATCAGTATAATAATTCATACAAGCCTAAGTGATTCATAAATATCAATTGTTAAAATTAGACATCTAAGTACAGAGAAAATGTCAGGGAAGGCCACTGAGTATTGAGTACCACTTCAGAGTAATCTTGATTTGGTTTATCGCTTTTCTATTTAAAAACAAAACGTGAAGACAGATGTAGTTCTTTATAGATGTTCTTTAAGACAGCCTCTGTGTATTTGTGATCTACAGGTCTCATCGTGCAAATACATTGAGGTGAATAACAAGTCAAATCATAGAATCATAGAATGTTTTGGGTTGGAAGGGACCCCTAGAGGTCATCTAGTCCAACCCCCCTGCAGTGAGCAGGGACACCACTAACTAGATCAGGTTGCTCAGAGCCCCATCCAACCTGGCCTTGAATGTTCCCAGGGATGAGGCCTCCACTCCCTCTCTGGGCAACCCATTCCAGTGTTTCACCACCCTCGTTGTAAAGAATTCCCTCCTTATATCCAGTCTAAACCTACCCTGGTTTAGTTTAAAACCATTACCCCTTGTCCTGACACAGCTGGCCCTACTAAAAAGATTTTCCCCATCTTTCCTATAGGACCCCTTTAGATACTGAAAGGCTGCAATCAGGTCTCCCCGCAGCCTTCTTTTCTCCAGGCTGAACAAGCCCAACTCTCTCAGCCTGTCCTCATAGGAGAGGTGCTCCAGCCCTCGGATATTTTAGTAGCCCTCCTCTGGACCCTCCAACAGTTCATGTCCTTTTGGGGGGGACCAGAGCAGAGTAGAGGGGCAGAATCACCTCCCTCGACCTGCTGGCCACGCTTCTCCTGATGCAGCGCAGGGTACGGTTGGCCTTCTGGGCCGCCAGCGCACATTGCCGGCTCATGTCCAGCTTTTCATCCACCAGCACGCCCAAGTCCCTCTCGGCAGGGCTGCTCTCGATCCTTTCTTCCCCCAGCCTGTATTGATAGTGGGGGTTACCCCGACCCAGGTGCAGGACCTTGCACTTGGCCTTGTTGAACCTCATGAGGTTCACACAGGCCCACCTCTCCAGCCTGTCCAGGTCTCTCTGGATGACATCCCGTCCTTCTGGTGTGTCAACCGCACCACTCAGTTTGGTGTCATCTGCAAACTTGCTGAGGGTGCATTCGATCTCGCTGTCTAAGTCATTGATGAAAACATTAAACACCACCGGTCCCAGTACGGACCCCTGAGGGACACCACTCGTCACCAGTCTCCATCCGGACATCGAGCCATTGACCACTACCCTCTGGATGCGGCCATCCAGCCAGTTCCTTATCCACCGAACAGTCCACCCATCGAATCCATAGCTCTCCAATTTAGAGAGAAGGATGTTGTGGGGGACCATGTCAAAGGCTTTGCAGAAGTCCAGATAGATGACATCCATTGGTTTTCCCTTGTCCACTGCTGCTGTCACACCATCATAGAAAGACACTAGGTTCGTCAGGCAGGACTTGCCCTTGGTGAAGCCATGCTGGCTATCTCGAATTATCTCCCTGGCCTCCATGTGCTTTAGCATAGCTTCTAGGAGGATCTGTTCCATGATCTTCCCAGGCACAGAGGTGAGGCTGACAGGTCGGTAGTTCCCAGGGTCTTCCTTTCTACCCTTTTTGAAAATGGGCACAATGTTTCCCTTTTTCCAGTCACCAGGGACTTCACCTGACTGCCATGACTTTTCAAATATCATGGAGAGTGGCTTGGCAACTACATCGGCCAATTCCCTCAGGACTCTGGGATGCATCTCATCAGGTCCCATGGACTTATGTGCGTTCAGGTTCCTCAGGTGGTCATGAACCTGATCTTCTCCTACAGCAGGAAGGGTTTTGCCCTCCCAGTCCCCCTCATGCCATCCATCAACTCGGGTGGGGTGAGGAGAGAGGTTGCCAGTGAAGACTGAGGCAAAAAAGTTGTTGAGTACCTCAGCCTTCTCCTCATCTGCTGTTACCAGCTTGCCAGTCTCGCTCATCAGCGGGGGTACGCTTTCTTTAACCATCAAATAGACCACTGAACTGAATAAGATTGTTTGCATAAGTAAAATGTTTGCACAAATAAATGTTTGTAGAACTAACTATGGAGATTGCAAGAAAAACTGCATCTAAAGCCAAAATTCAGGAAAGTAAAACCTGTGGGGAGAGGGTATGACAAAGGTAAAGATAAACAAGTGTTCTTGGCAAAAGTGGATGAGAGTGGATGTCTTAAGACTCGGGAGATATTTTGAAGATGTTGCTGAAATTGAGGAATTGCCTACTGTAGGTAAAGTCCAATCTACAGCCTTGATTGTTTAATGAAACAGCAAAGCAGAAGTTCTGCTATTAAGTAATCATCACATGGGTTGTCACTTGTGGGAATCACTGGCGATGCACATTTTTTAATTCCAACTTTTGGACAGGGAAAGTGGGGAAAAAATGGGTAAGCATACATTCTTTTGGTAATTAGGGTAAGACATGTTTTCCTAGTTTTGCTAAGAGTAGGAATTGGCTTTGTATTTTGGGTACAGCACAGATATTCCTGCGGTACTGCCATTTCACCCTTTAGGTGTCCTGTAAACAGAAATGGTACCAATTTTGCTTAACAACAGTCATAAGAAACCAGAGTAGCTCTAAAGGGTGTAATAAAACTATTCAGAATTTCATTCTGAGTTAGATAAATATCATTTCATGGTTGTGACCAAGATATCAAACCCTGCGTTTAGTTACGCTAATGTGGGTCCATGCCATTTACCCAGAAATGAGGTATTATGTGGCTCTGAGCTTGCACAGAACCTGCCTGTACTTTGTTAAATATTTATAAATTGCGTATTAACATCAGCACTTAAATATTGTTATGAATACTTATTAAGGTCACTTTCATCAGTGTGTGTGTGTCCCTCTGTGAGAGGTCTGGTCTTTATTTTTATTGATGTAAGGTTTTGTCTTTCTGGGCTTAGGCAGAAAGATGATGAGCGTACACCTGCTGGTGTACCGGGCAATAATGTAGTCTATTATTTAAACATGATCTTATTGGCAAGCACGTTGGTTTTGTTTTATTAAAATTCCAACACTTCACATTTTTATTAATCACTTTCCCACTCCTTCTATTCACTTGTATTCTGATGCCTGTGCTCCGGTACCCATAGCAACACTTGTTAATGCTAATGAAACTGCAACATCCTAAGCTCCCCGACAGAGCAGCCCTGTTAAATATGGCTATTAAGCACAGTTGTATTTCTGTTAGTTCCAGCTCCCAGCAGACACCTGCTCTATAGAAACTCTATCCTGAGATATTAGGATTTGGTAACTCACAGCTTTTCTTAAAACTGTCACTTGACTGGAGTAAAATTCTCATATTCACAGACAGCGGATGCTACAGAATATGTACGGTTTCTGTAAAACTGACAAGGTTTAGCTGTAGGATTAAGTACTCTTTTGAAGTGCTCATTTGCATTCAATGAAAAACTGGGCAGGGTTGAGGCTGACTGATCTTGGGGGAAGCTACAGGGTGCATTGTCTCCTAGAGCTCATGGACATTTTAACTAAATATCATTCATAGTGCATTAACAAGCAGAAGTAATAGCTAAATAATTTCTCATGAACTCAGACTCAATGATAATTTAACTTAATAGACCTACTTGAGTGCTTTAATCTAGAGAGCTAGGAAATTGTTGTGTACATTGATTCTTCTTTCACTAAGGAACGTATTTGCATGTAGTATTGGTGAGGATGATGACAGGGTGGTTTATTTCCATTATTCTGAGGGGCTTTTTCTGAATACTGTTTATTTGGCAAGTCATTAGTCATCCATCTTTCATACTCCAGAAAACAAAAGAAAAATCCTGTAATCGGTATAAAATCTCTTCCAAGAATATGACCACAAATTAGGGAATGCTGCTGTGCCAACAAATAGATGCTGCAGTGCCAAGGCTGCAAAACAGGGCGGCTGTCACGTGTGTTTCAAGTGTCAAGCTGGTGCTTCTCGATATTCTTTTTCATTATAGCTCAAAAAAACTTGAATACTAGACAAAGCTTTAAAACTACTCATTTCCTGAAGAGTTTTACATGCAGCACTGTTTTGTGCAGAATTACCTATAGGAATGCAGCTTGGTTCCCTAATGTACCATATCTGGGGGGTTGGTCATTTTGATAACTAAATGATTTTGCCATTGAATCAGCATGAGCTTGGGGGAGGGTGCTCAGCCTTTCTGTTTTCCAGCCGGCATCTGTTACGCTGTTAGTGTGGCGTGCCAGGTTTGCTAGGTGTCTTTTGTTTTCCTGTCATTCTTTCTCTCCTTTGTTCTCTACATGTCTAAAAACCTCAGTCTTCTATGTGTTGTTTAGACTCCTTTATTTGCCTGTATATCTTTGTTGTGTTCATTTTTGTTTTAGGATTATTTCAAGTTCTTGTGCTAATCTCCTCATAATATTAACCAGCTGTATTAATGAGATAATAAACCAGACTTGTTGGTAATGAATTGATTCATTCAACTACTGGATTTAATTAGAAAGACACTTAACATTCCAGCAGATGTTCTTATTTTATTTCATTATCCTTGTGTTACCAACAGTGGGCTTATAAATATATACTCTGCATGCCTATATTTACATAACACAGTCTTCAACCTAAAGCCTTGTTGTTATGCCATAAACTGCAAAAGATTACATGAAACCTGTAAATATGTCTTAAGCCAATTTGTATGAATTCCTCTTTCCTCATTTCATTTCTCAGACTATGTGCAGTCTTGAATTTTCAGAGTATTCTTCATCTGATGATAAAATGTTTAATCTTTTTAAAATGAGTCAGATTTCTTCTTCCCTAGTTAAAAACTCTTGTCTTTGGACTTACATGATCTCCTTTCCTTCTGGTCTTGTGACTCTCATTCCTTTTTATCTGGTGGCAAAGCTTCAAAAAGAAGGGTACGAGTGCCCCTCTCCTCAGCATTCCCTGCAGACTGATTTAGGGAGTTCCTGGCTCAGCTTGCTGGTTGCCTGCTGGAGGGGTCTGCCTCTCCCTGAGCTCTGGCGCTGGAGTCACTGCTGCAGGTTGCACCCCAGGGCCAAGCCATGTGAGATAGGAGTTGTAACGGTGATTTCGTTGATCTGAACCCCAGTACCTCCACTTTCCAGTTAGAGAATGTAATTCATGCAGCAGCGTTCAGCTTGTCCCCAGTTCTAGCCAGAGCACCTAGTTCAGATGTGCAACCGAGAAGAACTGGGCACAACAGCCTCTTAACTGCATTTAGCACGTTATGTATGCCTATGCTGACAACAGTAGGTTTTGCCAACTGAAGCCAGTGCTGGATGATGTCCTTGTTAGGAAGCACAATGATAAATTTTTAGTGTTTTCTTTTCCTCTGTGTGTAATGCTTTTGAAGGAACCTTGCACACTTTGTAAGGCATGGTTATGGTAAAATTACATGGAACAGCTGTGGCTGTTAAGCTGAGAAGAGAGGAGGAAGCCGAGATGGGAGAGGAAGGTCCTGTTCCATCTTGCTGCTTCTCGCTATGCACTCCTTAGTTTGCTCTTGCACTTGGTAGACTCTTCTGTGAGCATTTTCAACATTATTGAGCAAAAGAAGTGAGTAGTTCTGTCTGATTAAAGAGCTGAATTGACTCATCAAAGGGTTTGGCAAGCACAGGAGCCAGCGCAAGCAGAAAGGCAATAGTAGATGGTTAGGAGTGGTAGGATAATGTGGAGAAAGACAGGATAACAAGACATCCCTTCACTTCTTGGTGGCCGCAAGCTGTTACACTGAGAACTTTGCCTTTCACGCCTTGCCTTCAAATGCCAAATCTTTCCTTCCTTTTCTTTCTGATACTCACATCTATTGTGTTGGCCACAAAATGACACGGCGTATTGCTTTGTGATAATTGCATGTGTGATTGTGCAGGTAGAGTACACCGCCTGTACTGTTATCGTCTGTATTATAACTGTGTGGGTGTAACGTTTACTTAATGTGCAAACTAACATTAGAGTTGAGCTGAGAACATTTGCATTTGAAACTAAAAATGTTCCAGTAAGGACAATGAATCCATTTTGAGCCTGTTGCTTCATTAGCTGTGAAGATTAACAAGTCTATATTATAAAAACACTCAACATGAAATAAAGCCATATAATTTCTGTTACAGGCAGCCTTTTTTCATTTTATTTTATCACTGTTGTAATGGTATGTAGAGTTCTGGTGCAGGGATCAGGATTCTATTGCACTTGGTATGCTATGGGTCCTTGTAACAAAAAAATGTGCTTATTCTAGTATTGAAAGTAATTTGTGTAATCCAAATCATTTTCTGTACCTTCTCATCGTCAAATGTCTTCAAAGTATTCATTTTATTTTCTCCTGGAGAACTGAGTATACTTCTTAGTCTTTGTTTTCAAAGAATATAGTCCTCTAGTCTTTTCTTTCTATTTATCTACATTTTTTTTGCTCTGAATTAGATGTAAAAGACCACAGTTTTACCTGTCCTGTTAAAGGTTGAACATGGTGTCAGCTGTCAATTCTGTGAATGAGAGAGGTTATTTTCTCTAGTTCCTGAGTTCAGTGGGCTTTCTGTGAAGCCTTTGGGATATCTGTTTGCATAACAGTTGTGCTTTTTTCCATTAGGCAGAGGAGAAAAACTCAGGGGTGACGGGGTGATTTGGCAGAAACTTAATGGATGGATTTTATAGGGCTCTGTTCTCACAGGGAGCGAGGTCCTGTGCTGTTCACCACAGACACAAATAGGAAGGGGGTTAGGTGATAAATTTTGCTGTTAATACACTTTTTTTTTTCCAAGTGGTAAGCAGGAGGGCTGGCCAGCTGAAGCACTGTGGAAGAATCTCATGGTATTTGAGTGAACTGGACAAAAAAAGTGCTATTCAGTGTTAACAAATGCAGAGTAACACACATGGGAGTGAACATGAAGAGTACGTCCACTGTCTTGTACATTAACACCTGATTCACAACTTCACTGAGACTCTCAAGTCACTGAAGATAATTGAGTGGTTAACTCAATGATCCTAAAAGCAAGCAAAGTGCTAGGAATAAAAAAGAAATAGAGAAGAGACGGAGGAAAAACTGCAGTGATTTAGAAATCCATTTTCTTCCACACCTGGGGTATTTTCAAACCTCAGCACACCAAGAAGGGTAGAGTAGACCTAGCCAAGAGATGAACAAGGGCAACAAGGAATGAAAGACCATTAGGAGAACGTGAACTGTTGCTGCTGGGTTTTTGTAGGTGTTAAAGACCAACAGTTTCAAACGGTGCTGAAACAAATCTATGGGAAAAAGAAAGCCATTAAATGCTGCTGAACTCAGGCACATGTACAGCCTGTGACTTAGACTCTCCACCCTCAGATTTCTGGAAGACTGTGCTATTTGTGTGACTGCTGTTTGTTTACCCTGTTTTTATACACTTCCCTAGGTAATTGCCCCTGTCAGCCAGGGCACTTGCACTAGGTGGATGCTTAAGCTGACCCTGTGAAGTCATTCTTGTGACAGTACATTTTTAGAAAAAGCTCACTGGTTTTCCCTCATTTTCAAGTGCCTCCGCATGTGGGAGTCCTGGTGGAGTCAGAGAACTCGATCTGAGTGTTTTTATTTCCCTGTTAGCCCTTAGCTGTGCTTTAGTTAACAGCTTTTCTTCAGTACCTATGGCCACTCTGCTCCAAATACAGCATCAAAATTAGCTGCTTTTGCAGAGATTTCAGTAATATGCTTAGCTTTATTTGTACTGCTTTGATGTTTGTGTTATGTGTTAGTCCATTAAGTGCTACGCTAAAGGCTGTGCATCTTTGTTCAGCTCTGTGCATTTATTCTCTTGTTCAGTGTTTCTTGCAGCAGATGAGTAAAATTTTTCATGGATTCTTTTTTCCCTCACCTCCTCCTTTAAGTGCCTTTGAAGTAAATTGCATAAGCTTCTGCAATTGCCACACTGGTCCAGTAGTCTGTATGTAAAGTTCTTTTTTAGTATTAGCTACTCTGGGCAGGAAAAAAAAATCTTCACCCCAGTTCGTTCCTTCCTGCAACTCGCCCCTACAATTAAAGATTAACAGCTCTGTTCTTCCAGCCCAAACAATTGCTATTCCTGGGTACTCGTGCTAAATAACTGTTGGCTCCTTGCCTATGCTGAGTAGCAGTTCCTGCCACACACACCTATCTTTTGAAAGTTGGTTTGTTGAGGCAGATAGGCACTTGTTTATTTGGACTTCTAAATGTTTAAATAGGTCATTGCAAGAGGCCTAAACCAAAACCGAACAAAAAGCAGTGTAGCTGCTTACTGGGCACAGCTGAACTGGCTGACAGAGTATCTTCTGAGTTCTCTTGGCATCCCTGCGAGTCAGCAATTGCGAAGGAAATTAAGTTGCTCTACTTTTCTCAGTAAAGATGCTTTAATGATTCTTCAGGCTACAAACTAGCACTGACTGTAAGAACGCACAAACCATTGTAACGGGTACCTTGCAGGGAACATCAGTTTTGCCTGGGAGAGCTGACCCTGCCGTGAGAATTGCTCTAGGACTTAGTGTAGCAGCTGCTGTTCTTAAAGTAGGAAAAAATGAAACAGTTTATACAATGCCAGGTTAATAAAGAAATGTCTCGGGGAAGGGATTGGGCTGAAGTGCAGGTAGAATGATGAGAGGAAGAATGTTAGATGGTCAACAGCAGTTGTATTGCACCGGGTAATGCCATGCTCTGTGTGCTGCCACCTCTCCACGCTGCTTTGTTTTATGGGATAAACTGAATTCGGCGTAGCCTGACCATCAGTCTTCAGCCAACTCGCTGCCTTTCCAGGAAGTTTTATTTTTCAAATATCCTAAGTAGAAGCCTCAGCAGTTGTGCCGGGCAGATAATGTTGTTTCAGGGGCAGCACGGAACTGATGAAGCCATATTTCCTACGGTTTTGTACCTTTTCCCACCTGTGGCTCCCAGTAGCTCCAGCTTACCCTCATCGGGCAGCCATCGGCACACGTTGTGCCTGCTCTGGAGCACTGCATGTCCACGCTGGCTGGCTTAACAGCATGTGTGATGGACAGCAGAGCCCCGGTCCCCTCTCTGTGCCCCTTCCTTTACCTGAAATTTATCACAAAACTTTTAGGAATTTCCCAGGTCCATCTCTGAAACTGCAGCCCTTCTTTGGTTATTTCAGAGTCTTGGCGGAGGATGGGGGGCAGAGCACTGCTTCATTAGTTTATTTTTCTGGGAAAAAAGCTAAATGGCTATGATCTTTAAAATTATTTTTCAAATTTTCCATGTGGATAAGTTACCAAATTACCAAATTTGATGTGCTTGCCAATATATAGTACATATATGTGAATTTTGAAGGGTGAAAATTGTCATACGTTGATTCTTCTATCTGATAAATATTGTTTATTAAACTTCCTTTAACCTTACACATTTTAAAATTCCTGTGTGACAAAATAATAGGTTTGGGAGAAGGCCTTTTTCTTAAATCTTTAGATATCTTCAGAAAACAAAACCCAGGAGATTCTGTCTGAACATTAGGGAACACCTTTTTCTCTGTGGGGGTGACTGAGCACTGGCATAGGTTGTCCAAGGAGGCTATGGAGCCTTCATCCTTGGAGATACTTGAAAGCTGCCTGGACATGGTCCCAGACAACTGGCTCTAGGTGGCCCTGCTTGAGCAGGGGGATTGGACCAGATGACCTCCAGAGGTCCCTTCCAACCTCAGCCATTCTGTGATTCTGCGAAAATTTCATTTCTTTACAAAGGTGTTCATGTGACTGCAGGAATCCAGAGGCATGGAGTTTATTCTCCTGATGCACAAGTTAACTTCCTATCACAACAGTCAAGGAGACCCACGATGTTTTCTTTTCAGCTTTTGTCCTCAGAGTGCAGGAACTACTGGGGAGCTTTTTCTCTTTGCTTTTACTTTCCTTTTGCTATCCAAAATTGACATAGCTAAAATCGAAGATACATATTGAAATTGGCATTTGCTTCCAAGGTAAACCCTTACCAAAGTCTGAGATAAGATTTGTTTGGAAAATTAACACTGTGGTTTATTTCTGGACAACTGGAATTTGATCAGGCTAACGGGGCCAGCTGTTGAAATCTGTTGGTCGCACAGTGTTTCTTAATGAATTACACTAATTTATACCTGCGGAAGAGCTTACGAATTTACACTGCTATTGTTTAAATGGGGACACACACACATGTAGCCTGGGTCAGTCTGCTTGTTTGCAACACTACCGCAGTACTGTGCAATCCACCCACTTGTTGAACTACAACCACAGCAGGCCTGGAGAGCATCTGCGCGCTGGCGTTTGAGCAACCTGCGTCTGACTGGTGCGGTGTAGGGCAACCACGGCGCGTTGACCTTTCCACGCGGGGCATGGCTGGCCCCTCCTCAACATCGGTACAGTTCGGAAGTGTGTCAGTGGGCATCAGCTTCCATGTGGCAGTAGTCTTTATCAAGAACAGGCTTTTCCTTTGTCACAGAAAGTAAGTGAGATGCTGATGGAAAAAAAAGGCAAGGCAAATGCATACAGACCTTCAACAGTCAATGAGAAAATGACAGAAGTATTGTGCAATCAATAAAAGTATAATTGGGAGAAATCAACATACAAAACAGTTTGTGCTGTACAGTCTGAAGCCTTCCTGGTAGCATAAGGAATGTGGCAAGGAGAGTAGCTTCATTCATATCAACAGGTAGACTAGGTAGTGAGAGGAAAAGTAGGTTTCTCATCATAAAATAGTAATAGTAATAAGCAGAGAACTTGTGTCTGTTTGACTTGGTGTCAGCAGGGAGTTTCAGTTGTAGCAGGTACTGGTGAACTGTCCCGTGCTAACCTCCCACTGTCCTTGGAAATCATGCAGTCAACTTGCTTCCATGCACCTCGTTGCTGGCATGGTCCTTGCAACAAAACTGGGACCCAACAAAACAGGTTTTACATGTACTGCCTAAAAGTACTCCAAGTGATCTAGATTTATTCACTTAGTCAAAATAATTTATTTATTTATTTGTTTGTTTGTTTGTTTATTTATTTTAGATACAGAGTGTATTTTGGAGCCTCTGTCTCTGCCAGAAAGTCCAGGTGGTGTTGCTGCTGCAGAAAGTTCTCCCTACGTGCCTTGTATTTTCTGCAAAGAATGCTATCTCTTAGCAGAACAAAACCAGCTCCTGAAGCACATGATTATTGAACACAAGCTCGTCATAGCAGATGTGAAACTCGTTGCAGATTTTAGAAGGTAAGGGCTATATTGTTTAAGATGAGTGTGTATGTGTGCAGGTATTATAGAAAGCTTCAGAAAACTAGAGATCATCTTTTTGAAATACTTTAAAAAGCAGTAGGGTGTTGTGGGAGGATTTTTATTACTTTTTTGAGGAGCTTTTTGTTGCTGGACTGTAAGGTTGTTTTCCCATTCCTCTCCCACTCCCCAGCCATTAGATGTTGCTGGGACCAGGGGACTCAGTATCAGAATACAGGGCAATTCCTACATTAGACGTTCTTTGACATACCCTAGGGATTTCTCAGGTCCTTTCACTAATCAACAAGATGCGTACAAGCTAGAAAGCTGTTTATTCTGTAAAGCACTTTCTAGACAATCAACTCTCCTAATTTTGGGGTTTATTCATCTGGGACAAGAGTATTTCTTCCACCATATAATGTCTGCTAAAGCTGTGTATTGTACGCAGAAGCTGCTCGGTACAGGATCTCTCAGATTCTGGGATGAAATTCATTTGCCCTATTTTAAGGATGCCAGTATTTCCCAATAGAAATCGCATTTAATCCTTAACCATGCTTTACCGTACTGTGATCTACATACAACTGTGACTCCTTCTACAGCTGTGTCATTGATCATCTCAGCAGGGTCACACTGCCTTTCTCTTAACTTCCTTCAGTGGCTGGCATGGCCCCAGCTGGCTCGTAGCTTCAGAGGCTCGGCGCTTGCTTGGCATTTTGCTTTCACACACAGCAATGTATGGGCCAGGCGCTAGGCTAGATGGTACCTGCCAGTTTGTAGGTAGTTCTGTTGCGGTGTTTAAATGTTAGCTGGATAATTTCTCAACTAAAAGGAGTTTTCTGGTAGGTCTTCTGTGACTAGTTACTCAGCCAAAGCCAGTAACTTGTGTTTATCAAGATGCAAAAAAAAGAAGAAATATTAAGATGAAATTTAGGAGGAGAAATGTAAGCCATATAAAGCCTTATTCAGATGTATGAGCTTAATGTTGCTTAAAATTGAAAACTGATACTTGTTTTTGTTTGGTTTTATGCTGAAAGCAGGCAGAACGAGAACGCAGTGTTCTTTGGAGGTAATGCTAGTTTCCTCAGATAAATAAAGGGATCAGAGCTGCTCAGTCATGGACCGCCAGTTTAAGTGTGCTTGGGGGATTATTCGCTGTTAATAGAAATGTATTTTAAAATCACCTTTTCAAGAAAATGTCCATTTAGATTCTTTTTGCTGCTAATGCAATTGGAAGGTAGCCAAATGTTACAGAAAGTTGCCCCGGGATGTGAAATGTTGGAGTTGTTACTCTGAAGTGTGCCTTCTCTTATTTGCTGTACTGAATATCAGAAAAATAGTCCAATACTATGCACTAAAAAAAAAAAGGAAGTATAATCTGAAGTGTTAAACTCAAGTGTGGAAAAAACAGGGAAACAACTATGAAAACATAGTATTTTTTTAATACTTAGCAATGAGTTACAATAATTTCTTGACAGAGCTACAAGAAGTGGAGAATCCAGAGAAGAGCAATGCTAATGGAAAACTTTTTTTTTTTTTTTTTTTTTTTTTTCACCTGGAAGAATAAAGATAAGTTGGCATTAGGGCAAGAGGAAGAGAGAAGGGGAATAAGCTTCCACTTCATGACTGGATGTGAATCACTCAGGGCACTGATCACTCATT
Source organism: Gorsachius magnificus (assembly GCA_034008185.1). Classification (NCBI taxonomy): domain Eukaryota; kingdom Metazoa; phylum Chordata; class Aves; order Pelecaniformes; family Ardeidae; genus Gorsachius; species Gorsachius magnificus. Next base: position 188,006,125 of record CM067081.1, read on the forward strand.
CTCTCTCCATGGAACTATGACCAAGCATTGGCTTTATTTGATCATTAATTATTAGGGTTAAGTCTTATGATACGAAATCCCTTAACAGTAAGCTTCATGGCACAGTTATGGTTAGGTGGGTTTGTCTGAATCACGTTCATTTATTTCAGTGCAGGGGGCAGACTAAATAACATCTTGAAATCCCTTCATTTGCACAATGATGTGCTACAAGCTTGAGGATGACTTACTCTGGAAGACTTGCTGTTCTGCGTAGCAGCAAGACTGTTTCATTGTGCATTATAAACAGTGGAGTAGACGGGGGACAACAAAACGTTTACCTCTTGCTTACTGGCATCTAATGATGCCTCTGAATGAGCTTCAGCCGTGCATGCTGGCTTTGCTGTGCTTAGCTGTCCGCTGTACCGGAGGTTAATCCTCTCCATGTCAAAAGTTAGCAGAAACAAGTATGTGCTGATTCCTTAGCTGCTGCAGCTGAAGTCCTCATATGGTAGGCGATGGTAAGTAAAGGTAATATGCACCACCATGGGATGTGACAGCTGTGGCAAGTAAATTTTTAGATTCAACAAGTATTAAAAGCTACAAGTATTTAAAAACGCCCTCATAATAATGATACCTGATTTTTTATGATTCTTTTCCTAATTTGATAGCATGTCAATAGGAAGCTGTCGTTGAATAGTTAGCCTTTACCTTACCAACTTTCACATGATATATATCACACGTGAGTCATAAGGATAAATATAAGCATGCACTTAGGCATTTTCAGATTTATTTTTTTTTATAGCAAGATTCTGAATAATCAGCACAAGGATTGCTTGGCTCCCTTCATCCTATAATTGAAGGTGATGATTTCTTCTTGGTTAGACAGTAGCTTCTAGTTCAGTGGGAACCTAATCTCAGTTGTGGGTCTGCTAATGCTGCTATAATACAGTGATAGTACAATAATGTTTCTAAACAGCTGTAGCTGATGGGCTAAACCTTCAAGATGTGTTTAGGGCTCTCCATATCCTGTCTGCTATCCCACCCCCAGGTGCTTGGGGGACTTCATTTTTCTGTCTTTCTAGTTGTCTGCCAAGCTGCAGCTTTCACTGTAACTCCACAGGAGACCTGCCAAAACCTCACTTTTGACAAGTTGGTGTTTTTACTGAGTTTCAGGTTCCTGCCTACATCTTGCAGAAGACAGACCACAATATTTTGGGAATTTGAGAGTACTCTGCAGTGTATCTCTTCAGTAAAGTCACATCTGAGTGGCATTTCTGTCTGAAGATGTGAATAGGTCACAGTGTTTATGTAAAGCTTAGTGCAAGTCTGTCTTACTGAGTTCTTCACTTTGACAGGATGGTTAAGCCCAGTCTTAATAAAGCTGAATGAATTTAATGAATTGGAAAACTATAGATTAAAGGAAGAAAAGACAGACACAGGAATTAAAAAAAAAAAAAAAAAACACTTAAGAATTTAGAGGATGGAAAAAGTGAGAGCCGATCAACTGTTTATTAAACTTTTTTTGACCTTTCCTTTTTCACTAATCATCTCCCCCTTATTTTTGAAGATACATCTTGTACTGGAAGAAGAGGTTTGCAGAGCAGGCCATCACAGACTTTTGTAGTGTGATAAGAACAAATTCGGAAGCTCCGTTAGGTAAGTATGCTGCTTGCTTACTCCCTGTCAGCCAGGTCGTGTGATAATTGGTGGCACATACTGCTGCTTTGATCAGCCAAGTGTGAAGTAATCTGACACTAAGTCAGAAAACCACAGAAGTAATGTTTAACTCCTAACCACATACTTAAACTTACTTTTTCCAAGGACTGCAGCGCGTGCTTTGGCACTGTACTGAGTGAGGATGGGCTCAGTAGATGCTGAAATGCGCTGCCGAATTAGGGCCAGTTACAAATCAAGGCCTAGAAGCAGCACTGCTTACATCGTGGCGGTGGAAGCTTTGGTACCCACTGCATAAATAATTGGTGACAGTCCTTGCAGAAATGTTGAGAAACATTCCCAGTGAGCTGTCTTCCGACCTCACCCTGTCCACTACTGCCACTGACGCCACTAACTCCTCCTGGACATCAGGGCCACAGTCGCCCTTCCTTTCCCCTGCCACAGTGCTTATTGCCCCCAGAGTATTGGGAGATGGTATCTTCATGGTAGGGGTACAAACACTGCCATTTTCTGGGCTCTGACACAAGACCAAAGACTGCACTTCACAGTTCTGCATTGGCACAGTGGGACATTCCATCATAGGCACAGTGATGACTGTGAAGGAAGTGTTTTTCTCGGAAGCAGCTGATGCCTTTCTTTGGCTTCCCCGTTTCTAACAGAAAAATAAAGTTTACCTAAAAGCAGATAAGAGAAGGTTAGGTCTTCCCTGCATCTTTAATTCGCCATGAAGAGCTTAAAAGAGAGGGAGAAATGCATGCAGCCAGTGTCAGAGATAGGTGGAAGGTGAAAACTGAGTACAAAATGGATGAAAATAAATTGTTTCAATTATTCAAATTAATTTTAAGAAAAATAGTCCTAGAAAACGTGAAAATCACCCCAAAGACCATAATTCCATTTCTTGACATATGTATATCTTTTTTTCTGAAATTTTAACACTTACCACTCAGTTTGAAAATTGCAAATCAAGCGCCTGAATGCCAGAGCTTGCCAGAATTATAAACTATCAATAGCCCTTCCAGAGGACAAGGAGAATACCTCATTGTTTCTTTGTTAACAAATTTGTTCATTTTAATGGCTATCTCCTTCAAATTTGATAGCTCAGAAACCGGGGGGGTTCTCTTCTTCATACAGGCTTCTGTATGAAAAGATGGGAAAGGCTGAAATCTAGCAAGTTTAAAATTCTAAAAGACTTGACAGTGGTCACTTCAGTTTACCAAGCACATCACCCTTTGATTAATAAATGAGTAATTTTCAAATGCAAAGTATTTCTGTGTTTTTATATTTTCTTGCATGCCAAGTAATTTTAAAGTAATTTGTTTAAGTTTTGTTTTATTATTAAATTGGATATGAACATAAATAATAAAAAGGTTAGTAAACATAAAACGTGGGTAAAACATATAAGTAGAAATGTAAATTAGGCAAGTCTCAATGTGTGTTACTAAACAGTTGTGGTGCATATCTGCAGAAGGAATGAGAACTGATGGTAAAAGGTAATGTGGTCGGTCAGGGTAAAGGGAGGGTATACCAAATGATGTTAACTATTGAAAACTGACGGTTACTTAGGGAAATAACCGAAAATCCCACATGCAAGATAAAATTAAACGTGATTTTCTTTTATGCTGGCTTTATACTATAACCAGTATAAATTATTAAAATTGCTTTATGTCTCCAGAAGAACCATCATAAAAAAGAATAAAGCTGGTAGTGAGGAAAACCTATGCAAGACTTTGGTCTTTGTACTGCAATATAAATGATGTAAAGGTCTTATAAGTATGTGTATACAAATACGTATGCATGTTTCATTGAATTATGAAATTAAAATAACTGACTTATAGATTAAAAACCACGTTCTCACATTCTTAACACATTCCAAAGGTTTAGCAAATTATGTGCCAGAAATATTCAAAGCAGCTGCAACTTCCTATCCCTTACCCACATTTCCAAATCTCTTAACAGAAGAGCAGGAGAATTATTTTCTTCTGTGTGATGTTTTACCAGAAGACAGATTACTTAGAGAACAGCTTCAGCAAGAGAGACTGGTAAGAAATTACTGTTGTTTCATTTTTTGAGGTAAACAGTTCCATCGTGTAATATATGGTAACTTAATGGGCATTTAAAGTGAGAGCATTTTTTGCTAGACTACAAAATACTGATTTTTTTAATATTTTTTTAAGCTCATTTCCCTAGCTGCTGCACATACACAAACTCGTCTATAGATTTTTCCTTGGAATAAATTTACAGGTTGTATGTCAGTGTTCCACACGAGTGGAAAATACGCCCAGAGCACTGAAAAAGGCTGAGGGTGCTGAACATTTTTTCTTCTTGCAAGGATCTGCAATGCATTGACACACTGTCTTTTGTGTAATAATATACATGTAGGGAAATTAGCAAAATAAAACTCAGTGTGCGAGACTGTGAAAAGGGAAGGTGATACTTATTTACAAAATCTTCAAGCCAGTTGTTTTTGTGCATTCATGCTCTCTTACCCAGGTTTCATTAATTCACACTCGCATGCTCACAAGCACTACGGTGCATGAGTGGAGGAAGTCTGACCAAGTATTGTTTCTGTGAGACGCAAAGGACAAGAAATGCCAGCTGTTGAGTCCTCATGAACTGCTCTGGTTCTTCTCACTTGGCGATGGCAACCTAGTACTTTGGACAGACTTCTCATATCTTTTAGGAGTTGTCAGTTCTGGATGGGTGGTCCTTCTCGTTAAGCTTTTGCTGACTTTAGCTTCTGTAAGTCTTAGTCCAGGTTGCTGACCACTGGGGTTTTTTTCTTGTTTTCTTGTCTGAAGAACACATCTGTAGTCTGTTTTTGCTGTTGGGCTAATTTAAAAATGGATGTTATGTGATATATAGCAGCCTTCTTGCCGGTCTCCTCGTGTTAGGATGCAGGGTCTTCTGCTGGCAAGTACTGTGAGGCATTAGAGTGCAGGCCTTACAGTCTTTACATAAATATGTTCCTCAGTTTACTGCTGGTGGCTATGTCCTGGGAATTGTCAACACAGGCTTTTTAACCCTTTGTTATGCTGTTTCTTCTGTTATGTTGCTATTACAAGTCCGTACACACACAGCGTTGCAACTAAAGACACTTTAAATCATAAGCATTCAGAATGAAGGAGATGCTTGCAAAAAACAAATTCTAGTCCCCGGGAAGACTGGCAGGCAAAATGCATTTGGTTCAACTACCCTGTGAGTGCTGTTTCAGTTTGCTGGCTTAAGTAATGTTCTGCAGCTCTCAGCACATGTCAAGCGAATCCCCAGAACCTGTGGAGTATGTACAAGTCTTACACAGCTCTCCATAGGAGAATTGTGGTAGTTCTGCCACTGAGGATTTTCCATGGATTTGGAGTTGCCTCAGCTGAAATCTTCATTCCTGTGTAGGTCCATTGGATTGGCGTGGACTCAGAACAAAGCAGCTGATGCAGTCATGCCTAGCATGCTTCTCTTCCATTTCAGCATAGGAGAAGCCATCCTGGATCAGTAAAAAAGGTTTGTTTAGATCAGTATCTTATCCTTGACAGCAGCAAATTGTCTATGCTATTTGCCCTCTTCTGATCTGGTGGTGATTCTTTCTCAAAATATTCTCCTAGTCTCCAGCCATTGGCAGCTCAAGAATTTCCTAATTCAGCAAGATTGTATCTGTGTTTATTAACACAACAGATTTTTCTTTCATGAACCTCCAACTCTGAACCCACACAAGCTTCCAGTATCCACAGCTTCCTGCAGCAGTGAGTTGCAGCTTAACTACGCACTGGCAGAGAACCATCGGTTTGGTCCTTTTGAAACACCTGGCTGTTTTGTGTATTAGAAGAGGTAGTGAACAATTCGTCCTTAATCTTACCCAAACCATTAATGAGTTTTCTCCTGATTTATCTACCTTACCTTATGTCTTTCATTAGTCATGTGCTGAAGTGCACTCTCATGGCAAAGAAGGCCAACAGCATCCTGGGTTACATTAGGAAGAGTGTTGCCAGAAGGTCAAGGGAGGTTATCTTTCCCCTCTACTCAGCACTGGTGAGACCACATCTGGAGTGCTGGGTCCAGTGCTGGGCTCCCCAGTACAAGAAAGATATGGACTTACTTAAGCAAGTCCAGCACAGGGTCACAAAGATGGTTAAGGGACTGCAACACCCTTCATACAAGGAGAGGCTGAAAGAGCTTGGACTGTTAATCCTGGAAGACAAGGCTCAGGGGGTGTCTTGTCAATGTGTATAAATATTTGATGGGAATGAAGAAGAGGGAGTCGCATTCTTCTCAGTAGTACCCATCAACAGGACAAGAAGCAAAGGGCATGAATTAAAAATCAGGGAATTCCCTCTGAAAGCAAGAAAACACTTTTTTACTGTGAGGGTGGTCAAACAAATAGAACAAGTTGCCCAGAGAGGTTGGAGAGTCTTCATCTGTGCAGATATTCAAAACATAACTAGGCAGAGTCCTGGTAACCAGCTCTAGGTGACCCTGCTTGGGCATGGGGGTTGGACTAGTTGCTCTCAAGAGGTTCTTTCCAACCTTAGTGATTCAGAGATTTGAGGTTGAGAATGCTGTCTATTTGGTGGTTCTTCACTGTGCATCATTGTTGCACTTCTCTGTACCTTTTCCAGTTCCCTATAATCCCTCTGAGGTTGTGAAAGACATCTTGAATATTGCATGTGGGCATGCGGTGTCATAACGATGTTCATTTCCCAAGCATATATGATGTTTGTGGCTTTGAGGAAGGAAAGAGGGTCGTGATTGAGCATGCAGCTAATGTTTTCATAGAGCTATCTATTGTAATAGTAACTCCTGGCTGCTACACATCGGACTGTACTTTTTCTTTTTTTAAAGGGCATTTGTTTCTCGTTTGTGGTGTTTTGTGCTATGCAGTCCTATTCCAACTAGGCTTTCTCTCTGCTGCCAGTGTCAAGGGAGTGCAGAGTCTGTTGGCAGGTGAGCCATCTCATCTCTGCAAATAGACATTTCCTCAAATTCAGAAGAGAGTGCAGGATTTAGCCCAAAGCAAGTGCTGGTTTTGTTTACAGAGTAATTGAATTAGAAAAGAAAGAGGTATGCATTCTTATTATGATGTGAAATAACCTTTGCTATTAAAACAGTTTTAAATATCAGAATTATATCTTCCTTTTTTACAGAAGGATTTTGTGAAATCTAGCTGCAGCTGTAGTTGGGGCTAATGGAGTCACCACTTTAGTTACAGCAATAAAGTCTGTTTATTTTTTCATTTCCTTTTGCTGCAATCTGAGTGTTGACTTGCAAGTTAAATAGTTATTTTGCTTTGCAAAGTCTTTTACCTCCAGACAAGTCCAGCAATTAAGAGTGAGCTGGCAAATGGGCTCATGTGAGTTGCGCAGAATAAAGACCAGAACTATACAACTTTCGGTGATTTTTCTGCAGCATTTGAATCCTAACTGCTGTCTCCAACAGAAAGCCCAAACAAGGACAAATGTTGTATTTAAAATGTGCTAGCTGAAGCATTTCATTTTGCAGTTTTGAAACTCCAGTTTAGGAGTATTTCAGGCTGTATTGCAGCAGGGGAGCCAGCCAAGGTGGATGTCGTGCAGAGACATTATGGTGACTGTGATGTATTGAGGGAGGCCAAGGAATGAGCCTGAACTAGGTTAGAGAGCACAGCTTGCTCAAATAGCTGACAAGGCTATGTAATACAAAACAGATACGGTCTTTTGGAAAAGCACAGGCTTGACAAAGAATTTGTAGTTGTGAACAGTACCAAGCAAGGAAGTCCTGGCAGCAAAACTCGAGATACTAGGAGGGGCAGGGTGAGTATAAGCCACTTGGGCTTATCTATAAGATTCTTCTAAAAAACCCAAAACCTGTTTTTTGAAAATACACACTTCCTAACACAGCACTGACTTTGTCTTGCTGTCGTGTTTACAGCTATTCTCCTGTCATGTGACTGGCAGTTTTAGGTGAAGAGGCTACTCTTCCTCCCAATAAATAGACCCTGAAGAGAAGTCTTCACCAAAACTGGAAGAGGGACTCTGCTATACTGGCTTCCCAGGATGAGCTGTTTGTGTGATCCCCAGTTTGTCACAAGCTTAAGGTTCAAGAAGTTGAAGCTATGCACTGGAAGAGAATGAGATGCTAGCCTGATTTAGTGTAATGCAACGTTGTAAGTGCTTACAGAGTAGCTACTAATGTCAGCATGTTAATACCTATATCTGAAATCCTATAGGTCCTTCTTTGCCTTTGTTCAGTATTTAATTGCTTTTCTCAAGCACTCTGGAACCTTGCCCATCCTCCATGGGTTTTTGAAGACTAGTCACACTAACGGTCAGAAATCATTTTATCTAATTCCTTAAAGACTCTCGGGTAGACTGTCAGATTTGAATATGTATATCGTCCAACTTTTAACCCTTTCTTACCCTTTTCTGGTCTTGGTTCTTTGTTTCTTTTGTTTTAAATGCATTTCATTAACAGTTGTGACATAATTAACCTCTCCTGCGGATACTGAAGCCCTGAATATTGCTAGCATTCCTCTTTTGTCTGTGCTTGGTTTCTTCCTACATAAAGTAATGGATCTCTGCTTTTCTTTGCCCTTTTCTTCTAGTGTATTTGAGGGTGGGAGGAGGATATCTTTTGCTGTTCAGTTTTACTGTGTTAGCCTGTCTCCATCTTCCTTTGGTTGTCTTAGTTCAGACAAACTTCACCTTTCTCCTGCTTCAGCTTGGCAGCCTGTGGTACGTGTCTACTGTCATTTCAACCCTCTTTTTCTTTTCATACATCTTTGCACAGTTGCTTAGTTTCCAACATATCATGAAACTCTTCCTCCCTTTTTTAATTGACTCAGCTTCCTGAACAAGCTGTGAGAATGTCTTCTACATCAGTGTCACAACACTTTTCAAAGCCCGAGTCGTCTGACCTGTCATTGATTACAGCCTCTTCAAGTGTAGGTTCTAGCCTCTATCGATTCAGTAGCGGAGTCAACTCAAGAAGAGGAGCAGTAGGGAAGAGACGAAGAAGCTAAGAGTAAGTGGGACAGACAGCGAGGGGAACAGTTCCTTACAGCCATCCCAGGTAGTCATTCCCACTGTTCACTCAAGCTCTGCAGACTAGGCTGGAATCAAGGATAAGGTACAGTAAAAAACATTTTCCCTATTCCTAAGAGGCACCTTGCCATACAAAATAAGAGTCAGGAAAATGCACCTCAGAGGTTTCACAGTAAATTTATAACACTCGTATTGCAATCCTGAGACTTTTGCCAATTCATTATAACACCAGTTAAGTTATAGTTTGGTCTTTGTACTCATTCAGTCTGCCTAGGATCTGTGGTTCAGCAGATCATCCAGCTTGTCCTCATTCTTACATCCTTTCCCCCTCACCACCACCATTTTCTTCCCAACCTCCTGTTTTTCCAGTTGGTCACAACTCTGATTTCTCTCTGATTTTTTGTTGCTGTCCTTTCAAACCTAGTTTAAAGTCTTCCCACTTAGCTGACAAGCTGACGTCCTAAGATGCTCTTTCTCTTCTTTGTCAGAGGGGCCACTGGTAGCCTTTGTTTCCCCAGGCATATGACGATATTCTTAAGTGCTCCCCATTTTGTCACTGTTTCCATAGCTATATGTATTTGTCTCAATCTGTGCTTGGGCCTTGAACTCAACCAAAACTATTCAGGAAAATGCTACCCATTCCTTTTCCTACCTCATTCTTGTTCACAGCGTTCTGAGGTAACCTCTTATCTGAGTATCTAGTAAAAAGTCAGGCACGCCCACCTGGGTGATCGGTCTGTACCGGATGGAGCACTCTCAGTTTCATCTCCAGATAGGCAGCATCTCTTGGAAGATAACTGGTCATTGCCCCATTACTTTCCTCTCTTCTCTGTCCCAAAAGTGGGTCTCTAATGCGATCATCCTTCATTCCTTAGTGACCAGTTTTTGACATGCCAGTCTGTCTGTCTAGCCAGTGGGGGTCTGTTTGTGACATTCCTGAACTATGTATGAATTTTCACATTCACTGCATGAAAGGGAAAAGTGCACAAAGTAGTCAGCAAGCACGTGTATGTTGGATGGTATGACAGCTGGCTTGAAAAGAGTTGAGTGTTCTCCAGACTGGATATCCTATCCTAACAATTTTGTTGTATTCCCATGCACACTTTGGCTAAGCCATTTCCTGAAGGGCTTCTCCAGCAGGCATCTCTGATAATATTAAACAAAAGACACTCTTGTTGAAATATCATTGGAGAGGACATGATAATGGTTACAGAGTTGGAAGATTATTTTTTTCTGTACTCAAGAGGCAAGAGGCTATTTGAAGTGGGCAAACAGAATACAGTGATCAGTAAGGAGAGAAGCTGGATATAGAAGTTAGGAGACAAGCTATTGATATACAGCTCAGATTGCAGGTCCTCAGAGAAACCTGAAGTTTCTGATACCATGATTCTTTGTAAATATTTTTCCTATTTAGGAGCTACAAGCACGATCTGAAGCTCATCAGCCAATCTTTGAGGAAACGGTAGACACAAAACCAAATGTAATTCTCTTACTCCAAGAGTAGTTTATCCTAGTGGTGTATATAATTGTCAAATAATGTGCGTGACAAGGTTTTAGAGACTGTAGTACATCTCAAGTGTCACCAGCCCTGGTCTTTGTCTCAGTGTACTGTGCCGGTTTGTTTTATTGCCAGTAAAGTGTTTAAGCAGCTTCTTGTTGTGATCTGTCAGCATGATTTTTTTGTTTTGGTTTGGTTTTTTTTAACTGTAATCTGTTTCACTTGCTTCCTTTGCCTACAGCAATAGCTAGTTTCTGTGAGCACTCAGCAGGGGAATGTAACTCTTATTTAAATTGGAAGAAACTACAACTAAAGATACACACTGTGTGTTTGAGGGATCGCCTAGGAGAGCTTGAAAAAATATGTATTCTTATTGTGAAGTCTCTTACCATGTATTATTTAGATCCAAATTGACACCCACATTGCTATCTCTGGTAGCACCTTGTTTCTTAGGCAGACACTCTGATTTCAGTGTTATTAATGAGTCTGTTATCACAACAGAAGGAATGCGGCCTGTGATCAAGCACTCTTCACAACAGTGTGACTGAGTGCTCAGATGTTTGAGTCCTTCACGCTGTAACATTTATGGTTTCCTCTTCAAAGGAACATCTTTAGGCAAACTGCCTCCCCGGAGGATATAGCACCATTTATAAAAAGCTGTCATTGGAACTTCTCTTAAGTGATCATTTGTATAACATGCTGTCTTTCTAGTCTCTTGCCTAGAGAGGATGAGAGCGAAGGACCAGAATTGGCAAGGCAGATGCCAGCAAGAACTCCAAACTACAACATGCTCTTGCCCCAATCCAGCCCAGTACTGAAATACTAAAAGTGGGACTACTTGTATGTCTTTGGACAAGAAACTTTAGGTTTTGCCGTCAGGCCCTATGGCAGTATTATTTTTTTTTCAGTCCTGAATATCTTAAAGAAGACACATACTGCAGTTAGTTCAATTTTACAGAGTGAACTGCAGAATCCTGTCCTCCAATGCACAAATGGGTCCCTGGATGGAGGAATGATAAATTCAGGTCTCACTGCAGTCAAAGTCACTGCATGGTCTTGTCCCAAACTGCAGTGTAATCCGCCTCTATCTTGGAGCTAGAGAAGTACTTTCAGCCTTAATTTCTTATGTATCCAAAGTGCTGTGATTATAGAGAGACAGGGTTTGGAGAAAGAAGTATATTTTTGTTGGACTGACTGATGTAGTTGGAAAAAAGAGGCAAAATTCTTCCTTCAGGTTGGAATATAAAGCAGCAAGACTTGTGCTGAGTACTGGTTGTGAATGGTTGTTCTGTGTCAGTGATCCAAGCCATGCATTTAAATAGCTACGTAAATTATTTATGAGGGCCCTGTTAGTAAACGAGTTTATGATACAAAAAAGCAGTGGTCTGACAGCAATGAAGACAATTTAGCATCTGGCATACAGTGTCTGTTGGAGGGAAGGGTAGCAGGAATCACAATATCAGAAAAGTCCTAATGTGCCATAAAACCAGCTGTCCTGAGTCCATAGCTTTTGGCGTTTGATGGAGTTAGGATTTCATCTTACCTTTTGAAGGCATTTTGTATGTCACGTATGTCTCTTGAACTATAGACCAGAGACGAAGCAATTGTTTAGGGAAAAGTGCTTACTAGCTGCAAGTATGCATTTTTCATCTTTTACTGATTATCAGTGTGAATTCTTGCTGATGCATAGTGCTTAAGCACTTCTGGAAAAAAAAACGGGTAATTTCTTCCAAAATATTGCTTCCTAGGAGAGGAACAGGCACATTTTTTTTCAGGCACATTTTAAATTACCACCTCCTAGGAGAAAGTCTGCACTCTTTACAACCTCAAACTGAGTGTCTTGAATGTGCAGGGCATTTTTTAGACTCCAAATTACAAATTGTCATGCAAATGATCAAATTTCTTTTGTATTAGCAGTTTAGTGCGCTGATATATTTAAAGATGATCATTGGTATAAACCCTTGCATGTCCTTACCATGCTTTTTTTGTTTTATTAGTTAAAACACAGAACAGATGGTATTTTGTAATTTGGTTGGATTTTTTTATGATAGATCACCCATAGAGTAGAAAATATATGACTGAGAGCTGTAGAAGAGGGTTTTTTCCAGACAGAAAAAAGGGGAATTGGATTAAAACTGAATTTGATTTTACTGAATACTTCAAGTACTCCTGCAAAGCAACTACATTTTTGTTGCATGTAAGTATGATCAGTAATATCCAGCTTCCATTTGCCATGTTTGAAGGTGATCAACCACTTTAGAGAATTTTCCTAAAGCTATTCCATGGGAGGCTGCTAACTGCCGTAGTCATACCTGTGGCTTATTTGAGCTAGGCTCTGTCTAAAAATGTGCTTCCAAGATCTTGTCATCTAGCAGTACTTACTTTTGACAAAGCCTGGTTGATCTCATGAGCTTCATGTGCTTGTGGGGGCAAAGAGTTTAGACTAAAAACCTCTGTAATTGAAGTTCTGCTTTGTATCAGTGGGGATATCTGTTCTGTCAATGGTTGTTTCACAACTAGTTTGACAGCCTTCCGTGAAGTAATGGATTTTGGAGTGGGAGGTGGCAACTCATAGAGTATGGCAGAAAGAGCGGAGGACAAATAGTCGTCAGAACATCTCACAAAAGATAAAAAGAGATGATGGGGTCAGGAATTATTCAACAAACTGTATCAATATTGTAAACTATTTTCCTAGTATCAAGCTATGGCATTTGATTCACTTAGTTTTGTAGTGTTCTGGATTACCTTTTCTGTCTGTGCTCAATTCTTTTATTCATTATGGAAAAAGAAAACTAATATATGTGTATTTTGTGATTGTTTACTTTTTCCTCAAGTGACTTTGCCCTCTCATTCTCTGACACTTTGATATGACACAGTATCCTAAATGAATTCTGGAAAATATTCATGGCTGAAATGTTTTGGGTTTTTTTTGTCTTAGTATCAACCCTGAATTAATGCTAACAGCCCCAACAATTCCAACGGGTTGGAAACTGGGCGGGTATTAAATTAAATTACTCAATTCCTGCCTCATAACTTCAGTTTAAGCTTGGCTTTCATTACCAGCGGAAAGTTATTGTAACTGCTATTCTCTCTTCAGAGTCCCAGGAATGGAGCAGAGATGGAAGGATGTTTGGGAGTGTCTGTAGGGAAGAAGAGCAGACCTCTTTCTTGAAGCTGTACTTGACTTGAAGCAGTGCTTTTAATTCCTCACTTGTGCAAGTACCAAGTTTGCTTGCTGGCTCAGAAAGCTCCCTTTAAAAATGAATGATGCCAGCATCTGCTAAAAGGAGTGTCTGCCTTGGAAAATATTTTTTAAACTCCGTTGAGTAAATTGATAAAGCAACGATGCTGGGTTAGTCAGAGCTTCCCAGCTGCCGAGCGTGCTGGTGTAGGGGCAGTCGGGAAGGGTGAGGGCACAGGGTAGCAGGAGCCCCGTCTGCGTGGAGGATGCTGTATGCTTTTCCTTCCCCCTCAGGCACAACTGGGACCAGCAGCACACCAGGGCTCCAGTGAGCAATTTGTATGAAATGGGAATCTGGCAGCCAAATACTGCAGAACATTTTTTTCCCCCTCTTCATAGAATACAATTAGGAAGCTGCGTTGGCATAACGTTAATGGGAGGGGGGGTGTGTTTAAACCCTTGCTATGTTAATGATTGAATTGCACGTGGTATCTTTTTATTTTCTTTTAGATTGTTTCTAGTGCCTTTTACAAAATATATAAACTATACACACAGGCCCCTCCACATTCAAGGACAGCCACACTGCATCAGACGTGCTGCTGCGCACGGAGAAGTGACAGCCACGAGTACCAGAGAAAGCCCCGGTTGTTACTGACGTGCCGTGGGGTCTTCACTGCCCATGCGGAGCAGACAGATAGATATCCTTACTTAATTGCGTCTCTGCTGAAGGGCTCTCACAAGATGCGTTATGCTCCATTTATCTCTTTCAAGAGTCAGCCCTGAAAAACGGGAATTCATATTTCTGTTAGTTGACGTTTTGCATAACGCAGTGGGACGTGAGCGGATGTGGCCTGGAATTTGAGTATAGGCACTGCTGAGCATGACTCCAACAGAAAATGTGCACCTTGTAGCGCAAAAGCAAACAAAAAAGCCCCAGCATCTGCATTTTCAGGGTAACAGACTCTTAGCTGATGTGCAACAGCTACAGCTCCCAAATTGTGTAGTTGAATATGGGCCCTAAAAGGGGCCAAGGCAACGGGGTGTGTGGTGTGGTGTGGTAGGTCCACACCAGCCCATCCATGCTGCAGGACACGTTTGGGCCTGTAATGATGTCAGCTCAAGCCTTCCTCTCATTTCTTTTTTTTTTTTTTTATCCTTTCTTTCTTTTTTCCTTTACTTTTCTTTCTTTTCTGCCTTCTATGGAGCTTACCCAACAGGCATAGCTGAATGTGAATTTAGATTTAGACTGTGGGCAAGTTTGGGCATTAATCCACACAAAAAAGGTACTAAAGAGGTAGGTGAGAAACACAAAGCTCCACTGTTGCAGGCTCTAAGGAGATAAAGAGATTGAGAAAATCCCCTAAGAAATTCAGAAATTCAGTCAGGATCCCGAATGTCAGAAAACAGGCAGTAGCACCTCTACGTTGCATAGAAAATAAATCCCTTACCAGTTATCAGTACTTAAAAAGAAGTTCAGGGTAGTGTATTGCCAGCCTAAAAATATGCAAAGTTTTAATCCAAACACCGATTCTCCCATGTCCCAGATGATTATGGCCTTTCCATCTGAAGTGTATAGTAACTCCACAGTATAACTACACTGCTGCTGTTACAGGACCAGAGAAAATCATCCGGTTCCATGATTCTGTTCTTGTTAGGAAAATTGTGGTCAAGTGTTGCGAAGTGTGTAGCCTAGCCTGTTGTTCTACATTAAACAGGACCAGTGGTAAAGGCAATCAGCTTCTCCTTTTCCCTGAGTTTATTATGCGCCATAGCTCCTTGCAGAAAAACTGCCAGGGCTCTTGTCATTGTTCCGTGTTATGAAAAAGTCCTCTAGATTGCCCGCAATTTGCCGTGTAAAATTGAGTTTATCATTCCACTGGGTGTTATGTGGTTACCCATAAACTTGCTGTCTGATACCAGAGGTAAATCTGAACCTAAGTTGAAACAATAAGCTGATATGTTATATACAGAGTCATTAAGTAGCTGCGTAAAATTTTATTGTGTATTTGTTTCTTGCACCTTGTATAATACCTGGAGAATTTTAATGGAACTTGACTGGACCACATACTGCCTTTGAAAAAACTTGCCATTTTTGTGAGGACGCACCTTCAAAAGATACTAACATCTGGTTTGTGTCAGCAGCACATTTAAATTTTGTATGTTCACTGCTACCAGTAAGGACAAAGAGGTATAATAAGCTTATGTGGTGGAATGATCATTGGTTTTTATCTGAATAACTGTACATCTTTCTTTTCATAGAGAGAAATTCTAGAACAGCAACAGCGAGAGAGATATGACATAAGTTTTCATAGTATGTGTATGTTCTGTGATCAAGAATTCACAGGAAACAGGTTTGTTTATTGACTTTTTTATCTTTTCATATCTGCTCGGGATTTTTGTTTGTGGTTTTAATGTCATCAAACCAGTTACTGCCTAATGGTACAGCTCCGAAGACAGAGTTCTTTTTAAGGTATAGTTTAAGTATTTCTTTCAACTGCGGTGCCATTTTAAATAGACCCCATACACACTTCTCAATCCTTTAATTATTCCAGTACAACTTTTTATACTGCATGGTAAGCTGGAGTTGGGAACTGAACCATTTTAAAGAGACACAGTTTTTTTGTGGCGAAGAGAGCTGTTTAAGCCAGTATGGCTGTTAAAAAAGTATTTCTATCCAGTTACACATTTTCCTGTTTAAGGCTCACCAAACCAGTGTGAATTTGAAGACTGAATGAAAAAGGGGGCAGGAAAATGAGAGTGACAATGGAATGCTTTGCATCAGTCAAGTGCAAGCGGGAGCTGTGGTCAAGTCCTTGGTCCGATGAAAATTTGGTTTTACACAGTACACCTGTTTCAGTCTCTCCCTGAATGTCTGTTTGCATGGGAAGTTCTGGTACTCTGGAAAGGTACCAGAAAGAACCTGGGGTCATGTCCCTGCAGGTCTTCTCAATGTTGTGTGAGTGTCCTATTCTCTTTACTGCCTGGTCTAGTGAAGTTCACATCATTCAGCACCAAGAACTTCATCCTCCACTTACTCTTGGGTTTCACAGAATACGTGATTTGAAAATCGTGCCTGGACTGTGGTAAAAGCAAGGCCCCAGCAGTGTTAACACTTGGATGTTTCTTTAGTTCCCTAAATGCAGAAGTTGAGGCACCTAAGGAATTAAGCAGTATACCTCTATTAGAAAAATAACTCACTTGAACATCCATTATGTTTGTTCATGCATATTTCTGAGTGCTGTTTGTATTGCTAGTGCTGTGTGAAGCAATATTGATGTAAAAGCGTATCACACCCAAGAATTTCTGCTTTGTTAACCAGCACAGAGAAAACTGATAAATGGCTTTTTAGGTTGTTTCTCAAGATGGTTGTTTGAAACATGCAATTTGCGTATTCAAATTAATAAATGAGCTTTGCTAACAGTGAGGATCAAAACAAACTATATTGTAATTTTCATTCAAAGGATTATATTTCATGCATGCGGATTAAACAGTTGAAATGTTACTGCATGTTCAGCAGAGCTGAAATTGAAAACTTCCTATTTCAATAAAATTACATTTTTTTTTCTAGCAGTGGCAGCAACACTATTAGTGTTTATTTAATGTTGGCTTTTATGCATTCTTAGAGCAATTGGTTTATTTGAAGTCACTAATTGAATAATTCTCATATGTATTCAAAAATAGTAATGTTCTTTTTGAATGTCTTTTGTAGATCTGTCCTTCTCAATCATATGGCAAGAGAACATTCTTTTAACATTGGGCTGCCAGATAACATTGTGAATTGCTGTGAGTTTTTGGCTGTATTACAGGAGAAGCTCAACAAGTAAGTAGGTTTTAGTTTGTTTGTTTTTTTTTTTAATGGACTTAGGTCATATATCTTTTAACCTTGGCAATAAGTTGAGTTAAAATTAATTCAACATTCATGGTTAGTTAAGAAGAAACAAAGAGAAAATGTAAGCTTATTGTGAGTGCTCTTAGAAGGCTTTTTGTTGACTTACTGAAAGCTAATTCATAACAATTTGTAGTATGTGTTTGCTGGAAAAACGGAGTCACTCACAGTGCTTGAGTTGTTAGGCATTGCACAGTTTCCATTGACACCAATAATAGCCCGTCCCTTTTTCTCATAACTGTTAGAGTTAATGTTCTTCTTTCTCATCATAGCAATCTTTTTGCTAAACATCTCTTTAATCACTGAATGCAGCGTTCTTAGGCCAATCTTCATTTGCCTCTTTATATATTGATAACATGGGAAGTTTGGTCTCTCCCTTCTCTGCTGCTTACAGAGACCATACCAGAGCAGAAGGGGAAAGCCAATGTATATGCTGCCTTAGAAACATGAGATGGCTGAAGCAGTTTAATTGGAATTTGGGAAAAGAATTTGGGTAGCAAAGAGCAAGAAACTCTTCACTTTGGGTTTCCTTTGCAAGTATCTGAGTGCCCTTTGTGGATTTTGTAAATGGGACAATATGAAGTATGCTATAAATATAAATTGGGCTCTAGCAGCAAATAGGCATCCTTAAGAGTTCAACTGTAGCTTTAACATCTTTATTAGATTTTAATACAATCTGTAATCAAAGACTGAAGGAGAAATTTGCCTCCATCTTAGGTTTAGTTAGGAAAAGCCACAGAACACTGGGATTTGTGAAAATTGGGATATGGATTAGATTAAATAACCTTCCAAGTAAATTTAGGATCCATTGGTTTGTACATCTGGAAAAAAAAAAATTCAAAGGATGGGAAAGCCAACAATGCTCTCTAATTTTGGGGCTTGGACTAGATGACCTCTAGGGGTCCCTTCCAAACCAAAACATTCTATGATTCTGTGATTCTATGAATTTAGTTTTTGGCCTGACAAAGAATGTACAGTTGCAACAGATACAGGTTAACTTCTTCCAGAAATGAAGATGTATTAAGAATGCCTTTTGTGTTGTCGTAGGTGTTGCTTAATGCACTGAGGTACCCTGCTCACTGATAAATTGCAGCTTTACCATGTATCAGTAGGACCTGAAGGTTTCATTTAGATGGAGGTTTCTCAAAGCCAGTCCTTTCTGTAGTTAATACACATGCTGAAATTGCTTCTACAGCAGTGAAAGGCCGCTCCTCCCACTGCTAAGAAAAGACTTAATAGTTATGCTAGTAGAATAGTGCCTGAAAATATTATTAAGAGGTGAAAAATCTTGTTTCAGGCAAATAGAATGACTACAATGTGTATGCTGAGGAAAAGCATTACTCTTCGTGGGAATGCCTGTCACAAGTAGAGCAAACACTTTGCTGCTAACAGGTGGAGCAAAGCAGATACTAAAATTCATAGACATATTCTGCCATTGGACCTACGATTCACCAAGGCAATATTTAGATTTTGAGGTTGCAAGCACAAGGAGAACTCAAAACTTCCTTAACAGTAAGCCTAAATGTTACAGCAGTTCTTGGAAGGCAAAAAGATACTGAGAATCCTGAATTGCTGCTCCAAATGAGAGCTGAGGGGAATCTGGATGCACCTTTGCTGAAGGAGTATGAGGGTTTTCAGGGTGTAGGTACAGACCTTCTAGGCACAATACCAATGCTTTTTGTGGGGACAAATGCTTGAGTAAGAAAATAATTTTCTTCTTCGACATTTCGACATCGATATCTTAAACCCTGGGGAAATCACGGAAGAGCCTGACCCAGACACTGTTAAAATTCCTTCTGACTGTACAATCAAGCATGCTTTCATCTGTGAGTAAAGGAAAGAAAAAAGAAAAGGTGATAGTTTTAATTCAGAGCTATTGCATTTTTTTAATATCTGTGGGGTTTGTGTCTTAAAGTGCTGTCGTTTATACCTCCCATCAATTTTTTTCCTGCTAATCTGCATTTCCAATACAACAATATAATGCCACAGTTACAAAGCTTTTGTTTCATGAAAAATTATTTTCTAGGGGTTTTCCTGATCCCCTTGCAAAGATAATTTTTCAAACAGCCCAAGAAACTGTCTCCTATCTGGGTAGGATATGCAAGCCATCACTATAAGAAAAATGTTTTAGCACCTTTGCTGACTAGAGGCTCAAGACCTACATCCATTAAACAAGGATATTCCTGTAAGCTCAGGGCTCTGCTCCGTCTCTGCCAGAAAAAAATGACCATCATCGATTTGAGGGAGAATTGCCCATTTGGGCTGAAATGCAGATTACTGTCCTCATAGCTCATTGTCCGAGTCAAGAGATTTGACTTAATGCTCTATAAGCTCAACTTCCAGGTGTCAGTTGATACTACAGTGGAGACAACAGTTATTTTATAGTGCTCCTAATAAGATAATTTAAGACAGCGTGTGTACTTCTGTTTTGTTTGAATTGCTCTAGATGACATCCTGTGGTAAAATTCTCATTTTTAATGAATGTTTTCACCTTCTCAAGTAATGTGTGTGTATATATAATAATTCATGTTTATATATGTATATATGTATGTACATATATGTATGTATATACATATACATGAATTATTATGTGTGTGTGTGTGTGTGTGTATGAATTTATTTACTAAATTTGATTTCTCAGGATTTCAAAACCCATTGATCACCCTGGCAAACTTTTATTTACCCTCCCTGTTGAGTTAGAAGTATAAAACTTTCTGGTTAGCTAATTTAAATTGTTTTTAAAGATATGTAGCACATTTAGAGTTCATTTTTTTTCACTCTAAATTGCAAAGAAACAGTTACTGGTGGAATGGATACCAGTATAAGTGCATGCTGAGTTAAGAGGTCACATGTTGACCAGTCAGCACCCCTCCCATGCCCTTGGTAGGACAATTTGGGGAAATCAGAATTTTCTCCCACGTTGCATGCGGGACAAATGGTAAATTTTTTTCTTATCTACATTTCATTTTATGCCATTTTGTTTCATTTTATGTCTCTGTGTTTCATTGACTGTACTGTGATGTAAAATTATCTTGTACTTTTTTTTTTTCCAAATAAACTTTCTTTTTCATTTAGCTTGCTCTCACATGCTTAGGATAAATCTTACTGTATATATCTCCAGCTAATTTGGGGATATTATCTTGTTCTATTTTTGTTTTAACATGTTGACCTGTTTACCTTTTTTTCTTAGTTTACAGTGTTTATACTGTGAAAAAGTCTTCAGAGACAAAAACACACTTAAAGATCACATGAGAAAGAAGCAGCATCGCAGAATCAATGCCAAAAACAAAGAATATGACAAATTTTATATCATTAATTACTTGGTAAGTGGCTCTATGAATAATTAGTAAATTGACTAAAGACAATATCTTGTTAAAAGTGAGTAATTCCAAACCAGCAATTAGTACAAAGGTCAAAAATCAAATGAAGGACTCTTAAGAAATATGCTCATTTATGGTATGATATTCTGGATAATTGTTAAACTAAGGAATAGTAAACATTTGTTGTTGAGAATTGATTTTGAGAGATGCAAGAATGCAGCTTGAAGAGGTGCTAATCATCATGTCATTAGTGCTCAGTCTCTGCTTTAATAACCAGAAGGGAAAATGAGATAAAGTAATGAAGTAAATGAAGTCTAACTTGAATGCTATTGGCTTTGAGCTTGTTTTCTATAAACCTGAAGCTGGAAGTGCTCTTTGGAGCATAAATTAAATGCAAAAAGGAGGAAAATGAAAGATACATAGATGGAGCAAAAAGTAAGTGTTCGTTTTTAGCCTCCAGGTAGGTGTATGTTGCTAGGTAGTAATATTTTTTATCTCAGGCCTTTGAGAGTGTGTATGCATGTGTGTGTAACAGATTTTCACTTGCTGTCTTCAACTTGTGAATATAGGAGCTGCTTCAAAAGCTGCTACATTCTGTGCCAGAAATAACTATATTTCACCTGAACTAGTCTTTGTGCCTTCTACGTGTGTGAATATCCAGGTTATAAATAGGCATCCTTGACTGTTTTACCTACTCTCTCCCTTTAATTTCTCTCCCTGGATTTTACCCTAATACTAAGAACAAAAAGTTGTATGTTTAATGCTCTGTCAGGTACGTTCTACCCAAGATGGAGTGAATTCCCTCTGTGATCCTGTATACTTCCCTTTCAAAGATCAATGATCTGAGACCTATATTTTCTTGTCTAGGTATTCAAATATCAGTGCTTTAAAAACTTTAAAAAATGTTGCGTGAGATTAAATTTTTCAGTAACACGAAATGTTAGGATAGTTCCTATGTAGCAGAAAGTCTTTACTTTCAAAATAGCCTTTGGTAAACCCTCTATTTTTGCACAAAGGAGAAGATTAAAGGGAGGAACTTTAATTTATTTGCTGGGGGTTCAGTAGATTGACCTTTACAAGTAAGGAGAAATAGCATTATTCTCTGCTGCACATGTGTAGTCTACGGTAGATTATATTAACATGATAGGGTTCTTTTTTTTTTGAGATGAGTCTATATTCACTGAATTCTAGATCTTATGCAGGGCCTGCTTTCTGTAATGACTTGACACAGTGATTTTCCTTCCTCTCCTGCAGCACTTTGCAATTTACTAGACGATATTTTTTTTAACATGTACTATCAAGCTTTACTGACTTCTCAATGAGTCTTAAAGATCTATGCTTCGCATTGCTCTAAATGTCCAGGGGAATTACACAATTTCACAGACACAGACGTGGATTAGATATCTTATCTGAAATGACAGATGTACCATTTCAAAATTTACTACTGAATTCATCTTGACCTAAAGATGTAGGCATACTGTGTATCTATTTTTTTGTATGTTTTCACAGAAAAGTTAGAATTTTGAGAATGTAACAAAGATCTTTCCATATGCCAATTTGATCAAGTTTGTTTTCATCATACAGAGACTTTAAGCTTAAGTAGGTCTCTAATGATAAACATCAATATTATCACAGTCTTAGCCACTTTGCTTTTAGGATGTGCACCATAAAGCTTTTCTATTGGCCACTAGATCTTAAGTTATTTAAATGGGTAGTTCTTTAGTACAGCCATCTTACAGACATTATTGTCCTTTTTTTATGATTTTCCATTACATATTATCTTCACCAAGCACTGCGTAAAATAGTCTTATTAAGCTGGAACTGGCAGTTTCCTTTATTTTGTGGCTTTTGTACTGAGAGGTTTTAAGGGCTTTTTGTTCAGATGTCCTGAGAATGTCTGCTGAATTGCCTCATGATCTTCTGGCCAGTTCTTACTTGTGTTTTTAAGCTGATGGCAGAGCTCCTGTTGATTTCATTTAGAGCAGTAGGCTTGCCTGCCTTCTTCCTTTCCCTCCATTCTGTTTTTGGCTTCACTTGTGTTTCTAGTGCAGTTGTGAGAATCTTGTTTTCATAACATAAACATTTTATGTCTGTGTTTTGGTAATTCCTTCCCCTAAATTTCCAATTTGGCATAGCAATGAGTAATGTAAGTACAAATTCCTTTGTAAATATTCTGAGACTTTCTATGACTTCTGTCATGACCAACAAGCTGCTTTGATTTGTCTACCCCCATGTTATTGATTTGTTCTGTTGCTCACAGGTTAGTGTTAAAAGAGTATTACACGTGGTCTATAGTAGGAGTGGAAGCTTTTTTTGCCATGTGTATGTATAATAGATTTCTTTCATAAGCAAGTATCAAAAGTTTATTACTAGATAGTTACATCTGAGTGGGAGTTTTGCAATTATGCGAATTGCTTGAAAGGCAGTGGGGTCACTTACCCAGTGGATTTGGAGGTCTTTTGTCAGTATTGGGTAAGTGTGGAAGATGATACCAATCCTATTTGGAAAGGCTTGAAGTATAAATTGAAAAAGACCAGTAGAAGGTGAAGAACTGAGCAGCAATGCATCCAAGTTACATATGTAGGTTGCCTTATTTTTCTTTTCTCCAGAAAAACTTCCAGCCTAATTTTCTTGTTTCTGTGCCTGTGTTAGCCTGTGGCCCCATGACTCACCTGGCACAAAGAGTGAAGTAAAAATGGGGAGGGAAGAACTTTTTAGTCTGTGGTGCTTGCTGGTGGCCATAAGAGAGCAGAAGACAGTATTAAAACTCTCTTATTCCCAGCTCAAGGAACAGAAGTGGATCCAGACTGACAGGGCCTTTCTGTGTTCACCTGATTGTTACCCGCAGCACTTTAAATATAGAGTATGCTTTGTAGTAAGCACAGATGTTTATTTTCAAATTGACTAATGGCATCTATCTGTAGTAATGTAACCACTAGCTTATGACTAAGCTAGACAGCTGAAAATGGTACCTGTTACTTACTAGAAAGCTTGTTTCATAAAGCCTTTACTGTTCCTCAAAGATAAAAAGATGTTTTCTCCTTATTGCCAAGCCCTAAATCATCATTATTATCTGTTGGGGGGCAGAGGGATGTTTTGTTACGTGAGTTACTATTTATATTTAGACTGTTTCGATTTAAGCAGGATATATTTTGTAAAACAGTAAAGGAAAACCCTTTATCAGTTGGTGCTAGTTCAAGACAATAAAATCCCCCAAATGGAGGAACACTTCATGTTAAAATTCATTGAATATCTATTAACGAATCTTGGGCTAAGACCCTCTCTTCTATGTGATAAAGCATCTCTAAGTTCTGCAGCAATATAAAACAATTCAAACAGTCACAGTAAGGCAGGTGAGAAGGGTGAGAAAAAATGTGCAGGGGAAAGCAGCATCTGTTTGGAGTTTCTGAGCTCCACAGGCTTGGAACTACATTTGCATGTAGTTCAGTAACTGCTCTTTTGGGAAAACTGCTTGAATACCAGCTGCTGTTTCTAGTTTCTCCCATCTCAGCACTTCTCAAGTTAGGGTATGCTGCCTCAGTGAAGCATGCAGACCTTCTCCCTGTAGAACCCTTAAAACTGTGCTCAAGTTGAGAAGATAAATTGTCTGTGAGTCAATTAATCTCTGTGCATTTAGACTTCATTTTGCAAGAGGAAATTAAACCACACACATTTGCCTGCTCTCCTCACTTTTCTATAGGATCCTCCTCTCTGAGAGATATGCAGGAAGTATTAAAAAAAAAAAAGGGTCAGTTTTCCTTGGGTATATAGCAAGGCCTGAAGTTTTTTTAATTACGCACTTTCCACTGTTTGAACTATTAATGATGTCATCTAGTTTTTCCTCTGGTTTTGTTAATAATTTCTTGGGAGTCTCTAGAGATGATTGCTGGGAGCTCTTGCATCTTGGGTGAAAGAGCAAGAGAGGTTTAATACTTAACAAAGGCACCCCTGGTCTCAGGTGCCCATCAAGCTGTAGAATTGAAAAAGTGTTCTTAAAAAAAGAAAAATTAAGAAAAAATTGAAAGAGTTTAAAGAATGTTTCGAAGAACTCTTTCCCACCCAATTGCTCAGCTTCAGTCTCTCAGCACTTTCATCAGAGTGTCCCTAGTTCCAGTTACTGTGCAATTTTCCAGTGATACAAGACCTGGTTAGCTTTTTCCTTTTTCCTTTTTTTTTCTCCTCTGAATATAAATAGATGAGGGAAATGGAGACCTCTGACAAGACCCTTCTCTGCCTTCTTGGCAGAAACACCATAAAGAAACAGCAACAATAATGAAGCTTGTGCATGGTTTTCCCCTTTCACCTCTAATTAAAACCTGAAGCTTAATATTGGCTGCTGTTTCGGACATATTCTTGTGCACATATACTTCAGGCTGGTAAGGGGAAAAATTGTGAGCATTCGTCTTCATTTTGCAGTGGTTGTGAGCCGCTATCCTCTCATTGAGGTGTTAACATTATCAGCCATAGGAAACTAGTGTGCAGCTGGGAGAACATGTGGCGAGAGGTGTTAATGGCTTCATGTTATCTCACAGTCATGGTGACATTAATGAGTCTCCCCTGTAACTCAGAGAGTTTACACACTACCACGTAGCATCACTGAATTAATTACTGAATTTTCGCTCCATAATATCTGATCACATTATGTTTAGAGCTGTCTAGAGACATTTGTTTATCACTTACCTGATAGACACTAACAGCTTTGAAAATTCTCATTAGATTGTTAAATGATGGATACCTTTCCCTTCTTTTTACAAACAAACATAAAGGCAATAATAACACTTGTTACTAAGAATGCTGTTAAATATATTTATCAGAAGGAATATCTGAATGAAAGAATAATCTTATCAGCTGCCTTTTCTTTTTTTTTTTTTAACGGAGACCAGATCATCAACTATGATCTTTGTGAATCCTTCACAGCCGTCAAAAGTGTGAATTCAAACATACTATTTTGATTACTGGTTAGTTTGCTCTCGTTTATTTTTAAAGGCAGGAAGAATCAGAGAAAAGAAAAACACTAGCTAAAGATCAGTGCTGGTATTTCAGTAGACTACTTCAGCTTTTCATTGCCTGTTATTTATATATCACAGTCACGCTGAGAGTGCTCGCCATTGTGCTGAACGCTGCACAAATGTATTGTGATGTACTTTGTGCTGAAGGTCTTTAAGATATAAATAAACAACACAAAAAGTAAAAGGAAGAATAGAACGCCATGAATAGATGTGCTTTCATTCACGTCCGAGAAGAGGATGGAAGAGAAGCTGAAGTCTAGCTCAGAGATCTATGCCCTGGCTCACACTGCCTTTCTGGAGCACTCTCCAGCTGGGTTTACACCGTGTGTTGTTACTGACATAACCTTGTATAAGGTCTGAGCGCTGACTGGTGTAGCTATGCCAACTAAAGTCTCAGGTCTGATAGCTGCATTGTTTCAGCAGCGTATGCTGCATGAAGAGCAAAGGTAGGCAGATTGGCTTGAGCAAGTGTGATGGCAAAGTCGAAACAGCGATAACGTACCCACCTTGGGAACGTCTTGGTACTGTTGCAACACTCTGGTTTTACACAGAGCTTGGATCCTCTTCTTGAGAGCTCTGTGCCAAATCATCTTCTTCCCGGACATAGGATGGGGAATGCCCAATTAAAAGACAAAACAAATTGTTATTTTAAAAATTATTACTAAAGCAGTGTTGTATGACTACCTTTAATTCACTGAAATGCCAAGGTGATCCAAAATAAGGTGTTGTTACTTCCCAGATGTTCATTCTGTTGATACATAAAATGTGATGTGAATCAGGAAATGTTTTTTTCTTTTTCTTTTATTTTTTTTTCTCCTCAGGAATTTGGAAAGTCCTGGGAGGAAGTGCAGTCAGAGGATGACCGGGAGTTACTAGATAACGTAGAAGAGTAAGAGTTACTTATGTGCCCATTATAAAGACTTGCAAGATGGTTATTGTTGAAAGTAGTTACAGGGAAAAGGCTATGCACAGTTAGTACACAGTTAAAATTCATTTAAGCCAATCAAATCAACTGCAAATTGTTGCCATCAAAGACACTTTACTATGAGGGCTGTAAACTTCGTATTTCAACCACAAGCCTATTTTTCGTTGGCATATAGCTCGAACAACAGCCTTTGGGCTTTGTAATGATGTAGGCAAAACGTTTTTGGTTTGGTTTTTTTTACCTTTGTACTAAAAAACAGTTGAATGGCTTTTGCTCAAATTCAGAAATCAAGAGTAAGCATCAAAAATGTCAGCATGAGAAAGAAATGGTATGAAAAAGTCTGATAACAGGATTTCGAAGGAAACTTTTCAACAGTGCTGAGTGAGGGCAACATCCACCTCTCCTCTGTATTCTTCTGTGGCCCAGGCCCTCAGATCACTGCAGAGGTGGCTTCCTTGGCCATAGAGAATTGAATAAGCAGGAAGTAATTTGTGGGTATCAGGGCTCCTGACCTTCCTGCTTCTGTCTGTGACTTGAGCTTAATTTTATTTGATTATACCTGGTTGCAATAATATTTCTATCTCCCAGCAGCACTGGAGTTCTAAATAGCTGTGTTGGTAAAGTATTCTCTGTGTATACGTCTAAGTGTAGAATAAATTAGTGTCTCAGGAATAATATTTGATAAGTAAATAACAGAGTGAACTGTGCCTGATGATTATGGCTTTGGCTGGTGTATTGAAAGATTAGAAAGTTATAAAAGAATTTTAAAAGACCTTATAAAAATAAACACTGAACACGATATTTGATGACTTGCCAAACTGGATAGGAACTGAAGTTAAGGTCCTGTTTGTTAGTGCAGGCAAATTCAAGTAGGACTAACTGCCTGTCTGCATAGGAATTGCACAACAGTAACTGCTCAGTTATTTTGGATTTGTGATTTTTTTAGACTGTAAACCTGACTGTAATTTAACTGTAATTTTTTTAGACTGTCATCTAATCATGTACCCAGCTGTAAATCCATACTGTCTCTTCCACCCCTTTAAAGTATTCAGTTTCTCTGGATTTAGTTCTAGTGCTGTGACTGCAGAATCTAAAGTGCCCTTTCACAAAATGTCTCTTCCCTTTTCCAAAATTAAATGAATCTTTTTAACTCTTAATCATAAGAGACTGGTCTGACTGGGAAGAGCATCCTGTGTGTGCCGTTTGCCTGTTCTGTGAACAACAAGCGGACACTACAGAAAAGTTGTATCTTCACATGCAGGTAAGACTTGTTTTGGATATCAGTTCTTTCATCACTTTGGAATTAAAAAGTAAGGTTGTAGCATCTGTGTTAAGATCAAATCAGCTGCTGCATCAGAATGCCCTCTTTAGCACAGAACTAAAGTACTGCATGCGTCTCTAGCATCTGTTCTCTGAGATATGCAGAGGAGTCGAGAGAGTATGACTAGCTATTCCTTGTGAGTGTACAGACAATAAAGTGGTAGCACCTTTAATATTAAAGTGACTTGATCTAATATACAGCATTATGCCAGCTACTGGAAAGAAAATTAACTCTATCCCAACCGAAACCAGGACAGATAGTTAGCATCTGTGTTTCAGTTTTAATAAACTGTTTAACAGGAGCATTGCAGTTTAACAGAATACAAAAGTTTCTGGTGAAACACAGCTTTGGGGCGGTTGTTTCATGTATTAGTGTTTGCATGTCTACATGCATATGTCTCTGTCAGTCTATGAATATTTGAGCTGGTTTTAAGTTGGAATGGTAGAAGCAGTGGAAATAAAATATCTTATGCTTTCCTTTGTTTTTATTCTCCAGAAATCACATGAATTTGACTTTCCTAAAATAAAGTCAGAGCATGGTGAGTAAGAGATGTTACAATTGTCAGCATTTGCCACTAGTGTGGAGAAAACCACATCATAAGAATAGGGGAAAACAACGGTATCAATTTTATTTTTGTTCAGATATTTAACTTTTCCATTATGGAAACTGTTTCTGCCAGTTTGCAAAAGAACACCGAGAACACTTTATTTTTCTGGAACTGTTGTTAGTGCCAAGGATGTGTGATATTTTCTTTAAAATCATTGGCTTCTGTGGCAGAGTAGCTTCTACAAGTACCCACTCTATGAGTCCCAGGTCTGGCTGCTGGAGCTCTGGACGAATTATTATTTTTATTTTTTTACTATTATTATTGTTGTTGTTGTTATTCCTGTTAAGACTTGCTTGCAAGTTAGAAGGCTGTGCTCTAAGCTGAGTTTTGGCCAACGTTTCCTTTCTGCTGTAGACTGAGAAGAAGCAAGGCATTTGCAATTTTTACATTAAAAGAAGGTCTAGTTCCCCTGCAGCTGGGAAAAAGCATTTGTTCAGTTAATTTGCTAAGTTACAGCATTCAGGCAGTGCTGGTCTTCAGTAAACCCTTATCAGTCTTTAGGCTTAATCCAAGAAAGCATTTGTAAAATTAAGTCTCATGTTCTTCAAGTGCTTGTTTGCTACCATCTCTCCCAGGTCTGAACTTTTATCAGCAAGTAAAGCTAGTGAACTTCATCCGAAGAGAAATCCATCATTGTCGTTGTTACAACTGCCAGGAGAAATTTCAGTCTAAAGGAGCATTGATAAGTCATATGGAAGAGACCAAACACATTACATTCCTGCCAGCCAGGTCTACATGGGATCAACCACAGTAAGGGCACATGTGTTTCTTCCAGCATTTATACTGTTATTTGATAATGCCTGTAAAACAAGAGGTTGAAACTTCTGGGTTTTGCTGGTGCAACAGTGCCCTGAGCTCCCCAGCTCTACTGGCCCAGTATAAGAAAGTGGTCTGAAAACTACTCAGAATTCTAAATCCTTGTACTGTCTGAAGCTAAAATGAGCGCATGATACTGCTCTTCTAGTTACGTCCAGGATGCACTAGCCCCATAAATTGTGTCTGCACTGTCAAGTCAGCATGCTAGAGAAGTTTATTGTGGCGAAACTGTCTTTTGCCCATATTTGCAGTGGTGTGGTGAACGGTGAAAGGCATATGTGGTGCACTCAGAGCACTTTCCCTCCTGGTGGAACCAAAGTTGAATCTGTGCACCCAAGTGACATCTCAGACGCCTCGCTTGTAGGCACAAGATTCTTCCAGCCATTAGCTCCTACGCAGACGCAGATCATGCCTGGGATGGGCATCTGGCACATATTTCATTGCTAGTAAACATACGCTTGGGGCATATAGTTCTAGAATCAAACCAAACCCCGTCTTTTGCAAGTCTAATATACATATATGCATAATGTCTACCTAACTTTAGGCATCAAAACAAGTTGGTTGTTCACCCTTAGTTTTCCCCACAGCAAATAGAGAGAGCACATAACGTAACACTGATTTGGATTGTAAGTAGGCTGAATAGGTCTGGGGGATGATGCCGTGAGCAGTAAAGCACAGGGAGTATTCTAACTCAAACATCTCAGTTCAGCATTTGTTGTGGGACAAATCTGGATCTGTGGCCTCAGTTGTGACAAAACACAGGTGAAGAAATCTGGGGAAGGATTTGTCTGCTGCCGACTCTTCTGTATGACTCTTCTAAGATATACACGCCAGTTGATTTTTGGGTGGTCCGTTTACTCTCATTCCAGACAACCAGACTTTCTCATTTTTCCTTTTTTAAAATCTAATGCAATAAAATATGCTCTGCCTCTTTCAAACTAAATATGTGGCTATCTAGTAATTATGCCCTGTTGCTTTCAGGTATTATTTTCCTACCTATGAAAATGATACACTCCTGTGTACGCTGTCAGACAGTGAAGATCTGGTAACTGAGAATCAAAGTGAAGATATCCCTGTTGTAAGTGAAGATATATCCAATCTAAAAGCTCTCAAACAGAGCAGTGTTTTAAACCAGCTCCTATATGAAGAGAACAAGAGTCAGGAGAAATTTTGACCTTGAATTAAGTTGCTGACCTTGGAGTGTTTCTTCTGCAAGACAAGAAAAAATACATTATTTCACCAATATTGGAATACAGTTTAACTCATAAATGTTATCACTGGAAGAATGCTACATGAATGGGAATACTAAATAAAATTTAAGTTAAACTTCCTTTAAATTCTATCTTTATTTTAAAATTAAATGCTGAATAGGTCTGGGGGATGATGCCGTGAGCAGTAAAGCACAGGGAGTATTCTAACTCAAACATTCTGCTTGGCTCTCCGAATATTTTTAGTATTATTTCCAAACAAGATTTTTCATCTTTTTTTTTTTTTTCTGAATATATCAGAATAAAAGTTCTATTTTTCTTGTGAAAGTCACAAACAATCAAGACAATGTGTCTTGGTATATGAGCCAATGAGTGAATCTTCTATGTGTTGTTGCTGTTAGCATACGGGAAAGACCCTGAATTTAATTCTCGGTCTGTTACATAAAGCAAATTCTGGTATTTTTAACCTTAGACCTTCTTCAAAGTGAAAATAGGTCTATATATCTCTATTATTCATCATCAGTATATAGGATATATGGTGCCTGTTCTGAAAACTGGCTCAGAAACACCAGTAAACCTCATGGATAGCTGACTACATGGGAAGCTGCCAATCCGAAGCCTAAAAAAGCATAGGAACAATTGCAGTTTCAGTTGCATCAAAGATCCAAAGAATTTAAAGTAGACTTCTTGTATGGTCATGAACTGAGATGCAAAGGAAATTACTTGGGGGATTGCAGACACATAAATCCAAATTAAATCCTCAAAATCTCAACTCAACTGTCCATTAAAGTTACCATATTTCCTTTAATGTTGAACTTCAAAGTTTCCAAAGTAATAGAAGGTCTTCAGCATGTCCAGAAAGCACCTCTGTCTTGGTAGGGCAAAGCAGCTCAGAGCACGGGTCCTGCTAGGATGATCCAAACTAGGTATTCCTGCCTCTCTTTCTCTTCTGAAATCTTAAGTAGCTTCTAGAGCTCAGGTTTGGCTTTCCATAATACGTATAACCGCTTTCAAAACTGGCAGCACATTCTTTTTTTCTTCTTTAGGTCAGTGTTAGAGCGCTTGTTCAAAGTATGGGAGTCTTGGCTCAGTGCCCTTCCCTGCCTGGGAAGATTCAAAGCCATAGCTTTGCCTTTGCACAGCCCTCTTTACCTGAAATAGATTGCTGTCAATAAGAGTTGTTGTTTGTCATTATACAGTGATTGAGAATTATGTAGAAGTCCCTGGGAGCAGGGGCTGAAGTTCAAGTCTTTCCTGTGTTCTGCTAAACTTCATATCCAGCCCAGTTCACCCCACAATATATTTGCATCAATTTCTTTTAATTTGCCTTGAACTTGCTTTCTCCTGGCTTTACCCAGCACCCACTAGCACCTCTCTTTGCTTCCTCTTTTGTATTTTCTATTGGGCCCAGGTGCTCTGGAGATAAGTTAGAACAACAGGATGCTGAAAACATACTAAGACAGACAGATCAGCCACTTAACTGCACAATGAAACAGAGACAGAAGCAATATCTGACTCTGTCAGGAGGAAATGGGATAGAAGTGGTTCAGCAGGTGCTGAGGATTTGGGCAAAAGAAGGGGGCAGGTGCACTTATATGTCTGCATTGGCTTTGATTAAACTGGTACAAAAATTTAGGAGGAACAACTCCAATATTTTTTAACGAGAACATCTGACCGTCTTAACTAAGCTATCGTCTGTACTTCTTGCATTTGTGAAGTTCTTAATTTCACGCAGTAATTGCAACGGCTGTTGCTGTTCATTATTTTTTTCTCTCTTAATTTTCTTCCCGAGCAGTTATTTTATTCCTAAATTAGAAATTGATTCCAGTCTTTGCGTTTCAGTCTGATTCTTAGCTGAGGTGGGAGTAAGAGTTGATGGGGTTTACATTAAATATAAGTGTCTTGAGCAATGGGAAAAATCAGTGAGAGAACTATGGCTAAATCAGCAGTACATGAATGTGGTTTATGGCAAGCTCATCTCAGAAGGGCACATTAAGGGAAAGATAAAATTTTATTGATACATCGTAAAGTGGAATTGCAAAACGTTTCCTAATCATGAGGAATGTGATGCTGAGTCACTCAAATCCCTACAAAATTAAATCAAGAATGTTAATATCAGCAATATGGAGCGACTGCTGTTCCTGGTTCTAAGAGGGATTTGAAACAGCAAACTATCAGTGTAGAATTAAGAGACATCTTAAGAGACATTGTGTAACATGGATTGGTTTTCTTTTGTGAGTAAAGAGGAAAAATTCTTCAACAATGTATAACTGTTCACTGAAAATACAAGGAACATGAGGAGTCTCATTAGGGTTGACCTTGTTACTTCAAATACAAACATCAAGCAACAAAGTAGGTTTGAAGTCTCCATAGGTTCATGGAGAGAGTTGTCTACAGTTTCCAGAGTAAAAATTGAGCATCTTCATCTAGCAGAATGATGCTTCTCATCGACATTTTGCTGGAGCATACCATATTTATTTGTATAATGGCCACAATTTTCCCTAGGCGTTCTTGTCCTCTATCTAAAACAAAGTCAACATCAGTCTCTGTTTTAAAACTGAAGTTACAGTTTTGTCACTAGTAGGGGACACAGTTATGACTGCATACAGCATATAGGCACAGCTATTTTATAAGCAAATATGTTCTTCTAACAAAAGAGCATTTTTGGAAGTATTACAACAAAAACAGTGTTGCCATAAGTCGTGGAACGGACAGAGTTGGGGCAGGCAAATGCTCTCAAGAGAGTCAGATGAGGGGAGTGAGTGGTGCTAATTGGTATGAAAAAAGCTGTGCTAGTTTAAGTCCAACACACATTTCTTACTATAGTATTTCATCTTAGCCTAGATCTTGACCCCTTGTACACACTCACTTTGCTTTATTTAAAGCAGTCCCCTTGTTTAGAAGGACCTGAGTAAGAGGAAAAAAGGCTTGTATCCTGGTGACCGGTAATTCCTCCTGCCCTTTTTAACAAATACCTTAATTACCTCTTTGAATCTCCTCCACACACAATTTATTCTGACAATTCTGTGCAGACTTAATCTCACTTAACGAGTTAATGGTCGTTGACTTTCATTTAAGACGCTTACTGTTTTCAGTTTCTGTGTTACAGTTGTCTGGCAGGCTGCGAGAGAGCTGTCAGGGGCTGCTCTCGGCTGGCCAAATGGTAACCGATGTGAGAAAGACCGAAGTAAGTCTCTGAGAAGTCTCTCTGCTCCTGTCCTCTCTCAGTGCCATTGCTGCTTCTGAATTCCGGTTAGATCTGTACTAGTGAGTGGGATGTTTGGTACAGTTTCTCTCTCTTTCTCCCATTTTACAGAGTGGTGGACCCAAGTCTGACACAATAAACTGAACTGTGAACAGAAGTGCAGTCACTTTCTTCCAAGGTGGAAGAAAGCGGACACTGGATATAGTTCTTGGGAACATCTACCATCCACTGCCATTGAACAGCAGCAATTTCACAGCTTTGCTTATGACTTGGTGCTGTATTAAATGATCTTGCATTATTTGCATTTTACTTAGTTACAACAGAACAACTGAAGTGTCTATGGTCAAATTGTGCCCTCATCTATCTCTGCCAGTTACATCAAACTTGGTTAGATAACAACTGTCACGTGGGACAGTTAATTAGTAACCCTGGAATTAATTACTGCTTCCATCTAACAGTCGTTAGAATCATGCTGTAGAAATACTACAGGCAACAGTGGTTGCATGAAGAACCTAGTTTGTGTAAAATTAATTCCTTTTCTCCATGAGCACTGAATGTGCTGTTCTCCCTGATGTTTGGGGGGGGGGTGTATCGGAAGTTTTCTGCTACTAAGTCACACTTAATTCGACTTCTTCCACCAGTGAAAATTTTAGTTGCTTCTTGAACTTGATTTCACAGCTTTTTGCAGACTCCTGCTCATGAAGACACAGGTAGGTCACTAGTCTAGAAATTACCATGTAACCCCTTAGTTGAACTCACATTTGGTATTTTACGTCCTTGACAAATTCATTCTCTTCATTAGAAGAGCAAGGGAATTTAGGATATTTACAAGTAAAAATACATCAGTCATCTTTGCATAAATGTAAATAGAAATAAAAGCATTTTTCTTCCACAAATGTTCCTTGGAACACAGTTCTCTCCATCTGGTTTGCCATCCTGAGACTGAGAAGCTGCCTGTGTGTAGACTACATTTAAGCCTAATGTCTAAGCTTCCATTAGAATCAATAAATGTAATCTATAGATCCTAGAGTTATTCAGCTCACCCTAAAGTAAACACCTAAAACTTTATTCAGTTCTTTGCCCACAGACATCTGGTGTCATCTGAGATGCTTGAAAATATTGTGGTCTCCAGCTGCTGCTCCTGAAGGATGCTGATCTCTCAGAGGTCTTGTGTCAGTTCTGTCAGCTGCATATGAACATTTCCGATACCACGGAGCATCTCAGATGGCATTGAGGCATATCTAAGTCGAAGCAGCTAAATCCAGCACCTTCAGCTGGTAGCTAAATACCTCTTTAGGATGTAATAACTAGAATGGAAACTTTGGCACCTAGGTTCTCCTACATCTGGACTCCTAAATTTAGTTATATTAATTTAGAGCTGAAATCTACCCTACAGTTATGGAATTCATTTAATCTGAAGGTCGATCTCTATGTGGGTCAGATGATTTGCCTTCTGGAATGGAGAACTAGCTTTGGTGGCTGCGTTGGAAATAGCTAAAGCTAGTCATTTAGCCTCTGCCCCTCCGTTATCACAACAGCTTTGGGGACAGGAGGACAACTGGTTACCTTTTGGCACATATGGTCACGGGTTAAGTTATAGTCATGGACCTAGGTATAGAAACCACTAAAATGTAGCACAGGTACCCCACAAAACATACATTATATACGTGCTTCCCTGATTCAAGAAATCTCAATTATGATCTGCTGTTGAGGAGATGTCGTGGATGTTAAACAGGATGTTAAACAAGAGTAGTTGGACAAGTTCTGCAGATAGGTTGTGATGTCTTTGTTCTTCCTGCCCATGAACTATTATTGTGTCTGTATTTTTGTCTGGGAAGACCCTCCTGAGACTGAATGTGGGTGAAAAAGATGGTAAGAGAAGTCCATAGGCCACATTGAGGAATATGGCTAAGGCTTGACTACCCCACTCCTACCTTTCTAACCACATCCCATGTTTTTCATTCATATCTCGATTTTTTTTAATGTATTTTTTTTTTAGCTTACCTGCATTTTGGGTCAAGAACTATCTTTTTTTCTTTTTTTTAAATTTTATTTCAAGCATTTGCCATGCATGGCTTAACCAAGTTGAGACCAGCAGGCACTATTACAATGCAAAGTAATGACATTTTCATGACATCCTCCCCCTCAAAAAAAGAGCTATGGTTCACAGTGATTAATTTAACTTGGCTCTTGACATAAATTATAACTGTCTTTGTACCAACTCATCACAGAAGGAAGCATTAGATAGCACTTAAAATGCCGTGTATCCCCTCAGGGTGCCTTTGCAAAGGAAAGAGTCTGTAGCTCTGCACGAAACGAGGACTGAAAAGACCCCAACAAAATGTCCCCCTTCCTGTGGCATCTCATACCTCTACCTACTGGCATAAACCAAGAAACCAGACCACCACAAGGACTTGGGTATGGATTCAAACTAGAGTGGCTGCTGCTAGGTGTGAAACCTAAGCCAGATATTAGTCATTGCTAATTATTATTTTAAAATCTACAGGCTGGTGGTTGTTTTCACAAATTGTGTATCTGACTATATTGCAAAGAAAGTACAAGGAGCCTTGTCATATCACAGGAAGGAAAACCATACTGCTCTTTATCTGCACTTACTGCTCCAGCATGCCCACACACAGTCAGGCTCCCGCAGCGTTTCTTCCGCGGGGATCCCAACTGGTGCCATTCCTCCAAGAAGAGGCATTCCAGGAACCCCCTGCTCTTCCCTGTAGCACCACAAGGAACCTGGGAAGTGCCAGTGGCAGATCTCCAGTATCATTGATAAGCACCCGAACACTGCTAAGCTGCAAATGTGATTCTTTAGTATAAACAAATGCTCCGAAATTTCAAACTCTGAGGGGGTCATGCAATGCATTTTTTTATCGCATCACATCACATCACATCACGTGAAATCCCTCAATAATTACAGGCAGACTTTTGGCATCACCTCCTGTCACAGCTTCATTGAGTGTTAGGAGACTTATTTTTTATTTCTATGCTCTCTGCAAATATCAGACCAATATAGAAATAAATAATGCAGGAATTGCTGATTGCTTGTTAGAGAGTCTGTCTTTGTAAACTTCTTGCCACAGCTTTGCAGAGCTGAGCAATGCCTTAATCTTTAGGTGGTTTTACCTTTAAACTGCCAATTGTACTGTGGTTGGTTTGTTGTTTTCTGATTGCATATCTGTCTTCACACCATTTACAGAAACTTTGCTGTGAATCTTCACAAATATTTGACCTATTTCAATAAACTGCCTGATATTTTTGTTTGAATCTAGATGAAATAAAGAGCAAATAAGGAAGGATGGAGCATAGCATTTCTGAAGAAGGTTCATGAATGTCTGACCGTGCTGGCCACCTCTATTTTTACAGGCAGTGACTTACCATACATCCTTTGACAAATATTGTTAGTTCCTTGTGACTCAGTTTCCTAAACAGCAATATTGTGATTATATGGTAATAACTACCAGGAAAAAAAAGACACATAAGAGATAGGATTCCAGTGTATGCACACAGCTTGTCTGCATTCGTCAGGTTTTCACATTTAAAATATTTAGTTTAAAAGGTGAGTAGATCATAGTCAAAACAGTTACTCATTCAAGAAGAAGAAACTTAATTTTTGAGGTACATTCCCATAAGGAAACAAGTTAAACATTTTGAAAATGACATCTTTTAAAAAGAAGGGTTAGCTTCTGAATCAGATTTTCAGAATATGTCTGATTTGCCATCACTTGAGGTTTTCAAGTAGAGAATTAGTATTATGTAAAAGATCCTGTGCTTTCAGTCACATTACAGATCTCCCAAGTGTTCAGTTGCATACTAAGGAAGACCAATGTTCTGTAAGAAGAAAATCACTGCATGATGTAGGGTAGCCATGGTTCTCACTGGTTAGAGTTTCTGTTAGTCTCGTCTAACCCTGAAAGCTATTAAACCCATGAAGTTTTTGAGATTTAAAAAAAAAATATGCAAAATATTGTGCATCCTTTAATTCATTTAATTGTTCCTTTGTTTGTAAACATTCTGCATTTAAAACCTTAGCTCTCTAAGAACTTTTCAAGTACAGGTTTAATATTTTCCTCATCAGGTATATACACATGAGGTAGATAAAATTTCTCAGGATTCCCTTAAGCTTGTGTTACTGTATGTACCTTGCCTTTGCTTCAGCGTAGGAAAGTTTCTGAGTAAGACAGGACTTTTTCTGTCTATTGTAGCTGATACTTGGATGAGATTCTCTTCTCAAAGTTACTGCAATGATGCCTTTGTTCATGTTCTTGTCTTAACCAGAGGCCTAAGTTTTCTGACTTGCGTTGAGCTGCTCGGCCAAACAGGCTACATTTCAGGTAAGCAATCTGTGAAAGGGCTGATCACTTAGTAATGCTGATACCATTTAACAGTTGGACTTGATGATCTTAAAGGTCTTTTCCAACCTAAATGATTCTATGATTCTATGATTCTATGATTTTTGTAGACATAAAGTATGACAAGAAATCCTATAATGCCAGATCCTTAATTTCTTTCTCTTTTTTTTGGACAGAAAACAATGGGGATCCATTAAAGAATCTTTAACAAAAGAACCCCGGATACCCTCTGTATGACCCCTGTTGCATTGGGACTGGAAAAAATCTTTTGGAGATTTTCACCAGATGACCACTCACACCTGTGGGTGTCCCAGAGTGCTCCCAGTGACCCCTCAGCCTCTAAGCCCAGTAGGGAGGCGGGTGAAAGCAGCACCTCCAGCTCTCAGCAGGATGCTGGGATCCATGCTGCAACAGCACAGACCACCTCCCCACTGATGCTGGACTGTCGCCAGTGACCTTTAAAGATCAAGGAGATGGAGTTCCTGCTGCTTCCTGCTAGATTCTGGTGCCACTGGGAAAATTGTCTAATTGCCCGTAACGACTGGTTTGAAACCAGTTAGAGAGGACTCCAATCATATCTAAAATGGATGTCAGCATCCTGCCAAGCAAGGATTTTCTGCTATTTAGTTTTGTTTCTATCTGAGAAAAGAATTCCTTAACATGTTTCACATTGTTTATCCACTAAATTTCTTTTGGGCCTTGTGCTGATTAAAAATGGCACAGTCGAAGACTCTGGCCTCTTTTGTTCCCACTCTTTTATTCGTCATCTCTGCTTCTGCCACCATCCCTCCCATTACACCCAGCCACCTCCCGCTCCTCAGTCAGGTCTACCTTGCAGGGTCACAGGAGTCATCCACAGCGTAAGCTCAGACTCTGATTCTTCTCCCATGGGATGACAAAGTCCAATAAGGCTCTGGCAGCAGCTGAAAGCTGACATGAAAAGAAATAAAGGGCTTTGGGACTAAGAGAAGGGAATCTGTAAAAATGATGCCCCAAGTACTACCTTAAAATGAAAGAGAAAATTGGATAATAAGCTGTGCAGAAATCACAGGAGGGTCAGGGGACTCTCTCAGAACACCGAGTGGGAACTTTCGCTGACCTCCAGAGTGACAGCAATGGCTGGAAGGAAAAAATTAAGAAAGATGACAAGACTTACTACCAAACATTTTCTATTAGAATAAAAATATTAAGCTCAAAATATCAGGGAAACATTGGCCAAAAATAGAGCTGAGAAAACCAAAGCATCCAGCTGTCAGCTAAGTGGAAGCAGCAGTTGCAGATGAAGCCACACAACAGAGTGAGGTATCAGTATATCATCTGGAAGCTCAGCTAAATACTATTTCAAGTAGATAAGGGTTTAATAGAGCTTAGTAGACCTGCAGGCTGTCTCCCATGCAGAATTAGGGCTTTGCAGAGGCAGAGGAAGGTAGTAAGTCCTGTTAAATATTGTTGGTGGGCTCTGATCGTGAAGTAAAAGGTAAGAACATGTTTTCTGCATGTACATGGGATGATCCGTGTAAAAATCAGTAGTTACAGGATCTTGCAAAAGGGCTTTTCTAAATCAGTAATGATAAAGTAGGTACTAATCTATGTGACATAACAATATTTGAGCATAATATAAACAGATGACTGTTCTGGTGGGTACAAAATAGCAAAGGGAATCTGGATTTTTGTCTTAATTTCAAAGAACCAATTAGTATTTCCTCCTTTTAGTTACAGAGTTTTTATGTCTGCCTGTGAGAAGGCTATATCCATCCAAACGATTTGATCTCTTCCTCCAGGTGTTTAGAGCCATCACTGCTTGCTCTTCTATTTTATAACATGTTTAGCTCCTTGCCCCTGTGAATTTAGATAGCAATTGAAATGGTCTTAGCTTAGACACATGGTGATAAGACAGCCATCTTTTTAAAAAGTGGTCCGATAAATCTCATTTTCAGTCACTGACTTAAAATATCCTTTAGCTTTAGCTCCTTTCATTCTACTAATTTGTTTTATTAATGATTTTTAACTTACATTATTTTTGTCTCGCATTACATGAAAAATAGGAGGCTTGGAGTCTGTAAGCTGAAATTATAAAAAAAGCAGAAACCATGTAATGGCATTCTTGAGAATGAATCCTGCATCTTGAGATGCAGGATTTCCAAGAATGTCAAAGGCGTGCCAATAAATGCATTTCCCCCCCAGAATAATCAGAAATCTTGCAAATATCTGAAATTAACTATTATAAAAATTTATTTTCTGAAATTAAACTTCATTTTTCAGGAATAGGAGACATGGAGAATACTTAGCACACAGAAAGTACTGGAAGGCATGTTTACAAAGTAGGTGTAACTTGCTTACACTTGAATGCCGAGGAATAGACAGAACAGCAGAGGTAGAACTACACTGCTCTAATGAATCCTTCCAAGAGATTTTCCTTCCCCTCCCACCCTCCGATGAATCTTGATGTCTCAAACCTCCTATAAGGTTTCGAGGGTCCTTGGTCCCCTCTGATTTCAGTGGGAGTTGCCAGGAGCAGGCAGCTTACAGATTCCGTCACCAAATGAATTCGCTCCTGTTGCTGACTGCTGCAGCCAGTAACTGCAGTAAGTCACACTACAGTTTATTTTTCTAGTGAGCAGCACTTGGTTATATGACAGAGAGCCACGTAAGTGCTTGCAAAGACAGGAAGGGAAAGACACCTCTTCATTTTCTCCCCTCCCTTCTCCAGCATCTGGGTGACACCACTTCTCCCGTCCGCCAGCTGTCTTTTAATCTCATGGCAACTTGCCCTGGGCAAAATTCTTCTTTTCCGGTGGTAGTGGAAGGTTCTGGCCTCCCCATTGTCTAAGGAGAGCCAGAAGAGTGAGAAACCCCGCTGACTCCTTCCAAGGGTATATTGTTTTT
Source organism: Gorsachius magnificus (assembly GCA_034008185.1). NCBI lineage: Eukaryota > Metazoa > Chordata > Aves > Pelecaniformes > Ardeidae > Gorsachius > Gorsachius magnificus. Next base: position 188,047,008 of record CM067081.1, read on the forward strand.
ATTCACCCTTCTCCATTTTGTGGTGGAGCATGGAATTTTATCCCTGCCTCAGCAGGTCACTCAGGGCGTTGCAGGCAGATGGTCAGGCCACAATTTCCTTAATCCCACCTCCCCTTGAGGGCAATAGCTAATACACCAACTAAAAACACAATTAGAGCACTACTTACTGAATTTCCTTTGCCTGTAGCCCACTGATACAGAAGTTCATACATGTGCACAGATTAATTTTCAGTGAAATCTCTGAATTTCCTTTGAGTTAAGTAGAATGGTCCCAGTTGCCATGACTGACTTTGCCCCCCAGTGACTGCTTGTTTGTGGATTTTACACTGTTCTCCGAAGCAGGGATTGCCCCTGCGGGCTGACAGACCTCAGCACGGGCCTGTAGACCTGTGCTTGTTTTGGAGCCATGTTCTTGCACCGGCCTTTCTCTCCTGAGGCAAAACATCCACGAGACTGAAAAATGTTTAAGATGAGTCTGCCTGTGCAGGAGATACTTGAAACGGGTTTAGGCGGAGGAAGAGACAGGACCAGATCCCCACTCCTGCGCAGCTGTACTAACTAGGCACTTACACAGCAATTCCGCCCACAGCATGAAAGCAAGCAGTGAACACCTTTCAGTAATTTAAAACTAGATGAAAACAACCTTCAGGGGAGACTGTGGGCTGCATATCTTACCTAGAAGAAATTGCTGCAGCCTTCATTCAGGCAATTACATGCTAGCGAGCAAAGGGCTTTTGGACGCAAACTTCCTCATCCTTTTCTGCTAGCTCCCTGATTCCTATGTTGACTGGGCTGGGCTTCATTTTAGGATGCTTGTCCCTGTGGGCTAGAGAGGGAACACAAGTACCAGCTCAGGGCTCTGTATTTCATGGCAAGGTGTCCTGGTTTTGGCTGGGACAGAGTTAATTTTCTTCCTAGTAGCTGGCATAGCACTGTGTTTGGGATTTAGTACCAGAAGAATGTTGATAACTCACTGATGGTTTAGTTGTTGCTGAGCCGTGCTTACACCAGTCAGGGACTTTTCAGCTTCCCCTGCTCTGCCAGGGGCACAAGAAGCTGGGAGGGGGCACAGCCAGGACAGCTGACCCCAACTGGCCAAAGGGACATTCCAGGCCATATGGCATCATGCTCAGTATATAAGCAGGGGGAAGAAGAAGGAAGGGGGGGACATTGGGAGTGATGGCATTTGTCTTCCCCAGTAACCGTTATACGTGATGGAGCCCTGCTTTACAGGAGATGGCTGAGCACCTGCCTGCCCACGGGAAGCAGTGAGTGAATTCCTTGCTTTGCTTTGCTTGCATGCAGGGGTTTTGCTTTCCCTATTAAACTGCCTTTATCTCAACCCACAATTTTTCTCACTTTTACCCTTCTGATTCTCTCCCCCATCCCACCAGGCACGAGTGAGTGGGCGCCTGGGTGGTGCTTGGTTGCCATCCGGGGTTAAACCACGACACAGGGGCAGGTACGTAAGAGTTGCTACACACTGTCTGAGCTACGTGTAAAGGCACCAGCAGTTCCTACATGTGTGTAGAGCCAGGTCTTGAGCAGAAGAAGGGCACGTCATCAAGGAAAAGCTGCGGCACCAAGCAGTGACCAGAGCTGAGTTGCTTGAGCACTAGCTTAGTTACAGGACTACACTACTACGGTGTGATAATAAGCCACAATCTGGGGCTTGAGGCAGCTCTCTCACGTCAATACTGTTTAACATCCTCAAGTCTTGCAGGTAATTGCTACAAAAGTAAAAAGCACACGTGCCATAACAACTGCCACAAGTTTGCCATTATTCGATTAACAAACTGCAGAGGTCTCTCCTGTCCTTTTCTGCACAGTGTTTCTGTTCCTATTTGAAATTGGTTTTGTCACCGGTGACAGATTGCAAACTACCTTACCTTTAGAAAGTTGACCGCTTTAGGCTCTGCATCCATTACTGTCATTTAACACATTGGAAGAAATGTAGAAACAACTGCTGCTTCCACACAGCATGCTACGAACTTCCTACAAAAAAAATCAGATGTGATGTTTTGACAGTGAGCATTGCTTAGTGTGCAAGGCTGCTGAAATTAGCCACTTAATATGCAAGAGTCAGTGGACACACTACAAATAGGTGCCTGCTTTCTCAAAATGTTGAATAATTTAAGTTCACTAATTCACTAATCTTTAGAGAGAATAGAAATGAGTTTGTGTCCTCTGGGGAGAAAAATGAAAGTTCTACCCAAGATAAGCAAAGTCACGATCACTGAAGTAGAAAGACTGAAGTGTGGTGACTTCCCGGGATTACACAGGAATAGCACAGAGCAGGAATATTCAATCCTATTTGTTCAGGAGGCCGAGACCCCTCAGGAGCTTGTGGCACATGCAGAGTCACACAGGCAGGATACAAATTTGGTTGTCTTGGTCACTTTGGAATCAGCCCCTGGAGTGCCTGGCTGGAAACCATAGATTTCAGACTTCCAGAAGAAAGGAAGGGTCCAAGTGTGTCCCACTTTCCGGTTACTGGGAGCTAGCAGGCTTTATGAAAAGATACATTCTGTCACGTAAAAGTTATGTATAGACTACAATAGGTAGTGACCCTGGCTGACCTGAAAGGACAGAAAGGGCTGTGGGGCTGAAAGCCCCTGTACCCAGCTGTGCAGTGCTTCATCTTCTCAGTCCTGCTGCATGGCCTTTTTATTAATGGAGTAAACATTCACAGAGATGCCAATCTGGGTCACTGAACTCAAATCATTCCTCAAGCAGTTCAGACCAGTAATATTAAAGAGGAGCTCAAGTGATTTTCAGTCACTGCTACACCTGATGGTCTTGTGTTCATTATTTTCTGTGCATTATCGATTGTATCTTTTGCTCGTTCGCTCAAAGGGAGTTCAATTGCCTTCAGGAGCTGAAAGTTTGTCCCATCTGACAGCTGGTACCGCCTGACAGAGACATCTCCTGGCCTCCAGGAGATTAATTTCAGAACCTTAATCACTGTGCACATTCGCTGGTTTTCAGTGATCAGCCAACATCTGGAAGACGTGGAATCTGAACTACCCCCTACCCTGGTGGTTTCTTCAGGCAATGAGTGCAGGGAGAGGATGTAGGTGTTCGTCACCAGTGCAGGCTTATTGGGGGGAGGCATTTAGAGCTTGTGCCATCAGCCAAGCTCCTTTTAGTGTCAAGTATTTTTATATTCTGTAATTAATTTCCAGGGAATAAATTCTTGTCTCTCTGACCCTATCCAAAACGTTTTGTTAAAAGAAATCAGTTGAGTTGGGGGTTTGAGAGTGCTTTTAACAAATATTTGTATTTTTACTCAGATTAGTAAGTCAAGCACATGCGTTATTATCTGCTGGTAGTTCTTTTTCCTTCAACAGCCTCATGGACCACTCATCTCATTTTTGTGAAGACACATGTCAGACAGTCTCTCTCCAACTTACTTGAGCATAATGCAATTTAATGCAGGTCATGCAGTCTAAGAAGAGCATACAAGGCTGAGCAGCTGTATTTGCTGTTCTGCCTAACACTGACAAGGCCTCTTAAGGTAAGGGAATTGAAAATTTCTTACGATATTTGTGCCTTTTCAATAGAAAGGCAGTTTATTCCAGCCTCAGAAGTTTGCCACCCACAACTTCTGTGTTAGCACTTGGGGTTTTGTAGTGAAAGGAATGGGGGAAAAAGACCCAAGGCATAAATGCAGTTGCATTAGATAAAACTGCCAGTAGAAGGGCAAAAGCAGTGTAACAAAATGTTGTAGAGTAACACTGGTGTCTTTGCTGGCCAATTTACAGAAAAATGCTGAAATGGTGTTCCTGGTCCAGCACAGTGTTTTCATTTATTGGTATGACTTTCCTTCCTGCATTGAGGCAATTTGGCAAACATGTTTTCTTGCAGAGCAAACTTTGAGAGTTTCAAAAATACTAATTATTTATCAGTCTAATCTATTGGTATCTTTCTAAAGAGCCTTTTCATACAAACAGCGTTCAGCCATCTCTTTTAATTCAGAGAGGCTTATCCTATCCTAATCGGGTTTTCCATATGTACAACTTGGTAAGTATTTTATATTAAGGGATAAATTAACCAACAAACATAAAGCGAAAGTAATAAGTTCTCTTCTCTAGAGAGGTCTGAATATATCTCAAGTGTTGGAAAAGAAGATTAATGACAGCCTTTTTTTTTATACACTTGAAGGTGAAAAAGCTGAATTTATTTCTAGAACTGTTTGCTTATGAAGAAAGAAGCATTGGGGGAAAGACTACATTAAAAAAATAAAAGGATTTTTTTTCTGTTTGTTTCTGCATATTAACTTCCCGATACTTTTTCTTCTTCTTTTGCAAGTGTCCCGTGTGTCCATGTCAATATTCTTCATCCCACACTGGTAAGCACCCCCATGGGCTGAAGAGTTCTGTTGTGGGTGCCACGTCCTTAGGGAGAGACAGGATCTCTGGAGACCAGAGCCCAAAAGTGCCCTGTGTGTGTGAGCAGTGATCACCCAGATTCCCTGTTCTGAGTCCGGAAAGATGTAAGTCAGATGGAGGTGTTAAAAAACTAGATAGAAACCCTGTGTTTGATTCCTAAATCCTTGATTTATAGGTTATTTTCTTGGACCGGGTAGGATGACTGTTTAATGATTCAGGAGGCTCTCATTAAAAATTATTTGGAAGTCTTGATGTTACATTAGCCAATACAAACCTCATTATTACCTTCTTGCTACTGCTTCCCTCCTGCTCCCCTGTCGCATCTTAATCCTGTTTAGGTCCTGGGCTCTGAGCATCAGGAACATATCCATATGTATTTGTGGAGTGCCAAAATATCACAAGTACCTTTTCTGCTTTGACTTACATTCAGGTGCACTATAAAAAATGAATGATAATATTTAGCTCCCAGCTCCTTCTTTCGAGCTTGGGTAGGTGCATTCTGTCTTCCTCCAAGGGCAGCTATCATCAATTTATAATTAGGCTCAGCTACTTCACTGTAGGATTCTCTATAGCTTTTGAGCTGGCAAATAAACAATACTTTCTTAATATTCTCAGAAATCACATCTTTCCCTCCCTGAAGTACTTCATTAATGTATTACCCTCATGTTTTCTAGGCTAGACCAATTCTACGCTTCTGTGTTTACAGAAGCTGTTGGATTTGCCTGGAGCAGGGACTTGAAGGACAGCGTAACTGCAATGTGAAGGTCTAACTGTTACATACCGAAGTCTTAAAATTGGTAAAAATTCTAGTGCAAAGCTATGCCCCTGTAAGGGAAGTTGTTCTCCAGAACTACCTGGAAGTCATTTAGGCACTTCTTGTTAAGCCCCGTTAATCAAACAGGGAGGCTTAGCACTATTCTCCTCACAATTTCCAGCACTCAGGCCTGGGTGGATGTGAGAGGTGAGCCAGCTGTGCTAGTTGTGATGATGAAAGGTATTTTTAAGAATTAAGCTGCATTTTTTGAGGTCCTTGAATGAAATCTGCTAAAATACTCAAATATAGTGGCAGTAAAGCAATATATACCATAGGTATATGGTAACCATCTTTAGGCAAGAAGGAAAGATACCGTTCACCACCATGCAAGGATCCCGGGAGAACCTTATGGGATCAGACAGCACCTGCATGCAATTTTTGCTCGCTACGTATTTGTTTGCAGCAATTGCTTTTGGAATATTATACTGAAAGCCTTTTCCTATTTCCAACACACAATCATTTGTGTTCACACGGGACCACATCCTGCCATTGCTACTAACTGGATGCTGAATAGTATCTTCCTGCTCCAAACAGAGGTGTTGCTCAACAGGAGCAAAGGAATTTGAATGCAAACCCACAGTTACCCCGTGGGAACCAGGAATTATTTCTTACTCTCTCTCTGCAATTTCGACTTCTGCAAAACACACAGGGTCTTATAAGTAACTTCCATTATCTGTGCAGGGAAAGTCTTTGCTGCTTTCCAATAGTTATGCTATTCTGCTAGGAGAGCAGTGAAAATATATCTGTACTTGTAAGCTTTTAAGACAAACGTTTTCTCTGACTTGCCCCTGGGTCTGCTTTGAGTTTAATTTTAAAACATTTCTAACTCAAAACTAATGAGGGTACATGTCCCTGGTATGAGGCAATTCTGTAGAGAAACACCAAGCTACACATAAGAGCTATAGGGTATGGCATTGTGCCTGGTAGACATTCCTCAAGCTGCGCCAATTTTTGCATGGTGCCTGCATATTACAAAGACTGTGTGTATTACAACTCAGTCAGCAGTTAAAAGAGATTTCCATGTTAGTGAGAGGACAAGGTAAATTCTGCTACGTGTTTGTGCCGACTAAACAACCTCACTTTAAGTCTTCGTTCACAGTAAGAGGGTGTGCTAGGGCCATTCCAAAAATAACCACGCTGCTCTCACTGCCTACGGACAGGGAATCAGAGGTTAAACCTTAACTTGCCAAGTCTTTTTTAAAAATCAATCATATCCTAATCCCATCGAGCAGCTTGCCTTGGTTGGAGACATAGTCATTAATACACAGGCATGAGAAAATACCCTGACATCTGCCCAGGGCTGCACTCAAAAGTTCATGTACAACAGCAGGGCTCAGTTAAATGCTCGATTACTGTGAATACCCTGAAAATCTGGCATTTCCAGCAATCAGACATGCAAGTTAGGTCTATCGCACCGCCTTTTGCAGATTGCTGTTTTGCAAATCAGGCTCTACAAGGCCAGAAGCAAGTCAGAAAAACAAGGGAGGCAAGGGGCAGCCTGGATGACTGCTTGTGAAACCCTTCTGTTGGAAACAGGCTCTGCGCCAGCTTTTCCTTTTCTAGGATGTTTTCCTTTCAGGTTTGGGTCCACTGTCTACCTCTGCCTCTTTTGAAGATTTTTTTTTTTCCTTTGAACATTGAGTTCTTGCTTCACAGGGAAGCAGAGCCATGGGAGCACCAGCAAAAAAAATCATTTGTAGCTCCAGCATCCAGAGTTCTGGCCTCTCACTTCATTTGCTTCGGGTTCCTCACACATATTCAACCCCCTTACAAGCCCAGTCATTGCTGGCAGCAGTGGGTTTGCCAGTTCCCAGTTTCTCTGAGCAAGAGAGGCATTATTAGGGCATCTACTTCTGCAAGAGAAGGAAATTACTTGGAAACCTATGTAGTAATTGCAACCTGATTTCCATAAAAAGATGGAGAGGGGTTTTTTTTTTCCCCCACTTAAAAAATAGGATCCCAGCTTGATAATGCCTAAGAAACCTCTGAAACTCTTGCTGAGCTGGTTGAAATACATAAGCCTAAATTAGATTCTCTGCAGGCGGTTATAGAAACTTGAATCTGGAATATTGATCAGTTCAGAAGCATGGCTGTTGAAAAAACACAGTGATGTACAGCCATGTTTCACAGTCTAGCCTTGCCCATGCACACTTCAGGTAACAGACTGGAGCAGTTAAGTGCCTGCATTAGTGTTAGAGGAAGGCACATTTTTTTCTTGAACATAATTAATCTTTTTTCCTGCAATACCACATGCCCCATTTCATAGAATCATAGAATCATAGAATTGTTTAGGTTGGAAAAGACCTTGAAGATCATCAAGTCCAACCGTTAACCTATCCCTGCCATCCCACCACTAAACCATGTCCCTAAGCACCTTGTCTACCCATCTTTTAAATACCTCCAGGGATGGGGACTCAACCACTTCCCTGGACAGCCCGTTCCAATGCTTGACAACCCTTTTGGTGAAAACATTTTTCCTAATGTCCAATCTAAACCTGCCCTGGTGCAACTTGAGGCCATTTACCCTCATCCTATCACCCGTTACCAGGGAGAAGAGACCAATACGCACCCCACTACAGCCTCCTTTCAGGCAGCTGTAGAGGGCGATAAGGTCTCCCCTCAGCCTCCTCTTCTCCAGGCTGAACAGCCCCAGTTCCCTCATCCGCTCCTCATCAGACTTGTGCTCCAGACCCCTCACCAGCTTTGTTGCTCTCCTCTGGACATGTTCCAGCATGTTTGGAGGGCTATGTTATGTCGTAGGCTATACATCCACACTGGGAAAAGAAAAAGGAGTCAGAACCTTTCCCAAGCCAAATCCCTCTCTGGAGTGCATCAGGCCATCACACCGGCTGTTCCCCAGCCCCATGCCGATGGCCAGCCCAGCCAGGTCCACCTGGCGCTGCCACCCGTCACCAGAAACTTTCCAAGCCGTCTCGTGCCCCTTGCAGCGCCAAAGGCTGGGCACCATGCCAGTCTCTGGCAGGGGCATCTCCACGCGGGAGCCCACACAGCCTTGCCTAGGGCTGTCTCACAGTCAAGCCTAACCTTGACTTTTCCCTTTGTTTTCTCCCCTGGGGAAGAGGAGTCTGGTGCTCCCCAGCCAGCACAGTGGAAGATGCACCATCTGCTATCAGTTCCTCTGGAGCGGTGGCTGTGTGCTAAGTTGCTCGTGTTTTCAGACACCTGATGTTTAAATAAGACTGCACACCTTTCCAAGCAGGAAGCAAGTGTATTTCTTTGGGATGAGTGTATATTTTGTGACACATTTTCAGAAATTTAGTGGAAGATATTGTAGCTGCCATGAGATGGGTGGTGGGTGTAAAACCAAGATCTCCCTACAGAGCCAGTGGTCTCAGAAGCTTTTCCCAGAGTGTCATGGCTGTGTACTGATGGCACAAATATCTGCTGCCAGGAAGAGTCCAGCAAGTCTGTGCTACTTCCCTGACATTCCCAAATGCAGCGTAAACTCCCTGTGAAATGGAATTGCTACTATTTTCGCTTTCAGAGAGGAATCGAAGCACAGAAAACCCAAGGAAAGAATCACAAGGGGTGGCTGAGCATGCATCTGCCTTTTAGGTATTTAAACTCATCGCTTAACTCCTCAAACTCACCTTTCAGGAGCCATTTAATCCCAGAGACAGCTGAGTCACTGTAGCAAAATAATAACTCATAACAGGCTCTTGTTAGAGGCTTCAGCAGGCAAATAAAAGCATGTTGATTTTGTCATATTATATTTTATATAATAACTTGTACTAAATTTGCATGGTATTCACTCAATGTATCCTCTCACCAAGACAACACAAGGTGCAAGCTGATGATTCCAGTTCTTGGCAACTATGACATGACAAAAATCATTTTTCTTGCATAGCAGAAAATGAAAGATTTCAGAAAAATTCTGTTTGGGTCAATCTGACATACTTTGTTTTCATCTTTTCATCTTAAAGATGGGTATGAATAAATGACAATAAAGACAGAAACTGGCAATTGGTTATTGACAATTTTGCTTGCTGCCCATTTTAGAAATATTAATGGGCCATTAATGGGCCAGTTTGCATTCCAGCTGATAACTAGTAACTGGCTTACTTACTGAGATGCACTACTATTTAAAAAAAGAAAGTTACTTCACAAGAGAAAGACAAAATACTTCAGTACTTAAAGGGGGCCTATAGGAAAGACGGGGAAAATCTTTTTAGTAGGGCCAGCTGTGACAGGACAAGGGGTAATGGTTATAAACAAAAGCAGGGTAGATTTAGACTGGATATAAGGAAGAAATTCTTTACAACGAGGGTGGTGAAACACTGGAACGGGATGCCCAGAGAGGGAGTGGAGGCCCCATCCCTGGAAACATTCAAGGCCAGGTTGGATGGGGCTCTGAGGAACCTGATCTGGTTAGCAGTGTCCCTGCTCACTGCAGGGGGGCTGGACTAGATGACCTCTAGGGGTCCCTTCCAACCCAAAGCATTCTATGATTCTATGAAAATAATCTATGGAAAATTAAGATGTTGTCAAAATAAGACCTTTTTCTGTAGGACCTTTGGGTCTGAGTTAGTCTGCTTTTTCAGCAGAGGAATATAGTGCTGGAAAGTTTGTGAACAGCTCTTTTAAAATAGCGAAGGGGCTGAGTCTAGTGGAGCGCATGCCTACCATGGGTTTCCTGATTAATACTGTAAGATGGGCAGAAGATTGAGCAGCTGATGTACACACAGTCCAGGATCCCTCTGGGGGACAGGAGAGCTTTGTGGAGACGAGGAAGAGAATGTGCCCCTTCATGGCCACAGCAGAGACCACTGCCCCAGCAGCCTGCTTTAGGTGTATTAAATCAACATTTTCTTTTTCTCAGGCTGCAGCGAGGGACAGGCCAATTCTCATCTCGGTTCACTGGTACAAACTTCTGAAGGCAGGACAGTGATAGCTGGTTTAAAACGTCTGTCTGCAGGGGTGGCTTCAAATAATTTTCCCTTCTGGTGAACAAATATAAAAATGATCTAATAATCTACTGCAGTATCTTTAACAATCTGGTTCCTGCCTGTTCTGCCTTTCCAGGTGGTCCAGTTTATTTGTAAAATGAGATGTTTTAACCCTCTTCACTGACAGGGTCACACAGACAACTGATCATGGTTTCCATGTCTGCAGCATCATTTCATTACCACAGGCAGTGCTAATAGAATAAACCGAGAGACCAGAATCATAGAATCATAGAATCATAGAATCATAGAATGTTTGGGGTTGGAAGGGACCCCTAGAGGTCATCTAGTCCAACCACCCTGCAGTGAGCAGGGACACCGCTAACCAGATCAGGTTGCTCAGAGCCCCATCCAACCTGGCCTTGAATGTTCCCAGGGATGGGGCCTCCACCACCTCTCTGGGCAACCCGTTCCAGTGTTTCACCACCCTCGTTGTAAAGAATTTCCTCCTTATATCCAGTCTAAATCTACCCTGGTTTAGTTTAAAACCATTACCCCTTGTCCTGACACAGCTGGCCCTACTAAAAAGATTTTCCCCATCTTTCCTATAGGCCCCCTTTAGATACTGAAAGGCCTCCCCGCAGCCTTCTTTTCTCCAGGCTGAACAAGCCCAACTCCCTCAGCCTGTCCTCATAACAGAGGTGCTCCAGCCCTTGGATCATTTTTGTGGCCCTCCTCTGGACCCGCTCCAACAGTTCCACGTCCTTCTTGTGCTGAGGGCTCCAGAGCTGGATGCAGTACTCTAGGTGGGGTGTCACCAGAGCAGAGTAGAGGGGCAGAATCACCTCCCTTGACCTGCTGGCCACGCTTCTCCTGATGCAGCCCAGAATACGGTTGGCCTTCTGGGCCGCCAGCGCACATTGCCAGCTCATGTCCAACTTTTCATCCACCAGCACCCCCATTTCTCCACTGACACAAATATAACCCTGTGCTGGACAAGCCATTTGAGAAATCTTGAAATCAAAGAAAAAATCTAATCCTCCAGGTAAACCACTGCCACTTGTATTATTTTGCTGCACAAACTGTAGTGCTGGTGGAAACTCAGAGCAGAATTCAGACCAGCTTTAAATATGTGCAACTCATTCCTTCTGCTCTGCCAAGTCATCAAAGAGGAAGACACAGACACACAAAATGATTCATGCAGGGAATCCAGAATACTGCAGAATTCATCCCTCTGCCATGCTAGTCTCATTGTAGTTTCATGCATTTTATTTCCCATGCAAATAGCTTTCAAGAGAAACTCCGCTTCCATGTTTTATCCAGGTTACTCAGAATGTAGTGCAAGTGACATGCCTTGACGTAGGCAAGAACTAGCGGATACAGCACAGTGTTTCATGAATTCAGGGATTCCGCATCACGAACCTTCAGGCTGGAGATGCCAGCGCTGCAGGAGTCAAGTTTAACTCAAGGAAACATCTCCCTGAAGGACTACTGGGCTGGAGTCAAAGGTTAAGCAGTGCAAAAGGATGAAGTTCTTATAAGCAGCCACAGAGAAAACTATATTAAATTTAAAAAAAAAAAGAAAAGGAAATAGTAGAATATTTCAGCTTGGTACCCCTGCTCACTGCAGGGGGGTTGGACTAGATGACCTCTAGGGGTCCCTTCCAACCCAAAACATTCTATGATTCTATGATCTTCTCCACCATATGCCCTGCCAAGGAGTCCCGCGTGTCCCAGTGGTGGGGTTGGCAGGCTCGACCTCCTCGGAGCCCAGTGGGCCAGGAAGGGCCAGTGCAGGACATAGCACCCCGCTGCCCTCCTCCACAGGCCCCCCCATGAGCACAGCGTGGCCCGACTCGCTGCTGTCTGCCTGGAAATGCTGCAAGGCATCTGTCTGTTCACCTCTTTCTCTCAGCTCACGAACACCTTTATGTCCCGTGTTGTCTATTCTGATCTCCAAGCTTCCCTGTCTGATTAGACTGAGCCCCAGTACGGATGCAGGCAGCACAGCTCACTGCTGCCTGGTCCAGGGAAGGACCAGGGAGCATCTGGACACCCCATGGGTGGAGCAAGGCGAGGCTGCATAGCCCTGCTCAGAGGGGGAAGAGTCAAGTCATGCAGCTGAAGAGCTTACAGGGCAAGAGATGGAGGGACCAAAGCCACCTCATCCCTTTTTTCTTCTCCTCCTGCATGTGTAGGGAGAGAAACTACTCTCACTCCTGAAGGACACCAAGGGCAGGTTTGCTTTGCTGCTCTCTGAGCCCGTGCTTGGCTGCACCCTACTTTAAAAAGCTGGTATCTGGTTCCAAGGCACTGAAAAGCAAGACAGGTAATGAAGAAAATGTCATCACGCCTTAAAACCAACATTTGCCAGCATCTGCATCTCATCTTGACATCCAATGCACTGTTAAGGAGAAATGAGTAAGTGGCCAGGCTTTCTGGAGGGTACAGGTGTGTGTGCTGGGTTGAAAGCCGAGGGGACAGAGGAAGCACCCTCTCAGATGGGTACCGCAAACCTTGGTGCCAGCTCCCCCCTCCCCGCTGGGAAAACGGGACCTTGGCACCAGCATAGGCACAAACACTTCCAGCATTACAGTAAAGGAGAAAGTGACGTGAACTTCCACGGCTTTAGCACAAATTTCATAATGTTCTGCTCATTTCCGAATGCTGTAGCTCTTTGCGATGAAAAAAAAAGCCAACACCAGCCTCCTTTTTTTTGTAAGGGCAACTTTACACCCAGTGTTGGGGAACACAAGCATGGAAACATAACCTGGACGTACCTGAATAAGGCAGGAATTAAGCACAAGTTAACAGAAAACAGAATGGATTTTAAGTAGCATTTTAATCCACTTCTTTGCCACGACTACATCTTTTGAAGGTTTGGTTTGACAGCTCTAAGATAAAAGGCACGACACTTGTTAGAAACAGTATAAAGGCTTCTAAAAGGCTTTCAGAGCTTTTTAATCCTACTTTTGTGTTCTGACAATCTTCCTCAATTAAATACTTCCTCAGCATCAAAATGCCCTTGGCGCTGACGGGAGCTCTCTGCGGCACTTCTCCTCCCCAGAACCACCGCCATCTCGCCTGCATCTTTGGGCGAGTTTCTCCACTGTGTGGGTTTGCTCAGCAGGGCAGAGAGGTGTGAGCAACAGGCTCGGCTTTTGTTTGATTTAGGTTTTTCAGGCATCAGAACACCCCATGGGTAATTTTTCCTATAGGTTTTTGCCTCCCGACTCCTTCCTCCCTTTGGTATCTTTCTGGCTGATGCTCCTTCACAGCAACTTGCACCTCCACTATCTGCAATCAATTTGATAAACAAACTTCCTAATACTGCCAACACAGAAGTGCCTAACAGGTGTTTTTTTTTCTAAAATGCTTTTGTTTCCCTCTTTTAGCCCCATGGCAAGTTTTGCTGACTGCAGTCTATGTTGCACGGTAGGGAAAAAATGGTAGGAAAGGTCTGTGACCCCAGGAGATAGAGTGGGAGACAAGAATAACTCTTCTAAATGGCTTCTTTCTGTTCCAGGCAGTGCACAGCGACAGGGCAAATGGGCAGCTGAAGGTAAGTTAGAGGAGAAAAGGAAGCTGGATTACAAAAATAAAGGCAGCTTCTCCTTGGGGATGATCTCCTATCTGAAGAACTGAACTCTCACTTCCTTGTCCTTTGTCTTCTGCTTGTTGTTACCAACGAGACCAGACAGAAGGCAGGAAGGAAACAGACCAGAACAATTTTAGGGAGATAATGTTATTTGCAACTATCTGAAAGTGCTAGTAGGAATCACAGTTCTTCTCTGTTAAGAGGTTTTTAACAGTATCTTCTTAGCATAACCTAGAAATGAAGGAAGTAGCTGAGGAAGGTTGGGCTCCTTCTGGTTGTTTAACAGTAGCAATAGCTTCCTCATCTCAGAGCAGCCATTTAACTGGGACTGACTTCACACAGAGGAGACGCATTTTAGCTTCTGGTAACCCCAGCCCTAATGTCACATACTCAGGGCCAAATTGTCTTTGCTGTCTTCAGCTCCTGCAGCTTGCTTTGACTGGGGTGGTACCTGCATGGCTGCACCCCACCGCTGGCTCCCCGAGCCCCTCTGCAGGTGTGAGAAGAAGCAGAAATGGGCTGAACCAGGGGAAGGCTGAACTTCAGTGTCTGTGAACAACCCAGATGCACTAGCTGCTGACAAAACGGTGGAGAAGACCTCCTCCTCCTCCGAGCATAGAAACCCTTGTAGCAAAGCACCTTCTCACATCTGTGAGAGAAGCCCCAGGTACAGGGTTATCTACAGCTCCTCGTACATCACATCTGCCTGGCAAAAAGTGGTGCTTTGTCAGAGTTTCTACAGCACTGCAGAGTACCAGGGGAACCCGCAGGAGCATCACCCCCAGGTACCAGGCTGCCTTTAGGGACCAGCACCCGCAAGGGCTGCTGCAGCCAGGAGCTCTGGTGTGTGCAAGCTGTCCTGCCCTCCCTGCCACTGGGCTCTCTGCTTGCCTTGGAAATAAGGAGTGCTCCTCTTAAAAACACAACCCCCCCTGGTATTTCTGCATATCCCCGCAGGGGATTTATAGGCAGTTTTAGCCTTCAGAGTTTGGAAGATTAATAAAAAATGAAAAGAAAAGTCATGGGAATTAGATTCTAGATAACTCATATACAGGCTTGCTGGGCTCTTTGCTCTCATTGCCAAGGGAAACTGAAATAACTTCAGATTGAAAACTAAAGAATTTGGCCATGCCAAGCAGGTTATGGCATGACCATAAACAGAGCGCAGTGCCTTGGTTTACAGGACAGGTTTTCTTTGCTTTTTAATGGACCCGTGCCATTTCACAGCATCCAAAGACCCTGCTCCGCAGCACCCTGTAATGCAAATTTCAAACACGGGCTTGCAGCTCCGCTAATTTTCAGGCAACCACATTAGCCGAGCTGGAAGACTGAAATGGCAAGCCGTGAGTGAAATTAGTGTACTCTAACAAGAGGAAAAGCATTCAGGCTGACTGCTAGTGCTGCGCATAAGTAAGACACCATTCTATATCTCCTGCTTAGCAATTCTTTTTCTTTATACTCCATTTATGCTATGTTAACTTTCTGTAAGAGATCACTTTAAATCCTCTTTGCAGTCAGCATGCATATGTCTCATCTGGAGACTCACGGCCATTTGTTGAGGCTCCATAGCCATGAAAACACACTGTGGGTAATTGCTACTGTGAGGGCTTTGACTGAACAGGTAAAAAGTGTTTGTTTTAAGTGGCTTTACCAAAAAAAGCCATTTTTCCATCTGCCCTCTCTTATTTATGCGCAATCCAAATTCATTTAGGTAAGAATGCTAACGCGTGCTTGAGAAATAGATGTTAAGCCGGGGAGAACCAACTGAATGTCATGTTTTGGAACTGGAAAATTGCTTTTTGTCCATATAAAGAGGCAATGTGCATGCTGTGTCTGTGAGGAGCAGCGTGCAGTGTGGTACTGCACCCTGTTGGTCTGCTGCATTATCGAAGCCCAAGTGCATTCTCAGTACAGTGCAAGGCAATTTCTTTTATGTGAAACCTTTCTTTCAGCAGAGCTGTCTCCAAATGCAATGTGGACACAGGAGGGAAAGAAAGAGAAAGCAACTCACGTCCTTGCAGAGAGAGTGGGACCTACAAAGGTGAGAAGGAAAAGTTGGATTAGAAAAGCAGCCGAGATTGAAGTGGTCTCACTCACTAGTTAGTGGGTGGAAGCAACAGAAAAAAATAATGAGCAAGCAAGGAAACAGGAAGAAGGTTTACATCCCACTTCTACAGAAGCAAGAAATCATTAGAAAAGGGTGGCTCAAGAAGAGTGACTCACATGGTTTGGATGTCTATAAAAGATCAAGTTCAAGAGAACCCGAACTACATTTTGGGAACTCAGTGCCAAAACTCAAATGCCAGAGAAGATGATGAAGAAGGTGTCTGGTTCAGTCTTACTGCCCTGAGCTCATGGCCACTGAACTCACATGAACTCAGGAAGATGACATCAGAGAGGCCTCCCAGCAAAGGGAGAAGAAGAGGCTTCCTGGAAGGGGGCGAAGGCAAAGGACACGAGTGCCAAGGGGCTGGCAGGCTGCAGAAGAAGGGTCAGAACTGGATAGCAGGATCAGAGAAATCACACATCTTTCTTACAAAACAAGCCAGGCAGAGAGGGTTCAGAGGCAGATCCTCAGTTGGGGCACGCCTCTGCAGAGGGCCTTTGCCAGCACACCCTACTGATCATTTGGTCATAGGCTCTTATGCCATTAGACTCAATCATAGAATCCTAGGTTGGAAGGGACCTCAAGGATCATCTGGTCCAACCTTTCTAGGTAAGAGCACAGTCTAGACAAGACGGCCCAGCACCCTGTCCAACTGAGTCTTAGAAGTGTCCAATGTGGTGGAGTCAATCACTTCCCTGGGGAGATTATTCCAATGGTTGACTGTTCTCACTGTGAAAAATTTCCCTCTCATGTCCAATCGGAATCTCCCCAAGAGCAACTCGTATCCATTCCCCCTTGTCCTCTCTGTGTGAGTCCTTGTAAAAAGGGAGTCTCCATCTTCTTTGTAGCTACCCCTTAGGTACTGGTACATGGTGATTAACATTACTTTATAGCTGAGCCAGGAAACAGCGTATACTCATCGGGTAGTCTTTGCCTGAACAGTCTAAAAATACACTCATCCTGTTGGAGCCATCAATTCAGTGATTGCCCAAGACTGTAGCTTCATGTATGTCACTGGTCTTAACAACTCTTTCCCAACCCAGTCCTACTGGTTATCTGTACTGTGCCACTGCCTGCTTGGTGGGGACTTGTTAGTCATTACAGCAGTCAGCCAGTGGTTGTTACGTTCTTGCTTGCTCCCAGGCTGCCGCCCACCCTCCCCACCTACAGAGAACTATCAGAGATCCTGGTCCTGTCTAGCCTCCACTTTCATCAGAATCATAGAATTGTTTGGGTTGGAAAAGACCTTGAAGATCATCAAGTCCAACCATTAACCTAACACTGCCATCCCACCACTAAACCATGTCCCTAAGCACCTCGTCTACCCAGCTTTTAAATACCTCTAGGGATGGGGACTCAACCACTTCCCTGGACAGCCCATTCCAGTGCTTGACAACCTTTATGGTGAAAAAAATTTTTCCTAATGTCCAACTTAAACCTGCTCTGGCACAACTTGAGGCCATTTCCCCTCGTCTTATCTCCCATTACCAGGAAGAAGAGACCAACACCCACCTCCCTACCTCCCTACAGCCTCCTTTCAGGCAGCTGTAGAGGGCAATAAGGTCTCCCCTCAGCCTCCTCTTCTCCAGACTAAACAACCCCAGTTCCCTCAGCCATTCCTCATAAGACTTGTGCTCCAGACCCCTCACCGGCGGTCTTGGCCCAAATGACTTACCCTACGGCTAAATAGGATAGAAACAAATGCCCAGGTCAAGCAGCTGGCTCTAATCGCTTCTGGACTAGCACCATAGGGGAATGGGTTTTAGGATGTCCATTTGGTGAAACCACAGTCTTTTCATATTTATTGACAGTGGTATTTTAAATCTGCTGCTTTGTAACAACAGCAGAAAGGACTTAGAGATAGGATTGTTATTTTGTTCTCCTGAAGACGCAAGTTTCAGTGACTCTCTGTCTCATGACTGACTTGGAATTTAAACTAGGCTGCAGTACAAGCTGAACATGCCTGAGCATCCGAGTGCCCGCTTCCCATGTAAGCACATGATTTGCGATGATCTGCTGTGACTTAGCTCATGCATGAGATTAAATCAAAGATGAACTGCTACAAAAAAAGGAGGAATGGGATGAGGTGAGGTGGGATAAGGGAATATCCAGCACTCAGATGGCATTGGTATTGATGGCTACGCAGGATTTTCAGGTATCACGTGGCAGCTTTTCCCACAGCTAACATTGTAAACCACTTAGGTAGACATTTGGGGGTCACAGGTGGTAATTGATGGAGTCAGGAGCCCAATTTAGTTTCCCTATTAGTAACAGCCCTTTTCCTGAGATTTGCTTTGTTTACAGTTTCAAACCTGTTTTTTAACTTAAATACATACCACCGGCTTCAATGGCTTTCTCTCACAACCACGCTGCTCCTCTGGCCGCGGCCTTTCCTTCCTATCTCCACCACAGTGCACTTGTCCCTGCATCTGTCACTGGTGCCTAGGGACAGCCCGCCGGGGCTCAGGTTCTCTTTAGGTGTTGCATTTCGGGTAGGGCTGCTACTGGTACAACTCTTCCGCTGTAACAGATCCGGCTGCTTCTCTCCGCACCATTGAATGCAAAGCCACCCTCAGACTGCACAGCTCTACAGAGTTTAAGCCCTCGAGGAAGAGTGTTTCGTGCCAACGGCTGTGATCTGCCCTTCTCCAAAGGCTGACAGAGCTCAGTGTGTGCATACAGGCAGGAGCCATGCCTCAAAGACTGTATGTTTAGTTACTAATTTCTGTGAGAAACCTCAGCATTCTCTTGCTCTCATTTTCTTTAGCTCTTGCATGTAGCCTCCGTCAGGAGACGGCTTTATCCCAGCAGCCATTTGTCACACGGGGAAAGAGGGAGCTGCCACCACCTCAGATGAGAGGCGAGGAGATGAGAGCCAAACACCAATCCCAGCCCTGGCTCCATGTGCCCGGTGACAGCAGCTCACTTGGGAGCATTGCAAGCAACACACAAAGAAAGCCAGCATAGCAATAAGGCCACAGATGTTGGCACAGCCTTTGGAATCAACCCATCTATATCTGCAGAGGGGGAAAGCAAAATTGGTGTAAGGTAGAACAACCCATGGCAAGGTTAGCTGGTGCTACTGGGCTAGGAGGGCACCACAGCCACCCAGGGAAGCGGGAATCATAGAATCATAGAATTGTTTAGGTTGGAAAAGACCTTGAAGATCATCAAGTCCAACCATTAACCTAACCCTGCCATCCCACCACTAAACCATGTCCCTGAGCACCTCATCTACCCTTCTTTTAAATACCTCTAGGGATGGGGACTCGACCACTTTCCTGTGCAGCCCCTTCCAATGCTTGACAACCCTTTCAGTGAAAAACTTTTTCCTAATGTTCAATCTAAACCTGCCCTGGAGCAACTTGAGGCCATTTCCCCTCGTCCTATTGGCCGTTACCTGGGAGGCATGGGTCAAGCAGCAGCCCCAGAAATAAAGCACCCCAACAGCCCGCCTGCCAAAACATCACTGGCTGAAAGCCACTGGATACCACAGGGCTGGCCATGTGCTGCGAGCAGAGCCTGACGGACAGACAGGCGTAGCCTGGTAGCGGGACGGCCACATCGCACCAGTGCCTCTGGGCAGCACCAGCCTGGTACAAATCTACACCGCACAACAGCTCTTCCTCTCCCTGAGGGCACGGTCTGTTGGATCACTAGGTTTGCAAAGCGACAGAAACATGGAGTCTTCCTCCCAGGGGCCACACCGGGACCCTCCTCCTTCTGCCCGCACCCAGCAGGCATGAGCTGGCCTCACAGCTGGGTGCAGAAAGCAAAAGCAAATGCCACTGCCAGGCCCAAGCCAGAGCAACCAGTACCATTTTCAAGCGTGCTCCCATTTGCTTTCGCAGCCCTCACCTTCGCAACCCTCTGCTGCAGGAGACCCTGCCTGCTGGGGCAGGCAGTCTGCCTGCCTGCAGCCCCTGTTGTGGAAGTTAAGCACACACAGAAAGTTTCTTGAAAGTCCCTCTTGTCCACAGTCAGCAAAGAGCGGGACAGCTCTCCCCACCCTCTGTAATTAACAACCAGATACAACTTTACACCTTTCCAGCACTACGAGCTAGCTCAAGGCAGAGTGTCGCCATCCTTCTGGGATCACGTGCAGGAGATGGGACTTTCCTCAGGGAGTTCCAGCTAACCCTGGGGCAGCTTTGGCATTCAAAGTGGCTCCGTATTTGAGGGATAACTTTACAAGGGCCAACGCCAACTAATGCCATGCAGTTGGACAGCCGAGCCCTTGGCCCCTTTCTCCTGTGTTATCTATTTCTGTCCCCTTGCCAAATATTGCATTCATTGAGTTCAAACTGAGGGTAACAGCAGGTATCCAAAGTACGTAAAAACAGAAACAGAGCTTCTGGGAGTATCCCCAGCTCCCGTTCGCTTCTGCTTTAGCAGGTGCTAAACCTCAGCAATATTCTCTGTTGCCTGGGGGCTGGATGACAGGCAGAGCCAAACAGCAGTTGCGTGGATTTGAGTAGTGGTTTAATGTGCAAGGAGCAGGCAAGACCTTCAACGCAGGAACACAAGAGTGGTAATGGTAGTCTGGCATCATAGCTCTTGCCTATTCCTTTTGAAAAAGAGACATTTTAATTTTCATTTGGCTAGCCACCTGAGACAGGCAAATGTGATGTATATCCCACAGGGCAGCGGTCATAAATACCACCATCTTTCAAACAACTGAGAACAGGCTTACTCCTATCTCTTTTCAGTGTCTTTCATTTATTCATCTTGGTTAGATATTTAATGTTGCCTTTTCTCCCTGTGTGAGCTAACCTCCGTCTTTCTGGTCCCCTCGTGATGTGCATGAGTATCACTCGCTTATCATACTGTTCAAACTAACAAGGAAGAAAATTTAGCTCTGTTAAACGGATTTGTTATTTTGTGATGTCCCCCACCCCCCACCCTCGGCACTGAATATCAAGGCAAAGTTTCCATTGCTCCACCTTGCTTCAGACCCCCCTAGAGATGTTATTAGCGCATGATGAACACAACTTCCCTGGCTTTATTATTTCGCAATAACCCTTAACGCCGCGGCAGTGCAGCCAGCCAGTGGGTGACCCCCTGTGATTAGCCTGCAGGTTTGCAGGGAAATCTGGACAAACCCCGGTGTTTTTAAGAACGGAGAGCTCGTTTCCCTGCGTGACATTCACTGCGTGATGCCGCCGCAGCTCCGGCAGACTCGAGGAGCCGAGTGGCGGGCAGAGCTTGCCGGGCTCTGCACTCCTTGGGCGCGCGGTTTTGCTCAGGACTTGTCACTCAGCTGGCCGAGAGAGGCACGCGCTCTCCCGGGAGTGCTGGCCCAAATCTCCATGACAA
Organism: Gorsachius magnificus; assembly: GCA_034008185.1. Lineage (NCBI taxonomy): Eukaryota > Metazoa > Chordata > Aves > Pelecaniformes > Ardeidae > Gorsachius > Gorsachius magnificus. The sequence goes on from CM067081.1 coordinate 188,068,138, forward strand.
CAGATTTGGGATGGAGACCTGGCATACTGAGTGCCAGAAGGTCACAGCAGCAAAAGAAATGTATCAGGGCAGGGGGAAAGAGCAGCTGGGGAAGGGGGCAGGGGGCAGCTTGCAGCACCTTCAATCATACTGAAGTTTGCATTCACTGGCTCCATATGCTGGGGCTTTTAAAACAAATTTGTGAGAAGTGATTGCCATGGAGAATGAATCTAGTCCAATCCCGTGTATTTCTATCTGTTATTACTTTTTTATTACTGTAATGGGGAATACAGAGAGCAAAAATACATTTCTTGCCCCATGGACCTTGTGATCTGAATTCAGGATGAGAGATGAGAAGAAGCCTGGTAGACACACAAAAGGTGACGGCACTCGGTCCAGCTCCTTAGGATCCATTTTCCAATGTAATTCATTTTTAGCCTGGTTTTCTAAGGAATTGGAGCTGTGCAATTGCAGCGGCTGTCTGTCCTCCTGTCTGCCTCCCCGCCCCACAAAGGCTCCTGAAGCTGTCAGGATATTTTTACCGAATCTGCCTGACAAGTAGAAATCTCAAAGATATTTAACTCCTACAAGGATCATAAAATGCCAGTGAACGGGTAGAGCAGAGGACTGAGGGGTGCCCTGAAGGAGGAGAGGAAAGGGTAGCTCAGCTCTGCTGCAGGAGGCATCACTCTGCTGCATGAACATCGTGTGCATGCTGGCAACCGGGCAGCACACATGCAGCTCAGAACCCAACGGAGCATATGTTGCCTCTTGAGCTGCCAAAAATACAGAGGCATGAGAGGAAGATGAAGCATCGCAGGGAGGAATTAGTGAAAACACGATGTACAGCAGAAGGAACCAGGGGACAGAGTAAGGGAGATGGAGGAGATCTGGCCAGCGTTACATCAGAGCAGGCACAGGGATGATGATGAGGAGACCAGGAAAATTGTAGGGGGGGGGATGTGTGAAATGACCCAAGTTCTGTCCACAGCAGCTACTTGCAAATAACTTCTGTGCGTGCGACACAAGTGCGCACCTGGGAAAACTGCTCAGCTGAAAACTGCGGCAAGCCAGGCCCCTGGTTTGGGTGAAGGAGTGGCACAGTGGAGCCAACAGCAAATCCACACCTGCCCCACTGGTAGGAAACACCTTCAAGGGAAGGTGAGCCTGTAGTTCTCCAAGCCTCTCCATCTCCTGTTTCCTTCCTGGGGCTGAAGATAAAACTGCTGAAGAGCGTAAGTGGAAGCATTTTGGAAAGCGCTCTGAGCCCCACCTGCAGAGCCGCTGCACCCGAATGTGCATGCCTCCAGCACTCCTCCTGCCCCATCTGCGCACATGCAGTCCACTGAAATGCTCCATCCAGGCTGCGATCCGCTGGCAAATGCTCCCGGGCATCTGCTTCTGCCAAAGGTGAGGGCAGTTTTCCCGCAGGTATGTCAGCCACATGTAGCGGTTATGAAAAGACAAAAAAAAGGTAAATATTTTACAGTGTCTTCTGTGCACCTTTGTTCTCACCCATTCTACAACAAAGCAATAGGTCTGATGGTTGCTGTAAGCAGCTGTGAATCGTACCAGATGCGTGCCCACCACCGCGGCTGTCACCGCGCAGTCCCTGCTCATCCTGCCGTGCCCGTGAACTCCTCATTAGGCCACACTTGTCTCTAATAAGTGGTAATTCTTTTTCCTTTACACACCTTCTTAAAGTGTCCCATTAACGTGACACATGAACGAAGCAAGCCGTAAGAACAGCAGAGAGAAGTGTGTCTTTGGTTAGCTTATTCTGTACAGCACTGATAACATATACAGGGTAAGATTCTGATCACGGTTATTCTTGAATGGTTTCATCAGAGCCAGTTGTATTTCACATCAGCAATTGGTAGTGGGATTAAAAAACAGAGGATGACAGATAAAAATTACTTAGTTCATTGCATGGGGTAGAGGTTCGTACAGAACGCCTTATTCACGACTATTACTTTACTCCACCGTGCAAGAAAAATAGCTCTGCCTAAGGTTAGGTTTTACGTTTCTGGGTTTTGCATTCATTTTTATAGGCAAAATACTTGTCGAGCGTAAACGACTATGCTCCAGAGAGTGCTGTGCACTGCTAAATCATTTATTATCCCCAAATAATTTAATCTGATCATATGGAAACCATGCTGAACTCCAGAAACCTGGACGCCACGCGGGCATGTTGCCAGCCAGGGTAAACCAAAGGCATTCTGTCCTTGGGGTGGGAAAGGTACACGGTTGGCATGAGCTCTAAAAAAAAAAAAAAAAAAAAAAAAAAAATCAGCATCAGGAAGTATCTTGGCCAAGAGGAACTTGGCAGAGCAGTATCTGAGCTTTGCGGAGGGACTGTGTATGCCCATTGAAACAGTACCAGCTGTGGAGGAAGGGCAGAGCGCGTGGGCACAATGCAGTTTTATGGCAGCGCTGCTTAGTCAGGGAAAGGGACTCCAAAGGGAGCCGATGCAGCCAGCTGGCTGGCTGATGAATGGAGTAACGATGGTGGAAGAGATCAAAAAACTAACGAGTGCTCCCTCATCCCCCGTAACGGTGGCAGTATGAATTTCTGAGGATTGGCGGAGCTTGCAGCTGAAGTATATAGGTGCGATTTCAGGAAATACTGAGCATTTCTTCGATTCTTAAATCATTAAAAATTAATTTGAGCTCACGAGCAAGCCAACACAATGACAAAACTCCAAAGAATCCGAAATTCAGCTCAAATGAATGGAATACAGACAGAATACTGTGCTTTTGTTCACGAAATGAGGGCAGAAATTCAACATGTTTTGTATTGGTATGATGGATTCCCACTGGATTCAGCTGTGCACCTCATGGAGTTGCTCTCCGTGCAGAGGACAAGAAAGGCTTTTTTTTGCTCTGAAATGTATTGTGGTGTGCAGCAAAAAACAGCTTCCAAAGATGTTTATTTATTTTTGCTCAGGTTACTGCATTTTTTACTTTGCCTTTACTGAACTCTAGGAAATGTATTCATTTTTCTTTCATTTATCACAGTTACAAAACCACAGTAACTATAGGGATGTTGTCAGCTGATCAGTTCCAAAAAGTAAATTAACGTAATTTCTAACCCTGCACCTCTCCCTGAACTTCCCTGGGTAATTTCCATTGTTTCACATTTACCTGCTTAAAAACCAAAATGTTGCTCTTCTCTTTTTCCCCACTCCGAAAGAGCCGTACAAACAGCGGGGAAATGACTTCAGCAAAGCCATAAAACTGATTGCAGAGCCGCTATATCAAATGCCTTCCGAAACACAGAGAAATACATTTTTTTTCCTTATGTTTTCTAATATCATCGCGGGTGTTACATCAGTACTGCAACAATGGGCAAGGCAGTTCCAGGGAGCATTGCAATTTTCAGCTGGCAATGGCCCTTCTGGTGTGTATTACCTTTTAAGATGCTTTCCTGGCATCTAACAGTTGCCTTCAGGAAGATTTATGTGCTATTTTAGTTTGTTTAATTTCTCTTCATTGTTAATGAGCCTTTGTTATTGCCGTGTGGAGTTCATTAACTGCACCAGAAGATGGCAGCAATGGAAACCACTTTCATGCCCTCCATTCATAAATTACGGTTCCTGCTGAGCGGCAATCAGTGATATGATGATATCAGTCAACGTTTAAAAATTGCTTTAAAAAACCCAAGAAAGTTGTTTTAGAAGCAGCAGTCTTCACAGCTGTAGACACTGAAAGATGCTAAAAAAGATGTGAAACGTGGAATGAACTATGTGCTCCCTTCCCAAGGGTTCGAAGGTCTTTTTTCCAGTCCCTCAGTTACAAAGATCAGGGATAAAGCTGTCAATAAATAAAACCATCAAAAGGCATGACTTTCCCGGGCTACCATGACCAAAAGAGTCTAAAGTAGCCTTAATTGATTTGATCTTCATGGCACGCAGCAAAAAGCATTTGACTCTGGAGCAGAGGAGGACTGGGGAGATTCTGCAGAGAAATCATAGAGATCAGAAATACGGGTTTGGGGCTGCTGGATCATGACTCGTCTCACTGATTCGGTAAGAAGAGCCACTGGGAGTAAGCTGTTTATTTAACTGTTTTTCTAAAACATGTGAAAGAACACGTAGAGCCAGGCAGAGCGTTTCCTTAGGAGGAATGTGCGTTTACACAGGCAAATTAACATACATATTTCCCACAGGACACAAGCATTATTAGACCTGTTACGAGCTTTGTCAGCAACCACCGAGGAAAAAAAAGAATCTTATTTACCCTTCTAAATACAGACCAGTCTTCAGGGCAATATAGCTGCTAAACTTATTGACACGGGCGCTTGCGTTACAGCCAGGATTTATCATGCGTGATAAATGCAAAATTATCTCAGCTTCAGTTACCGGCTTTCACTCCCAGAATATTACTCATTTTATTTATTTATTGCCCAGAATAAAGAGCATGTGGGGGCAAGGAGCTTCCCCGCCGGGGGTAGCGCTTGTGTGCCGCTGAGCAGCAGGAGCAGTGAAGCGGAGGGCCGCGGCTGGCAGAGAGCCTCTGATACAGCCACAGCTTTCAGCACAGCTGGGGCAACCCTGGGCACGTGTCCCCACGAAAGGTTAGGAGGCAAAGGTTGCTGGTTATGAGCTCTCCCGAAAGGGAATTTGAGCGGTGAGAAAAGACACAGCCCCTGACAGAATTTCTTGCTGGATTCGGGGACGTAAGTTGTCTTGCCATCTTCGTGAACAAACAGGAACTCCCGTCCTGAAGAAACATCTGCTTTCATCACCAATGTTTCCTCACAGAAAAGACTGTAATACATAAAGCCTTGGCTAATTACTTGTTTTAATGAGATAACAAAGTAAATCATGTTTATGGAAGTAAATCTGTCCTATATCGCGCTCTTTTCATCAGTGAGAAATTAGTCATGACTACTGGAAACAAATGATGGTAGGAGGTTTTATGGGGCTTTCTCGAGTCAGAATATTGCCAGAAGGAATACATGGGGTTTGTAGCTACAAGCCATTTTAATCATGGTAGGGACTTCTGAGTAATTTTTCCTTCTGAAAATTAAAGATCCATAACCCTCAAGGTGTAATGAGCTCTACTGCAAGAAAATCTCACTAAGGCTTCTTGGAGATGTCCCCTGTGCAAACCAGGTCAGTGATTATTTTGATGTAAAGCAACTTGACCTAAAAGAAGTGCAGATCAAAAGAAGCCTCCTTTGGTTACATAAAAACCTGTAATTATGAGGTTAGTTAATTTGCAGAACAAAAGATCGCAGCCTCTGGCTTTGTTCATAGTTTAATATATTCTGTGTCTGAGAGCACATGAGGAAAATGGACTTTTGCACCTCTAATTGTTCCTGTGGTTAGCCTGGATGAGAAGCGCCTTCCCTTGAATGCCTCAAATGTAATTATGTCCTATTACTACCTGTGTCAAAAATTTTATTACAAGCTACAGTGAGTATTCATCCTACCTGGGTCTGTAATAGTCTAATATGGAAATGTGTCTCTCTCCCTTATTTCTAGCTGCTCAACTGCATCAAAAGGCAGCCAGGTTCACATTTTCAGTGTGTTATTCTACTGCTCCTGAGATGTTTTCAAATCAAAAATGGAAGGCTTGGTACACGCAGCACTAGTGGTATGTTGTTAGTCTGTAGGGTATGCCTCATTCCTCCAGCCCTATTTATATAGCATATAAACAGACCGGAGTGATTTAAAGAGATTCTAATCATCCCAGGTACAATTACGAATAGACAAATTCTGTGATGCAGGAAGAGGGAAACAGGGTCTCAACTGTCCTCTGAGACGATTTTCTTAAAGCTGGCAAAAAGGGCAGGCGGCAGCCTGGTACCACACAGAAGCATGGAGGTCCTGGGCAGCAGCATCCAAGAGGGGCCTGCTCTGGGGGTTTTTTTAGCTCTATGGAGCTCTATGGCTTTGCCCTGCAGGAAGAGCAAAGGGCACTTAGAAATCATAGAAATCATAGAATCACTTTGGTTGGAAAAGACCTTTAAGATCACTTGAAGGCTTGTGAGCTCCATCCCTCTCCCTGCTGCAGACTGGGTGCTGGCTGCCCTTTCAAGTCACAGCACAGAGCTTTACTGTGAGCCTCCCCTAAAACTGAGATGCCCCCTGCAACACCCAGAATTAGATACAGATGTATTATTCAGGCAGGAATAGCGATTAGCTCTTGCCAATGTCACCAGACAAAAGGGAGCTTTCTCTAGATTTAGTAGTGGAATCTTAAAAAACCCATCAAAACCCGCACAAATAGAAAACAACCCAAAATAATTATCTTGCCCATTCTTGCCATTTGACCAAACCAGAGCTCTCATAGCCACAGCAGTCCTATCTTATACAAAGCAACACTGTAGTGTATTGTATCTTGTGATATCTTGTCTTTTCCATTAGTGCCTTGCTCATACTGGTTTCCATCCTGATCCCACTGACTCTGCCCTAGAAACAGCAGGGAGACTGGTGGAGTGGAGCTGCCAGATTTCAGGAGACCCCTTACCGGGACTGATCCTGACCCCCACCCACATGTGGGCTGATGTCCCAACCTGGCCTTGGCCTGTCCCCATCCTGGAGGTGGTGACCATGGAGGTGCCTGATGGCTGGGGCTGCCAAAAAGGCAGTAAAGGACTGAATAGGACTTTGGTGCTGACTTCTTGGAGGTGAGGATTTAGCTTCTAATGACGTCACCGGCAGGCGTGGCGAGGTGCTGGCATCAGTCTGACTGGTTTGGGATGCTGACCTCAAGGCAGAGGAATGCTGCCTGTGCCACACGTTGTGATTATCGCCCCAACGAGCCAGCTCACGAGGCACTGCGTCTGTGGACGTTTCCACTGCGTCTCTGCTACAATATCTGCAACAGCTCCCATTACGTGTGCATTTATGGGGCATTTCAAACCCCCTCAGGGACAGGGGAGCAATCCTTCCTGTGCTGCTGCCTGCGGGGACAGCTATCGGGGGTGATGGAGTGGAGGCTGCGGGGGAATCCCCCAGTCTGCAGACACGCCGTCTGCTTGAGAGGTGCCACGTCCATGTTCCCCTGTGCGTGGCGAGGCTCAGGCAGGAGGTGTTTTTCCAGCTTCCGTGGAAGCTTTTCCATTTATACCTCCAGCTTCTGTGAGAAAGCGAGCTGCTGGAGATGGGAGATGTCCCACGTGGAGCCTTACACACAAACACTCAATATGAAACTGATGCAGGGCCACGTATTTCCCTCTTTTCTTTTCTTTTTTAATAATTCCTCCTTCCTCTTTCTTTCTTAAGGTCCTTTTGCTGGGAATACTCAATTACCAGGAAGATAGCACGTTTTCACCCACAGACCTCACCCCAAATGTGATTCTGTCCCCTGAAGCATGCCTGAGAGCAGATGAGAGTTATGCGGCAGCTGAGCAGCTCAGGGTGACGGGGGTGCTGAGCACGGACCCAGCCGCAGGTGACAGAGCTGGGACAGGCGGCGCAGGCCACTGACATGCCCGAAGTACCCTGGCTTCTCACGTGTCACCAAGTAGCTGGTTGTGAAAGACACTGTTCAAACAGACTGTTGTGTACATTTCCATGCCAATACCTGTCTGCCTGGATTCTTATTTTCAAAGTGCAGCTCTTAAGCATATTTGAATGAGTCATTATTTTAGGCCAGCATTGACAGCAACTGGAAAACCTAAACATGGTTGCCCTGTGCATCCCCTGCACTCCACAGATTTCATTCACAGGAGATCTCTGTATGGGTTGCATCCTATTTCTGCTCTGTTCACGCCCTCTCTTTATTTCCATCCAAGAGCATTCTTGTTCTGCCAGGAAGGGCTCTCCGATTCCTGCCGGATGCGTGCATTTCTCCCCAGTGCAGAAGCACCTCAGAACAGTTACTTACTGAGCAAATGGTGGCCACTTAGCACCAGCAATTTGATTCTTTTAATTTTATTCACCAGTGCCTGAAATATTAAAGCAGCTTTTGCATCCAGGAATGAGTTTTCACCTCTGGGAGTTGAAGCCAGGGCCCACAAAAAAATCCTAATGCCCATGTTTGTTTATGTTTGCCTGTAATAGGGTGATTTTACAAAATTGCAATAAATCATTTCCAGAACATTGGAGGAATGTTACAGACAACCTTGGGGAGAAACTGCCTGATTTTGAGGCCAGGCAACCAGAGGACAGCAGTTGGAGCCGCTAGTTAGCACACCCAGCACTTCCAACAACAGTTGGAACTGCCCACCTCTCGGAAAATAAGCTGATAAAACCTTGCAGCATTGCAAAGATCTCAGCTCTTCTCAGTGTAAGTCCAAGGTGTTTGATTAAGTCTGTGAAAGAGAAGGTGAGAAGCATGAAAGAGAGGGGAACCATAGTGGTAGTGGTGGTGGTGGTGAGGGAAAAGGAAATGAGGGACGCTGAACCCCCCCGAGGGAAGTTTACCCAGATACAGATGACGCAGAAGCCATGGAGTGAGGGATGACTTGGAGTGGGTGGAGAGAGACGGGAATGGAGAGCACAGTCATCCTGTGAGGAGGAGGAAGGCAGGAATGCAGAAGTATCTGGGATGTACCAGGACTTTGACCTTGAGGTACCACGAGGTCTACAGCCTGGTATTTCCTTGCTTTGACTTTGGTAGAATAAAAGCCACGTAGCTATCGGTTCTCTTGATACCACAGAGAAAGACCAACTCTCCCTTCTTTGGAGATGACCCCTGCCACTCCTCTTGCTCAACCAGCTCTCTGTAAGTCAGCAGCTGAAGCAATTTTTCCCCTCCAACAATTAACCACGCTTCATATTTCCAGTTTTCAGTGTAAAGAGCAGTATGAAGTCTGCGTATTATTTCGACTGCAGAGCACAGGCTTTGGCAGGTCCCAGAAGCTCCAGTGCGACTTGCAGTGAGAAATCACCTTTCAAATAAGCAGCAATCAAGCAGCAATCAAATAATCATTTTTCAAATAAGCAGCAGTTTCCACTGATGGAATGGAAATAGGGCTGCAATTACGTGATAGCTGATAACAGCTTTATTGTTACATTTCCCTCCATTCCAAGAACAACTTTATGATTAAGAAATGACACCTTTCGACATTCACTATTTGGGCAGCCTGGCACATGTGTAAGCAACAAGCAAGTGACTATTCAACACAAAATGCGGACTTCCAACAGGAATTTCTTGTTCTTGGGAGCAAGCTGCCTAATGCTGCCACTAATGACCAGGACACCAGAAACAAGGGGGTGCTAATGAAATTTAAAATGGCCATGTGTAAAGTGGGAGATGATGTCTTTATACAGGAGGTTTTAAATATTGTCTGGGAAGAAATGTCCATGAGGTCTAAGCTGACAGAAGTAAAATTTAAGAATCCACAGCAAAAGATCATGGACTTCAGGACTAACATGAATTTCAGGTCTAAACTGTGGACTTAATGAACTGTAAATCACAGGGAGGAAGTAAGTATAGTACAGAATTCAGTAAACATGATGGCAAACTACTTCAGATGGGGTATTTCCAATTGACAGAGAAGCAGGAAAGCTATCGATGACAGTGATGAGACTTCATCTGGAATATTGGTCACCTATGCTCAAGAAAAATACATTTCCATAGGAACCAGTGTAGAGAAGAAGCCGGGAGATAAAACCCAACAGCATTAAAGCCCGGATTCATGCTGCCCCACTTCAGGTACTTCACAAAGATGCGTAAATTAGGAGCACAGTCACCAGGGACTCCTGTAGTCAATGGAAAGGGATGGGCATCTCCAGTCATTCAGCCTACCTAAGTTCTGACCTGGCTCCTAAATTAGGTGTTTTGTTTAAATACTTTAAGCTACATAGGAAGAATACTGCCCTAGGGAATTTGCATGGCGCCCTCAAAAACAAAGGTTGAGAAAGGACCCAGCTGCTCCCAGAAACGTAAACACCACAGAAGAGGTGAAGGTCAGGTTTATCAGCAGGTCACACTGATAAACGTTGGGCACAAATAAATTGTTCTGATAAACAGAAGGCCGATCTTTGGAAACAGCCTTCCAGATGTAGATGGGGGAATAAGAAACTTGCCTAGAATTAAATTGCAACTGAATGAGTTCATTTAAGAGGTTATGTGATGAACATACCTGGAAGAGCAAATATTTGGACTGGCAGATACAAAAAGATCCCTTCTGCTCTTTTGTGCTATGCTGGTTTATTTGGATTTTTGTTACTGAATACAAATGGGACTAATCCTTTTTATATGCATCAAAAGGGACGTCTTGCAAAACAATGTGTGTTTGGGCAAAGAATTATTGGAAGGTGCTGCAGCCTTGTCGTTGTCCATCTGCATCAAGGGGAACGACAGCAAAATCTATTTCCTGGGACCAGAATTGCTCAAGAGGAGAAACAACCAAGAACAGCTACAGCACTGAGCATCTGAGCTACCCCTGCGTCACAGCGTACCCCAGCGAACTGAGCGAAATGCTTGCGCTGCCCAAGGCGTATGCAACTGATGGCAAGTTAGGCCAAGTTAGCGTCCTTCCACTTCATGACCGTTGCAGTAATGGAAAATCATTGCCCATGGGCCAGCCCCGCATGCAAGCCTGAAGAGCTTAGGACACGCAGTTAAAAAGTGTCCCAGCAAATGCGAACTCGGGACTATCGACTGCAGCTGCGTATCGCCAAATGAGGTGGCAGAGCACAGCCAAGTGGCTGGCAAACAGCTAGAAAAGGACATGGAAATGTGAGCATGGAGGGTTTTTGGCTAAAGCACCGGTGGAAATGAGATTTGGAGTATTGTCTCCTGCTATTTAATCCTTCCTAATTTTCAGTGGAATGAGCCTCTACACACATTGCCTGAAAATAATCGGACAGAAAGAGAAATATCTGATTCCTCTACCGCTGACACTAATATTGGCTAACCAGTGGGTCAACAGTGTTATAACGCAACATAAACATGTTTGCTAAGGGGAACAAGATGTGTACTCCTGATTATTGTATCACATGCTAGGGGAAAGGCTGTGTCACGGTCCTCTACTATCCAACCCTAATATTTTGAAATTAACTTGAAGGGATGGAAGTCATTAAGAATTTTAGGTTTAAACTTGAACCTGGATCTAAAAAAAAAGAAAAAAAAAAATTAAAAATACTTTATTTCAAAATAGCAGAAAATTGCTGATTTTCCTTGGTAATATTTAGCATCAACTTAGTGGTTGATATTAGGAAACCCAAAATTTTGCAAAACAGGCAGAGAACCAGGTGAAGCAAGACACAAACTGACAACACACAAGGCCTTAAGAGGCACGCAATACTTGCTTTACAACACAGTTTTACAACAGCACCAATGTTCATTACTCAAAGTTGTTTGTTCGCTAAAGCCCCACAAGAAACAATAGAGACAAATCTAGAGTCCCATACATTTTTTTGTTAAATTATTTATTCACCCTTTTTCTAGCAAAATCTTATTAGCTATTGCAAAACATCTGCAAGGGCTTTACGTTTCACGAAGTCTTACCTTTCTTTTTCCATAGGGGCACAGTTGCTCTGTAATGCTGTTATTGTTAGGGATAATGTTTGTGGTCAGTTGCTATTGACAGTGACAGTCGAAGTTCAGGCGGCCAAATTTAGACATGAAATTAATAATGGCATATGTACCAGAGAGCTGACGCATGCATTGTTTCTTCATGACTTACCAGGAAAAATTCTTACTGAGGTCCAAGAAAGTTTGGCATGAGTTAAGTCATAAATATGGAGCAAAGGATCTGCCTTGAGAAAAAGAGGTAAGTATCAGCATAATTTGGATAAAATCAGTCAAAATATCTGGACTAGGAATGCATCTGAACCCTCCTGCTGTGGCAAGTCAGGGCAGTGCGTGACTGAGGACATGCTCAGCTGCATAAAATATACAGTGTTTGATAAAGTCTGCATATATTGTACTGCAGAAATTGTTAAAGAGGATTGTAAATTTGCTAAGAGCATGAGCCACCTTGCTTTTCATGTGCAGAGTGCAATATATGCCTCTAGCACTGCATATATAATATAAACAACACCAGGGCTGCAAGAGTATGGTATCCGTGACCATTAAGTGCTTGGCTGATCCGCACAGTCATGCCTCTGTCTCAGCAGGCAGGCTTGCTAAATCCATCCGCTCATCATAAATAATTGAACTTCTTTCCTGATTGCTTTCCTTTCCCTTCAAAACGTCCTCTGTGTGTCCAGACACACAGGGCTGCTGAAATTAGGGAGAAAAAAAAAAAGAAGAGTACGGACTGCTTTTGCATCACCTTACAGCTTTGGACTTCAGCCAGCTGTAGACATCAGGAGCTTCCTTCAGCGTCTGAAGTTACTCCTTCAGCTAAGGCCAAAACTCCCTCAGGCTTCCAATAACAGTGATTCCAATGTGAGCCTGCCATCACATGTAATTTTATTCTGGAGTTGGGATTCTTGGATGTACTCAGACCACAACTGGTCAGGCTTCCAAAACATAAATAAGATGGGAGGTAAATGATGTAAGAAAACCAAAAGGACCTCCAACCTGGATACTGCACAACTTTTATTGCAATGCAATACTCCTGAAATATTATAGCGGGAACTGTTTAGCCCTCCAATAAGTGTTCCAGCATTCAAAGGGAAAAAAGCTGCAGCTCTTGGCTTTCCCCCTCTGTATTTTTGTTTGAAGTCTGTATCTTACTGTTGTCCATTAAAAATTCACATCACTTGCAATCGCGATCTCAGAAATGTCATTAGTCACTCTGTAAGAACTGGTCAGGTACATCTTGCATGTATGCCAGGAAGCACACGCATCCATCTGAGCACCTTCCCAGTGAAGACCTGGCATGAGCTTTCCCTTCCAAGTCTTAGTCTTTCTCTCCAGATACCAAACTGGGTGACCTACCTATGCGAAAGAAATGAATGAGTTGCCTTTGCCTACAGAGTTGAGCAAGTCCCAACCAAGCATACCGCTGCAGCAACTGCAGCTGAACGGAGAGGGGCTGCGGCTGTAATATGTTATAGGCAGAATTATTTGGGGCAGTAAGGCTATACATCGGTGCTGACAGCATTTGGAGCATTAAGTGTTCCAGAGACAGGACTGTGGCACCGATAAGAGGTTCACACTCCAAAAGCCTGTCAGTCCTGGTAGGTCAAGAGAAACAAGCATTTTGGAGTATGCATCCAGGGACTGCCTTAGCATGGCCAGTCTTCCAGCTTTGGATTCTTTTCTTGGTTCTGAGACCTTTTATGATGGTGAAAAAGTTGACCGTGCAATTCAAGGCAACCAGCATGAGCCTGGGATTCTCCTCTGTGTCTGAAAAGAGTTGTATTCTAAGGAACGGCAACAAGAAAAAAAGAAAATCCAAAGGATTTTGTCTGCGAAGATAGCAGAAGCACCATGTCAAAAGAGTAAAGGAAAACACCCATATGAATCAAGGATTCATGTGATTCCCTCATTTCTGACTTCTTTACAGCATTTAATGGTGTAAACAGAGTATGCCTGGCCATGCCTCCAATTGTTCATAAAATGGTTTACATGTCTTTAAAATAAACTCTGGCATACAAATACTTACTAAGCCACAATACTGACTCAGTTGCATACCTATGTCCCTCAGCTGGGCTGAAGTTCTTCCTCAGACCTTTTCTTGGGGCCTTTGTCAGCATTAAGCTGCCTGTGCTTGGAGGCAGCTCTGCCGTGGTGCAGCCAAAAAGCTTTGGATCAGGCTGCTGGGTGAGAAAGAGCTGTAAGAAGCGAGAGCTTCTGACTTCTGCTCAGGAGCTGCGCTTACACTGAAGCACTCTCCCATAGTCCTTGCCCGCGTTGTGTTACAGATAGCCCCATGGCGCTGGTCCAGACCCTGACCCACTTGGTCTGATCTCGGATCCTTCCTGTCACCACAGGCTTGTCCGACGATGACTGCACCGGTGGCTGGCTGGCCCTGGTTATTGCCACCGAACCTGGCGCTGACCCTGGCTCGCTGGCTTGACCTCAGAGCTCCTTATCACTACGGTCGCTTGCATTGTCATTGCCAACCAGTACTCTTAGCTGAAACTCATAACCACCATCAGACCTGCTTTGCTCTTCTTGTTTGGGTGCTGCAGGGTTGCTCCTGCTTGGTAGTGAAGCCACTGCCATGCCACCTTGCTGTCACTCTCCGCTCCCAGCTTGCCTTGCAGCTTCCTAAAACGCATTTCTGCAAAGGATGTCACCTCTCACCTACCGCTGGCGTCGTTAGTGCCAGGGGAACAGTGACACTCCCGGTATCAGTAGCTCCAGCACAAGCCAGACAATAGGTATACAGATCGCCGACACCACCTGACTCTCCTTTTAGCCAAAGATTTCTACTTTCTAGCAGTCCTGAGCCAGCCTACTGGCGCCATGTGTTCCTGCCAATAGGCTAAATCAGGATAGCGGGCAAGAAGTCAGCAATCGAGACAAAGAGCCTGTTCTGTCACAGACAGACGGCAGAACCAAGCAGTGATATGCAACACCTCTTGTGCGATCTCAGCGAACTGATGGCCAGATAACCAGGGAACCTCACTAACCTGGAGACAGCGCACTGCAGAAGCCCAAGTAAAATTCAAAGTGGTCACATAGCCAAAGTAGTCACGGGTTCTCTGTTTTTGTCACCTTTTGTAATTCATTTCGGTTGTCCGAGTCTGGCAAGACTTCTGTGTACCTTAGCAGTTGCTTTTCCCACCTCAGCTGCAACGTTCTCTCCTCTGCCCCTCCAGGGCTTTACCTCCATTTGCCCTGGTGAGACCACCTTCAAACTACCTTCATTCTTCCAATTCCACCATGAGGTACTACTGCTGTCGCGCCTGCCTGCTACAGGACACTTGGGCTACCATGTGCACACGTATAGCTCTGCACATCGTCACACCTGCACGGAGTTCTGCGTTAGAGCTAATCCTTGCCGGCAGCCTCAGGCAGCACTGCTCCGAGACGGGGCTATCAGCACGAAGGCGCCCATTTCAGTTAAAGTCTAGGCCAGTCCACACCTCCGAGATTAATTTAAATATTAAGAGGGCCAACACACAGGAAGTTGTTAGGACATGGCTGACCTCACTACAACGGTATTGCCATCTTCCATCTAAAATACTCCCACCGCACAAGCTTGCGTGGCTGCTATTTGGTGTCGTAGCTTATCCAGCACTGCTGCCTTGTTCTAATATTGACTCTTGGGTACCCAAGGGCACAGTTATGCCTTCTGTATTTAATTACAACTCCTCCACCTACCTACCTGGAAGGCTGTCCACTGCTCCAACATTCCTTCCTGAAGGAGAAAAACTGGTGCCTCTGAGACGCTCTTGTGTTGTCCCGCACACATTCAATACGCACCGACTTTTGTCTCTATTCTGCTCTTCTTAAATAGGATGCTGAAAGAACTGGCTAGAACTTTTCAGAAATTGGACTCTCCCATGCCCAAGGAATTGTTCACCAGGAGGCTCACGCTGCACAGCACTGCAAAACATCGGGCTCTAGCAGTGCCCACAGGTATCACAACTGACAGCTACCACTTTCTAGAAACAGACACTACATTTGCTAGAAATAGACACTACTAGCATTTCCTTACTCAGCACGCACAAATGGGCTGCTAAACTCCATTTCCTTTATTTTTCATGTAGCATTTATGTAGAATTGTTATGAAAGTTTACCTTTCTGGAAGTCAAGCATAAACATATTTTGTATGCAAAGGAATTCAAATCACTGTTATGTAACTTCTCAGCATGTTCTGCAAAATTGTCTTCCCTCCCTCAAATACTGCAGCACTGCTACGGCCCATCAGTGAGATTTCACAAACACATTTCAGAAATATTACAATCCAATCTCTTTTCGGTGCATAGGAACGCTATCCTATTTTTCTTTATTTGAAGGTCAGCAGAAAACAGAAAAAAAGCCCCAATTTAGGATTAAAAATAGAACCATATAGACTTACAGTACAAGTCCCTAACTTGGAAGATGTGACCAAAACGTGGCAACAAAAACCCCGCATTTTTGTGCGTGGAAGAAAACCTGACGTGAAGAAGTAAGCCGTCTACCCCGTACCTACCCCGTTTCTAAACGGCAGGCACAGACAGCCGAACCCTTCCGGCGTTTCCCTCGATCCGGACGCAGGAACCGGCGCCCGCGCCGCCCCGGCAGGCCGGCAATCCTTCACATGACAAAGCCCAGCGGACATTTCCCCCTGCCCGCCACGAACACGGCGTACGGCCCCACCACCGCACGCCGCGACCCCCGCGGCCCGCCCCCGCTTCCACCCGCGGCGGCCGCTGCATAGACGGGGCGCTCCGCCGCCGCCCCGCCGTGTTTTTAGGCGCCCTGAGGAGGCCCCGCCGGCGGGGGCGGGGCGGGAGCGGGTCGGGTCAGGCCAGGCCGCCCCCCGCGCCTTCCCCCCCCCCCGGCCCCCGCCTGTGGGCTGGCGGCCAAGCCCGCCGCTCCCAGCGTGCACCGCGGCGTGGCGCGCGAAGCACCGATGACGTCCCCGCGCCGCCGCTGGGAGGCAGCGCGGCCGCGTCGTCACCCGGGCTCGCTGCCGCAACGCCCGGCCATTGGTCGCGGCAGCGGCGCGTCGCGAGGCCCCGCCCCCGCAGGCCGGCGGGGTATAAAAGCGGCGCCGGCGCCCCCTCCGCGCCTTTAGCCCCGGGTGTCTGAGAGGAGAAAGATGCATCGACTCCGCTCGCGGGCCTCCACGGGGATTTCTGCCTTCGCCGCCGGTTCGTCCTCCGCCTGCGTTCGCCAATCACCTCCGCTGCCCCGGCCCGGGAAGTCGGCCTCGCAGAGGCGTTGGAGTAAAAAGCGATCCTGCTCTTCCATCGGCTGATTGTCGCTGATTCCCGGGCGGGGGGGAGCCGAGAGACCGAGACCCGGAGAGGGGCCGCGGGAGCCGAGCCCAGCGCCGCCGCGACCATGCCCAAGCCTAAGAAGCGGGGGAGCAACCACCAGCGCGGAAACGGTGGGCGCGGCGGGGGGGGGGCGGCGGCTCGGAGCGGGCGGGACGGACCCGGAGCTGGAGCCGGGCACGGGCCGGGCGGCGCCGCCGGGCTGTCAGGAGCCGGCCCCGAAACCGCCACCTCACGCCGTTTGCGCGCATGCGCCCGGCGGCGCGGGCGGCGGCCGTGCCTGGCGCCGCCGGCGGCGAGCGGCGCCCCGAGGGCAGTGGCTGGCCCCGGCCCCGCCAGGGCCTCCTGGCCGCCGCGGTGGCGGGTGCCGCTCGGCTGGCCCGAGGGCAGCGCGGGGAGCTGGGCTGCGGCTGGGGAGGCCGGGCCCGCGAGCTGCCGCGGGCCGGGGCAGCCTCCGAGGCGCCGGGGCGCGTCCCCGGCACGCACAGCCCCCGGCGGCCGCGCCGCCGCCAGCGTGGGCCCTGGCGGGGCGGGGGCGGCTGCTGCTGCTGTCACTCCGGGGCCTGTGGCTGTATGTCAGCGCATCGTGCTCCGAAGGGCTGCAGTATCTTCGGAAGAACCTTCTTAGCCTGAGAGAGGATATTAGAAAATAAAGAGTCTGTATCCAAATCCGGAACGTGGTGGCGGAGGTGCTGGTGCCCGGTGGAATGCAGATTCTGTGGGGTGGTGAGAAATTTCCCTTCAGGCTACCGTAGCTGCGAGCAAGCTGTCTCTCTAGTATCAAATGTTCAGGAAGTGACCGATTCACTCGGTCCTTCTGCAGCTGCTTTTATTTTACTTTGTGAAGGGCTGGCAGCCATTCTTGCCACTTCGCCCATTGAACTTCCCTGCTTGACATTCCTGGAAGCAAGACGGTGGCTGTGCCAGAGCTCTGAGCCTCCAAGTTTCTTGGTCTGTGTATTGGCTAATGTTTGTCCTTTGTAACTATAGGAAACATCAAGGGTTCTGGTCAGTGACAGAAGTAGGTGGTTTGTGGCGAAGAGCTGCAAAACTTCAGAAGTGTGAATTTAACTTTATTGGAAAGCGCTTGGATGGTAATTAACTCGGGGTTGATTTGGCCTAGATAAAAATTATTTTTGTGGGTCTTGGCAAGCACTGTGCACTACCTTCTTAAATAATTTTGAACCATTTGTACTACAGAAAAATAGGTGGAAGAGCAGAACTGAGTTCTGTAAATGAAATTTGTGAGCTCTTGGAGAAAGAACAGTAAAACTTTTCGTTAATCAACTTCAGTAGGTGCAAGTTAAGGGCTAGGGTAGGGCAGCGGTAGAAGTTACAGTATGATCAGGTCAAACTCCTCCAACTTTTAATGCTCTAACAGTAAGATACAGGTATGAAAAGTTGTAGAGATGAGCACTGGTGAAAATAATACTGCTTTCTTAAAAATGACTGAAGCTACTGAACCGAGGCCTTCTCAGTCCTGAGAAGGAAAGCTTTTTTCCCCCATTTAAGTATTTGATGTTCTGGCACTTATTTGTAACTCAGTATTAAAATAGGGTTGGACATTGCTGATGCTGCACATACTACACTTAATCCCGTAAATCCTGCATTGAACTGGGCAATGTATGTTTGCCTAAATGTATAACTTATCCTGGCTTGAAGTCACTCAGAATTGAAAAATAAAGATTTTTTTTTTTTAATTTTTTTTTAGGTAGCTAGTCCTAACAGTTAAATTAGTATAAAGCTATTTTTAAAGCACAGTCACAGGAAATTGCATTAACTTGAAGTTGATTGTAGAAAGATCCTAAATCTAGAGTTCAGAATTCTACCAATACTTTGAAAACTAGGTAGGCTCTTCCCCACCATTCACAAGCGATCTTCCAGAACAGAGCCAACTAAGTCTTCAGAACGTGTGGGAGTGAAGGACCAAGCAGAGGAAAGAAACGTGCTAATCGGGGAGACTGAATCTTTTGGGAGGGTTAAATTCTACTTTTGGTGTTCAGATCTTCCTTTTGCATATGAAAAATGACCAAAACTATTGCATTTTTCTTTCCTTAAGGTGGTCAGCCCAGAAATGTGCAGCCTTTTAGTGATGAAGATGCTTCAATTGAAACTATGAGCCACTGCAGTGGCTTCAGTGATCCTGCTAGCTTCACTGAGGATGGTATGTTCTTTCATTTGTATTCTATATCTATTTTAAAAACAGAAAACATGAGTTGACTTAAGGGTTTAAGTACTAGACTGTAAGTAGCAAAGCAATGACGTTCTGTTAAACACTATGATTGTTAATCTAGTGGCTATTGTTTTGTTTGGTAAGAGGTTTCACGAGCCTCTCATTAAACTATTAGACATCTTTCTATTAGAATTATACAAGGCTAACTTTTGGAGGAGATAAGAATTTTAAGGTGCATTGTAAGACATTGATTTTCATAACACATAATTGAGGTGGTAAGAACTGCAGAAGAGCTTGGGATGGAAAGGGTCACATTTGCCTCTTTTGAACTAGATTTATGCTTTGTCTCCACTACCATTTGTGCAACCTGGTCTGCTCTAAGGTCATTTTGTTGGGAGGAGGGGACCTGAAAGCCTGCTGCAGGATTGGGGATAAGGCAGGGAGCCTTCCCTGTGAACACTTGCTACTCTTAACAGAGGTGCTGTTGCAGAGGCATCTGAAGTGATGCCAGACAGGACAGGCTGCTCAGACAGTACTCACTGCATCAACAGGGAACGCCCCGCTGTACTCCAGGGGTAGATGTAGTGGACTGGATGAAAATGTCTTGACAGGATTGGCTGGCGGGCGTCAGTTGTAGCAAATTTATGTAAGACCTGATTAGCTCCCTCATTCATTCTTGGCACATGTAAGAAGCAGGTATAGAAACAGCGGAGATGTATCAATAGATCCATTTTCGTAGAAGTCTTTTAAGGGGCAGTTTGATGTAGTAGGCTTAACACCATTTTGTTGCTGTAGTACTGAACAATTCTGTAGCTATTGTCCATGATAAATTGCTTTCTTATTAGTATTAAAAACATTAACTGTTGGATACTACTGTGTCTGCTAATAAAATGTGTCAGTAGGACTAAATTATTTCCTCTGGACTAGGGCCTGAAGTTGATGAAGAAGCCACTCAAGAAGACTTAGAATACAAATTGAAGGGATTTATTGATCTTACGTTGGATAAGAGGTAAAGTATGCTTGAAGAATCTCATTCATATGTTGTTTTCTGGCTTCCTCTGATATAATAAGGGAAACATGCATCAAACTTTTTTATATGCTTACTGAAATGACAATTATTTCATGCTGGGGAGGACTTGGTTTTCTTCGGGATCTGAAAAGACCAAGCTTTTGAATAAGTGAGAGTCAGACTTTCCTTTCCCAATAGCTCGAAGTAGAGTGACTTTATTTCTAGTTCGGTGTTCTGTTGTGGCCTTTAATCTCCACCCTACGTTCCTCTGTCCTTAAGGAAGGAGGCAATTCATAGCATTTCACACTTCATGGTTTTGCTGTGGGTTACTCTTCTGTTGGACGCAGACAAATATGAACTACCATAAAAATAAAGGCTGAGCTTTAATTGATGTATGCTGATTTCAGGAGGTCTTCCTTTTCTCTTCTAACAGTGCAAAGACAAGACAAGCAGCTCTTGAAAGTCTGAAAAGTGCTTTTTCTTCTAAAATACTATATGAATTTGTCATGGAAAGGAGAATGACACTAACTGATAGCATTGAACGCTGCATAAAGAAAGGTAATTAACATACTTGCTACTAGAAAGCAATAATCCCCATGAAATTGCTTATTGTCTAAAAGGGATTATGACTTCTCTAGTACTTTACAGAGTGCTTAATTCAGTTATGTTAACAACATTCTGGTTTTGAATTTAGATGTTATGTTTTAACTGACCTAGCAAATTAACTTCTGTCTGTTGGTTTCTGAATTTCCACTTGCAAGTTTTCAGACTAATTATCTTTAAAGGAAGGAAGCAATGCACATGGTGGTTACTCATGATAGCATGTTAATCTCTAGGTAAGAGCGACGAACAGTGTGCAGCTGCCGGACTGGCATGTCTTCTGTGTGTGCAGATGGGGTCAGGAATTGAAAGTGAAGAGATTTTTAAGACCCTTGGTCCGGTTCTGAAGAAGGTTGTCTGTGATGGAACAGCCAGTATCCAAGCCAGACAGGCTGTAAGTTTAAAATATTTATTTGCCAGAAAGGGACAGAGGGCAGTTTTTGACCAGCTCACTATTGAGTAATCCAGAACTAAAGGTTACTAGTGTAAACTCATCTAATGTTGACCTATGTTCTGAATGATGCACAGCAGTTTTCACTGGCTTAAAAAGCTCCACCTAAAGGTTGAATGTCATTCTCTTCTTCAACCTAGGAACTTCCTTAAAGAGCTCTTACATCTAGTACTTAGTCAAGTGTCTTAACTCATTATGTTGCAGTCTCCTTACTGCAGTTCTGAGGGCTGGTGTTGAAATCCTATAGAAAAAAAATGAAAGGTTTCCCACTGATTGATGTATCCTTCCTGTATTTTTATAATTTTAACTTCTTTAACAGCAGAGGAATGTTACTTACACAAATATATTTATCTATGATAAAAGTTACATATAGCAGATCTAGAACTACATACTTGATACAGACATACTACCAAAAGTATTTTAAGTTTTTCACCCAGTCAACTCATCTGTACATCAGCAGTATTAACTGAAGACAGTCCAAAGCTCTTGTCAAGAGTGGTGGGGTTTTTTTTAAGCTTCTGTTTTGATTAATATTCTCCAATTTGCCTTTATCATTACGTAGCTGGCTACTTCTCTTATTTTACTCAAGCTGGAAGAGGAGGTTCAACAGCAGCTGTTTCTACAAACAAACAAAAGCTATTAAATGTTAAAGCTTGTCCTGTTTAAGTGTAGTTTTGAGTCCCATGTAGTTAGTGCCAACATCACTTTCAAATATTTTTTTTCTTACTCTTTGCAAGAGGACACTGAGCAAAATATAGGGGATAGGGAAGAGATGTGTAGGATGTCACAATGGAAGTTGGAAAGTGCCAAGAAAGGATCTTGAAGTCCAGTGTTTTCAGGCCATTTAATTGTAATAGTGAGCAGAGAGGGGGAAATATTTCCCATAGCTGTGAATAAATATCATATGTCCATTACTGTTTATCAGCTTAATTTCTGCTGGTGAGCCCTAGTGGGTTTTAAAATAATTGGGTGAAAGGAGTGTTACATGTAGCTTTTTGGAGGGGCTTTGTAAGCTATATTAAATAATACAGCATGAAAAGTGAAGGCTTGTGAGTAGGTATGTTGTAGAGTCATCCTGAGAGTAAATGGAAACTGAGAGCTGTTACAAAGTAGCTGAATTAAAGTGTTGAAGACTTCTACTCTACTAAAGTCTTAATCTCAACTTTCCATTACTCTGGGTGTTGAACTTCGGAAGTCAGAGTTCGAAGGTTTTGTCAACAGTAACATTAACGTCAATACTAACACTTCTTTCTTTTGTGTCTAGTGTGCAACCTGCTTAGGGATTTGCTGTTTCATTGTCACTGATGACATTACGGTGAGTATAAATAATACTTTTTTTAGTAAATTAACAATATGAAAATGTGGGAATCTTAAGCCACTTCCATGATCTTTTTTCCCCCTTGGGCAGGAACTGTACTCTACTATGGAATGCCTGGAAAACATCTTCACAAAGGCCTATCAGCGAGATAGAGACACTAATGGTGTATCGAGTACCCACAATACCGTGCTTCACATCAGCGCTCTATTAGCATGGACATTGTTGTTGACCATCTGTCCAATGAATGAAGTGAAGAAGAAAATTGAAATGTGAGTATCTTTCTTGGAAAACAAAATCCGTAATGGCTCGTTTTGTATGCAAAGAAGCAGTGTCAACAAAATTCACATCATAATGAAATGTGACTTACTCCTTAGGCACTTGCATAAACTTCCAAGTCTGCTGTCTTGTGATGATCTCAACATGAGGATAGCTGCTGGAGAAACACTAGCCCTTCTGTTTGAACTGGCACGCGAAACGGATGCTGTAAGTAGATGTCAGCAGCTAAATTGTCTTGCATTGGGATGATGACAAGACAAATTATTTAACCTGTGTTGCGTAGCACCCCAGATCTCAACAAGTGGCGGATAATCACTGGGTTATGTTCTTTGTAGTGAGTCTGCCCCAGTCTAAATGGGTAGAGCAATGATTCACCGCAATTTAGCTATCATTTTTACACTGATTTCCATATTGCAAAACAGGACCAATATAACAAAACACATCAAGCAGTACTGAAGAGCAACTAGAAATGTAGTGTGCAAGCTTTAAAATCTAAATCCAACGTGACCTTTAAAAAAACAAAGCAGACAAAAAAAAACGCACCCTAGAGAGATTCCAGGATAAACCAGTATTGTTAATTTAGTGAGAACACTCATTAGATACTTATACAGACAAGCTCCAGTGATTCACAGCTTGCACAGTCCTGCTCTCACAGCTATCCTTCAGCAGAACCATGTAGACTTTTAGTATTGGCTTTTCAGTATCCTTTTTTAGGTACCTTGAGAAGAATAACTAGTGTTGCATGATGGTGTCACAGCATTTGTGACTATTTTAGTCAGTTGGGGGGACTAGCCAGTCAATTTAAGGGGGGAGATTTTTGAAAGGATTTACGGAAATTTTGTATAGATACCGGTACTCCTACATTTGGTGAGATTTCTCAGGGCTGGCTTTTGAGTTGCAATAGGTGTGCAAGCTTCCCTGTATTACCTCATACACAGCTGAACTTGCCTTTACATTCTTCAATACGCCATATTAATTTCTGAACTATTTTCTTGACAGCACTGAAAGAAACAGTCTCCACTTACCCATGGCACGGTTGGGGAGGGCTGCCTGAATGGCTCCTAGCTCAATCAAGGCTGCTGTGCTTTGCCAGAACACCATCCAAAGTGAAAAGATAACTCCAGCTGAGTCAGGGTACATCGCACACTTAATGCTGCATAATCTGAAACAATATGCTGAAGCTTCTGTATAATTGCAAACAGTAGGGATTTGAGTCTCTTGGCTATGGGAGCCAACTTTGAAAGGAGGAAAAAAAAAGAGACCAGAACTTGATCCTTTATTTGATCAAATTGGCTGCAAGTAACTAAAATCTTAAAATGCATTAACGAATGAGACTATATTCACTAAAAACTTCTGTTCCATTGAGGAAATGCCCCTTTAATCATTACAAATGGTTCCCTTTAGATCCTTAATAATCAGCACAGATTAAAAATGCTTACTGTGTTTTGTCTTCGACCAGTTTCTTTCAAAAAGCATGCAGTAAACTCAGCCTAGTTGGCTGACATGACAAAACATTCAGATTAAAAAAAACCACAAAAACTTGGTTTTACATAAGTTTACATACATTGTTACTAATCCAGGTAAACTACTGCTGAATTAGTAAACAGAGGGGAGAAAATATTTCCTGCTAAACAATTATGCATTAAAGTTTACTTGGAGTGTTTTGTTAAAGCATTTTTTAAATTGCTTTCTAATTTTCCACCCCATACAAGACCCATGACTAAATATTCTGTACTGTCAGTCTAATGGTGTCTCACGATCCACCTCCAGCAGCATGAATTCTGTGCTAATAACCTAAAGGTGTCCTCAGCTTGTTGACAGTGGCAGCCAGGTCCAGCAAATCAGTTAGTCAGTTTGAGTCCCTTGGAATTGCAGAGCAGAACAGATTGACAGGTATATACACACACTGAAGGAGCTGTACTGTTTCATGTGGCTCTGACTACCAGAATAGAGTTTGATACTGTCCTGCTTGGGTAGACTGGATGCTGTGACTTTGTGCTTAATGGCTTAAACACTGCAAATGGGACTACAGGAAAGTTAATGCCATCTCTGTCTCGTTAACATTAAATAACAAAGTAAGAGGTTGTAGAGGTCCACATGCCCAGAATTTGGAGAGATCCATTTTCCTATTTGCAGGGAAGAATGTTAAGGCCAGAAACAAAAAAAAAGCTACTTTTTTTTTTTTTTTGACTAGGATTTCTTTTATGAAGATATGGAACTTCTAACAGAGAAACTAAGAGCTCTGGCCACTGATGGAAACAAGCACCGAGCCAAAGTAGATAAAAGAAAGCAGCGATCTGTCTTCAGAGATGTTCTACGAGCTGTTGAGGTGATTCTTTTTGTCTTACTTTGAATGTCTGGATTGTAACTATATAGTGTGCAATTTGATAAAAATGGTTTTATTATTAAATGGAATTACTGCTTCAGTGAAAGCAACAGGAAAAAAATAAATGAGATTTCAAATTCGGATCACTTATGTGAAATATAACTGCTTTTTTAGGAATGTAGAACAAAGAAAGTAAAACTTAGTAAAACTTAGTTTATTTTGCTCCAAAATTGATTTCCATATTGAAGAGTATATTTTTTTCTTTAAAGAAGGCAAACATTGCACTGTAAATAATAAATTATTTTTATTTTATACCATAAGCAGATTTTTTTCACAGAAAACTTTGTAGGACATCCAAATTAGTGTCCTGAATTCTGTGAAAAGGTTTATTGTAAAAATCTGATTGATCTGCTGTGCAAAATAAACAAAAAGCAACTTAGCAGTAAGATACAGTTCCAAATGGCACCTCTGTCAGGGGCCAAAGCAGTGTTTGTGTAGGAAGGGAGTTGTCCTAATTGTGGTGCTGTAATCTTCTGGTTTTACATATCCAGATTAAGGATATGCAAAGCAGGACTCTAAAAGTATGTGGTTTCCGACATAACTTCTGAGTAAAGACTCTGAGACAAATGTCAAACTTCGGTCACTTTCATGGATTATTTGTTACCTTACAGCTCTCAAACTAGACTTATTACTTGTCAGATAATTACTTTTTACATTGCTGTATGGGTAAAACCAACTAAATACTAGTTGACATTCAGAACAGTTAAACATCTTGGAAGCTAAGGAGAAGGCTTTGAAGTGATTTGAAGTCGCCTTTGAGATTCTGTCTGTAGAAGAATCTGAGTCACTTACTAGCACTTGTTACATTCCATCATCACAAATGTAACTCACCACTCTTGAAAGGTGGGGACTAAATGAGGCTTGCAAACTGACTTAAAGGTGACTCCTGCGCTCAGAACTGGTTTTTCTGGAGATAAGTCCAATTCTTAACTTTCATCTTTAAAATCACTTTAAGTGTTCCTTTTTTTAAATGCTTTCTGACTTGGAGAATGTCAGTCTCAAGTCTTACAGGGGATTTAACTTTAGGTGTTCATCAGTTTATGAACAAATACAATCTTTGGTATATGGATGTTGTTATTGGAACGTTTTGCATTTATTAATGAAAATAAAGTTCATTGATATATATAATATTAAACTAAAAAATCTTTTGTATTAGGAATTGTATATATGTTTTTTCCTTTAATTTTTGGATAGGAGCGTGACTTTCCTACAGAGATGGTGAAGTTTGGACCTGAGCGCATGTATATTGACTGCTGGGTTAAAAAACAAACTTATGATACCTTCAAGGAGATTCTGGGCTCAGGGATGCAGTATCATTTGCAGGTGAGTTGCTGTTTGATACGTGCTCAGGCTGTTGTTCCCTGTCTGGCTTCTTGGTAGTAATTCAGTCTGAATTACAAAATTGGGAGTAGAACTTGGTGAAATGATGGGCTTTGCATTAGAAGTGTTGAGAGACAGCACTCGCAAAATGAACTACAGTGAGCTAGAGCCAGCTGGGTGAGCTGCTTCTGAGTTGTAGCCTAGGTGTGCTGGGTTAGCAATTAGACTTCTCCAAGAAGTAAGAGATTCAAGCTGAGTATTGTCTTAGCTTCAGGGTTTTTCGGGAATCCTTAAGCTCTCTTTCAGCAGAGTGGTGTAGTCATCTGGCCACTGTAAAGCTGTGTGCACCCACCTTCCCTGTTCAAGCTTGTAAAAAGGAATGCAAAGTTTTAGTCAAAAATAACTAATGCAACTTGCAGCTCGATGATGACAGCTTTCCAGAAAGGAAGGGATAAGTCCTTATCTCTACAAGTCACCTGTTTAGATATGTAGCAGAAGGACGCTTAGGAGTATACGGTCCCAAATTGCTATGATAATCGTGGGGTTAAAATCTTCAGTCCAGTGTCAGTTGCATTTCTATGTGACTGAGGGAGCTCAGGCACTTAGCAGCTTTTTCAAATTTTTCAGATACTACTTTAGCAGCCAGGTATTCTAAAATTGGTGTGTTGTGAAACCATATGGGTCTGTGTCCAGCTGCCTTCATCTGGTGTAGAGGATGTAACAGAACAGTGTCTACCATGCTGGGACAAAAATCAGCGGGGGAGGGGGAAGCTGTCTCCCTCTTTTCAAGAGGGCAGTTTTGGTTCTTAGCCTTGTTCCTGTCAAGGGAAGAAGTTTTCCCTGGCTTGTTTGCAAAAGATACTAAGATTTTTGTCAAGTTGCTGCTATTTTACTGGAATACATGATATTTAACAGTAGTCATCTTTGGAGACTTGATAATCAGGAGAAACTGATTGCTTGATGTGTTTCTCTTTTAGTCAAATGACTTTCTTCGGAATGTGTTTGAGCTTGGTCCACCAGTAATGCTAGATGCTGCAACTCTTAAAACAATGAAGATATCCCGTTTTGAAAGGGTAGGTTATTGCGCCTTAACGTGTTTTCTTTGCTTCGTAAACTAATACACTTCTCCTGAATTAAATGGTAATCCAAGCATGTGCTTCAGAAGCTGTCATCTTTAAACTCCTCACTTTAGTTCTAACAGTGCCTTGCATTGCCCTGAACGAAACCAAACCTTGCTTGTATGCGTCTTTGAGCTCTTGTTTTAGATTTTCCACTGGGCATGTGTCTGCTACTGCTTTTTTTCAGACCTGAGGGGGTCTGAAGGTTGGACTTGGTTGCTGAGTGGTACCAGATTCATGCTCCATACATGCGAAACCTGGGCTCTTGGGAGCACCATAGGCTTTTGGGTAGGGACCTACAGGAAACCACAGAAACTGAGTCTTCAAAAAAACAGTTTCCTGAACTCTCCAGTGTGAAACGGACACTAGGAGGATGACTTTGTTGGTTGTGAATGTACTCACCACATGTACAATGTGTGGAATGGTGCTACCAAGTTTAATCCGGGGGGGCAAACATAATCTACACTGTGTCTGTTTGATATTAAAGACTGACCGGCTTCCAGAATTGCTCCTAGCTCCATTTCTTTTAAATGTGTATGTATTAAAATGAATCAGCCTTTGGTGCAAAGATATTACACTATAAATTTCAGAAGGCCTACCAATTTACTTTGAAGATGAATAAAAAGATATTTTCAGCTGTTGCTTAACTTAAAAAAAAACTCTAAAAGACATAAGCCTTTTGAACATCTGTGATTAATTTTTCCTTTTATTTTGTAGCACTTGTACAACTCTGCAGCATTCAAGGCTCGGACAAAGGCTAGAAGTAAATGTCGTGATAAAAGAGCAGACGTCGGGGAATTTTTCTAGATCTCCTTTTCCATGAAGTTCAATTTTCATAATTAAAATAGATTTGTAACTTTTAACTTTTTAATTTCTGTAGTCACGGTTTGCACTTGTGCCCAGGGATGTTGTATAAAGTCTGTAAATACAATGCATATTGTTGCTTAGTCGCATACGCACTGTATATAGATTGACATAAGGTTGGGTGCAGGGATACATGATAATGCTTGCAGTAGATGCAACTTGCTCCAAAGGTTGAATATATTGTAACTGAACTGTGAAATGAGGCGCATAACCGTAGTCAAATGCCGTGTGTCAGATTGGGTTCCTTACTTTATATAAAGGTAAATTAAATTAATTCATTGACCAGGTATTTTGGTAAAAGTGTGCTAATATGAAAGGATGAACTTGTTCATGTGAAGTTATTTTAGTAACTTTTTTAAACTCTTCAGTGGCAGGCGGACAAAGAAATTTCTACATATTATGATTTTATCCTGAAGGGGAGTATGAAGTTCAATTGCCTTCACTTCCAGTGAAATGGGGAATGACAGATACTTGCCTCAATGTAAAATAAAACCAAGATACCATGTTTGATTTTTGGAATAAAAATGTTTCTCGCTGCTTGCTTTCTGTGTAAAAGTGATTACTACATGAATGGGAAGCTGGAACACTAGCAAAACCTACAGGTAGAAACAGATGGGATGGTTGGTTTGCCTGTTCAGATGTGTGGTTGAGTTAGTCTCAAGCTTTAGTAGGTGCTGTCTATTTACATACCATCTGCACAACAACCTGCTGTTCATTTGCCATCACTTCTGTAATGGTCAAATGTTTTGCAATACCAGAACTAGAAAAACACCTTGTCCCTTATCTTATGGGAGCCGTTCCAGCTGCCCTGTTTTTATCACATTGAAAACTCTGTCTTCAGTTTCTGGCTCTAGAAGACCAAAATGTGCCAGTAGCTGCCAACTGTCTGTCTTGGGGATGGTGGGGCGTTTATGTAATAAAGACACCAAAACCTGGATAGCTGGAGCTTTGCACCAGAAGATCTATAAATAAAACATTCTTAAAAGTGTATGTCAAGTTATCAGTGGAGGAGGTGAACCTTGCACCCCAAAACAACCCCACCCTCAAACCTCTTGCTTGCTCTGATAAGGGAAAGTTTGGGTTGTTGGATTTTTTTTTTTTTTTCTAGTTTCAGATTACAGCAGAACCTATTCCACAAAATCCATACAGGCTAATTAGTTGTACCTTCTAACGTATTTTGGGTGTGGTTTTTTTTCCAAATCATGTATCATGTAAGGCATTGTTTGGCTTACGAAACTACAACAAGGCCTTCAACTGCACTCTCTGCTATTATTGATGCATGTTGTTGGTCTCTGTCACACAAGCGGAGAAGAAACTTCTGATCCTCGAACAAGAGGCAGCTGTCTGCCTGTATTTGCCCAGCCCAAAATGTTGCCCCCTTGGGCCTAAGCGGCTCCCACAAGCCTGCTGCACTCTTCTGTGGCTTCTGGGTAGTTGCTGTCAGCACACACTGCGAATGTGAAGTAGTGCTTTCGACGGCTTTCTGCCCTGCCAGGATTTTGCAAAATGGCTTTATACAGCACCTCCTGGCAGGGGGCCAAGTGCGCGGTTGCCTTTTCCCCCATCGCACCGTAGCTGCTAACCACAGAGACCGGGATGGCTTCCGAGGCTTTGAGGGGAGACGGGCTGTTTTCCTGCCCTGCAGAGATCTGAGGGGTTGATAGACCTCTTCAAGCTTAGAACTGGAGAGGCCTGGGTCCTTGTCTTCCAGTTAGGATGGCGTCAGGAATCTTTCAGGGGTGGAAGTGGGATGCTTTTTATTTTTTAATTTTATTTTTTTTTCTACCTGGCTTGCACATCCTTGTTTGGAGGGATGACTTCTGGGAGACCCCTGCAGAAAGGGAGCAAGCTTGTTACAGCTCCATTACTGGCCCAGCTACACAGACTGGGCAGCGGCAGAGCTTGTCAGCTTGGGGTGGGAAACTACAAGTCAGAAGATGTATCCTCTCTCTTGTTTCCTGAAAGAAAAATATGTTTATTGTCAGTTTAAAGGGGTTCAAAACATGAGAGGTACAGAGTGGCTTTGGAAAGAATTTGTCTGAGCCGTGGTCCCTCTGTATAAGCGTCAGCTGCCTGTCATTACAGCGTGCTATAACGTTATGTTCTGCAATGATGGCAACGAAAAACTGGTGATCAAGAGAACTGTCTGTGAAGGAGCAATTACCAGTTCTCACAAACAGTTCATCAGAGTTTAATTTTTAAACAACTAAGGATGCCGGACAAATTAGTCCATCCCATCCTATTGTCCCACCTAAATTTGTAAGGTGCATCGGAGAAGGAAGAAAATACTCTGCTTTTTTCTAGTCTATGCCTTTAAAAATACTCCTGACTGCAGTAGTGTAGATAACGGCTCCTGGGCATAGCAAACTGGTTACTCGTAGCTAGAGTGTTGTAGATATGACTCTTCTGCGTAGGAACTGAGTTTTAAAAAGGCATCATAAACCAAAAGGTTAGTGAAACATTGATCGCCAGTAACAAACCTTCCCGTTCGCTGCCATAGGATATTACCCTGATTCCAATATAATGAAGATAATAATACGTGCTGATTTCTTTTTAAGCAGATCAATATTGTGAAGTCAGTATACTTAGCCAAGATGAACTCTAAATATAGATTGAAAGGGACAGTCTGTTTCATAGCTGCCTTCATGGGTCCTGCAGGAGCTGACAGGCTCCTATGGGTCTAAAAGTAGAGAGAGGCGTTTTCTTCGGGTGATTTTCACAGCCGATTTCTTCTATGCTGGCACATTACCTGAACGCGGTTATGTTGTAAGTAACATTTCATTCTGTTTTGGTTTTTTTTTTTCTCTTTAGACTCAATCATTTTCCTTTTTTTCCGTGAAGAATTTTCACTGTGTTCTCACACAAAGTTCTAATTTTACCACAACAGCTTAAGGAGAAACTTAAAAGTCGAAAGGAGAAAAAAGTCTTAAAGAAAGGTTAAAGTACAGGACAGAGTGACTCCAAAACCTACAAAGTTTAGATTAGGTTTTTTGGAAAATAACCAATACTTCTGGTCGGTGACACTGATGTCTCTATTCTCTCTCCATTGTTTGCTGTGTCAATGGAAACAAACATAAACGAAGTATAGACTGTGCTGAATTAATAATAATGATTATCTCTGCTGCAGTTACATGCACAGTGAGGAAATCGGTTTTAAAGAATTAAAAATGAATGCAGAAACGTATAGTTCATAATACGAATAAATGAAAGGTACTCACATTTATTACAGCTCAAGTTGTTAAGAAGAGTCCTCCCTGAAGTTGCAGGGAGGTACTAATCAAAATACCCAGGAGAAACAACTGCTCTTTGGAAGCTAAAAATAGCCCAAAGCCTCTGTGCACGAGGTGGTAACTTCTAGCACGCTGCTGTTGAAACGCAGGGCTCCGTAACGCCTGCGGCTGGCCACGGGTGTGCTTGTGGGGAGAGAGGGAGCCAGCACTGCTGGGGAGGTGGCTCGCAGACCCCGCCGCCTGGCACCACGCCACATTCGAGGGGAAGGAAAGTGGACGCAGCCATCTGTCCCCAAATTACTCCCGCACACCTAAAAGTCATACGCTAGGTAAGGGTAACCACTGCTGTGCCAGCTTGTCTATCCTCGTATTTTGCAGCAACAATTCTAAACAGAGAAGAAAGAAGTCGTAATCTTTTCTTACACAATTAAATAGAAATACAGAAGTACACATGTAGGCCAGTCAGTCCCCACTATCAGGAGATGGAGCCCCATTGTCAGGAGCGACTGAAGCACTTAAGTCTTCTGACTTATTGAGGCTCAATGAATGTTTACTTGGCTGTGTGCTCAAATTTGGGGGAATTATGACAATCATCTTCTGCATTTGGTTTGATGAGGGAAAGAGTGGGTCTTTTCTGTAAACGCTCAGGGCTCTACTCCTCAAACTTTAGGTTTCTAGTATAAGCACTAGGTTAGGAGTCCGGTCACACTGCATTCTCTAATGCTGGGAGAAGGAGAGAGGGTTCAGAGACGCATCAAGAGGGCAGCTTGGCTCATCTAGGATTCAGAAATCACCTTTAGGGCTTAAAACTCTCCATCAACAGGAGGTTTGCATCCCGTGAAGTGCTGAGTTATATTTGGCAGCTAAAATTGAACCTGAGAGCTTTGATAAAATATGAAATGGGTAAGATGTATTCGACTCCAAGTCTAAACTAATCTCTGTGAGGCCCCTCCCCTTATATTGACTACCAAGGGAAAGGTACATTTAGGCTCCAACTGTAAGGTCAAAAAAACATATCTGACAATAAGAGGTACATATTTTTCTTCAAGAATTACAGAGGGAGTTTTCAGTGACCAGTGTAGTCTAAGATGCCTACTTAGAGCACCTGCATCTCCTTATGGCTAGTTTGTTTCTAGAAGACTTTTCTGGAGTCAGGGTAGCATAAAGAAAACCAAAAGACTGTTAAGGAATAATGCACAATTCATAGAGGAGCCTGCTTAGGTATTGCTTCTTTTTCGTATATAGTCTTCCTTCATAACTGTATTTATATAATCAATCATTCAATGAGTTTATGCACCCAGACTCTTCAGAGAAGCTGGTTTTGCTGATTGGGCCCCATCCTGCACTTTTTTTAAAGCCAGGAGTATTAGTCTGAAGAAAAGGCTTTGTCATCAGGCTTTAATTTGTCTCAAACTAGCATCTATGTGGAGTGGAACCACATTAGAAGACTATTTTTTGCTCCATTATTCACAAATAATAACTTCACAGTGATATTCTAATGTGTAAGCAGACCCATATTCTTTCTGCTTGTCTCCTACACCTGTACCTGCTTTGCCTGTCTTATCTCTGAATTATTTGATGCTGAAGGCAGAGGATCTGAGTGACATCCTTCCTGGAGGTGTTAGTAAAGGTTTGGCTTTCACTGTGGTCAAGATATCACCTGTCATTTTACCAAGTACCCACCAAAACAAAAGGGTTATACAACTAAATAACATCCAAATCAGTGCTGAAGCAAGTCAAATAGATTTTTCTCTTTCTCTGTTTCTACACACACACACACACATATATGTACATTTATGTGTAAGTATATGCATGTGCACAAACACAATGTAGAAATGAAATCTTACACTCATCAAAGATCTCCAAAAATAAACAAGTGCTATGTTCTGAGTTACCCTCGCCTTCAAGATCTAGTAAGTATGCTGGTCCTTCAAATCCCTTTATTTTAAGGGTTATTAAGACTGCTTGGTATTTCCTTAGAACAGGATACCAGCTGTTCCCAGTAATTTCACGTATCCATGTTTTAACTTATCTTTTTAATTATTATTTCTTTTAGATACAATGGAGAGGCCTTCCTTGGAAATTAACCTGTCTGATACTCATGAAGAAGGAAAACTTTATGTAGTTGATTCCTTAAACAACCTAAACAAACTAAATGTTTGTCCAGAGGCATCCCAACATGCACTAGGTACGTATGATAGATGATGCTTTGCGGTTTTCTATACACACAGTAGGCCATCAAAAAAGTGTTATGTATGACATTTGAAAAGACCGACCACATTGCGTTGCACTGATGTCAACAGCCCAATAGGCCAGTATATATATGTCAAGCTCTATAGTGAAAAATGTAAGAAAAATATTGAAAATGGTATAATTTAGATCAGATTAATGGTTTAGCTGATCCTGCTGAGTATTTCAGTTATTAGGTTCTTGAAAATCCTTGCATTTGTCTAGGGATTCACTGTCAAGCCTGAACTTATGTTCCATTTCCACTGGGATCCATGAGGTGATCCCTTGCAGGAAAATGTCTCTAGTAATGCTCAATATACACCTACTACATAAATAGCATCGTAACTCTTCACAAGCACTAAAATTCACACACGGCAATAGAAACACCAGAGGATTTCTGTTCATTCTTTTAAGACACATTTCCTAAGGACTCAAAGCAGTTATCTGAAATATCCCATGAGACTTTTAAGCATTTGAATTTGCAGCCTCTCTTTACTTATAGTTTCACATATGGGCTCTCACACTTCTACTGGTTTTATACAGCTTCATCTTCAATTTGCTCATGGCAACAAGAACATTTTCACCCAGTGACAGCTACAATATACTTGAGTTCTTTGTAACCTGAAAATGTCTTAAAACCTGGAGTTCTTCAGCAATATTCCACATGACAATAATTGTATCTGCTTTTATTTCCCTTACTACAATGGCAAATTTGACTGAAGAAAAGCTATAGAACAGCTACGTTTAAATGAGTTTCAAATGGCCGTAACTTAATCATGCTTCTAGTTATGGGACTTAAATGCCTTTCCATTACTTCTGTTTCTGAGTCCTCTAACTTTTCCTAATGCAACTAACTAGAGTGATGCTGGTTTCTAGATTTAACACAAAGATGTTAAGACATAAGCTACTTCATTTTCATAGGCAGATCATCTTGATGTCACTTCTACAAGTACAAAATGAGACAATGGGATAAATCGGGTTTAAAGTCAAAGAAACTCTTTGCAGTGTGGCTGTCTTGCTTTCTTTTGTAATTTTTTTTGGACACTATTGTTTAATTTCTGGGTAAATATACAGGATTCTGTGGAATCATATACGGTTCTGTGGTATAATTACATGCATGCTCCTTCCTACATTTCAGCAGTAAACAAAGATAGCCTAAAATGTATTTTATGCATCAATTTGTAAAATGCTTTGGCTCCTTCTAGGATTATTATTTTTAACATACATAATTTTTATTTTTTTTTTAAACTTGGAGATTCTGTAGATATCTTATACATAAATTAAATACAGTTAAATACATAAAATTAATTGTTCACCGTCCTTAGCTCCCTTATTCAGCAGCATAAAATTCTGGTTCTCTGCCAGAAAATCAATGAGATCTGTGGAGTATTTTTCAGTTTCTGATAAGTACTAAAATCTTGTGAATGATCTATTAGTAATATAGCAGGTGCCCAATTTGGTCTAAAAATGATGTTTCAGGAGTGTTGCAGTATCTGGCAATCCTTTTGTTCCATAGCTTGATATGACCTGGCGTAATCAAACAGACTAGCAACCACATTAAAAGCTATTTTAAAAGTATATACCTTTTGATTGCTTTGGTAGCAGCCGTGCAGCAGTTTCTTTATGTTTTAGATGATCAAATAGTCCCACTGTTAGCAGCTTGGCAAGAATCTGTGTTCACTGATTCCTCACAACACTGCAGGCTGGTGTGTTCAGCCAGCTGAAATAGTAAGAAGCATTCATAAGGCAGAGCAAGCACAGACCACTTTTGAGACTTCTATTGATAGTTTAGTATGCTTGAGAGACAGCAGTGGCAGGCCCTTCCCATCCTTATTATTCTGATTAGAAAGCAATATTGGTGCAGGCATTTAGTATATGATGCATTTGTTATGAATGCTAGGGGAATAAAAAGAAAATCCCCAAACCCAAATATGAAAAGGTTTCAGCTTACCCGCAGGCAGGAGCGTGTTAAATGCAATAAAGAAAAGCAGAGATATTCCCAGAGATCTCCTACTAGCTTGGTGAATTGCTCAGCCCCAGGTTGGTTCATTATTGAAGTGCTGTAACGGCATATGCAGCCTCCCCTCAGCTTTATCACTGCAGGCTCAGTTGCAAAGACCTCAGAGATTTCTACCAGCTAAAACAAGAACATGAACTAGAAATATATTTCTGGCAGATGCGTACGCTACTCTCCCTTTCAGAATGGCAAGGCAGCGATTACAGGAGGAGAAATTACGGTAATTTTCATGTAATTTTAGCATGTATGAGATTGACACCAAAACGAAATTACATTAGCTCCCTGCTCCCCCCAAAACATAAAATAAAACCAGACCTTAGTAAGTAAAGTAGTATGCAAACTTGGGATTAGACAAATCTGGCTCAGGTACATATATTTTTTTTTTTTAATATTCACATGAATTTCCTCATGGTGCTCACTTGACTTTACCTGTTATCTTTAGGGCTTATAACCACCTCTCATTTGATTGCAACTGTTTCTATGAGAGAAACTACTGACGTTTCCCTTTATGCAACATAGACTTAAAAAAGCAATAAACTGGCTTGCTGCTCTGATTCAAAGGAAGCATAGCAACTACTTGTCCTTTTTCCCCTCATTCTTCATGTGCTCAAAGGACGACATATGTAGTCCATGTGAGAGTCTAGTCCATTTTTGACAATTTGGGAGGATATGTACCTCATTTTTTATTGAAATGAAACCAATAAAACTTAAAGAAGAAGAATAAGATAGTTACAAACATTTGTTTTAAGATAAAAAGTCAAGACCTACATTCATCCTATCCAACATCAGGAGCTTAACCAAGGTGCTTAATTTGGGAAATTAATCATCCTAGGGATACTTTTCTCGTCAAACAGAAAAAGAAGCAAGTCTAGAGGATGAATGTGTAGGATGAATCTGTAACTAGGTTTTCAATATGAATTTTTCTCTCTTCTCTTTTGAAAAGGTTGAGTCCACTCAGGCCCTTAGAAAGCCTTCTGATGAAAATTTCATTGCAACCTTTGTACGTAAAACTGAGCCGTTAAACTCTGAACTGTAAAACAGGTCCACTTCATCAGAACAGTGTATTTCAACAACAGAAACATTTTTGTTGAATACATTCCAACAGCTATAACAGATGTATAAGTTTTTATACTTCCAAATTCAAGCTGAGCTCAGAAATCCCTTCTCATGCAATATCACAGGAAATAAAATCTGTTGGCCAAAATGATGACATATTCTGCATCATTTCATGGAGCCAGAAGCATTTTGTCATGTTTATCCTAACCAACCTTAACAAACTTTACCACCAAATGATTTGTCATCTCGTAACAGATGAGGAAGAGAACACTGGTGGTACTGGAGAAAACACGGCAGGGAGCAACATAAGAAACCCGTGTTTGTTCTTCGTCACCTTTATTCTTACTTTGATCGTCAGTTTGGCACTTGTTTCATTCGTAATATTCTTAATAAGTAAGTAAACCAAAGAGGGGTTCTTAAAAATGTAGGGTCAATGGGAAGAAGAACTTTGCTGACATGTGTCATGCTACTTTATAACATGCTACTGCTGTATTTGCATGGTCAGAGGCTTTGCCAGGTTATGGTTGATGGATCTTGGTGTAAAAGCACAGGCCTCGACTCTCTGAGCTAAAAGGCACAGTTTTGTTCTTAGTGCAAAGGTTTTGTGAGCTTTAACAGCTGTCAAGAATTCAGCTCAGCAGGGTTATGCTGTGTTGCTAAAAATGCTGACTGGAAATTAAACTGAATTTTAAAGATGACTGTATGGCAGTGAGATACTTTGACACCATGCCTTCCATTCCTTTCCAGATGAAACTCAGTACTGGTGTCATTCCACTGAAAATAGAATTATACCCAGGACAACAGTTACATCAGGCTACCTGAAAAAAGACCTAAAGGTTGCCAGCTAAGTACTGACTAGAAATTGGTTTGGAACTAAGAAAAACTCAAACATAAGAAGCAAAAAATCAGATAAGATATATGAAAATGTGCACGTAGCATTGGGTCTGTAGAGGTAATTACCGTTCTGCTTCGGCTGGACCGGTTGGCTGGCTTAGCTAAGCACATGGCTACAGGTGACCTTGGTTTATTTGAGCCCTTGCCACCTTGGGGTTTTCTGGGCTAATGGTATTGGACAGAGTATGAGGTGCATTATTTTAACTTACAACTCCATTTTGAACAAATTGGAATCCATGTGAAATCATGATTTCTTTTATCCTATAGTAGGGAATTAGCTCATTTTCCTTTCTGAACAGGAAATCCTAACCCTGCACTGTATTTGCTCACAAGCGCTCAAAGGACAGAATATCAGACAAGTAAAGAGCACAAAGGAAATTTTAAGTGGCATGACTGTAAAATCCTATCTCATACTTGAATTCCAGATTTATTTAACAGGGAGCTGCTAAAAGTAGAGCCTTGGTATAGAAAAATGAGTAATGATGTGCCCCCCTAGTGGAAAAACAGTAAAGTAATAGTGAAAAGGCTACTTACAGGGCTTAAAGAAGTTTGTTTGGGCTCAGATTGGTGGAGACCTGTGGTTTTTGAAAATTATTTCCAGCAGTGTTTCAGATTACGTTACAAACATAATCTGTGATTATGTTTGCGATCCATAGACATAGATTTGTTTAGCATTGGCATTATTAGATTTAAGCTTCAAAAACCACAGGTAAATTTTATTAAGGCCAAAATAAAAATAGCTCCAGAAGTGTACATGATTGATACTGCACGTTAGTGTTCCAGAGGAAATTGGCCTCTAAATGCCAATATTTGCAAGAATTTTCCTTTAATCGAAATGCTTTAGAAAATCAATTGATGTGGCTGTAGTCAGGCTGCTGTGTGTTTTATAATTGTACTTTTAGAAAAATACAGGCACATACTGCCCAGAAATAGCATCTTGGAGACCCTAAATAAGACGTTTTCCTGTAAACGCTGATGAAATGGATATGCTCCTGAAGACTGCAAAATTTGTCTGAGACATATTTGAGTTTATTACACTGCACTAAACTGAATAAAACAGAAAATAAGCAGTTAAAGAATGTAGTGAGCAGGTAACCCCACCAGATATATAACTTCTTAACATTAGGTTCTGCAGTTGTTTTCCTGTTTAATACCTTTACTCATCATAATTCCCTACAAACTCTCACAGGAATGCAAGAGAGGGTAGTGATGCTCTTTGACTTAAATGTTGCCAATTTAATGCGGTACATTTTCCTTTTCAAGTTCAAACAAGAAACAAGATGGACCAAATATCAAGCAGACTAATATCTGAAAAGAAGAACATAGAAGAGCTTAAGAAAATGAACAATATGATATTAAAGCATCTAAATCAATCAGGAATTAAGAAAAAGGGGAGGTACCTCTTCACACAGTCTCCTGATCTTCATGATTACCTCCTTACCCATGCTGAGCTGAAAGTCGCTGGAGAATAGATCTTCTTTGGAATTAAATTCAGCGTATTCATGTACTTAGATATTTTCACATATAGCACACAGGTTACTTAAACATTCTGATATGGTCATAGGAGCACTGGGAAAGCCCTCTGAATGAAAAATATTTGAAAATAATATTTTATCCTGTTTTATGTGAATATAGATTTTGAAAACTAAACCCATATGATTTATGATAAACAATGGATTGTCAACAATTTGGGGCAGGAGTTCCAGATTCTCTATGAATTGTAAATTGCAAGGCTAAGGGTTTAGTTTTACTTTAAATGTAAGTGAATGGTCACAGAAAACAGTGATTTCTATTTACATGATTCCCACATAACCTCGTTCACTCAGTCATTCTGTTTCTTTGGAACAAGTTTTGTGTTTGCTTCTATATTATTTGTATTTAAGGATAACTTCAGATTCCATAAATAATAAATAAATCCAGTTCTGCCATGGAGTTTGGTGTTTTCCCTTTCTGTGTATCTAAATAGATTGACTTACCACTCTTTTTGCAAAAAACCAAATTTGAATAAAAACAAACCCTTTCATAACATGCCATATCCAGCCCAAGGTGGGTGTCATATTGCCTTACATGGGGAACAGGTTTAGAGAACTCAGTCTGGTAATACCCATCTCATAGCAATGCTAGTATGCTGTAATCAGTATTTGCTGGCAGTTTCTAGGGGAAGGCCAAGTGTTTTTATAAAGTGATGTGGGGAAAATACTACATATTCTTGTATTTTTGCCTATAGTTGCTGTTGGCCACTATCGGAGAAGGGCCACAGGGCCAGGCACAAGTATGGTCTGAGCTTTCATGTTTTTAAAATGGGGTCGGACCTCAGAGGGTGAAAGCAGGAGCTGATGGTTTCTCATTCTGACTTTACACAGTTGTAGACACCGACACCCACAAGTGTGATCACATAAAGGACTGATGGGTAGCTTTGTAATTTTAGTATTCAGATCCTTCTACTGGTGCATACATTAAGATGCCACCTCCATTATCAATAAACAAATTGATTACTCCCATCACAACAGTGCAATGGCAGCTGACACCGCAGAGTATGTCCAACATCTTCTCTTTTACTTTGATTTCTTTTTCTCATCCAATGCTTTCTTATCTCTTCTGGACAATTTTACAAAAAAAGTCACCAAAGCCAACAACTTGCATTGCAGTTTCCTTTTCCAGAATGAATGACAGTCCTTTCTGTGACGCCTACTTCATTCTCTACAACACAGTGAAGAACTAGGTCCAGGAATCTTCCTTTGTCTCATTCTACTTGGATTTGCCCACCAATTCTCTTCCTGCTCTTAGGTGTGCTTTGCTTTACACCTATGTTTTACATCACCTTCTTTCTATTTCTTGATTTTTGTTTTCCTGTTGTATTACTGTCAAGTCATTCACGTGAAAACTGTGAGGTTTGGTCCTAAGAGTTTATTACTCCTGCTGTTAATTCCCAGCTGCAGTTGTAATTACCTCCTCTGGACATCACAAGCAGTTGTTACAAAGATGACTTTAATATAGCTAACAGAGAGTGATAAAGGTAAGTGTAGAGTAAGTTGTAAGGAAAGAAACCCTAAAAGCCCAACCCAAATACCTTTCTGCAAATGCTGTTAAATGATGAAAGAAAAAGTATTGTAAGACTAAAAACATGACACTCGCAGTGTTGTTTCTCTGTTCTTCTCTGAGCTGTCAGCTGCTTTTTAATGACAGTATTAAGTTCTCATCTCCCCCATTCATTTTGTAGCTACTGTAACTGCTTTCAGGCTCCTGTCTCGCACTGACACACATCCGTACTTGTTAGCCAGGGAGAAACAACTCCAGTGTTTGCCAGTCTGTGCATCTCAAACACGTGGATTTGTCACACCCCTCGCTGCAGCTGCAGCTATCAGAACAGCCTGTGGTCTGCTAGAGACTGACACCAATCATCAATAGATTTTTCTGGCAGGAGACTGTAAATAAAATCTATGCTATAGCAACAGTCCCCAAAGAAATGAAAGCTTCCTCATCTCTCTGATCTTGTCCTCAATTACTCTTAATCTAGTTATTCAATCAGTACTCATAACAAATCCACTTTTTCTGTCTCTATTATTGATTAGAAGAGTTGGGGTTTTTTTTTAACTCCAGGGTTTGATCCTGCAAGGTGCTGAGTGCCCTCAACTGCCACAGACTTAGGACCAGCTGGGACACAACAATGTGCAGACGTGCTCAGTATCATACAGGACTGAGGCCCCGAATCATCCTTTCATATTTAATTGCTTCTTCACTTGCAGTGATCAGTGATTAAGATCAGGGATTAAAAAGGGCAAAGATTGGAGGAAGTCTTTAGGCCAATCCTGTTAGCACTGCTGAAACACATCTGTTGTTGGAGCCACTTGCATAGAAGGGAGACATGGGGCAGCACTGCATATGGCTGCTTATGGCTTCTCAGCTCAAGTTACCAATATCTATTTACAGTTGGGACCGCTTCCCTGTGAGACCAGAGCAAGGCTGGAGAGGGCTGCCTTGACAGCAGAGTGCCACAACCATTCCACACTTTCTGTAGTACCCGCCCCGCCCCAAACCAGAAGCAAGTAGCAGCTCCCTTCAGGGGAACATACCCGTCTAATCTATTGACAGTGAAGTAGGCCCAAACCCAAACAAACCAATACTTGACTCTTAAAATCGTCTACAAACCTGACACTGAAGTGAACTTCAGCTCATTCCAGAGCTCCGTAATTCTTATCTTGAATAAACAGCTAAGTGACTAGCAAACTCCAACCGCATGTGGCATCACCGCTGTGTGGTAGGTATATGGATGTTACAGTAGCTCCTGTAGACATGGGTAAGATATGGCTGCACATCCCTGGAGCCCTTGTGATGTCTTGTATTGTGACAAAGAACCATCCGTACAGGAAGGTGACCTGACAGGAATAGCTTCATCTTACAGTAGTCACAGCAGTAGTACTGCTTCTTTCTTTTTCTCTTATTTGCAGGCTGTGGAGGTATCAATCCAAAGTAGTTTGCTTTTCAGTGTTTCTCGGAGTCCACTGTAAATAAAAATGACATACAAAGGGTTCAGACCGATTTAACAACATGCCACTGACACCCATCTCTCTCAAGAGCTGCAGCTACTATCATCACTGAAATGACAACTTGGCTTCGGGAAATTTTTGGCTGAATAAATCTGGACAATACTAGAAAGGTGCTGGTAAGCAAGGAGAAACACTTGGAAGATTTAACCAAGAAATGATGTTCAGTCCCATCAAAGGCATTGTTGTGCCACTCCTTGAAGTGTTGGCTGAATCTTAAGAGGGTCAGGAAATATCAGTAGATAAAATGCTTATTTTCCCCCAATTAGTTTGCTGAGAAATTAACTCCTTTGTCCAGATATCCACAACAGCCCATGTTCTTGTTAACACAAAAACATGAGACTGTATCTGTCTATGTGAAACTGCATGTGGAGAAATTATCCAGCACTAAATAGCAGAGGGTCTGCTAGCGCAGGCACAAGCTTGCCTTCCTTGGGGTCATGCCACCATGAGAACATCAGCTTGTACTTGGTCTTGTGCTCCTCTAGAAGGAAATGAAGCTTGGTATCTACAAGCAGCATGTAAGAACTGGGGACAAAACATTCTTTATAGAGACCTGTCTGTGAGCCAGTCAGAGGTTAGGCAAATCCAGACGGTGGGCATCTTCAGTAGAAAATGATGCACAGAGAGTGGAGGGGGCTTTTGAGGCAATCAAATCCATCCCGTTGCCTGACAGCAGCATCAGATTTACTTAAACCATTCCTGACAGATGCCTGTCCATTCACGTTGTAAAATATTTAAATGATGGAGCTTCCACAAGTCTCCTCTCCTAGTGCTTAACTAACCACATGGTTCATTTGTTTTTTCCTGAAGTCTAACTAAAATCTTCCCTGCTGAAACTTAAGTCCATTAGTACATGATCTATTGCTTGTGAACATGAAAAATAGTTTGTTACCTTCCAACTTTTCAGTTATTTTATATTACACTAACGTTGTAAGGCAATTTTACGTTGTAAAGCTTTTTTGCCCTCTGGGATACCTGGAATTTTAATACAACATTTATTCTTAAACTCTAGTATGAGTTCAGTTCACGTGCTCTGCTCAGTAGTAACACTATAAAGCTGAATGTGGGTAAAAACCACTCATGATGTGCGTACTCCGAATTTGGAAAAAAGAGAAGAGAAAATTCCAGGACTGGCAAAAGGATTGTCACAAGTTTTGTTAGACCACATGCTCTCAAAGGTGATGTGCTGTGTGCTGCACACAAACCAAACTGTTCAGGAACACTACATGCGGTGTCAAGGTATTTGCAAAACGAGCAGAGTGGAACAATGTTGTACAAAGCAGGAGCATTGTCAGAACTAGAATTATCTGAAGG
This sequence comes from Gorsachius magnificus, assembly GCA_034008185.1. NCBI lineage: Eukaryota > Metazoa > Chordata > Aves > Pelecaniformes > Ardeidae > Gorsachius > Gorsachius magnificus. The sequence goes on from CM067081.1 coordinate 188,111,652, forward strand.
TCAAAATCTTGTTTCATGGGATTTTGAAGTCTTTTAAGATCTAATATTTCTTTTCATAGTACCAAAGCATAATCTTGTAAAATTACACATTAAATTGCCTGCAAATATGCATTTTCAGATCCCAAATTCCAAGTTTTCTTATTCATCTCACCCTGTCTGACTGGAGTTTCTGCTCTGAGATTCAGAACCTATCCCATTGGAAATGGCAGCAAAGCAATGTGCTCCAAGAAAGCTTTAGTGTTTTGAAAATGTTTATTTTGACAAACAAAATTGCAACCAGTTCTAATTAGAACTCTGATTAAGCAACACCTTGGTAAAACAAATGCCAAATAGCAACTAAAAATTGGATTTATGCTTTGACTAGTGAAGATGCTTAACTTGATCTTCTTATAGGTTGCTAGTGTAATTTACCTTGGAAGATGCTGGTGAATAACAAAAATTGGATCAAATCATTAGATTGCAGCCCTCTGCTCCTGGGATTAAGGGAACTGTTCTCCTCAACCGAGGAAAAAAAGCACATTCAGTCCATTACATGTTACTGTTCTTATTTTCCTGACAGATTAACAAGAATACTGAGATTTAAAGAGAGGGACAGAGGGGACGAATGTACTGTCACCTCCTCTGGGATGCATAAGAAATAGTAATGCTATGGCCAAAGAGGTTAGTCTTACTCAAGAACCCGATCAATCTTAGAATTCAAGAGAAGGTTTTTATAGACTCTGTTTGCTATCCTTTCTCTGGTTTCTGGGCCACACTTCAGCAATCGAAATGCTGTCCACGATTCACTGATGAGCCAGCAAAACCCCTGAATGGTAATGAGAATCTTCCAGTGGAAACAGTCACAGCACAGTGCTGCTGCTAATTTATCACTGTGAGGCAAACCGCATTACACACAAGGGTGAAAGGACAATTTAAAAATCGATTGCCTGCCAATTTAAAAATCTATTAATAATTATGGGTTTGCTTTTCAAGTTCTGCACTCCTCATTTAATCTTAATATCTTCTTCACCACATAACTGACTTTGGAAAACAGTGCTTGTCTGCAAGGTGACATGAAATTTTGAAACTCACAGACACCCCTTGCTCCTCAGCAAGAGCTCATGGCTAATTCATTAACTTCCAATAATGCTTTAGTTTTTTTTCTGAAAGGTTCACTGAAGCATTTTCTTCAGAGGACCTCTCCCTCAGTACTCAAAATCATATGGGTAGATGTGTAGGTGATAACAGTATCTTTATTGACTTTTTCAACAGATGGTGTGACACAGATTCTAGTTCTTTTAGTGCATCATCAGTGACTGACTGACTTTGCATCCTGGAGCAAGCTTAAATAACTAGGTCAGGGAGGAAAAATTTGCTACCCTTATTGTCCTGGTTTCTGCTGGGACAGAGTTAATTTTCTTCCTAGAATAATGCTGTGTTTTGGATATGGTACTAGAAGAATGTTGGTAACACACTGATGTTTTAGTTGTTGCTAAGTAGTGCTTACACCAGTCGAGGACCAATAATAACAAGCGCAGAGTTTAATGATACTATTTTTAATAGAATTTTAGGTGTAGTGCTTTTTTTTTTTAAAAAAAAAAAAAAAAAAGACAACCAACCTATGGTGAAGTGCAAGGAAAGTTTTCTTAGAAATGCTTCTTGTAGATATTCACCTGTAAGATTTTGTTCAGAGTGGTTTGCCTGAGCTGCTACTTTGATCTGAAGCAGCTCTTGGGTTGCACTTCTTGTTTGACACAGATACTGCAAGTGAACGCAGCCAAACGACTAGAAGAGAGCTCCCTGAGGTCCCGGCGTTTTGGGGCCAATTTGAAGTACATTCAGCTTCACACAAAAATCCGCAGCAGGAGGATCCCCAGCTATCGACGGCAAGTGAGTCAGCTCGCTGAAGCGCACGGGGAGGTGAATGAAATCTATGAACTGATTCAGCAGCTATAAATAAACACTGACTGACTCATTTAGGCCTCTTCCTCGAGGAACGGTGGTCATAACAAGACATCAAGATAGACTCATAAAAGAAGAAACAGTGTCGTCGTCGTCCCCGGAGCTTGGAAGCTCTTCCTTAACGCCCTTCACGTTTTCGTGTCTTGCCCAAGGAACGAGCTCCAGTCCGAGCGGGTCCCTCGCGGCCTTCTCTGCGGCCCGGCAGGCCCCTTGCAAACCTGTCACCTCCCTGTTGCTGTGATTCGCCGTGCCCGAGCGGGCCCCGACAAGGGGTAGGTGTTTTTCGCCGCTCATACTAGAAAGATCTTAAACCTCGGTGGCCGTCGGTGGTAGCGGGAAGCCTGCCGGCAGTGCGAGGCGGGCCGAGGACAACCGGAACGTGGCCGCTATTGCAGACTGCAGCTTTACCTCCAGAGGCCGCGTCCCCGGAGCCTGGCAGCGCCCTCTTTTCAGCTGCCAGCTCCGGCCCCCGAAACCTTCCCCCCCCCCTCACCCCTCCCGGGGCCGCCGCCGCCTGCCCGAGCCCCTCAGGCCCAGCTCGCCCAACGGCTGCGCGGCGGCCGAGGGAGGCCCCTGGCGGCCGCCGGCAGCGCCCGCAGCGGTGGGAGGCGGGGGCCGGGCCGCAGGCCTGAGGGGTGCGGGGAGGGGAAGGGGGGGGCCAAATCCTTTGAGGAGGGGCATTCCCGGCAGCGCGGTTGGTGCCCGGGGAGCCCTGGGCGCCACCTCGGCAAGTGTGGTGCGTCTGGGAAGAGCGGGGAGAGGAGGCTTCTGCAGCCGAAAATTTGGGGGGGACCAGGGGGGGCCGCACGCCTGAGGGGTGGGGGGGGGGCGCGCCGGGTGCGAAGATAAATGGGAGGCCTCCGCGCGCTGAAGCCAAAAGGGCACTGCTGTTCGGAGCCTGCTGTCAGAACAGCCTGGTTTTCTTCAATGGCTCTCTTTTTTCTTCGTCTTCTTTTTTCCCCCCTCAAGGGTAGCAGTAATGCCTTTTTAATGAGTTTTTAGACGCCTATTGCTATTTTGATGGAAATTGTCAAGTCATGTACTTGCCGGGCTTACATAAGGAGAAAGAGCAAGGAGGTTTGGCAAAAGTGCCGCTGATCAAAACCATTAACTTAAAAATAAAAAGAGAGAAAAATAATGAACTAGTGCCAATTTTCTTCATAGTGTTTGCAGTCCAGTCACTGCTGACTCCATTATCCTAGGGCTGTGAAGCTGCTCTGCCGTGTACCACAACCGTGCACCCAGGGGCTCGTGATCAAATCAAGTCTAAAAAGGAATTAAACAACGTAAGTGTCTTTTGAAATGTCCCTGAGCTTTTCAGTATTCCCCTTCACTGTAAACGTGGCAGCCTTTCAGGAGAACAGGGAAGAACAACCGCCAAGGTGAAGTCTCTACTCCTCTCCCTCCCTGGGGAAGGAAGGAAGGAAGGAAGGAGCAGCGGGCAGGCAAGCACTGCACTGGAGGATGAAGACAGATGAGGTGGTGGCACCTGATAAGTCAGCCCCAGGACATGCAGACCTCTCAAATATCTGCTTTGCCAATGTGTGGAGCAGAGCTGGGGTACGGACTGTGATAGGAAGAACCCCAGCCCATCTTGGAGGTGGGGAATGGATGGTTTTGGGCCAGCAGAGCCTGTTCTGTGCCTTCCTGGGAAAGGGTCTGTGGTGGCCCCCATGGACGTGTGAAATGCAGCCCTGCCTGGGGGCAGGTCAGGCAGGAGCCAGGGAGCCCTGTGCTCAGCACGTGGCATTTGCCAGGCCTGGGAGTTGGGGTAGTGTTTTCTGAGAGGTGGTTAACTTGGATCTCAGTAGTCTGTTCAGCATCATTTTTTCTTCCTTCGGATCTGTGATAAAATGACGTTTTGCCAGTGACTAGAATGGCCATTCACACGCTGATGGAGAACGTACTGCTAAACCTGTTAGACAATCATTGACATGGAGGCACACGCTTAAGTCATTACTTTGCAAAGGGTTAGGCATATGCTTTGATTTGGGGGATATGTAAGCCTTCTTGAAAATTATTATAATGCAAGGGGATATTTTATATCCGTGATCTATCCACTCATTTTGAGATGGAGAATTTCTTATGCCACTTAAAGAACCCTTCCCAATACTCTGCAGGGCTAGTAGAGATGAAGCCATTTCTTTCAATAAATGTCCTCCATTATGCTTTATAGACCAACATTTCCCTTTCTATATGAATCTGGGATTTGTAGCTTGAATTTCTATTATCCTACTGAAGTAGCTACTCTAGTTGTCCCAATATGATGTATTATGCAATACCTACCATCCCAAAGTAGCCAGAAAACTGTTCTTGCTAGGAGCAGTTAAACACTCCGGAGTGAGCTGGGTCTACTCAAAGTGGGTTGGACGTCTCATCACTGGGAGACTGCAGTCCCCTCTGTATTCAGGTTTCCTTCTGGGGCACCCCTCGTCTGGGCTCGGTCCTCACAGGATAGCTGCCATCTGACTGATTTCTCTGTTCTGAGTGATTGTAACCTGTTGCAGTTTAAAACATTTCAAGACAAACTCTTGCTTATCTCCTTAAAGCTGTCCTTCTGGTATATAAGGAATTTTGAGGCAATTTAGCTATCCATCTTGGCAGAAAGTGAAGCGTCTTATTTGTAACAGGGATCGTCATGGTTCTTTGCATCTTAGGGCAGAGTCTTGTTTCCATTTAAAGGACTGCAGGCTCCACATTTTTGCAACCACAAAAATATTACACAGGCTGATTGGAAAGGAAACACACCCTTCCCAAACAGTTGATATAGTCTCCTATCCTTTACTTAGGAACAACAAGCACTAATACCATTACTTGGCATGCAAGAAACTATTTGCAAAACTTTCCATCCAGGTTCTCCTTGCCAGCTCCAGCTGTCCTTGGCAAGTAAAAGGTCTTAACGGTAATTTCCAACAATTTGTGTCATATAGCTTAGTTCTAGTTCTTTGTTAGGTATCTGAAAAAGCAATGGGGTTTCTCATTTTTAATTAAGTTGCCTCTTTGGGGGATTCTTTTATGAATACCACAGGCTGTACTTCTCACCTGCTGTTAATTTCTTGCCAGCTACTCATGCACTGTGTTTTCTTGTTCCTCCTGCAAAAACATAAACTTCATATGAAAGTCCTAACTACTGATGCATTTACTTGAAACCTTTCCTTTCTCAAATGTGTTTTGTCCATACAAGTGGGGCAACTTTAAGAAGCATCACTGACAGCCACATTCAAAGGCCCTGTAATTTGAAAGCTATAGCCCTTATCTGGGAAATAGGAAGCAATAGCTGAAATCTTCTGAAGCCTGCAGCATGATATCTGGGCAGCCTCTCATTAAGCTGCTGGACCGAGTGAGAGCGGGGACAGTAACACTACCACTGCCTTTTTTATCCTGTGTAGGCCATGATTCATCAGATGTGTTCTAAAAAAACTGAGCAGATTGGGCACTGTAGAAGAGAGAGACATGCAAACAGCTCATTTCTGAATCCTGGCAGATCTTAGCTGTGAACTAGATGCTAACTGATCAGCTTTGCCGGGAAGAGGGTATTTAGATGTTCAGGGAAATTTTCCGCTGCAAAGATGTGTTTGCATGCTTCCAACGTTACACAGCAAATTAGCTAGAGTGTTGAAGATCTCAATTTTGAGCACAGATGAATGAAGTGGCAGTTAGCTGGAAATAAGGTGCTGGAAAAAAAGCTGCATCCTGGTACTCAGGCCAAAGGATTAGGAAGATAACCAAACAGGAGGAAGATCTCTCAGGATCTCTGTGGCACTCAAATCCCAGTAACTCCTAAAGGTGTTATAAATCCTGTAACTCCTAAAGGTGGCTGTCATGTAGCCTTTTGTAAACCTGCACCTTATTCTCCCTGAGCTGTACCTCCCCAGGTGTGAAGTGGAGATAGTAGCATATTCCTGATTCAAAGAGGCGTTACAAGGATAAACTAAATACTCTGAGGCATCTAATGATAAGAACCAGATAATGACATATTTTTCCAAGGGAAAACAACAGGAAAAATCCTGTTGGGTTCCACAGGCACAGGATTTTCCTTGGAGTCGTTATTCCGCCTGGACCCTGTGGCTCTTACCTCTGGCAATTCATACTCAAGAGCTGAATCTGAAAAGTAGTTTCTTCTCTTCTGAGGCCAAAGGAGGCATCACTTGCTCACTTTGGAACAGGTGGGAAGGGAGGGGATGCTCCATAGTTGTGCAAGGGGTAGAGACTTCCCTGGCAGTAACAAGAAGAGGTGACAATGGCACCACTTGCATTTGCCTTGCTTTAACTGTCTCCTTTCTGGAAGTTTTCCCCTGACTTGATTTGGCATTTCAGTCTCTGCACTCAAAGCGGAGAGCATCCCGACACAGGACTTTACCTGAATGAGCGTGGTGGCTTTTGGCATAGTTCGCACACCTGAGTGGGGATCAGGGCTCCCGCGAAGCAGATGGGCTGCAGGGAAGCAGTGACGTTTGTTGACAGATCTTGCTCCATTTTTTAAGCTTTTCGTTTTCCCTTTCACATTACAGATCACTGAATTGAAAAACCACACAGACATACAATTCCTATGCATTGAGACATACAGTTTGTGGAATATGTAACATCTGACACCTTCAAGGAGAGCTGTATACACCTGGGCACATTCACCAGTGCATGGAAAAAAGAAAGCTACTATGGTAATACGTGCTGGCAAAAGGGAGCTTGCAATGGGAAGGTTTGAACCAGGCACTAGAGAGAAATCTGAGCAAAGCTTTTCAGGAGACAATACAGACTTCTTCCACTAGGTGGTGGAAATCTGCCACCATCCAGAGCTTTTAAAAAACAGGAAAAAACCGACATAATTATGAAGGGCAGGCTGAATTAAGATAGAAAATAGCTGTAATAACAGCTTACAATGTATCGATTAAAATGAGTTCTCTGCCCGTCGAAGAGACAATCATAGAAAATTATTCTTAATGCTATCCCTGACACAAAGGCAAAAATGTCAGTTAGGGAGGTTTTCTGATGTTTTAGAAAAGGAAATGAAAGGATAATTTAATCTAAATGAATTCTCTCACCCTCTACAGAAGGACTGTCATCTGTAATTTCAGACCATAGGAACTCAGGAAACAAATCTCTCATGGATTTATTTATCTTCAGCTGCCAAAATACATTTTTTAAATTAGTAATTTTAATTAACAGACTTCATAGATCTCCCACAGCCCAAGACTCGCTGCCGTGCAAGCATTGTTTCTAAAGGTGTCCTCATGGTGGCAGCAAAATGATCAATTATTTAACAACAACAGATTTGAAAATGACACAACTTTCTGTTGTTCTTGGCATAATTCGTGGCTGGAACAGCAGAGACAAAGCACATGCTCTGGTGCTAACATCACAGAAGCAGCAAGGATTTGCAAAGTCACTTGCTTCTTCTAATACAGCACCAACAGACAACCAGTGCTGACTTTATTCCACCCTTCTCCCTTCAAAGCTACTGCCAAGCTGTACCCGACATATGATTCATGTTTTAAGCTGAAAGCAACTACCATGGGCACAGTTTTCAAAGATACTGAGGAGTTACTCTTTTCACTGAAATTCATGGCTGTTATCTCAGTAGCAATTCACACATCCCATAGAATGAAGTCATCAACACACCATTTTGGAAAAAAAAAAAAAAAGAGAGGTGGTGAGATACCTAGTTTAAAGAAGCTGTCATTTAAATAGTGAGCTTGCCCCTTATTTATTGAACAGGATACAATAAGTCATGTTCTTGTTAATGTCATTCTGAGCATGCTGGATTCACTTTCTGATCCATTTTATCAGACCCTATATTGCAAACATCCAGTCTCATAAATTATAACCAGTGTTTACATCTTGTGTCCTGGAAAAGTGTCAGACCAAAACGCAGCCATAATGTGCTTCCACCCAGTGCTATCATTATGAATCTTGAGTTCTGCTCATCGCACAGAAATCATTCTTCACTTATACATAGACAGACCTTAGTCTTGCTGTTGAATTCCTTGATTTCTTCTTAGTATCTATCATAAAAGTGGCTCATAGTAGGGTTAAAAGGCTGAATTCTTCAGACGACTGGGATGAGCCTTCAGTTAATGAGCTGCAGCTTCTTCTGGTCCTGTCAATGAGGGTCACACCAACTCTACTCCTTCGTGTCATTGCCAGGGAATATGATCTTGCCATCAGATCTCTCTCCTTGGCCTGCCTGTCTGATCTCTGAGTAGCCTACATGTTGCGTGGGTACCCTGCAATAGCTGTGATGTTTGTTCTTCCTGCCGAAGAGATCTTGCATTCCTAAGTGTGATCAGCAAAGAACCCCCTGTCATCTTTAGAAATACCTGTTTCTGCACCATTCCCCTTCTTATCTACCTTTCTTATTTCCTCCCAGAATCAGACAGGGATTTCTGACCGTGGTTATGCAGCGATGTCGCAGGCAGGGAGGCTGTGCAGTACTAGGCTGGCTTCATCCCCAGTCACCTTGTGGCCAGAGAGTGCCAGCCCTGCTGTCCAGGCAGGTATTTTTCTTTGAGCACTATTATTAGCTGGATTCTTGGTCATAGTTGTGGCAGTATCAATCTTATTTCTGCTGCTTCTTTTCTCCTACTTTGTCCAGTCAGGGGCTGCGTTTGGATCAATCTTGGGTAAATATCTTGACTAGTATATAGTAATTAGAGCTTTTCCCTAAATTACAGTTTCTGTTATGTTTGTCATTTCCAGAAAATCAAAGTGTTTCTCCTCCTGCTCTCACAGTCTTCTATACATGTATCACATTCAGTTAAAATTTACCTTCATCATTGCTGTTGATAGGGTGAATGGCAACTGAAAATAGTCTAATGATAAGCTTGCCTCTGCATCCCTGTACTCAATACAATGGAATGGGAATGCTCTGTGTGACCTGCTGTACTAACGGGTCACTTTACCTCTGCTGTACCTCTGCCATTAGAGATGCATGCACAGGAAAAAATGGACATGAGCCATCAGTGTGCGCTGGCAGCCCAGAAGGCCAACCGTACTCTGGGCTGCATCGGGAGAAGCATGGCCAGCAGGTCAAGGGAGGTGATTCTGCCCCTCTACTCTGCTCTGGTGAGACCTCACCTGGAGTACTGCGTCCAGCTCCAGAGCCCTCAGCACAAGAAGGACATGGACCTGTTGGAGCGGGTCCAGAGGAGGGCTACAAAAATGATCCAAGGGCTGGAGCACCTCTCCTATGAGGACAGGCTGAGAGAGTTGGGCTTGTTCAGCCTGGAGAAGTAAGGGGAGACCTTACTGCAGCCTTTCAGTGCTTAAAGAGGGCCTATAGGAAAGATGGGGACAATCTTTTTAGCAGGGCCGTCTGTGACAGTACAAGGGGTAATGGTTTTAAACTAAAACAGGGTAGATTTAGACTCGATACAAGGAGGAAATTCTTTACAACGAGGGTGGTGAAACACTGGAACAGGTTGCCCAGAGAGGTGGTGGAGGCCCTATCCCTGGAAACATTCAAGACCAGGTTGGACGGGGCTCTGAGCAACCTGATCTGGTTAAGGGTGTCCCTGCTCACTGCAGGGGGGTTGGACTAGATGACCTCTAGGGGTCCCTTCCAACCCAAAACATTCTATGATTCTATGAAACAGCCACCAGCAAGTTTTGTCCTTCTTCATCCCATAAACCCATGCTGTGCAGCAGAGAGAGATCTGTGAAATTCCTAGTTGGCTAAATAATTAAAACCATGCATAACAAATGCTAGAAATAGCAGGGTTTCTTTACACACACACACACACACACACACACACACACACACACAGAGGCCATTTTGTAGCCTTTATGATGCTTAGTGGATTACGAAATTAAGCTGTGCTATGTAGTTAATGTGACCGGGTACTATCAGGAGAATTTTGAAAAAAAAATTCACTGCCAAGTGGAAAACAAAACAGAAAACATGTTGGCACCTTTCTAGAGAATGGCCATGAATTCCAACAGTGGCAGTGCTACCAAGAAGAGGGCTTGTTCAGTTCTGTTTGCTTTAAGAGCCCTTCTCATGATCTGTGATTGTGCCAGGGAACGTGGTTACACTTATTTCCAGCCTGATTGCCAAAAAATAATGGAGCATACAGTGGTTATTCTGAAACAAGTGTAAAATACTCTTCCATGAATTAGCCATTCATGGACTTGGGTGACTACTGAAGCTGATACTCTTTTTCTGGGTTTTTTTGAGGTGAATATTTGGTTGCTGCTCAATTGAAGTCTAACCAAACAAGTATGCTGGCTATGTACACATTACAGTGGGAAGTCCAGAACTGAAATGCAGTGCTATAGAGGTGAGTGACAGAAAATCTCGTTAGCTAGCAATATAGCAATACTTAGACAGATATAGCCATAACTAGATTACTTTTCTCCTATTAATTATAAGTTTTGCTCTTTTTCCTGGGTGTTTTTTATGCACCACTGATAACCACAGCAAATAATATTGTGGTGGAAATGCTAATAAAGGAGGTGGTTATTCCCTTTTTATTTGATTTCTGGAGTGTCGTTCAAAAAGTTAGGTTGTTTAAAGAACTGAAGACAGCCTCTTTTTCAACCTGCCTAAATATAAGGAGTTGAAGCTCTACATTCCACAGATAGAATCATAGAATCATAGATACTCTCTAATAATTTCCAGAAATCCATTATTCGTTAAATGTTACACCTAATTTCAGGTGTCTCATTTTGCAATGTTATCCTTCATCCTCAAAAACATAGTATCACTTACATAAAGGTTATTTTAGAGGCTTCTATTACACGGAATCACATTAGCAGTCCAAACCATTTCTTCTCTCTGCTCAGACTTCCAGCCAGGACAATATTATTAAAATGCAGAAGTTACAGTACTTCTCTTCAACTTTATTTGCCTTTTAATGGTCCTGGTAAAGTAATGCTTCGTTTGCAAATGCTTCCCATCATGAAAATGGAATAGATCAACTCTAAATTGTCTTGACTCAGCTGGCTTGGTACACTTGCAGCAACATCTATCTCAGATTGTAGCGCTCACCCAAGACAGTAAGTAAACACAGGGGCAAGCCTGTGCTCAGTGCTGTGCTGTAACAGCTACGTTCCTCTGAGGACCCACACTAGTGTAGTTTTAGGTTAGGGTCCACACAGCTTTACGAATCAGGCTGCAGGAGAGACAAGCTTCAGACTCTATGATACTAATTGCCACCGTGTGATTACAGTCTCAGGGTTCAGGGCAAGTAATGGCATTACACCTACGCAGCTCACAGTTTCTTTTGTAAATCGGTGAGCATAGCATGTGAAAACATTTGCAACCTTTATTATATAACTTCTCTGTGAAGTCTGACGTAGGCTTACTCGGCACTTATTAGGCTACATCTAGATACTGCACCCAGTGTTGGGCCCCCCAGTGCAAGGACCCTGATAAAGTTGTGCGAGTTCAGCAGAAGGCCACCAGGACAGTCAGGGGCTAGAGCACCTGCCCTGTGAGGAGAAGCTGAGGGAAGGGGGCTCTTTTGGTCTGGAGGAGATGGGTTTGGGGGCACCTAACAGCATCCTGCCGGTACCTGTGGGGAAGGTATCAAGAAGATGGAGCCAGACTCTTCAAAGCAGTGCATGGCAGGAGGACGAGAGACAAGAAACATAAACTGAAACAAGAGGGTTTCTGACTGGATATAAGGTACATTTTTTTTCCTATGAGGACAGTCAGGCCCTGGAGCAGGCTGCTTAGAATGGTTGTACTATCTCAAGCCTTGGAGCTTGTCAAGAACCGACTAGATAAATCCTTGAGCAACCTGGTCTGAGGTCACAGGTGACCCATCTTTGAGCAGAAGGTTGGACTATAGACCTCCTGTGGCCGCTTCCAATCCGAGTTATCGTATGATCTTGTTTGTTCACATTTGTTGAAATTATTAATTCCCATGTGTTTCACAAGACAGGTTTTCAGTGAAGTGGTCTTCAGTTTGATCCACCACTGAGAGGCAACGCCACTGCTCAATAACCCTGGTGGCCCACGGTTGGTTTGCCAGGACGGAAGATTCCCAGGAGACTGTTGGATCACAGTCTCATCACTGAATGCATCATGGCATTAGATGGTTCATCGGAAAGTCTTCTTAGGGATTCCTCTAGCACACAGTACTGTAACATTGGAGCTGCTTCTCTGAAGGCAGAGAATCATGCCAACAGCAATCTGAAGAAATTGTGTTTTGTCCATTCTGGCTTGTCTGATGTGATTAGGTAGCTCCCAAAGTAAAGTAGTTGCTCAAGCAATTGACTGCCAGGTGGTACATGCCTTCCCTTCTCCTGTGTCAATTTTTAGTGTAAGCTCTTTGCAGTAGGGGATATTCGTTATCTTGTGTTTGTATTTGGTCTAGAACAAAGCAAATTCAAATTCAGTTGGTCTTAGGTTTCATAATAAACCCAAAAAATGATATTCAAGTCAGGAGGATGTACAACACACCTGTGTATTAGCGGTAACTGGATGCTGTTGCAATTCCCTTAGTGCAAGGAGAAAGAGATCAAGGTAAGCAAATGCCTTGAGGACAGAGCACTTCATGTGTTAGAGTGCTATGAAGCCAATCGCCCAGGCTGGCTGCTTCAGACCTGTGATTTTTATAATACATACCACTATGGATGGCAAAAGAGGAATTTCACCTCTGAGCTATGAACTGAGGAGACGATCAAAGGATAGCTAGAAAGTGAGAAGGCAACTCGTTGGAGGAATAATTGTTGTCCTGGTTTCGGCTGGGATAGAGTTAATTTTCTTCACAGAAGCTAGCATAGTGCTGTGCTTTGGATTTAGTACTAGAAGAATGTTGATAACACGCTGATGTTTTTAGTTGTTGCCAAGCAGTGCTCAGACTGCTCAAGGACTTTTTGAGCTTCTCCTGCTCGGCCAGGTGCATAACAAGCTGGGAGTACAGCACAGCTAGGACCCAAACTGTCCAAAGAGCTATTCCATACCATATAACGTCATGCTCGGGGGGGTTGGTGGGTCGGTTGGTCGCTCGGGTACTGATCGCTGCTCGGGACGGGCTGGGCATCGGTCGGCGGGTGGTGAGCAATTGCATTGTGCATCATTCGTTTTGTATATTCTGTATATTTTGTTATCATTCTCATTATTACTATTATTATTATTTTCTCTTATTAAACTGTCTTTATCTCAGCCCTCGGCTCTAACCTTTTTTCCCCTTCCCGATTCTCTCCCCCATCCCACTGAGGGAGGGGGGGGAGTGAGCGAGTGGCTGCGTGGTGCTTAGTTGCCAGCTGGGTTAAACCATGACAATTGTACTCTCCCAATTCCTATGTCCTAAATGGCTATCCATGTTTGAAACAGAAAATGGTAATACCAATTCAAATAAGAGTATGAATGTGGAATAGAAGCTAAAAGTATGGAATGGGTCAATAATAATAATAATAATAATGATGATAGAATTGTATCATTTGTGTGTACATGTGTATTTTCTGAGAGGCGGACAATCAAGAGTTGTCATATGCATGAATGGAATTCCTAGATCTGTGTATGTGTCTGTGTAGAGCATTGTGATACTTTGGGAGCTTGCAGAAATAACATTTAAAAAGTGAAAAAAATCGTACTCTTACTTCTCGATAAGGGAGCCGATGATGGTGCATTGGAAGCTTTCATTCTAGCATTTTCTAATTGTGAATACCTGAAATTGCAACTTGAATGTTCTTTTGCCATAGGCTTTTTTATATTACACACAGACATATTTATGCATACGGGCATACCTAAATGCACACGTGCAAACTATATTAAATTCACATACATTTAAACATGTAAAATAATTAAATAAAAAAAAGTTATTGCTCCTCCAAAATACCTTTGATCTTACAGATACGGTTGCAAAAACAGATTAAAAAATCCAGAAGTGTCGGTTAGTACAGACATAACACTTAATCTTAACACATACTTTGTTAGGAAATGTGATCACATTTCATTTTTATTAAAAAATGCTTCTATCCAAAGGGTGCAATTTTACAGTAGTCTGAAAGATTGCTTGGTAAGCATGAGACAAATTCCAAGTGTTAACTGTTATGTCTGACACTGAATTTAATACGTGATGGGACACTGCAGACTGAACATGTTATAGGGACAATTTTCTTATATTTCAAGGTTTAGAATCCCATAAATCTCTTATCAGGCTTCCTAAATTAATGATTACAAGAGATGGTTTCACTTGCTCTTGTACTGAAAATAGCTTCTCTTCCAATTTCTATCAGTTTTATTGCTACCATGAAGCCAATTTGAATTATCTTTTTTTTTCTTTTTTTTTTTTTTTTCCCCCAATTTAATAGCCCTTCTGGTCTTAATCCCACCATGCAAGTGAAGAGAAACACCTGTACCCGCAGACAGTGAGGATGTCTTTAACCTATTTACAGGTAAGTAATTTATTTTTCTGATTTGTTCTATCAATTCTCAACCAATAACAACAATAATTTGGAACTTTTTTGTACAGATTGCTATCATGTGTAAGATCACAGTCACCAAACATCATGCAAAGGCAGAACAGATGTGACTACTGGTATCAGTTGCTTAAATACTGAGTGCAAGATTGCGTCAAGCCTTCTGTAGATTTATGTGGTGGTGAGAACTACTTTTTTTTTTTTTTTGCTTCCTTACATCTGAATTAGTAAAATCTTGTACTCATCTGAATGCCTTGCTTCCCTCAGGTGAAGTTTTTCCCTGATGGATACAATGGGAGTTTTGCCACTGAGTTCAGAAATTTCACCTGGTTATGTCTAGAACTAGGTCTAGATATATCCATGGAGGATCTGGGAAACTTGGCCCATGACTGAAGTTGGATCTGTTCTCCCTGTGGCTCCTGGGAGTGTTTGTTCTGCCTGAAATACTGTATTCCCTAAGTGGCACAGGGAAATGTCTGTTGAGGCAGTGTACATAAAAAAGCCTTGATTAGGAGTATGGTCTTAGAGCTGGATCTTCTATATCCTGTTAGCAGTGCTCTAGGTCACTTGTTTTGTATGTTCCTCTCAGCCTTATATCTTGAATTTTTATTTGAGTCATGAAATATTCACTCTTGGTATGCAGTATCCAGCTTCCTTTGTGCATATCACATGTAGCCCTGTGGAGACATCACTCAGTCGTGTGTAGGCTTCAGACTCCATGAAGCCGAAGAGCTTAATCTGGACTTGTCCGCCCTGCTCCTCGTTCCCTGGGTGAGGGCACAGGTAGGTGCAGGGAGAGTCCTGCTGCCTTGGGGAGGGGTGGAAGTGTGAGTGGTCTGTCTGCTCCCCTGGTAGCTGCAGCAGCAGCAGGGGGTAAAGTTTCTAGGCTTACCCCATAAACCTCTGGCCTCAGAGCTGCTGAGGGAAGGTATGAATAGTATTCTGGATCACTGTCCTTGGCCAACAGCTACAGTTTCTTAAGATGCTTTTTGTCATGAGGGCTACAAAAAAAAAACCAAACATGTTAGAGGGAAAGGGAGAAAGAAAATGGGTCCGTCAGAAAAGGTGAAATGAAGAATATGGCTCTATTACTGGGACAGGCATGTGAAACAGGAACAGAGCAATTGCAGTGCAGTCCACACTGTTTTATGCACTGTCAGCTCTCATCTGGGATATCAACATCGTTCATTCTTCAGAAGAAAACTGGGATAAGCAGGAGGTTTCGTCATGTGAGCAGACTTAAAACAAACTTTGCAGTACATTCTCAGTGCACCCGCTCATCTATTAAAAATATTTTGCAAAGGCTTCAAGTCCTGGAAGACCTCCAAGTCACTTTTGATGTGATTTTTTTGAAAGTTTTGATAATAAAAAATATTTTGATCGTATAAATAAAATAGTTCTTCAGATCAGAAGTTTGAACCTTTGCCCTTTTTCTGCTGTTTTGAAATCCAGAGACTGTTAAAGATGTATTAAAATGTTCAGTGCTTTGGAGAATATTTTAGCATCCTAAAATCTCACTTGGGAATTTCCTTTTTATTTATTTTGCCAGAAATTATTTATAAAGATTTTTAAAGGTTTGGAATATCCAGCTCTATATATGAATGTGAATGAGTTGTATGCTGAAAGTCCTGGAAATTATATGAAGTACTGTTAGTCAAATTAAAAAAAAAGTAAAATCACAGCATGCTGAGACTGATTCTACTTTTTCAAATCTACTTTTAAAAAATTACTATTTTGGTATTATGGGATTTTTATCCAAAACTGCATTATACTTTATTGGCTACAAATGATAAAGTGTATTTATATTAGAATAGGATGTTGAGTCAGTCACAGTATGTGAACTGCTACAAAAGAGAGAAAATGAGTACATTAAGGACAACTTAGCTGCAGGTTATTGCTTTACAGTGTTTTTCCATCTATGCCTTTTTATGTAGAAATAACTAAAGAGCTCAATCACTGTAAGCCTAGGGATGCCTTTCGAATTTTAAACAACAAACAAATGAAGATAGCTGATTAAGTTTTATATTTTTATTATTTCCCCATGCCAACTATTTCTAAACTGGCAGTTTGAAGGGTGTGCAAGTGTCATGCATATCCAACATCCTGAGCAACCTCAGTCTGGATGGAAATGACACAGTTTAATTGAAATTCCATTTTTGGCATCACTTCCTGCTTCTGAACAAATGTTGTAAGGAACAGCTGTCCTTTAGTACCAGAGCTGCTTCCTTTCTGATGTGTTCTCTGACTTTGGTGGCAATCAGATGGTAACTGTCCAGGCCAAAGTTGTTCTTCTTCAAATACTTCCACTGAGTACAATTTGCACAGAGCAGCCATGGACACGCCTATTGAGTTCCCGAGGATGTTGCTGGATGAAAGATTATACATCCATGGGAAATCCCACTTTGGGAAGACAAAACAGACATCAACTATGAATTAAGTAGGGTTCCCTGATGATGTGTGTCATCACAGTGACACAATGCAACTGGAACGGCCTGCTGTATCTTATCAAATGTAAAATAACAGGTTCTATTCACTTTACACCAGCAACATCCAGTGTAATTCCACTTTTATGCGCTGAATTACTGGAGATGCCGGGCATGAACTGGGCATTGTGCTTTTAGAGTCTGTGCAAAGACTAGATTTGAACAGAGAGGCTACAGCCAAAAGAGATTGCTGTCTATTAATAAGCAATGTTGTGTTTGTTTTCACTCTAGAAATTTTGGGAAGGACTTAATTTTGTGTAATATAAAGCAAGGCCTATTCTTCATTGCCCTGTGTAAGCTGTAGTCATTTGGCCAGTACAAAATGGATGTTGGTTGTTACCATTTAGAGTTGTAACCATTTTAGGCTCACAGCATGTAGGTCAATTTGGAAGATGATGGGGTGGAAAGGGTAAAGTAAAATATGTACAAGCTAGGGAGAAGAGAAGGTCCTATAATAAAGGAAATATCTTCATATTATAAGTATTCGAGGTTCAATTTTACCATTCTTTGCCAGGAAAGCATCAATTCAATCCCATTTTTGTAAGCAAGGAGATATTCCTGTGTTTCTAATTCTAGACAACAAAGCATAATCACTGGTTTGTCTGTAATGAACAAATCTGCATGGGGTGAGAAGGGGACAGTTTTCAGTACCAAAAAAGCCCCTTTTAATGGAAAAAAAAAAAAAGAGGTAAATGTCAGTGTATTCGGCTACTGGAATTATACTTTACAGATATTTTAAACTCTTTTTTTCTTTCCTCTGAATGTCAGCCTACAGAGGTCAAGTTACACTTTGGAAACAGTACAGATCTAAACATTAGGCAAGAATACAAGGACTACATGAATAGGCAAGTACTAGTTAGAGAGAATCAGCATCAAGTGATGTCCAGAGCACATCCCAAGAACAGCAGGTAAGGTCGATCCTCTCATCTCCATGGCTTGTGAGGGCTGTGCTGGAGCAGCCCAGGCTCAGCCTGATGCATACCTGAGCCTTCTACTAACTGAAACTCTTTTTGAGTTTTATCTTTACCTGGCCTTGTCTGAGTTGCTTGTTGTCCTTCTGGAGACTAATAGGAGAAGGCAGGGGAGGACAACAGTGATGGCTTGTGGTTAGAGCTTTAAGTACAAAGCACGATGCAAAGCTGGATGCTTCTGGTCCTCATCCAGAAGATGGGATCTATACTCACATGGGCAGTTCAGAAAGTAGAGTCAGAAAGCAGCATTTGTCTTCAAATATCAGGAAGAGTCTGCAGACAAGAGCTGCTATCAGAGGGGCAATCTAACATTGAAGGAAGGTTTGTGAGACCAGGTGTTCCAGCACTGAAAACCTATCAATACCAGAATGAAAAGCTGCAGGTTATCTCAGCTTTTCTGTCCTGTTTTGTACATGCTTGCTTTGGTTTATCTTCACAAAACAAAATTAGATTTCAATAGCAGTAGCAGCAGCTGCAGTTGCAGTCCCTGTAACTTTTCCTTTTTTGCCCCTCAAATAGGACAACCACTGCCCTCTAAAGGGAACTAAAAAGAAAACATATCATTAATGCTTAGAACTTTCAGCTGGTAGTGCTTTCATTTCCCCCCTTCACTGTCTCTGTCTTTGATAAAGAGAACAAAAGATTTTTAATGGTAGTTGACAGCAAGCAGGCTTCAGTACCAGAACTGACAGATTATATGCAACTATTGAATTTCATATTGTGACAAAGCTGTGTTAACACTTCTAATTCCCAAAGTCTGTGCACTGCATCAAAATGAATCTAACATTCTAAAGGACAAATATATTCCCTTCCAGTATTGAAGTGTTTTGGTGTGTGGACTTCAGTAATATTCTGACTGTCTCTATATGACTATTGCCAAACTTTTGAAGTATTCTGCCACCTAATAGGCTCTGCAGTTTTGTGCTCTTACGCTCCCCACACACCCCACCACGCCAGCAGTACTGTTACAGCCAGGAAGCCTAGGCATGCAAGGTAGGCAAGGCTTGCAGGGAAAGGTGGCATATCTTACCAAAAGGCTGTATACAGCTGAGAGTGCCACAACTGAATCTAGAAAAGGCTGTGTGCTGATCTGAGGGAGTTTCAACTGAGAGAGGCACCTTAGGCTTTAAGCAAAAACTGAACTTTAAGCAAAACTGAACACCCATCAACAGGCCTTCCTACACTTTTAACCTACACAGAGAAGAACTTCAGCCTGGAGCTATGCACTTAAGTTCTCTTCATGATATGGAGAAAAAGTCTAGGTAGGCGTCCCACATCCCAAGAGTGTGTTCAACCCACTGAAGTATTGTATCTTTAACCTTGTGATGACTTGGCAGTTGCGGTCAAGAATGTTCACCAAGTCATCCCATGAACAGCATAGAAGAAGTGCCTGGTCTCTGTGTCCCAAAAAAGTGTGAGCTTCTCAGCCTTATCAAAGTTAAGGCACATCTCAGCCTACCCAGAAATAGGCATTGAAGTCTCCAGGAGATATTATTGTAGAAAACCTTATGCTTACAATCTTGTGCCTACTGTGGCAACTTTGCAGAAACATTAAGGAAAGAAGCATCACGCATCCTCCTGATCTTGAACCTTAACCATAAAGCAGTTTTGCTGGTTTTAAATATCTCTTTGCAAAATATTGAAATAAATATTTAGAGAACAGTATTGTTCAAAGATTAATTTGCTGCTGAGATTGTTTATGCAAACTATATCTTCTGTTGAGTACTTTAATGTTTTAGTGAGTCATTGCAATTACATGTTTCCCCTTAGTTAGATGACAGTAATTAGCTATGCTACAGGAAATTGCCTAAATGGAAAATTTTATGTAGGCTTCCTACAAATTTATAGAATATATCATGGAAATGGTTTTCCTATGCAATTGAGAGATATAAGTCTTCTCCCTCACCCCAGTCTTACACTGTTTTAAATCTATTGACTTCAGGAGAGTTATGCATGATTTACCCAAAAATGGCTTTTCTCTCCAAATGAGAACAGAATCAGGTTCCTGATTCTGTATCAGAATCAGTAATGAGGCACCATGTTGCTTTCTTCGCTTTTTAAAAAAAATGTTAACACAGTGGCTTGTGACTCAGTGGAATAAAAGCATTAGCAAACACAGAGTCTGATCTACCATCTCTACCTAAGACCCCGAGATCACATCTGTTTAGTCCATTGAAGATTATCTTCTGCATTTACTTGTCCTAGACTTTCAGATATAGCTGTTAAAGTATTTTGCTTACATCTTCATTTTTATTTGTGGACACAGACATATAAATACACTTATATATATTTCTAAACACACCCTTGAAAGACAAGAGAAAACACACATATATGGTTCAGTACTGATAGAGATGAACAATTTATCCTGCTTTTGGAATACACAAACATTTAAAAAAATCTTTAATAATTTATCTTTTAATCTTTCAGCTAAGGTCTAGTCACAAGAGTTGTGAATACTAACTGTGCAAACTCTGGGTCTCTGTTATACTGCTTTTAATGCAACACAAAAGTAGTCCTAATAGATCCAGATTTAATTATATTTTAGTCAGGAAGCAACTGATGGATTTATTTCTAAATGCTGAAAGCACTGAAACTGTGGTAAAAAAATAAGGGCTACAGGTTTGGTGAGTCAATGTTACATCTTATTTTTTAAAAAAAGGAAATAGTTGAATTTCTGTTATATGGAAAAGAAACCCATTAAGTATGGTGACCAGTGCATACATAGCACAAACACTATTGTCACCAGTATAATTGGTGGATGCAGAAAGGCTAAGCCACCCAATCTAACAGCTAATTAAAACTTCTGCAAAGGGAGTTCAAGATGGAGACATGGCTACAGGAAATAAAGGGTAATGACTTGAGCATCAGGTGAAAAGCAAAAGAAGTCATGTCCTATTTTCATGAATAATGCTGTGGACTCTGGGGAGATCGGTGCCGAGGAAGCTAAAATATGCTGATATGGGCTCTGTCCACCTTTTAACTATGCTAATTGTTTCTCATTCTTAATGCCTATCCATGCTACATAACTGCAAGAGAGAAATTCCCTTTGTTTTCTTTCTAACCATTTTTAGAATGCACTGTGGAAACTGCATCCTGAATCTCATCTGAGCATTAGCTTAGTGCTGCCTCTGCTGCTGATCTGGCCCTGTACTTGTATGTGTTTAGTACACATATTTTAAAGTTATTGCTTTTTATGTTTTGTCTTAGGTCAAAATTCTTACATTCTGTTGAAAGGATTGTTAGAGTTTGAAGAACATAGATTTATGCCAGTGGCAATCACATTTCAGCAACAGAAACTTTTCATTGTCTGAATGGCAGAAATGTCCCAAATGACCAGAATAGAGAGGTTGCACTGTATATGATCATTTTAAGACACTGCCTGGGATTCCATTTTATTTAAAGCTAAGTATTGTTGTTGTTTTAATGAAGATCTTCTAATGCTGATAAACTTCTAATGCAAAATCTAAATTTGCCTCTACTAAAGTAGGAGATACTTTCTGTATAATGTATCTGTCTCTCAACAAGGATAGCCGTCATTATGGCTTCCTGTTTTCTAAGAAAGAAATGACAACATGTGTATTATGGAGTGCAATATTTTAAGATTTTCAGCATTATCTTGTGCATACCACTGAAAATAATGCAAACAATAAAGTTACCATTTTTATGATCCCCAGATGTACTTCGAGCCTTGTTCAGTATATCTAACTTTACTAATTGCATTCCTTCTGCAATGCTTGTTATCTAAATGCTTTTTGTGTTCACTACAAGGCCATAGGTTTTGATAAAGCTAACCCAAGTGTGAGAGCACAGTTTCTAATTAGTCTTTAGCACTGTGTCGTTTTACAGAGTCTTTTTACAGGTTACCATACAATTCATTAAAATGTTGATGTTTCTTGTTCTGGAATAATTAAACTTGTTCAGTAAGAGAGAGCTCGAAATTCTGCCTGGATAGAGGCGTGAGAAATAGCCAGACAGTCTTCATAAATACATATACCAGAGCCCATCAGCAAGGAGACACATAGTCTACCTAGGATTTTGGTAATTTCCTACTGGGTCCTATAAATACATATATTTAAAGAGACTCTATTTCTATGTGCTGCTTAAAATTATTTTTCTGGGTTACTTTTGTTTATATACAATGTTGCCTGTGGATCTGCCTATATTTTAATTAATTTTGAGGGACTGATAATGTTAAACTTTGTGCATTTAAAAGCAGAGAGTCTAAAGGAAGAAAAGCAACATTTTTAAAATTAGGAAATTGTGTTATTTGTAGACTACTCATGAAAGAGCTTATAGAGCTCTAAATGTCTGGTTTGCTGGCTGCAAAGCAATGCATCTATTTTTATTTGGTGCGGCCCAAGTATGTTATTGCAGCTTGGAAAGAGATTAAATGATTTATGAGAAGAAAATGATTCAATGAAGGCAGACCTATAAACATCACCCCGCTGCTGAAAACAATAGTGATCCTGATCAGTGAATTGCAGCAGAAATTGTGAGTATACTGAAAAGACCAAGTGCTTTTTTCTCTTGGGAGAATAGGTTTCTTAAAACAATGGTGACTATTCCAACAGGGAATAGCGGGTGTAGAAGTGCCTTGTTTAGATCTTAGCTAGGCCTGACTTACCCATCTCACACCACATGTTGTAATAATGGGAGGGAGAGATTATATGGGAGAAAGAAAGCAACCTTTATGTGGCTTTTTTTTGTAGTAGTAGTAAGTGACATCTGTTTGAACAAACAATGATTTTGGAATACTATAATTAACACTGATGGAAAGATACTAATGTGCCAAATTAAGCAGGGTTGGTAGCAGTGCCAGTGAATATAACTATATGATACCTTCAAGGTTAAGATCCAAACTTTGTTTGCTGTAGTTTTGCCAAACTTTAAATTCTGTGCTGAAAATTTCCCTGCTGGCTGCCTGGTTCACACAGGATCTTCCCTTTCCCTGCTCCACCCTCTTTTCTTTAAACTTTCTGCTGTTTCTGAGAATGAGACAAAAGGAAAAGATATTGTTCTGCTAAGTTAAGAACAACTTTGGCAAACTTTTCTCCTGAGTAGGTCTTGCATCCCTAAGTTTTGAGTAGGGCTTGGAAATGGACAGGAAGCAGTATTTGTGGCAAGAATGGCCTTATGTGGTGCAATGCCACTCCAGATTGATCATATTTCTGGAAGGTCTCAGTTTGTACATGCTTGGCAGAAACCTGCAGAGCCGAAAGATGTCAGTAGAACAGTCTGCACAAATCCTGTCTGATCAGAGCCCATAAGCATCTAAATTTACCTGTAAGTTTCTGTTGTTCCTGCTACTACATATTTTCTGCCTGAGAGAACTGGGACCCACCTCTGGCCTAAGACCACACAAGATACACAGACTAAGCATCATCAGGCCTAATTCCTATGGGAGATGTGGAGTTGCATGGTCCAGTCTCTGCCCTCAAACCTGTTAGCGCATTTTTACAGGCAACTCGTGGAGAAAACATCCCCAGAAACCTGGTCCTCCTTGCTGTGCTCCAGAACTGGCTACCCACTAGGAAAGCGCTCTAAAAATGCAATGTAATGTTGCGTTACTGCTCCATGTCCCACCAAAATATCTATAGAGTGAAATATCAGACTCACTGATATCAATATAAATTTTGGCACTGATTCCACTGGGGTTAAGGTTTTACCCATAACATGTAATGAATGGAGAAACATATAACCATGGAGAATTGTTTTTTGGGACTTATCTAACTAGTGTTTGAGATTTAAGTATGTGCTGAAAGACTGAAAAAATAGAAAAGCTGAGATGGAAAAAATAAAAAATTAAATATGGGACCAGATGTATCTGATAAATAAATAAAATTTCTTTTATTTAATGACATAAGAATAGAAAAATCCTTATGATAGAAGAACTTTCATATGAAGAGTATTTAGCTCACTCAGGCGCAATGAAGTAACTATCACATCTCACCAGGAACTAATATGGCCAAAGTCTGTTCCAAGATAAAACATGAGTGCCTGATTTAATTTGCCTGAGCTTTATCCTGCTGTAACTTCTGTGCTGAGGAAAATAGCACTGCAAGTTTCGGTTCTGGCTTAACTTCAAAAGTAAGTCAAACTGAGTACAGAAGGACTCTGCATTGCTGTGGTATGAATTGTCTGTTGCATCTTTATTTTCCTGTGGTCAGTTCTCTAATTCCTCTCTACCCACTTTCATATCAAGATACAATTCTGAATGTAAGAAGCTAAGTTTATGTCAGGTTTTTTTCAGTTTGGTCGTGTCTTTGTGTTTTTGGTGAAGTCTCCATTTATTTCTTTCATTTATACATTCATTTGTTCATTCTCTCATTTATTTTCCCACTGCAAAGGTAGCTCCATCTGCAAAGTGTAGACAGTTGGTAGTATTCTGTTTTTATAATCCTTTATAAGTTGTAAGCCCCCATTGCCATCGACTTTTCTGTCCAATGCCTCCTGGGACACTGATGACCCCTCCTTTCCTTGTCACTTAGGCTACTATAGGTTGGAGGTGGAAAACCTCTTTTGTACTTTGTGGTTTTGTAGAATTAATATTTTTGTGGATACAGTTCTTTCTGATTTAATATCTCTTACAAAATTGTGGCTGATTTATTACAGTTTTCCAATCCTGAAATTGTTGTAGAGCAGCAATGTGTGTGTGAGAGAGCAAGCATGCATGTACTAGCACTGCATGTTACATGTGTGTATAAATAGAATTACTCAGCCCTAACCATGACGCTCTGGTTCCTTTATAGGAGGAATGCTGTGAAAGGTAGAAACCCACAGTCTAGGCTGCCCTCCAGCCCCCAAGGACACTCTTCACTCCATGGATATGTGCCTGACTTCAGTGGCACTAATAGCATTACACTAGGAAAGCATGGACTGGTGTGAGAATGATTTAAGAATCATGATTACTGTGTGCCTCTTAGCAAGGTAGGAATTTGTGTGTAATTATAGACCCAATAATTCCACCATGGTTCATCTAAACATACTGGGAAAACATTCATGGGAATGGTCCTTTGGAAGAATCATGCAAGAACTGCATGGTGAGTATTTCTGCAGTGGTCCCCCCAAGCCCTCAGGTCATTTGCTTTAACTACTTTGGAGGCTATCTGGGAGCTGCTCCAAATCAGATGATTGCAAAGACGGAGATTAAGCTGAGTTTTTCTGAGTGGAAAAAAAGGGAATTAGCATAGAGAATTTGGGATCACTCCTGTTCAACATTTAAACATTTAGCAAATGGGTTTATACACAGCAAAGGACAACAATTAGTTTTATTAATGACAAAGAAATAATGCCAGATGTAATATATTATTTGGGTTTCTGGTGATTCATCTTAAATTGGAAGTCAGTGATAAAAGTTGGGACCATGCTAAAATAGGCTGTTGGTAAAAACAGTGGTTTAGATTAGAAATGCTTAGGAATTAGATATTAGAATGCTGATTATTTATTGCTACTGCTGCTGATGGCTGAATGCTTGTTTTTCTTTTTGTGTGCAAGGCATTCAGAGAATGCATCTTCTCCTGTGTTTTATACCTCCAGGGATTAAAACTGCATGGAGATTATGGTCCCAGGTGGACAGACTGGTCTCCTGTAGAGGCATGGGATTGACCTTCTCCCGTTTTCACAGCATTACCTCTGTAAGGTAAGACTTGTGCATTGATCTTTTTAGTTACACAGATCTTTTTTCAAAATTTATGTGTGCTACAAACAAGGAAAGGCATCCCGTGCAGTATGTTGGAATTTAAATGATTTTGCATCTTTATGCTTGTCAACATTGAATTGAGAATTATGACTTAGCTAACTCACATATTTGTTTTGTGTTGTTTTATTTGTATTCACTTACCAAGGAGATGTTGGTCATCAGGAATGGAAGTCTCCCTACTTCAAAATTGTAATGGAAGGCAAGGGAGGGGAGTGGAAGGAAGGGGAGGGGAGGGAAAGAGAAGGGAGGGGAGGGGAGGGGAGGAGAGGAGAAGGGAGGGGAGGGGAGGGGAGGGGGAAGGCGATCAGAGTTCTAAAAGAAAATTGCTGAGCCTCATTGCAGAATTTCTTCTCAGAGACTAAATGCTTTCTGAGAAAGACTTTAAAATATTAAAGATGATCTTCCTTAGGTAGACATTAAATCTTCAGGAAGTTTTCGGACTACTTACACTTTTGAGAGGCAACTTTCAGTTTGAGCCTTGTTAATCTAGGAGGCAATACAGATGACCAGAAATGACCAAGCAGGGGTTCTCAAAATTTCAAGGTGAAGATTGATTTGAAGAGAGACAGTCTTGTGATACAATGTCCTTGGGGAAATCATAGTAGAGAATTGTTGTGAAGGAACAATGTTGTATATGACTAAATATTTACCTACCTACCAGATGGCACCTGGAAGCAAGAAAGAATCAGCATTTAGGACTATGAGTGCCCTCATGAGCTCATGGCCAATCAAAGTTTGAAATTTTTCTGCAGTGCATTGAGATGATTGCAGGCTGAAATGATAGATAACCAGGCTCATAAAAAATAGACAAGTGGGTCATTACACTTGATCTGAACTGTGAGTATTTAATGCTTTGGAATCTAATCTAGAAGTAATCTAATCTGATCTACATCTAATTAGATACCAATGCTTTGGGAAGATGAGAGCTTTTTACAATTTAACATTATGAAATTGTATCACTTTGAAATTTGGCATATGGTTTGTCCATCTTACACTCTTCAAGAAGAAAAAAAATCTCCGATACTAGAAATTGACCTGAAAGGAAAGAGGCATAGTGGGAGACCATTGCTGATATTTCTTAATGACTTTTTGACTGGAATGCAATGCCAACATGTACGTTTGGTTTCCTAGCTGTCTAATCAATAGTTTTCTACATTTTCTCCTGGTTTCATCAACTAATTGTGCTGAAATGTTTTCAGACTCCAGTAACCACTGCAGTATGTGTGGCCGAAACAGTTTTTCATTAGAGAGGATATCCAGTACTGAAAGTGGGTGGTTAATATTTTCTTCATAAGGCATTATATAATACTATACTAATGTTGCTGTTCATCATTTTACCTATTACCTTTTTTTGACCAGGACAGAGCTGGGAAACAGATGCAGTTCAATACTCCAGACTGAGGCAATGGTACGAGGTTGAGGAAACCTGCTGAAAGGCATGGAAAATAATACATCTGCATTTTAAAGATGTGTGACTGCCAGCTGTGATTAAAGTTTAAATGGAGAATTGCATATTGCTTGCTGCTCTTAGCTAAGCATGGCGGGATTTTTCTGTTTCTGCTGCCCAGTAAGAATATTTGTTTTGGAGGAGGACGTTGGTGCCTAACTCTAACATCAGATACTGGTAGGTGATGCATTGTTTACTGTGTTGTCTTGAAAAAGAAAGTGATGCTGTGGAGAAATGAGCAGCCTACTTTTTTCCAAGAGCATACAACAAAAGTACTTCATGATGTGTAATGTCCATTTATTTCCACATGCAGTTTGAGACATTGGCTTTGATCTAAAAAATTTCTGAGTCAGCCTGGGACTCTCCTGTGTCCTTAGCAACTACTGGAATGGCTGGGACAGTGAGAGCACTACAAGCATAACTATAGTTATTCAAAACCACAAAGAGCTGCCAGCTGAGAGTTTTCTGCAAAAGTCTCTCAAATTTGCAACCTGACTCTTTCCCTCATTAATAGGGGTCCATTTAGGGAAGCAAAATACCAACATCCAGTAACAATTAACAGTGGAGAGCAAGGTCTATTAGTTCAGCAGTAGGCTTTTGCTATTGGTAATGGGATGAGGGATAAAAGTTTTCCCCATCCTTTTATGTGATTCCTTTGTTATAAGCCAAGGGAGCCAGAACCACAGAATCATAGAACCACAGAATCGTTTAGGTTGGAAAAGACCTTTAAGATCATTGAGTCCAACCGTTAACCTAACACTGCCATTCCACCACTAAACCATGTCCCTAAACACCACATCTACCTGTCTCCAGGGTAGACTCGACCTGGGCAGCCTGTTCCAATGCTTGACAACCCTTTGTGTGAAAATTTTTTTCCTAATGTCTAGCCTAAACCTGCCCTGGTGCAACTTCAGAACATTTCCACTCATCCTGTCGCCCGTTATCAGGAAGAAGAGACCAACCCCCACCTCACTACAGCCTCCTTTCAGGCAGTTGTAGAGGGCGATAAGGTCTCCCCTCAGCCTCCTCTTCTCCAGGCTAAACAACCTCAGTTCCCTCAGCTGCTCCGCATCAGACTTGTACTCCAGACCCCTCACCAGCTTTGTTGCTCTCCTCTGGACATGTTCCAGCAACGCAACGTCTTTCTTGTAGGGGTCCAAAACTGAACACAGGATTCGAGGTGATTCCTCACCAGTGCCGAGTACAGGGGCACGATCGCTTCCCTGCTCCTGCTGGCCACACTATTTCTGATACAGGCCAGGATGCCATTGGCCTTCTTGGCCACCTGGGCACACTGCTGGCTCATATTCAATCGGCTGTTGACCAACACCCTGTCACGATCCACTATTGGGTTGAACAGTTTGGCAGAGGTTAAACCCCCTTGCTTTCCAACCGACCTCAGATAATTCTGGGAGGTTGGGGGTGGCTGGGCTTAACTTCTGATTAACTCCAATGTTTTATCGTGACTAGGTTCCTTTTACATTCTCGGGAACAGAATTAAGACTCAAAACGGAGTCAAGTGCCAAGTCACTTTATTTGGCCAACAACAAATGCGCGAGAGAAGAGCAGAGAAAGAGAGGAAAAGCAAGAAAGGGAAAGAGAGGGGGAGAAACAAACGGCACGGGAGCGTTGCGATAGCTACCACCACGGGTCTATGTGCTGTCCGTGCGGCCTGAGCGATCCACGCGGTCCATGCGGCTGGTGCGGCCCGAGCGGTCCAATGCGCCTGATGTATCTTCAAATCTGGTGGAGGGTAGATGTTCCTGGATGCTCCCCTTGGTTTCCGCTGGTTCCCCCTTTCATAGGGTTGTCTTTTTGCATAGTCAATGACTGTTTTGCATACCCACGCCTCCCACTCAGCAGTGGGGCGCATGCCCAGTACTGTCACTAGAGTATGCTCGAAGGTTCTAGAGGGTCCGAGCCCCCTCCCCATTGTCAGTCAACTCTGGGCCCGGGCGCATGCTCAGAGGACGTGTACTCCAAGATAACAGGACACAGGTTCCTGTGGGGTGGGTCTCAATGGGCCGAAACTGCCCTATTCAATTGCCGTGGCAATTAGGTCATTCTGGTGGGGTGGGACTCAATGGGCTGAAACTGGTGATTAGACTGCCCCGCTCAGTTGCTGTGGTGATTAGGCTTTGATAGATAAGCTTGCCTGCCACCAATGTTGAGACAAGTTTCTAGTCCCTTACACACCCCCAGGTCCTTTTCTGCCAGGCAGCTTTCCAGCCACTCTCCCCCAAGCCTGTAGTGTTGCATGGGGTTGTTGTGACCAAAGTGCGGGACCCGGCACTTGGCCTTGTTGAACCTCATACAGTTGGCCTTGGCCCATTGCCTGTCCAGGTCCCTCTGCAGAGCCCTCCTCCCCTCAAGCAGATCAACACTCCCGCCCAACTTGAGGGTGTACTCAATCCCCTCGTCCAGGTCATTGATAAAGATGTTAAACAAGACCAGCCCTAGAACTGAGCCCTGGGGAACACTGCTTGTGACCAGCTGCCAACAGAACCTACAACCTATTACCTATTACCTCTTACATGCTCTAATTCTGAGTAAGGAAAGTAAGTTCAGAGCAGCTGTGTGGAAACACAGGGTCTCTGGACAGATAGGTTTTGCATCTGGCAGCATTTCCAAGTTCTATGTGGTTAATGGCAATCTGAAAACTCTTCTGGAATTTTTTTTAGCAAGGAAAGTGAAGGAATTAAAAGTTTATTGTGTATTGTTGGATGAGAGCTGTGAGAGCATTTTCCCTGCTCTTGCAGTTATAATTCATACAGAAAATAGGCCAGACATCATATTTACCACACCCCAGACAAGACTTCTATATATCAGTGGTACATGCTATGCAAATCTATTTTGAAAGCTGACAAGGAAGCACACCAAATCACATCATGTAGGGATGGAAGGTGTTTATATTTTTTAAAGCAAAAGCTTATAATGCCTACTATTGGATTGTACAGTATCACATCTCTCAAAATGATGTAGGTAGTATTTTCCAATTTTTTAAATTAAATGTCTACTCTCCCTGCTATGAACTGTAAGTTTTTTAGTCCATTTTTTATGATAGAACCAGAGTTCACTTGATTAAGGTTTAATAGAAGAACTTGCTGATCCATAGAAAAGAACACAAGGCCGCCTTATGCTGTTTTTCAGACAAAATATGAATTAGCTTTTTTTTTTTTTTCTGTTAGATTCCATGTTCTCTGGGTTCTGTGTCCGAGGTCTGATTATCTTAATTCTTCTGGGGGAGGAAAAGGGACAATGCTGCACACAGCCAGTCGGAGATGCTCAAATTTTAGCTGAACTGTAGGATCAACTGGAGGACTTAAAATATGTGATTTTGTAAGTAAAACCATTCTATAATTTTTAGAATGGTTTTGTAATTAGAAAAATTTACATAATAACTCTTGGTTTCATAAACTTATGTTTGGTTTTTGTGGTAAAATTTGTTATGACCGTCTGTCTTTACAGGACAAACTGCTAGATCAGAGAGAGGACTCAGGGGATGGAAGTGAGGATCAGGAAGAATTTAGGTACCTAAGCACAAGATTATGTTTCTGGAAGAGGATGCCTGCACCTGGGACTGCTGCATGCCTGCAGAGGTGGTCAGAACCGCCCAGGTGTCATAGAATCATAGAATGCTTTGGGTTGGAAAGGACCCCGAGAGGCCATCTAGTCCAGCCCCCCTGCAGTGAGCAGGGACACCCTTAACCAGATCAGGTTGCTCAGAGCCCCGTCCAACCTGGTCTTGAATGTTTCCAGGGATGGGGCCTCCACTACCTCCCTGGGCAACCCATTCCAGTATTTCACCACCCTCATAGCTCTGTCCATGACACTGGCCTCAGTCCAGTCAGAACCCAGAAATTAAGCTCTCCTCTGCCTCCACTCCCAAGAGTGGCTGATTCCAGAAGGCTTTGTAATAAATCACTTAATGCACATGAACGTGAGAATTACTGTATTTTGAAGCACAGGTGATGTGTGTTTAGCAGCTGAGACCCATTCCATGTCTCCCTCCAAGCTGAGGCTTGAGAGATGTTAAAACTCTACCTCCTGTCTCCAAAAAAGGTGCAGTCTCCTGCAGGCTATTGCATGTGGCTCTCTTCTGTTTTGTACATTGAAACTTTGCCGACATCTAGAGAAGAATTCATAATTCCCTGTGTAATCAAGCAAGTGCAACTGTAGGAAAGGCTCTCAAGTTAAGGGACCCTCTCCAGACAGATGATATTCCAAATTCTTTCTCTCTGCACCTAAGTTGCTTTGCTTATGTCTAATTAGTATGTAACATAAAATACGTAGAAGCTTTAGCTGGAATGAGCACAGACATGAGCTGTCCTTCCAAAACGGCTTTGCTAACCATCAGTTAGCAAGCCTTGCTCATCCCATCGCCTCTGGTTCTGGTTTCATGAATGTGCTGCACATTTACACTGATTCAAGAGGAATACTGGATGGTGAAAAGAGCACTTCTACCACTTTCCTTGTGGCTTGCTGGATACACAGGCTTAAGTGCCCATATCCTCTTTCTGGATTTACCTGAAATCTCACCAGAGAATTTGAATTAAAAATATACTTACAGATTTATCAACAATCAGCAATTTAGAATCGGAACAATCAACGCTTTCTTCTTGTTTATAGAAGGTAACTGATTTTTTCCCCATAAAATTCTGTTCTTGGAAAGAAAAAAATATCTAATGTTCCTTCCCCTTACTTGGAAATGAGAGTTTTGAATACTCATTCCATTTAAGCCATGTCTTTGCTTAGGTACTGGGAGCACTGATCACAGAATATTGCAAAAAGCATAAAACATTTGGACTTGCCTGTTTCCCTTTGCCCTCTGTGGGGACAATATGAATGGAGTACAGAAAGAAACCTAGTAATAGGGTTTTTTTTGATATCCTGAAGTATAGTTCAGGTCTCAGAGTCTCTGTTAACCATGCTGTAACTATTTTTTTTTTTAACTTAATCACCTCTTCAGCCACAGGGGCATAAAATGGACTGTCATTACTGGCTACCGTTTTTGCTCCAAGGCAAATTGCTTCCATGTTTTACAGCAACCTCCTTCTGTGCTCAAGATCTACACTACAATTTGGGGGAAGGTGACTCTCCTACAAATCCTGTCTTTGGTATGGGCAAAAGGATTTTAATCTTTAAAGGTAACTGCTGTACACAACTGCTCACTTTTTATTAACTCTATTTGAACTACCTCTTTTGTGGGTAATTCTAGCACCTATGGACAGGAAAATTACAGCTAAGATGAAAGTTATTTTTTATACAGTGGCATTTTGTTATGAGTTAGACTTCCATGTATTCTACAGCATGAGTTTGAAAGGACTCGTATCTTGCCATTTCAGTGGTATTATTTTGAACCTAGATGGGCTAATACTTTCAGACTGGCTTGTTGTGTATTATAGTTGCCAGTCTGGCCAGCTGAGGAATATGTGATTTTTCATGGGCTTGTGATTAGGGCCTGCAAGGTTAGGCACTGCAAATTGTAAGCTGTAGCTGCTGGTCTCCTATTCTGCTCTGAATAGGGCCTGATGGAGAGGGTACTATTTTAGAAAGTGAAAGATGTGGTCTGAACCTCTTCATGTTCAAAACGGATTTTCATATTGGTCTCCCACATACTACAGACCCACTTTCACTAATATCTCTCACTGTGATTTAAAAAAATAATAATAAGCCCTGCTCTGTTCTTGGTAATAGCATTTGTAAGTGCCAGCTCTTAGGAGAATGTTTTAGCCTCTGCTTCCTATGTGGATGAAAGCTAGTTCAGGAACATAAACTCTGCAGAGGTAATAGGATTTTGGATTTCCTAATCTGCATTTAGTCTTTCCTGTTAGTGTTAGATACTGTTGCTTCCAGGGTGGTATTACAGTACAGCTAAACTGAACCAGGCACTGCAAAACACGAACAGCTGTTTTCCCACCTCTGCTCCCTTCTTTAATCCATGTGCTCCAGTTGTCTCTCTTGTGCTGGCACTGGTGCATATCTGGTCCTGCAGGGAAATGGCTCCAATTTTCTGGCAAGCCGGCTCCATGAACTGTCTTATCATGGTGTCAGATAGATGGCAGCTTTGGGGCAAGTGGGAGGCTTGACCGCTCAGTCTGGGAAAGGCAGTGGGACTGCCCCTTTTGGCAGCAGATAGACATTAGATGCCTTAGATGTATTCCCAAACTGCCCTTTACTGCATATGGGGTTTTGAATGATGTTTCTGCTGTGCCAAACTCTAATTTTAACTATCCAGTTGCTAGAGACAACTGCACCAGTCATATATTTAATGAGAAAGTGCAGAACCTCTTGCATTATCCAGATAACTTACACAGGACCATTAGCTGTGAACGATCACGGACACACCTGGATGTGTCACAGTTTCTGCAGTAGCTCTGATATGCCCGGGATATAGCACATTTACAGAGATTAAATATGTACCAGGGCAAGAGACCCAACACATTCGTGACTTGCCAGAACTAACGAATGTGTGAACAGTGAATGAATAACAGTTGTTTCTCTGATATGACTTGTTTTGTTGTTTTTTTAATGTTCCACCTCTTTGTTGTAGGAGTGTGCAGCTGCACTTGGGAAACCCACGGCAGCTTGACGCTTAAGTGTACAACACTTAAATGAAGCAGGAGAAAATAAGTTAGACACCCCCGCCCCCCCTCCTCCCTCCTCGAAAAATGGTATTTCTTCATATCCTCCTTGGCATCGTCACTGTAGAGGAATTTTGAGCTTTTTGCTCCTTTTTAAAATAAAATCAAGAGAATAATTTTGAGGTATTTATGATTAAGCAAATGTAATGCACTTTAACAATCTAAAATAAATGTTTAAATATAGTCTGTGTCCTTTAAATTAACCAGATGTTTAAATTATCTGTTATGTGTCTTCATGCTAAGATGTGCTCTTTATTTTTTTTTAATGAAAGCCAGATGCCAGGAGTCACAAAACTGCGTGGCTAATGCTGAACAACTGTGTTTTCCAAGGAACGGGGCCATGCTCATAAATGGATTTAACTTTTAAAACTGGGTTGGGAAGAAATTAAAATCCTGCTATGAAAAGACTGGGTAAATGCCATTTCTGTTTAATTTGCATGATTTACCTGGTTTCTTCCTAAGGAAGGTAATATGGCCAACCGATCAACATGTGCACGACATTCTTTGTATGGCAGTTATTAGCCTTATGCTGTTCTTTCATTTTTCTAAAGACAGGGCAGTGCCACACTGAAACAGGCACAGATCACAGCAATGCTTATGGCTGTTCAGAAGGAAAAGCTTATTCCAGCCAAATTTTTAACCTGACTTCAGAAGGTTTTCTCCCCCTCCGTGCGGGAGGAAAGAACTCTGATTTCCTCCAATGCCAACTAACAGCTGGTGGATGGGCCACAGGGAAACGAATTTGCTCCCACCTTCTGCCAGATGCTGCTTTTGGGCCACCCCCATGTATCCCCCACTTTAGCTCTAGGGTTACTCCCACAGTAGTCATTTCTGTTGCCCTTCTCTGAAGGTCTCACAAAAACCTACATGCATTGGCCACAAGACTTGATCTGTTGAAAAAACTACAGTATTTTTCAAAGGCAGTATCACAAGGATGTCTTTTTACATCAAATTCCATTTTTAGGATTATTGAATGGCAATGGATAATTTTTAAAGCCTAGAACATTTATGGTATTTTCAGCTACACAAGTAAATCATTGATGTTTGTTGACTTAATGTTCAGAATGGATTAACATTATTTTAACACTTTAGTACAGTATTACAGTTTTAATAATATATTCATTTATTAAAACACAAGTATTAAAGAATAAAAAGGGAATAACAGTAACAGATAAAGAAGATTGTTTAAAATTTTCTATTTCTGCTTCACACAACGAGGTACGAAGCAGTTAAACCAGAGCATTCCTACCTGTTTCTCACATACTGGAGCACACTGGAGGCCCTGCAGGCTGCCCCCACCCCTCTGTCATGGCAGCGAGGGAGGTCGTCGTTATGGCGGCAGCGGGCAGGAAACAGCATCTCCCTGCCTGCCCCACCCGCCATGGTCGCTCTGCCAACGCCATGACCACTCTGCCTGCCATAGTTGCCCTGGGCAGGGTTTCACTGCCTGCCACCATGTCCTTCCACCGGTGGAGCCCAGGCCCACACC
The DNA here is from genome assembly GCA_034008185.1 of Gorsachius magnificus. Classification (NCBI taxonomy): domain Eukaryota; kingdom Metazoa; phylum Chordata; class Aves; order Pelecaniformes; family Ardeidae; genus Gorsachius; species Gorsachius magnificus. The sequence continues at coordinate 188,146,692 of CM067081.1, forward strand.
AGTTCTGTTTAATGTCTTTATCAATGACCTGGATGAGGGGATCGAGTGCACCTCAGCAAGTTTGCAGATGACACCAAGTTGGGCGGGAGTGTCGATCTGCTCGAGGGGAGGAGGGCTCTGCAGAGGGACCTGGACAGGCTGCATCAATGGGCCAAGGCCAACTGTATGAGGTTCAACAAGGCCAAGTCCTGGGTCCTGCAGTTTGGTCACAACAACCCCATGCAACGCTACAGGCTTGGGGGAGAGTAGCTGGAAAGCTGCCTGGCAGAAAAGGACCTGGGGGTGTTGGTCAACAGCCGACTGAATATGAGCCAGCAGTGTGCCCAGGTGGCCAAGAAGGCCAACAGCATCTTGGCTTGTATCAGAAATAGTGTGGCCAGCAGGAGTAGGGAAGCGATGTGCCCCTGTACTCAGCACTGGTGAGGAATCACCTCGAATCCTGTGTTCAGTTTTGGGCCCCTCACTACTTGCGTTGCTGGAACATGTCCAGAGGAGAGCAACAAAGCTGGTGAGGGGTCTGGAGCACAAGTCTGATGCGGAGCGGCTGAGGGAACTGAGGTTGTTTAGCCTGGAGAAGAGGAGGCTGAGGGGAGACCTTATCGCCCTCTACAACTGCCTGAAAGGAGGCTGTAGTGAGGTGGATGTTGGTCTCTTCTCCCAGGAAACATGTGATAGGACAAGAGGAAATGGCCTCAAGTTTTGCCAGGGCAGGTTTAGATTGGATATTAGGAAAATTTTTTTCACAGAAAGGGTTGTGAAGTATGGAAACAGGCTGCCCAGGGAAGTGGTTGAGTCCCCATCCCTGGAGGTATTTAAAAGACGGGTAGACGTGGGGACATGGTTTAGTGGTGGGATGGCAGGGTTATGTTAATGGTTGGACTTGATGATCTTAAAGGTCTTTTCCAACCTAAACCATTCTATGATTCTATGATCTGCTGTGGTGTTTTGCAGCCTCTGGCTCCAGAGAGGAACATCTTTGCATGCCAGTGGCAATTGAAAGCACATAATTAATCCTTCCTCCACCCCCTCACCTTTTTTGTCTGTTTATATTTTGTTTTGTGGCTGCTGGGGATTGCACTGCTCCTGCGGGGGCTCTGGGAAGCATTTCTCCACAGCTCTGTGTGGGGTTGTGGCTACTCCCAGTTGTAACCCACAGGTGGTTTAAGAGAGGACAAGCAGGAGACCAGAGCTCCTTGCTGCAGCCCCTGGTACTATGTACTTGCATGAAAACAGTGGCTTTTGCCATATAAAATCTGGAAGCTCCTCTGTGTGATGTTCCCCAAATGCTCCCCTCCTCAGAAACAAGCAAACAAAAAAACCCCCAATAACTTTAAAGTGATCTCCAAGGACTCTAAAAGCCATGAGTTGGAAAAAAATCTTGACTGCTTTGTGAAGTCTGGCAGTCTTAAATTACATGTTGTTGGAGAAGGGAAGCTGGCTTGTGATTCTGGAGTCTGAATGGAAAAATACTGAGCCAGTGGTATTTTCTAAATACACTGTCCTGGAGAGTTGCTCGGAAATTTGGGAGGACATGTGGTGGGGTCAGCGAAAGAGGAGGAGAACTTCAGTCTGACCAATGAATGTCGTCAATTCAGGGCAACAGAGCCAGCATCGCCGGCAATGTTATTGTCCCTGAAGTTGGTATAAATGGGCAGGACACCCCTCCTGTGTGCAAAAGAAAACTCTTATGGGAGACCTGGCTATATATTTAAAAAGCATGAAGACTAATTTTCATGTTACTTCTCAGATTTCCCTCCAAGTCTTCACCATTCTTCTTCCCACAGCTTTTAAAAGATGTTAATGTCTGACTGCATCAATAGCCAAAGTCCAGCTACTGGTCTTCCTGTTCACAAGGGAATTAGTTGTGTTTATTATTTTTAATTTTGCTGTAAGTTTAAAGCATGGAACATTCAGAACTCCTGCCTCTGCTGCAGTTGCCACCAGCACATTTTGCAATTGCTACAGAGTCTGTGCTTGCAGGGATTTTTGGCTCCAGGACAAAATCTTGAGGTAACCTGTCCTGCAGTATGTTATCTGGATTTTCCAGATTTCCTACTTCCACGGTAGCTGCTTAAATGAAATAGTTTGTGCTGAACAACCTGATTTTTTCTGATGAAACTGTTTTTGGTAATACAATTTCTGATCAGCTGCACTCCTACTTATTTCCCAGGTGCCAAAACTTAACCATGACAATACCCCTGCTTACCTAAGCAGTTCAGTTTGCATCTTATGTGTGATTTGGTTTGGAATTCAAAATACTGATTCGTTTTTTACAAGCCTGAAATAAGTAATTTTTTGTGGGTTAATATTGTGATAAGTTTGCAGCATTTCAAATCAATTTGTCACATTTATGAAACACCTCCTTTCTTATGAGAAGGCTTGAAGATTTTGTAGTGTGAAATAGTTCACGCATCAACAGCTAGTTTCACTGTTTTAGTTAATGACTGAAGGGTTATATCTTCAGCAGCAGTGAAGCAGTGTATTTCCATTTAATCCTGTAGAGCAGACTGCTTTACAGAAGCCAAGAGTCTGGCCTGAGATAGACACTACTTGAGACTATCTTAGAGGCAGCGTTTGCCACCAAGGATAAATAAAAAGGCTGAGATACTTAATGCCTTCTTTGCCTCAGTCTTTAATAGCCTGATGAGTTATCCCCAGGGTACTCAGCCTCCCAAGCTGGAAGATAGGGATGGAGAGTGGAATAAACCCCACATAATCCAGAAGGAAGCAGTTTACAACCTGCTCTGCCACCTGGACACCCACAAGTCTATGGGGCTGGATGGGATCCACCTGACAGTGCTCAAGGAGCTGGCGGAGGAGCTTGCCAAGCCACTCTCCATCATTTGTCAGCAGTCCTGGTTAACAGGGGAGGTCCCAGGTGACTGGAGGTTGGCAAATGTGATGCCCACCTACAAGAAGAGCCATAAGGAGGATCCAGGGAACTACAGGCCTGCCAGCCTGACCTCAGTACCAGGGAAGGTTATGGAGCGGTTCACCCTGAGTGCGCTCACCAGGCATGTGCAGGACAACCAGGGGATCAGGCCCAGCCAGCATGGGTTCATGAAAGGCAGGTCCTGCCTGACCAACCTGATCTCCTTCTATACCAGGTGACCCACCTGGTAGATGAGGGAGAGGCTGTAGATGTTGTCTACCTGGACTTCAGCAAAGTCTTTGACACTGTTTCCCACAGCATTCTCCTAGAGAAGCTGGTGGCTCATGACTTAGGTATACTCTTTGCTGGGTAAAAGACTGGCTGGATGGCCGAGCCCAGAGAGTCGTGGTCAATGGAGTTAAATCCAGTTGCGTCTGGCAACAAGTGGTGTTCCCCAGGGCTCAGTATTGGGGCCACGTCTGTTTAATATCTTTATCAATGACAAAGCATTGGAACAGGCTGCCGAGGGAACTGTTTGGGTCCCCATCCCTGGAGGTATTTAAAAGGCAGGTAGATTTGGTGCTTAGGGACATGGTTTAGTGGTGGGATGGCAGGGTTAGGTTAACGGTTGGACTTGATCTTAAAGGTCTTTTCCAACCTAAATGATTCTGTGATTCTATGATTCTAGGATTCTATGAAGTAGGCAGATGCTTGGATATAATGGGTGCATGGCAAAAAGAGTAAAAGTAGGTTTTGCTAGGGTAAAGCAAACTTAAACACGACTAAAACTGCAAAACCGAGTTTTTGATTCTGGTCGTTTAGCTGTTGCCTCGCAAAAATGGAATGGCCATAAAGAGGCTTTGGATGAACTCACTAAAGCAGTAGAAGTTTCATCTATCCCTAAGGTACATCTCTGGTGGGATTTATGGTATGACACGTAATAGCCTGCTCTTTTTGGGAGAAGAATATCATAGGTTTACTGAGCTACTATATTTTTGATCAGGGAGTATATCAGAATAGTGTTTTTTACTATTTGTTGTCCTGTTTCAGTCTTGTGTTTTTTTATTACACTAAATTTATCCTAAAGTGACTGACAGCTGCATCTTAGACTATAGCTACAGTACAGCAAAATTAGATCAGTGACTATAATAAACAATACCACATTTAGAGGCTCAGATCAGACTGGGCTACATGTAATCCATCTTCTGAACATATTAGGTTATCTTATGCTTGCACATTACATTAAACATATTAAAAATTGACTTCTGAGATTTTTTAAAATAAAATGAGATATTTCAGTAGGTAATGGAAAAGAGAGGCTGAAGCTCCCTGGTTTTCTACCCACATAACCCTTATTATTAGATTTTATCCTTAATTGTCAGTGTTTCTGAAATCGCGGTTTACTTCTTGATCCCTGCAATATACTTGGAAACTTAAAAATTATGTGGTTATGAAATTATGTCTGCCACTAATGAGTTGATCTTACAAGAGTCTGAGAGCCCTTAAAAATATTGTGCATTTACAGTGTTTGGGGTGCTCGCCACCTTCTGGGATTGACTCTTTTCAGTGAAATGATGTTTTTCCTACTTTTTGTGACCAGTCTACTAATGTCAATAACATAATACTAGACAGGCGGAAATGGATTCCTCCTTATGTTTTCCATAATTTCCAGAATTTCTCTCTGATGCATTTACAGTTATTGAGTAAACACACTTAAAGTGGTAGGTTTGCATTGGCTTTGTAGTTCTTCTGTAATCTCATTAACTTCTTTTTTTTTGGGGTTTTTTTTTCCCTCCAAGGGAGTAAATTGATTTATATGAGCATGCTGTTAATATATAACTCCTTGTCTAGCCCCTTGGGTTCTAATGTTTTTTAAACACAGTACAATTATGGGAAACATTGTATTGGAATGACAACATAAATCATCCCCATAGGAGTCTGAGCAGTCTGGGGAGTAATCGTATAGAGCCCTGCTGAGGTAAATAAGAACAGTAATTTGAAATAAATAAAAGACCAGTGGTGCTAATGTGGATGTCTCAAGAATATCATTAAGTTTGTAATGACAGTGTTTACTTGTTGTAATGATATTGGATGTAGCGTAATGTTGCCGCTTAAATCATAACTTTATAGTTCATGATCCGTCTCTTTTTCTTCAGAGAGTGTGTCAGGTTGGCTGTGTTTCCACATCTATCCCTCAAACACCAGCACTTTGTCGAAGACCATATGCACATGTGAAATGTGGTAAGATTCTCTAGAACTTTGGTTAAATTTAGTCAACAAATATTGAAATTCCAGGTACAAAAATATGCTTATGGGGATGATGTTGTTCTTTGTTTCCTGTTTCTTACCATAGTCAATCTTAGAAAGAGTAGGGAAATGGGGTAATAAAAATACTTTCGTTTGACATTCATCCACATATGGCAGGGTTGGTGTTTGGAATGAAAGGGGTCTTAGACCATTTTGCACTTGAGCACAGCGTGAATTTGGCAGCTGGGCAGCCTAGCGGGCTTCCTCTCTTGCAGTAGCTTCTTCACTAGTACTTCATTCTCATTGATACTCCAAGCTCTTGTTCCTTCCTTGACCTGCAGGGGAATTAATATATGAGTTTAAGATACAAAATGAAAACAGTGAATCTGAAAAGGGATTTTTGTCAGTCTTTTATGTTTTCAACATGTACAAATTACGTAGTAGAAAATACTTTAAAAATGTAATCTTTTAATAGAAAATGTATTCCCTCGGAATAAATTCAGCAATATCATATGAATAAAAGTATAATAAAATTTGTTTTTTAAAAATAAAATACATTTTTTAAGTAGAAATTGATCTTCCATGAGGGTTTTTTTGCAGATGCTGGGGAACATGCACGTAAATCCACTTGCGGAATTGAAAGCATGTTGTGTTTATGCAAAAACGAATGCAAAATGTTCATTGCATAAATGCAGAAAAACCTTTAGAACAGATTTAAAAAAGTTTTATGCTATTAACTCTTTTAATAATTTCTGAACTAATCTTGGAGCGAGATTTTGTACAGTCTGTAACACAGATTTATGTGCTGCAAGTGTAGATATGACACTACTTTTCAGTGATATGAGTGCTGGCAGTACAAGGTCTAAGAATCTCTGGGAGAAATGCTTCTGACATAAGGGACTTCAGTGCAGCTTGGACAAGTTGAACTGGCATGTGTTCCTTCTGAAAGTAAAAGTCACTTCCGCTTAATTTTGCTTTTTGTTTTTAAACAGCAATAAAACTTTAAAATAGTTTATCTGAGCAGCTTGCTGAACAGACCTTTTTATATGTTATGCTTTACAACGTTAATAATAGATTATAGAGGGAATTAGGAAATAAAAGACATCTCCATAAAAGGCACACAAGCTCACAGTCTGTCTCTGTCCTCATCCTCCCTTACAGGTATTTGGTTTTGTTACTGTATATGAGCATAGCAACTCTTTTATGGAATATCTTGTGGAAATCTTGACTGGCTGATTGTGTGCAGCTTTTGCTCATTCATGAACACAATCATTGCATTATCAACAATTGTTGCAAGTGGCAAAACTTTTTTCTCAGAGTCTACTTTGGATTTTGAGGGAGTTCTGTTCTCATTGAATACATGTGTACAGCAATGCAATTTGATTTTGAAATGTTGAAGTACAGATTGGACAGTGCTACAGATTTGATCTGATGCACAGTTTTCATTTTTTTCCAATGGGCTGGACCACGCTCAAATGGATTTTTAAAGTCTCAGCTTTAAATACTCATACACTCAGGCAATACAGTAGTGAATGAATGCGATTGCCATTTCTACTTGTGCTCTCAGAACTCAAAACTATCAAAACCAAAACTATCAAACCAAAACTAACATTTGCAGTCATTAAGTATAATTATGAATAAATGATGTCATTAAGTATGATTATGAATAGGTGATGTTTATGAATAGATGATTCAGATATGAATTTGCAGCATTATTTAGGTCAGAGGGTTGATGCAAGTAAAGTATTTTGTGCCATTCACCAAGCCTTTGGTGTTACAGTGGCAAAGGGTCTATCAGTATCCCTGCATCTGTATTTCCTGCAGAGAGCAGTCCATTTCAGGAAGGCATTATGTAACTTTTTGACTACATTGTACAAACAATTTCATAAAAAAGTCTGCATCATGTAAAAACATGATTCTTCCATATTGTTTCATAATCAATTGTATACTTTATAGGTGTATTTGCTATGTATGAAAACATGTATTCATATACCAGTTTTTAGATTTTATTATCTTAATTTTTTTTGTGATTTTATGTTCACTGACCTTATTCAGCATGTCTTTCTGATGTTTTTCATTAAATTAAAATACTGTATAAATCTACTTGTCTTTTAATGAAACACATTTTAAATCTAAAACCAATTATAAAGACAATAATACCTGGTAAAACCAGGTAAAGGAGGAGATGAAAGATGAGGTATGTTGTATATTTTGGCTTTATAAGTCATTGCAGAAGTGTGGAGGGGGAGAGAGAAGGGAGTACTCACCTTTCCAGAAAGGTATCAGTAGTTAGATAGGTGGTCAGGGATAACCGTACATCAGTAAAAAACCCCACTGCAACACCAGCTGTTCTTTCCAAAGACTTGGAAGTTTGGGCTTGTAAATTCTGCACTTTGTTCTCTTTCAATTTATTTTGTGATCATGAAGGTGTAGCTGCATTTTTCTGGGTCTCTTGTTTTATTTCCAGCTGTCTGCTTTTTCTATTTGAACTGTAAGCTTCAGTGGTAAGAACGATATGCATTTTCACTGTGTGTTTTCCCGTACCTCTGATGCAGTAGACCAAGTATTTGTTTAGACATATTGGTGGGTAGAGGTCACAACTCCTTAAAAAGTGCAGCTTATAAATTTGGCTCAAACATGCCTGATTTTTTTACTTCTGGATTTTACTTTTCAGTAAGCAAAACCACCATGAGTATTGTCTGAGATTTGTCTAGGGATTATTTTTTGAGATCTGAATTCAGTAAAAATTTGCTGCAAGTGTATGTAATGCCATCTTGCTGGAGCCACAGTACGCCTGGTATGGGTGCTAGTGAAAATTTGGCATCTTCTGTTCTAGTATGTACAAGTTTTGCTGTGGGCTATCCTGCCAGCATTGTACGTAAGCTAGTACCAGTAATGCAGAAGGCAGCATGTCTAGTGTCTGTCCCTTGTGGTTCATTCATTTTCTGCCTTCTTCCAAGGGTACCTCTAGCTTGTTTCCAAAAGGAAAAGTGGCTCATGCAATTACACTCCAGATCCCTAGTCTAGGAATTTGATCCTGTTGGCCTATTTCAGCCACGTGTCAGAGTGTCAGAACTCAGAGATACTCAGTTCCCACAATTTCATGAAAATAGGTTGGTAGAATTAAAGGCACCCAAAGGTGGCAATGTAAGTGTAACCTTTATTGGGCATGGAAGAATTGGCATGAGAGAAAGACATGAACACCCAACAGAGGTTGCACCCAGAGTTTGGGTCTTGCACGCCATAAAATCTGTCTTTCAGCAAAAACTTCATTTCTGCGAGGATTTTCTGCTGTCTAACATGGCACAAGCTATGGTTGCAGCATTTTCTGCATTTATATTATTGCTTTTCAGTTTGGGTCTTCATATTGTCTTATTAGGATTAAACTCACTGAGGGGACTCAGCATGCTTCAATGAAAAAGTTAGCCAGTTACAAGAGATGAGTTACCTGAAGGCCAGCCATGGTAGTGATAGAACGTGACAAGAACAGGACCTTGCTTTTTGGTGGCAGCAAATTGTTTAGTCGTTCGGAATATATTGTACAACTTCATGTCTGAGTGAGGCAATGCCACCTGAAACGATTGTGTTAGACACTAGCTGGGAGTGTCTTAGAGGAGGCGCTTGGAGTAGACAGATACTTAGATATAATGGCTGCACAAGAAAAAGAGCAGAAGTAGTTTTCCTTAGGGTAAAGCAAACTTAAGATTTTTAGAAGAGGACTTTCAGATACAGTCAAGAAAATGTTGTAAAAAATGCCAATATTGCATACCCATACTGTATACATTAAATGCTCTGATTTCATTGTGTAAAACATCTAATCATAAGAAAAATGTCCACAGCTTTATTTGTTGCTTTCTCTCACTTATTCTGTGTTGGTAATAGAATGCTAATAAGGCTGTGCAGCTGGACCCTGGAAACCTTCTAAGTAATCATGGTATGAACTGTATGTTCTAACATTTGATTTCTATTAGTGCGTGAGTTTATTCATTTAGCTATGACCGATTTCCTAGAAATTATTAATCTAGTCTGCTGTATTTGTTAAAAGGGAGTACTACTTTGGCTAGCTTTTAAATAGTGGCACTGTAATCAAAATAAGCCCAGTTATATTAATGTAAAATTATTTTATTATGTAAGATATTTTGAAGTGGGGAAAATGGTATTTTGATAGAGAAATAATTTCAGATTTAAATTCTTGTATCTCAAATTTTTCATGTAAATGGAAGACTTTTACGTATATCAACATGGCTATGTAGTGTAGATCTATCAAAGCCACCTTCAAACTACTGAGCTTGGGTGCTGGGAAAAAACATGAAAATCCAGGGTTTAACATAGGCTCAGAAGAATAGTATATTTTTGCATCACCAGCCTATACTGAGCTCTGAGTTGCACAGCTTAACTTTTCTGGTGCTGGGGGTACCTGGAGGGATACGTGTACAAAGTCATAAAAGAGTTTGTGGTGCAGACATATTTTGAGTGACACCATCATGTAAGAAATGAGCCCACTGACATAGATTTATAGTGGCTCAGTCACACAGCATGCCCGATAATGACTTGAACAGTTACAGCAAGAAACACTAGGACTGCATAAAACGCAAAGCATCCAGAATTGGCCTGGGATATTACTGTTTAAGTTAAAAAGGCATAACAGATACTCCTTTTGGTGTCAGAAATGTGACACTATGCTTCTTGGTATGCACTGGCCAGATGTATACTGTTCTTAGCCAGAGCTGGCTCTTTTAACTCCTACTCATGCACTAAAAAGGATCTGCTTCCATCTACTTCAGAGGCATCTTCACATCTTCAGTCTGCACGTGAGAGAAGTGCTGCAAAATAAGCCTTACCTTCAGGATGGAGCAAACTGAGCCTGATGTTATGCTTTGTTTTACAGGATACATACTGCATCAGAGCTCTCCTGCAGAATACTGTAAAGCACAGAAAGAGAGACGTTGATTTAGGCTATAGCCTCAGGCTCAATCCTTCTCATGTCTGTGCTTTAATTATAAAGGGGGCTAATGTAAATGTTCTTATGGCAAAAGGGAGCTTGCAGCCTTTAGAAAAAAATGTCAGCCATGTAAAGGTATAGAAATTCGAGGTTTTTTTGCTTCTCATGCTGTGTTTAAAAAAAGAAAACACGACGTCAAGTTAGGCTTTAGTTTAAGCGCTTGCATATCTTTTCTAAGCCACTGTTTATGCTGAAGCTGAAATTGACTTCAAATGATTGGTTCTTGAGTTTTTTATTTGATCTAATCTCATACTGTGGAGTGTTTAAGTAAAAGCTTTGTTTCTGGATCACCTTTCAGTTACAGTTCCGCATCCTTCCTGCAGTAACTGGTAGTGCTTGGCTAAAAAACCCCAAGCCTTACAAAACCAGAACGCTCGCTCCTCAGCACACACAGTTCTCCACAGGGAGAAGATAAGGGAACAAACAACGTGTTACAGATGCTAGTCACATTGCTACGTGTGCTGCCAGAAGGCATTCAGATACTGCCGTGATAAATGTGGTCTAAAACCATGCACAGAATAAAACAATAGAAAGGCAATATATAGCAACTGATGAAGGGCTGTACTGAATTAGCTGAGGGTTGACCATCACCATCTGCTTTCTGAACTCCATTTTATTCACTGTAATCTGCCTTTAATAAATTAATAAATGTTTTCCTATTGCCACAGGCATTCTCTGAAAACAGTTGTCCTTCAGAGGAGGCATATCAGTGGAGATTTTACAGTGAATGTAGCCCTTTAGAGGGACCAAGGGAACAATTATTATAGTTTGAAATCAATGGGAAGCTTACAGGATGTACTGATGTCATGAGGCATTGAAATTTGAGCTGATTAGCCTCTGAACAGTTGAGATAATATCAATTATGAAAGAATGCTGGCCCAAAAAGAACAGTCATTCTGATACTACCCTCCACAGTGGCACACAATATTTTCTAAATTTGAAATTGTTTTAGAGTTGACTGGAAGAATACTTGAAAAAGTTGGATGGAAAGAAATTGAGACTGTCAAGGAATTGGGAGCGTCTTTTGTTTCTGACAGCATGACTAAATACGCTATTTTGGTTTTAAAGAGTAAAAGGAATTACAGGTAGATGGAACATTATCATTAAGGTTAAAATTAACACTATTAAGAAATATGGAGATTATGGTTACTGAGCAGTGTGTGTGTACACATAATAATAATAATAATAATAATACAGCCTCAGTGGAACAGTTCTAGGCAATGTTACAGTTCACAGGGTAAAACGCTTAATCAGTGAAGTATCAAACCTGGGTTAGTTTCATCACCTCCCTACACATCTGAGGATCAGTAAAGAATGTACATTTGAAATTAATGAGGATCAATCTTTATTGCATTTTCCCCCCTTCTTTTGTGTTTTAAAAAGGACTCATAGGTCTTTTCAACTCAGTTTGTATTGGATGCAAATTAATCGGCATGAGAAAATATTATAACATCACAGAGGTTTTCACAGGTGAAAAATTCAAGTTACATCTATATGAAACACACTAAATGAAAATTTGGAAAGTCCCTCAGGAGAACTTCAAGCTAGTTTAACTGAAGATTACACTTCTTTTACCACAAGAATAATTAATTTTTGGAATAGTTCTTGCAAGCAGATATTAGAAGGCAGATCATGGCATTCTAACAGCAAGATAAACCTTTTCCATCGAATTTATTTTTATGAGATTGTTAATATCTACACTGGGCAGACAAAAGATCAGTTTCTGTGTTACTACATGGCCAATGATGATGAAGTATCTGAAATGTAATTGATCACTCTTTAAAACTAAAGGAATGAAGTCACCTTGCTGGCTGGGAATTGAAGATATGATTTCAAAGAGTCTTGCCAAGCAAACTGGACAATTAGACTAAAGCCATGAAGGAGCAACACTGAAGAATATGCTTAATTTTAAACACAAAAGTAATTTTATAGAATTCAATGCGACTTAAAATTAATTATATACTCCCTGGAACCAATGTTTTAACTGTAATCTTTTGCAATTGGACTTTAACACATACATCTGGAGTATTTCAAGTTCATTTGTTAAATAGCTTGCAATTTTCATATGCTGCTGATTACAGTATAGGATTGTGTTGCAAGTACTCTGGTAATTAATGTGCAATTAGTAAATAGACACTTTACTTCTAATGCTCTATGAAAGCACAGAAAATTTGTAGAGAATCCTTCGTTATTTCACAGAACAGATGGAGCATAGTGAACATGTATTCTGCCTTCCCAAAAATGCCTTTCCAATATGCTTTGTCCTTGGTCTGGAGGCAAAATATGTGGAAATGTAAGGCCCACTTAACACCCATAGATAGTTATTTAGAGGGACTGCTGAGACTCAAAGTGCCAGTACAGTATGAGGACCCGTTGATCAAGGCCATAAGATTTGCTCAGGCAACTAGCGAGTTTTCCCAGGTTAAGTGATTCTTGATCACCACTGACATCATGTGTATTAAAATTGGCCAGGTAGACACCTATTTCTTGATATTAATCACGGAATCAGGAGTGATGTGTTTTGGAATCTGGTATCTGTAGCTTTTCCACATGCTCAAGCTTAGTCAAGGAATCATTGTTATGTTTTTATGCATTTAATTCCATACCGCTGATAATCTAGTTAAAATTTCAGTTGTTCTCCCATTAACAGGACTTTTAACTGTTCAAGAAAAGTCAGCAGTTTTTTGATGTGGATAACTTCTCTAGTCTTAAAATGGCGTATTTCTCTGATAAGTAAGAACTCATTTGATTGTATAGAGAAGAAAACAGCTTATCTGAAGTGAATGGTCAGAACAAGCTTTGATCTATTAAGGTTTTGCTTTTTGGCAATAAAAGCCCCAGGTTATTCTATATTTCTTCCCAGTGGCCATGAGATTGTCAGAGTAGAATTGCGTACAGGATTTCTTCCTCCCAGGGTCTGTATGTAGATCCCCACAAAGGACTGACCCCAGCTGGCAACTAAGCACTGCACAACCGCTCGCTCACTCCCCGCAGTAGGATGGGGGAGAGAATCTGAAAAGTCAAACTGACAAAACACAAAGCTTGAGATAAAGACAGTTTAATAAAAAAGCAAGGGCCACACACACAAGCAAAGTAAAGCAAGGAATTCACTCACTGCTTCCCATGGGCAGGCAGGTGCTCAGCCATCTCCGGGAAAGCAGGGATCCATCACGCATAATGGTGACTTGGGAAGACAAATGCCATCACTCCAAACGTCCCCCCATTCTTTCTTCTTCCCCCAAGTTTCTATACTGAGCATGATGCCATATGGCCTGGAATAGCCCTTTGGCCAGTTGGGGTCAGCTGTCCTGGCTGTGCCCCCTCCCAGCTTCTTGTGCCCCTGGCAGAGCAGGGGAAGCTGAAAAGTCCCTGACTGGTGTAAGCACGGCTCAGCAACAACTAAACCATCAGTGTGTTATCAACATTCTTCTGGTACTAAATCCAAACCACATCACTCTGCCAGCTACTAGGAAGAAAGTTAACTCTATCCCAGCTGAAACCAGGACAGTAGGTAACTTTTTCACATGAGAACTTTATAGCACCACTTTTCTCCAATGCAGATCCTGCAGTGGATAACCAAGGGCTGTGAATATACCTGTGAGGAGACAGAGAGATGTGACTTAGGTGCTACACACTATTTTCAAATGTTTTTGAAGAAGATAATTCACCCTTTGCTTATACAGATCTTCCTTTATGATGGGAATTTTCCTCTATAAAAAGTGTTAAGAGGCAGAATGAAGAAAAATGCTGGTGTTTTACTGGATGAAGGAGAAGGGATTACGCTACCTGAGCAGACCAGTGGTGTTCCTGCTCACTGCAGGGGGGTTGGGCTAGATGACCTCTAGGGGTCCCTTCCAACCCAAAACATTCTATGATTCTATGACCTGTAACAAAACCCAAAGAATATGCAGACTCGTGTGCCATATTGCATTTTTGTGTAAACATTACCGCTCAAAAAAGAATGATCTACATGCTAACCCCCTTGTGATAGTGTCTTGAATTAGATGAGATGAATAAACTAATAAAATTGCACTGATACAGCAATAATATTGGGCAAGTTGGCACAGAGGACAACTAACCTATTGAAATTTTAGTGAAACTGATTATCTAAAATTTCTTCTGAGAGCAGGTAGGTATTAACGATGAAGCAGTGAATCCAAGGGGTAGAAACCTAGCTCTATCTGACTGTCAACAACTGAAGTGGAAATGGACATTCTATTAAATGCTGCTGAGCTGACATGTAGTAACTTCTCAAAATTTCTTCTCCCCCTGAAAAAGATTAATGTCACTTCTGACATTAGCAGTATCCTTAACTAACTTTAGCTTTACGCCAGTATACTTTTCCAAAGCTTTTTGAAAAGCACCAGTCCAATCTGATTTGAGTCCAAAGATATGAAAATACATGCTATAAACAGGAACTAAATTTAAAAAACCTTTCTTTGATGTCACGATAAAAATTATTATTTTTAATTATGAAGGCTTTCATTTGAACTTACCACCTCTGAGCAGATGTGATGAACTTTTCTAATATTAATGTGGTTAGACTGAGATGTGCATTGGCTTGATCATTTAGTTTGCTTCTTAAGGAATTTGACCCATCATGTATGTGCATTGTGATTAGAAATGAAGACGAAAAGAAGGATGAGAAAAACTAAGTTGCTGGTCTGGTAATAGCCTGCTGCTTTTTCAATGTGACTGCGCTCTGCATTTCAGTAGTTCCAGCTATACCATTAGATAAACAAGTGTAGTGAGTGGTGAAACAAGGCTGTGAGCATCTTCAGTTCTTGTGACAGGTCAGAACTGGTCTTTCAGTTTTTGAGATTCTGCATCCTGATTCAGAGACGGGGTTTTGTATAGCTGGCTAGCTAGGTAAAATGCATTATTTCTTTGAGAACAAGCACACTCTAACTAAAAGCTGCTTAATCAGCTTAACCTTTAAATGAAAGTCCAATAAGGGAATGATTGGTAATAGTCCTGTAACTTCTCTATTGTATTAAAAGGCCATAAACGAGGCTGCAAAATGGAACAATGAATAGTTCTGATCTCCCATAGGAATAGTGTTATTGAAAAAAAACAGGCCGGGCTGTTACACTAACAAGGGTTTAAGAATCAGTTAGTCTTTTGCTTATGCCAGAGAGTGATAAAAAGTCATTTTATAAAGCTAGGTAAAAATACTGTCCTTTTGTGCCTTGAGAACCGTCTTGGAAGCTGTTCTGTTTAAGCTGAGTGTTCTTTTCATGCTTCTCATGACTGAGAATTTCTGTTCAGAAAACGGAATGTTTACAATAATCTATGCATCTATCAATGCATCTACCACTATGCTGGCCTTAAATGTAGTCATATCTCACTGAAATTGTAATTGTAGCACTTGTTTATTGAGAACAGAACTAGGTGAACCCATTTTTGGTTTTTTTTAAATATATAACCACACAGAGGTTGAATTTGTATGTCTTTTTTTATGTATATTTGACAGTGGTTTTACACAAGTAAAATTACTTTTTAGTAAAATGGTCATTTGTTGGAGATGGATGCTGTTTTGTCCTGAAGGGAAGCTCTGTACCTCAGCTGTTGCCCTTTATTATTCAGAGTTGTTCTTAGATCTGAATTTTGATCATCAGAGTAACATGTTGCAACAGTTCCTTATACATGAAACATAATCTGCTGAGGTAATGTATATGAATGTAGCTTCTCAATATGTGAAATTTGATGCACAAGTATTCCTCAGTTGTTTTCTCTTAGCTCTGTCCTAAAATTTTTGTGTATGGTGGATGGATTTGATACTGATTTCTATCTGATACATGATATGTAGTTGCTATGGCTACCATTTTATCTGGAAACTATGGAAAGATTGTGAACGATTAAAATAAAGCTAAATTAGGAATGAGTATTCTGTGGTTTTAATGTTGATCCAAATAAGTACATTTGTTTCTCTCCCTGCATTTGAGAAGAACTTATAAATAGCGCTCTTCTGAAAAAACAGCAACACAAGCATCACTTCTGGGATAAATAAAACCATCATTAAAATACAGTTCACACAGTATTTTGCAAAACATCTTATGGTAAATACCAAAACCTGAAATACTCCTCTTTTACAATTTAGCTATACCAGTATGTGAATCATCCCTGTTACTTAGGTATCAATCTCGTTGTTTACCAATGGATTCTTTCAATAGTTATGGCACAAATATGTTTTGTTCCATTAATAAAATGTATTCTGCAACTAGGAAATAAAAGGTCTAGACTACAGCTCGTTATTCTTGGATGGTGTGGTCATTATTTCTTGGCACAGTACTTCAGACAGTGCTGTCCTCATTCTTTTATTTGAACTCCCAGATTACAGATCTTTACTTGATGATGTCTGCAGTGAATGATGGGTCTTTACACACTTACAGAAGATTCTCCTAGACCCTTTGAATTCAAAGCTTGGGGGCAGATTCAGATTGCCCAAATACCTTCTGTATCTTGTATCTTACTGCTAGGAGGTCAAGTCTCAGGCAGGCTGATTGACTGGCATTGCCAAGCTGTGGAGGCAAATGAAGTCAAGTATGTTCATTCATTCCTCTACCTCAGTTTACAAAGCTTTGATGCCTCGGGATGGCTGCTAGAGTAAGCCTAGGAGCATTCTGACCTGGGAAGCAGTTACACAGGTCCTCTGTAAGATCTCTTATGATTTAATAATGGGCAGCATAGCAACTGAGTCCCATCTAAATGGCTAATTCAATCTAAATCAGCTAGTTAGTCAGTTCAGACTACTTCTTGCTTAGTGTGCATTGACACCAGTGCAAACCTCATCAGTCCCAATGGCTTTCAAAAGGAAACAATTCTGTGGCCTTGTAGTAAGGTTACTTATACTGAGAGGGACTATCTCTAAGGTGTTTCCCCTGTGTTTCCTAAAGAAGACTCTCATGCACTTTTCCATTTAATAGCCACAGGAATCAAGGACCCAACTTTGGGATTCCCGCTTCTTTTTCAGCTATAACAAAAATTAATTTACTCATTGGTCTCAACTGCTTGATTTTTACAACTACTGGATTAAGATAGACACAACAGGGAAAAATATACAGTGCTATATTACAGAAATAGCACATCAAATGCATTTTCACTAACATTCAACTTCAGGGCCAATGTACATTGTCAGACAAAAGGTATTCTTTGTGATCTCTATGGTATCACTTTAGTGGTTATGTGGCATCTACTTCAGATGCATTTTTAGTTGCAGCTGGAGAAATAGACAGCAATAGGCCATTCAGAATGATTTAGTTATTGATTTAAGCATGGAAACATATCTACAGGGGCCTCATTGTCTGTTTTCACACTTAATTTGAATCAGTTTATGGTGTTCTATGTACCTTGAGGTTTTTGACATACTGTAGATTTTATATTGAATATTACTAACTGTAGTAACGTTATTATCAGCCATAGCTGAAGATTTGGCAGGTTGGCTAGGAATAGTTTTTGCCTCCTGGGTAGGTGGGAGTAAGAAACTGTGATTGTGCCACTAAACTTCGGCGCTAATTAGATAGTTGCTAAAAGTTATCATCTCTGGATGATAATGCTGTCACTTAAGGCATTTGAAAATTTACAGTGATGCTGTTGTGTGGATCCACAGTGTGTTCATACATGGCTCATGACAGCTACAGATACTCTTTTACTTCTAATGAAGGAAACACAGTCACGTGTCAACTCTATGGCAGATTCCGTGCCCAGGGATTAGGGCCCTCTCTATGCAGCAAACAGATTTCATACAATCAAGATTATATACCTGAAACTTCCAATTAGGAAGTTATGGCACTCACATGAAAGCCTAGCTTGGTGATAATTTCAGAGTTGGTATAGGAAAGATGTTACAAAGTCAGCTACAGAAGCAGTGCTAACACATTTCTAATAGCCCTCTCAGGCTGTGAAAACATGGTGTCTTCCAATTTAGGTTCCTACAGTCATTATCTTCTTTATGAAAAATTATTAAGCAAGGCTGTGCTGTTGTAAAATCTGCTGTTCTGCTGCAGTAACTTTTCAACAAAGAGCCCTTAAAGAAAGAATTCCTGATCAAAAATTCACAGTTACCTTAAAGAAACGAAAAGAAAATAAGATAGGCAAGCAATGCCAGAAAGCAATGTAAAAATTTATGGGTTACTGCTATTTGTGCATGCCCATACTTTCAACTTGTTGGACATCTAACTGGGATCTTAATTTTGAATTACCTGATTTTGTCTTTATTAATTTATTTAACCACTGGATTCCTACTTTGTGATCTTTATACTACTGATTTGTCTGCTAGTCTATCTCTAGGTTAATAATGTTTTAAATTTAGGAATTAAGATAATTAATGACATTTTCTGTTTATTCAACTTAGCCTTTGTATAAAAAAGCATATATAAACATTTTATTTTGGGGGGTTCCTGTAAGCAGAAAAATTGAAGTGAATGTTCTGGACAAAGAATTGTAACATTTGGCATAAACAGATGGAATTCCTTGAAACACAGAAACATCTATAGGTCCATACTTCATATCTTGATTGTGTTTTACATTGAATAAGTTAATTTATCAATTAAGTTTTAGGCAAATACTGCTTCATTTTAAAAGATTTGTGAACATCTGTCATATGCAAGAGCTGCTTCTAAAAAGTCACTGAAATACTGTGACACATACTTTGCAGCAGTACCTCAAAGATTGCCTACAGGAAAGTTAATCTAATATACAGTACATGCCAGTATATTTTAGAAACTTATATCATAGACCTATGGCTTATCAGGCCGAGAACACCTGAGAAACAGAAGTGTTTTATCCTAGCAGCCTAATAAAGAAGGTGAGATAGGCAGAATATTGGCATCTTTTTTCATTGTGTACTTATTAATATATTTTTTAAAGTAAAAAGGAAATGCAAAGAGAACAAACCTATGCTCTCAAAGACTTATCCATGAATTAATATAAATTTAATAATTAATAAATTAATATAAAATTAAAATATTTGTTACCAAATAATACTAATTCTCATTTTCCTACAGCAGCACTTTTTCAAAGAAGAAAGACTAAAATCTTTTTGAAGAATCATTCTGTTTAGGTAAACTTGTCTGAGGAATGGCAAGGAACTGAATCCTCATAGTAACAAGAAATGTTTCCAATGGCTTTTCTTTTTCTCAGACACCTATGGTCACTAAGTGTACCTCACGCAATTATGGAAGTCAGCTTCTTGGCTGGACACCCAACAGCTGTTGGCTGGACAGCAACTTATTGTTTTTTATTGTTGGCTGGACAGTCATTTATTCCACAGTCACCATTTCTTTGTCATAATTATTGAAGAGCTTATTTTAGTGCACTACCTTCTGTATTTAGCCTTTGTCTACCTAGAATGAATGAATTGTTTAGAATACTATAAAACATTTTATATTTTTAGACAATTCATCTCTACTAATTTCCTCACCCCAAAGTATTTCCAAAAATATTGAGTGCAGTTTCATTCCATGTTTACAGCAGTTTATAATCCTGGATTATAGGTTCCATTGATGTTATAAAATGTATAGTGACAAAAAGAAAAAAAAAAAAAAGAAGGCAGAAACGTTTGTCTTGTTCCCTGCCTTCCCAAAACAAATATCTAAAGGGCGTCCCAAAAGTGGTGAAAATTTTTTGGTCACTGAAAGTTCACCTGCATTCCAGTTCAGTCAGAATTTAGGTGATCTGAATATAAGTCTAAGTTAAAGTACCCCAAATTCATGTGTCTTAACACTGCTTAAGATAGATCATTCACTTGGTATTTAGCAGATGCTTCAACCCCACAAGGAAACATTCATTTATTACTGCAAGAATTTATTTTAGCAAATAAGTTAATTTTGTTGAATAGGGTACTTGCTTGCTATGAAAATGTCCACTAAGAATGTGACTTTAGTTTTAGTTAATGTAGTTGGTAAGTGGTACAAACTGTAGTCTGAATGTAGTAATGTTACGAAGGTGTATTACCAGTATAGTTTATTGCCATTCCTTCAAGAGGAAAAAGTCTATATCAACATTAGCATGTTATGGGAATTTTCTTTACTTATACTGTAGGGGGATTTAGTAATTTAACAACTTAGTTATAATGACATGTTTTGTTGTTGTTGTTTAGATAAGACCTTCAACATGAACTATATTTTTATCACCAATGTTTCTTATAATATAGATAATTTTAATTTCTTATTGTCAATAGCACAATAAAATTGTTTTATCCTACAAATACTATGTCTTTAGGGAGAGTTACAACTTCTTATCCCTGTGAAAAACTTACCTTTCTCTTGTCTTCATTGAAACTTAGAAATACTAAAGGACATTAATTTTGAAAGCTCTACAACCTGCTCTGGGGAAACGTGGTACATTTCTTATACAGTCCTCAGCACGCTGTCTCTGCAATCTGCTGGCCCAGACCATAAGACTAGGTCTGTATTACTAAGTAAAATACACCCAAGCCAGTTCTCTGACTCTTAAAGCAAATGTCTTGTTATGACTTACATTCATATGACCAAACTTTTTTGTCTTCCTCTAGATAAACATTGTGGCCATATCATACTGTCTATTGGGACTAAGCGCCTGGTCCATGCCATCCTGGCAATATGGCATGACTTGGGAGAGGGGTAGCTGACATGGCAAAGCCATAGTAAAGGAGCATGCTAAGAGTTAAATATGTTAAACAGTATAAAGAACTGCAAGACAGTGCTTGAGACTGTCCTGGCCCTGTTTAATTCTCTAATACAGACTCAGCCTTTGAGACTTTCCATTAGTTGGAGGATGCTTCCTGGGAATTAAGATCATCCCTGTGCTCAGACTTTGCCATAAGATACTGAATGCAAACAACATAAATATGGACTTGATCCGACCCTTTTTTCCTAATTCTTTCAATGTTGTTATTACTTAAAATAATGAAATGTTCCTCACTGATTAGCAACTTTGAATTTAATAAGTCATTCAGTCATTTCCTTTTCTTCCATTGAGGCAGCAGAGCTAGTTCCTATGCCCCCTATCCTAGGCTTCAGGATGCATGGCTTACAAATAAAGATGTAGAAGTTGTCTAAGTATTCCTTTCAAAAAAACAGCCACGACTGATAGTCCTTTCCTGACCTGCCTGTTCCTTTTTAGGTCCTTTTTGTCTAGATAAACTTCAAACCAAAGGCAAAAATTTATATGCGTGCCCTACAATTCTTAACACTTGATAGTGTAAAATTTAGAGGAGCAAGTTGGACTGATTTTGCGAAGCTTGGGTTTTTTGTTTGTGTGACGACAAAACAGAATCAGGTATGATAAAATTATAAACTGAAGACTGGAATGGGATGTCTTGGGTCATTGAATAAGGATCCTTGGAATTGCATGTAACCTTTTGGTTTGTCTTAAGACTTTTTGCAGGCCTCAACATATATTTTATTTTTGTATTAGTATTTTAAAGAATAGCTTCCTTTCTTTGAAGGTAAAACTCAATTTTTTTCTCCAGAGAAGACCCCCTCACTATTTTAAATTCAGATATATCTACTGTGTATAGCCAGACCTCTTTATTTCTATTGCAACTAGGTTGTGCACTGTACTTGTAGACCCCTTATTGTGTAAGTTACCTTCCCTCTGTGATTGCGGAGGAGCCCATGCACAGAGCACTCTGCATACAGACCACATCCAAGTCAAATGCAGAAATCAGTTTTTTACTGGCTAAAACACTCAAAAGATCACTAGGATTAACAAGCTACTCATCTAAGAATTAGTGTGCTCCCAACCCCAACAAGACACTTGAAGAGTATTTGCTGGCCATCAGTCAACTGGGGGAAGGCTGACTTCTGCTCCTCCTTGGAACAGATCCTTGATGGTGCTGAACTGTCATCCTCTGATTCCCTGTTTTTTTCCTGAAAGTTTCTATACCTTTATATGTTGTTTTTCTTTTCCCTTTAAACTGCCGAGCATCTCTATCTCGGTAATCCTCTATTTGCAATTTTACCTTTCTTATCTTGTCTAGCTTTACTCTACAGATTCTCTCATTGCTCTTTCTCACCTTGCAGTTTGCTCAGCAGTCGGAGCTAAGGTTACACAACTGGCTGTATCAGAGCTGGGCCTTGGATATTTGGTCACAGGTAGCTCTCATGGTGGGGGCAGGCCTTCAGGAGTGGTTAGAAAGAGGTACACTTACAACTACACCAGTATAAAATACCATTGTATTTACAGTAATTAACATTTCCCATACATATCAGAGTGTTTTATATTCTCAACTCTATTGTTGAAGTTATTTATGTACAGGCTGTTGTTCTGAATGCAGTAAATATTTTATTACATACTTCTTCAGGAAACATATTTCTGACCTTTAAAAATTTCTCTACTAAAATATTGAAATGGTTTCATTTTTTGACAAAGTCTGTTTTCTTTCCATGTAGCACTAAGGAAAGAGTATGCAGCTGAATCACTTCCACATTAAAAAGTACAGCCTTTTAGGTGTGGTACTCCAACTAGGTATCCAGACAACAGTGCCTTTTTAAGGAGGATATCAGATGTGGAGACAATGAAGGAACTGGATGCAACATCAGATGATAATAATATATCTGTTCTTATTGACTGAAAATCTGTCCCAAAGGCCTATTTCTCTTCCTCTAGAATGTTCTGGTTTTTTAATTATATTGAGAAGCACTTCTATGGAAATACACAGTGCTTTTATGGAACATAAAGCAGAGTTCCACTTAGTCTCTACCCAAAATGTGGGGTGTTTTTGTTTGTTTGGTTTGGTTTTTTAAGTGACTATACGGAAAGAATGGACAGGTAAGGAATGAAAGGCTTAGAGTGGTGGAGTTTGAAGACAGGCAGGTAGATTACATTTGCTGATTAATCTGTAAAAAATAATATATGTAAAACTTCACAAATAAAATAATTGCAGAAAAATGACCAAGTTATGACTTTTTAAATCTAGGTATAGATTTTTATTTTCTTGCTAGAAACACCTGAATTAATGCTTTTCAGCCATACATGCCAGTGATATCAGGTACAGGTAATTAGAAGGGGTACAGGTTCTTATTAAGTTGAATTGCTAAGATTTATTTTTCCCCTTGAACATATCAAATTGATCCAAGTGAATAAGAACAGTTAAAGAACAGTAATACTCTTCAGCTAGAGGCACAAGGAAGAAGTATTGTACCCACAGGGAAGTTCAAAACACATATTTTTTTTAAAGTATAGAGTATATTTGCGTGTATAGGTCAAACAGTGAAACAACACAGCGAAAAATTTTAAATCTAATTGAAGTGCAAATGTAAACTCATTTCTGATGGCTGTTTCTCTGTAATTTGTTTTGGTTTGTTTGTTTATCTAAGCACTAATGTGGAGGTAGAGATGAGATTTTTGTTTTCATGAGGCTAAAATAGCCTCATGAAAATTTGCTATTCCAAAGGAGGGAACAGCAATGTTGGCATAAGCAGTTTTATATGATTCCATTCCCAGTGTTTCCTCCACATTTTACCATCATGAAATATGAAAGAAAGTGAAACTTTGGTCCATTCTAATCCATGCCAATCTTTTCATATCACAAGGCAGCTCTGTAGATATTAGAGATTGTTGCTGGGAACCCAGACAAAATTCAAGATGGCCTCAAGGTACCTGGGTTGGCATTGATTCTGTGCTGTCAGACCAGACCTAGGCGACCTTCAGAGCTGACAATGCAACCCTAGCACACCCAGTGTCACTGTACTTAGAGCTCGGCTAGACTAAGAGTATAAAATTACATACATATGAGATTTACTTAACACAAAAGTATGTTTTGGAAAAACTAGAGTAAGAAACATGCCCCAATTTAGTGCAAAACTGGAACAGACAGAATTACGGGAGAAAATGTACAACAAAAGCTCAAACTGAATTTCATTCCTCAACAGTTCCAGGTACAAACATGTTCAAATGTAAAATTACTTGGCCATATTTTCTTCAGAAGGTGAGTTTTCAGGGAGGGTTTTTTGAATCACCGACGCTGCTTTGGAGTGGCCGGGAGAGAAGGAAGCCTTTAGCTCCACGAAGAAAAAACCAAAGAAGTAATAGCAGTAGAAGTGTCATCACAGGGATAAAGTACCAGTTATCCTGCATGGAAAACATTAGTTCCAGGTACAAAACTGTTGCTTCATCACTAAGGAAAAAGCCCTACCCTGGCAGAAGGAAGATTTTAAAATTTATAAGCCAGACAAATGATGGCAAAGCATTGGTCCTCATGCCACAGTCAGCAGTGACGGATTTTGGTTGTCATTAACAACTGTGAGCTATGTACTTTTAAAAATACTTTTGATACCAGAAACCAGAAAGGGCTTCATGGTTTTAAGCTTATTATTCATCTTCCATGCCTCTTCCAGCCATGGTATACACTTGAAGGGAAGGAAACCAAACCAGGATGGTCCTGCAACTTTTTAGCACTGGTGAAAAAGCTGGCAGCTGATTAGAGTATCCTTTGTATGAAATGCATCCTGTGAAACTTTACTATGTAGTGTATTCCAATCTATTATTTTTTTGTATTTACAAAATAGCTAAAAGTAAAAGCACATTCCCCCTTATGTCTTCAACCCATCTTTTTTGGCAAAGGTATTGCAGAGTTCAGAAGCTGAATCAGCAAATAGTGCCTGGTTGTTGCAGTCCTTAACTTTACCAGTTATTGTTAAGAGCACAGGTGCTTAACACACAGCAGGGAAAATGAAGCACCTTAGAAGTGACTTCAAAGAAGCTGCAAAGATGAGTGGAGAAATGCAGAGGAGAAATTCCATTTCTCAAAGGTGCTTGCCTCTGGTTGAGATTCTTAGATCTCAGCTTTCTCTCTGCTGAAGTAGCTTCATTTTAGTGTAGCTGAAAAAGCTGAAAGGTAGCCCTAAAGATGGCTCTGGTTTAATTACAGTTTGCTGTGTAATGCAAACTGCAGTCCATTTTCTCTAGTTTAAAGCAACAAAAACAAAACCACCTTGTTATTTCTCCAGGGATAAGCATGTTTAAGATTACATGCTAATTTTCAGTTCATCACATGGAATCACAGAAATGTTGGTTGGAATAGGCCTTTGCAAGTCATCTAGTCCAGCCTTCCACTCATATCAAAACTGTTGCCAAATCCAAGTTGTGTCAGCTGTGACTTTTTCTAGCTGAGTTTTAAAAATCTCCAGGGATGGAGTTTCCATGGCCTTTCTGGGTAACCTGTTCCAACATTCAGTATCTTCCTGGTGAATGAGTTTTTCCTAATGCCCAATATGAACTGCAACTTGCCTGAAAATTTTGAGACCTTCATTTTTGTAACTCCCTTTCAGTCCGTTCTTGTAGGCTGCAGTTAGTTCGTTTCAGCCTTCATCTCCACCTTGTCAAGCTCAACATGCCTTTTTTCCTCAACATATCCTTGTAGGCCACGTGTCCTCTGCCTCAAGAGCCCTCTCCTGTACTTTCTCCAATTATCTTAATTTTCTGCTCAAACTAGGTGGCACAAAGCTAGATACACTATTCCAAGTGTGACTCGCCAATGCTAGGTAGAAAGAGATATAGTCAATTCCTGCAGTTTGCTGGCCATAATCCTCCTAGTGTGTGTGGTGTTTGCTTTATATGAGGGCACTCTATTGGCTTATATGCAACTTGAGATCCACCATGACGACCCTGGAAGATTTTCAGCAGGGTTTCTCTTCAGCCAGTTCGTTCCCAGTCTGTTGTGATTTATCGTTTTTCTGCCTCAGGTGCTGAACTGTATAATTCTTGTAGAACTTCATGAAGTTTCTGATGGCTTGGTCCCCAATATCTCACCAAACTGAAAATGATATTTCTCAGAATAGAGCTTTTCATTCAATGTCTGTAACAGTGTAGAATTAATCTGGTGTGGTACTTGAAAAGTTTGAAGTACTTTCAGTGGCAAATAATTTTATAACAAGTGTTTCAAAAAAAAAATGTTTGGCCAGAATTTGCCACTTCGTTGTAATTGTTTTATTGCCATAGAAGTTAGGTTTCACTTGCAGAAATGGTGTAATGTAGGAATGAACAAGACTTATGCCTTAACTGTAACCTTGTTTTCTCTAATCCTGGAGTCACTAGGTTTGAATCAGCCTGTGGTCTAATTTTATAGCAGATATGGTGGGTCCTAAAGGAAATTTTGAAGAGAGATGAATTGGTTAAGGTGTCCCAGGGTGAGACCTAGAATTGTTAACAGAGACAGATGTTTGCAGATCTCTGAAGATATTCTGTATAAATCAAGAACACCTACAAATTAAATCTCTGTTCATGTCAGGTGGGCTCAACTACTTGAGGATGAGGAAGGAAGAATAATATTAACCTTCTCCCTTTTTTAGAAATGTACTGCTGTTGATTGAATTATACTTTTATTGCTATCAAATGCTGTTTACCAGCTGATAGGATGGTATACCTAAGTCTTTGCCTATTGCTCTTTCACAGCATGGTTACAACTTTATAATGAAATCACAAGCTCATAGAGGCGAAACCACAGCTGTTTAAGCCCATAAAATAAGTGGTTTACAAGAAAAAACATAATAGGTAGTATCAAGTATTTTGTCAATTATATTAGCAACAGAAAAATAGAAAACAATGCCTATTTCACAAGAGACTGTTTTTGAAGATGTTATATTTGCATAAAGCTTGTCTTTTCATACTACAGAAAGCAACAAGACATCATAAAAGAGATATATCCATTATTCATTAATTCAAAGAATCTGACTTGCATGTGGAAGACTGAGCTAGATTTTATATTGTTATAGTGGGATTTTTAAAAATTACAAGCAATTATTTTTTGTTGTTTTTTAACTAATCCTGTTTCTTCAGAGGCTGACTCATTGTATGATCCTGCAGTTAGCAAATGAAATATTTTCATATTAACTTCAGTATAATTGACACCTTATATGACTCAGTGCTGAGAGTAAACAACCCAGGCAGAATTATCCTGTCACATCTGTGGGGCTGATTAGACATAAACATCAGTCATGACAATTTAGATTTGCAGCAGTGCATGTGGCTTCTCCAGATGCCCCTGTACTATCAGCATGGATGTTGACTGAGACTGTTGGTTTCAAAAGACAAAAGTAATTTGGAGAAAGAGTAACATTTTTGTATTGCTTCATCTTGTTTTTTAGGCAAGAACTGTTTATCTCAGCAGAGAATTAGTGACTAGGTGTAGTCATCAGTGGAAGAGGCATAAAGCAGACTATCCCCTATCTGTTTATCCAAATAACATGTGGAACAACCATACTACAAAAAATAATACCTGAAATTTGGTTAGCTCAAAACGGTTGGACCTCTGTGTTTTTTCAGCTCTCCTGAATATGTTCCAGGTTCTCTTTCTGTGGGCTTTATACTCATTTCCTGAACAGAAACTCAGTTCTCTTTCCAGTGAAAATTGCAATGAAGCAACTCTTGTTCAGTGCAACAGCTCTGCAGGTGCGATGTGCAGCTCTGAAATGCAGATGAGATTCTGTGGCATCAGTTCTAAAGCTCCATTGTCTCCCTTCTGCAGCCACCCCAGTGAGATGTTAGAACATCTCTCACTCTCTATATTCAGGCTTTTTCTTTCCAACTCTTAAAGCGCAGTCCCAACTTGACCAAGCTCCCTTTGAGTTTCTGACACTTTAACTTTATAGTCTTTAAAGATAATGGTGTATTTTGTAGAGAGTGGGTTATCTAGTAATAGTGTTACTAAGCTATGGTAGGCTGAGGATGTAAGAAAATGAAGGTTTATAAGTATAAGTAACATCTTTTAATTATTTTATTAGCTGGAACATTCTGTAGAGCAATGAAGACTTCTCTGACATTGAAGCAAAATGAGGGTTGCTGATACAAGACTTGAGTGATATATAGTAAAAGGAGAAAATATGATGTTAATATAACTTTATGGAAAAAATGACATTGTTAGTTGCAAAACAGAGTCTTCCTCACCAATTTCATAGTTTTGAATCTTACCAAAGTTGTTCTTCAATATTTACTTCTACTGTTCATTAACTTTCTCAATTTTCTTTGATCAAGCTCAGTTTGAACTAGGAAAATGCTGAGTTTCTACCCAGTGACTAACTCGGACTGGACAGAACCCTTCAGAGCTCACTTCGGCTTTGTGGCCTCTTACAAATGGATTAGAGGTCAAGATTTTTATATTGAGAATCATAGAACGTTTTGGGTTGGAAGGGTTCTTTAGAGGCCATCTAGTCCAGCCCCCCTGCAGTGAGCAGGGACACTGCTAACCAGATCAGGTTGCTCAGAGCCCCGTCCAACCTGGCCTTGGATGTTTCCAGGGATGGGGCCTCCACTACCTCTCTGGGCAACCCATTCCAGTGTTTCACCACCCTCATTGTAAAGAATTTCTTCCTTATATCCAGTCTAAATCTACCCTGTTTTAGTCTAAAACCATTACCGCTTGTTCTGTCACAACCAGCCCTGCTAAAAAGACTGATTATTTCAGTGTTTTCTATCAAGAACTGTGTGCATCTCCTCTACTGGTGAAAATGTGGGGGTCTGTTGTTTTGACTGTCACTGCTGGATCTAAGCACACATGTTTGATTTAGATTCCACTTACATCCTTCTATGAAACTGGGGTTAAATTCTTCCTGACTTAGGCAACAGCTGAACAAGCATCTTAGATTCTAAATTTTGGCCTTTGGCAGTGAAGACACATAGCGGAGGTACCTAAATGCTGCGATGGTTTGTCTTACACACATGTGTGAACTTTTAGACTATTTGTAAGCTTAAAATGTTTAGCTCAGGTATGTGATTTGATTAATCAGCATTAGATATTTTGATTCCTTTACCTAACTTCAAGTTTGAGAAAGCTACTGTGAACTCGCACTCTTTCAGCCTACACACATCTCATATTTCAGTCTTACTGTCTTATTTCTATTTAAATCAATGGCTGTAGGAATAGGAATGTTCACATATTTTGTTTGAATTACAAAAGATTTGTTCCTTTAGTGTGAAGAAGGAGTTTCTTGAACTCCTTTAAATTGATCGTGTTTTGGTGGCTTTCCAAGCTATTTTTCAAAGTACTTGTTTAAAGGTTAATAGACTTAACTCTTAGGAAGCAGCATCCTCTGACAGGAAGCCTTTGTTATCTCACCATAGAACACAATTCCTGTGGATCGGGGCTAGGTAATACTCCATGAATCTCATCAAATCTACATTTTCGTTTAGATCCATTTGGTTACACAGACAAAGAGGAGGATATGTTGACGTGTGTGGTACAATGCCAGCAGTCAGATAAGGTAAGATGATCATGCAGCTTTTTTAGACAACCAATTCCTGAATTAATGGCATGAATTACCTAGTGAAGGATTTTCAATATCGTGGAATTGTAGGATTAAAAATTATTACATTTTACTGCTCAGTCTAGTCATTACTAGGAAAATAAAACAAGTTTCCTGTAGTAATATGTATCAGTTCTAGTTCTGGACTGAGATTATTTTATGCTTAGGCACATGTCAGTTGGAAATGCAGTGTAATGAGCCTAATTCCTTCAAACTTGAGGATTTAACTTCTGACGCATTCAGACTTTTGAAAAAGTGGTCAGAATTTTGTTGCCTGTAGTTACAACTAGGACTGAAGTGATGCAGGGTATCATAAGCTCCTCTGAAGTCTCTCGGTACTGTGCAGAGTTGGAATTGCGAGCACGTGCCCTGTGTTGAGAGACCAGGCTTCCTGACTTAAGAAATAGTTACTTACTGAATCATTGAAGAAGGTTTGCTGTCCTGGGTGGAAGACTGTGCCTTGCTTTTGTTGTGTTTAGCAGAGGTCTGGCTGTCTGGTGTAGTGGTTTACAACAACTTTGCATCCATGTAAAAGTTCAGACTGTCACACTTTCCAGAGCAGTCGGCAGCAGACTTGCAGTGGAGAACCAGCATCACATATTGGAGATGGAAGGAGTCTAAGAAGTGGCAGCACGTATCTTCAACAAGCGTGCTATATTTATGTCTCTGGCTGGTATTCATAGTGGCAGCATTTGCACAAGTTATCCTTGCTAAAGAGTAACTTAAACTGTGTTACAGGTCTTGGTGTGAAAGCTTATCTAATCATCAGAGGGTCAGTACCAGTACTTATTCATTTCTGAGGATGCCAAAAACACTTCAGTAAAAATTGATCATCATAGTAAGTTTCTCTACAGCACTTTTTTTTTTTCCATTAGCATATCAGAAAAAGGTTGTGTTTGTCTCAAATCACTCTGAAATATTTGACAAGAGGCTTTGCGTAATGGATTTTCAAAATCCACTGTCCCATACTGCTTGCATACTTTTATCATAAATGCAGTGGAATCGAGGAATGCATAAAGTTCCTTGTGCATTATTTTTCTTTGTTTTACATTTAAGGCATTGATGCCTAAATTATATTTCTTCTTTGTGATCAAATACAGTCTATTTGATTAAGGAGTGTATTAAAATACTTCTGTTTTTAAAATATTCTCTGATTCTGGGTTAATTATTTAATTATTTTTGCTATTCTCTGCATATAATTTTTTTACCAATGACATTCCCAGTGTTTATTCAGGAAATGCTTTTGTTCAGGGAGTTGGAATCTGTTCCTCCCCTTGATTTTTGTAAGACTGGAAATCTCCTTGTTACATTCTCAGTTAAAAAAAGGGAAAGCCTAGTAATTCCATTGGTGCTTCCTTTACTTTCTCTGTGGCAACGATGGTTCTGTAGACAACAGAGACCACATCTGGCTGCTACTGAAGCCAGAAAAGTCTTTATCTTTTAATCTCAATGGAGAGCAAATCAGGTTTCATGAGAATGGATGCCAGCTTTTAGATCAAAGGTACCAGTGCGTTGCTGTGGGATGAAGATGTATCGCAGCACGCTGTTCTGTCCGTTCCTTGAACAGAGAGCACTGCTGTAACGTATCGTAACCCAGTACTGCAGCTTCAGTCTGCAGAGCTAATGCTACTACTGATTAAGCAGCCCAGTCAAAACTGAGAATTTCTGAGAATGCTGAGATTTCAAGAAGTTTGTGTTCCCATTAAATATAAAATTATATTTTTAGAATTCTTTTCTATTTGAAATTTATTTTGAAATATTTTCCATTTAGGAAGTGAAACTGTCTTCTTTCATATTTCTGATTCCAAACTGAGCTTTCTCCAGCTCTTAGGTCTTGTTGCTGGAGTAGGGAGACCTCTGTTTCACTGGGGTATTCGCTGGCTGTGACTGAAGGCAGCATGACTGTACCTTGCGTGAGGGCTTCAGCGAAAGACCTCCTGTGTAGCATTTGCAAGATACTTCACATCTTAACTCACACCTGTATCGACATTTGTGCCCCTCAAATGAGGCTACTATCTGGGAGAAAAAAGACTATTTGGGGTGCTAGAGAGCTGATAGCCGTCAGCATCCTCTGGGAGGTGCTAGTGCTTTGCAGTAGTGCACTCCCAGCTTGTGCGCTGTGGGGCGTATCTTCCTGAGGCCATTCATTCTTCCTGGGGAAGCTGAGGAGGAGCAGTCTGGAAAAACTGGTCTCTTAAAAGCCTTATACTCATTCTATTAAAAGCATTAAACCACTGTATTTACTTACAAATACATAAATACAAATTATATAAGTATGTATAAATAGATATTTTATATAAATATATATTATTATAAACATTAAATATAAAATATTATATTTATTTTTGTTTCTGTCAGTTCTCTGTGTGGTGTTGTTAAGTATTTAGAATTACTGCTAATTTAAAAAAAAATAAATTATAGAATCTTTGCAGATTTCCCTTTCCAGTACAGAATGGAAGATTTTAACCAGAAAATCAGAAAATTATTTCTGCATTTAACAGTCCCTGTGACTGCACGTCCATCTACAATGGTACTAACCAAGGAAACCATCATCTCAGTCACTTATTTTTATCCAAGCCTAGTTGTTCATACCTTATTTTAACTGGCATAATTATGACCATAATGCAGCAAAATCTGGAGGTGATCCTCTGTTCCTTCCAAGGACAAATAATGTAGAGAAGACGGACTTACCAAGGCCTCATCAATAAAGTGAGTGTCTTCATATTTTTCTTGTCAACCTTCCAGCTGCCTAGTGGTTATTTAAGCTTGCTAAAAAGAGCCATTATTGTAGCACCATAGTATTTGGTTTTAATTTTATTAGGGTAAAACGTTCAGATAACTACTGTGGCTACCTCAGTACCTGCTTTGGATCCCACAGGGGGTTACTCTTTGCAGGTCCTGAGGAGCAGCGACCTCTGTGCTCTCCCTGCTCTTGCTCCGGAGAGCTCTCGTACTGCCTTTGCTCCAGGGGGAGCAGCTTCTGCAGCAACGCTTACGCATCTCTCACCTCTGCATTAAAAAGCTCCTGCTGTCTTTTATGCTCAGATTATAAACTGCTTTGTTTATGTGGCAACCCTATAGTACAAAAAAAACCCCAAAACCAACCAAAAAACCAAAGGTTAAATTGAATTTTGGCATAGTTCTGTTTTTCATGCTTTTTTTAATACTTAAAAAAATGAGCAGGCCTATTGTATCACCTCAGTCAATTTAAGTATTTAGCTGCTTTTTGAAGCAGGACTAAAAGTTTATGGGAAAAGGACTTTATCTCAGTATTATTTTTAAGTTTCAGCCTTTAATCCAACACGTTGTTGTTGCATCGTAATATTGTATTTTAAAAACATTCTCAGAAAGCATTTTTAGTTTACATTGAAGGTCCTTTCATCTTGTAAAGGTATGACATATTAATGCCGAGGTTTGGGGGATTTTTTTTAAACTATGGTTATCTAAAGAAAAACTACTGAATACATGACCAGATTCTCAACATTGCTTGATAGCTGTTGTGCCCAGAAAACCCAGGATTGAAGGGTTTGGTTCAGAGCCTGAATTTAATGGATCTATTAGCCTAGGAAGTTTCCAAGGCTCTTCAGGTGAAGCTAAGCTCATCTTTTTATGAAAACAAAGCACACGCAACTCTTGGGCCAGCTAGTGTCTGCATGCCAGCTTTCAGCCTGGGAATACATAAATAGCAGTAGAAGTGGGAAGAAGTGTTTGACCAGCTGCATAGCTTTGTGCAATTGCATAACACCACATTACCCAGCCTTCTCAGCAAAGCAAATTGCTTCAGCCAGAGGCACTGAGCTAACTCGGCAGGTCTTGGTCCCCGCATCTGGTTACGTGGCTTCGCACTGTGCCCCTTCGGCTGGCGGCTTTGCTGCCCTGGTTCACTGGATGACTACCTGGGATCCCAAGAAGATAAGGTAAAAATAGAGAGAATAAAGGTGATCCTGCAGCACTTGGGTTTAAGTGTTTTATAGCAGAATCCACATTCTGAAACACTGCCTTGCCCTAGATCTGAGAAGGAATCTGTGTGCCAGCAACATGGTTGAGCCTGAAGTTTTCTGTCTTGTCCCCCAAAGCTTAATCCAGAACCTTGTAGCTACAAGCCTTGGCTCCCCAGACAATGCACATGTACGTTACCCAGACGTAGCCAGTAAAAACGGGAAGTTCCTGTGGTTCTGGTGGAGCGCTTCCCTTCACATCAGGGTCTCCCCACATTCATTGGGGACTTGCAGAGTGTTTCCTCTGAAATAGTGAGGTACCTGGGAAACAGCTACACTGTGCAGCAGAGCTTGCTGCAGAATTTATGAAGTCTTTCAGGCAACAGAAATAAGAAAGATGAGTTTTACAGAGAAATTTTTAAGCAGTTATTCTGCATTCTTACCTAAGTTGCAAAAGACATCCAGAGCTATGTGAAATAGTAGAATTTAAAAAACCGATTTCTTCTTGAGTGTTTTTGGGGGATTTGATCTAGACTTGGACTCTTTCGACAATCAAGATGGTTCTGCCTGAGCAAACACGTCCTTTAAACCTCTCATCTGAAGGTTTAAAACCCAACTCTGACACTTGTTTTCACTCCCTCAGCTCTCTGATTTTCTTTTATATCTCTGGACAACACAGGGAGAAGCAATTTCCCAACATATCTCCCTGCACAACTTGTCAGTTATTGATTGTCTCATAAGGAGAAGATCTGGTTTCCAATCTCCTGTCCTGCAGCATACCAGTTCTGGTTTAAAAAAAAAAAAAATCCAGAAACCAAAAAGGGCAAATTTATGATGGGACACATAACAGAGAGTTCATAGCATGCAGATTTCATAGCTTTTAACATACAGAAACAGCGTCTGAATTTTGCTGTAGATAAACCAACTCTATTCAGTACCAGATGGATAAAACCAAACCAGCAGGCTAATTTTAATGTCAATCAATAAAACAAAGTGGTAGGCATGAAGTCTTTTTTTTTTTTTTTTCATTTTGTGCATCATAGCCTGATTTGGTGTCCTCAGGAGGAGAAAATCCTGACTCTTTTAGAGGTCTGGGGTATCACGGTATGAAGTAAGTCTAGCTGCTTTTTTGCATGTGTCGGTTAACACTTAAGTGTTAGGATGTGTCCTGCAGGTACACGTGTATCTCCTGCTCAGCTCCACCTGTTCCAGAAGGGATCTGAGATACAGCTAGGAAATTTTAAACTATATCACAGCAATTTTGGACAGAATACTGAGTCAGCCTGTTTTCAAAAAATGCAGCCAGAGAAGGTGGTCTTAAGACAGTAGGTCTGTGCTAGGCTTGTCTAGTGAAAAGGTAAAATTTCATGGCTAATTTGAGTTAAATCAGTGGTATTTTCTTAAACTTAATCACTAAAACACATGGCCTAGTTTTCAGAGATTCTGCAGACCCAATTGTTTTTTATTAAGAAAATACTGATTACATTTTTGATGTAGAAGAGACATTTAAAGGAACATTGATGACAGTATTTCTTTCCTCTGCAATGCAAAATCCACATTTCAACTTAGATGCTCTGTAGAGCCAGAACAGGAGACTTGCCTGCCTCTCATGTGCATACAACTGAGTCCTTATAGGAAAGCTCTGTATTTAAAAGGTTATGGGGGCATGTTGCTCACAGAAAAAAAAAAAAAGTACAGACAGAAGAGGATAGCAAAATCCCGTTTAGTCCAACATGGCAGGGAGAAATTAAGAGACCCCTTGTGACTAATGAGTTCAGAAGCAGCTTTGACTCAGTGCAATTACTAAAAACTCATTTTAACCCAAGGTATTGGAGACATAATAGCAGTGCAGTTTACCTTATCAGCTTTAATGGATAGAGGTGTAGATTCCAGAAAAGTCTGTGACTGTTATTTACTTCACTGTAATGATTTGTTGTGCCTTTAAACACAAAAAAAATGCAGACTCTGATGAGGTCAAGCAGAATCGCTCGCAATGCACCGTGCCAGCTTTACAAGAAGACCTCTTTGAAATGCATGTATCCCTTTGGTCAGTATAATCCTGTTTTTCATTGTAATGCAGAGGAATTGTCACGCTCCTGTTTCCTGCCCTGCTTCTTCCAATTTTATTGCAGTCTCAGATGCGTGTGTCACAGCAATGGAACCATTGCAGTTCATGGGTAATTTTTGTAAATCTTTGACATTTTAGCAGCTGCTGCATGAAGAGCAGAGGCACACCTGAAGTAGGAGTAGGATTTTCCAAGAGGCTGAGGTCGCCGTAACAGGAATTCCTAGGTAATCTCTGTGCATTCATGAATTACAGCCTTCAACTTCACCTGGGGATCATAATACAGTGCTGACTTTGCTAGAGTGAAGTTAATATCCCCTTCAGATCTAAATATTGGCTCTTTTGGAAGTCTAAATTACACACATGTCCTCATGATTACCTTGCAATCTGGCATGTCCTGTGCTAGTGTGGAATAGCACTTGTGACTCAAATTCAGGCAGGAGCCTTGAAATTCATTCTTCATTTCATAAAACAGGGCTTTTTTAGTGTGAGAAAATGAAGGTCACATCTTCCAAATCATAATTCTGTTTATATCTCAAATGTTCTTAGTTACTCAACACTTATCCTAGCCAGAGCAAAGCACCTTGTGCACCTCTATGGAGGTGTATGGACCTGTATGGAGAGCTTAATTCTCTCTTTAGGGAGACTGGAGGGGGTCTCCTGGGTCAATAAAATGTGGCCTTGGCATCTGAGAATGGCTTCAGTGGGAAAACACTGTGGCCACTGAACTGCAACACCATCAGGTCCATGTAAAGTACATGCTTCTCATTGACAGTAATCAGTGTTAAATTTAGAAATTACTGTTGGAGGAAACTGTGTTTCTGTTCTTTTTGCTTAAAGGAAATATGAAATAAGTTTGGAAAACAAATGACATCTGAATGTTTGTCGGGGCAGAAGCCACAGGATGAAAAGCTGGGGAGGAAAAAAAGGGAAATTATGGGAAAGGGTGAAGTGTTGGAGCAGCTCTGGGAAGAATGGCTGGAGCAGGGGGCAGAACTGGAGAAGTAGGAGGAACTGGGTTTATAGGGGATGGGGGTCAGTTGCCTCTTACTGTGTACCAGGGTCTTGGAGGATCTCAGCTCATGAGCCTGTGAACCTGGGGTGCTTCTGCAAGACCTGACATTAGGCCTCTTAGAGGCTAGGGGAGCCACTTACCCACTAATCACCTCAGCCTTCTTGTCCCAAACTCCATCTTGAGCCAGCTGAGGAGGGCATTAGACACCACAAAGCAGCCTTCAACTTTTGCCAGCCACTTTTTGTGTTGTCAGTAGAGAATAATGCTGGCAGGCTCCAGCTTCCCGCTTCCTTTGCAGGTGCTCGGCACAAAAGCAGCCAGCCAGAGGGGGGGCGGAGGGCAGGGGTCCGCTGCTGAGTTATGGGGGTTGTTCTGGGCTCTCCTGAGCTTGGACTGGATAGAGCATCACCCGCTCTGTGAAAATTCCCCACCTAAAGGTACCCATTCTGTTTTGGCTGAGTCTTTTCACCGGATACCATTAACTGCCTCACAAATGTGTCTGGAAGATTACTTTACAAAACAGCTCAAGAAAGTGGTATAGAGAATGCATGTTTAAAACCAGCTATTTTCCTGTGACACTGCAGCAGTTTGGATGAGATGACAAGTCTATAACTAAGGATGTGCCTTCACAGGGGTGTTTATTTCACATTAAGCATAGCTCATGAGAGCAGCTGCAGCTAACAACTAACAATGCAAAATAATTAGTGTACTGACTGCCAAGACAGTGTTTGTTCCTCAGTCTGTTTTGAAGGTGCTTTAAGTTCACTGCTTATTGATGCAGTACAGACAAAGATACGCTGTTAATGTATGGCAGTGCTCTTGCGTTTCACACCAGGACCAAGCAAGTCCTTTTGCTGTCAGGCCTTGTCCAGCTGTGGAGAAAATTGTGGGCATTTTTACCTGCACAGCCCCGGCATCCTTGTCAACAGAATATGGCTGTGGTACTCCAGCAAGGGGCAGATCTCCATGACTTTGGGGAAGAAGGAAAGGTTTGGGATGGGGTTGAGAAGTACGCCCTCAAGGGGGTACCTGAACCTGGAGGCATCTGGGCTAGCCTGTTTTATTAACACTATGAGGTAAAAGCAAACTGTAGAAGATCCAAAGAAACACAGAGTCGTTTAGGTTGGAAAAGACCTTTAAGATCATCAAGTCCAACCGTTAACATAACCCTGCCATCCCACCACTAAACCATGTCCCTAAGCACCTCGTCTACCCAGCTTTTAAATACCTCCAGGGATGGGGACTCGACCACTTCCCTGGGCAGCCTGTTCCAATGCTTAACAACTCTTTTGGTGAAAAAATTTTTCCTAATGTCCAACCTAAACCTGCCCTGGCACAACTTGAGGCCATTTCCCCTCATCCTATTGCCTGTTTCCTGGGAGAAGAGACCAACATCCACCTCACTACAGCCTCCTTTCAGGCAGTTGTAGAGGGCGATAAGGTCTCCCCTCAGCTTCCTTTTCTCCAGGCTAAACAGCCAGCAGGTTTCATGAGTTACCTCTGAAATTGAATCTCCTAGTTGGACTTTGTGGTGTTTAATGATGCTAGCCATGATTTTACACTTTGGCAATAGGGACATTCACAATGTAGTCACTCTTGTATGCAGTAACTAGCACCTGAAGTGAGTTCAGCCTTTCATTCAGGAGGCATGCTTACAGGAGGTCCCTCTCTATCCCCTCTGCATACTTTCATGAGACTTGTAGGAACCTAATATCTGTAACATCTCTGTCCTGACATAAAATGAGATTTATATTGATCACTACGTTAGAAAGTTACTGGGAACGTACG
Source organism: Gorsachius magnificus (assembly GCA_034008185.1). Classification (NCBI taxonomy): domain Eukaryota; kingdom Metazoa; phylum Chordata; class Aves; order Pelecaniformes; family Ardeidae; genus Gorsachius; species Gorsachius magnificus. The sequence continues at coordinate 188,184,842 of CM067081.1, forward strand.
CATGCACACACAAGGTTATTATGTGTCATCTCCATGAGTAACTGAGGAAACCCCAGACCTCCAGCAGTATTTTTATCGTATTCACATTCTGACAAGATGGATGGCGTTTTGTTAGAGAGGAGCTCACAGCAAGACCCTCTCAGCTGCCAACAAAGCCAGGCCCTCCAAGGTAAGGACAGCTTCTGGTTCATGGGGCCAATAAGAGAGAGGTCCAAGAGGATTCTGGCACGAGCAACCAAGCTGCCTACCTTGGCAGTGCTGTTAATGTGCCACATACTAGATTTAGGGTAATGAAACTTTACAGCGAAATAAGTTTCTGGAGCAGTCTAGAAGCTAGGCGTCATTTAAAGCATTTTGATTCGGTTTTATTATTGGGTTGTTAAGATGACACTTATGACAGATGACTCACAGAATTATGTCATGGTGATAGAGCATTTAATTGCCTAACAAGGCAATTCTACAAGGAAATCCTACAGGGCTTATTATAACCCGCGAATGAACTTTGTACCTATCTGCAGGGTACACTGAAGGTACAGCTGTAATGCTGCCAGACAGCACTCCCTTCTCATCTGCTCCACTGCATCAAGCTACACCCTTACATGCCAGCAGCATTTTGTGAGGGAATCAATCTGCCTGTGTCTTGCTGAGTTTCCATTTACCTTCTTAAACAAGTACATCTGTGCTTTTTCATAGTAGGTGCAGTCTGCCAGTGGAAACCACTGCAGAATTGTTAGCTTACTTCCTGCAGGCATTCAAAGCATGGCATTTCTTCTGTGGCTTTCCTGAGTATTTCCCTGCCAATGTCCTCTGAAAGCTCTTCTTCCTTTTCCCACGTCACTGATGGGAACTATGGCTGCTGACAGTCAGCTCTTCTTGATCAATGGTCCACAGCAAAAAAATCACCTGCTTGCCCCCACTGGCCACACATCCCAGGAGTATACAGAGAGGACTCTTGACCACATGGTGTCATACCTCAGGAAAACAAGGCAGGGAAATAGTTTTTTGTCTCCAATCTAGGGAAGATGCAAACATCTCTTAACTGGAGGGCATGAGACAGTGCATCTTTTAAGTCACCCAAGAAAGAAGTTCATGGTAATCTACCTGCCTTCCACAGTAATGGAACATGAACCGTTGGTGCTGTCAAGGACAATTTCCTCCTTCCTTGCAAATCTGAACACGAAGGAGAGAAAAATCAAAGGAGGAAGTGCTTGAACAACATCTAGTAGTTTAAGGCAGCTGACAGCAAGTGTTTTCAGGACCTCTCAAGGCTGGAGAGAGAAAAATGAGGGGTTAGCCATGTTATAACTGAAGAAAATCTCACCATAAAAAACAAGACTTGGGAAAACAGGGGTAAGTGAGTATCACTCTTGAAGGTAAAGAACAAGCAAATGGCTTCACTGGAACTCAGACTGAAACAAGGCCTTTTTTTACCCCCCCTTCTATCACAGCATAGGTCATGGCATAGGGCATTAAGAACTGAAGGTCTGGTTTGATAGCCATACTGGAATGGGACATCCAGCTGAGGGCTCTCTCCCCCACAAGATCTGGTCCTTGAGATCCCAGAAACAAAGTGGGCAGCTAATTGCAAAGTTGGAAACCTGTCGTCTCTTGGACTTTGACAAATTCACGCAATACTTTCTATAAGCATCAACATTTAATGACTTACTCTTTTTAAGCTTACAAGCTTTCCTCTTTGGTGTAATTTATTACAGCAAAATGAATTCTATTTATTTGTTTTGAAATGAAGAAGTATTTTACATCTATATAATTGAAAAAAGTTCTATAAAAGAGCAACTTTCAGCCAAAGAAGTTCTGCTCTTGTATTCAGCAATTTTCGTGAAATATCTGAAGTACTTTAAAAAGACTCCCTGATGTTTTCATGAAATATAGATGCCAGCGTATAAAGAAAATAATTAAGATCTCAGTGAAATATGTTGTAAGCTGGGCATACTCCAAGACAACACAATGCCCAGCTTTCATGAAATTGTATGTTGCATTTCATGAATTGTTCAGACCCCATATTTTACAATATTCATTTTCATAGCAATATTCATGACATTTAATAGCAATGTTCATACAATATTAAATTAAGCAAAGCATAAAAAACCCATCACAGCCACAAAGTTAATAAATCACAGGAGTATAAACTTCCTTCAGAGATGTAAGAGAACAGTCATCTTGCTTCATTTTTCTTATATTTCATTAAAGAAAGACAAGCAGTGTTTCATGGTAGATTCACAAAATAGGTCTTAAAATTCTCACCAGCCACCCACAGGCTAGCCACTGAAAATTGCGCGAAGCATGGACAGCACAGCCACAGCTTCATAGGAATCTATTTTAAATTAATAGTAATAAAAAATAGCCCCCTCCTGTCATAGCAGGAACGCTGCTCTGACAGCCTTCATCAGAGGCTGCATAATGTTCTTCCAGAGAGAGCAGCTCTGTAGTTGCTCATAATTTCTACCTCTCTGTCTTGAGGTATATCATTGTACCACTAAAAGGCTGTTAAATGGAAATCTCCAGCCTTGCAACTTACCTTTCAGTTTTCCAAATTCACATGCCATCCTTAGCTTGCAGCTAACCAGACATTAGTTCACCAGCCATTTAGGGAAGCAGAGGATGAGGTGGGTCTCCAGAAGGAAGACCATCAATTCTACCAATTACAGCAGCTGTGGGAAGAAGTAGATGCTTCACAGCACAGGGCACTAATGCTGAAAAACATATCACTGTGCTCAACCACGCTTTGGAGGAAGAGAGCCCACTTACACAGACAGACACATAATGTAACAGCAAGGAGAAGTAGATAACATTCTTTAATCACTTCCACCCTGTTGAAAATACATCATGTCTTACCTGCGCCAGCTGTAATTTCTTTACATCAGCTGAGCACAATCTTGTCACCAGCCAGTAAATAACCTGCTCAGGCCGAGCTGATTGCTGATGAGCAGAGGCAGTAGGTTTCTGGGTGGTGCTGGTGACTGGGTTTTTTTGGTGGGTTTTTGTTTTGTTTTTTTTTTTTTTGCAGAGATCAGGAGTCTGGTATTGGTGTGCTGCTTCCTCAGCTTTGCTGGTTGTTTGCCATATCTCTAGGGACTTGATCTGTCTCATGATGAGGTTCTTCAGTCAGGGCCAGTCGCCCCACATCCAAGGAACTGATTTCTCCCTCCTTGAGCCCTGAAACCTTTTTATGCTGCATCAAGGGCATCCAGAAAAACTTGGGTCTGTGGCTCCTTGTCTACGATCTGCTAGAGCTGTCAGCAAAGCTGCTTCTTGTTGGCGAGCAGAGTGGAGGCTGTAAGGAGCGGGCTGTCAGGCGCATCTCTACAAGACTCTGTGGGTGCTAGCAGGGCTGTGAGTGGATCACTGTGTCTGAGACACACACACGTACACACACACGTACACACACACGTACACACACACACATACACACATGTGGTGACCTGGAGATGACTGGCTACCTCAGGAGGAGAGAGGAGGCCATGGAGATGGGTTAGCAGCTTTTGAAAACCACAGTTTAGGGCTAACTAGACCTTCATGTAAGTAAGCTCTCAGGTAAGAAGGTAAGCGTTCTTTTCTGGGTTGTTTCTCCTTTTTTATTTGTGGGATATTTTTAATGTTTTGCTCTACTCATCTATCAGTGCCTGTGCATGGCAGTACAGTACAAAACAGATCAATTTGTGTGTGCAGCTACTTCTGAGTCATGAGTACTCCGTCTGTAATGTTAAAGCACTCGGACAGTATGTTTTGCTACTACAGGGATGTGTTGTGCCCTGCCGGGCAATGGAGGGAGGCACTTGGATTTCTTCCGGAATTCACTCAGTTGCTTCTGAGGGGAAGCTTCCTCTAATGGGAGTTTATAAGAAACTAGCTTATCATTTGGCTCACAATGATTAAAATAATAGAGAGAAGGCAGTGCTTTGATCTAATTTTTTTGTTCCTCCTGAGAGGAACATGCTTATTTGTCAAGAGAGGCCTTAAAAGGTTCTCATATCCTCAGCTCTCACCAGGGCAGGAGGAGAAACCTTCCGCTTTTCCACAGGCAAAGAGTATTTGGGCTGAGCAAAGTCTTCAGGATAATTCATGTAAGCACTGGAAGCAATTGAATCCCACATAAAGTCTTTCTCCTGTCTGTATGAATGAGAGGTCTACTGTTGGCGTTTGTGATTCAGACTCCAACACTGACCACTTTCTCCATCAGCGACAGAACTGCTTCACTATATAAATATTTAATAGTAATGTTTAATATTTCCAGACATGACAGAGCTGAAGTACAATACACTGAAGTGACCTGCTTTTTTAATGTGTGTGGTGGTTGTGAGGGGAAATTCTCACACTTACTATTTGGAGAAGGGTAGAACAAACTGACAACTGCACAGGGAAGCGGTGGGGAGGGAAGAGTTGTCATAAGGTGCCGGTAATGTCTGGAAAGCACTGCTGACAGTAGGATGTTCCTGTGAAGCCATTCGGTGCCAGCTCATTAGAGGGTTTTGGCAAGGACATTTGGCATAAAATAGATTTTATTTAGAATTAGGGACCCTGCTGCCTTGCTCTTGGCATGGAACGAACTTGCAAATTAAGCTGTCTTGTAATATAATGACGTTACCTTGTATTATGAATCATTTTAGAATTAGAAACACTGAATAAGAAATGAAGACTTCTTGAGAAGTGGAGAAGGCTTTGAAGCTGGTGTTCAACACCTGGATCCTTGTTTGCTAAGGTTTCCAGTTACTCCAGTGGTTGCTTCAAAGTGGGTATCTTACTCTCAGGTTCAGTTTCTTTAAAGACTTTTTTTCACTGGACGTCTCAGGTGGCTTAATATTAAAATTTTATACTTGCCAGGGGCTTACTCTTCAATTAGGACAAGTTTTGAAGAGTTTTGGTTAGGTGGAAGAAAGTTTTAAAGACAGGGAGGTGGTGGCTGGGCATGTGATGCCTCTCTAAATATTTTATGAAGCACAGGGCTCTGTTCTGGCTGCCTATACTCCACATAGGGCAAAAAACCCACGGGGATGCTTGTGAGTTTTTTGAGCAACTCACTAAATGTAAGTTTGGCTTGTTTCCTAAAATTAACTCAGTGCTTAAAAAAACAGAACACTCCCCAGAACCAGGAAAAAAAATCCTAAAACAGTCTTCAGGATTGGGGTCTTATAAGAAATGCATGCATTCTCGGTATGATCAGCTCATATTACTCAACATGCCTCAAACTCACAAAATTACAAGTGGAGAGAGCTTCCTTGGTATTTACTTGCAAATATTTCTCTCTCAGATCAAAGACACCATCCAGTCCTCTGAAGAAAGCCAAGTTACAGGTATTTTCCTCCAGCCTGAGCATAGAGGAATGCAATAGGCTTTTCTGCATGTGTTGTGCATTAGCATTCATGAGCATCCTTATGAAGGCAAGTTTTGAGTCACATGCTGTGTCACGCTACAGGGAAGAAGAGTATCAAATATATAGCATGCTTAATATGAGAGGAAATGGATTTGACTAACTGAATATGCAAATGCCAATTCAAAATAGAATTACGAGCTCTTCCTGACGTGCAAAATGCCACTGGTAAAAAACATTTTAATATATTAGGGCTTGACTGCAGGAGAGTGCAGTTTATGAAGGGAAGAAAGAAAAAACTAAGTAATTTCTTCTTGGGTTGTATTATTCTTGAGGCTGTTGGTATTTTTCTAGCTTGGAAAAGCGTAGCTGATGTGACGCTTTTAAAGCATATTTTGACATTTAAAATGCAGCTTCCCGTCCTTGTGTTCTTGCGTGGTTTCCTGAGAAGAAGGGTGGTAAGTAAATACTCACTGCTGGTTTCCCTGTGACCACCATGGGGCTGTACAGGATGGGATTTGTTGTACACAAGGACAAGCTGCTGCTGGAACCTTACACCCCCTTGCCCTAATAAATCAACAGCTGTTTGGCAAGGAGACAGGAATTTGCTTATTTACCCAAGACTTGCTACTTACAGCTATTCCCCCATGGTGTGGGTGGTCATGGCTGGTGTTAAAGCAGTCTCTGGTGGGGCATCTTTTCCAGTTGATGTTACTGACCGTTCTTCCATCTCATCCTGCCTTGCTGGTGGCCTCAGGGGCCTGCTTGTGTGCCCTGCCTTCTGTGTATGAAGGCTCGAAATCCTGGGTGTGGGGCAGCACCGCACCTTCACGCCACGCTCCGGCAGCAGGGGGGGCTCCAGGGCTGGTCCCCACTTTCTCCCAGAGGGGGGCAGTGGCCAGCAGGGCTTCTCAAGAGGGCAGCTCTTCACTAGCCTTGCGCGCACCCAGACACACAGGCTTGCTGTGCAGTGCACATGAGGCTGGAAACAGCCAGGGTGAGGGAAGGAGCTGTTTCTGTACACTGAGGAAACCCTAATGGAGGGCTAAAAGCTGGGTTGGATTTGCTTAGGTGGCAGGATGACGTTTGGTGGAAAAGTGCTAGCTGGGTCCTACTTTGTAACCCATGAATTCGGGAGGTTTTAAGTATGTTACGCCTTCTTTTGACATTTTAGTGAATAAAATGATGTTTATTGGACTGTAGGATATATGGACTGGCAGAAGCACTGACATGGGTGTCCAGAGCTGTGCAGATACAGGAGCGCTGTATGTGAGTGCTGGGATGCTTTCACTCTGCTGCCTGCAAGCTTGGTGGTTCTTGCCCAGCCCTCTGGTGGTACCGTTCTCATCACGGCTTCATCTGAGTGGGGCTTGGGGTAAATTTGATGGCTTGGGTAAGAGCTGTAGCTGAGCTACGGCACGGGGATTTCTGCTGTGGGAAAGACAACCAAATAAATAAAAGAAAAGTGAAAGATGAATGAGCTGTGAACTGACAGCTTTGTGACCAGTTTTGACTTATTTCCTTTTTGTGGTCTAAAGCTGAATGCCTCATAAATTCTGAAGACATTGAAACTGTAACTAACACAGCTGAAACCATCCTAGGATCGCTGGAAATATGAAGAGCAGGACTGTAACTAGAAGACAAGAGACAGCTAAAAGGGAATGAGTTCTCCCCCCAAAGAGATATTTTTGGGTATTTACTTCAGTTTTGACATTACAAGGTCAAATCAGCACACTGACACAATTGTGGGCATTTGGGTTCACACAGCGACTGGTCCCACAATCTAATATGGACCTAAAAATGAAAATAGTTTCACAGTTTATGGTTCTGGGATATTTTACTGACTGATCTTAAAGATCCTGGGATCCTCAGATAGATACCTGCTAACCGTCTCACGCTCGGTCAGCCACGAGGTGGCACACAGTAGACACCGTTTGGCAACCACTGAGCAGCCTGCTGGTCTCAGAGGCCATTTGGTGCTTTGATGACTGGGTAGACAGGAGGGCTGTGGGCTTATCATGGGTGGAGAATGTAAAATGAGAGCAGCTGCATAGGGTCTGGTCAGAGCCCCCATCCAGTCCACTGCTGTGCTCCTGACCGTGGCCAAAAATGGGACGAGCCGTAAGAATGGGTCAAGCAGTTTGCAGCTGAGAGGAGCCCTGAACTTGGGTGACTAGCTGTGTGTCTCAGAGCTCAGGGGGCAGCTGTCTCCCACGAGCCTGTCCTAGATCTTTTTAATCCATATAAACATGTGCAACACCCTCTGGCAGGACCCTCAGCTTAACTCTTAATGAAGGTTATTTAGTGAGGAGCTGAGGAAAAGAATTAGAAAATGAACTACGGTAACTACTCCAGCTGCAACTTGTTGTCTAGCATCACGCAATGACCAACAAACCTGCTCTCCAGGGTACGTGCAAGCGAGGGCTGCTAATTTTCCAGTGGCATCAGTTCACTGTGCAATCGCGCGCAGCAGTTTCCTGGCTGCCATCAATTCCTTTTGTTGTTTCCTCAGAAGAGCCACAGGGCAGCTGACGCCCAGCAATGAATTCCAGAAAAGTACTAGCTTGTCAGATGGTTGGGTTCTGGTTTTTTTTTTTTCCCCTTTGCAGAAACTGTCTCTAAATAACGCAGTTTTGTAATACACATTAGAAGCTTGGAGTGGATTCCCAGGAGCCCCACATTTGCTAAGCTGAAGTCTGGCATCCACAGCAGGACAAACTGCTTACCCAGAACTCGGTATGCCTGAAAACTCTGTGCATCTTGTACAAGTCTCCAACAGCTACTTTGGGTGTTCATGTGTACATTTTTGTGCATCAATAGCAGGCTGGTCCAAAGGTTTACGTCCTCTTGTCTTCAGGTGGAACCAGTTTGTTCTGGCTTGCTCAGAGAGGGGCAATCTCCTGAGTGCTGGCCTGGTATGCACTTTCCATACTTGTAGCTTAGGTAGGCTGTAGGTCAGTCCTCTGAATCCTTCCCGGTGGTTATCTTAGCTTTACTATTCTTATACATTTATGCCAAACAAGCAGGCATTATAAAATATTTGCCACCTTGCCCTAAATCAGTCTTGTGCTACATCTGGGTGCAAGACAAGCAGGATGTGGTTCCTTCATAGGAACCCTCCTGCTCCCCTTCCAGCCCCGCTTTCCATCCTTACGTAGTTCATGTACCTCATCCGTGCATGCCAGCGCTGCATTCTGGCTGCATTTGTCAAGTCTCTTATCAGAAGATGGTTGATCTTTAAACATATTTCTCTGAGTAATTTTAGATATTGGAAACCTGCTTCAAATTCAGCAGGGGAGGTACCACCTTTCCTCATCCAGAGAAACATAAAAAGGGACCTGGCAAAGGTAAGTGGAGCTGCTCAGCAATGGCAGAAGACAGGGAACCTTCTTCAGTGCCGCAAACTTTCATGCAGAAATACTGCTGTGGGAACATGCCCGAGGGTATGTAGCATCCACGATTGCCTTCGTACTACCAAAACCTTGCTACTCGGCCAGCTGTAGCTGTATGGCATTATCTGGTTTCAGGCACTGTATTAAAAATACAATAATCATAACTTTTTAGAAGCCACCTTTAAGGCAGTAAATTAAGAGGTGCCAGGACATGAGCCTAGAATGGAAACTTGCCCGTCTGTCCTGTCGGTTCGTTAGGGCGGGCTGCGGCACGCTTCTGGCTGGGCTGACAGCCTTCCCTGGTGGGGCTTGGGAGCTGGTGTGGGACGCGTTTGGTGCCAGTTTGGGTGCCACTGCCCTGGTTTGGAAGGTAAGACAGTCCGGTAGTGCACACAGGCCACTTCTGTAAGGAACAAACCAGATCAGTTCTGAAGCCTCAGTCTAGTTCTAGGTCTGCAAAGCCTGGCCACAGCGCTCCATCTGCCCCATCTGATAGTGTTACTTTTCCTCTTGGCCTTTTTTATTTCTTCCTTTTCTTCTGCCCTTTCCTTCCTGGGAAAAGAAGTAACCTTTCTCTAAGGATAAAAATCTTTATCCTCTTTTGCAAGGCAGAAGAAATCTTTAGGGCTTTCAGCTATATAAGCCTAATTTGTCAGGTTTTTTTCCCCCTCCCCATCTCTCTTAATGGACCTCTTATGTATTTATAATGTACTCGGCACCATGGTATCTAGGGACCTTATACACAATTTATAAAGCAAACATTTTTTTTTGCAAAAAGTTTCTACTTCTGGCTATTGCCAATCTCTGAATCAGGCTGCTCTCTTTGATTTGCAAAGGAAGCCGAGTTGTCTGTTCTAGTCTCCTGACACAAACTTTCTTACAGGACCCTGGCTTTGCATTTGTGGGGTGGCAGAGTCAGGTTCAGGTTGATTTATTTTAGCAGCTATTAACTATAGAACTGTCTGTAGTCAACAGAGCTGGCCGCATTTCTCCATTAGCCTCAACACGGGCTGAGTCAGCACTGGTAGCTCCCTGGCTCTGTGCAGAGCGCCATCCGAGGTAAGAGCCCAGAATGTTTCAATGCACAGTGAAGTGGCCATATAGAGAAAGTAATTCTGACAAGGAGCAAAGTTTTAAATTTCCGTGCCACTAGCTGCAAGCAGCTGAATGCTGCAGGCACCTGCTGGGAATAGGTCCCTGCTCAGCACCCTGAGGAGTCCGGCCGCTGCCTTGCAGGGTGACCAACCCTTCACAAGCGCCTAAGGCGCACATCTGGGTGTGCGAGGCTGTTGTGCTCAGTCTGGGACTGGACCTCAACAGGTGAGCTCTGTAATACTGCTAGCCTTACTCGGATCCAGCTTTCCTGTCTCCGGTACAAGACAGCGGTAATAGCGTATTTGTATTTTATTCCACAGCGGGAGCAGGCAATGCATGCAACAGCGACGGAGACCGGCCAGGTGCAGCGCTGGTGCAGCAGGTAACACTCATCAAAGCCGTCACGCACTTCTTGCTCCACATCAATGTGCTCAAGTTTTTCTGCTACACTTGTTTTCCAACACTAATATATAACAGCACCCAAGAAGAAACAGTATTTGAGCATCCATATGCCTATTTACACTGACTTTTATTTCCCAGGTCACTAAAAAAGTTGACCAAAACCACCTCCAAAAACCCGCCAGCCTCGCTCCATGGATGCAGACATACCTTGTGTTGCCTGACTCCATTTGCAGAGACTTGGAACGGCTGCAGGGCAGCACTGAGGGCGAGCTGTGCTGCTCTCTAGGGCTACCTCTGGATTTGAGACTGAACAGAAAGGAACCACAGAAACTTAATAAAAAAGGAACACTGATTAGTAAGTTGCAAAAGTAATGGCGTCAATCGCGAATTAGAAGGGGAAGTCAAAACTACAGAAGCGCCACTGCGTCTTCACTGCACTCAGCTGCTAGCGGTGCAGTGCCCTTCTCTGCAGCGCTGGACACTGGCTGACCGCCGCCGTGCCCCTCGCCCCTCCTCACGCTGCTGCTCTGCCTCTCCTCCCTTTCCCAACGAAGCCTCCCGAGAGGTGCATGGCTCAGCCCCGGCCTGTCAAGAGCAACGCCAGGACCGTGTCATGAGTAGGGAGGGCAGGAACCTCCCCGGCAGCTTCCGAGAGGAGCAGATGTGCAGGTCTGACCTCCTCAGCATCGGCAGGGGCAGGGTCCTTCCCGGGCTTGATCTCTCTCAGACAGGAACCCTCCATTAACTGTAGAGTCAGACCTGACTGGAGATGACAAGTTTGACTAAATACAAATACTCGTGTAAATGGAGTCTTGAACTAAGGCTCTGTAAAATCACACCTCAAAGCATAAAGAACATTTTTACCAGCTTGTTGAGTACGTGGTAAAAAAAGGACAAGATGAAAGGTGTTGATAATTTCAGCTGGTATTTCTAATTTCTATGAAATTGCTAAACTACAGATGATCCTTAAAGTATTTTCAGTAAAATCTGTTGCAATTTCTAGCTAAAAAACCACTCTGAAACCAGTTGCACAGAAAATCCCAATGTAATTCAAGAGGGAACACAGTAATTTTGCAAGTGATTGAGGCATAAACAAAAACATGAAATGGAAAGGAGCATCCAAATCAGCAAAATATATTTAAGCAGTATCATAAATACACCAAAAAGTTTATTTACAGATCTAAAATTGGTATGTCCAGTAAAAATCCTCCCACAAAAAAGTATTTATAAACAAGAAATTTAACCCAGTTACATTGTCTGCTGCTGGCAACAAAGGTGCTTTACAGCTAGCATAGCATTCATTACGCCTTTGCAAGAGAAAGGGAAAACTTAATAAAGGTGAAGAAATTATTTCTGGGAAAAACTCGAACTGAAGGCTGGGCAACAACAACAAGGCGTACAAAGCACAAGGAACTGCAAATACGTAACTCTGGTAGTGCAAAAATGAAGAAGAATGGCTTTTTTCCCTCCAATACTTGTTCAGAGAAAAACACTCCTGTGAATTTGCAATTTTAATTCCTTTTAAGGACTTAAGATTGTAGGACTTCGTGCATTTGCATGTTTCAGCAAGGCTGATACTATACAGGAGGTAAATGAAACAAAGTCCAGGTAAAATTACTGTCATTATATAAATTTGTAACAACCTTTATAAAAAAATGCTTGAATACACAGTACAGAGACAAGCCTCTGAAAAACAAGTTTAGATTTTCTCCATCCAGACAATTAATTGCTAAGCATGTGACTGCTAAAGAAAACCAACTCATATGTAACTGACAGCATATGTAACATTCTTTGGAATTAGATTTCAATTTCCCTCTCAGGCGTTGCCCCTGTGTTTCATACAGGGAACAGCGGCGGGGTAACTCCTCGTGCCTCACTGGGGTTAGGAGCTCCCGGTGCATTGTCCCTGGGGATGTGCCCGGGACTGGGCAGAGACCGCGGAGCTGCACAAGTGCCAGGAGCCGGAGAACTCCACCTCCACCTGGGAACGTGGGTCACGGTAGGGCGCCGTGGTAGTAGTTGGTGTAGAAGCAGGGAATTAATGCTGTTGCATTCCTGAGGCTCTTCATCCCGCACCCTGGGATTTATTGTGTTTTGAAACACACGAGACAGTCTCTTTGTCCAAAAAGGCCTCACAGTTTTGAATGGCTGTAAACATTTCTTTTAGTTTAAATCAGCATTTTCACCATGCCTTTGCTGTTTAAAAAAAATAGTAAAATCAAAAGTAGGAATACCTTAGCTCATGTTAGAACCATTTCCAATTCAGAAAACTTGAGCTCTTTAATTGAGAAAACTGAAACAAGTCTGCAAACACGTGATTAGTTTTGCAAATAATCTTTTTGCTATATTTTTAGCTGACTCTTTATCTAACTTTCAGCAAACTGCTGTAGATCCTAGAGAAAATCTAACAGTTTGCTAAGTAAGCTGGAAACCACTTAATGAACGGAGGCAAACAATCAGCACCAACCGTTGCGTTTGTTCCCCCCAAAGCTAGGCCCATCCCTGCACTGCAGAAGGGATACTCCATTTTAGTCTGCTCGCAGTCCCAGGACAGGTCAGGAGTCCCCCACTTTTCCTGTTCCTCTTGATGTACAAAAAGACAGATACAGATGATGTTCATAAAAAGCTAACAGTGGCAGGTACAGAGTAAGATGTACCCATTATAATTAGCAGAAGCGTTACGGTTGATGTCCAAAGCTTTTCCAAAACAAAACCCACCAACTTCTTGACTTTTAAATGTTCACAGGATGACTATCAGGTATGACAGTGTTACTTTAAGGGGACTTTCTTAAAAATTGCTAGTGCTCAAGTTGGAACAGTTTATGATGCAATCAGATGAACTTTTACTGAAATAGCAGTCAAACTAATGGTGATTTGAGAAGCCAAATGATTGCCTTTATGCAATCTTCTTTCTCTGTACTCACGGGTTGTTGGCCAGAAATGGCTGAAAATTACTTCTGCAGGGGAGGCAGTGCTGCTTTTCTGCAACCTGACAGAGCTCGTTCAGCCTAACTTCAAGTGTCCAATTTATGTGCTTGATCGAGGAGCTTATGTACCCAGCCCAGGCTCCAGAGGAGGACTTAGAACAGAAGTGCTCTAGGATTATTTAACAGACGTAAGGGATTTGTCTGCTTGACCTTCGGCATACGAAAGCAAAACAAACACAAATCTAATAGGCACAATCACAGGAAAATTCATCCTAAAATAGAGATCAAATGAATCTTCCTCTAGAAATATTTAATTCTCTTTGTTAAGGAGCAGTGGAGCACTTCAGGTCATTGGCATGGATCCAGACATCTAGCTTTCAGACACTGGAATTTAAATGAGATGACTCCTACCTCAGGTTCCCATGTTAGGAACTTAGGCTGGATACCTGAAATTAGATGGTAAGGTTACTCTCTGTCCTTATTGAGAACTGACTTCTCTCGAGTCCGTGACAGAGCTGCAATCACAGCGTGTACTTAGAGAAGGCCCAATGGAACCGAGTCTCGGTAGGCTCTCTCATCTCATCTCATCTCATCTCATCTCTCATTTCTTTATTCCCTTTTCACTTTATGGAAGGGGCTGGAGAAAGGCAAAGCTGGCTGGGGAGTGGTGTTTTGCTAAACAAAGTTGTGTAATACACACTAATGCAGAAACTTAGTGGCTGTCACTTGTAAACCCTACAAAAATCACCATTTTTTTAAGTTGGTGGGTGCAAATTACTCTGGCTATTACAGATCTCATAACTTAATCACACATTTTATTTTCTGGGGTTACTAACGGGTATCCGTGTTAGCAGATCCTCTAACTTAGCTGGCTAAAAAGTTCAAATGGAATTAGAAAAACCCTTGATGGCAAAGACTTAAAGAGCTCCTAAAGTATTTTCATGTATTTAAATTAAAAAAACTAGTAAGTTATATTTTAGACAAATATCAGGTAATGCCTAACATTTTTATTAAAATACTGATGGAAACAGAAAAAAGTAAACTCTAGGTCTAACTGGATTGCACACACATATGCAAAAAACCCACCAGAACCTGTACTGTCTTAGCTACAAAGCTGTTTCACTCCTCATTTTCTGTGCTTGAGAAAACAAGGTCAGAAAGCAATGAAGCTTCTCTGACTGAAGAGGAAAGGCTGGGGCAGGATTTCTGGAGTCCCATCCAGCTCTGTAAGTGGAAAGATTAAGATTAGGACCTTATGGCTGGGAGAACAGAGTTGAGGAATACTCTGGATTCACTCCTGTCCTAAGAGAACAATCTATTCTTTCTGGCAAACTTGGCTCGTGGTTTTACTAGATAATGAACTCATCAGTCCAGTCCTGTACTCAGCATTTTACAGAATCAAGGTCTTAGGCACAGCAAAGACTTCAGATAAACATGGAAACAAGGCAACACTTGTATTTCCATTTTTTATCTATGTATTATTTTCTTCGTTAAATTCCTTGGGTTTGCTTTTTTTTTCTTCAGAGTAGCTTTTCAAAATACAAACTAGTAAGAGCCTGGAAAAGACAGAGCCACCCTAACAGGCGAGGGAAAAATTCTCAGTGCACTTTTTATTCCATATATGAATTAACTACTGGGAGTATTTACCAAATAAATAAATAATAATAAAGAAGATCACCAGCAAGATACCGAATTTTGAAAGTAACACTGAAGTTTTTAAAACTGCACTTCAGAAAACATTGTCTGAACAGCACCAGAACATTAGAAGGTTGTCTGAGTTCCCTGTTTTCTGTGGCAAATTTCCACTGATGGCAGTAGACAACTGGGGCAGGGGCTGAAGATGTAAAAGCAAATAAAACTAAAGATTCTTGGTAGCTACTTACCCACAGTGGCTATTCATTCGCCTCTCTTATTTTTTGGCTCAGTGCTGTTTTATAACACCCTTGACCCCACCATATAATTTCAAGGACATATAAATTGATTTTAGTATTAGCTTGGTTCCTTTCCTGTATTTGAACCTTATAGTGGATATAAATGACAAACAAGCATGCTACTGCATTCACAGGAGCTGTGGTCCATCAAACTGGTGACTCTGAATGAAGGCTGCTTTAAGTAATGCATATGAACATGCAAACTGTCTCCAAAATGCATGGTCATATTAAAGAAGTCTCTTACGTATGTACATACAGACCATTAACAAAACTCAAATATCATAGTCCTACCCTCTTCTGTTTAAGATTGCAGTTTCTATCTGTTGCATATACTGTAGCTGCTCAAAGAGCTGAATAAAGTGAGTGTAGCAGACTTTTTCAGAGAAAAACAGTCATATAAAAAGTTGTAAGTACGGTACAGTGAGAAAGTTCCCAGAGCTCTCACTTCACTTTCTCTTTGGTTGCTAATTAGGATTTGACAAGTTTGAAACCCTGTCCTGTGTCCAGCACTGAGGGAAGAAACCAACTCATTTTCAGTCTTTTCAAGCACCTAAAACACGCTTTACAGACCCAGAACAGATTGAGACCACAAAACCAGTTTGCCAAATGTACTAATGGATAGGTGATACGTGGGAAGTATATCATCCAGTGTTTGGCAACATCGCTTCCTGTTGGCAAATGCAACGTGTAGTCGCTCCAGCGTTTTGACACACCATACACTGCTTTCACTGTTCGTCCCTTCTCAGACCAGCTGATGTTACTGTCGGGGTTACAGTTGTACTCAACCCACTGCCTGGTGAAGTCACCAAGCTGTGGAGGGTCTGCTTCTTCGATGTCTACAACTCTGGCCATTTCTGCTCCTTGCACGGCAACATACTGGTCATTTACTTTTCTTACTTCTTTAACCCAAGGCTGAGAGTTCTCACAGTCTAAAACGATGATGAGTCGAGAACAAAAAGTGCTGTTCTTTTCTCTCCACCACTCTAACAGTGTGTCAAGTCGTAAAGCATCACCCCCTGCCACAAGGAAAAAAAGATTTAATATTAGGACGAAGAAACAGAAACCTCTGTAGAATTTTGACTGCAGGTTCCAAGAATCCCTTATTTTAACAACCTGGACAGATAGAACAGAAGTTTTCAACTGATCCTCCCTCTCCAGAGAGGTATTAACTGATTCCACCTGATGTGCTGTGGCAGCGTGACAGCCTATTAAGAAACCTGGAAATAGCTAAACAAGAAAAGAAAACCTGAAATAGAGTTTATTTTGTATTAAATCTTAGTAACTTGAAGAAACAAAAAGGATTCTCTTTAATATGTTTTAATTAATTTTTAAAAGGACTCCAACCTTACCCTCACCAACTGTATCCTGGGCTGCCTCAAAAGAAGCATGGTCAGCAGGTCGAGAGGTGATTCTTCCCCTCTACTCTGCTCTCATGAGACCCCACTTGGAGTACTATGTCCAGCTCTGGGGCCCCCAACATAAGAAGGACATGGACCCATTGGAGCAAGTCCAGAGAAGGGCCACGAAGATGCTCAGAGCGCTGAAGCACCTCTCCTATGAGGACAGGCTGAAAGACTTGGGGTTGTTCAGCCTGGTGAAGGGAAGGGTCCAGGGAGAGCTTCTAGTGGCCTTCCAGTACCTGAAGGGGCCCTACAACAAAGCTGGAGAGGGACTTTCTACCAGGGCATGTAGTGACAGGACAAGGGGTAACGGCTTTAAACTGAAAGAGGGCAGATTTAGGTTAGATATAAAGAAGAAATTCTTCACTCTCAGGGTGGTGAGGCACTGGAACAGGTTGCTCTGAGAAGTTGTAGATGCCCCATCCCTGGAAATGTTCAAGGCCAGGCTGGATGGAGCTTTCAGCAACCTGGTCTAGTGGAAGGTGTCCCTGCCCATGGCAGGGGGGTTGGAACAAGATGATCTTTGAGGTCCCCTCCAACCTAAACCATTCTATGATTCTATGATTCCACGACTCATCTTTTAAGGAAGAGAGGACTTTTGAACACAACACATGCTAACAGTTTTGAAGCACAACGAGAAAGCCACCTACAGGTACAACCATCACTTTAGCTTGAAAAATTCACATGACCAGAAATGGAGAGATTCACTCTGTAGACACGGTTGTCTTCAGAGCTTCAAGAAAATTAGAATTGGTATGGATTTACAAGTCAATGAAACAAAAACCTCAGAAGAATTTTTCCACAATATTTATTTCCTAACAGCTCAGAAAACACTTGCAACTAAAGTGTCCAACTTCTCATGTTCCTTCTCCGCTCTTGCTTCAACAACGCTTCCAAAGAGCAGACTGTAATTAAAATTACCTATAGCTGGGAGTCCTTCTGCACAAGTGTAATGGATACTGCAGGATCTATGTAGCTTTGAAAAGCAGACTACTTACTCAAGTGCCTAAGGAAAACATCTTGCAAACAAGTGAATAAACCTCCATGGGCTCCACAGTGACCATTAATGTGAAGAACTGATATGGCTAGGTGTTGGCAGGTTGGAGCTATGATACAGATTTACAATAAAAAAACCTCTAATTTGAAAATGCCAACCTTAAAAAAATGAAGAATTTTAGAAAAAAGGTAGAAAAATGTTATTAAAAATAACTGCATTTTAACTCCATAGTGATTTTTATTGTGGAATATAAGTACATTTAGCAGTGTTTAAAATCTTGTTAGTAGGAATTTAACTGCATAGATGAATCTCAAACAGAACAGCTCCATATTTCAGCACTTACATTTCCACCTGTAAGGGGTGACAAAAAAGTGCTTCAAATTAATAGCTCAGAATTAAAGCTTTGAGCATGCTATCACAGTTAAAGTAAAAGCAAAATTACAGGGCTACAACTTTCTCAAAAAAAAAGCAAACCTGGAAAACTTAGTATCAAAGAAAATTTTAATATACAAACCCACAGTAATGACTTGTCTTGGTATATTATCCCCAAATTGCTGTAGTTATTTACAGCACAGACTTGTATAGAAGCGATTTGCCTTTTCTAGGTATGCCTTCTGTGTCAATTAGCAGTAAAAATGTCTTTGTTCACGTTTTAAAGGCTTATAAATAAACTTTATTTTAGTGTAACTATGCAGGGGTGCAGGTGATTTCAAAACAGCACTGGACAGAACTGCCCAAAGAAAACCGTCTCATGCTTCATACACACAGACACAAACACATGCTCAGCTTCTAACCCTACTGACCTCAAACACATGGACTTATCAGCCAGCGCAAGATTTGGGCACCAAGCTGTGTAAGAAAACCATGCACCTGGCCACATCTGGTTCTCTGACAGGTTTCGCAGGCAGTTAAGCCGACAGTTTCAGCAACAGAGACAAAGCTTCATCAGCCCAGGTCTTGCCTTTGCCTTCACTCAGAGAACATGACCTCACAGGTCATTTGGCTGCTCATACTTTATGCATGACTAGTTAACAGTTTCTTTTATACACCACCATGCTACATCTCAGCTTCCAACAACAGAGAAACATCATTAGTGAACTAATGAATCTGGTAAGCCTCCTTTAAAAGATGTCACTATAAAGCAAAGACTACATACACCGCTACTGCTGTGCTGTATCATAGCATACGCCAGCAGTAAGACACTACTTTTTGTATCAGATCCAAATGTTTTATTTCATTGTTGCCATCTCTCTTCATCCTCTCCAGAGGTCGGAGGACAGTACACGTTACAGGAGCTGATGACCAAATGCTCCATCTGTCCAAAAACGCCACTGTCCAATACACACGGTACAGCTACACAAACGAACAGCCTTCATCTTTTCAGTTTATACTCAAGTTACATTTGGGGGCAGTGCTATCTGGAAGGAGTGTCAGGTTACACTCCATGATTTATCTAAAATTAATCACGAAAAAGGATGCAAGACACATTACAGCGAACTGTTCCTCTCCTTTATGTGACTACACATATCTCCAAGTAGAAGCTGAAAGATGTGCTTGGTTAGAGAACTGAAAAGCAACTTCGTGAAAAAGCTGAACACCACGCATTTACATATCTTTTAGCACAGAAATTTTTAGTTTATTGTAACGGTTATCTTGGGCCCTTATCCCAGAAGTAAAGACAAGAGTTTAATTTAGGCCACAGCTACCTGAGCAGGTATACAGAGACCTGAGGTCCCCTGTCACACTCCAGGCTAGCTGGATGTAAGCCAGGACTGGTCTGGAAGCTATACAATTTCTGCAGCAACATTTGGCTCTCTGTATGCTACAAAGCTAGCCATGTCTATGCTGCTGACAGGAGCACGGGCAGGAGGCAGTTTTGCTGCTATCCCGCTCCACGCCACGCGTGGACACGCACAGTGACTGCACAGGGCGGCAGCAGCTCTGGTGGACAAGACCACCCTGTTCTTGGAGAAGTCATTCAGCCACCCTGGCTGTGCACTGTGGTACGTCACCTGTGCTAAGCTCAGAGTACAGCTGTGGCTTTTTAAAATCACTGATACAGATGAAGCCTTTGAGAAAAAAAATACATGCTGCTTTTCAGCAGGTGTAACAGTTCAGGCATGGAGTTGCACCAAAACAGGTAGATGGCCTCCAGACAAAAACTGACCTGTACCTCAGCATGACCACGTGCAAAGATTCACTTTTTGCACACAGCAACCTCAGAAGCCCGGTTCCATACAGCAGGAGAGCAAGGCTAAACCTACCAATGATTTGAAAATTTTAGTAGGTTTACCAAAGACTACAGCTGAGATAGCACTGCCCATTATAAAGAGATCAGAAACAGGCCAAGAAAAGGGGAAGTGGTGAAGTCTATACTAAGCATATGACGAGGCATTAAACTGGCCTTTTATATAGGGGTTTGTAGTCTTGGGGCTACGCTGCGCCCACAGCGACTCTCAAACTCTAGGATGTCAGCAAACCATAGCTGTTTTCATGATACAAAGTTTGTAGTATGTTTGAAGACCTGCTTTTCTAGTGTGGATTGTATACCTGCCTCCCATTTCTTTTATTCTGTCTTTTACAAAAAAAAAAACAAACAGAGCACCTCTTAAGGACATGAATGCAGTCCTTTGTGACAGCCTAACTGACAGAGTGACACAGAATGCTGTTTAATTCACTCTGCCATGCCCAGAGAATGAGATCATGCTTGCTCATTATAGTGAACAAATACTCCCCAAAATACAGGGGATATCTGTCTTTAGAGCAGAAGGGGGTCATTTCCACTACTTTTCTGGGGAAAAAAAGTAATCTTTAAAGTTAACTTGCTGAATTGTAAGGGGAATATGAAATCATGTTTAAACTTGTAAGCATGCATTTGGGGTCAACAATATTTAGACAATTTTGAGAACAAGTGTAAGATTAGATAGCTGCAAAAGGATTTTTATCAAAGTGACTAAATACTGAAATGACATAGAAGTTCATGAAGTAACTGACTGTCATAAAGAGCAAGGTAAGGGAAGATCTGCTTCTTTACATCAAGTTAACTGCATGCAAAAGGAGCTTCTGCAGTTCTCCATTCTCTCCACCAGCAGAGGTAGTTAGCCTGCAACCTTGCCTGTTCTGATGATTCCTTGTAGCCCCTGAAGCTCTTAACAGCCACGCTCTGTATATTACCCATCCCTGTCTTCCTTCCCTGCCAGGTGCTTGTATGAACCTGTTCTCCAAAGACTGGTGGTTCTTTGCCATTCTGGACTATCAGATAATAAATGTGACCAAAACTTCAAAGTTTTGCAATACAGTATGATTTTTTAAAAGAACAAATTAATTGATTTGGAAAGTTTATCAATACCAACTATAAATAAAAAAAAATCCGCAAACCAGTTACCTGCCAGTGCCCATTCACCAGTGCCATGTGAGTGACCACTGTAATATAAAATGTAGGTATCGTGTCTGGGTCCATCTGCTGTCCGAAGTTCAAGAAAAGACTTGATCTTGGAGTGAAGGGTATCAAAGGTCAGTCCGCTTGTAGAGTAATCACAACCATATGTCTCAATCATGTGGTATGCAAAAAATCTTTGGATGGCATTAAGCATGCCAGTAGACCTCAGATTTAACTCTTGTACATGCTCAGGTGGAAGAAGAGTTGGTTGGCCATCAGGACTAAAGAGAAGAAAAACAGCTATGATTATAATTATTTCATGCTTAGTGGACTTTCAGCAAATTATGATTTTTTTCCCCTGTGCATATTTTCTCTGCTGTGAAGTAGCACCATTCTAAGTTCAAATTGATTTGAAATGTACAGTTTATAAACAATTCAAAATACTGTATTTGAGTGAGGGACCATTATCTCCCCCTCCCTTTTGTCACGCTTCCTCACTTCAAAGCGTAGTCCTTGCACAACTCCATGCAGCTGAGAAGCAGGGAGAGAGGGGAGCTGTAATGTGAAGATGCTGGGCTTCAATGATTTCATTTAAGTCTCACTGAAAGAGCACTGCCTTCAGACAGGCATTTATTCACACAGAACTGGAAAGAAGAGCACGGATAATGAGTGTTAAGTCTGCACAAAACATTATGCAAACTAGTTTCCAACAACAGACTAAAGAGAAATGCAAGTACACACTTTGCTCAGATATTTTGATTAATTTCTCTCTGTTCCAAACTAGCCTTTATTCAATATGGTACTCACGCAAATACAGTAATTCTTACTTGTGTGTGCTGTTCAGATGGTGACCTTTCAGCATAAGAAATATGTTTCAGATTATGGTATTTACCGCTTAGAAAATGAAAGTTCTAAGAAAATTACAAACTAGACCTGGAACAAACCACATATACATAGATGTGTGTGTATATAGATGCATGTGTGTCTATGTGTATATATGAATATGCATATATAAGAGAAGAGCACCTGGGTTCTCTGGGCAATGGACAGATTTTGTGGATGAAAACACAGAGATGGTCTTACTCTACTAATACAGAATATTAATTGGTTTTTATATATATTTATGTATGTATGTATGTATGTATTCCTCACGTATTTTGTTTGCAAGTCCATGTGTAAAGCTACTTGCTTTCTTTTTTGGTCTAGCTAATTAAATTTTGCACTTCCTCACCTGTCTAGTGCTTTCATGAAGGCTAACATTGCACTACTACAATTACATTGAACACATCAGTATTAGAGTTTGTCTCAGCAAGTGAACACTGGGCCCATTACTGAAACAGTCAAGCTTTGTTAATAAGGGAAGTTTAGTTCTGTCAAGTCCTAAACACTTGCTCAAGAGTATCTCATTCACGCAGATATTAGATGGTACTGCAATAGCCAGAATAATAGAATACAATGAAAGTATTAAATTATTGCCATGGAAACAAAAAGAATTTATTTCTATTGTAATGTAAATTTTGAAGATTTTTTTTTTTTATCCCTAACAATAATTGACTAAATGGATTTTTTTTAAAGACTGCACAGCTGGAGACTGTAGATCAAAGCTCAGAAAATTTATTTTTACAATGTTTTAGACTATTTAAGATACAGTGATCTGAGATCAGCATGCTAACTTCTGTTTCTTTGCCTGTTTATTTTTTTCCCTGTCCACTGAATCCATTACACATACTGCAAGCTGGGCAGTTTTCATAAACTGAACAGTTCTATTTTTAAGCCTCTCATTTCAACTTACCACTTTGTTTCTCTTGTAACTCAACTAGATAATTTACACAGCTCTCGTTTATCATTTACAAAAAAGATGTGTACACACAATTTTAATTATATAGGTAAAGTAGCATTTGCAAGTTTAAAGCTTATAAGAAAAACACACAAATGGGCAAATAATTATAGTACAATCCCTCCACGCCCAAGCATTTCTCATACGGTAACATTTATATCGGAACAAAAATCAACTGTAAGTTCACAATACCAATAACTGACACACAGTCCACTTGCAAATCTAATTTCAATGTCCTTTAAACGTAGACACCATCTCATTTAATAGAATTTAAAATTGGTTTAACCCGATGTCGTGGTTTAACCCGGCTGGCAACTAAGCACCACGCAGCCGCTCGCTCACCCCCCCCCCCTTCCCTCAGTGGGATGGGGGAGAGAATCGGGAAGGAGAAAAAAGGTTAGAGCCGAGGGCTGAGATAAAGACAGTTTAATAAGAGAAAATAATAATAATAGTAATAATGAGAATGATAACAAAATATACAGAATATACAAAACGAATGATGCACAATGCAATTGCTCACCACCCGCTGACCGATGCCCAGCCCGTCCCGAGCAGCGATCAGTACCCGAGCAGCGACCAACCGACCCACCAACCCCCCCGAGCATGACGTTATATGGTATGGAATAGCTCTTTGGACAGTTTGGGTCCTAGCTGTGCTGTACTCCCAGCTTGTTATGCACCTGGCCGAGCAGGAGAAGCTCAAAAAGTCCTTGAGCAGTCTGAGCACTGCTTGGCAACAACTAAAAACATCAGTGTGTTATCAACATTCTTCTAGTACTAAATCCAAAGCACAGCACTATGCTAGCTTCTGTGAAGAAAATTAACTCTATCCCAGCCAAAACCAGGACACCCGATCTGTTTGGTTTATTCAATCTCGTGTTATAAAATAACTGCAGTCAGTCAAATGCCCCGTCCTCCTTTGCATGAGATATGGACTGTGGAATCTGCCTATGCACAACTGATGCATAAAGCATTCATTGGCCTTCTTAAAAGCAAATTAAATACATGTAAAAGTGTGGAGTTGGGAGTTACTCATTCTTTTTGGAAGGTGAGGAAAAGGAAAAATACAAAATCTGCCTATTATTTAAATCTGTACGTAATTATTGAAAAATACAAGCAACAGCACTGCACTGCCTCTACAACCTAACAGCACACTTACACCACTGCGAAGCTGAAATATGTGGTAACTATACCTGCAAAAGTTGGTGGGAATCACAACAGCATACCCAACACAGGTTCCTCCCAGACAGTTTCCCAGCTCGTGGAAAAGCCCATGAGCCATGGACTCCAGAGGTAACACGATGAGAAACGCACTCATGAAAATCCCATTAGTTGGCTAAAAAGAAAACAGAGATATTTAGGTATTCCATGATCCTTCCTATCTGTTGGTTATGGTTTTATGAATAGTTCCCTGTGTTTGATCAAACATAATTGGGTCCTGAAACATGCAAGTTATTATACGTAATATACAGTTATTTTCCCACATATTACACGGTGAAGTACTCTAAAGACAAATGAAGAAACAATCTGGGGGTTTGGGGAGAAGGTGGCTGGTAGGCAGGGATCACTCTTCTGAAAGGAATGCATTTAAAAACACTAACAGCACGGGACCTAGGTTTAAAAGCCCTGATCATAGCTTAGCTTTACCTATTTGAGCAGGAAAATCAAATGTCACAGAAATATTTATGTGCATAAAATAAGCGTATCTGTAAATACCTTCAGCATCAGGCCTTCATCAGTAAAGTACAACACAGATTGTTATGTATCTAGCATCACATGATAGCATACTATATTGCATCATTAAAAATATAGATTTAACTATTCTTGCTTTTTAACGCCAAGTTTTTAAAATATCCTTTGTGGAATAGTACATATCACACAGAAGGTGGTTTGTGAGAACATTTATGAACTATATTGCAATTAAAAAGACAATTCTTTATCAGCTACATAAATATCAGATGAGAAGGGACATCTACTACAGGACCTTGTGGCATTCACGCAGCTACACTGCACTACACTGCACTACACTGAGCTTTCCTGTAAAAAGCAGTTTTGGAAAAGATTACACTCACCATTACATAGATGATTTCTGTAAAAAAAAAAAGAAATTTCAAAAGTTAAATATCAACCACTAGTACTAGTAAAATAAAAATGGACTGCTGAAATGCCAGCTGTCAGTGAGAGGCAGAACGGGTACAGATTCATTTTAATTATTTTAATATGATGTGAATGAGTTTAATGAGGCATTAAATGCTTTAGGAAAGGTAGAAACAGTATTATATAATTAACCAAGAACTGTAATATCCATGGTGCAGTTATTAAATATTAATGTTTGTTACGTAGCAAAGGAAATAAATTCATAGCTATGGATTTCTGTCTTGAGAAGAGTCCTGTGCCCTTTGACTCCACCTATGTTCTCTTTGCATAAATCTACAAAATTAATATTTTTTAAAAATTCTGGGTATTGCTTTACTATTTAACACTCAGTGATTTGATGTGGACTGGTAGTTCAGCTTAACACATAGACAAAGCTATAAATAATTTGCAAAGTAAATGACACTGAAAAAAGTTACGCCTAAACCAACTCAGTTCTTGTTGGCACATGGCACTAACACAACTATATTCGTTTTTTAAACATGTTACATGACTTAGTCTGAAAGAACAGCTTTACCCATCTAATGTGCTTCCTGCCCTAAGGAAGAATACTATTTGCCACCTGTCCCTTTAAAAAGTGTCCTTCTGATGGAAGGATCTAACCTATGTGTCCTTGAAATGGTGACAGTAATGCTTCTAAGCACAAATAAACACCAGAATCTGCTATTAACTGATAACTAACTGATGGCATTATTAAGTGATAGCACTATTCTCAAATAACTGGGAACTGTTAACTGATAGCGTTATTCTCAAATTCCAACATCTGAAACCACTATAAAGGTATATATCCAGCTCCTACTATGCTTTATATAATTCATGACAAATTGAAAGTTTATTTATTTAGCTTCTAGCTCTCAAGGACATGAGGACATGATGCTGAGCAGACATCAAACCATGTTACAGAACAACCACGGAGAGTTTCCCTTTACCGCAGCCGTGCACACCTTATCACAAAAATGCAATTAATATGCTCGTTGACTTGCTAACATTTGAGCTACAAGACTGGTTCGGATATAACAAGTCCATCAGCAGGTGATATAACGCTAGTGTTAATACTGCAATCCAATCTCATGTGGTATCGTGTAATTTGATGTTTTCGTGCTAATAATTTGAATCTACAAGGAACAATGTGTGCCTATGAACTGCACACACATTATAGGACATTCATAATCACTTTCATGTACATACATTTCTTAGCCATCTCAGGAGGCACTTTGAATCATTCCAGATATATTCTGTTCCCTGTCCCAGTCTTGCCTAAACTCAGAGGGTCAGGATCAATGAGTGAGCAGATGGAACGTAATTAGGACAAGTGCAGAGAAGCATTCACATAGTGATTCTCCAGTTTTATGTCAGAGGATAAGGATTTTCGAATAATTTCCCCCAAATCCATACAATAACCTGAAATCACAAGAAGACAGGAAAGCTTAAAACACTGTAACAACTATGGTGCAACCTCAACTTGTTTTGTTGTCAATAAGGAGAAAAAGAATCCCATAACTAAAACGATATAATTTTTGTTTCAAATTTATCAGCAGAAAGTGCTCATTTTTGTTGCTCGGTTTTCCAAATGCGCTCATAAAATGAAAAGGACTCAGAGCAGCAGCAATGAACACAGATTTGGTTAGTCTTCATTCTATAGAAACCTTATAAAATATAAGACTTTGATGAAACAGTGGAGCACTCCAGCTAAATTAGTTGCAAGATTTGGAGACTTACTTTTGCAATTTTAGATACAAGGATAATTTGCTTTAAGTTTTAAAAAAAAAAAAAAAGGAAGACTTGGATCCTGCAGAAACTGAATGGCTCGTCTGGAAAAGCTTCCTATTGATGATTGGTTAGTTTGAGGGTTTTCTAAACCTTGGGAAGATTGAATGCATGGACTGGGAAGTATTACAATGCATTTTTATGACAAATTCAGCTTTTCCATCGTATATAAATATGACATACATAAATATGACTTTTATTGGATCTTGTTGGAGCAAGCTGCTCTTACATTGGATCACAGTGAACATATTACAAAATAAAAACCACATTTGCCCATAAAAACTACAGCCATCATAATACCCCAAAGAATACTATTGCATTATTACTTTATATGAATTTTATTGTAGAAGCTTTCTTAGAACATGCCATGTTGTTCTAAACACTCCCTGCATTTCCCCAATCCCCCAAACCCATGCAAATTATTAAGCCCACAGTGTTCTGCAATAACACAACTTGAGATCATCACAAAGTTTAATAGTTTTCACCAAACTTCTGATTAAGTCTGACTTCTAAAAAAATATTTACATTTAATTGTTGAAAGTACTACTAATACCAAGATACTGGCAAGAAAATTCACAAGTACTTGTGAGATAAGGATCCGACATAGGGACTGTAAGGATCATCTCAGTGATCCATCTTGCTCTGTATCCTGCTTTGAGTTTGTACCAAATATTAAAGAGGCATGGGAAATAACGCTCTATAGTGTTATGAATCAACTCAGCCCCATATGAAGTTTTAACTTTGTCTTCATTTAGTGGCCATCTTATGCTATGGAGTAGGAAAGTATTGCTAGTATGGATATTTTACATTTATAGACATCTATCTCATGTAAAGATGCTGGCACTTGCTGTCAGTACTTTCTCAACAGAAAGAAATATATCACTAACAAATATAAAAGTGATTAATGATGTTTAGAGCAGCCCTATAGTAAGATAATAAAATATTTTAATTCAGCACTGCAAAAAATGACTGGTGGCATTTTAAAATACCTAAACTGTAAGAACTTGAAATAGCAAAAAATAGTATCTAATTAAGTTAGTAATTACTGCAAATCTGGTACCTCTTTTAAGATAACAGTTAAGATGCCAGGTGGAGACTGTCAGTGCTTTACTAAATCCGGAAGATTTGATGACTGGTCCTTAATGGAGCAGATGGCCATGGATGCATAGGCGGAGCCAGAAAGGGATTTTGTTCTTTCAGCTGTTCAACCCATTTTCATTCTGTTTTCGACTGCATTGGCAATCTCAGCCTGCAGTACGTCCCTGTATTCCAAGTGCCCATTGATTCCAGACAGACTGCTCAAAAAGCAAATAGAAGACAGGGACCATCTCTGCAATCCCACTGAAAACATGAGAAGCCATTTTATCTCTTAGTCTTTGGGGTTTTTTGCCTTCTTCTGTTTTCTTCTAAATGAATATTTACAAAAATACACAGTGTGTTCTCATTTCAAATAATGTAGAAAAGGTAAAAAAATATATACTTCTTGCCTCTGATGACTGAAATGATAGACAATAAAAAGATCAGTGAGATTCACTAGCAGTATTATCTTTCCACTTATTTTAGCTTTTCAAGCAATGCTTATTGTCAAGTGTAACTGTTAAAACACTAGAAGAATTTAGAGGCATTTTAAAGCCAAGATCCATAATTTTATACTGATGGATAGGACAACTCCAGTCCTAAGGTGTAAACCACTGTCAGAAGTGGAACAATTCTGGAACTGTATTTAACAATGGAACAATACTGACATGTGACTGACGAAAATAACGAGGAGGAAGAAAAAACACAACAAACCCCAAACGTTAGTTTAAATTGGAAGCCAGTTACAAAGACCTACAGAAAAACCTGATTAAAACAGAAACAAATTACTAAACATATGTCAAATAAGATGATCACAGAATCACTGAATGGTTGAGGTTGGAAGGGGCCTCTGGAAATCGTCTGGTCCAACCCGCTGCTCAAGCAGGGGCACGTAGAGCAGCCTGCCCGGGACTATGTGTAACAGACCAACAACTGAGGTGGCATACAAAGATGCCTTTGTGTATTTCCAAGAAAAAAATTCTGTCCTGCTTTCCATTATCCAAGCTGAATAATACTTACCTATTTTTATATATCCATGTACACACACGCACGCGCAAGTAAGTATAAAATAAACAGTTCTGCTTTGCTCCTTTGCAGTGATTTTGCAAAACCAAAGTAGTATATGCTCCATGATGGAGAAGGCTCGGCAGAAAAAGGACAACATGATAACTAATCTACAAATATTTGATGGATAGCTTACTCCAAATGAAAACAAGATATGTTTATTACAGGTAAAAAGAAGCTTAAAGACAAAATTTGTAAAGTTACAATGTAGATCAACTACCAGAGGAAACTGCCTTATAACAAATCACTGAATGAAATAATAGTCTCTAGAGAATAATCCATTGCTTCTGACTATTAAAACAGCCCCAGGAAAATCTACAAAACAGTTGCAGAAAACAGTCATCATGTTCACTGGCAGATGGATTTAATGTGTTATGTTTCCCATCCCTGACTCGCTGTTCTAACCATGGGAAACCTGCGCTTTAGTCTACGTGCATTTGTCCCAGCGAAACCAGAAATGGCTGTCAATTTAAAAGCACTCTAAATGGATTTCTCTTTTTTTTTTTTAAATATAAAAATTTGAATTCTGGAATTAATGAGACTTTGACAGCAAAGTTTAACACATAAACCAGATACTTCAGACTAACACCGAATACTTCCTTTTTCTTGTCACCAGAGATCCCCTTCATGACCTAGGGCCTCCGGAGGTGGTGGGGACAGCAACACGGTGTTGCCACTGTGGATGTGAGCAAGCAGCCTGACGAAGCCCTCGGGACAGGCCTGGAGAGGCAGAGAGCCAAGGAGGGCTGAGCACCTACCGCAGAGAGGTAGAAGGGCGGCAAAAATAAACAGGATAGCGGGTGAGTTTGAGAAGAAATTATGAGCAGTGAGCAAGGGGGATTTAAGATCCAGCTTAAGAGATGATGAGAGAGTTGGCAATGAGGGAAAAATGTTATTGCAAAAGAAACTGAACAGATGAGAAATAGTGAGGCACAGATATGCAAGTCAAATCAGCGAGGAGGGGAAAAACCGACTGAGGAAAAGAAAGGGGGGAACTAAAGATGACCAGACAGAGAGAGAGGGGGAAACCAACCAACCAAACAAATGCAGGAGTGAAATGGCTATTTGAGAAAATACAGAGAGAGACCAGAGGGTGCAGCAGAGCTGGGGGTCAGGGGGTGATATTTAACTGCACAAGCAAAGGCTGAGGAGGACTGGATTAAAAATACAAGTCAGGAAGAAAAGCAGGGGAAAATGAAGGGGAAAGACTGGATATGATTTGCATTCAAAACAGTTATTTAATCTGTGATGCTAACAAAAGTATGTGCAGGTAAATACAGAGGTTACTTAGAAAACTTCTTACTATTCAGAAAACAATCTTGTTTTTAGAGAAGTTTAAAAAAGTCACCATCTTCAATTTTATTAAAGGCATCGTAAACTGAGCTTTCAAGAAACACCAGCCAATCACAACAATAGACTACAAAATCACTAACTCTCCCCAAACCAAGAAAATACTCATACATAAACTAACTCTTCTTGAAAATTTGAGTTCAATAGTACTGTACACCTAAGTACAAGAACTCATGCATATCATGAAGACTGTTATTTTACTAACCCATAAAACTCACTAAAACCAAGAATAATGTACTGAAAGTACTTCATTCCATTACTTTACCTGTCTCTGACATAGTTAATTTTTCTTTTGGTAATATTAAATACAGACCTTTCAGGGATAATAACTCTCTTTGGCCAGTAATTCAGAAAAACTGTACTGTTACCTTGACATAGAACACTTAACAAAATCTGATTTTAAATTTCTGAGAAAAAGATTCCTCCAAACCTTTCCAAGATCTTTGCTTGCAAATTCCAAGACCTCCATCTGCAAATTTTTCATCATTTTATTGGCTTCCGAGAGAAATAATGCCTGAGTCATTTGCATGACTTCTGCTGGATCTTGTCCCATCCAAGGGCCTAATTATGGACAGGCACATGAGTAATTGCTGAAATGAGTAAGTTGGCGTTACAGCCTATTGATCTGACTGAAATTACTCACACAAATGTAAAGGCAGGTGCAGAACACTTCCAGCAGATTTTGGAAGGAAAAGGTCAGTGTATTTCTACCAAGAAGGCAAGGTGTCCTTCCTCTCCAGCTAAAGCAGGGATTAATTCTCAGAAGCAGACCATGTCCCAGTTGGAACATGCCCCACTGAAAAGCTATTACTCCATTTCTGAATGCAACCAGCTTTAGCAAATTACTTTTACACTTCTTGGGCTTCCTGAGCTCATCCTCCAGCTTCAGACAGACCAGATGATTCTGCTCTTCACATCTAAAGCTTGATCTGTCGGAGAGAGATTCTGCTTTCAGGAGCCACAGTTCTTCCCAAGCACATACCAAAGCATCAGCAACAGAGACTTTCAACCCTTGCCTTATTACAAGGGCCAAGCTTCCCTGAAAGAAAGGTCCTTAGCTAAGGGGACTTCCAGCCTCAATGGTTCTGCATGAGTCAGAAAACCACTGTGTATGCAACAGCGGGTTAACTGACCTCACTTTAAAAGCCTGTCTGCAAAGGGAGATTTGATATTTTTCTGGCAATTTTAATCAAATAGGATACTTCTAGCCACCAATTAGCAGACAACCGACTTTTAGGTCTTGACCTTTCATGCGCTTGAGATTTATACGATGCACAGATACTACAGTTTTTAAAAACATTAAAAGGGCAAATATAATGTGTCTGTAACAAAGTCTTCCATGAAACAGAACCCCTCCCCTCCGCTACCTCATTCTGGCTATAAGCTAACACACAGAGCTGAGCTAGACTTTTTATATGCTAGGGCTAATTATTTATAGTTGATTGGTAGGAAGTACCTTTCCAAAGCTTAGGGTTCTAACTGATTCTATTCATTATATAGGAGATCAAATAGCAGACCATGCAGCCATTTTAAGCCACCTCTCTTATCAAATGCAGTCTCAATAAACAAGCTTTCAGTACATCTTCAGAGTGAGGAAAGGTATCAATAAAAAATGCTTCACCTTCTAGGTGACACTTAACAAATTTCAAATATAATTAGCACTTACTAAAATGACAACAGAAATTGCAAACTGCAAGTTGCAAAGACTGAAAACTGTTAATCTCACATATATGAAAAAAGTTTTAAGCAATTTTAAAAAGTGCAAACACATTTTCAGGAACTGGTGACTAAGGAACACTTGGCATTCCTAAGGATATAAGGAAAAATATGTTGAACATTTAAGTAAAAAAAATAAAAATCCGTAATATAAGAATGTAAGAGTGGCTGCATTAGGTGGCACCAAAAGTCCATCTAGAAGAATGTCTTGTCTCCAACTAGAGGCCAAATGGATGCCTAGGAAGGACTGGAAGGACAGACCAAGCAGGTATGCTTCCTGAGTATTCCAACCACCGGTGGCTCAAGGACTTCCCGAGCCAGATGTGATTTCTATATAGTACATAAACCTCAGTGAGATTATTTCCATGAACTTGTCCAGCTTCCTCCTGAGCCTCTGCAACCGCTCAGCACACACAGCATGCCATGGTACACAGCCCCCGAGCTAACTCCACGCTCTACAAGGAAGTATTCCCATCCATCTGGCTCGAGCCTGCTTCTTGCCAACTTGATTCCCCTCAACTTTTGCACTGGAACCGATTGCTTATTGTCTCTTACTGTTTACTTTCTCCTACATCACACATACGATTGTATATGTTCATCACACTCTCACGTGGTTTTCTCTTTTCCTGACTCAAGCATTCTTGTTTATTCATTCCCTCCACGTAAACTGTTTCATGTCTATAATGAATTTTGTTGCCCTTCTCTGAACCTTTGCTTGTTTTCTTAACCTACAGGATGGCAAGAAAGAACTGCACTGTTATTCAAAATGTGGCAGCCATGGATTTATACAGTGGCATAATGATATCTCCAAGTCCTTTCCTAATAATTCGCAGTATTAAATTTGCTTTTTTGACCACTAATAAACATTAAGCTGATGTTTTGATGGAAAGGCATCTAACACAGCCCTAAGAGCTCTTTCTACCACATACTGATGTCACTAGCTTTTTTATGCAGCAAAGTTTTCTTAAAAAAAAAAACAAACCCAGAGAAAACCCTGAAATCCCAACCTGCTAAGTATTCAGCAATAACTATTTTTAAAGAGGAAAGGCAGGCAGTGTTCTTCAACAGTCTGATTTGTTTCTTTAACTGTTACAATACACATAAATCACCATAAGTAAAGCACATATTCACTGGAGAAGCTTGTTTTCTGCATTACTGTTGAGCTTGTTAGACCTCCTGAAACAGCAGACTCAAAAATCCAGCAAAGGATTCTAAAGTAGAGTCTTGAGGCCTTGAATTCCCCCTACAAAGAAGAAAAAATACTAGTTTCCTTAAACTTCTAGAAAAAAACAAATGCCCTGCAATAGGGTAAATTGTGTGCTTATGCATCATTGCTTTCTTACTTCTAATTATTGTGAAACCTTACGCTAGCCAGAAAAATACAGGAAAGGCCACAGTTTCCTACAATCGCTATAATAAATGATACATCCATTTATTAAATTATGTTCTGGCCAGGTCTGATAAAGTATTTAATTTTCTGATAACAGATGGAATAAGCACAGTGATCTACAAGGCAAACATCACAACATTTTCTGAAGTAGAAATTCTTTTAGTTGGAGACATAATTGCATTCATAATCTGAAGCTAATTCATTACTATAAATACATGATGAAAGAAATATAAATATAGTAAAAGAAATGTAAATGTAATTATATACTAAAAGTAATAATAAGAAAAAAATGGATTTCCTGACCAGCAGAAGTATTTGGTCTGATGCCTTTCCCTTTTGCCACTACTTCTTTTCCCAATGCATAGGCAAATACGCAACCTATCAGACAGAGGAGAAGAGCAACCGCTTATCTTGTTTACACATAGGACGCTACAAACTGAAGTTAGCCAATAACAAATATTAGAATTTTAGACGTGTTGCCAGTTTGCTTCTTGTGAGCAGTCCTGCACAAGTCACTCCACAGTACAACAGCACTTCTTCAGAATTAGAGAGGCCCAAAAATTATCAGATGTGTAACAGCTGCAGTTATTTTGGGGCAGAGGACAGAGAGAGAAAAAAATTACAATGAATTATCAATCATTGTGATGAGAAAAAAGTAGCAAGATGAGTATGAATCCAGTCCTCCTTTGCTTAGGCAGACAGCCTGCAGTAATGAAGCAGTTCTAAAGAAAGCACCTGTGTGCTTTAAACAGGTGGTGTGGGGCAAGGGAGCCCTTCCCCTGAAGGGCTACAGCAGGAGATCCTGCCCAAGCCTGGTGGTTAACTCCCTGCAGACAGGCTTAGGGCGTCAGCAAAAGAAACTGCCTCTTTCCAGTGACTATCTGGACAACTTACACACTTCATTTGTTCTGACTGCTTTGTTAGGTGTAACTAGGCAGAGTAACTCCATCCAAGTAACTTTAAAACTACGTAATTATTAACTAACATGATGTTAAAGGAGGAGGGCAAGGACAGAGAAATTACTATCTGATAGAGATGGTAAAAAATTGCTTTTGCTGAAAAAAGTCATCTAGCATACAAAAATTGAAGACTTGCATTCTGATAAAATCACACAAGTCTCAGATGAAAAAGTATGCAAGTTAGAAATAGAATCATAGTATCATAGAATCACTAAGGTCGGAAAAGTCCAACCATCAACCCAACACTACCTACTTAACCATGTCCCCAAGTGCCACATCTACACGTTTTTTGAACACCTCCAGGGATGGTGACTCCGCTACTTCCCTGGGCAGCCTGTTCCAATGCTTGACCACTCTTGCAGTAAAGAAATTTTGCCTAACGTCCAGTCTAAACCTCCCCTGGCGCAACTTGAGGCCATTTCTTCTCGTCCTATTGCCCCTTACCTGGGAGAAGGGACCAACACCCACCTCGCTACAACCTCCTTTCAGGCAGTTGTAGAGAGGAATAAGGTCTCCCCTCAGCCAAATATTAGCATGCTGACATTCCATCTTTATTGTTTCTGTCTCCCAAACCACCTTCACTTTCTGTAAATACATTTTGGGGGATTATTCTTCTCTACTAATTTTTGGTTCTATTTCTTCCTTTTGTCCTTTCTGCAAGGCCACACGCTACAGCTAAGCATACTGATACATTTATAAAGAAAGCGCAAAACTATCCAGGCTCATCTGTTAATCTCTAATACTCTTCATGCAAAAAACCAAACCAAAACAAAAAAAACCCCCAAAACCCCACCACCCACCCCCCCCAAAATACAAAAGTGAAACCAAATCAAAGAAAAAAACTAACACACAAAACTTCGCAAAATAACTGTCAATTTCCTTTTCCACCAAGTTCTTTAACACCTTTCATCCACGTGGTTATTTAACCTAAGAAAATCTGCAGGAATGGGCAGCAAATTGTTTTGGAAACACTATAAAGACATTTACATAAACTGGATCTGCCTTAAATAATATATAATTATAATACATATATAGGATTCATTTAAGAGATGCATGCGTAAAAGAAAAGACTGTGGGGTTTTTTAGATCAACTGAAAAAAGAAAACAGATACCAAATTCTCTTTTCACCTTGCTGCAACTGTGACAACACACAATGTACTTTAACTTGGGCACTGAACAAACATTTTGAGAGAAATGTTATGTTTTCTGCTAAAGAAAAGACAACATCCTTAATTCAGAAACAGAAAGAAAAGTCAAAGAACGCTGTGCAATTTTGAGGCCTGGTCTTTCAGAGGACACATCCTGTGGTGTGTAACTAGATTTGAAAATAAGATACTTAGAGCACATGCTATACCAACAATTTGCCAGTTTATCAGCTGATCTCTAGCTCCACATTAATGCTTAAATGCAAAGCAAAAATATTGAAAAATACATTCTTAAAACGCAAATTTTCCTTGATTCAATTAAAATAGTCCATAAGAAAAGCATGTGCTACTGGGGTTCAACACTATGATTCAGTCTGAAAACAAATTTTATGGCACAATGAATTCAAAAGCAAAATAACTTCATAGGCTGGTAAACTTAAAAATACTTTGCACATTTTTGCCCTGGAAGCATTAACTGTTCCCATTCTGCCCATATAAGGAAGCTGGTGAGATCTAGCTCCCTTAAAGCAGCACAAAGCGTTAAATTTGAAGAGCACGCTGGTGAAAGCGAGTGTTCCAACATCGAATTGCTGAGCCACAGCACATCAACAAACGTCACATGAATTTTAAGGAGTCAGCAGTTCTCAGGAGCATTCTCAACAGGGAGACGAAGATACAGAAATTATTACTTACCTGCCAAGAAACGGCCCCCAAAACAGCAGTCGCGACAAGACTGAAAAATACTAGCTGTTGCGAAATTAAACAGAAGTGACGCATTCCTTTAGATGCCATAACTCTGTCAAGGCTGTTGTTTTCTGCGCAGTGGGTATAGTATACCTTGTGACAGTCATTTAGTTTTGTGTGAAAACCCCAAAGAGTTATAAAAAAAATGACGTGACAAATCATCCAGAAAATTCCAAAAATAGAAAAACCAGGTATCACAAAATACCAGAGATCCAAATCACGTAGTTTAAAGGCTGCAAGAATGAAAAAGATGAGTTCAATGACTCCAACTGAGATGACAGAAAGCCGCCTGCAAATTTTGCCACGGTACAAGTAGGGCTTCCATCGTTCAGTAACTGAAAGTCCACTGAAGTAAACGTCGAGAAGGGGATCTGAAATCAGGCAGCTGAAGAAACATGCCAAGGCAAATGGGTTTGTGGGGATTTGCAGTGATGGAAAAAAGAGTAAGGATGCAATGGCTCCAAAAATTGCCAAATTTGGAATTGCCAAAAAAGACTTCATACGTAAGTCAATAATCAACATAGCCAAAGCCAGGACCAACAGAATAATA
This sequence comes from Gorsachius magnificus, assembly GCA_034008185.1. Lineage (NCBI taxonomy): Eukaryota > Metazoa > Chordata > Aves > Pelecaniformes > Ardeidae > Gorsachius > Gorsachius magnificus. The sequence goes on from CM067081.1 coordinate 188,221,445, forward strand.
CTCATAGATTTTTCTACCAGCATAGTTGTGCTGGCAATTGCAAATCCGACTAGCTCCAAAAATTCAACTGTTGTCAGCAGAGTCGGTCGATGATGAATACAACCACAAATCCTCTCAACCAAAGCACATAATATCCTTAAAACAATGGCAGAAAGGAGCAAATATTTAGTAGCTTCTTCTTTCACATCCGTTTTGAAGGCAGAATTATTAAGAAAACAGAGAAGGCCAAGCAAAAAACCAAACCAAAGATTGGAGAGACTCAGACTTGCTGTTTCCATTGAAAAATAGTAGTACAGTATACTGGCAATTCCAAGAACAAAGAGCCCCAGAATAAATATAACCAAAATCAGCGCATCCGCAGTTTTTTCCCATCTGACATAAAGGCCCATGCAAATGGCAACCAGTAAGTTGATTCTGGCAAGATAGCCAAGGTATCTGACTGATGAATGCATGTTCACTTCTCTGTTTGCTTCTTCTAGCCTTGTCATTGCTGCATAGAGACAATGACTAACACAGTAACGCAGTGACCTACACATGTAAACTGCAGTTAGGGGGTTTTACCCACTTGACTGAAAATAAATTTGGGTTTCATCCAACAAACACAATGCAATTGCGGCCTTCTGTAATATCATTTCAGTAACACTGGTCCAGAATCACGGAAATCCTGGAAAAAGAATTAGAAATGTTAGCGGCAAATAATTCCTTTTAATCATGCACAGCATAAACATGACACATCCTTTCTCGCCAAGGAGTTTAACATCTACATTAAAAAACACATAGTAAAGATCAAGTGTGTTATTTAAGGTCATTCAAGTTGGGGTCACTATTAAAACCAATATAAAATGGGTTTTGTATAAAGCTGATTTAATAATTTGAACACAAGGAAAAGGTGAACCCAACCTGGCCTGTGCAGTTTTTCAAAAAAACCCACTCATTAGGTATCTATATCGGATATCTAGGGGTATTCAAAATATTCCTATGATACCCATTACCTTCCAAAATATTTTAATAGTTTTAAAACATTGTTTTACTTCACCATTACATTTGGTAAGTTCTCACTTTATACTAATCCTTTCAGCATGCTTTCCAAGACTTCTTTTTAGTGGTCAAATAGCTACAGCATTTACCAAAAAACCTCCATAAGCAGTTAACAAGCTTAACCCACAGTAGATCATGAAAAATGATACTATCTCCATTTCACAGAAGAGGAGTGGACACACAGATGCATCAACTAATGTGGCAACATCTTCAGAGACTCTTCTTAATGTACAATCAAAGCCTTAATTTTCACCCCTCCAAGCCACTTTTTTCCCCCCACAAAAACAAACAAAAAGATCGGGATAAATATTGTATTTAGAACACAAGGTCCCCTACTCAGATCCATTTAACTGACATGCTTTTCCTTTAAATATAGTATAGGAACAGAGAGTAATATTTTTAGGGGGAATTTTGTAAGAAAATGTGTCTAGGCAGATCTTACTGGAGATCATTACTATTTTATGGGATAAGCTTCTTCCTGGTCTGAACTCAGTCTTGAAACACAAGGATCACTGTAATCCTATTGGTGTTTAATCTTACTGAGTTTACACGTAGACAATACTATCTATTGCTATCACTAGAAACAAAAAAGTTATTGTGGAAATTCTATTTCATTGAAAACCTCTATTTCACTGTATTTATATACTTTTCTACTTATCACAGCGTTGTCAGAGGCATAGTCCAAAGCCCTCTACTTAAAGGCAAAAAAGGTTTGTACTTTGAAGTGACAATCCTGTTCTGTACACAAAATGTGTTATAAGTCACAAATTGATAAGAATTGCTCAGAGAACAAGCTTTCTGTGAAACTACATGAGAGAACCACAAGCATTTCTAGGGTTTTATCCTTTTGTGCCTAGAAATTCTAAACCAGTAAATGAATAAAACACAGCCTGTACCTCCAGAGAGCGTATGGCAGAAAACAACAGGTAGATCGCAAGAAAACACAGAAAAAAGAAAATCAGCATCAATATTTTTTTGTCTCCAATTTTAAGTACCACCACAAATTACAAAGAGCCCCAGAATAACCAGTCATCCAAATTCCCTTAGTTAAAACGCAATGAAATCCTATGTAGTATTTACATTTATGTATAACTTTTGGTTTTGAAGTTATTAAGAAGAAGTTTATTGAAGAGTATGATTATACAGCTTATGGGCAGAATCCCCAAGAAGACAATTCATATGTAGCATCTACAATTTTGGAAGTAATTAACTAATCGCCCATCTCGCAGAGATTTATGAAGAGTTAGTAGTATGAGAGAGAGCAGCCAACGTGTCAAGAACACTCAAGAGGTAGGTTATCGCTTACTGCTTTCATTTATAATGCTGGGGTAAGTATGAAAAGACACCTTGACTGAAACTCAAAACTTAAGGCTTTATTATCTCTTGATTTTTAAATTCTGATTTTTTTAAACCAGTGAACAACAAAAGAAAAAGTGAATTGACTGAGTAGCCCGTAAGTTTTGACTGATTTGAAGACTGACGCCCAGTGTAAAACCAGCTTAAGTAATTGGTGTAGAGACAAACAAGGCCTGAGAAATCCTATTGTTTAAATTACTTAAGTTTGACAACATTTTTCAAATTATGCTAGACACCTAACTACACTGCAGATATTACTTTGGAAATGTGTTTTTAAATTATAAGTTGCTGGATGCGCAAGATCTCACAATATTTCTCCCCTCACTTGGTAACGTACTTACTGTTCCCCCCAGCCTTTCATCTGGTTTCTCCTTCATATCGCTAACACAGCCCAAAGTCAGCTATCGTATTCCAGGTATATCGGGTATCACAGCACTGTCTGCAGTCTCACTGTTTCTTGCACTACAATCAACATTCGCTTGATGGACTTGAGCCACTTATTTTGACTCCTGTACATGCCCTCCCCTGGCAGTTATCTTTTGGTCAAACCACAAATAGAATCACAGAATCATTTAAGTTGGAAAAGATCACGGAGTACCGAGGAACGATTTCACACCTCCTTCCAACCCACAGCACTGATGCGCAACTACTGCTACACTAAAGCATGTCTGCCGCCCCGTCCTGTTATCTCGACTCTTGAGCCTTTCTGGAACCCCTCTGAGCCAAGCGGCTAACGCTGTACGTATTCCCTTGGACACCAGCCTCACGGAAGTCAGCAGGCTGGCTCACAGGCAAAAGGCGGAAGCTCCCACCTAACGCCTGGCTTAGAATTTTGCTACTGTCGCAAAATTATTTTCTAGTGGGATCGTTATGCTACCAAACTCCCTTGCAGGCAAGCAGCCGCTGAGAGAAAACTATTCTGACTGGATCAGCTCGTGCCAAGGGGACTTTTGCTGTCATCACATCGTGAGAAACGTGAAGGAGAAGCTCCTCTGATGCCGCCCCACGTGCTGCGCCGAGTGCCAGAGCAGGGGAACACGGCTGTTCCTAGCGGAAAGACACAGAGTCTGCTCAAGCACAAAGTATTCGCAAAACGACAGCTCAGACCCTGAACGCAACCTCCTCTTCCTGATCTTCTGGCCAGTTAGCAAGAAAGTGTACTACTAAACCACACTATAAATAATTAGCCTCTTTCTAACCAAAACACATGGTCAACTTTTTGGGGGAAAGAGGAAAAGGCAGCATTTTCAGGATTAACATATCCCATCACGCAGGTATTACCAAATAAATGTTAACACTGCAGTTCAGAAAATTTTAATGAGAAACTTCAGTACCCGATTAATTCTTTAAAACATAGCTATTTGTAACTAATTTCTGTTAAGATTTTGACCGTTTAGACAAAGACTGGTCGGGGGGGGGAGGCTGGTTTGTTTGTTTGTTTTTTAAGCTAATGGCCTTAAAGTTTCAGGTTGCCACATCTGAGTTACATATCTGAGCAAATCACATTTAGATCCAAACCAGAGGATGTACGCCCATAAATATCTGTCAACTTTTGCAAATGCCATTTTAAGCAAAACCTGGAGTCTAACTATATAGTGTCCAAATCTAAGAGCTTTCCTATAGGTAAAGGACCAGCATTACCAAAGTAGTTTTTACCCTAATTTGTCAAAGTAAGTTGAAAAAATAACCAAAGGCCAAAGGTGGTTCAGTAGTTTAACTATAGTTGGAGTCCAGGTGAAGCCTGTCTAAGATACCGGACCCACTTCCCTTCTAGTTTTATTCTTCCAGTTTAGTGCGTATTTTTTTAAACAAGGCAACTTTGTCAGTCTTTTTTTAAACAAAATGTCATATTTAGCAAACGCATTAACGCAGTAGGCTTAAGCCTCCGGTGAACGACTCGGCGAGCTTCCAGGCGTTAGCACCGCGCCCGTAGCAGGGACTGCCGGTGTCAGACCGAGGGCCCAGCGCGCCCGGGCGGGCCGGGACAGGGAAGTTCATCGGAGGAATTTGGGGCCCGGGAACGCCGCTGACCGCGGCGCGGCCCCGGGAAGCTGCTCCGTCCAGACGGCCCCCACCCCGCCAGGGCCCGCGCCGCGGGCGGCGGCGCCCGCGCACAGGTCGCCGGGGCAAGCCCAGCCCAAGCCCCCGCCGTGCCCCCCGCCGGCGGGCGGCGGCGCGGCCCATCCCCGTCCCGCACTCACCTCAACAGGCGTCCCGGAAACTTCCCACCCTCCGCGCAGCGCCGCCGCCATGTTGAGGCTGAGCGAGGCGTCCCGGCTACGGGCCGCGCCGAGGCTCAAACGCCACCGCGGCCGCCCGAGGCGCTGCCCGAGACCAGCTCGCCGCGGAGGCCCGGCCGGGCCCGCGCCTGCCCCGGACGACAAGGCGCGCAGTGGGACGGTGCCTGGGCTCAGGCGGTGCCAGTCAGAACGGGGGCAGCTGCCGGCGGCGGGGAGAAGGGGGCCGCCGTCCCTCCCTCCGCCCCCCCGGCCTAGGGTAGCCTCTGCTGAAAGGATGCAAAAACCCCTCGCCGTTAGCGGGAACGCGAGTTTTCTTCACAGGAGCAGTTAGTGCTGCTGCTGAGGGGAGCTCTGCTCTCGGGCAGGTCGGTGACGGCTGTGCCCGCGCCTGGGAGGGAGGTGGTGCTGCGAGGGGCCACGGGGGCTGCAGCGAGGGGCAAAGGGGGTGCCTGGGGCGGAGAGGAAATGCCCGGAGCAACACGGCCCAGCACGGCGGAGCCCGGTCCGCAGCGTGTAAGGAGGGTGGAGGAGAGGGTAGCGGTACTGGTGTCATGCCCTGCCAGGGCTAGGCCTTGGGCTAGGCTGCGTTGCTCCAGCTGCATGGAGTCCGGAGCGACATTTTCTTCTAAGAAATCACCTACCTCTCGCCTGGTGCCCGTGGGCCAGAGCATGGCCCTGTCGGCACCCTCCAGCCCCACAGCTGCCTTGCTCTCGGAGTGCAGTAGCATCCAGATGCTAGGCAAGAGCAAAAGCACATTGTCCCCTCCACAGAAAAAAAAAAATTGCAAGGTTAATAGGCTGGAAGAATGAAAAATAAATAAAAAAAAAAAGTCCCAAACGTCTCAACACTTTCAGCTGGTGCTTTGGATACAGAAGAGGGAAAGTTGTGTTTGAATCAGGACTGCACGACAGACTGAACCCTCTCTAGCCTTTCCCATCATTTGCTAGCAGAAGCCTTCTGGGGAGAGGACTCTGGTCCTGGACAGACTTATTCTTCCCAAACACGCTTTCACCAGCCTCAGATTACACAGAAGGCATTCTTCCTTGACCATCAGTGTTTCACAACGCTTTGTGTTGGAAGTGCATATTTTGAAATGGTCCTCGCAGGCAGGTGGGCAAGAGCAGGAAGTATCTGGATCTTAACAGCTGCGTTGCTTAGACAGGCAAAACAAGGGTAGTTCAGACAGCTGGTGCACAGGGGCTTTCTGAACTGCAAGAGGGCTGGCCTGCTGCAGATTTATGTCCTTTGTTCCTGGTAACCCCTTCATCACAACCAGCTCTTTCATCCCCTTAGTCTGGAAGCACTAGTGCTGACCCGCAGCAGCTGGATACTCAAACACCTGAACTTTGACAGTCTTTCTTTCCTGCCTCAATTATTCAGACAACTGATTCACAAGAATCAGTCGCCTCCAAAATCCTTACCCCTCTTCAAATTTTAAAGAAAACTGGCCAACAGGCCTAAAAGTTACATGGAATAAAAAAAAAAAAACAACAACCAAAATTATGAGGTTTTCCTTTAACAAGCAGAACAGTAGAAGTCTCAGATGCTTTACCAACATCACAGACACCACTATATTTGTCCAACTGTGATATAGGAATACTCTTCAAGCAACTATTTGTTGAACTTCTTGGAGGACATTTTACTTAAGTAAAAAACCACCTGATCTTCCATGCAAGTTTGTGAAATGCAACCCTTCTAAAAAAATAAATCTTCCCCGCTATTCTACAGGTACAAGACAATGAATTGAGGAAATGAGGAAAAAGGAGCAGAAAACCTAACTATATACGTATGCCAGCTGCAAGGAATCAAAGATACACTGCTGATTCATGGAGATACAATTAAAAAGACTTAGAATGATCGCACTTCTAAAGGCAAGCCAGCAAGTCTCCCCAAAGAAGAAAAGGGCAGAAAGATTCTGCAGGAAGCAATGCTGATAACAGCTATGAAATCACATTATCTGATCTTCATTGTCAAGTGAAAGACCAGAATATAACAGGTAGGCTCTGCAGTGCTAGGGACACACTGTGTTTCTGCTGAAATCTAATTTTCTTGGAATGTGAGTAGGAGCCTTGCATTTTCAGTTCTTTGGGTTTCTTTTCCCATTGCCATCCTTTCCTAATACCTCCAGTACTCAAAAACACCATACAGAAAAATAGAGCAATGACCTCAAAGGGCCAACGTACAACAGGTGCTGCAAACATATTTCAGGGAGATAGAGGAAAAATTAACATCTAGAGAGAAGAGAGGAACTGCGTTAGAAAGGGGTCACATCTTAAGTGGGCAGGCAAAAAAACATGATACAGGATCAACTGGAGGAATTCCAAAAACCCTTCCATAAAGCAAAGACCACAACTGAGATGTAGAAGCTGAAACTGAAATACCAATTTTAACACCTTTACTGTAATTCAGTTGCCTATAGAATAAACCCAACACAGCTGTTTTCTTGACATCAAGAAAAATAACACTGCATTGGTTTCACTGGATTTCAATATGAACTGATTGCACAGGAAGAAAAAAGGATGACATCTCCACCCCAAAGAAGCAGTTTTTAAAAAGGTTTTCAGTTTGTTTGTTTTTTAATAAATGTGCTTTGTTCACAAAAAGTAGTGACATAAAGACATCAGAAATGCAAATACACTTTTTTCCTTCTCCTCTCCAGCACCTTAAGAAAAGAGATCTCTTGCACAGTCATAGTTTTCCAATATTTCATAACCTAGAACATTCTTCTCGCACCAAAGACAAGTATCCAACAACTGATATCACCACTTTATTGTTCAGGGAGGTATAAATATTTATGTAAATCCCACTTTCCTCCTCCACCACAACCTACTGTCCCTTGTAAACAAACAAAACAAAACCCCAAAAACACAACAAAACCAAAAAAAACCCCAAAACAACACTTCAGGTATTTAGAATGAGCAGCAAGAAAACCAAGCTGTTAGGATCAGGTCCCTAAACCACAAATATAATGGTGTCACCAACCCGCCAAAAAGGCTTAAATTTTAAATGTTAAAATATTAAGTACTTTGGGTGGGATAAATCTTGGTCTGAGTTGCCTTTCTGTATGAATCACAAACCAATTTACATTAACCAATGCCAACATCTATGTTAGTCTGTATAAAAATTTTAAAAGAAGTATCAGTTAAAATGTTAGGTACACTTTGAAGTATGCACAGATTAAATTTCCATAAACAGCTGAATTTATAGCACCAATATTTTAGCTTTAACATGAGGACTGCCGGAGTCAGTGGTTAACTGGGAAGAAGAAAGGCTTGGAATGACAAACATTTTAGTGAAAGTGAAGTGGTAAATCATTAAATGCAAATACTGCCCTATAGCCAATTTGAAAGCATGGTGTATTTCATTACAGAAGTATTCTTTGTAAAAAAAATAATTTAAAAGTCAACCATGATACTGTATGCCTAAACTTATTTTTTCTTTCTTTACACATCAGAATATAATTGCTTGGTTTGTATATAACCATATCATTAAGATTAAATAACAAATTTGAATATGGTATTAGGGAATGCTTTAAGTAATCGAGGCACAAAAAGCTTACATTAAAGAATAAAGTATTGCAGTCCAGTTCATGTTCGAGTGTAAGCAGGACCAATGCAGGATGACTCTTTGTAGGAAACAGTATAAAAGAAAACCAGGCAGGTCAAACTGTGACACTTTCAGTGCAAAATTTCAATGGAAAGGGAAAATTTCATTTTTGTAGCAACCACTGTAAAATCTGCACTACAACTTCAGTTTATCTGGAATCTTCTCTATTATATGGTAGGTCAATATGGTGTAAGGTATATTTTATCACAACCACCTGTGAAACTACACATTAGTATTTTCTACTATGTTGCTGAAGTCAGTCTTAAAACCATGATGTGGCACCTTGTTCAAATAATTTATTATTAGGCACTTACATAACGATTTAGCAGCCCAACATTCAAATCTGAAAATTCTGGCCATTATTTTTAAATGGAGGGAAATCTAAGAAAAACTAATACTGAATCCTCTACTTTTAACCACTGAACAGAATTGTTTTTTCCTGCAGAAACTCACAAATTTATTATGTAAGTTAAAAAAAAAACTTAATGGATTTAAAACACTTCTGTTCCATCTCCTTACACCACAGACGACTTTTTCAGACAGCTATGGAATTTGTATTTAATTACACAGAAGATCTTTGAGTCCAAATAAGCAAACAAATAGTGTATGCTAACTTCACTTGTGTGGTCTGAACACGTTTTTGCGCAAGTATGTGTATCCTTGAAAAACTTGTAAAATTATATTCCTTTTTACAAAGTCTATCTAGTTACCGTATAACCTGGGAGGTCTACAAGTAAGGACAATTAAAGAAAAAGTTGTTTGTTTTTAAAATGCGTAAATAATTTACTTTAAAACATGACAAAACCCACCCTATCCCCCAGTAAACATAGTTTGAAGAGAATACAGAACACCATCATTGGGGAAATACTGATATATGTTAGTGCTTGTACTCACATAAAATTGCAAAGCCATGTTCCAGCTTTGAAGTGAAACATAATTGTCCAGACGTACCATACTCCTAGGGAGGGGGGGGGACGACACAGACCTCTTCAGAAATCTCATGTCTAACTACTATTTATGCAATGAAATTACACAGAATATATAACTATGGATTAATATATTCCAGTGTTTTGGTGTTATCTCGATTTGGTGTAATCTCAAGAGGGCTGCAATAAAGAAAATCAAATGTGCAAGCATTATACTTTCTCCAGTCCAGGCTTAGCCAGAGTGAAACAAATTTTGGAAAAAAAGTTTTGTTCCATAATTAAGAAGGGACATGTGTAACCAAGTGTCTTAACCGATCTGCACATTTAATTAAAGTGCAAATTATTTCTTCCTACATATACTTCTCAGAAGCCCACCAACTCCAGTGCCTTAAGCTCAACCACACTGAGTTAAAACATAGAAACAACACTTTGCAAATTAAATAGAATTCACACTTCACAGCACTAAAGAAAAGAATGGTACCTTTCTGGAAAAAAAATTAGTGATACAAATCTAAAGAAAGTAACAGCAATTTATGCTATGACGTAAGTCATTTGCATAAAACTTGTATTTTTTCCACTTTCATACAAGAATAAATTTTAAAATTCAGAAGTAGAAAAAAATAGCAAACTCTTGTAAACTTCTGCATTTGCTTTATGCAAACCGTTTTTTTGTGTTGAGCCCATGTTAGTATAGCAAAATTAGTTAAGGAAGAGGTTTGACTGAAAGGGCATTTCAGTGACTACATTAACTTAGAAGCAATATAGGATCTTCTAGCTCATAGAAAGGAATTGAACTAGACTGGCTTTCTCCAGAGTCCGAGTCGTAAGGAGCATCGGGTAGCTCCATAAAACCGTAAGCTAGCTGTTCGTCTTCTGTATCCGATCGAACATAGCAGGAAGTGTTGGAATACTCCTCATCCTCTATGCTGTTGAAATCCTGTGGGATATACAACATTCCCGGGTAGTTCCTGCTAACCAAGTCACTTGTTGTTTGCAGGGAAGTTTTCCTAAATGCCATCAGGTGCATGTGAGAAAACTTGGAATACTTGAAGCGTTTAAAACCCAAGGACTCTATGGCAATTTTCCAGCTTTTCATCATCATAGCCCGGCGATTCTGATGAGATGAATCAGGAGTTATTACAAGCAATAAGCCATTTAATACAAGAAGTTCATGTGCCTTCTTGCAACATATCCATCGTTGATAGGGTGATGGAAAGTAAGAAAGGAGGAGTGAGAAAACAACGACATGGAACAGTTCTCCAGGTAGAGAATCAATGGGATTTTTCAGTTGCTTCAGAAAGGCATCTATAGCATCTTGTGCCAGTTGGAGAGGTTGCTGAATTTGAAGATTTAAGAAGTCACATTTGTATACGCTCTGGTAGTGTAAGAAAAAGAGAAAAAGCCAAACAAACATCAAGGTTAGTTTAAAGAGCAAATACAATTCAAACCCACATAATCATCAAAGATAACCTCTTTATTCCCTCGAGGAAAATTCAAGCCTGCTGAACATCCCGCCTTGCTATTAAATCAAACAATCTAAACCAACAATTTAAAAATAATGCATATTTCCAGCTTTCACAGTTGCCAAGAAAAACAACTTAGATGTGCAGTAATTTGCTGGAGATTTGATAGCTGAGTACTCTTCATTAAAAAAAATAAAAATTAGCCCGAATGGAACAAAGTGTCAAATCAACTATCTCACAAATGATTGTAAAAGAACTCAGATAAACCTACATTACTTTTGTTTCTCCAGATGCTAGAAGCCAAAAGTATCCCTTACTGACTGCCAAAATTCCATGTTTTCCTAGTGTACCATAGATTATCAAGAGAACTGCATATCAAAGTAGAGCAATAGCATGAAACAATGGAATTCTTAAAATTTACATCTAAATTAAGCAGTGGTTTGTTTTTTGCTTTTGGTTTGGTTGCTTGTTTTTTTTTTTTAATAAACCTGAAATCAGTAATTAGAAAATTGATACCTCAGTATTTCTACCAGTTCTTTAAAGAATCCAGGAAACCTGGTAGTATGGTCACTTGGAAAAAAATGACATTCCTTACTGGCACAGAAACATAAAGAAGTTACAGCAAGGCTATGTGAGAAAGTACCACACTAACTGCTTTGCAGCAGTGACGCAGGTCCATGTTTTAACCTTGCTGTAAATGCAAAGTGTAGTGGTGCACATTTGGGCAGTTATCAAAGTAAGGTAAGGGCTTTAAATTCATTTATTGATCATTTGTATGCTCAGGCTGCTGCAGACTGGAAATGACACCACAGTACAACACACAGAAGAGTAAGTTCTTAACATCCTTAATCACAGAGCACTCAAAAAGTAAGAGTAACAGTATGCTATTCACTATGTTTAAGTTTTGACACTTTATATTCATCAAAACCTGGGCTGACTTCTCTCATAAAAAAAGATATTAAGATACAAGTCTTCAACATGATAGCAAAAATGGTTAATGCCTAGAGAATGTGCAGTGAACAACTGATTTCCAAACAGGTAAGTGAAGATGAAAGCAGAGACAAAACATTCTGCAGAGCACATCTGAAAGGTGGAGCACATCTGTTGCATTTTCATACTGCAAAAATATTTATAGCATGTTCTATGCCACATCAAAAAAAGATCACTAGAACACTATTGTAAAGGTATTCATAAAGCAACCAATGTGCACGATTGTTTCCAAGTAGAAGAGAACGTTATTTCCGTTTATATAAAATCATATTCTCTTCTGAGAATACACGGTAAATTAGAAAATACAATCAAAATCCCAGTGATTCATTTTTCAGTAGCTTTAATCTTGGCCTCCAATTTGCAAAAATCAAGGAAGAGACTTGCATTATGTGGCTATAATCAAGAAATTTTAATTGCAACCATTATACCTGCAGGGCTATATTCTGCTTCCTTGTAATATTTAGAACAGGAAATTAACAGTAGTAATTTGATGATATCCTCTAATAAGTTTTAAAAGAAAGAAGTGCTTCGAAGAAGAATTGTTCAGAGTAACATGCTAACTATACTTAGAAGCAAGACTTGAAGAGTTACAGGTTATATGTACAGCTGAATAACAATTTAGACTGCAAGTATTTCTCAGTAGTGGAAAAATATTCATAAAACATTATGCAGAAATTATGTTAAAGAATTTCAAGACTAAAGTATGTTTCAAGTGGAATTTCAGCTCTGCAGGCAGTTTTAGGACAAAAACGCTGCTAAACTGGAGATTGCCACTGAACTCTAGATTAACATACGTTCAAGACTTGTGTAAGTCCTTCTAGACACTGGAACAGCAGTCATATTTCAGTGCATCCACTAACATTTAAGAACACAATCCTACTTGTATTTTCAAATTTTTAATTCCAGTAATCTTCCAGCCTCTTTTTTTTTTTTTGTCTCATCCTATATTTATTCCGTACAACAAATGTTTCCCAGCAGTATGAAACGATACTCAGATTTTCCCAGTGTGGAGATTCTCTCTTCATTCCAATTTTGCCCCCTTTTTTTTTTTTTTTTTTTTTTTTAATGTGAAAATTAAAATTTTAAAATTCCGTTAAAGGAACATGTTTCACAGACAAATTAAAACTCTTCCAAGAAAATAACCACTGCTAATTATACTCCAGAATATCTCTTACAAGCAGAATGTTTGAAGGAACAGTCAACAAAAACACCAAGTCAAGAAGAAACCTGCTCTGCTTGCCCATCTCAGTTCCCTTGTCACAGTTTATAATACTGCATGTTTCCCTCTGTGTACCTTACACCAAGAGATTGAAAGGGATCAGTGAAAAATGCTTAAAGATAATATCACTCTTTTCTTGGTGCGGACCCATCCCAATCAAAACACAAAACCAGATTACCATATTCCCATTATATTCCCATATTCATAGCTCTACAGTTCACATTTTCCGCTCTGAAACATACAGATTCTGAACAGTTTGAAGACATTAATTCTTTTGTCATACAACTAACGTTTCAGTTCCTCTCCTAACTTTTTCCACAGTTACATCCTCTTATTCCTCAAGTTAGCTGAAGTATTTTACTCAACTACTTGGTCTGCATCCAAAGCATTTCTATATGCAGAAAGTGGATTAACCTACTGTTATTAATAAAGAAGGATTTATTTAACCCTCTAGTCAATATTATTCAAGAAACTGACTTCCTAAGAAGCCTCTATGCTTCAATGTGTTTCAAGAAAGTATTTTGGTATCTTATCTAAAAGATTGGCTAAATCAGGAGATTTGACCAGTTCTTCTATTTTGAGCTTCTACCACTAAGTCATCAGATCCACTTTTCAGGTCAGACGATGACATTAACTACCATAAGAACCCTCTGGCTGTTTTTCTGAAGTCTTAAATCAGCGCAGGCAACTGCTGGCCTAAAGATAAATTTATTCAGGAGGTTATAGTGCTGATGCAGCTCAAATTAGAGTCATCTTGAATACATCAGTGGTTATTTATTCTGTTTTGGAGGTGGGCCTAAGCTTATTCCAGCAGATGAGTTTGAGTGCACAAGCTGTACTCCATGTCACTCCAAGGACGCTTGCTAGCTAGGTTGCAAGGTGCCCTGAACACACCAAAGTATCCAAGAAGGTGGAAGTAAGAGAAGCTGGTGAGCCCGAGACAGGCCTCACAGTAATCATGCTGGTACAGTAATGCTCCTATCATCAAGCTACGCTCCTGTGTCAGATGACAAGAAATCAATGATCTTATCATTCCGTTGTACTGGGAGAGAGCCTGAAGAACTGGTTAGTAGACAGAAATTCCAGCTACCTGACTACTCCCTCTCCTGTTGTCTGGCTTGGATTACTCACTTTCCTCCATTACATCCACAGAAGTAACTTTTCTGGGACTCTTCCAATAATGGTTTTGGTCACTGTACATTTAAACTGACTTTCATGAGAACAAAACTAATTTTCTTATGAAAACAGCACAATATACTAGACAGGAAAATATTAACTATCCATACCCCAAAATAAATGATTAGATTCAGCTCACATAACTTTAGATGCCTAGCCTCCCACTACAGTCACTGGAGAGTTAGTCAGTGCAGCCCATGAGGTCAGAACACAACTCACCTCATCCTGAAACAGCAGACGCTTATGTTTCATTGACTATTTGTATTAGATCTCCACTGTCTGCAATTGGAACATGGAACCTCAGATGTAGACACCCATGCTCTATATACCTTAGCTGGAAATTTACTTGCCATGTATCACCATTTTAGATGCCATAGGCTGCCACTTCACTGGCACGTGTCTCCTCCACATCCTGTGTCATGCCCCACAGCCCTGTGCAGATGTCCTACAGCCTCTTAAGTGGTGGAAGCCAATCATGTTTGGGCAACTGATGCCTATTCTTCAGATTAGGCAAGATGGAGTCTACTCAAAGTTTTTTTGTGTTTTAGATGAAATTAAGATCAAATGGCTTTAAAAAGCAATTTATCAGACTTGGATTTTTTATCAAGAATATCTTTCATTATCTCTAAGCATATACACAGAAATATAAATTAGATGTTAGTGGACTAAACCTGGTGACCACAGCAAAATACCATGCATTTAGCATGTAAACCACGCTGCAGCAAATAAGAGAATATTGCTTTCAAGTGACATTGGACTTGTACACTTCTCACCTCTCCGTTTCTAAAGGAGGTTACCTTAGGCCACTCACTGTAATAAAGCCTGACTTTAAACTGTAAAGTGGCCAAGATGTGTATGGTCAAAGGTTTTTGTTTTCTGTCAGAAATGCACTCCTTTATGTATCTTTTCGTTTTCATTCCACTTAGCATTTATCAACCAAAAAAAAATTACAATTAGGACTGACAAAAGTTGGGTCAAAAGCAAAAGACAGAAAGAACATATGATTACAGTAGAATTAATGCATTTGAGAACTTTACTACCTAGAGAAAATGAAGCAATTTACCCCAAAAGTGCTGATAAACTTGTCCCCAGGATTGCAGAAGTTCAATAATATACACAGCAATAAACTGAAAAGACCCCTTACAGTGCACTTCTGGTTACTAAAACTCCCCAGAAAAACTCACCAAGTACAGGTTCTGATCATTTAATTCTGTCAGCGAATGCAACTTTCAAGAGGTCCATGCCTAAGCATAAGCCTGCTCAATTTTTATTTATGATTTTTAAGATGCAATGACTCATCTCAAATGCCATTAAAAGATGGCTACTAAAATTTTCCAATCTTAAGATTCACAACCATATTAGGCATAACTCTTCAAAAAAAACAGATTTTTAAAACAAAACACAACTACAGTTTAGAGCCTGTTCATGAGAAAGGATGTAGTAGGAGGGTCACAATTCCTTTTAAAGCACAGATATTTAAGATACATACCTAAGTATTAAACGTACTTTTTTTCAGTCATTTTGAAGCATTCTAAAGTATTTGAGAATCAATTTTATATTAAATTCAGCAAACATTACATACCTCAACAGCTGGAACAATATCTATGCCAACTGTCAGAAATTCTTCAAACTTCAGAAATGGATTAAAGCAGCTACCAACATCAAGTAATCTGATCTTCCCCAAGGAGTGGAGTAATCTAAGAAGCAGCAAGAATTCAGTTTTATCAAATATTATTTTTGAAGCTACATTCTGAATTACAATTTCAGATAACTCACGCAAAAAATTTTTCATAAGATACCACAGTAGTGACTAACTGAAGTGAATGCCTTAACTTGAATTGCTGAGATACCTAAAGAACCAAGCTCCATCAGTAAAGCAGAAGAGTTTATGTTCAGAGCACCTGTAATACTATTAACTTGTGTATTTGTAGTAAGAAACTAAAATGGCAACTTATGTGTCCACTAGACAGGCTTTCTCTATTGCTTTGTGTTTCCCGCTTAACTTTTTGTGATATTTATTGGGTGTTGAAGTCACACAAGTCACTAGAGTTAAAATTTCAGGAGTTTAAAAGAGAAACTGACAACACTCGCACAACCTACCGTCCTGTCAGTCCCATTTTAAAGGGCATTTGAAGTAAAATGCCAAAATCAGTTTAATAAAGACAAGAGAACACATAATGGTATTTCAAGGTAAACAGAAAATATCTAAGAATGAAAGCATTTAGTTATTCCCTGCAAAGATTTAAAAATATTTCATTTGCTTTATGTTAGCTAGTATTTTTTAAAATGCTGGAGGTTCACTCCAATTCTACTTTCAATGGATGCTGTGAAAGAATTAGATCAGTTCATGCAGAGCCACAGACTTAAAAACTGGCTGCTTAAGTTGTAGGGAAGTTATTCTAAACATCTAAATGAACTGAAGTATTCCCCTAAAACTACTTAGCAAAAAAAAAAAAAAAAAAAAAAAGTAGTCTATTCCATACCATGCAATCAGTTTTCTTTTGGAATATCCAAAAGCTTTTTAATGAGAAAGATTCAAAAATAGCCATCTGGTTTAGGAGAGAGTCCTAATCAGAGTACTTCTGAAGTATTCAAAAATTAAGATTTATCCCATAAGAATTCTGGAGAACATTTTAGTAAGCCAAAAACTGATCTCCTTATCTGCCACTGTGTGATGACCCTACTAGGCAAGGTGAAATTATAGATAAGGCGGCAAATGGTTGTAATGCTAAATACTTAACTATGCTACAAAACAACAAAAGGTGAATGAACAGATGTCTTGGGAAGCTCTGACATCATCTGTGACCAACTGCAAAACCAATCCGAAATGCCTTTATGAAGATAAAGACATCATTGCTTTTTTAATTAAGTTAAAAAACAAAAAATAAAGAGATGCCTGGCAACTTTTGAGGATAGTGACTGCTGCCTTGCCTCTGAAAGCATTCTTATCTTCCAAAGGATAGTCTCCTTGACCAATGCCTAGAACAACATTTGAGGTCTTCAAGTTTGCAACCATAAGCATTTTTTTCATGACTAAAGCAGTTACCGGTATATATAATGTAGCATCAGATAAGATCAATGCACCTGTATGGAAGTACTGGCAGTCAGCTATCTAAACCAGTAAATGCTGGAGTTAACCAATTCTGTTCAAGTCCGCTAGTACAGACTTTACATCCGCCTGGTCTCTAAAACAACTTGATGAGTTCATCCATGTATCAAAAAAAAAAAAAAAAAAAAAAAAAAGAAAAAAGAAAATATACAGCACCACTAGCACCCAACAATTTGAGCTCTTTCAATTGGATCATTTATAGGGCTGCATCTAAAAATTTTGATCATAATTTGTAAGATCTTGCAATACCCAAAATCCATTAATAGAGGCAAACAAATGCAAATTCACAGCTTTCACAGGGAATTCACAGGGAGGAGAATGATAACTTTCCAGCAAGCAAATGTTGCTTTTTACTTCAAGTTTCTGCAGCCAATTCAAATTGTCATCTCCAAAACATAATTTGTCATCTTTCTGGGAAAGATTCAGCCCTAGAGAGACAGATCACTGCAAAAACTTTCAGGAACAGATCTCCAGGGCCAGTGGAGTCCAAAAAAGCCATGGTTGTACTCATAGTGACAACAAAGCAGTAAGGAATACTGCAGAAAAAAATATCTTTAAGCAGCAATAAAGAGATCTGGGCTCTCTGTGCTCCTCCTCAACTCTCAGTGATCTACCACAGAGGATGTTGGGGAAGCAAGAGAAGTTTTCTTGTTGCAGAACAATAATGCCAAGTTTAAGGCTTTTGCTTCTACGTGGAACAGAAGATATCCAGGGGATACTTCCATCAAAATACCAGCATTATCAAGGCAGAGTGCAACAATTATCTTTAAGTTAAAAACTGCACTCATTACCAGGCTACCCTGTAAATCAGTCAATACTAAGTGAGATTTCAGAATGAAGATGACGGCAACATTTTTTTCCCAGCTTGGATGCCAACCACAGTGTAATCTCTACAACAGGAACTTGAATACTGCAGAGCAACTGTTCAGATCGTAATGGCCATAAATCACAAACATGAGCTGAAATCAAGTAGTGTCTTTTGCCACATAAGACTAGTGTGACATTTGTCAGACCAGCACATCTCCTTTTCTAGAAAATGGAAACATTAGTGGCAGATTCTCTCTCATTCAAACACAGAAATGTATGTCTGTATGTACACTTGCATTCTCCATAAGAGTCCAATGGTAACAGCAAAAGAATAGAAGACACACGGGACCAGAGGGAACATAAAAAGAGGGAATGCGACTCTATAGTGCAGAGAAAACTTCCCATAAAAATTGACAGCCTCTAGAGATCTTATTTTCCATTTAAAGTGTTCGATGAAATACTTGTACAGATTAAAATTAAGCAGCACAACCCAGAACACTCTGATCTCCAGGAGAGCTCATGTCACCTACCGTGCAGTGAAAAACCACTGTGATGTATTTTGTGTTCCTCTCTTACAAAACCTGCATTCATGGCTGCAGCATTGTTTTTGACTGGGTGAAAGGGGAGACAACTTCAGACTACTACAGCATTGGGGAAGACTTCTGGAAAGCTAAAACTCTGTATTCCAAGCTAAGCAGAAGCCAGAAACTCTCTTCTACACTAATGGATAACAAATCTAAGGCATTTGATACAGGGCAAGTTCACTCCAATAGCTGTGTCACATCCATGGAGCCTTGTAGTCCAAGTTTAATGCAAATGTACCTTGAAACCTTAAAAGTAGCAGAGATTTAGGTGCTCACTTGGGTCTTGACTTCTCCTTGCTTGTCAGGTTTTGCTGCTTCTCAGAACACGGGTGCAATGAATTGCTTCGTAGCAATTCTCAGGCTGCCAGTTATCAGTAGGAACAGCTAGGTGCTTGAAATAATTTTGAAGCTCTTTAGAAGTGCTTAGATACGGTCACTAAAACATATACAGAGAACACAGACCACAGAGCCAGGTGGTCTGAAAACCACTGGTTCGGAGAGTTACTTTTTCAGCACTGCAACTCTGAAGTCTGATTCCTCGGTGAGAATATAACTGTAATCTAGGTGACAACCACTGATCCAGTGCACTGTTAGAAATTTAGCCTTGCTGAATTCATTGATCATCACCCTTCAACCCCCTGTTACCTAATGATTTTCAGTTCAACATTAAAAGCAAGGGAAGTACTTGCCACTGTGGGTAATTTCCAAGCACATCTTGGATCCACAGCTCTCCAATGTATTAGTGTACAGGTAGAAAAACAAAATGTGAATATGTAAAGATCAGAAACTGGTAAAGTAAAACCTGGGAAATGGCATTCTAAATATATCCCACATTTGTTTGTTCAAGAACTTTATTAAATGGACTGCAGCTCTTGATTATTAGCCCCCTTAGAAATACACCTATTATTCAACTAGGTGCTGTACAGGTAAGTGACATTTTTCTCTTGGAAGTAGATAGAAATACAGCAGTTAGGTGATCCTGAAAAAAGCTACTTTATCACTGAAATTGAAAACTAGGAGATTGGCACTTGAAGTGATTCATTATTCTATTATTTATCAAGGATATTTATTTATAGTGTGCGCTTGCAGCCCAGAAGGCCAACTGTACCCTGGTCTGTAACAAAAGCAGCGTGGCTAGCAAGTCAAGGGAGGTGATTCTGCCCCTCTGCTCTGCTCTGGTGAGACCTCACCTGGAGTACTGCGTCCAGCTCTGGAGCCCTCAGCACAAGAAGGACATGGAACTGTTGGAGCGGGTCCAGAAGAGGGCCACAAAAATTATCTGAGGGCTGGAGCACCTCCTATGAGGACAGGCTGAGAGGTTGGGGTTGTTCAGCCTGGAGAAGAGAAGGCTGTGGGGAGACCTTACTGCAGCCTTTCAGTACTTAAAGGGGGCCTATAGGAAAGATGGGGGCAATCTTTTTAGCAGGTGCTGCTGTGACATACTTATATACAGCTCTGCAACTCTTATTTGTAGTGTCACATTACCAAAATGGAGTGATAGTATTTGAACAAGTGTATGTATGTGTGGAGGTTCCCCCATACCGTTTGTCAAGACCTCACCAAGACTCAAAGACTTCACTAACTTATCAGTGTAGACATGGTAGAAACGCATTTTGGGAGAAAAGTATACTTTGTGTAATACACAATCCATTTTCAGTCTGATAAACTGTAATTTCTTCTATAAGGCACAGAAGAAGAAATTGAATTTTGATTTCTCCAGTAACTTGGAACAGCTATGCCTTGTTGCTTTAAGGTCTGTACAACTACTAAAAACCCTCACTACCATTTGTTGTTTACTCAGGTAAATATTATGAATCTTGACTTTGCCAGGTATGTCTTTATGGATGTATGCATTTTTAAAGTTTTGAAAATGAAAATAAAAATCATCATCACTCACTAGATGAACAAATACTTTTAAAGTTATTAAATATAAACTTCTCTATTAACTACTTTCTATACAAACTAGTCAGAACAAAAGGTAAGGGTACAGACTACTGGTAGCAAGAAGAAACTCATGTGACATTAGCTCCACATTGGCCCTCATGAAGTCTGTACAAAGTATGAAGATAGAGCACATGCAAAGAGAGAGCTACTGCTTTATCATGACAGGGCCTCTCACTGGAAGACAAATCAACTTTAAGTAGCGTATGATCATCAAACCTATTGATTTAAACAAACAAGTACCAACAAACTGCTATTTATAGTAATGCTAAAATTCTGTGTTAACAAATGCCAACATTGTTGGGATGTTATAAGGTATTAGTATCTCATCAGCCCTTTGTGCGAAAGTGCCTGGTTATTCTCATTAAAAACAGGTATCTGTTTTGAGGCTGACTTAGCAAAATGAGCACTAAAAAGAGGAGTCAGTGGGGGAATTCAGCTTAGGAGAAGCCACTACCTTCATTTTGGAAGCATCTGTTTTGTCTTGTCATAATAGGACAACAATGGGGAAAATATTTTCATTTTGCATGTAATTATTAACCTACATACGCATTTGGGACCTTTATGCCTTTTGCAAATTGCTTTATGAACATGGAAAACCATGAAAGATGCCAGCTCCTAGGGACAGACACATCTGCTAAAAACATCCGTAACATGTTCCTTTCCTAACTATGTCTAACTTAAGGCAAGTGCTGATCACAGAAGACGTGCTACAATAATGAGAAAAATCTCTTCACAGAAGAAATACTATTGCAGACAGTTGTAGGAACCGGTCTATAAAGAATATGAAGCAAGTCATAAGTGTAACATCTAATGATAATATGCTTATGCATTCATTATTCCATTATACTTGCAAAATACTAAATTCTTTCCATCACACATGGAATAGCCACAAACATGATCCATGTTGTTTAGGAAAAAAAGGAGGGTGGGACTGTAACTGAAATAAAGCTACTCCTGTATGCCAAAAATAAAATTCTTACTTGCATGAAGGTCAAAAACAAAATTAAAACTGTTGTTAGGAAAATACCTCAAGGATACTACAACTTCTGCAGAGCCAGTCATCAGAAAGCTAGCACATTTAAAATTAAGGGTTATAATTCAAAATTGCTTTTGAAGTATATAATTGGAATCAAGAGTTTCTCTGCAATTATTTATGAAGAGAAAGTTTTAAGTACTCTGATATTTACATTTGGCACTTAGTACTTACATAAGCAATTGACTTTTCAACAATGCTGAACAGCCATTAGATTCTAACTTAATTAACGTCTCCCTTGTTTCACCTCAAGGTTTAATATAAATTGCATGACACAAAAAAAAAAAATTACATCTTCATTTAAGTTGTCGTTCTCAAGCAATTTTTTACAGCATCCACCAAAATATACTACAATATAAATATTTCTTCACACATATATATGTTCACATGAAAATGCCCTTTCTTATTAAAAATACAGACTGATCTAATATGTCACAAGGAAAAAAACTTCCAGGTAAGTCTTACCACACACAGAAGGGGAAAAAAAAAAGTCTGGAAAACCAGTAAAACTTACTCTTCCGTTATAGCTTCATGATTTGTCAAGCCAAAGTTTGGCACGGGATCTTCAATCTTGGGAGCCTGGGGAACATTTAAAGCTGGAGTGGTCTTGGAAGCAAGCAGTGCTCTTTTTTCATCTTTCTCAAGTGCTTTTCTTTTCCCACCGTTCTGAAAATATTCTCGGCATACACTGAAAAAAACAAAAAGAAAAATTCCCCAGAAAAACAATGCTATTTTTGGTCATTACTACAGGTAAGATGCAAGAGAGGTTTAAAAAGATACAAGCGCTGTCAGCTTTCAAACAAATCTGGGCTTTACTGCAACTTCGGTAAATCAGCTTGAGGAAAGATGTGATATGCCCAAAGACACACTTTAAGTCGATTGGTGTTTTATTTCCAGAAATTAGGCTGTAAGTCACAGTTGAGTAAAGAGATTAAAAATAGTTTTATCTGGATAGACTTTCAGAGCAAGACAGAAGCTCTTGTCAGAACATCACCAGAGGGTAAACTTCAGCTTTCACCTGAGCACCACAGGTCTCCACTAAGGTGCAGTTATCAACTAGCTCCCCACAAATGCAGGGGGTTTTGAAACATCTGTGCCTTGCAAGACACATGATGCGGGGCAAAAGAAACAATCCAGGCTTATGGGCTTACTTACATACACCAGTTTTAAATTTTAATTGAGTTTGCCTAGGGGTTTTTTTGTTTTTAAGTAACAGATATCTTCAGTAGTCTGTTATTGTGGAAGACCTGTTTCAACTTTCAATTTCTTCCCATACTTAATTATTTTGCTAATAGGAACCGGAACAAAATAACTTGGTTATACTTGAACAGAAATGTTAACCAGTTTAAAGGAATGAATGTTATCAAAAAAGTTGAATTGCACCTGCATACTTCAACCAGCAGTCAGCATTATCGTGTGAGAAGCAAGCATTATGTTGGAGAATAACTGAATTTTGTCCACAAAATAGAACTAGAATTGGAAACAATTTGTTGCTGTGAAATTAAAAAGCCTGACGCACCCAGCACAAAGCAGTATTTTTAATTAGATGTACCAGCCAAGTATTTGCATGGAA